>JAZKJV010010037.1:0-1374883 GCA_037367405.1 Ottelia alismoides | reverse complement strand
ATCTTATCAATCATGCAGTTTTGAATGTGTTTTGTTGATCATGTTCTTTAGAAGATAGAGATGAAGAGTGTAATATAGCACTCAAATCTTTCAAACTAGGGAAGTGTAAATTATCAAGTCTACAATGACTCAGGCATGTGAACGCAGACTTTCAAGATCACAGAGATCAAGTGTCCTCAAATCCTCAAGCAATGAGTGATTGAGAATGTGTCAGGAATACACCAACTCCTTGATTAGTGATTTTTTGTGATTTTTTTTATCTTTTTTTATCTTTTGCAGCTTTTTATAGATTTTAATTTTTATTTTTTAATTCCTTTAAGAGACAATGACTGGCCCAAACTCATATGAATAGTTGCATCTACTTTCAACTAGTATGGGTGTATGTACGGACCATTAGACGAACCTGTGTTACTTGAGGACAAAGTCATATACAGTGTCCTCTAAACCTCCCCCTTTGCTAAGGGAGACCAAAGTTCCCTCACTAAAGAGTAGATACTATTTTTGAGCCTAGTAGTCAGAGTCTTCAATCAAACAAAAGTTTTTAACAAATTTTTATGTTGTTTTTAAAAAAGGATAGTTTCATTTACAAACAGTTAATCCCTTAATTTTAAAAACATTTTTTACAAGTAATAACAAAACTCACAATTCACAAGTCAACTTAAACCAAGCCTGAAAAGAACTTTCTTGATTTTTAAAATACAAGTTATGGATAAAGTATGTATACAATATTATCTGGTATACCCCTTATACATAACTTTTGTTATGAAACCAAGTGATATGAAGCCATAGCCCAAGTTAAATATAGGGTGATATAGCGGAACTGAGGAGGAGGGTCCCCTATAATTAGGTCAAAAATATCCTAAGTATAAGAAGACAGAGAGAGGGAAGTATGAATAAGTCGAGCACCGCCTATACTTAGGCTAAAAATAACCAAAGTAAATGATGCAAAAATTGGGCCGGGGTCCCGTGGATTTTAGGGTTAGATAAAGCATTTATAGAGAGATACAAGAAGAGGGAAGGGGTGAGATTTTACAGATTAAGAAGATGCAGGAGGAGGTATGTGTGTTTGTGTATTTTTATATATTAAGATGTAGAAAGGAGGGTAGGGGGGATTGGTGAAATATATATAGAAAGCAAGGATATACAAGGATGGATGCATGTGTGTGTTGTGTATGTGTGTGTGTGTGGGGGGGGGGGTTAGATCATCTAGTGATGGATTCCTCTTATTCTTTTTTTCTATTTTTTTACACATACGAGCCCTCAAAATGAAAACCGTTAAAAATGTACATCATACAATTTTTTTACAACATGAAAAATGCAAGCAGAGTCGACTAAACTTAATATAATTCTTCATCATTTATTTTGCAGCCTTCTCATTGGGAGCTTCCAACACCACGCCTCCAACGAGATCAAGCATCCCCGATCAACATGTGCCCTACCACAAAAGAAAAATGTTAGAAAATTAGCAAGGAAAATAATCAACGAAAATGATGCAGAAATAATACATGAAGAGATGACCTTCAAATTTAAAAAAGATTCACAACAAAAAATATTTCAAAATTCAACAAATAAATAAAAGTGAGTCGTGTCAAAAGGCAACAACACCATTTGATGAACAAAAAAATGCCTTATTAATAGTCAGGGAATTGTCGTAGCATAGGTGGCAAATTTGGTTCAGCCAAACCCATAATATTTGAATGGTGTGGAATATTTATACTTGGCAAGTCTACCAAAGTTGAACACAGGGACACGAGCCTCCCTAATTTATTTATAAAATTTTGGTCTTATTAGATTCATGTGTAAATAGATTCTCATTTATAGATCTTCATGCAGATGCACAATGAAATGTAGATAAATCAATGCTAGGAATGATGCATATAATTTTTAGTTGATTTTTCAATGCAATTATAAATGATGCATGCTCAGAATGAATGAATGAATGATTGCAAGGATAGACATGCAAAAGATGAATTATAAATATGCCCTAGAAAAAGCACATAATTGAGCATCCGATTAAGGTTTAATTTCATAGTCAATTCAAGCATTACAGTCATGATTATGCATCTAATAATGGTAAAGAATGATGAGCAAGGGATGGTATATACCACAAAAATTCATCATATTTCATTTAGCATCAGATTTGAAAAATAATTATTCATTAGACAGATGATAAAAATAGCTTCAAAACGACACTGGAATCATGCAATTTGGAAATATAACGCTCAACTTCTAAAAGAAATAATACACGTGCATAAATGTAATAAAAATGCATGAAATAAAATATATATAATTATGAATAGGTTCTTGGAGGGACATATTCGCAATTTAGAAAAACCATCTAGGGTCCTCTATAATTTTTCCTGTGTGAGGCAGCATTTTTTGTAGATTATGAAAGCCTTAAGGACCTCCTTGTAAAACACCCCAGATGTGCATGTGAGGCACACTATTGGAGGGCCAAAATGTAATATCAAAGTACTCCAAGGTCATTAGTGCAAATCACCCAGGCTCGGAATGCGGCATAGGCTCGGGATACATGGCATCATCTAGAGCTTTGCGATGTGGTTCGTGATGCCCGAACCTCTAGCCTCGGAGAAGGAGACATGGCATCATCTAAACCATCCGATCGTGGTGATCGGATGGAACCTATAGCACCCTTAGGGATGGGGATCTTCTTGTTCCAATAGAAGCTCATGAGTTAATGCTTCTAGTGTCCAAAGTCAGATGTATTTGAAGAAGGTAGGTTGACATGTTAGTTGTGTCAAAGAAAAAGATTGACAAAGAAGCATGAGCTATCCCTGGAGGTACTTGAAGTACTCTGACCTTGCGAGGCTATAACTTGACTATGCCTCCAATCACTAGCCGAACCTCCAGCATCCCCTACATTAGTCTCATTAAAGATGAGGTACTCACAGTTAACCAAGTATGCATTCTCGCTTCCATCCTTGAGTTCCTGACCTCAGTCAAATAGTCAGTCCCAGTGCATGAGAGTGAACCAACTCTCTCGGTAAATACATGGAGGTAGTGTGTGACTTGTTATAATTGATCTTATTGATAATATAGGGAATAGATCTTTCATCTTGATAGAGATGATTCTACCTCATTGCTTTGGGCTCTGCCTTATTAATCTTCGAGTGTGATGATGAAGGCGAGGATCCGATGACCCACGTGGAGCTCCTCTGACCTCAAGCAGATGTGAAAAGAGTCAAGGAAGATAAGCTGAGAGTCCGACGAAGCTCCAGGGGTGTTGATGAAGGTGTAGGGGAATTTATCTCAGTGTGTTGAGGAGGGTTCACCAGGGGACATACCGAAGAACAGAGTAATCGACATAGCTCTGGCCATTAAGGATATGAGTGTACCAACAAATGTAGAAGAGTGCAAATCTTGCGTGCGTGTGATGTGAGTGGGATTGGAGAAGGGCAGAGACGAAGAAGGTGGCGGCTTTGTGGGTTCACGGTGGAGGAATGATGTGACATGGATAGAGATTCTGGGAGAAGGAGAAGATGAGAGGGGTGGTCGACATGAATGGCATATGTGTGGTGGAGGTCGTAGGATGGTTGGTGGTCATTTATTTGAAGTATGTAAGATGGAATAATTCATAGAAAATAGAAGGAAAATAAGGAAAAGTACCTGCCCGGAGCAAGGTGTTTGGTGGAGGCAATGGTGTTGGTGGAGGCTCGAACTGGAGCCTCTGATTGTCGCATGAAGAGGGAGACCGTGTCTCGATGCCCAGTGGTGCGTGACGGTGGTCGCAACATGGTTAGTGGACCTTGGATTGCACCAAGGATAAAGGTCATCTTTGCCTTGGCCTCTTCCCTCCATTATCACCGGAAGGATGGGGCAAGCTGGGCCTAAGCCCTTTAGATGGTGGATGATCGTATCAGGGGTGGATGAGGGTTATTTTATAGGAGGAGGTGGTGGCGTTACAAGTTATCGAGGGGTGTATTGGCTAGGGTGGTAACGAGTGGTGGAGTGAAGGGCAGAGGTCCTAGAGGTTATGCAAGAGAGAGGGATAAGAGAGCATTCCAGAGATGGCGTTATGGAGCGATGGTGGTCGTAGGATAGGAAGTGAATCGTGTGGCTGAGATTGAGGCAGGAGGGGGCGGTGGGGATCTGATCTGAGATCATATATAATGGAGGGAGTGAAGGCATGAAGGATGATTGATATCGAAGGAGACCAGGGGTATCCAACGGCCTGGAGAGGGGCCGAGTGGTGAGTGAAGAAGCGGGCCACGTGGGCGTCCCAGAGGGTGCCACGTGGCTCAATTAGAAAAGCATAAAATGAAAAATTAAAGAAAATAGTTTAAGGCAAAAATAGGAAAAAGTCAAAACATGAAATTTGTAGATCTTGATGAGATCTACAAGTTTCATGTTGGACAAAAAGTCAAAAAGTTCATTTGAACAGAAGTGTATTTCGTGGGTATTTTGAATGGATAAAAACAATGATTTTTAGTTTTGACATTTTTTTATTTCTTTTAAAGGTCAATTTTGATATAGACAATTATTAAGTCTAATTTTTATGGATTTTTAATGAGAAATAAAAATAAAGAAAATAATAGTAATTAATTATAATAAATATAGGTTAAATAAATACAATTTACACACAATAGAATACAAATAGTAATGAGGAATTATCAGGGAATTTAATTGAATTATTTGAGCAAGGGTTTTAAGAATTGAATTTTAGCACGATGAGTGTGAGATTTAAAATACGAGCTATGGTTAAAATATACATACAATATTATACAATATACCCCCTCTACTTAACTTTTGCTATGTCCTCATAGCATAAGTGATATGAAGCTATAGCTCTGGTTAAATATAGGGTGATATAACAGAACTGAGGAGGAGGGTCCACCTATACTGACGAGGAGGGTCCACAAAAATGACCTAAGTATAAGAAGATAGAGAGAGGGAAGGATGAATGAGTCAGCCCCCCCTATACTTAGGCTAAAAATAACCAAAGTAAAGGATTCAGAAAATGGGTTGGGGGTCCCGTGGCTATTATGGTTAGATAGAGCATTTTTACAGAGATACAAGGAGAGGGGAGTGGTGAGTTTTTACAGATTAAGAAGATGCGGGAGGATGTGTGTGTGTGTGTGTTTTTATAGATTAAGATGTAGAGGGGGGTGGGGGTGATTGTGTGAAATATACAGAGAGTGTGAGGATACACAGAGATGGATGTGTGCATGTGTGTTGTGTGTGTGTTTGTGGGAGGGCGTGGATCATCTAATCATCTACTCTTTTTTTCTTCTTATTTTCTCTTTTTTTATACATGCGAGCCCTCAAATGAGGACCGTTAAAAATGCACATGATATAATTTTTTTTACAACATGAAAATGCACGGAGAGCTGACTAAACTGCCTATAATTCTTCATCACTTCTTTTGCGGACTTCCCAATTGGAGATCACAACTCCACGCCTCCATGAAGATCCAGCGTCCTCGATCTTCATGGGCACATAAAAAAAATTGAGAAAGATAAAAAGGAAAATAATCAACAAAAAATGATGCAAAAATAATGCATGAAGAGAAGACCTGCAAATTTTAAAGCATTCACAGAGAAAAATATTTTAAAATTCTACACATAAATAACGGTGAGTCGTGTCCCCAAAAATGATGTCGTTTGATGAACGAAAAATTTCCCTAATTAAAAGTCAGGGAATTATCATAACATAGGAGGCAAATTTGGTTCATCAAAAACCATAATATTTGAATGTTGTGGAATATTTTTTTACTTGTCAAGTGTACCAAGGTCGAACACAGGGAACAGTGATTTTTAGTTGCATAGTTTTAAATTAATTTAAATAATTAATTCATTGCTCGATTAATTTCTATGTGGGAAAATGTAATGCGATGATGAAAAAAATAAACAGAGCGGATGAGCGAAGGATCTGTGAATATGATTTTTATTCCCATCAAGATGATCACTTAATCCTCAAAATAAGTTCACAGATAAAAGGAAATCAAGTCCCGAATAAAAATCCAGGTTATATGCTTGGAGGTTAATCAATGAATAGTCCTGTCAGAATTCATTGTAAGTTGCTCCTTTAAATTAATCATTAATCAGACGAATTACTAGGGAGATTAAATGAATTCCTCCTTGATTTAGCCCCTGCAATGACTAAATTCTAAGTAGTAATTCAAAACCCTCAGATCCTCAATCAAATCCTTGCAGAATAAATCATTAATTTCTCAATAAAAGTATAACGCAAAATGTCAGTAAACAACCTACATTTGTCAACATAAATCCTCAATTAATAAATCTTATTAAGTAGCCTCAGATATGTCTACAGACTATACCAAATGATATAGCATGAAAATAGCTTCAAAACGACATATTATGCCCTAAAATCAGAGTTCAAATGAGCAATATATGATAATGTGAAATGTATGAGACTAAAGTGTAATAAAAAAATATTTCTCCTTCGAATGGATCCCTGAGAGGGGCTTATTTACAATAAATGAAACTCATGGGAATTTTGTTCTAATTTCTCCATTACATCACGTGCGAGGCACATGATGCTGACGTCAGCGACTGGCATGGGTCTTTATGTAATTATATGGAACTCTGAGGGGCCTTTAAAAAAAGTTATGTGCACAGCACGTGACTCCTGGCTGCTGATATCCCAAATCCAACCTGTGGTTAATTATGATGTCAGTGTAGAAAACCACGAAGAGAGATTTGGTTTATCAAAAAAATCAATGAAATAGGAGAGAGAAAATGAGAATGAGAGGTTTCTCTCTCCTATTTCATTTATAATATATTATTTATCCAAGCAAGTGTACCTGGGTCGAACTTGAGGAGACAGAATATTAATATGTCAGTTTTCGATACAAGAAATATATCTCGAAAACTTCACTTTATTCCTGGTTTTACAATAAATTTCAAGAAAGATCAAAACTTACTTGATCTTACAAAAACCAAATCGAGAAAATGATGTGATGAAACGCTGCAAAAAATGCCTAGAAATAAGGCTGGGCAGTTGTGTAACTACCCGAAAAATTCGAGGAAATGTTACATTAAAAATGAGGTCCAAATCACCCCTACAACCGATGGGTACAACTGCAAAGAAAAATAATATGTTCGGTTACAAGTTGGACCTTGATGCAAAGAAAAGAAATTTTATTGCATTTAGGTCCCTGCACAGGGACCTAAATGCAATTTCTGGAATGTTTCTGGAGTGGGGTAGAAGTTTTTGGAAATTCACTGGGTTTATGCTACAAATATTCCATTGGTTCAGTTTGGACGTCTATGATTAGAATGAATCACGCGATCTGGACCATCGAGATGAGCCATGTGTCAGCAACCTATACTCCCTGGTTGTTCTTGATGTTCTTCAGCTTCTTTGTGTTGTTGGTGCGAGGAGTTCTTCTTCGATTTATCCCCAACAGTGAGCGATGTTCTTGGGACACCTCCTGGGCTAGGAGGGTGACGACTTATCCCTCCGAGCTCGTCTGCGGGTGAAAAGCTCCGAAGGTGGTCGAATCATGGCGGTGGTTCAAGAAAGGTTGCAATCAAGCTGACCCTAGAAGCTATTGATGATGGATTCTTGGCTTTGATCATTCTTTGGACTTTAAAACTCCATATGGGGATTCTTGTGCTCTAGATGAGAAGAGTGACCTGCAAATGGATGATTTCTTACTTGATCCGCAAGGAATCAACCAACAACTTAAAGAATGTGCATATCTAAAATTTGCTTTTTGGGAATTGTCAAACAAAGAGAATGTGAAAAATGGGAAACAAATTGAGATGATTTGAGTTCAGATCTGAAGGATTGGATTGGTGTGCGTTTAGTTATAGTGATTAAGGAACCCACCAACGTAATTAACTACGCTGATGCACGCACGTAGATCAAGAATCAAAATTGAAAAAGTAGATGAATTACCTGTGGACTGGAGTTGTATGACCTCCGGATTATGGCTCGACGATGCGACAATCCGGAGCTCGACGCAGCGTAAGGCGACGATTCAAGGAGGACGATCATCTTGGAACTCTCCTCCGGCGCCCCCTCGTCAATGCTAAGCTTTCCTCGAGCCCTATCACGACTGAAGTGAGGCGGAGCACGACGATGAAGGTGGGGTATTTGTCTAGCTGTTCTGGAAGTTGGAGCTTAGGACTTGTTAGTTTGGAATGGAGCTCTTTGGGGGTATGTTATAGACGATTGGAGCAAGGTAGTTAGGAGGTCAATAGCCAGCGTGGATGATGGTGGTTAGAGGTAGAGAATCGAGAGTTTAGATCAGAGTTAGGGGTTTTGAGGTTGCATTTTGAAGAAGGAGAAAGTTGGGTGGTTGGAACAGAAATCGACCGACCTTCTTGAAATAGAAGGTCCCAGGTACTGACACGTGTCAGCACCTGATTTGCCAGGTTCAAGAAAATAGTTTAATAATTAATAAATATGTAGTAATAAAGGTATTTTAAATAAGTATAAAAATGAAAGTTGTAAATATTTAAATTATCTAAATTATATTGTAATTAGTTTTATTAAATATAATTATTTTACAAATTGTAAATATTGTAGTAATAAATAGATATAAATAATACTTAATAAATAGGTTTTGTATCTTTAATTTAATAATTTAAGAAATAGTATATTAATTTTGTATTTTCTTAATTATTAGGTTATTATATAAAATATGGATGAATTTTTGTAGATTTCAATAAATTCAATTAGATATATTAATAAATAGGAGTATAGGTTATATAGTTCATTTAGACCTATAAATTAGGGTTTTTGATTTATTAGAAATAATAAATAAGCTCATAAAATTATGAAATAAATTAGTGTTAAAAAAATATCAAGAAAATAATTGGAAATTAAAAAATCATTAAAATAATGGATACTATGTTCTAGACAAAATAAATAGCCCAGAAATCCAATTGTGGTAAGGTCCCAAAAAAGACTTTTTACAAATGGACTCCGATTTTAATGAAATCATCTTTATTAAGTAGAGAATATAATTTTATGAGCATTAAAGGTGAGTAGAGTGAAATTGGAGTTCATATGAGAAAGTTATAATGTTTCAAAGTTGGGATTTTAATAATTTGCAAGTTGGATTTCTAGGTATATATACAAGTTAATATTATAAAATTTTTCTATACATTTTTATAAATAATTAGGAGAAGAGTTTGTTGAAAAATAAGTTCACATGAATTAATTACAAATATTTAAAGTTTTGATTTTTATTGAATAACAAATGAAGAATGTCTGATATGAGAAATTAATTGTTTTTATTTGTTTTCTTCCTTATCCCCCCTACTTATTTATTTGGCGACCAATCTATACTAAGTTGATCTCGGAGATTAGGTTATAAATGTACCTTTCAGCTATATTTATATTTACAAGTCATATTGTACATATATACATATCTACAATTTACCTTTATTTTTACTTTATTTATTTTTTATTTTTTTATTATTTACATGATTTTAATGCATAAAAGTGCATTTTTATTCATGAATGGGATTTTGTTAAAAAGTGGAATTTAATGGATATTTACATGTATTTATTAAGGGTTATAAGACAAAATGCATACAGAGTGTTAATGAATCGTGGATTCATCAACCCCCTATACTTAAACTTTGCTAGTCCTTTAGCAAACACTTATTTTAAAAATAAGGGAAAATAAAGAAAGCTAGAATTAATTTGTTTTCCTAAACCCATTCATGATAACAGACAAGTACATAGCTTGATCGGGCTTAAAACAAGCATTTTGTCGGAGCCTTAACTAGGATTTGTAGTCTCAACAACCCTCAAGTTCCACAAATCCTTGTTTAAGTTCACCTCAACAGCCAGTTCAGATCCACTCATTTATATTCCAAACTCTCTCAACCTTGAAATAATATGTGCAGTGTGTGAACTGATTTACTCTTCCCGGTTAAAGAAGCGAAGAAACCACACATCCTAGCTATACACTCTCATTGGTTCCTCATCCAGCTACTCATTCTTCAAGGAGGGAGGTATTCCCTTCTGAGGTCAATTCATGATATGTCCATAATAGAATATAGAGAGGAAGTAGAAGAATGAGAAAAGAACTAGAGGGTGACCAGTGTAGACACATCTCCTTGTCGAGCCCAATCGGTGTAGCTAAGTCTCCACTAAGATGTGCATGCTTTTTGGTGGAAGCTCAGACCATTGTGGTCATATTTGTATTTGGTAGCTTCTTCTTTGAATTGGTTTTGTATTGTTTCTTGCACTGCGTTCATCTTTTTGTGCCTCGATGGATATAGCATCTTTTCATTCCGACAGATCCTTCCCTCATCTAAAGCGACTATCGCAACCCCAAACTCTCCCATCTTTAGAAGTCAACATCGCCATACAATGATAGAAACACACCACCAAGATGGATTGTCCTTCGCAGCCCCATGCAAGTCGAGCTAAGTGCAAAGCGCATGTGTTCAAAATTGGTTCACTAATGAAGAGTTGTACGGATGACACCAAGTGTACTACTTAGGCACTTTTCGGCTTGACTTCCCAAACATGGTCTCATGGAACCCAAAGATTTAAGTCAAAACCTGAAGAGTCCAAATTCTTGTTCCTAACTAGGCTGCTTACAATGATGGTTAAAGGTCGTAATCAAGCTTCATTCTTTAGACTTTTCCCAACCTTTAGTTATAGAAATCAAACTTATTTTGAAAATTGCTAATGCAAATGCAATCATGTTTTTGTCAAGTCTATTTTAAGAATTTTACTCATTTTTATGAATTTTAAGGATTTTGTAAATTTTATGGATTTTAAACTTTATATTTTTTTATGGATTTTATGATTTTTATAAACAATTGTACATACAAAAATTTTACAAGAAAAATTATTCATATTTTATTTGGATTAAATACTTGATTTTACAAATTTCATGTATAAAGTATTTTACTGGGATTACATGATTTTTACACATATTTTAATATATAGAATTTTATATAAGTGTTATACATGTTTGAAATACATATTTTAATAAAGGACTTTAAATAAGGATTTTAAGCCTATTTTAAGCATATTATAATAAATAAATAGATGGATTTTAAGTTAACCCTCGCCCACTTTTTATGGATTTTATAGATATAGAAAATATATACAAGTATGAGTGATGGACAAAAGTATATATGTAATATATACACCCCCACTATACCTAGCTTATGATATGTACTCATAGTGTCAAAAGAGAAAAAGAGGACATAACTCATGCTACGTAAAAGTGAGTGAAAAAGAATGAATGAATATAAGTCAGTCGGCCCCCCTATACTTATGATCATGTCATCGTAAGTATAATAGAAGACAAAAACATGAGGTGACTGAGGAAAAGGAATATATAAACGATGGAACAAAAGGAATAAAGAGAACGAAATCATCGAAATCACTGGGTCCTCCTATACTTAGGATAAGGCATCCTAAGTATATAAAAGAGTGTGGCCAAAATTAGGGACTAGTGATTAGAGTAAATGATACTATATACAAGAGAAAAGTAAAAAGATCAAAAATCAATAATCAAGAATCAACGGACAATCGGTCCCCCCTATACTTGGGATCTGGTATCCTAAGCATATAAGACTAGCAAAAATGGTGACAATTGTGGTCTATGAAGAATATACAGGTGTGTAATCCTTGAAAAATCGAATGGATTGACATATCATTGTACATGATGAGATGAAATGAAAGAGTAGTCATGCATCTTGTACAAAGTAGATCACTTCAACCAATTTTGTACGGAATCATTTGATATGCATGTGCATACTGGTCTTTGGTTGTATGAGAAGAGATTCCTTTGTAGGTGATATATGTGGATAGCATAAGTCTCTCTACTAAACTACACATCTCTAGAGTCGGACTACAAAATGTGTCTATATGTGTAACAATCCCACCATCCGACTCTCTACGCTGAATAGAATGTATGATTTGCGAAATATAATCAACTGACTCTCATGCTGGAATATGTGCACTCTGAATCTGCGGTACTAAGATGTCTACTGCAATTGACTAGTCATCTGCATCTGATGTAAACTATGTGTTTGAATGTGAACAGTCATCTGAAGAACTAGCTCTATGTAATGTACCTTATCCTCGTATAGGATATCGTGGGTTTCGAAATAAACTCTATCATCTATGTGTTGGCAATCCTCTGCAAGATTGTTATCCTCTGGTGTGAATGACAATACTGATCGGGGACTGCTACATTCTCTCACCATATCAATTTGTATCTCTCCATTGTCTGTACGGAATGATACTCTCCCAACATCATAGTCAAAGAGTGTTCTTGCTGTTTGCAAGAAAGGTCTCCCTAGAATGATTTGATCAAGATGTAACTACGTAAGAAATCCATATCTAGGACAGTAAAGTCCACTGGAAACTGCAAACCCTAAACGGTTATGATAATGTTCCTTAACATGCCTCTAGGTCTCTTTACAGATCGATATACAAACTGAAGTATAGCCCGTGATTTGTAAAGAGAACCTAGCTTGAGCATATCAAGTAAAGAAGATGGAATAAAATTAATTGAAGAACCATTATCTAAGAGAGTACGATGGAATGTGACATCTTCAATTTGACAAGTAACATAATGGGCTCCATAATCTCTTTTCTTCTTTGAAACCTTATTTCGAATAGCACACGAAGTTTCCTTGGTCAATACAAGTTTTTTTAACTCGTGATCTTATTTCCCTACATATTGTGCATTTGTTCCTCAACTGATTCTTAAGCATAGGAAAATGATCCAAGGCATAGTGAAGTGGAATCTTCAAAAAAATATGATCTTTCAATAATCATTCGGTCTCTGGAGTGACAACATTATTTTTAGATTTTTTCTTTCCTTTTCCATACATAGCATCGGGAAAAGGAACAATTTCAGGAAGAATAAAAATTTCTTTTTGATTAAGATCGGCATCATCTTGTACATCGAGAGTATCAACAGTATGTATAAAACTCTCTAGCATTATAGAAAAAACATCAGCTTTGGGAGTATCTGCATGGTCTGGCATGGTATCGTCATCTGACTTGCCCGTGTCCATGTCTATTGTCTCGTCATTGCTCCCTTCTCTCTGATTGTCGGGTTGATCCTCATCATCATGATAGTTCTCCACCTCAACATCAGTATGTGTAACATGGATCGGCTCTCGCTCCTCATTTTGTGCCCTCTCTTCCTTACGATCAAGTGCTCGTGGCGATCTACTGCTCCTTAGGTGAATGAAGTCAGCTGAAAATTTGGGAAATGAGATCGTACCTATAGCGTTGTCTACCTGATCTGTGTGCCTCCTCTTGTTATTCAGATTCATTTGAGGCTAGGCTGAAAGTGTGGACTTCAATGCGTTTAACTCATCCAGATGATGGATAACCCGCTCCATCTCTGTCTTGTGTGCGGTCTGGAGCATGCTCAACATGTCCATGATTTGGGTCAATGCCAGGGCTTGTGAAGATATTTCTAGTTCAATGTAGTATCCCTGACTCTCGACTCTCTCTTACCTTTGATCTACTGCTGCGGAGCGTACTGCTGAGGAGTTCTCTGTGGCATGTATGGACATTGTTTTTGTTGTTGATAATAATTGGGCTACGATTGCAAAGCAAGATGATGAATAGAATGTGGTCTCTAGTAAACATTCTGGTGAGACTACTGTTGCATGTAGTGTTGTTTGTGCTGATAATACTGACGTCCATGCTACAGATAATGTTGCGTCTATTGTTCGTGATGTACACTTACAATTGTGATGTTAGCTTAATCGGAGCGTACCACATCTCGTTGATCGGAGTGGCTTGAGGCTCAACATCAATGTCTCATAGGCTGGTTATCTGGTTTTGATTGGCATGAGACTGGTCCTCATGCCAATCAATCTACTGAGTCTCCATCTCACTCTGGATGAAGTGGATCTGTCAAGAGGGATGAGCGGATAAAAAATCTCTGAGCAGGTTGCGAGGTCGAAGAAGCTTGATCCTGTTGATACTGAAGTTGGAGGTCTATCGCCTTCTTCATCAGATCGCTCATCTGCTGAGGCAGTGATGAGAGTTTCTCCAACTCTCGCAGCGGCTACAGTTCTTGAGCATGCTTCTGAATCACATCTCCCAACGTAAACTTCTCACGGATATAACCTATGTTGGTACTGGATTCGAAATCTTAAATGTTTGCCACCTTATGATGTTCTCGGTGATGCGGTGGCAGCGAGACTTTCTGGAATACTCGAGTTGAGTCGATGACTCTCTAGTTTTCTGCCATCCCCTCAAAGATGGACCAGACGGACTCAGCATCTCGATTCATATAGTTGTCGCCACATGCGGAACTCACAAGCCCCTGTATATCCGGCTGGAGTCCTCCAAAATAATTCTGTATAAGCACCTTCAATGGTATCTCATGATGAGGAAATCTCTCGGTAAGATCCTTAAATTGATTCCATTCCTCATGGAATAATTTGTTCGCAACTGAGTGAAGCTAGAGATATGAATCCTCATAATGTTCATTCATCTAAGGGGAAAACAAATTATGCAGGAACATGTACTTTAGGTCAGCCCATGTAGAAATCTCTCTCCCCAAATAACAGAGCTAATAAAGTGCCTTATCTACGAAGGCGAAGGGGAAAGCTTTGAGGTGAATAGCCTCCCGCGTAACTCTAGGGTAATTAGCCATACCACATATCATCTCAAACTGTTCCAAAAAGGTAAACGACTCCTCTACGACATTCCCGTAAAACTTGGGAAGCAATGAGATGAAAGACGGATGCAACTCGTATGGCCCCTGATTCGGTGGTAACCAAATCTAATGATGTAGAGTTCTGGAACCAAGCTCATACTCATCTCTGAGTGTTGCGGGAACCGCGACAGGCGGCAGTGGGTTCCCGCCTCCTGTTCTGAGCGTAACGATCTCGACTTGCAACTCATTCTAAACTCTGAACTGATCTTGAATCTAGATATTTATCTGATGTAAAGTATCGAGAATCCCGATTGTGACTTCTGCGACTGGATCTGATCATCCATCAGCATGTGGTTCCTTAGTTGATCACTCTTATATTGGACCCTTCCCGTGAGCCATCTACTTCAAATCTTTTGGGAAAAAAACTATTTGTAAGAACTTAGAGAAAAATTGGCAGAGAAAGAAACGATGAATTGAGGCGAGGGTCTAACTCAAAAGATGGGCTGGGAGGTAAGGTAGTCTAGGTTTGACTCTCCTCGAAATCAGATGGTATCGACTCGGGAAGAAGGTCACCCTGAGTCTCTAAAGAAGTACGACAGACAGTGAATGGTTGAGAGATCACAGAGTCTGAGCAAAATAGATGTCGAGCTATCAACTTCGATGCTAAGAGGATAATCGGAAGAGCACGATGTCAAATCAAGAGAATGGGAAAGGCGTACAAGATGTGGTAACGCATGCCTCACAAGCAAACACAAAGAAACCCCTTAATTCACCAACACAACCCAATTATGATCGTAAGACTCTGATCTTTTATCCTGCCGGTTTTAGGGTTATTTTGGCAACAAATCATTTCATGTATCACAAGCTGATAGGTGCTCGGAATTTACCCACAACACTATCTCAAGCCCTTACAGAAATCCACTTGTTCTGATCCAATATGGGAGTAAGTACGAACCATTTCCGGCTACCCGTGTTACTTGTGGATGGAGCCTTATGTAGTGTCCTCTAAACTCCCCACTCTGCTAAGTAAACCCGGACAGTTTCCGGCTACCCGAGCGTACCTACTGAGGAACAATGATTAGGTGTATGGACTAAGTAGTATCTTGAGAGAAACTCGGACTTTGGTTTTAGCCTTTAGTGTCATTCCTCACTCATAAAATCTGGAAGTGTGTCTGTAGTTGAAGTGCACGGGTTGCTCTCCTAAATAAAATGATCCTTTACTCGATTTTAGGTAAAATATTTTAAGCAGACCTGATTTTATTTTTCACTTTCACTTTTTTTATTTTTTCAAATAAGTCATCAAACGATTTTTTTTCTTTTTATTTATCCTAGATAATCAAACACCTAGATTGGGAGTCCTAGAACTAACTACAAAGGCGTAAGTAGAGAGGAAAATCGAAAGTTCCTAACAAGCACCTAGCCTCGAAAAAGCTGCAAAAAAACTGATGATGCGAGAAAACCGCAGTGGGTGCCTGATGAATCTGTGATTCATCACTCTAAAAGTTGAAACTAGAGTCTTGTTCCCGAGTAAATAGATGCATACCTCCCTTTATAATGCATAATTAGCATTCATACATGCATTCATAATATAGGCATTTTAGCACTCATAGTGCATTAAATAAGAAGCCATGATCACTTGTAAATATCCACCTGTAAAATAACACCTCTCTTATAATATATATATCTTCAGTTAATAATATAAGGAAGAGGGTCAGAAATCTCCTTTGTAAAAGCACCCAATAAAGCCCTAAACCTTCTGGATCTTAGAAAGCATGTAACTCCCTCATACAACCTCCAAAATAGGTCTACTTACCTTTAGATTAATATACATTAAAAGACCTTTAAAATGAGACTAATTTCATCCAATTTGGAGCTCGTAGGAAGAAGTTGGGTTTTTGGGCCTCTATGTATACTATACATATGTATATTTGTATTCCTGTATTTTTTTGTATCATATTTGACCTCATCTCCGTCTTTGGTCAACATGAAACCTGTAGATCACATCAAGATCTACAACTTTCATGTTTTGAGTTTTTCCAAATTCGGCCTCCTTCTCTTTCTAAAATCATTTCTCCTCTCAACCACTCACAGCGGGCCACATGGCGCCCTCTGATTGCGCCACGCGGCCCTCTCCCCTTGCCCTAGTCGCCTGCGCCCACAGCCGTTGGATCTCCATCCAGATCCAACAGTGGCGCCACCTCCACGTGCGCCCTTTACTTCCACCGTCAGATCACTTCCCATCTCAGATCTGATCCGCCTGTTCACGCTGCACTCTCCTCGCGCCACGCGTCACATTGTCCTCCACCCGATCGGCGCCTAAGAGCATTGATCTCCGCCGTTCACCACTACTCTGAATCCCAACCGCCCGATCGGAGCCTTAATCGCATCACAACAATCGTTCGCGCCTCATCGATAAGGCAACACGTGGTGCTTCATACACCATCTGATCGAGCAACCTCAGATTTAATCCACGCCGCCCGCTAGCACTCCGTCTTTGACGAGCCACGTGGCGCCATCACGCCCCTTGATCAATTCTCCCTTGATCAAATCCAAGCTGACCTTGAGCACCCTCTTCCCCATCGTTGGATCACAAGATCCAACGGCCAGGACCTTGTCTTCTACCTCTGGCCCCCCTCTCTCCCACGATCTCGATCTTGCGCGAGACGTCATCCCCTTTCTATTTGTGTACCCACTTCCGCTACCATCTCCGACCGCCAACACCGCCATGACCTTCACCACTCTCCCCTCATCCTCGCCGGCTCCCTCACTCCCCACGACTCCCACTAGAGTCGCTCCACGATGACCTCGAAATCTATCTTCCAGCGACTCAACCCATCACCTTCAGCCTATAAATCCTCTCCCTTTGACCACTGTCACGCTCATCCGCCACCCCAGAGAGAAACCTTGAGCTCAGAACCATCGATTGGTGACATAAATTGAGTGATTCTTCGAGCGACATTAGGCCTTCTTCTCCGATGAGATCCATGGCCGCCGCCGCCATGCTGCAGCCTCCATCCGCGAGCTGCATGAGCTCAGGGCTCTACCGACCCTTCGAGCAACGACCAGGAGATCCGCCACCGAGCTCCATTCCCCAAGTAGACCCCCTCCACCCTATTCTGATCTTCTTCTTGTTTTCTTCTTAATTTCTTCGATTTAATTTGCACTCCATCATCATCTTCTTGCTCCACCTTCACCTCGTCGAGCTCCACGACGGAGCTCTGATCTTCGCGCTACATTTATCTCCATCCGACGACGCACTTCATCTTTCATCGACGCCAGCTCCGCCACCTGGGTGGAGCACCATCGCCGTAAACCCTTCACTCCGATTAGGCCTCTCACTTCACCCTGCACACCTCCACGAACACACCACGTACTTCGGCTATACTCTAATCCCTTGTAGGTGACATTTCTTCTCCGGCCGGAAGCTCGTCGGAGCCCCCTTCGAGCCTCATCGCCACCGTGCCCTAGAGGTCCTCCTCCGCTCCTGAAACACCCTGAGGCTTCGCCGCACCGCCGCACATCTTCCGAGATACCTCAGACCCGCCATTGACCTTCATAGACGCCAGGACAGCAGGGCATAGCAAGCTCCCCTTCGCCGGAGCCCCGCCTTCTCCTCCGCAGGTGGCGGAGCACCGTTGAAGACGAAGTTCAGCCACCATTCGATCATATTGATCGAATGGTCAGAAGCCAGCCACGTCGCCAAGCGCCGGAGCAGCACAAAGCCGTTGGATCCATCTTGATCCAGCGGTGCTTAGCGTGCTACGTCGCTATCTCAGGAGCGTTCCATCACCGTTGGATCGATCAGTGATCCTATAGTCCGAAGCCAACCACGTAACCCTCTTCATGGAGCCCCAGACACTGTTAAATCAATCCAGATCCAACGGTTACTGATTCGCCACGCGTCTTCATCCAGCGGCCGTTGGATCACCCTTGATCCAACGGTCTTGATCGCGCTACGTCGGCTGGTCCAAGCCTCTTCCCCGACCTCTAGGCTCGGACCACCTGAAGCTTCTCTGACTCTCCCTCCGAACCTCCAGAACAGCTGAGCCAACGCCCGAGCCTCCAAGTCACCCGATCCTAGGGGATCCCACGTGAGAAGGACGTGCGCCCTGGGAAAATTACACCGAGGCCCTGGAAAGTTTCTGAAATTGTAATTCAGTCCCTGTGAAGCCCCCCACGTGAGGAGCACGTGCGTTACTGGAGAATTTGCATTCCACCCCCTGCATTCTAGGTAATTCCATAAAGTTCCCTGTCAGAATATTAATTTTTTAAGCAATTTTTATTTTCTAAATTGCAGTTATACCCATGTCTTTGCACGCATATTTAGGTGTCCATATTTCATCATTTTTAAATTCCAAAAATTGCATGTTGTAGTTTTACTTGTCCTTTATCTTATGTGACACTTGGCATATTTTTGTGATATCAGTGGAATTGTTAATTAATTAATTGGTCCATTTCTGTGATATTTTGCTCAATTTCACCTTTTAATTAAGATTAAAATCTCTGTAACTCCAAAAATTCCCAAAAAATCACATTAGATGTAGGATAGTTAGATACACCTTGCATAAAAATTTCATCTCAATTGCACGCATTTCAAGGCCTAAATAAATTATTTGGTGATTTCCTTAGTTTATTTTTAATAGGTTCATTTCACATCAAAATGAAGGTCTGACAATTTTCCTGGATTCCTCATATTTAGATCAATCTAGGATAATGTTTATTCTCAAAAATATTGTGAGTTGATATTTATTAAAAATAAATTAATCAAAATCACCTTGCATTCATATTTAAATCACTGTTAATTCATTTAGTGTCAGAAAATTCCAAAAAAATAGGGTAGCTTAATTGCATACCATTTCATCATCTGGCCAAGTTTCATAATTTTTGGACCTCATTTAAACACCTATCTGATTTAACATTAAAACTGGCCTGATTTTGCATGTGTCTTGCATAAAAAAACCGAAAAAGACCAAAAATATTCTCTCTGAAAATATAACATTGGAAATTTGCTTAAAATCTACCTAAGGAGACAGTTGCCTCCCTGAGTTCGACCTTGGACTTGCCCAAGTAAAAAAAAATTTGCCGCTCGAGATTAACTTGAATATAATTGATAGTGGTTTCTGATTCGCTCTCGTTATCCGACTGCAACAAAAATTCTTAATTAATTTGGACATTAATTTGCTCGAATTAACAAGGTTAGCAGGAGCACTTATCAAAATGGCGTCGTTGCCGGGGAGGCACGACATAGGTTAATTTGCAGTGAAATTCTGATTGTTTGATTTTATATCCCCGGGTAGTCTGACCCCCGGTTTTTCTTGTGAATATTTCTCTATCTTTTAAATTTTCATATTTTTGTGTCGTTCTCTATCTGACCTCAACTTGTTTTTGTGCGAGGGATGCCGGAGTCGAAGACTCTTCGAGGAACTTGCATTTTAATTTGTTTGAGTGATTTGAGAGGACTTGTATTTCTCTTTTTTTCTTCGCAGCATTTCTAGCGGTTCCCGTTTGGGTTCTCGCGTGTGTAAAAATAGTGGAACTGTGTCCCCGTGTGCTGTGTGGTTGAATTGTAACTTAGACTTGCACTAGCGGCTCCTCGAGCCACTTTAGGAATTGCTTATGCTCGTAATTTTTAGGACCACACATACATTTAAAAGACGCACCTAGACCGCAGATCTAGTCAAATCAACATGTTCTTCACTCGCTAATAGAACTGCCTGTCTAGGAATGGATTTTATCGTCTGCATTTACATGTAGTGTAAAAATTTCAATTCTATTTTGCATCCTGCATACAAGCGAAGGAATCACTGTAAGTCTTCTTAACTCATCATACGCATCATCTTTTTTCGTGCATCGGCTTTTCTCGATTTCCCCCTCTATTTTTCACACTTAAATTTAATGGAAATTGGGACTGAACATTAGGCGTGCTGTGTGGTTGGAGTAACAAGTGAGAACTTAACTTAAAATAGGGACTGCTAATAGTATTGACAAAAAAAAACGATAAAATTGGAAAATTGTTTGCGGGAGACTAATCCTCGACCTTGTTTTCAGGCCGAGTGAGGG
Source organism: Ottelia alismoides (assembly GCA_037367405.1). Classification (NCBI taxonomy): domain Eukaryota; kingdom Viridiplantae; phylum Streptophyta; class Magnoliopsida; order Alismatales; family Hydrocharitaceae; genus Ottelia; species Ottelia alismoides. The sequence continues at coordinate 1,354,221 of JAZKJV010010037.1, read as the reverse complement.
TACTTGAGTGTGTGAGAACACCTTAAGGCATATCCCAAATCCCCGCCTTCCATATCACGAGCCAACTGATCAGAGCAAATATAACGTGTTGAATATTCTAGATTCACTGACTAGTACCAAGTAGCCTCCGCCTGTTTACAGGTAGTCAGGGGAGAACCAGCGGTACTTCGCGACAAGTTGCTAGTAACACTTCAGGGCGAAGTCCCAGCCTTGTCAGCCTCCTCCTGCTTGCAGGTAGATAGGGGCATGGTCTTTGAGTCCATCAACTTGGGATAGGAGCGAAGAAAGGAAGGACCAGCGGTATCTTAGGCGACAGGTTACACAGGGAAGACGCATCCGGCTCTGAGATGACTTCCTCTAGGTCGCGTAAATCCTTGCTATCTTGCTTGAAAAATCACACTTAAAATTAACAAGATAAATTGGACTCGGTTTCGGGTCCTTCACTGTGTTGAGTGTGAACCCAGGGTCTTGGATTGAATTGCTTGCTTCAGGTAGGAGTAAAATCCTATCTTTACTTAGAACTCCCGACTCTTCTCGCCACCTCAAGATGACTGACTGGGGGAATATCGACACATTATTCGCCAATCTCTCTTTGAGTCCCTCATGAAAATCATCTTCACCGGCCCAAGCGCACCTTGGACCACCCAGGACTCATGACCCTCTCGAGTTCTGGGTCCCTCACACCCAGGGTGGTTACTCTCAAACCAACCCTTTCATCTCCTCTGAACTTACCGAGGAAGACCACTGCCTTGGTAAGAATCTCTTCCTTGATTCTTCCTCTAACACAAGCCCTGTTTCATACCCAGGACTAGAGGACAAGATGCCACCAAAGCAAGCCCTAGATGAGAGAAACCAAGATGATCCACTCCAGCAAGTATTGGCTCGCCTCACCACAGCCGAAGAAACAAATGCGACTCTTATAACAAGAATGGGACAAATCATTGCAGCAGGAGGAATCGACCGACCAATGGTTGATGCCTATAACCCAACAGAAAATGAGATACAAAGTTGGTTGGCACCAGCGGTTCCCGCAGAAGCATTTGAGCAGAAGCCCGATTTCCTTAGCCTGCTACTGAAGTTCAAATGAAATGCCCATGAAGAACCATATGCCTTCCTCCGAGACTTCGAGCTGGTTTGAAACAACCTTGGACACCCTAGGGTTTGGCAGGATTACATTCGACTGATGGCCACCCCTTTTGCCTTAGGAGATAAGGCAGCACATTGGCTGAAGAACCTAGGGGTGATATGTACAACTTGGATGCAGTTTAAGGACTTAGTTCTGAAGAAGTTCTACCCTCTCAGTAGGACTAACCAAATGAGAACAAAGATTGCCAGTTTCTCCCAGGGACCCAGTGAACCATTCCATGATGCATGGGATAGGTTTAATGACCTAATTCAGAAATGTCCCTGCCACGGCATTTCTAAAGCAATCTTAGTCCAGACCTTGTTCTGTGGTTTAACCCCGGAGATGCAGGGATTAGTAAGTGCCGCCTGTGGAGGAAGCTATCTGAATAAGAATGAGAATGCTGTATGGAAGATACTAGAGCAGAAGGCGGAAATCAGCAGGTCGCAGACCACCTGAGGCTATCAGTTGTCTTCCTCAATCTTATCCAATGAGACAACCCAGAGGACTGTAGCAGATCTGACAAAGGACGTCATTTCTAGCATGGGGATGATTGTTGATAAGTTAACCATGGTCGAGCAGATCCACAAGAGAGTCGCTGACCTTGAGTCTCTCTCGTGTCTACCGAAGCAAGTGGAGGAACTTTATGAGAAGGTAGCTTAGATAAAGCTACCTGCCCCTTCTGCACCACCTGTACCTGTACATCGAGTCCATCTTATACAGGAACAGGCACCGGGGCCTCAGAGTGGCTGGGATCAGACTTACACCCAGTCGGACTAGCAACCACCCCCACAAGTGGAGACTGGATACGACGAGCCTCCGCAGGTGTTCGAGATCAATGGGCTTTGGTATAGCCGTGACCCCATCGTCAGACAGTCGGAGATGGGGAATGGTCAGCCTCACCGACCATCCCCAACTTACCAAGAAACCATGTCTGTCTGTGCACCACGCTTTGTTCAGTCCCGACCCGAACGAGGGTACCAGCCTCAGCATCACCAGCAGCAGCAGCGCGCATTCCAGCATGGTCCGTCCCAACAGCATCAGTAGTATCGGCATGGCCAGCAGGGCCAGTACAGAACCTTGTCTGCAAGTCAGCATCACCAGCCAACTCTGCCCACCGAATTGGAGTCCCTCACCTTGGCGATCCAGACCCTGTCTGATAGGGTCCAACAGATCCATAATGACTATCTGGATATGAGAACCGATCTGAATCATGTCTCTCGTACCCAGGATCAACGAATGGCGCCAAAGACCCCAATTCCCGCCGAGGTTCAGGCCAACCCGAACAGCCTAAATCAAGGCCAGAACCGACCTCATGATCAGGTATACTATTCAGATAAGTCCTTATCTGAACATGAGATACTTTTGTATGATAATGTAAATCATATGTCCCTTAGGAGTGGAAGGACCGTAATCGTACCTGATTGGGCACGAGCACCAAAGGAAGGAGCCGCCAAGACTCTACTTGAGGAGAAATTGGAGGAAGAAGAGGAGCAGCACCACGGTCACCACCACCGGCAGAAGAAGAGGACTTCTGGTCCTCGAAGCAGTAAACCCTCATCATTAGTGAGTCCGACGAAACTGATGAAGATCCCGCTCCTCCATCTATGGAGGACCGTGCCAAAGAAGCAGAAGATGCATCACCGATTTCACCACATCATGTTTCTTTTAGTCTATGTTAGAGTCCGAGTCTGTTTCAGAGTCCGAGTCATGTATAGAACTCAGTTCCCACTTTCAACGAAAAAATTTCAGTTTCAGAACATGAGTTAGAGTCAATAATCCCTTTTCTTCGAGCTCTTACGGGTGGAAAGAAGATATTCAAAAAAATCCAAAAAGATGACCATGAGTTGGCCGAGTTCTGCAACAAATACATCAAGGTCACAATTTCCTTTGACAAGTACGTAGAAATGACTCCTGCATTTCAGAAATACCTTAAGTTGATATGCACACCTACTCGGGTTAGCAGGAAGACCAAAAGCCGTGTTGAAAAAATGTTCTGTCAGTAGCCACGATTTGTGCAATAAAGAACTCGTTTCCAAGGAAACGAAGAGACATGGGTGCACACTATGTAGTGAGTCATGTTGATGACATCGCGTTTGCACGCACTCACCTGGACAATGGTTCCTCAATTAACCTAATGCCTACAACCCTCTATGAGCATCTTAATCTCGGACCTCTTAGGAAATCTAGAGCCCTCCTACAGTTCGCTGAAAAATCAACCAAGAGGTCCCAAGGAGAATTGAGGAACGTTGTGATCAAAGTCGAGGGGCAGGAATACATGGTGGACTTTACACTCCTGGATATAGAAACCCCTCGTAATTGGAGAGACTCCCATATCATCTTAGGCAGGCCCTTCCTCAAGACAGCAGGGGCCTTGTTTGATTATAAGATCGGGAAGATCAAGTTCCAAACTACAGGCGGAGATGAGGAACTAGAGATGAAGCAAACCAGATGGTAGAGACCAGATTCCGAATCTAGTACCGAGAACTCTTCGTCCGAAGCAGACCGTGACCATGTAGACACAGTTGGGCCATGGAGACAGAATCCAGCAAGAACCGATGAGTCCCTTCCCTCTGGAGATGATCCAGTGCATGAGTCAGTCTGCAAGATCCTCAGAGACGAGTACAGCTCAGAACCTGCATCCTGCTACATCTTCGATGACTTAGAAGCCCAGTTGGCCTTGTCAGTCCTACCCTCTTTAGGACTGACAAGCCTAACTGGGATTCTAAGTCATCGAAGAGTCGGACGTGGCTTTCACCGAGTACATGGAGACCTTTGACGATCCGACTCCAGAGCCAAATAACTTGGCGGCAGCTATTACAGAGAAAGATCCAGCCACTTCCAACACTCATCCAGATTCGATTGAGCCAGATTTCTTAGATGATCACACCTTACCGGAGCTCAAACCTTTACCCACAACACTGAAATACGCCTTCCTTGCGGGTCAGAAAAAGAAATATCTGATCATCATCAGTTCGCGATTGACCGAGGAGCAGAAATCTTGCCTGCTACAGATCCTGGAGAAAAAACGCAAGGCGAAAGGCTGGAGCATTTCCGATCTCCACAGGATAAATCCCGCTCTGTGTTCGCACCATATCTACTTGGAGAATGAAGTCAAATCCTCTTGTGAATTCCAACATCGTTTGAATCCAAATTTATGAGAGGTAGTGAAGAAGGAGATAGAGAAATGGTGCAGCGCGAGTTTTATTTATCCCATCTCCGACTCGAAATGGGTGTCCCCGATACATGTGGTCCCGAAGAAGTCGGGAATTCAGATGACCACCAACGAGGATGGAGAGGAGATTGTGATGAGGGTGCCCATGTCGTGGCGCGTCTGTGTGGATTACAGACACTTGAATGCCGCGGTGAAGAAGGATCATTTCCCCTTACCATTCATTGATCAGATCCTAGAGAGACTAGCGGGGAAAGAATACTTCTATTTCTTGGATGGGTTCTCGGGCTACAATCAAGTAGCCATAGCTCCAGAGGACCACGAGAAGACCACATTTACATGCCCCTTTGGTACCTATGCTTTCAGGCGCATGCCCTTTGGGTTATGCAATGCTCCAAGTACTTTTCAAAGGTGCATGATTGCTATATTCACCGAAATGGTCGGTGAATTCCTGGAAGTCTTCATAGATGACTTCTCGGTCCATAGCGATTCCTTCGATTCATGTCTTAGGAATCTGGACCGAGTCCTCAAAAGATGTTGTGAGGTTAATCAGGTGCTTTCCTGGGAGAAAAGTCACTTCATGGTGACGGAGTGCATTGTGTTGGGGAACGTCATCTAAAAGAGAGGAATGGAGGTTGACCCTGCCAAGGTGGATGTGATCAGACGACTCCAGCCACCAACCAACGTCAAGCAGTTGCAGTCGTTCCTCGGGCATGTTGGATTTTATCGAAGATTCATTAAGGATTTTTCTAAGATTGCCCGACCGCTAACTGATCTTTTAAGAAAAGACACGGAGTTTGTTGTTGATCACAAATGTCTTGAAGCCTTTAAGTTATTGCAAGGAATGATCATCGACGCACCTATCCTACAAGCCCTAGATTCGTCTCTACCTTTTGAGATCATGACGGACGCATCAGATTTCGCTGTTGGGGTTGTGTTATGACAGAGGAGAGATGGCGTCCCGTTTGCAATTCACTACGCAAGCAAAATGCTTGATACCGCTCAGCGTAACTATACAGTTACAGAAAAGGAGATGCTTACGGTAGTGTTTGCCTTGGACAAGTTCAGATCTCATTTAATTGGATCCAATGATATCGTGTTCACTGACCACACGACTCTACGGTACTTGATGGAGGAGAAGGACGCGAAGGCGCGTATTCTTCGTTGGATTTTACTTATCCAGCAATTTGATTTGGATATTCGTGATAAACCTGGAAAGAAGAATGTAGTAGCCGATCATCTTTCTCGTCTCGAAGATCTTAATACTCCCGAGGATTCACCAATTCGAGACTCTTTCCCTGACGAGTCGATTTTTGTTGTCGACTCACTCCCATGGTATGCCGACACCGTGAACTACCTTGTCTCCAAGAAGGTTCCCGAGGGTTGGCTCAAGAGCCACATCGACCGACTTAAGTACGATGCGAGACACTACCATTGGGAGGATCCGATCCTATTCTTTGAAGGACCGGATTGTGTTTGGAGACGGTGTATTCTTCAGAAGGAATACCAGAGTGTCCTTTCTTTATGCCACAGCTTTGAGGCAGGAGGACACCACTCTAGGAAGAGGACTGCATGGAAGGTACTTCAGTGTGGTTTTCACTGGCCGACTCTGTTTCGCGATGCCATCACCTTTGCGAAGTCGTGCCCAGTATGTCAGAGAATGGGAGGAACCGTTGGTCCCAAGGATGAGATGCCAATGCAGCCGGACATCATTTGTGATGTCTTTGACGCTTGGGTCATCGACTTCATGGGCCCATTCCCTGTTAGCCACAGGTTTGAGTACATCCTTCTTGCGGTAGATTATCTATCCAGGTGGGTCGAGGCTATCCCAACCTGAGCCGAAGACAACAGAACTGTCTGTAAATTCATCAGAGATCATATCAACTCTAGGTTCGGGATTCCTAAAATGATGATATCATAAGGGGGTAGCCACTTTGTGAACCGGGAGGTGAAGAAACTCCTAAAGGACTACGGCATCGAACACCATGTCGCTAGCCCTTACCACCCACAAACTAATGGTATGGCTGAGGTGTCGAATCGGGAGGTGAAGACTATATTGCAAAAGCTTGTCCGCCCAGACAGGAAGGATTGGTCTCAGATCTTGGTTCAGGTCCTATGGGCGTATAGGACAGCTTACAAGACACCGCTAGGAACCTCCCCTTTCCAAATGGTATTCAGAAAGCCGTGCCATTTGCCCACAGAATTAGTGCATAAATCAAAATGGGAAATTAAGAAGGTCAATTGGAACACACACCTTGAGCAGAAACAGAGAGAAATGGATCTGAATGAGCTTGTGGAAGTCAGAAACCGTGCATATGACAACAGTTTGGTGTACAAGGACAAGGTGAAGCGTTGGCATGATAGATATATCGGACGAAAGACCTTTGTTCCCGGACAGAAGGTATGGTTGTTTAATGCAAGTCTGAAGACCTTCCAAGGCAAGTTGAAATCCAAGTGGACTGGCCCATTCATTGTCCGAGCGGTGCATGATAGCGGATGTGTCGAGATCTCAGATCCCGCAGATGACGCACCGACATCCCTTGTGAATGGACAACTGTTGAAACACTTCGTCGAATCCAATGAGCAGTTAGTCCATGTTGAGGAGATTGTGTTTATGCGTGAGACAGATTCAGTAGATACACCTCGAGCCATGGAGGAGACCTTGCAGCAGTGAGCTCCAGCCATCAGCAGCATCTTGAAAGATTCAGACCGACTCACTTGTATATACCATCATTTCTGTACATTCTATCCTTTCTTCTTCTGTGACTTTAGTATTCATCCCAGCTTCATCTATCTCTGTCTTGGACTATACTTAGGATGACCAGATCCTAAGTAAAGGGGGGATGAGCCACCTGAGTGTGTTCTCTGTAAATCCTCCAGATCACATCGGTTCTCATACTCACTCCTTTCCAATACTTAGGCTGACCAGAGCATAAGTATAGGGGGGGGGGGCGATGCCCGCCATGTATATACTCATCCATTTCCCCTCTTGCACTCGTCTGCCCCATTTTTGTTCTTCTTCTACACTTAGGCTGCCAGAGCCTAAGTATAGGGGGGCGGTGCGACTTCGATACATCTTGTAATTTTAGCTCTCCTACGCTTAGCCCGAGCTATGTCTTTTTAGTCGCTTTTCGTGCTCTGATGACATATCACACACTAAGTATAGGGAGGCATGTATATATTACATATATATACATTACCCATAGCTCATACTTTCGCATATTTTCACGTATTTTTGTATATATTATGCAATAATTACGGGTGGGTAAAAATTTGAGAATTTTTTTTTGTAAAATACACTTGTATAGTCTGTATAATACTCATAAAATACTTGTATCATAGGAGGTATACCAGAGTGTGAAAAAAATGTTGAAAATAAGGCTTCTTATTTACTCTTGCATATCATCTCTACATCTGAAAAGAAAAAGAGTCCTGCATTTCATTCATATACATAGCATGTCATCTACCTCTCATCTACATATCTTGCATATGCAATGTGAAAAGCTAGTGGGTTCTGAACCAAGTTATGAGTAGATATTGAGGATGAACTTGATTTGACCTTAATCCACCTAATTTCAGAGGAACCTTATAGGAACTGGAGTTAAGATTTCTCAGGTCAAGTGACTTAATTCTTTGAGTCCGCAAGTCTATGTTCACATGTCATCTTGATTAGTCTAAATAGACTATCTCGTGCACACGCATGATTCTTTTAGACAGTGACCTAACTTGGACAAGCACAATGCACATAGCTCTTCATTGATGAGGTGGTGAGGAGGTAGAATCCTTTAGCTTGGAGTAGCACACGGGTGGAAACATTCGTCCTCCTCTAGGGAGGGTAGTGCATCTCAACCTAGTCTAGTGGTGTTGAAGTCTTAGGACAGGATGTTGTGGGTTGCAATAATACTTCAAAAGAGGGATAGTCTACTGGCTCAAGAGGAAAAACTCCTGATGTACATGCTGCACCATGTATATAGTGTCAAAAAAAATGCAAAAACTCCAAAAAAATCAGACAGGTCCAAGTGAAAATAAAATACCTGTTGGAGTATGTTTATTAGCAAAGAAATGCAGCTGGATGACTTGACTACACTGGTCAGGCATCCCGGGATAGGTAGCTACACTGGCTACCGTCCATTCTTTTCTCTACCCCCTCCTCTTGAGCTGGTCGCACTTGAACTTAGAAGGGAATACCCCGTTCCTCGAGGAAAGAGTTACTGGAACGGGTTATTGAGTTACCTTGTTACAGGAGGCTGGTTTGGAGTCATTTCTAGTGTGAAGAGTTACATTTCACTTACACAGTACAAGTAAGAATCATAGTCATCAGAAATTTGCGTTTGAGGATTTGTTCCGACCTGACTGTTGAGGCGTCTTGAATAGAAGACTTGTGGAACTTGAAGTCTGTTAGGTCTTAAGTTCAGGTCCCAATGAGGTTCCGCCACACAATTAATCTAAAGGTCGAGTCAAGCTCCATTTTCAACTTTTGTTCATGACCTTGGTATGGAACCCAAAATCATTTCACTCTTGCATCTCATTTAGTTGCTCGGGGACGAGCAAGGTTTAAGTATAGGGGGTGATGAATCTGTGATTCATCACTCTGAAAATTGAAAATAGAGTCTGGTTCCCGAGTAAATAGATTCATATCTCCCTTTATAATGCATAATTAGCATTCATACATGCATTCATAATATAGGCATTTTAGCACTCATAGTGCATTAAATAAGAAGCCATGATCACTTGTAAATATCCACCTATAAAATAACACCTCCCTTATAATATATATGCCTTCAGTTAATAATATAAGGAAGAGAGTCAGAAATCTCCTTTGTAAAAGCACCCAATAAAGCCCTAGACCTTCTGGATCTTAGAAAGCCTGTAACTCCCTCATACAACCTCCAAAATAGGTCTACTCACCTTCAGATTAATACACATTAAAAGACCTTTAAAATGAGACTAATTTCATTCAATTTGGAGCTCGCTGAAGAACCTAGGGGTGATATGTACAACTTGGATGCAGTTCAAGGACTTAGTTCTGAAGAAGTTCTACCCTCTCAGTAGGACTAACCAAATGAGAACAAAGATTGCCAGTTTCTCCCAGGGACCCAGTGAACCATTCCATGATGCATGGGATAGGTTTAATAACCTAATTCAGAAATGTCCCTGCCATGGCATTTCTAAAGCAATCTTAGTCGAGACCTTGTTCTGTGGTTTATCCCCGGAGATGCAGGGATTAGTAAGTGCCGCCTGTGGAGGAAGCTATCTGAATAAGAATGAGAATGTTGTATGGAAGATACTAGTGCAGAAGGCGGAAACTGGCAGGTCGCAGACCACCTGAGGCTATCAGTTGTCTACCTCAATCTTATCCAATGAGACAACCCGGAGGACTGTAGCATATCTGACAGAGGACCTCATTTCTAGCATGGGGATGATTGCTGATAAGTTAACCATGGTCGAGCAGATCCACAAGAGAGTCGCTGACCTTGAGTCTCTCTCGTGTCTACCGAAGCAAGTGGAGGAACTTTCTGAGAAGGTAGCTAAGATAAAGCTACCTGCATCTTCTGCACCACCTGTACCTGTACATCGAGTCCATCTTATACAGGAACAGGCACCGGGGCCTTAGAGTGGCTGGGATCAGACTTACACCCAGTCGGACTAGCATCCACCCCCACAAGTGGAGACTGGATACGAGGAGCCTCCGCAGGTGTTCGAGATCAATGGGCTTTGGTATAGCCGTGACCCCATCGTCAGACAGTCGGAGATGGGGAATGGTCAGCCTCACCGACCATCCCCAACTTACCAAGAAACCATGTCCGTCCGTGCACCACGCTTTGTTCAGTCCCGGCCCGAACGAGGGTACCAGCCTCAACAGCACCAGCAGCAGCAACGCGCATTCCAGCATGGTCCATCCCAACAGCATCAGTAGTATCGGCATGTCCAGCAGGGCCAGTACAGAACCTTGTCTGCAAGTCAGCATCACCAGCCAACTCAGCCCACCAAATTGGAGTCCCTCACCTTGGCGATCCAGACCCTGTCTGATAGGGTCCAACAGATCCATAATGACTATCTGGATATGAGAACCGATCTGAATCATGTCTCTCGTACCCAGGATCAACAAATGGCGCCAAAGACCCCAATTCCCGCCGAGGTTCAGGCCAACCCGAACAGCCTAAATCAAGGCCAGAACCGACCTCATGATCAGGTATACTATTCAGATAAGTCTTTATCTGAACATGAGATCCTTTTGTATGATAATGTAAATCATATGTCCCTCAGGAGTGGAAGGACCGTAATCGTACCTGATCGGGCACGAGCACCAAAGGATGGAGCCGCCAAGACTCTACTTGAGGAGAACTTGGAGGAAGAAGAGGAGCAACACCACGGTCACCACCACCGACAGAAGAAGAGGACTTCTGGTCCTCGAAGCAGTAAACCCGCATCATTAGTGAGTCCGACGAAACTGATGAAGATCCCGCTCCTCCATCTGTGGAGGACCGTGCCAAAGAAGCAGAAGATGCATCACCGATTTCACCACAGCATGTTTCTTTTAGTCTAAGTTAGAGTCCGAGTCGTGTATAGAACTCAGTTCCCACTTTCAACGAAAAAATTTCAGTTTCGGAACATGAGTTAGAGTCAATAATCCATTTTCCCAGAGCTCTTACGGGTGGAAAGAAGAAATTCAAAAAAATCCAATAAGATGACCCTGAGTTGGCCGAGTTCTGCAACAAATACATCAAGGTCACAATTTCCTTTGACAAGTACGTGGAAATGACTCCTGCATTTCAGAAATACCTTAAGTTGAGATGCACACCTACTCGGGTTAGCAGGAAGACCAAAGCCGTGTTGAGAAAAACGTTCTGTCAGTAGCCACGATTTGTGCAATAAAGAACTCGTTTCCTAGGAAACGAAGAGACATGGGTGCACACTATGTAGTGAGTCATGTTGATGACATCGTGTTTGCACGCACTCTCCTGGACAATGGTTCCTCAATTAACCTAATGCCTACAACCCTCTATGAGCATCTTAATCTCGGACCTCTTAGGAAATCTAGAGCCCTCCTACAGTTCGCTGATAAATCAACCAAGAGGTCCCAAGGAGAATTGAGGAATGTTGTGATCAAAGTCGAGGGGCAGGAATACATGGTGGACTTCACTGTCCTAGATATGGAAACCCCTCGTAATTGGAGAGACTCCCAGATCATCTTAGGCAGGCCCTTCCTCAGGACAGCAGGGGCCTTGTTTGATTATAAGATCGGGAAGATCCAGTTCCAAACTACAGGCGGAGATGAGGAACTAGAGATGAAGCAAACCAGATGGTAGAGACCGGATTCCGAATCCAGTACCGAGTACTCTTCGTCCGAAGCAGACCGTGACCATGTAGACACAGTTGGGCCATGGAGACAGAACCCAGCAAGAACCGATGAGTCCCTTCCCTCTGGAGATGATCCACTGCATGTGTCAGTCTGCAAGATCCTCAGAGACGAGTACAGCTCAGAACCTGCATCCCCCTACATCTTCGATGACTTAGAAGCCCAGTTGGGCTTGTCAGTCCTTCCCTCTTTAGGAAAATCAGAAGATGAGGATGAAGAGTCGGACGTGGCTTTCACCGAGTACATGGAGACCTTTGACGATCCGACTCCAGAGCCAAATAACTTGGTGGCAGCTATTACAGAGAAAGATCCAGCCACTTCCAACACTCAGCCAGATTCGATTGAGCCAGATTTCTTAGATGATCACACCTTAACGGAGCTCAAACCTTTACCCACAACACTGAAATACGCCTTCCTTGCGGGTCAGGAAAAGAAATATCTGATCATCATCAGTTCGCGATTGACCGAGGAGCAGAAATCTTGCCTGCTACAGATCCTGGAGAAAAACCGCAAGGCGAAAGGCTGGAGCATTTCCGATCTCCACAGGATAAATCCCGCTCTGTGTTCGCACCATATCTACTTGGAGAATGAAGTCAAATCCTCTCGTGAATTCCAACGTCGTTTGAATCCAAATTTATGAGAGGTAGTGAAGAAGGAGATAGAGAAATGGTGCAGCGCGAGTTTTATTTATCCCATCTCCGACTCGAAATGGGTGTCCCCGATACATGTGGTCCCGAAGAAGTCGGGAATTCAGATGACCACCAACGTGGATGGAGAGGAGATTGTGACGAGGGTGCCCATGTCGTGGCGCGTCTGTGTGGATTACAGATACTTGAATGCCGCGACGAAGAAGGATCATTTCCCCTTACCATTCATTGATCAGATCCTAGAGAGACTAGCGGGGAAAGAATACTTCTATTTCTTGGATGGGTTCTCGGGATACAATCAAGTAGCCATAGCTCCAGAGGACCATGAGAAGACCACATTTACATGCCCCTTTGATACCTATGCTTTCAGGTGCATGCCCTTTGGGTTATGCAATGCTCCAAGTACTTTTCAAAGGTGCATGATTGCTATATTCACCGAAATGGTCGGTGAATTCCTGGAAGTCTTCATGGATGACTTCTCGGTCCACAGCGATTCCTTCGATTCATGTCTTAGGAATCTGGATCGAGTCCTCAAACGATGTTGTGAGGTTAATCTGGTGCTCTCCTGGGAGAAAAGTCACTTCATGGTGACGGAGGGCATTGTGTTGGGGAACGTCATCTAAAAGAGAGGAATGGAGGTTGACCCTGCCAAGGTGGATGTGATCAGACGACTCCAGCCACCAACCAATGTCAAGCAGTTGCAGTCGTTCCTCGGGCATGTTGGATTTTATAGAAGATTCATTAAGGATTTTTCTAAGATTGCCCGACCGCTAACTGATCTTTTAGGAAAAGACACGGAGTTTGTTGTTGATCACAAATGTCTTGAATCCTTTAAGTTATTGCAAGGAATGATCATCGACGCACCTATCCTACAAGCCCTGGATTCGTCTCTACCTTTTGAGATCATGACGGACGCATCAGATTTCGCTGTTGGGGTTGTGTTATGACAGAGGAGAGATGGCGTCCCGTTTGCAATTCACTACGCAAGCAAAATGCTTGATACCGCTCAGCGTAACTATACAGTTACAGAAAAGGAGATGCTTACGGTAGTGTTTGCCTTGGACAAGTTCAGATCTCATTTAATTGGATCCAAGGTTATCGTGTTCACTGACCACACGACTCTACGGTACTTGATGGAGAAGAAGGATGCGAAGGCGCGTATTCTTCGTTGGATTTTACTTATCCAGCAATTTGATTTGGATATTCGTGATAAACCTGGAAAGAAGAATGTAGTAGCCGATCATCTTTCTCGTCTCGAAGATCTTAATACTTCCGAGGATTCACCAATTCGAGACTCCTTCCCTGACGAGTCGATTTTTGTTGTCGACTCACTCCCATGGTATGCCGACATCGTGAACTACCTTGTCTCCAAGACGGTTCCCGAGGGTTGGCCCAAGAGCCACATCGATCGACTTAAGTACGATGTGAGACACTACCATTGGGAGGATCCGATCCTTTTCTTTGAAGGACCGGATTGTGTTTGGAGACGGTGTATTCTTCAGAAGGAATACCAAAGTGTCCTTTCTTTATGCCACAGCTTGGAGGCAGGAGGACACCACTCCGGGAAGTGGACTGCATGGAAGGTACTTCAGTGTGGTTTTCACTGGCCGACTCTGTTTCGCGATGCCATCACCTTTGCGAAGTCGTGCCCAGTATGTTAGAGAATGGGAGGAACTGTTGGTCCCAAGGATGAGATGCCAATGCAGCCGGTCATCATTTGTGATGTCTTTGACGCTTGGGGCATCGACTTCATGGGCCCAGTCCCTGTTAGCCACAGGTTTGAGTACATCCTTCTTGCGGTAGATTATCTATCCAGGTGGGTGGAGGCTATCCCAACCCGAGCCGAAGACAGCAGAACTGTCTGTAAATTCATCAGAGATCATATCAACTCTAGGTTCGGGATTCCCAAAATGATGATATCATATGGGGGTAGCCACTTTGTGAACCGGGAGGTGAAGAAACTCCTAAAGGACTACGGCATCGAACACCATGTCGCTAGCCCTTACCACCCACAAACTAATGGTATGGCTGAGGTGTCGAATCGGGAGGTGAAGACTATCAGGAAGGATTGGTCTCAGATTTTGGATCAGGTCCTATGGGCGTATAGGACAACTTACAAGACACCTCTAGGAACCTCCACTTTCCAAATGGTATTCAGAAAGCCGTGCCATTTGCCCGCAGAATTAGTGCATAAATCAGAATGGGAAATTAAGAAGGTCAATTGGAACATGCACCTTGAGCAGAAACAGAGAGAAATGGATCTGAATGAGCTTGTGGAAGTCAGCAACCGTGCATATGACAACAGTTTGGTGTACAAGGACAAGGTCAAGCGTTGGCATGATAGATATATCAGACGAAAGACCTTTGTTCCCGGACAGAAGGTATGGTTGTTTAATGCAAGGCTGAAGACCTTTCAAGGCAAGTTGAAATCCAAGTGGACTGGCCCATTCATTGTCCGAGCGGTGCATGATAGCGGATGTGTCGAGATCTCAGATCTCGCAGATGACGCACCGACATCCCTTGTGAATGGACAACTGTTGAAACACTTCGTCGAATCCAATGAGCAGTTAGTCCATGTTGAGGAGATTGTGTTTATGCGTGAGACAGATTCAGTAGATACACCTCGAGCCGCGCAGGAGACCTTGCAGCAGTGAGCTCCAGCCATCAGCAGCATCTTGAAAGATTCAGACCGACTCACTTGTATATACCATCATTTCTGTACATTCTATCCTTTCTTCTTCCGTGACTTTAGTACTCATCCCAGCTTCATCTATCTCTGTCTTGGACTATACTTAGGATGACCAGATCCTAAGTAAAGGGGGGATGAGTCACCTGAGTGTGTTCTCTGTAAATCCTCCAGATCACATCGGTTCTCATTCTCACTCTTTTCTAATACTTAGGCTGACCAGAGCATAAGTATAGGGGGGACCGATGCCCGCCATGTATATACTCATCCATTTCCCCTCTTGCACTCGTCTGCCCCTATTTTGTTCTTCTTCTACACTTAGGCTGCCAGAGCCTAAGTATAGGGGGGCGGTGCGACTTCGATACATCTTGTAATTTTAGCTCTCCTACCCTTAGCCCGAGCTATGTCTTTTTAGTCGCTTTTCGTGCTCTGATGACATAGCACACGCTAAGTATAGGGGGGCGTGTATATATTACATATATATACTTTACCCATAGCTCGTACTTTCACGTATTTTCACGTATTTTTGTATATATTATGCAATAATTACGGGTGGGTAAAAATTTGAGAAATTTTTTTGTAAAATACACTTGTATAGTCTGTATAATACTCATAAAATACTTGTATCATAGGAGGTATACCAGAGTGTGAAAAAAATGTTGAAAATAAGGCTTCTTATTTACTCTTGCATATCATCTCTGCATCTGAAAAGAAAAAGAGTCCTGCATTTCATTCATATACATAGCATGTCATCTACCTCTCATCTGCATATCTTGCATATGCAATGTGAAAAGCTAGTGGGTTCTGAACCAAGTTATGAGTAGATATTGAGGATCGACTTGATTTGACCTTAATCCACCTAATTTCAGAGGAACCTTATAGGAACTGGAGTTAAGATTTCACAGGTCAAGTGACTTAATTCTTTGAGTCCGCAAGTCTATGTTCACATGTCATCTTGATTAGTCTAAATAGACTATCTCGTGCACACGCATGATTCTTTTAGACAGTGACCTAACTTGGACAAGCACAATGCACATAGCTCTTCATTGATGAGGTGGTGAGGAGGTAGAATCCTTTAGCTTGGAGTAGCACACGGGTGGAAACATTCGTCCTCCTCTAGGGAGGGTAGTGCATCTCAACCTAGTCTAGTGGTTTTGAAGTCTAAGGACAGGATGTTGTGGGTTGCAATAATACTTCAAAAGAGGGATAGTCTACTGGCTCAAGAGGAAAAACTCCTGATGTACATGCTGCACCATGTATATAGTGTCAAAAAAAATGCAAAAACTCCAAAAAAATCAGACAGGTCCATGTGAAAATAAAATAACTGTCGGAGTATGTTTATTAGCAAAGAAATGCAGCTGGATGACTTGACTACACTGGTCAGGCATCCCGGGATAGGTAGCTACACTGGCTACCGTCCATTCTTTTCTCTACCCCCTCCTCTTGAGCTGGTCACACTTGAACTTAGAAGGGAATACCCCGTTCCTCGAGGAAAGAGTTACTGGAACGGGTTATTGAGTTACCTTGTTAGAGGAGGCTGGTTCGGAGTCATTTCTGGTGTGAAGAGTTACATTTCACTTACACAGTACAAGTAAGAATCATAGTCATCAGAAATTTGCGTTTGAGGATTTGTTCTGACCTGACTGTTGAGGCGTCTTGAATAGAAGACTTGTGGAACTTGAAGTCTGTTAGGTCTTAAGTTCAGGTCCCAATGAGGTTCTGCCACACAATTAATCTAAAGGTCGAGTCAAGCTCCATTTTCAACTTTTGTTCATGACCTTGGTATGGAACCCAAAATCATTTCACTCTTGCATCTCATTTAGTTGCTCGGGGACGAGCAAGGTTTAAGTATAGGGGGGTGATGAATCTGTGATTCATCACTCTAAAAGTTGAAAATAGAGTCTGGTTCCCGAGTAAATAGATGCATATCTCCCTTTATAATGCATAATTAGCATTCATACATGCATTCATAATATAGGCATTTTAGCACTCATAGTGCATTAAATAAGAAGCCATGATCACTTGTAAATATCCACCTATAAAATAACACCTCCCTTATAATATATATGCCTTCAGTTAATAATATAAGGAAGAGGGTGAGAAATCTCCTTTGTAAAAGCACCCAATAAAGCCCTAGACCTTCTGGATCTTAGAAAGCCTGTAACTCCCTCATACAACCTCCAAAATAGGTCTACTCACCTTCAGATTAATACACATTAAAAGACCTTTAAAATGAGACTAATTTCATTCAATTTGGAGCTCGTAGGAAGAAGTTGGGTTTTTGGGCCTCTATGTATACTATACATATGTATATTTGTATTCCTGTATTTTTTTGTATCATATTTGACCTCATCTCTGTCTTTGGTCAACATGAAACCTATAGATCTCATCGAGATCTACAACTTTCATGTTTTCAGTTTTCCCAAATTCGGCCTCCTTCTCTTTCTAAAATCATTTCTCCTCTCAGCCACTCAAAGTTGGCCACGTGGCGCCCTCTGATTGCTCCCCTTGCCCTAGCCTCCCGCGCCCACATCCGTTGGATCTCCATCCAGATCCAACGGTGGCGCCACCTCCATGTGTGCCCATTACTTCCACCGTCAGATCACTTCCCATCTCAGATTTGATCCGCCCGTTCCTGCCGCACTCTCCTCGCGCCACGCGTCACATTGTCCTCCACCCGATCGGCGCCTATGGGCATTGATCTCCGTAGTTCACCACTACTCTGAATCCCAACCGCCCGAACGGAGCCTTAATCGCATCGCACCATTCGTTCGTGCCTCATTGATAAGGCAACATGTGGCGTTTTATACACCATCTGATCGAGCAACCTCTGATTTAATCCATGCCGCCCTCTCGCACTCCGCCTTTGACGAGCCACGTGGCGCCATCACACCCCTTGATCAATTCGCCCTTGATCAAATCCATGCCGAACCAGAGCGCCCTATTCTTCGCCGTTGGATCACAAGATCCAACGACCAGGACCTTGTCTTCTACCTCTGGCCCGTCTCTCTCCCACGACCTCGATCTTGCGCGAGACGTCATCCCCTTTCTATTTTCGTACCCACTTCCGCTACCATCTCCGACCGCCCACACCATCATGACCTTCACCACTCTCCCCTCATTCTCGCCAGCTCCCTCACTCCCCACGACTCCCACCAGAGTCGCTCCACGACGACCTCGAACTCTACCTTCCAGCGACTCAACCCATCACCTTCAGCCTATAAATCCTCACCCTCCGGCCACTGTCACGCTCATCCGCCACCCCAGAGAGAAACCTTGAGCTCAGAACCATCGACTGGTGACAGAAATTGAGTTATTCTTCGAGAGACAATAGGCCTTCTTCTCCGGCGAGATCCACGGCCGCCGCCGCCGTGCTGCAGCCTCCATCCGCGAGTTGCGTGAGCTCAGGGCTCTACCGACCCTTCGAGTGACAACCAGGAGCTCCGCCACCAAGCTCCATTCCCCAGGTAGACCCCCTCCACCCTCTTCTGATCTTCTTCTTGTTTTCTTCATAATTTCTTCCATTTAATTCACACTCCATCATCATCTTCTTGCTCCACCTTCACCTCGCCGAGCTCCGCGACGGAGCTATGATCTTCGTGCTACATTTATCTCCCTCCGACGACGCACTTCATCTTTCATCGACGCCAGGTCCGCCACTTGGGCGGAGCACCATCGCCGGAAACCCTTCACTCCGATTAGGCCTCTCACTTCACCCTGGACACCTCCACGAACACACCCACGTACTTCGGCTATCCTCTAATCCCTTGCAGGTGACATTCCTTCACTGGCTGGAAGCTCGTCGGAGCTCCCTTCGAGCCTTATCGCCACCGTGCCCCAGAGCTCCTCCTCCGCTCCTGAAACTCCCTGAGGCTTCGCCGCACCGCCGCACATCTTCCGAGAGACCTCAGACCCGCCACTGACCTTCATAGACGCCAGGACAGCAAGGTGGAGCAAGCTCCCCTTCGCCGGAGCCCCGCCTTCTCCTCTGTAGTGGCGGAGGACCGTTGAAGATGAAGTTCAGCCACCGTTCGATCATCTTGATCGAACGGTCAGAAGCTGACAACGTCGCCAAGCACCGAAGCAGGACAGAGCTGTTGGATCCATCTTGATCCAGCGGTGCTTAGCGTGCCACGTCACCATCTCAGGAGCGTTCCATCACCGTTGGATCGATCAGTGATACTACGGTCCAAAGCCAGCCACGTCACCCTCTTCATCGAGCCCCAAGCACCGTTGGATCAATCCAGATCCAACGGTCACTGATTCACCACGCGTCTTCATCCAGCAGCCGTTGGATCGCCCTTGATCCAACGGTCTTGATCGCGCCACGTCGACTGGTCCGAGACTCTTCCCCGACCTCTAGGCTCAGACCTCCCGAAGCTTCTCCAACCCTTCCTCCGAACCTCCAGAGCAGCCGAGCCAACGCCCGAGCCTCCAAGTCACCCGAGCCTAGGGGATCCCACGTGAGCAGCACGTGCACCCTGGGCAAATTACACTGAGGCCCTGGAAAGTTTCTGAAATTGCAATTCAATTCCTGTGAAGCGCCCCCACGTGAGGAGCACGTGCGTCAGTGTAGAATTTGCATTCCACCCCCTCTGCATTCTACGTAATTGCATAAAGGTCCCTGTCAGCATATTTATTTTTAAGCAATTTTTATTTTCTGTATTGTAGTTATACCCCTGTCTTTACACACATATTTAGGTGTCCATATTTCATCATTTTTAAATTCCAAAAATTGTGTGTTGTAGTTTAACTTGTCCTTTATCTTATGTGGCACTTGGCATATTTTGGTGATATCATGGAATTATTAATTAATTACTTGGTCCACTTCTGTGATATATTGCCCAATTTGACCTTTTAATTAAGATTAAATTATCTGAAACTCCAAAAATTCCCAAAAAATCACATTTGCTCTAGGATAAATAGAAACACCTTGCATGCATTTCAAGGCCTAAATAAATTATTTGGTGATTTCCTTAGTTTATTTTTAATAGGTTCATTTCACATCAAAATGAAGGTCTGGCAATTTTCCTGGATTCGTCATCTTTAGATCTACCTAGGATAATTTTTATTCCCAAAAAAATTGTGATTTGATATTTATTAAAAATAAATCAGTCAAAATCACCCTGCATTCATATTTAATTCACTGTTAATTCATTTAGTGTCAGAAAATTCCAAAAACATTAGGGTTGCTTAATTGCATACCATTTCATCATCTGGCCAAGTTTCATAATTTTTGGACCTTATTTGAACACTTATCTGATTAACTTTAAAACTGGCCTGATTTTGCAAGTGTCTTGCATAAAAAAACCGAAAAAGACCAAAAATATTCTCTCTGAAAATTGAACATCGGAAATTTGCTAAAAATCTACCTAAGGAGACAATTGCCTCCCTGAGTTCGACCTTGGACTTCCACCAAGTAAAAAAAATTTTGCCACTCGAGATTAACTTGAATATAATTGGAAGTGGCTTTTGATTCGTTCTCGTTATCCGACTACAACAAAAATTCTTAATTAATTTGGACATTAATTTGCTCAAATTAACAAGGGTAGAGGGAGCGCTTGTCAATGCCCTGCTTCCCCAAATGCATGGCACTCGATGAAACAGACCTCGAGAAAAGAGGGAGGGAAGGTACAAGTAGGGATGCCCTTACGGGGTGCCTTTCTTCAAAATACTGAAAAACAAGCAAGTGCCCTCGTTTTTTTACAAGAATATTACATGAAGAGTCATAACTGATCCTGCCCTCCACAACCGACCTGTGAAAGAAGGGGTCGGTCTCTGCTCTTTTAACTACCTTGCCTTCTGAAGAAGATGGCTGATCTTGCAGGCCCTGCAAAAATTAGTTAGAGAAAACACACAAAAAGTCGTAAACAAAAGTCATAAAAAAGCTGTAAAGCAAAACTCAAATGAAAATTGAAAAAACTCAAAAACTGTAAAACCAAGAATATCGGAAAATTTCGAAATTAGGTCAAAAATCGAGGTAAGAATAACGCCTCCTCTGCAACGAAACCATTTTGATAACCAAAATCTGACACGCGATTAATTATGATGTCAATGTAGAAAACAAGGAAGAGAGATTCGATATATCAAACAAAAAATCAATGAAATAGGGGAGAGAGAGAGAGAAAAAGAGAATGAGCATCTTCTCTCTCCTATTTCATCTACACTATATTAATTATCCAGGTAAGTGTGCCTAGGTCGAACTCGAGGAGGCATAATATTAATACGTCCAATTTTGATACAAGAAATAAATCTTGAAAACTTCACTTTATTCTTGGTTTTACAACAAACTTCAAGAAAGATTCAAAACTAACTTGATCTTACAAAAACCAAATCGAGAAAATGTTGCGATGAAAAGCCACAAAAAATACCTAGAAATATAGATGGGGTAGTTGTGTAACTACCCTAAAAACCTGGTGAAAAATTACAATAAAATTGAGGTCCAAATCACCCCTATATCCCAGAGGTACAAGTGCAAAGTAAATATGTTCTATTACAAGTTGGTACCTGCAGGGACTAATTTGCAAAGAAAAGAACTTTGATTGCATTTAGGTCCCTACACAGATACCTAAATACAATTTTTAGAAAGTTTCTGGAGCGGAGTAGAAGTTTCTGGAAATCCACAGGGTTTATGCTGCAAATATTCCACAAGTTCAGTATATACGGCTATGATTAAAATGAATCACGCAATCTGGACTGTCGAGATGAGCCATGTGTCGGCAGTCTGTACTCCCTTGCTATTCATGATGTTCTTCATCTTCTCCCTGTGGCTAGCGACGATGGGTTATTCTCGGATTTATCCCCGATGGTCGACGATGTTCATGGGCCTCCGACAGGGCCAAGAGGGAGACACCTTCTCCCTTTGAGCTCGCCTGTGGGTGAAAAGCTCTGAAGGTGATCAATTCACGATGGTGATGCTTCAAGAAAGGTTGCAGTCCGACTCACCTAGACGCTAATGACGATGGCTGTCGGGCTTTGATCGTTCTTTGGACTTTAAATCTCCAGATAGGGATTCTTGTTCTTTGGATGAGAAGAGTGACATGCAAATGAAGGATTTCTTGCTCGATTCACAAGGAATCAGCCAACAACTTAAAGAATTCATAGATCCAAAATTGAATTCATAGATCCAAAATTTTCTTTCCAGGAAATGTCAAACAAATAAATCACACAAAATGGGAAACAAATCGAGATGATTTGAGTTCGGATTTGAATAATTGGAATGGTGTGCATCTAATTATGGTGATTAAGGAACCTAACTACGTTAATGTAGGCATGCAGATAAAGAATTAAAATTGCAAAATGGATCAATTACTTGTGGACCGGAGGTGTATGACCTCCGGATTATGGCTTGATGGTGTGCCAAACCAGAGCTCGATGCGGTGCAAGGAGGCTATTCAAGATGGACAATTGCCTTGGAACTCTCCTCTAATGTCTCCTCGTCCACGCTAAGCTTTCCTCAAGCCATGTCACTGCCGAAGTGAGGCAGATCATGACAATGAAGGTGGGGTATTCGGCCAGGTGCCCTGGAAGCTGGAGCTTAGGATTTGTTAGCTTGGAATGGAGCTCTTTGGGGGTATTTTATAGACGATTGGAGGAAGGTAGTTAGGAGATCAATGGCCAGCGTGGATGGTGGTGGTTAGAGGTAGAGAATTGAGGGTATATATTGGAGTTAGGAGTTTTTAGGTTACGTGTGGAAGAAGGAGAAAGTTGGATGGTTAGAACAGAAATCAATCGATCTTCTTGAAAAAGTAGTTCGCATGTGCTGACACGTGTATGCACCTGGTTGGCCAGGTTCAAGAAAATAGTTTAATAATCAAGAAATAAATAGTAAATAAAGGTATTTAAATAATTATAAAAATTAAATTGTAAATAATTAAATCATCTAAATTATAGTGTAATTAGTTTTAATAAAAAAATAATTATTTTATGAATTACAAATATTATATTAATAAATATGTATAAATAATTCTTAATAATATGTTTTTTTATTTTTAAATTAATAAATAGTATATTAATTTTATATTTTCTTTATTACTAGGTTAATAAATAAAATATGTTGATTTTTTAATATTTTAATAAATTAATTTATATATATTAATAAATAGTAGTATAGGTTATATAGTTCATTTGTACTTATAAATTAGGGCTTTTTATTTATTTTAAATAATAAATAAGCTCCAAAAATTATGAAATAAATTAGGGGTAAAATACAAGATCAAGAAAATAATTAAAAATTATAAAATCATTAAGATAATTGATACTATGTTCTAGATATAATAAATAGCCTAGAAACCCAGTTGTAGTCAATTCCCAAATTTGACTTTTTACTAACGGACTCCGATTTGAGTGAAATCATCTTTATAATTAGAGAATATTATTTTATGAACTTTAAAGGTGATTAGAGTGAAATTAGAGTTTGTATGAGAAATTTATGATGTTTGGAAGTTGGGATTTTGACAATTTGCAAGTTGGATTTCTTTGTATATATACAAGGTAAAATTTTTAACTTATTTTTATAATTTTCTATACATTTTTAGAAATAATTAGGAGAAGAGTTTGGTGAAAAAAGTTCATATGAATTAATTAAAAATCTTTAAAAATTTGATATTATTGAATAATTAATGAAGAATGTCTGAGATGTTAAATTAATTGTTTTTATTTGTTTTCTTCCTTATCTCCCCCTACTTATTTATTTATCGATCAACCCTTGCTGACTTAGTCTCGAGGATTAGGTTATAAATATATCTTTCAGCTACATTTATATTTACAAGTCATATTGTACATAAATACATATCTACAATTTTCCTTTATTTTATTTTCTTTATTTTTATTATTTTGTTTATTTACATGATTTTAATGCATAAAAGTACATTTTTATTCATGAATGGAATTTTGTTAAAAAGTGAAATTTAATGGATGTTTACATGTATTTGTTAAGGGATTGAAGACAAAATGCAGACATAATGTTAATGAATCGTGGATTCATCAGCTTCATAGAGTTTTGTTTATTTTCTGAAGGTCGAGGGGTATGGGGTGTAGTTTTCCCCCCAAACACGTGTCATGCACGTATGTAAGAGGATTGGTGAGGGAGGAGATGTGGTTCTGGACCAATCCTCCACGTAGAGGCGAGAAGAGCTTCGCGGAGGGTTCAAACGTTGAAGTAGAGGTTTGACTACACGCGGTGCCCAAGAGGCGGCCGAGACGCTCCGAGCCTCGAGCTCTGGGAACGAGCTTTACAGCGGGGGCGTGGATACGTTGCAGCCGTTCGATCCCCCATCCAATGGCGGGAAGTGGGAAGGGCGTCGGTCAGAGCAGAGATGGGCCTCCACGGAGGTGTGCTAGAGGTGAATGACACACGGTGGAGGTGAAGGCGCATGACAACGGTCTAGGTTGGTGAGGTGGCTGAGGCGATGTGCTTGCAGAGTTGATGGCAATCAGTAGAAGGGCGACGAGGAGTGGTGATGCTAATAGATGGAGGTTTGTGGGAGAGAGTGCAGAGGTGCACAGACGACGAAGCAGCTGGAGCTCTTATCGAAGAGCAATGACAATGATGCGAAGGGGACGAAGCGGGACGATGCGAAGGCTTGCTACGGAGAGGTCGATGCGCGTGAACGGTAAAGTAGATGTGGAAATGCGTAGCAGTAGGGTGACAAATGCACGAAGGATGAGGGGGGTAGGGTCTTGCTGACGAAGATGGGTTAGAGGAGGTGAAGGTGTGAGTGGAGCTCGGTCTCCGTTGACTGTGGCCTGAGGGTAGGGGAGCGTAGATGTGAGAGCGTGGAGAGGAGGCGAAAGCATAAAGCAAAGAAAGAGGCATAAGAGAAGACAAAGAAAATTTTGTGTTATCTGGTGATGTCTAGGGATCAAGGAAGAGTGGAGGAAGTCTCAAAGGGGTGTGGAGGTGCTTGCAATTCTTCGATTGCCGCTCGAAGGCCAATGAGGTGCTTGAGCTCTACAGTGGCTCAAAGATGCTGCGACAGTGACCTGTTGCTTGTCGGATCACGGCGGAGGCAGAGTCTCGTCGTTTCGAATGATGAACTGGTAGCTGTCACCTATCCAAGGTCTGAAGTTGAAGAACTGCCTCTTGTAATGGCAGAGAGTCCTCCCAGTGAGGCATGACAAAGCATTATAGGGAGGTGTGGAGGGGCGTTACATGCAATGACCAGAGGAGGGAAATGGAGGTGGTGCGTAACGGTCGCGGGCCACACATGGTGGTGGTCGTAACGCCTGGAGTCTAGGGCGACGGGAGGGCATTTCAAGCAAGGTGGAGGAGGCATTGCAAGGGAAGAGAGAGAAGAACGGTTGGAAGAGGAAAAGGATGGGAGGCCATTCTAGCAACCCAACTCAAAGGCAGAGGCTCGTCTGGCTAGGAGAGAAGGGGGCCATGATAGACTGGAAAGTAGTAGAATTCCGGACTAGCAATTCTAAAGCCCATATAGACAGGCCTCTCAGGATAAGAAAGTCATCCTCCTCTGCTAAAGAACAATGAAAGCCTTTCTATCTAGTTCACGCTTCTTGCTGAGAGAGAAGGAGGAGAGAGGAGAGAGGGAGTGGGGGTGCCACGTTGCTTGCCTAGGGTCTGCCACGTGTCACCCCCAAAAAAATCAAAATTTAAGAGGAAAGAAAAATAGAAAAGAAATAAAAGAACACCTCGGATTAAGAATTTTCTTCACAAAAGTTGTCTCAACAAGATCTACAACTTTCATGAAGGGGGTTAGAGCAAAAGAGGTCATCTATGCAAAGTTGTATATTTAGTGGTCCCCATGTGTATAGGAAACCAACTTTTTAGGATTTTGTAATCTTTTAGAAGTTTTAAAAGAATATACAAATTGTAGAAAAATATGACAAAGTACAAAAAAATTAATTACACACTAATCGAATTTTTTGGATTTTTAATTAAAAAGGAAAAATAGGAAAATAAAACAGGAGTATGAAATATGAGACTTTTGTATAGATTCACAATGGACACTCGAACACAGTTAATTTCTTTGATTTCAGTCCTGATTTGATTTGGATTTTTATACCTCATAATAAAACTTTCATCA
Organism: Ottelia alismoides; assembly: GCA_037367405.1. NCBI lineage: Eukaryota > Viridiplantae > Streptophyta > Magnoliopsida > Alismatales > Hydrocharitaceae > Ottelia > Ottelia alismoides. The sequence goes on along the minus strand of JAZKJV010010037.1, from coordinate 1,328,188 downwards.
AGTAAGACAATTAAAAAATTTAAAAAGGTTAATTATGTACATATAAACTCAGGTCAAAAATTGCAAAAGGCTAAAATGCACAAAAGGGGCCTAAAACCCAACTTTCACATATAAGCTCCGAATTCTATGAAATCAGTCTTGTTTTAAAAGTATTTAAAAATCGAGTACTTTAAAAGTGAGTAGACCAAAATCAGTCACTGTATGAGGAAGATATGCATATTTTAGTCTGCTATATGTAAAATTGGGACTCGGGTTTATTTTACACTTACTTGAATTAGCAATTTTTTATATATTCTTTTCTAATTGTTTGTAATATCTACACAATGGAGGTGGTTTTAGGTCAATCGGAGTTAGAAAGACTTAATTTAAAATATAGGAAGTTAGCAACTTTTTAGGTCAATTTACACATTATGCAATTATGCATGATGAATTGCGAATATTATTTATGCATGTATGAATGCAAATGATGCTATATTAGTTATTAAATGGATATGTATTTTGGGGAAAAAACTTAGTTCATTAATTTTAGCATGATGAATACTAGATTCATCAATAATTAAATGTGATTTAATTATCATAATAAAATGAATTTAATTTGTATTATAGTGAGAGTTATATAAGATAACTAAATGTGATTTAATTATCAAAAATATGAATAATGTGAATGTGATTCATATTCTTTGGGTACATGAGAATAGAGATCCAAGATGATTAAATGTGATTTAATTTCCATGGATAAGAATAATGTGTATAGCACTATCCATATTAATCATATATATTATAAATGTGATTTATAATATATCAGAGAGAGCCTATTGTAATTTATAATTGTTGATTAGTTATTGATGTGAATTAGATTCACATTGGATTATTATTTGAAAATGTAATTTACATTGTATTTTGGGTTGAGAATGTGATTCACAAATTTCCAATGTCATTGTTGCAATGTTCTCAAGATAATTGAGAATTATTATTGTGAGATAATGTTGGAATGGGATAATCTAAAATCATTAGAAAAAGATTACCCTCCACCAACAAAGGTGGTGGACGGCCACCAAGTCCCAATTGGATTGGGTGGTCGTCCCCCCTTTATGGTAGGATGATTATTTTCTTCCAATTATCTCCAAGGTTAGTTTATTTAATTCGAAATTAATTTATACCAATAATTCGATATATTTAATTAAATAAAATTAATTGTTGTTGTGTTTTTACTACAAGGTCATGGCCATTGAAAGAAACACAAATCAATCTCATCCATTGGATTTATGTGCACATAGTTTGGGATCCATGGACTCCGAAAATACTATATAAGGAGAGGCACCCCTTGATCTTCAATTAAAAACAAGATAAAAACACATTCCCTCTCTCTCTATCTCTCATTGTGCCCGTCCACCATGGAACATTAGAGAGAGTCGCCATCACAGCACCATCATCGTTATGTTGTCCAACTGTTTGCTCATGGATCTCTGTCTCCCTCGATGAGCCTCGCTCGTGAAGAAGACGTCGAACCTACTGTGATGAGATCAGGAAATTCATCGCTTGGATCATCAAAATGGATTGCGAGGGGTACGCGTTTCATCAACGCACTCGCAAGCATCTTCTCTATTGGATCGGACTTGAGACATGATGTCTCTTTGTTTAGAGACCTGATTGCAACCACACTTCAAGAGGTAAATCAAATACTTATTTTTGGTTTATATGAAATGATCTTATAAGTGTTCTTGGACTTGTGGTTTCATCGAATTAAATTTTTTTAAATTATGCTACCACGAGCAACTAGTACGACTAGTCTCCCCCGATAGCATTCGATGTGATCCTCATATTTCGATGATCCCTTAAGGAGTTTACCATATAATTCAAGTGGTATCAGAGCCATAGATTGGATGTTTTGTATATGATCAATAAACCTAAGATGATTTGGGCATTTTTTGGTTATGTGATATTTCATCATATTCATTCACGCATCCCTGTTTAATGCATTTTTTATCCCAGTTTAAAAGTTTTTAAACACATGATTATCACTTGTATAATGATATTCATTAAATAAGGAAAACGTGGGATTTGAGTTTTCTTGATTTAGAATCTAATTGCTCAAGTTATGATCATTTTAATAAATATGAATCCATTGTTTCAAGAATGACGAATCTTTGCGTAATTAATTAGTTGATTATGCTTTTAAAATGCTTAGAAAAGCATGAATATCATTTGTATTTTGTTGTAAATCAAATTAGAAAATTATGGAAACTTATTTTGCTTGATTTGGATTTAATTTGATTAAGATATGCAAATTTTAGTAAGTAGAGGTCACTGTTGAAAATTACATACTTGATCACGAACTTTGTGATTGTCAATCAATTAAACTAATGCCAATTAATGGTTAGTTTCCTGATACAGTAATTACATAATAATTTTGAATATTTAAATGTGATTATTATTCCCTTGAATGACACTGACCATAACCATTACTTGATTAGATGTGATCTAGATCACAACTGGTTTCATGAACCTTCCAACAAACATTACTGCTTGAATAAGATTGGAGATTTGTTTAGCAAATATCCTTATAATGTTAATAAAAAATGTTTTGTATGGTATAAATTCGATTGAATGACTGATTATAACCTCAAGTACGAAGTAATCAATTGGCATTATCATGACCTGAGGCAGATATGGTGTCTAGTCGGGTAGTGTTGGGGTAGCAGATTGCTCTGTGAGTGATCTGTCCCACTCGCATCGGTACTAGCCATGACAACGGGTAAGGAAGTTATAATTTTTGAATGGATCATGATGTACTTTTCTAATTATTAAAATTCGAATAATACACAATTAAGATAATACCATATTTCAAGTAACAAAGAATGTTTGTTGGATATTAATTGGATCATTGATTTAATGTGATTAGATTAATTGGTATCCAATCAAATTAAAACACTCAACTATGAATAAAGTTGTATTTTCCTTAGAAGAATTAATTATGTGAATGTGATTCATAATAATTAATTATAATTTGAACAAGATATGTAGGATCACATAAGTGGCATCCATGGTCTCTCGTCAAGGAGAAGGGTTTCGTCGTTAAGGATTGTATGTAGGAGATGCCTACTGAAGTGACAGTTCCTGCATAGAAGTGCATCTGGATTGGGCTCTTTTCTTCTCAAAAGACTGTAGTGTCCCCAATATCAGCTCCTCATATTATTTGGGTGATATTGGACTGCGCATAGCGAGTTCAAATCTTGTTGACGGTTGGTTCAATTAACGCGGGTCAACATCACCTTAAGGGTGGTGGGTTCGTGTGTTAAATATCGAATTGGGAATGAAAGTTGGAGTTGAAAGGCAGAATGTGTTCCCGCTTTTTTTATCCGAGTTACAGGTTCTCATATTATTGGGATGTGACAAAGATAACAAAGGAGAACCCAAATATGGCTTGAGATATAATGGTAAGTTTATCTCTTATATTGAAAGTGATTAAGGGAATGAACTTTCAATGTTGACAAAACATGAAAATTTTGATATAAAAATTCCTAAATCAAAGTAAAACATGTATATATACTTATATATACATTTATGCAAATTATCATATTTTAGATAATCCTCATTAAACCCTATCAAAACTATATTCAATAATAACCAGTAAAATATCATGGATTGGATCCATGATCAAGATATTGTACTTGCAGTTGGACATATAATGTATGTGATTACAATGTACAAGTATCCTCCTAATAATAAGGAATGACAATTAAATAAAAAATAGGACTACAACCCTAGGGTTTGTATGTCTCTGTAGACTTGATCTCTCATCGAGTGTGCTTTTGGAAGTAACATGTCGCTGATGATTTTAATTGTCAAGTAATCCTTATAAAATCTATGGAGATGTTCTGGTATACATATGTGCTCTCGGCAATTAATCATGAATCACATGGTTCACTACAACATGAAGAATGGTGGCTCCATAAGAGATGATGTATTCAAAATGTTTGCATACCTACTTGAAACAAAGTCTATTGGAGTTTAGATGGATGTAGATATGATGAGTCAAAATGTCATCATTCTGCTGTCTATACTCAAGTCATTCATGAAGCTTCAAAATATTCATATTGTATGAATTGAATAAAGCATGTATAAATGATTAAATACTCTTACATTGAATTCTTTTGAGTTCAACATAAGAGGTCCTTTGTCTTAAGCAATGGTTGTTTATAGATGAAGAGAGCATAATGGAAGCATGGGTCTGACCCCTGTGAGAAGGAAAGTCAAAGAGTTGATTGTACTTTTGTGACTTCCATACATATGACATCAAAAGAGTTGGATGAATGCTAATACTAGAATAAGTTGTTGTTATGATAATATGACTATCTGAAATCCTCAATGAGACTCGGATAATGCATCAGAATAATCTATAATATACATTTACTCATTGAAATTGACTTGCTTATTAGATAATATCAAAGTCTAATAATTATCTCATTCTTCTAAAACACTTGCAATTGGTTTCATATGTTTGAGAAGGTTGGAAATTTTGATTTTAAGTCTATTAGTCATCCACATGTATATTGATGCAATTGTTGCAACAATCTCTATTGGATAGATAGACTTCAGAATTTTTAGAGGGAGCTCTTTAGTCTCAGAGGATGTCTCTATGACCTAAATATTAGAATACACTCATTGTTTATTTCTAACGTTGGAAATAAACATGAATCTGTAATAGACCTATCATAAAGAGTTTTGATAGATATATTTCAGATAGTAATCTAACATCTTGTGGACTATACTAGATTAGAAAATTAATGAAAGGTTCATTAACATTTCTAATACTGAAAATTAAACCTTAAAAGATCAATAGGAGGATGAAGATCAATTTACAATGATATGAAATTAAACCTTAAAGGATTAATAGGAGTATGTAGTATTTTCTTATCTATCATAAAGAGTTCTGATGGATATATTTCAGATAGTAATCTAACATCTTGTGGACTATATTAAATTAGAAAATTAATGAAAGGTTCATTAACATTTCTAATACTGAAAATTATACCTTAAAAGATCAATAGGAGGATGAAGATCATTTGACAATGATATGACATTAAACCTTAAAGGATTAATAGAAGTTTGTAGTATTTTCTTATGATTTATATTTATTTTTACAAAGTTATTTATTAGATGTTAATATTTACATGTATATAAAAGTATAAATACTTGTATTTTATATTTTACATTTTATTATGAAATTAACATATTTTATATATCTATAACTTATTTAATTACACATTAACATATTTTTATTGTATTTATATGATTTTATTTATTTACTTGAATAAATATGTATATCCATTATATATGTATTGTTTGCCAATATATATATATATTACTTTATTTATTTTATTGAATTTTAGTGCTCTTATTTCATGATTATTATTTAAATATATTGCAAATAAGATTTACAATTACATAAAAATACTAAGAAGTTAGAACTATAAATAATAAATATATTGAATATAATATACCGCTATACAATAAATTAGGAAACTAAAAGCTACCTTTTTCTTCTCAGATCCAAATTAAGTGAAGCCACCTTTATTAAATAGATAATTAAATTTTATAAATAATAAATGTGAGTTTCGTCAATTTTGGGTATGTATGGAGGAGACACAAGCATGGGAAGTTTTCTTTATGTATTTCGTTCTAAGCGTCCCGGGTGCATTGTGCATTATTTTTGTGTGTAATAAACTTGTATTTTTATTTGTATTTTTATTTGTAACTTTCATGTTGAGAGTTTTCTTATTTGAGTTAAAAAAGGAAAATAAAATAGGGCCCAATGATCAGTTTATTGATGTCTAGAATTAGGGTTTTGTGAGTATTTTTTGTACAATTTCTCTGCCCTATCTCCCCTTACTTTATTCCAAGTCGACCAAGTCGTCATGATGATTGGGTCTTGGGGTCTAGGCTCATTAAGTTCCTTTTATACTTTATTTCTTTTTCTTTTCCTTTTTCCTTTTATTGTGGAATTAAATACCAATATTAATACAATATTTATAGTCAATTATTGAGTGTTATTTTATACAACTTAATGGTACATGCATTTAGTTAGGGATTTAAGGTCAAAATGAAAGAATAAAGGTGATGAAATGGGGATTCATCACTCATGTACAAGGGAGATATCCCCGTTGCATTTCATATAGTCTAGATTTAAAATTTCTGTCTTGCATCACACATCGAGAGAGTTGGGAAGCACTGTAGGTCTTCAAACTGAGCATAACATCATCATTTCCGGACTTGCATTGCTTTTCCACCTTCTCCCTCTGATTATACTCACATTGGTAAAGCAAAGGAATGACAAAACCGTTAGGCCTCTTGCATGAAAAATACTACAATAAGTGAAAACCATAAAAATTAAAAAGGGATTGATAAGAAAACCTTGACCTAATTAAAACTGATTAATCAAACTTCATTGTATTAGGTTCGCAACATGCTCATTGAATTCACTTCTAGACAAAGCATGGCATGATCCATAAGGAGTAGAGCCCAAATCACATATGGGTACTGACTTGTGTATCTCCTAGATTCACAGAGCATTAGCGCTTTTATCACATACGTGGGTGAATAGGGCTTTATTTGCTTACAAACTTAGTCTGAAGTTTTAAGCTTAGGCCATCCCCTCATGGTGGTGTTCGTCTCATTGTTTCGCATCCGATTAGTGACTTGTCTGCTTGAATACTCGATTCTGAGGTATAGGTTTCACCTATTAGCTTCCTCATCTACTTCTTTGTATGAGTAGTAGCATAGATTCGATAACAAGGACATCTAAATAGTATATGCTACTAGTTACAAAGGAAGTGGAAAGTATATGACAATTGTTGAGTCAGTACTTACATGAGTATTGGATAAGCCGCTAAGGACTAAATTTCATAAGATTTCCTTATACAAAGAAATAAAATTGATAATATAATTGTCGAACTCTTATGGCTCACGTTGAGTTGGTGAATCTACACTTGTTTTGAGGTTTGTTTGATTAGTTTAAAGCAAGTCAAGATCAAAAATACCGATTAATCCATGATTCATTAACACTTTTGTCGTATTTTGTTATAAAATCTTACCAAATGCATGTAAATACCCACTAATTCTCATTTATAATCAAATCATCATTCATGAATAAAAAATGGATCTTTATGCATTAAAAACATGTAAAATAATAAAATAATAAAAGAAAGAAAATAAAAAGAGAGAGGGACATTGTAAATAAATAAATATATATTGTAAATATGACTATAAGATATAAATATAGCTAAAGGATATATTTATAAACCTTCGAGCCTAGGTTTGCATGGATTCGTCGACAAACAATAAAGTAGAGGAGATAAGGAGGAGAACCACAAAAAGAATTAATTTTGCACTTCACACATTTTTCATCATTATACAATAATTATAAAAACTTCAATGATTTTAATTAGTTCATTTTTACATATTTTTTACCAAACTCTTTCCTATATATTTCTAAAAATGTATATAAAAACATAAAAATCCTAAAAACTTTTCAACTTGTTTGTATGCCAAGAAATTCATCTTTAAAATTGTCAATTTCTCAACTTACAAATGTCATAACTTCTTCATATGGACTCCAATTTCACTCAAGTTCATAATATAATATTATCTAATTAATGAAGGTGATTTCACTAAAATCGGAGCTCGTTTGTAAAAAGCGAGTTTTGGGATCTAATGACAACTGAGTTCCATGCTATTTATTTTATTCAATACAAACTATTTATAGTTTTAGTGATATGATATTTTTACATTTTTTATTGTATTTTATCCACAAGTTATTTCCAATTTTTAGACATTATTTAATATTTTAAATAAATCAAAAACCCTAATTTATAGATGAAATTAAACTATAATATGTATATCCATTTTAATCTATATACTAAATTAATTTATAAAAAACCATAAAAATTTATATAATTATTAGTTATTATTATATTAATTAATAAAATATAAAAACAATATTTTATTTATTAATATATTCACTTAAAAATACAATACCTATTTATTAAATATATTATTTGTCTATTTAATGATAATATATTTAAATTTCATTAAATATTTATTATATTTAAAATATTATACAATAAATTAGTTAATTTGTTTATACACATTTTTTATTTTTATAACAATTATAAAATAATGCCATTTGATACTTATTACATAGATAATATGGTATTTATTCATCCAACCTACCAGGTGTTGACACATGTCAACATTTCTTTGAGTTTTTGTTTGTTTTTTTCTTCTTTTATCTATTTGAGCTAACTGATTTTGCAGGGCTTGTAGATTAGCTGGATTCTTAGGAAGCCGACTCTGTTGGTAGTGCAAAGACCGACTTAGTCTCCTACGAGTCGATTGTAGAGGAACAGAGCGAGTTTGGCCTTGTCAGCTCTGATGTAACCATATAGTTACAAAAAGAATCTCTAACCGGGCTTTCGATATCATAGCTTTCCAAATATGCACGTGGCCAGAGGCGAAGAATGCGGCATCATAGATTTAATGTATTTTTTTAGACATTCCATTTTTTGTTTTCTTCTGAGAGAGGGAATTTGCTCATTTTTCTATTTTTATGAGATAGGAAGGGGTGCTTTCCCATTTTTCTTTTTGTAGCAAGGGGTCAACTAAGGACACTCCAATTGTACAAGGAGATTAGACTTTTTCGGGGTCTATTTCGCCAGGTGCTAGTGCACTTAGGGGACCTCACTGGTGTTTTGGTTTTCTATTGTTCTCTTTATTTCATGTGATTTGTGAAGCCTATGGTTGAATCCATGAGTGATTAGATGACTAAAGTAAAACCTATATCCCTAATCAACACTTAGGCGTAAATATCGATTTTTTAATATTAATATGTTCTTATGCTTGAGTTGCAAAATTAGGATTCAGTTTTCATGACTTTTGATGTGTTATACTATGTTTTAACTTTCTGCATAGAACATCCTGCATGTAGAGTGTTGGAGAAAGGTACACATTCTATCTTAGCATTCATCATCGTTTTTCACTGCATTTTGTGATTCTCCCTCCATGAGACACAATTTTGAAAATTAAAGGAACTGACATTTCATTATATATTGTTGAAAATATAAATAAATGAAAACCATTAAAAATAAAAATCTTATCTTTCAAAAACTTGACCAAAAAATAAAAAAATACATGGATTAAAACTTGTATTGGAAAAGGAAACCCCTCATTGTATACATGTACTAAACTCGAGACCTAGTGGGTGAGGACACAATATTAAAGATTAGAGCAAAAAATCCATGGACTTGTGCCTTAAGTGCATGTGCGTCACTTTTCAGTGCATGGTTGCAACTGTAGGCACTTGCTGATTCAACATTTTGGTGTGCTCTGCCTCACAGTTCCCTTTGGGCCTGATATAACCCAATATCCCGAGCAGACAGTAGCATTATTTGGGGGATTGTGAGGACGTATGCTAGGAGATAAGGTGACACACTTGTGAGTTTACTAATACAACTGCTTGACCACCAAAACTAAAATTGAAAAGATAAATGACCACACTCTTACAGTCTTCATCGTGTGTAGTTGGTGAATTTGGGATTTGCATTGCGTTTGTTTGTGTGGTGTGCATTATTCATCGTCTTATACCCCTTCACTCTCATGTTCTTCATTTGACTTCATATTCTCTCCCGTACTCTTTTGATATCAAGGATGACGGTTAGACAGATTTTACGCTCAGACTCCATGATCTTTCGATCTTCCACCTCTACCGTATGTCTTCATAGACTCGGGATGACCCTCTTGCCGAGTCAATCCCACTTAGTCACGAGGTGAGTCAGACCTATACTCCCTTGCCTCCCAACACTTTAGTTGAGGCAGACCCACACATCGGCTTTTTGTCTATTTCTCCAGCATAATTTATACAGAGTTTGTGAGACTTAATCCTTTCCAGAGGATTAGAGGGACATGGCTAGAAAGAAGGCACTAGTTGAGGATAGAGCTGTTAAGGATAGACCACATGATGATTAATAACATACACATGAGAGACCTGATCCATCTTCAGACATTACAATGGGGATTCTAGACACAATCTAGTATATGAGCTTACATATCATCCCCTGATCTGAACTGAAGAATGATTAAATTGCATAATAGGTCCCTTAGTATAATTAGGGTTATGTACCACATCCTTCTTAATGAGCATACAACGGTTGATTCAATTGTTGCATCATAAATGCTAGTGCTTGGATGGATATCTAAAGAGTTAGATTGAGGACTCATCAAGCGCCATCAAATGCTTATTAAGACATGATCTCCAGCCTGAGTAGGAGATCCTTTCTCTATCAACTGATATATATCAAACATCGTGATGCAGGTCCTCTACATAGGATAGAGATTCAGAGGTATTTGATTAGTTAGGTCAAAGAGTTAACTTAATGAGATCGATATAACCAAGTCCTATGACATATACTATCACAATATAGAAATACATCCTCTGATCGGTGATAGATGTATTGCTATATGTCTAAGTACGTACATTTGGAAGACCGATAGATTGATGTCCTTATCAAGTTCTATATACTGGCGAATTGGTGTGCATATAAGGGCATATGTGTAATACGTTGTCTCAAAAGGATCATATAGATTTACTCGTGAATGGTAAGACATGAGCTCACTCATGAGGTACTGGGATTGATCAAACTCCATGCATGCTCATCTTGCTTTGGAAGCATGACAAGAATTTGTAGGTATAATATATGTTGTTGGAAAGCAAATGATCGATACCAAATCCCAATGACCAAATGAGAAATTTAATGATAAAACCCTAAAGATGACACTGTAAATTGTGTTGGAAATGCGAGCCCACGACGAGCCATTTTGCAATAAATGTTATTGCAAATATCATTCCCTGATCTGAAATGAAGAACAATTAATTTGCATAATAGGTCCCTTAGTAAAATTAGGGTTATGTACCATGGCCATCTTGATGATCATACAGTTGTTGATTCAATTGTTGAATCATAGAGGCTGGTGCTTGGATGAATATCTAAAGAGTTAGATTGAGGACTCATCAAGCACTGTTAAATGATTGTTAAGAGGTAATCTCCAGCCTGAGTAGGAGATGGCAATCCTTATCTCTAAAGGCTGATATCTAACCGACCTCTTGATGCAGGTCCTCTACATAGGAATAGAGATTCGGAGGTGTTGGATAAGTTAGGTCAAAGAGTTGACTTAATGAGATCGAGATAACCAAAGTCCTATATCGTATGCTGTCACGATAAGGCACGCATACTCTGACCGGAGACAGATGTGTTACTATATGTCTAAGTATGTACATTTGGCAGACCAATAGGCTGATGACCTAACCAAGGTCTATACACCAGCGCACTGGTGTGCATATAAGGGCATATGAGTAATACGATCTCTCAAAGGGATCATACAGGTTCAATTACTGAACCGGAAGACATGAGCTCACTCATGAGATATTGGGAAGAATCAAATTCCATGCGCATAGTCATCTCGCTTTAATGCTTGACTGAATTTGTAGGTTTGATATATACTGTTGGAAAGTATTTGATCAAGACCTAGGTATGATATATGCTTTTGGAAAGTATATGATCGATACCGACTCCCAATGATCGAATGAGAAACTTACTGATAGAACCCTGAAGTAGACAGTGTAAAATTGATCTAATACTTCAGGTTTATTATGGGTCTTCCAGTATGCATGATGTACAGGTATTGGGAATACATGAGGGTGATGTGATCATAAACGATTGTATAACCATGACGCTTCCATTCCTAGGGAGTGATGAAATGGGTCTGGATTTTAGTGACTCCACTCAGTAGAGAAGTAATCTTATCTTGGTCTAATTATTGGACATTGATCTGAATGTGATTCAAATGCAATGAGAAGATTAGATTTGCGGTCTTGATTTAATCAAGCATCTATGGGAGGCCCACGATCTGGATTTGAGATGTGATCTCAATATCCAAGTCACTATACGTGGAACAATAAAATCGCCCTATCCTTATCTCCAAGTATTCGCGGAGAAAGCGCATTATCCTTGAAATGATTCAGGATAATTTCATTGTTGATAATATGTATCTGAGCATTATGAAAGTGGATAATTAAATGTGATTTAATTATCATGATTAATATGAATTTGATTCATATTTTAAAGATAGTTATTTTAGATTATTAAATGTGATTTGATTATCAAAGATGAAAATAGTATGAATATGATTCATATTATTTGGGCACACGAGAATAGAGATCCAAGATGATTAAATGTTATTTAATTATCATGGATATGAATAATGTGGATAGCTATATCCATATTAGTCACATATATTATAAATGTGATTTATAATATATAAGAGAGAGCTATTTGTAATTTACATTTGTTAATTAAATGTTAATGTGAATTGGATTCACATTGGACATTAAATTGAAAATGTAATTTACATTTTATTTTGGGTTGTGAATATGATTCACTAACTTCCAGTGGCATGATTGTAATTTTCACAAAATAATTATGGATTATTTATGTGAATAATTTACAACAAATAGTTGTTGTAAATACTGGAGATTTTCATAATATATAAGATCTCATGAATAAGAAAGAGGAGTGCCTCCTTCCATGTTAAGGAGGATGGACGGCCTCCTTGAATTGGATTCAAGGAGTGCCACCACCCCCTATATGGAAGGGAGGCATGCCTCCTTCTTAAATCTTCCATATTGATTTGATTTAAATTAATTTATATATTGATGATTTATTCAATATATATTTAATTTCATTAAATTAATTGTTATGGTGTTTTAGGAACAAATCATGACCAATGAAAGAAACACAATCAATGAGAGCCATTGGATTTGTGTTGTCCCATGGATTGAGATCCATGGATCCCAAAATGTTATAAAAGGAGAGACACTCCTGTGCTCTTCTATACACAACAAGAGACATCTCTCTCTCTCTCTCTCTCTCTCTCTCTCTCTCTCTTTCTACACGCCCTCTCTCTGTCTCTCTCATGTGGCCGTCCACCGTGGATGCCCTAGAGAGGTTCTCTATCATCGCAGCGTCGTCGTTATGTTGTCTTGAGGACTCATCCAACACCGTCAAATGATTGTTAAGAGATGATCTCCAGCCTGAGTAGGAGATGGCAATCCTTATCTCTAAAGGCTAGTATCTAACCGACCGCTTGATGCAGGTCCTCTGCATAGGAATAGAGATTCGGAGGTGTTGTATAAGTTAGGTCGAAGAGTTGACTTAATGAGATCGTGATAACCAAAGTCCTATATCGTATGCTATCACAATACAGGCACACATCCTCTGACCGGAGACAGATGTGTTACTATATGTCTAAGTATGTACATTTGACAGACCAATAGCTTGATGACCTAACCAAGGTCTATACACCGGCACACTGGTGTGCATATAAGGGCATATGAGTAATACGATCTCTCAAAGGGATCATACAGGTTTAGTTACTGAACCGGAAGACATGAGCTCACTCATGAGATATTGGGAAGAATCAAATTCCATGTGCATGGTCGTCTCGCTTTGGAAGTTTGACTGAATTTGTAGGTTTGATATACACTTTTGGAAAGTATGTGATCAAGACCTAGGTATGATATATGCTTTTGGAAAGTATATGATCGATACTGACTCCCAATGATCGAATGAGAAACATACTGACAGAACCCTGAAGTAGACAGCGTAAAATTGATCTAATACTTCAAGTTTATTCTGGGTCTTCCAGTATGCAGGATGTATAGGTATTGGGAATACCTAAGGGTGATGTGATCATAAACGATTGTATAACCATGACGCTTCCATTCCTAGGGAGTGATGAAACGGGTCTGGATTTTAGTGACTCCTCTGAGTAGAGAAGTAATCTTATTTTGGTCAAATTATTGGATATTGATCTGAATGTGATTCAAATGCAATGAAAAGATTAGATTTGCGGTCTTGATTTAATCAAGCATCTATGGGAGGCCCACGATATGGATTTGAGATATGATCTCAATATCCAAGTCACTATACGTGGAACAATACAATCGCCATGTCCTTATCTCCAAGTGTTTGCGGAGAAAGCGCATTATCCTTGAAATGGTTCAGGATAATTTCATTGTTGATAATATATATCCGAGCATTAAGAAAATCGATAATTAAATGTGATTTAATTATCATGATTAATATGAATTTGATTCATATTTTAAAGAGAGCTATCTTAGATAATTAAATGTGATTTGATTATCAAAGATGAAAATAATGTGAATATGATTCATATTATTTGGGCACATGAGAATAGAGATCCAAGATGATTAAATGTGATTTAATTATCATGGATATGAATAATGTGGATAGCAATATCCATATTAGTCATATATATTATAAATGTGATTTATAATATATAAGAGAGAGCTATTTGTAATTTACATTTGTTAATTAAATGTTAATGTGAATTGGATTCACATTGGACATTAAATTGAAAATGTAATTTACATTTTATTTTGGGTTGTGAATATGATTCACTAACTTCCAGTGGCATGATTGCAATGTTCACAAAATAATTATGGATTATTTGTGTGAATAATTTACAACAAATAGTTGTTGTAAATACTAGAGATTTTCATAATAAATAAGATCTCATGAATAAGAAAGAGGTGTGCCTCCTTCCATATTAAGGAGGATGGACGGCCTCCTTGAATTGGATTCAAGGAGTGCTGCCACCCCCTATATGGAAGGGAGGCATGCCTCCTTCCTAAATCTTCCATATTGATTTGATTTAAATTAATTTATATATTGATGATTTATTCAATATATATTTAATTTCATTAAATTAATTGTTGTTGTGTTTTAGGAACAAATCATGACCAATGAAAGAAACACAATCAATGAGAGCCATTGGATTTGTGTTGTCCCATGGATTGAGATCCATGGATCCCAAAATGTTATAAAAGGAGAGGCACCCCTTTGCTCTTCTTTACACAACAAGAGACAACAAGTATCTCTCTCTCTCTCTCTCTCTTTCTACACGCCCTCTCTCTGTCTCTTTCATGTGGTCGTCCACCATGGATGCCCTAGAGAGGTTCTCAATCGCCGCAGCATCGTCGTTATGCTGCCCGACGGTTTGCTCGTGGAACTCCATCTACTTCGGCGTGCCTTGCTCGTGAAGAAGACATCAGATCTCGTGTGTCGAGATTAGGAGATCCGCCGCTTGGATCATCAACATGGATTGCGAGAAGCACGCGGTTCATCTCCGCGCTCGCAAGCGTCTCCTCCGTCGGATCGGACTTGAGATAGGAGGTCTCTTCGTTTAGAGACTTGATCACAACCACGCTTCAAGAGGTAACGCTAGTACTTGTTTGTGGTTTAGACGAAACGATCCGAGAAGTGTTCTTGGATCATGTGGTTTTGTCGCATGAAAATTTTTTAATTTCCGCAGCATAGAACAACTAGTGCGACTAGTCGTTCTTCGTTGTATCCGATACGACGCTCACGCTTCCGTGATGCGCTTGAGGATCTAACCATATCCTTCAAATTGATCTATATCTTCATGCTTCCGATATGCATGATGTACACGTATTAGGAATACTTGAGGGTGACATAATCATAAATGATTGTATAACCATGACGCTTCCATTCTGAGCGAGTGATGAAACAAATTTGGATTTTAGTGACTCCTATCATTAGATAAGTAATCTAATCTTAGTCCAAATGTTGGACAATGATCTAAATGTGATTCATATGTATTAAGAAGATTAGATTTACGACCTTGATTTAGTCAAACATCTATGAGAGGTCTCAGAGATATGGATTTGAGATGTGATCTCAATATCTAAGTAACTATACGCGGAACGTACAATCACCGTCTCCTTATCTCCAAGTATCCGCGGATAAAGCGCATTATTATTTAAAGAATTCGAGAATAATTCCATTGGTAAAAGTGTATCAAAGCATTGAGATATAGATAATTAAATGTGATTTAATTATCATGAATAATAAGAATTTGATTCATATTATTTAAATACATGGAAATGATGATCCAATATAATTAAATGTGATTTAATTATTATGGATATGAATAATGTCGATAGAACTATCCATATTAGTCATATAAATTATAAATGTGATTTATAATATATAAGATAGAATTACATGTAAATAATATTTACAATTTAAATGTTGATGTGAATTGGATTCACATTTAATATTTAATTGAAAATGTTATTTACATATTATTTTGGGTTGTGAATGTGATTCACAAATGTTCAATGTCATGATTGATATTTCACTAAATTATTTGGAGTTATTTTTGTGAAATAACTTACAACAAATGCTGTAAAATTATGGAAAAATTCAAGGGATGTGTAATCTCATACAAAATGAGATGGATGCCATCTTCCTATTAGGAGAGGGTGGACGACCACAAGTCCTAATAGGACTTGTGGCCATCCACCCACCTTATGGAAGGAGGCTTGCCTCCTTCCCATTTCTCGAAAATTGATAGATTTAATTGAAATTAATTTATATTTATTATTATTCAATAAAGTACATTAAGGTAAATTAATTGTTGTTATATTCTTACGTTAATGTTGTGTCCATTGAAAGAAACACAAACAAATCTCAACATTGGTTTTGTGTTGTCCATGGATTGTGATCCACGTACTCCCAAAATATTAGAAAAGAAGAGGCAATCCTAGCCCTTCATTTTAGACATACAATTGAAATTTCTATCTCTCATTCTCATCCACGTGCCACTTCTCTCCTACAAGAGTGACCATCCACTTCTTGCTCTAGAGAAGACCGCCATCATCACCACATTGTTGTGCCACCACTTAGACCGCTCATGGATCTCATCTCCTTCAGTGCACGTTGCTCCTGAAGAAGATGTCGGATCTCGTGTGGCGAGATCAAGAGGTGCGTTGCTTCGATTATCAACTCAGATTGCAAGGAGCACATGTTTCACAAACGTGCTCGCAAGTGTCTCCTCCGTCAGATCAGACATGAGACGAAGGTCACTTCTTTCTTTAGTGACACGATCACAACCATGCTTCAAGAGGTATACCAACATCTACTTTGTGATTTAGATGAAACTATTTGAGAAATGTTCTTGAATTATGTGGTTTCATCATTTGATTTTTTTAAATTCCATTGCATCGAGCCACTAGTGCAACTAGTATCTTATGATCGCATATGATGCGATCACCACACTTTCATGATGTGCTTAATGATCTTTCCATATCATTCAGTTACTGATGATCTACTAAATGCGTAAGTTAATATGGATTCGTTGTAGCATGGGCACTCAGCGCGTCATACAGAACCGAATGAATAATCTCTACGAGGAGAATTCGACTTTAATTTTTAATCTGGGATGACCACAGTCGAACACAAGGAAACGAGCCATAATATGATTACTTAGGCATTTAATTATCTAGTCTAAGTGATAAATAAATCATCTGGATCAAAACAAACACAACAATGCAAGCAATGAATGCAAGTATAGATGTACATCACGAATGCATGCAAGAATGAGACAAAGTGTGATGATAAACCACTAGTGCATGTTAGGAGTAATGACGTGTTGAACAAAATGACAAAACACTAACACATGCAAATTTACTCATAAATATGCCCTAAGATGATTATTCAATCCCAAGTAATTATGTAATTTAGATCTAAGTCCAATTGAGCACTTAATCAGAAATCTAGTTTCATTTCATGTAATTAAAAGCACCAATAATATCTCTAATTAATGAATAAACAATGAGCATAAATTTAGAGAATGAATTAAGACAAGCGAAAGAGAATGTAGCGATCAAAATGCCACTAAAATCTCTTCATTTGGAGATCATATGCTTAAGTAATTCAGGTTTGAATCTAGGGGTATAGATGCAAGAAAAATATGAGAAACAATAGCACAAAATATCATAACCAGGTCTAAGAAGGGACTAAAATGCAATTACTAAAAACTGGTCCTAGAATTTATTAATACCCCCCTACGTGAGGGCATTTCTGCAACTATGCAGAATGGCCAGTGTAATTTTGCAAATTTCCCATGTTCATACACGCTACGCGCGCGTGATGAATCTGTGCTTCATCACTCCAAAAGTCAAAAATAGAGCCTTGTTCCCGAGAAAATAGAGGCATATTTCCCCTTATATTGCATAAATAGCATTCATGCATATATTCATAACTCACGTAGTTTAGCAGCTCATTTGCATTTAATAAGAAGCCAAAAATCCCCTGTAAAATACCCATGAACTAAAATAACCTCTTCTCTATAATAAGTACTCCTTAGTTAATAATATAGGGAAAAAGGCCAAAAATCCCCTTTGTAAAATTGCCAATAAAGCCTGAGAACCCCTGTACATTAGAATGCAAATAAATCCCTCATGCAAACTCCGAATTAGGTCTACTTACTCTTAGAATACTACACATTAAAAGACCTTTAAAATGAGACTAATTTCATTGAATTTGGAGCTTGTATGAGAAAGATGGGTTTTTGGGCCACTTTGTATACTATCTATGTATATCTATGTATCCTTGTATTTATGTATCATATTTGACCTCATCTCCGTCTTTGGTCAACATGACGCTTGTAGATCTCATCGAGATCTACAACTTTCATGTTTTGAGTTTTTCCAAATTCGGTCCCCTCTTCTCTCTACAAGTGTATTTTTCTCCAACCACTCACAGCAGGCCACGTGGCGCCCTCTGGTTGCGCCACGCGGCCCGCTTCCCCTCGCCTCACCCGCCTGCGTCCTCAGCCGTTGGATCTCACTTCAGATCCAACGGTCCAGCCTTTTCCACGTGCGCTTAAATCCTTAGCCATCAGATCAGACCCACCCTTAATCTCCACCGCTCGTTGCCACCACTTTTCCCTTACGCCACGTGGCGGTGTGTTCACCACTGGATCGCTCATCTGATCTTTCATCACAGCCGCCCCTCTTCCAGCGAATCGCGGCCCTCTGATCAACATCATCTCCTCATCCAGGCCGTTCGCTCGCGCTTCGCTAGCAGCGCGCCACGTGGCTCCATCGCAGCCCATCATCTCTGCGCCCCAGATCTTATCCTACCCGACCAGCTCCCCCTTGATCCCCACCGTTGGATCACAAGATCCAATGGTGGAGACCTCGTCTCCTACCTCCGGGCGCCCCTCTCTCCCACGTCCCTTGCCTTGCGGGAGGGGCGCCCCCTTTCTATTTCTGGCTGCACGTCATCCTCCCTCTTCCACCGCTGACACCCCCACGACGTCACCCACTCGTCCCTCTCCCTCGCCGTATACCTCACGCTCCACCACTCCCACCAGAGTCGCCCCACGTCGACCACCAACCTCGCCTCGTCACCAGCCAACCCACCACCTTCACCTTATAAATACGTCACCACCGGCAACTTTCACCCCCATCCGCCACTCCAGAGAGCTTCCCTGAGCTCTGACCTACCAATTGGTGACAGCAATTCGTTGAATCGTTGAGCGAAGAAGGGGATTCGACTCCGACGAGATCCACGGCCGCCACCGCCGTGCTGCAGCCTCCATCCGCGAGCTGCGCGAGTTCAGGCCACCTATTGACCTTCAAGCGACGACCTGGAGCCCAAACCTGAGCTCCATTTCCCAGGTAGATCCCTCCATCCATCGTCCGATCTTTCTCTTATTTTTCTCCGATTTCTCCGACTTTATTCGCCGCCACCGGCCACCTTCTCGCTTCCAATCCACCTCGACGAGCTTCGCGTCGAAGCTCCCATCCTCGCTGTTCCATCTACACACTCCGACGACGCCTCTCGCACTATTCCGACCAACAGCTCCGCCATTTGGCCGGAGCTCATCTCCAGCGCACCTCCTTCTCACCGTAGGCCTCGCCGACCATCTACATCTCACCACGAGCACTCGCACGCCTCGACTATCTCTTCTAACCCCCTGCAGGTAATTGGCTTCTCACTGAATGGAAGCTCGTCGGAGACGCCATCGAGCTTCATCGACATAGACACCGGGGCACTCTCCGACGCTCCTGAGACCACCATCATCTCCGCCTCCACGCCGCGATGCTTCAGGGCTATCTCCGACAAATCGGAGAGCTTCAGCACCTCGAGGAAGGACGGGCGGAGCAACAGCCCGACTGCCAGAGCCTCGCCTTCTCCTCCGCAGGCGGCGGAGGATCGTCGGGGAGGACGAGCAGCTGCCGTTCGATCGCCTCCAGATCTGAACGGTCCTCACATTGCCACGCGCTCCCTCAACGCGACCGTTCCCAACCGTCGATCGCCTCCCAGATCTGAACGGTCCTCATATCGCCACGCGTCTACATCGCCAACATTTGGATCGATCTTGATCCAAAGCCCCGCAGCCCACCACGTCGACGAAGACCGAGCCTCAGCCCTAAGCCTAGGCTCGGACAACCCGAGCCTACTCCGAGCCTCACTCCGGACCTCCAGAGAGCCCGAACCTCGCTCCGAGCCACCGCAGCCCCCGAGCCGAGGCCACCCACGTGAGGAGCACGTGCGGCCTGGGTAAATTGCACAGAAGACCCTGGAGCTTTCCAAAATTGCAAAGAGGTCCCTGTGAAGCAGACCCCACGTGAGGAGCACGTGCCCTGTGGAGAATTTGCACAAGAGTCCCCCGCATTATAGGTAATTGCATTTTAGTCCCTGTCTGCATATTTGTTTATTGTAATTTTAATTTCCTGTATTGCATTTACACCCCTGTGTTTGCACGCATCCCTAGATTGCATTTTACATCATTTTGAAATTCTAAAAATTGCATTTTGTTGGAAATTTTGTCCTCTGTCTATTGGTCCACGTGTCATCTTTTTGTAAGTTCATTTGAATTATTAATGAATTAATTGGTGAATTGTTGACATATTTTGCCCAGTGAAACCTTTTGATTTATAGTTAATTCTTTTGCTTCCAAAATTCATCAAAAATTCACAGTAGCTTAAGGACATCATTTTTAACATACCATAAAAATTTCATAGCATTTTCACGCATATCGAGGCCTAAATAAATTGTTAAGTGATTTTCTTAGATTAATTTTAATTAATTCATTCCACAGTAAAATTAAGTTCTGTTAATTTTCTTAGGTCCCTTCTCATTGGAGCCACCTAGGATAATTTTAGTTCTTGGAAAAATTGTGGTTTGATATTTATTAAAAATTAAATACTGAAAATCACCCTGTTTGTTCATTTAATTCACAGTAGATTTATTTAGTGTCGAAAAATTCCAAAAAAAAATAGTGTAGGTCATTTTCATCACCATTAATCATCTGGTCAATTTTCATAACTTTTGGACTTCATTTGATACCATAATTAAATTGAACATCAAATTGGCCTGCATTGTCTCCATAAGTCTGCATAAAAAAATTAAAAAGAAAAAAAATTACTCCTTGAAAATCACACACTTGGATCCTTGCTTAAATTCACCTAAGGAGACAGATGCCTCCCTGAGATCGACCTTGGACTCCACCAAGTAAATAATTTTTGCCGCTTAAAATTAACTTCACATTAATCGATAAGTGGTTTTTGATTAACCCCTCGTATCCGACTACAACGAATCACTTTAATTAATTTGGACATTAAATTGACCGAATTAACATAGGGTGCGGGAGCGATATCAGTGTGCAATCCTAGGCTCAGACAATTGGGCATGGTTCAAGCCACGTGGCAATACTCTACACTCTGGCGGACAACTTGGCATGAATGAGGTTGCATGCTCGGATAAGTCGACGTGGGCATGATTGGACCGTTGGATCATCCCCAAATTGTGGTGATCCAATGACATCTGTGCCTTTTCCTAAGAAGAGCACCGTCGTGCGCAATGGCTACAAGTCTGGGCTCTAATGAGCCCTTCCTTCCTCCGTCATGCTTCTGGAGGTTCTCCTCAGGTTGGCGATGGCTCTTGCATTATTTGCGAAGTGACATGATGTTGGAGAAGGTCCACATGCTTATGTAAGTCTGTGATGAAGGAAGATGGTCGGGGGAGAAGATCCAAATTGACGAGAATCTATCGATTCTAGCCATTGAAGAAATCAACTCCTGCATATGTTAGAAAAGATAAAGACAAAGCATATAGTGTGTGTGCATGCGAACGTGATGTGAGATGGAGAGTTTAATTAAACAAGGAAGGTGGAAGCCCAAGTGGGTTCCTTTGCCATGCCCGGATCAAGATGGGTCGAAGGGGAAGCTATGACAGAATGAGGATCACAAAGGACTAAACCCCCAGCGTGGATCAAGGATCCACGTAGAAGGTTGAGAACACCTTAGTTCGAGGACATGGTGTATATACATCAGGTGAAAAATCAGTGAAAACAATATAAAAATTAAAATCTAAACTAAACCGGAATCTCAAAGATGGAGAATGGAGTGTAGCCTTGGACTGAGGTCTTCGCCGACCTCGGGTCTTTGCTTAACGCACACATCCATGTGTGAAGCTCGAACGACAGTAATGGCCATCGTAGCATAGCCATCTTGGCCATGGGTCGAACTAGGGGTAGACCTCCATTATCGCTCAACTTAGACTACTTCTTCATGTCATAAAGAGGAGGAGGTGCTAGGGGAAATTCTGTTAAAGGATTCACAACCATAACACAGGGCGGCGGTAGTGTATTTGAAGCAGAAAAGTGGCGGACGTTGTTGCCTCCAGGTAGTGGTTTCAACCACCGCCATTTAGTGTGAGAGTTAGGGTTAGGGATAATGGGTGGTTGATGTGGTTGAGGGTCGAGAGGGCTAGAGGTGGTGACAAATGTTAGGCAAGTGGGAGGTTAACGACGGGATAATAATGGTGGGAATTTAGGAGGTTAGCGGAGAAGAGAAACCAACTGGAGGTTCAAAGAGGTTCAAACACCATTGGATCATATGATCCAACGGTTTCTGTAAAGGTGCAGATGGGCGACATTGATCTGCTTGATGGAAAGGAGATCAACTGGCTTAGATCAAGGTGGGTGGCAACACAGGAGCGGGCCACGTGGCCAAAGAAGATGGCACCACATGGCCCAATCAAAATTAATGAAATTAAAGAAACTAGAGTTTATTCCAAAATATTAGTCAGTGAAGTTAGGAAAAGCCTTGAAGATGAAAGTTATAGATTCCGATGAGATCTACAATTTTCATGTAGAAGTCAAAGAGATCAGAGGTCATTTGTACGGAGATAAAAATGAAATATTATTAAAAACCATATAAAACCATTTTATTTGATTTTTGTTTTGCTTATTTTTTGTATTTTTATTCTATTTTATGTTATTTTATTTCTGTACAAATTTGTTAAAATTTTATTTCATTTTTAATAAGAAATAAATACATAAAATATTACACCATAATAAAGTTATATTAATATATAATAATTAGTGTCATTTATCTACAACACATAATTAATTAATTAATGTTTATTAGCCATAAATCTTGTGATTAACTTAAGAAAGAAAGATAAATATAATGAATTAAGATGATAAATCTAGGATTTATCACCCCCTATACTTAAGCTAAGCTCATCCTCCAGCTAATAAAGAATTATTTAGAGAGTTAATTTAATTAGTGATATCTCTAACATGTGCAAGTGAGGTATATAAGGCTTGATTTAATCTAAAACACTATATTTTAGGAATCCTAAAACTCTAAGTTTATCCAAGAATTATTAAAAAGGAATTCAACTCCCTTAATAGTCAGACT
Organism: Ottelia alismoides; assembly: GCA_037367405.1. Lineage (NCBI taxonomy): Eukaryota > Viridiplantae > Streptophyta > Magnoliopsida > Alismatales > Hydrocharitaceae > Ottelia > Ottelia alismoides. The sequence goes on along the minus strand of JAZKJV010010037.1, from coordinate 1,304,529 downwards.
CTCAATGGATACACACACACACACACACACACACACACACACACACACACACATATATATATATATGTATGTATGTATGTATGTATGTATGTATGTATGTATATATGTATGTATGTGTGTGTGTGTGTGCGTGTATATAGAAGTATGACTTAGTGTAGACTACAACCATAAGAGTAGAGTTAAAACATCACCAAAAATTCCAATCTCAGAAGCTCCCCCAAGGACCCCATCCTCAACTCTAGGGAACAAATCTAGTGTTGCTTCAATCCACCATCTCTTTAGTTTGTCATGCTTTAAAGAAATATATATGGATGGCCATATTATGGAGGATGAAGGATTGTGTACTCATTTTCTCTTCCTCTCATTGGAACATGATTCTCTCAAGTGCCAAAACACAACACAAATTTTATTTTGAATTTTTCCAAACAGTGTGTCTGTCAAAAGAGAAGTTGGAGTCATCTACACTTGTTTTCCTGGGAGTACAGCGAGGTGTTCCTTTTTTAAGTATCTAATATACCTTCTACACCTAGACTTGTAGCATTTACGATGTAGAGCCCTTTTTGGGTGCTATCCTAACTCCTGGTCCCAATAGCGGTCGTCCAAATGAACACTTTGAAATTGTTGTGAGCGCTTGCCTTTGGTGGAAGCTCTTTGATATTTGACTTGTATGGTGAGAGCTTTTCTTTCAACATTTCTTTTTCTTTTATTTTCTTTTTGGATAGCTCCACTGCTTTTACCAAAATTTGGAGCACACTGAGCAACTTATTAATTAAATGACATCACACCTAGGCACTTTAGGTCAAATTCAAGAGATAGCATGAGAACATGTCCCATACAGGATAAGATATTGATACTCATGTTTCATGAAGCCATCATTAATCTTATCCCATTCTCGAGCATCTTATAGATTAATTCCAAACTCAAACTTCCAATCTCAGTCTCCGTAGTGATACCTTGACTTATCTCAATCATGAATGCAATTGTGCATGTGAGTGATCGTCAAATTCTTTTAAGGGAGATTAAGTATGGGATACAACATGCACATATTTGAACTAGGAGAGTGAATTTTTTAATCCAAATGATTAATACATGATAACTTTAAGTCTAGGGACTCCTTAAACATAGTGTAAAAGATCATCTCAAGCCTTGAGTGTATAGTGAAAGTGTCAGATAATTACACCAATTAATAAATCAATCTTTTTGTGATTTTTATTTTTTCAATTTTAATTAATTTTTAAGTTAGAGAGTTAATTAATTAGACTCATTATATACCCTTAGATTTGAAGAGAACTTTTGAAAACATTTTGCAAACATTGTCACATAAGTATAGAAATTTTCCAACATTTATAAAGATTTTTAAAAATAAGTAAAACGCCAAGTAAAACATTTTTCCAAACAATGTCACATAAATATGTAGGGTTTTTTCAAAACATTTTACAAATGATTTCCTAAACATGTCAAACAGTATTCTTCCATACTACGTAAAACTTTTAAAAACCATGTCAAGTATATATAGTTTCCGAAAATTATTTTCAAAATATTTTGTATACAAATCAGTTCGAAGATGTAATACGATACCCATAACCCTAATAGTTGGATTTTTTTAAAAATATGAGCTATGGACAAAGTATATATGCAATATATACAATAGATCTCCCCCCAATACTTAGCTTTTGCCACGTCCTCATAGCACTAAGTATTATAAAGCCATAGCTCAATTAAGTAGAGAAGAAATGTACATGAACTGAATCCAAAATCACATATGCATAAAGAGTAAAAGAATCAATCAGAGGAATATATGGACTCGAGCCCCCCTATCCTTAGAAATAGCTTAAGTATAAAGATATGAATTTAAAACTTGGTGACCCGAGGAGAACAATCAAACCGACAAAGGATCCCTCCTATACTTAGGCTGAAAATAGACCTAAGTATAAAGAATAGGAATTCAGATGAGGGATCTATGTTAGTTGAATCTCTAGATGATGATGAATCTCAGGAGGTGATAATGGAGCCTAGGGTTTTTAGGAGACTGAAGAGTCAAACAAGAACAAGAAAACCAGATTGTTTCACCAACACACACATTGAAAACCATAAATATGGTCTAATTATCTTGTCTCTTTTATTGACAATAACGCAAATTTCACGTTCAGTACGAGCAAGCTGTATTAAGGGTTGGGCTCTATCCTAGATATTTGTCCTTACCTCTCAACGAATGCATAAACATTTGCAAATAATGCGGGGTTTTCTCTCCCAAAAACAAGGTGAATTTTAGATCCATCTTAATTACATCAACTTCATTATCAGTCCCAATTTTTTAGAGCTTAAGTCGTGACTTGTATTAATATCTGAACACATAAGTCATCGTTTACCGCCCAGTCCCTTTTTCATAATATCCAATGTTTCAAATCATAAAAAGGGAAAATTCATGCAAACGTAAAATCATGATGTTATGATTAAGAGAAGTACTTACAATGGTGCCAGCTCTCTTCATGCATATGCGGGACTGAATAAAATTATATCTATATGCATGCAAATTGATGAAAAATCCACACCTAATGATTAGTTCTATTAGTGGGAAAATATTAATTAATTTGAGCTAGGTTGAACAAAGATTACGTGTGTATCATGAATCTTAGAGATGAGTGAATCTCATAAGATGATGTTAGTGTGCCCTAACTTACGAATTAAGAACTTAGGATAACACATCGAGAGTAACTCTATGAGTTGTGTGTCTGGATCCTAAATCGAGCACTCAAGTTAAGTACCACCCAACATGGGCGAAATAGACTCAACACACACAACAAACAAAGACTATTCCATAATAATATGCAACAAATATGAACACAATAATCTTTGACTTGTCTTGAAGGCATCTTCTCTGGTTGTTCTCAGCGGGAACTCCATATTGAGCTTCCAGCCTCCATTCTCCACGAGCTTCCTCAACGAATGGGCCCTACCATTGAAGAGAAGATATTAGATGGTTAAACATATAAAATAGTTCATAAGACTTCACAACACGGGAATGACCTGGATAAAATAAAAATAAACTTAACCACAATATGAAAACCTAAATATTTATATTAATGAAGTTGTGTTTTCGACAACGGTGCCATCTGATGATCAGCTAAATGCATAAGTTAATATGAATCCATTTTAGCACAATCAATCAACATGCCATATAGAACCAAATGAATAATATCCACGAGTAGGATTTGGTATTAATTTTTTCCCTGGGAAGTCCAGAGTCAAACACAAGGACACGAGCCGTAATATGATTATTTAGGTATATTATTATCTAGTTTAAATGATCTATAAATCACTTGTATCAAAACAAACAGAACAATGCAAGCAATGAATGCAAGTTAAAATGCACATCACGAATATTGCATGAATGAGGCAAAGTTCGATGATGAAACATTAGTGCATTTTAGGAATAATGACATAATGAACCGAATGACAAAACACAAACACATGCAAATTTACTCATGAATATGCCCTAAGATGACTATTCAATATTAAGATTTTATGTAATTTAGATCTAAGTCCAATTGAGCACTTAATTAGAAATCTAGTTTCATTTCATGTGATTAATAGCACCAATAATATCTTTAATTAATGAACCAAACAATGAGCATCAAATTAGAGAATAAAATAAGTCATGCGAAAGATAATGAAACAGGGACCAAAATGCCACTGAAATCGTTTCATTTGGAGATCATATGCTCAAGTTATTTAGGTTTGAAACCAGGGGCATAAGTGCAAGAAAAATATGAGAAACAATAGAAAAAACATCACAATCAGATCCATGGATGGACTAAAATACAATTACTATAAATCAATCCTGAAATTTATTAATAACCCCATGTGTGAGACCATTTTTGTAATTATGCAGACCGATCTGGGCAACTTTGCAAATTTCCCATGTCTACACAATCTATGTACATATGATCCTAGGCTCGGACGATTGGGCATGGTTCGGATCACATGGCAATACGCAACGCTTCAGCAGACGGTTTGGCATGAACGAGGCTGCATGCTAGGATAGGTCAGCATAGGCACGATTGAATTATTAGATTATCCCTAAATTAGGGTGATCCAATGGCATCTGTGCCTTCTAACCAAAAGAGCACTGCCATGCACAGTGGCTACAAGTCTGAGCTCAGGCAAGCTCTTCCTTCCTCTGCCACCTGGAGCTTTTCCTCTAGTCGACGATGGCTCTTGCATTGCTCGTGAATATTACATGACGGAGAAGGTCCATGTGCTTCTGTAAGTCAGTGATGATGGAAGCACATCAGGGGAGCATCTAGATTGATGATAATATATTGATTCCGGCCATTGAAGAAATCAACTCTTGAAGATGTTATAAAAGACAAAGCCAAATCATATAGTGTGTGTGCGTGCGAACAGGATGCGAGATGGAGGTCTTAATTGAACGAGGAAGGTGGAAGCCTAAGTGGGTTCCTCCGCCATGACTGGAGGAAGATGGGTCGAAGGGGAAGCCGTGATAGAACGTGGATCACAAAGGGCAAAACCCCTTCGTGTATCAATGACCTATGGAGAAGGTCGAGAATACCTTAGTTCAAGGACATGATGTATATACATCTGGTAAAAAATCTGTGAAAATGAGATAAAAACTAAAATCTAATCTAAACCTGAATCTCAAAGATGGAGAATGGAGTGTAGACTTGGGCTAAGGTCTTCATCGACCTCGGGTCTTTACTTAACGCGCACAGCCATGCACAAAGCTCGAACGACAGTAATGGCCGGCATAGCATGGCCATCTCAGCCATGGGTCGAGTCAGGGGTAGACCTCCATTATTGCTCATCTTCAACTCCTTATTCTTGGCATGAAGAAGAGGAGTGGCTAGGGGAAACTTTGTTTAAGGGTTGACAACCACCGCACAATGTGGTAGTGGCGTATTTGAAGAGAAAAAAGTGGTGGACGTTGTCATCTCCAAGTGATGGTTTCAACCACCACCACTTAGTGTGGGATTTGGGGTTAGGGATAATGGGTGGTTGGCATTGATGAGAGTCGAGAGGGCTAGAGGTTAGTGATGGAAGTTAGGCACGAGGGAGGTTAATGATCAGAGGATAATGGCTGGAAGTTAGGAGGTTAGTGGAGAAGAGAAACCGAATGGATGTTGAAGGAGGTTCATGCACTGATGGATTATATGATCCAGTGGTTCCTCTGAAGGCGTAGATGGGCGGTGTTGATCTACCCGACGAAAAGGAGATCAAGTAGCTTAGATCAAGGCTAGTGATGACACAGGAGTGGGCCACATGGCCAAAGCAGTGCCACGAGGCCCAATAAAATTAAAGAAATTGGAGAAATCAGAGATAATTAAAAAAATAGTTAGAGTAGGATTTAGGAAAAGACATGAACATAAAAGTTATAGATCTCAATGAGATATACAATTTTCATGTAGAAGTTAAAGAGATCAGAGGTCATTTGTAAATAGATAAAAATTAAATACTAATAAAAACCATATAAAACCATTTTCTTTGATTTTTCTTTTGACTATTTTTTTTATTTTTTGTTTTATGTTATTTTATTTATGCACAAATTTATTCTAATTTTTATTTGATTTTTAGTAAGAAATAAATAAATAAAATATTACACCCTAATGGAGTTATATTAATGTATAATAATTAATGTCATTTATCTATAACACATAATTAGTTAATTAATATTAATTAGTCAATGAATCTTGTGATTAAATTATGCAAGAGAGATGAATATAATGAATTAAGTTGATAATCTAGGATTTATCATTTATGCGGGAGGCTATACACCTAAAGGACTTCTCCTTTGCCTTCGTATGATAAGGTGGTCTACTAGTTGAGTCTCTTTGGGAGGGAGATATCTACATCAGACGATATGAAGTCCACATTATTGTGTAAGTATTTTACTTTGGGATGGACTAATATGATGAGGAGTCAAATCTACAACTTTACACAGCTTCCACATGAATCATTCCATGAGCCATGGGATTGATTCAAGGATTTGATAGAGAGATTCCCTCATCACGAGATTCAATTAAAGGTGCTAGTATACAATTATTTTGCAGGACTCCAGTCAGATGTTCATGGCCTAGTGAGTGCCGCATGTGGTGGCAACTATATGAATAATGATGTAGAGTCAGTTCGATTCATCCTTGAGAGGATGGCAGAGATTTAATGCATTGTAGGCTCTACTCGAGCATTCCGAAGGGCCCACAACCAACACAACAGAGAGAGCATCATAAGATTGCACATGTTTCAGAGTCTGGTTCACAATCTGACATGGGATTCATTAGTGAGAAGCTTACACTGGTTGACATGATTCAGAAGCAAGTTCAAGAATTACAAGGGATGCGAGAGTTCGAGAAACTCTCATCACTTCCTCAGAAGTTGAGTGATTTGATGTAGAAGGTGACCAAACTGCAGCTTCAGTAGCAATAGTCACATCCTTCTTCTGCTTCCCAGATTGTACGAAGTTCTTTACCTGCTCCTCTCACCCATCAGATTCAATATGTTCAGAGCGATCCAGTACAACTTACTAAGACTCCTGAGTTGGATTGACATGAGGATCCCTCTAATGTCAAGATGAGTAAGATCACTAGACATGTAGATGATGATGATGATTCTTATTCTACTCTTAAAGTCAACGGGATATGGTATGCTCCTATTCAGCCACCAGCACACTTTACTCCTTAGAGCATACACCACCACCACCATCTACATCATAGTCATCCACAATATGGACGTCCACATTTCCAACACCATCAAACACTTCACGCAGTAACAGTGTCACTAGTATATATATCAAAGACCACATTCATATCAGTATCCTTCCATACATCCACATTCCTATCAGCACAAGCAGTAGCAATAGTCTTCTTTCACACCTCAGAGATATCCTCAGCCTTATACACCACAATAGAACACTCCTAGGCAGGAGCGAATAGACAACCAGAGACAACACACTGAGTATGAGTTATCTTTACAGTCCCTAGCACTCAAACAGATCTTGGATATGTTGAGCACTTATCATACATCGCATAGAACTATGATGGATCGGGTTAACCATCATCTAGATGAGTTAGCCGCGCCCAAGACCACTCTTCCAACACACCCTCAGATGAATCCAACAACAAGAGGTGATACACATATAAGGTAGATGCCACTATAGGCATGGTCACTTTTCCTATTTTTTTATCTAACTTCATTCATCTCAAGAGCCATAGACATCCATTACCACCTGATCTAGAGGAGGAGAGGGCACATGATGAGGAGCGAGAGCTGACACATTCTAATGTTGAGGAGGAGGATCACCATGATAAGGATTGACACGATGTCCATGATGATATTTAGGGAAGCGCTGCATTGACCACTAATATGGACACATGTGATTCAGATGATGATATCTCACCATGCCATACAGACAATCCCGATCATTTTAGTTCTTCCCTTATATTCAATAGTTTTGATACACATGTTTACTCCAGTTTTTATGATATGAACAAAAAGGAAAATTTTGTCATCCCTGGTATTGTTCCTTTTCCCACGCCTTGTACAGAAAAGGAAAGAAAAATACCAAAAAGATTCATGTTACTCCAAAAAACAGAAAGATGATTGAAAGATCACATATTCCTGCAGATTCCATTACACGATGCCTTGGTCACTTTATTATGCTCAAGAATCAGTTGAGGAACAAATGCACAGCACATAGGAAAAGGAAATCACTAGTTGAGAAGCATGTTTTGACCAAGGCAACTTCATGTGCTATTCAGAATAAGGTACCCAAGAAGAAGAGAGATTCACGAGCTCACTATGTCACATGCCAGATTTATGAAGCCACATTCCATAGTACTCTCTTAAATAATGGTTCCTCAATTAACATTATCATGAGCGTTCATGGCTTGAAGTTCCAGTGGATTTTACTACCCTAGGCGTGATGTGCTCTACACAGTTACACCCCGCTCTGAACATTCTCAGGAGGCCTTTCTTGCAGACATCAAGGGCCCTATTATTCCACATCATTCCATATAGTTAGTGAAGAGATACATATTGAGATGGTGAGAGGATGTAGCAGTCCCAGATTAGTATCAACAATTACTTCAGAGGACAATAGTCTTGCAGATGTTTACCGACAAATAGATGAGACACTATCTCTTGATCTTGAGAGCGTTTATTTTGATACCCATGATATCGTACACGAGCATGGGGTATATCATATGGTACCTAGTTCATCAGATGACTGTTCACATGCAGATACATAATTCACATAAGGACCAGATGAGTATTCAGTTATACTAGATATTTTAGTGTCGTAGATCGAGAGTACACATATTCCAACACAAAAGTCAGTTGATTACATTTTAGAGGTTATTCGATCTATTCAAAATAGAGTCGAATGGTGTGATAGATAGATGCATAGACACCTTCTGTAGTCCAACTCGAAAGATACATATTTCAATAGAGAGAGTTATGACACATACCATTCATTCACAGAGGTAGTTCTACTCAGATAGCCAGGGATCAGTACATGACTGTACATTAAACGATTCAATATGACCCAGTTTGATGTGATCTACTTTGTAAAAGACTCATGACTACTCTTCCACTTCATTTTGTCCTGTACAGAGACTTGCGAGCCTTTATGTTTTTGGAGTACACAACTTGTATATTCTTCATAGTCCCCAACCATCCCCATTTTTTCTCATCTTTATACTTAGGATACTAGATTCTAAGTATAGGGGGACCGATTGCCGGATAATTTGCATTTTCAATTTTGTTCTTTTTACTTTTCTTTTGTTTTTCGTTCTTTTCCACCGTCACCAGTCCTTAATTTTTTTCCACATTCTTTTCCATACTTAGTATCCTGATCCAAAGTATAGGGGGACTGAGTGATTTCGTTGAATTAGTTTCTTCATTTTTCTTCATTCCTTCATTTGTATATTGTTTGACCTTAGTCACCTCATTTTTTATCTTCCACTATACTTGCTATGACCTAATCGTAAGTAGGGGATGGGTGACTCCACAACTTCTTCTCCCTTTTCACCCACTTTTACATCGCACAAGTTATGTCCTCATTTGTCTCTTTTCATGTTATAAGAACATATCACAATCTAAGTACAGGGGGAGCATATATATTATATGTAATTTCGTACATAACTCATACTTTTATGTATTTTTATTATCTATAAAATCCATAAAAAGTGGATAAGGGTTGATGTTATTTAAAATAGACTTATTTGTTATTTATAAAATTCTTGTAAATAAGTAAAATATTTGTAAAACTCTTATCTAAAATTTTAATTTATAATTGGCATTTAAAATATGTATTTAATATGTATAATACGAATTTAAAATCCTAATTATTAAAATATGTGTAAAATTAATTTAATCTTTGTAAAATTCTATGTATATAAAACTTGTAAAATACATTATTTTTTTTAATTCAAATAAAATATTGGTAATTTGTCTTGTAAAATTCATGTAAATATGTCGATTTATAAAATTGAAAAAACCATAAAAATACAAATCCCTAAAATTCATTAAAATTAAAAAAGCTATAAAATCCATAAAATGAGTAAAATTCAGAAAAATATACTTCACAAAAATATGATTGCATTTGCATTTTTCAGAATAAGTTTGATTTCTCGAACTAGAGATTGGGAATAACTTAAATGATGGAGCTTGATTATGGCATTTGACATCCATTGTAACGAGCCTAGTTAGGAACCGAAATTTAGACTCTTCATGTATTTGACTTAAAATTGGCTTCCATGAGACCATGTTTCGGAAGTCTAGTTAAACTTGCCTAAGTAGAACACTTGGTGTCATCCATTTAACTCTTCTTCAGTGAACCAATTTTGAACGCATGCACTTTACCCTTAGCTCGACTTGCATGGGGTTGTGAAGGACAATTCATTTTAGTGGTGCATTTTCATCCTTATCTAGTGGTGTGGATGTCTAAAGATGAGAGTTGTGGGGTTGAAATAATGCTTCAGATGAGGGAAGGATCTGTTAGCGTAATTTTTCCAAGACCTCAAAAAATGGATGGAATGAAAAGATGCTATATCCGTAGAGGCACAAACGATTGATGCATTGCAAGTAAGATTACGAAGTCTACCAAAAAGAAGCAATTTGTCAAATACCGAATATTACCACAATGATCCAAGCTTCCAAAAAGCATGCACATCTTAGTGGATACTTAGCAACACTATATGGGCTTCAAAAGAATAAATGACTACATTGGTCACACTCTAGTTCTTTTCTCATTTTCTACATTCTCTCTCTACTCGATTGTGGACACATCACGACCTATCCTTAGAAGAAAATAACACCCATCTCGAGAAAAGAGTACCTGGATGAGGAACCAATGGGAATCTATTATTGGGATGGGCAGTTTCATTGCTTCTTTAAGCAGGAAGAGCTAACAAAATTCACATATTGTACCAATTGAATTAAAAGGTTGATAGAGTTAGCGATATGGATAAGTAGATCTGAGCTGACTATTGATGTGAACTTAAATAAAGATTGTGGATGTTAAGGACCGTGAAGGATATGCAAAGATCCTTAAGCGCATCACGGAAGTGTGAGGATCGCATCATATGCAATCGGGAGCAACTAGTCGCACTAGTCGCTCGAGGCAGCAGAGATTAATTTTTTTTCATGCGATGAAATCACATGATCCAACTACATTTCTCGGATCATTTCATCTAAACCACAAACATGTATTAGGGTTACATCTTGAAGCATGTTTACGATCAAGTCTCTAAACAAAGAGACCTCCTGTCTCAAATCCAATCCGATGGAGGAGACACTTGTGAGCGTGTTGATGAAACATGTGCTTCTCGCAATCTATGTTGATGATCCAAGCAGCGAATCTCCCGATCTAGTCATACGAGATCCGATGTCTTCTTCATGAGCATGGCGTACCGAAGAAGATGGAGATCCACGAGCAAACAGTTCGGCAGCATAATAACAACGTTGCAGCAAGAGCGACTCCCTCTAGGACTCCACGGTGGATGACCACAAGAGAGAGAGGGCATGTAGAGAATGAGAGAGTGTTGTTGTATCTGACTTGTGTTATGTGTGTAAAGAAGAGCAAAGGGACTGCCTCTTCTTTTATAATATTTTGGGATCCATGGATCCCAATCCATGGACAATACAAATCCAATGGATCACATTGATTTGTGTTTCTTTCATTGGCCATCATCTTGTTGTTAAAAAACACAAAAGCAATTAATTTAATTAATACAAATATATTGAATATAATTTGATTTATATTAAATCAATCTTCACTGGAGAAATAGGAAGGAGGAAAGCCTTCTTCCATATGGAACAAGGGGAACGACCACACATTCCATAAGGAGAGAGTGGTCGTTCATCTTTTTCATATGGAAAGGTGTCCTCCTTCCTATTTCATGAGAATCCATATCTCATGAGTATCTCCAATATTTGAAATATTTTTGTTGTAAATTATTTCACAAAAATAAATCTAATTTATTTTGTGAACATTGCAATCATGCCATTGGAAATTTGTGAATGACATTCACAACCCAAAGTAAAATGTGAATTACATTTTCAATTAATTATCCAATGTGAATCCAATTCACATCAACATTTAATTAACAAATGTGGATTACAAATAGCTCTCTCTTATATATTATAAATCACATTTACAATATATACAATCAATATGGATAGTGCAATCCATAATATTATTCATATCCATGATAATTAAATAACATTTAATCATCTTGAATCTCTATTCTAATGTACCCAAATAATATGAATCACATTCACATCATTTACATCTCAGATAACTCTTCTTTTAATATGAATCAAATTCATATTATTCATAATAACTAAATCACATTCAATCATCAATTTTCTCAATGCTCGGATACACATATCAACAATGAAATTATCCTTGAACGGTTTCAAGGATAATGCGCTTTCTCTACGGATACTTGAAGATAAGGACATGGTGATTATAATGTTCCATGTATAGTGACTTGGATATAGAGATCACATCTCAAATCTAGATCTCAGGCCTCCCATAGATGCTAGATTAAATCAAGTCCGCAAATCTAATCTTCTCATTGCATCTGAATCACATTCAGATCAATGTCCAACATTTGGACCAAAATCATATTACATCTCTACTGAGAGGAGTCACTAAAATCCAGACCCGTTTCACTACTTCTTAGGAATGAAAGCGTCATGATTATACAATTGTTTATGATCACATAACCCTCAGGTATTCCCAACACCTGTACATCCTACATACTAGAAAACCCAGAATAAACTCGAAGTACTAGATCAATTTTACATTGTTTACTTCATGGTTTTATCATTAAGTTTCTCTATTGATTATTGGGAGTCAATAACGATCATATACTTTCTAAAAGCATATATGATAACTAGGTCTTGATCATATACTTTCCAAAAGTATATATCAAACCTGCAACTTCAGTCAAGCTTCCAAAGTGAGACGACCGTTCACAAAATTCGATTCTTCCCAATATCTCATGAGTGAGCTCATGTCTTCCAGTTCAGTAATTGAACCTATATGATTCCTTTGAGAGATCGTATTACTCACATGCCCTTGTATGCACATCAGCGCACCGGTGTATAGACCTTGATTAGGTCATGAACCTATTGGTATGTCGAATGTACATATTTAGACATATAGTAACACATCTGTCTCCAGTCAGAGAATGTGTGATTATATCGTGAGTGCATATGACATTGGACTTTGGTTATCTCGATCTCGTTAAGTCAACTCTTTGACCTAATATATCTAACACCTCTGAATGTCTATTCATATAAAGAGGACCTGCATCAAGAGGTCGGTTAGATATCAGCCTTCAGAGATAGGATTGCTATCTCCTCCTCAGGATGGAGATCATCTCTTAATAATCATTTGACGGTCCTCAATTTAACTCTTTAGATATTCATCCAAGCACCAGCCTCTATGATTCAATTATTGAATCAACAACTGTATGATTATTAAGTTGTCCATGGTACATAACCCTAATTGTACTAAGGGGCCTATTATGAAAACTAGTTAATCTTCATTTTATATCAGGGAATGGTATTTGCAATAACATTTATTGCATAATGGCTCGCCATGGGCTGGCATGCCCAAAAATCTCCCACTAGCCCAAAGAGCCATTAATGGGCTAATCTTTAAACCTGCACTTATGTGACAATCATAGGCTATTTAGAAAAATAGCTAGGTAAGTTGATCAGTCACTTTGTTCCCGAAAGACTACGCAAGTCCTTTTACGACACATGCATATCCCCCAGTAACAATGCTCGCATTCAATGTGAATGTTGCATTTTATGAAACCAATACTCAATTTTATCAGTTATAGTGTCCTTGACACTGCAACTTAATATTTATATAAGCAGTATTTCCATAATCCTTATAAGAATACCTTTATTCCCGCAGATCTCTATCTCATAAGGTATCTGCAGTTAAGACCTTTTAGATCGCTATCTATAAAGTCATTAGTTCTTGAAGATAGGACTTAGAGATCACTATCTCTAAAGTCTTGTCATCATTGAAGATTCTGTTATTACTGAAATCAACTATTTTATCTCCATAGTCGGATTAGTAACAGTTTAATACTACCAGTACATGGCAGACATCTGGCATTTTGTACACATCTAGCATACACTCCGCTTCTCATAACTGATGCACAATTTTATAGTTCTAGCATTTACTTCCTCAACTCTTTGAGGTGCTATCCCTTTATATAGGTCAGTACCATATCTTAAGAGAAGGAAGCCTTCCTTGGGGTTTTCCGAGAATGGAATATGTCCAAGGTATACCACAAATGTGACAGTCCCAATACTCTCTTCTCTATGCTTCTGAACGCCTTCAGAACAAAGATCCAAGAGGTATCCTTGAGATCATATCACAAGTTATGGAACAACCTAAAGGATATGGTTAGATCCTCAATCGCATCACGGAATCGTGAGCATCGTATTGGATACGACGAAGAACGACTAATCGGACTAGTTGTTCTATGCAGCGAAAATTAAAAAAAAAATCATGCGATGAAACCACATGATCCAAGAACACTTCTCGGATCGTTTTGTCTAAACCACAAACAAGTAATAGGATTACCTCTTGAAGTGTGGTTGCGATCGAGTCTCTAAACGAAGAGACCTCCTATCCCAAGTCCGATCCAACGGAGGAGACGCTTGCGAGCGCAGGGATGAACCGCATGCTTCTCGCAATCCATGTTGATGACCCAAGCGGTGGATCTCCTGATCTCGACACATGAGATCCATCGTCTTCTTCACGAGCGAGGCACACCGAAGGAGACGGAGATCCACGAGCAAACGATCGGTCATCATAATGACGACGCTGCGGCGATGGAGAACCTCTCAAGGGCATCCATGGTGGACGGCCATGAGAGGGAGATAGAGGGCCGACGTGTAGAGAGAAAGAGAGAGAGAGAGAGAGAGAGAGTTTGCTTCAATATTGCATAGCCCTAGAGAGCATGTATGCCTCTCTATTTATAGGGTTTTGGGATCCATGGATCTCAATCCATGGGACATATAAAATCAATGTACGAGATTGATTTATGTCCAATCCAATGGTCAAGATTGTTGTTGGTAAAAACCAACAAACAATAATGTAATTTAAATCAAATATATTTGACATCTAAAATATATTTCAATCCTATATTAGATCAAGCAATTATGAAGAGATTTGCATGGAGATCTCCACATTAGGAGTGGTGGGGACGGCTACCAATTTCCTTGTGGAATTGGTGGCCGTCCACCATCTTTCCATGGTGGAGGCAAATCCATGTAATCTCATAAGATTACATATCTCCATGAATTTCTACCATAATTTCCAACAACTTTTGTTGTAAAATATTCTACAACAATAATTCATAATTATTTTGTGAATATTGTAATCTTGCCATTGGAAATTTGTGAATCATATTCACAACCCAAAATAAAATGTAAACTACATTTTCGATTCAATGTCCAATGTGAATCCAATTCACATCAACATTTAATTAACAAATATAAATTACAAATTGCTCTCTCTTATATATTATAAATCACATTTATAATATATATGATTAATATGGATAGGGTTATCCACGTTATTCATATCCATGATAATTAAATCACATTTAATCATCTTGGGTCTCTATTCACATGTGTTCAAATGATATGAATCACATTCACATTATTCACATCTTTGATAATTAAATCACATTCAATTATCTTAGATAACTCTCTTTATGATATGAATCAAATTCATATTACTCATGATAATTAAATCGCATTTAATTATCCATTTTCTCAATGCTTGGGTACATAATATCTACAATGAAATTATCCTGAACCCTTTCAAGGATAATGCGCTTTCTCCGCGAATACTTGGAGATAAGGACATGGCGATTGTATTGTTACACGTATAATGGCTTGGATATTGAGATTAATGTTCTCATTGCATCTGAATCATATTCAGATCAATGTCCAACATCTGGACTAAGATCAGATTACTTCTCTACTGAGAGGAGTCACTAAAATCCAGACCTGTTTCATCACTCCCTAGGAATGGAAGAGTCATGGTTATACAATCGTTTATGATCACATCACCCTCAGTTATTCCCAATACCTGTACATCTTGCATACTGGAAGACTCAGATTAAACCCGAAGTATTGGATCAACTTTATATTGTTTACTTCATGGTTTTATCAGTAAGTTTCTCATTCGGTCATTGGGAGTCGGTATCGATCATATACTTTCCAAAAAGCATATATCATACCTAGATCTTGATCATATACTTTCCAAAAGTATGTATCAAACCTACAAATTCAGTCAAGCTTCCAAAGCGAGATGACCGTGAGCACGGAATTTGATTCTTCCCAATATCTCATGAGTGAGCTCATGTCTTCTGGTTCAGTAACTGAACCTGTATGATCCCTTTGAGAGATCATATTACTCACGTACCCTTATATGCATACCAGCGCGCCGGTGTATAGACCTTGGTTAGGTCATCAACCTTTTGGTCTGCCAAATGTACATACTCAAACATATAGTAAGACATCTGTCTTCGATTAGAGGATGCATGCTTGTATCATGACAGCATATGATATAGGACTTTGGTTATCTCGATCTCATTAAGTCAACTCTTTGACCTAACTAATCTGACACCTCCGAATCTCTATACCTATGCAGAGGACCTGCATCAAGAGGTCGGTGAGATATCAGCTTTTAGAGATAAGGATTGCCATCTCCTACTCAGGCTGGAGATCATCTCTTAACGATTATTTGACGGTGCTTGATGAGTCCCCAATCTAACTCTTTAGATATGCATCCAAGCACTAGCCTCTATGATTAAACAGTTGAATCAACAACTATATGATCATCAAGAAGGCCATGGTACATAACCCTAATTGTACTAAGGGACCTATTATGCAAATTATTTGTTCTTCAATTTAGATCAGGGAATGATATTTGCAATAACATTTATTGCATGATGGGTCGTCGTGGGCTCGCATGTCCAACAATCTCCCACTTGCCCAAAGAGCCATTAATGGGCTAATCACTTAAACCCACAATTATGTGACAATCATAGGCTATTAAGAAAATAGCTAGGTAAGCTGATCAGTCACTCTGTTCACGCGAGACTACGCCAAGTCCTTTTACGGCACTTGCATATACCCAGTAACAGTGCTCGCATCTAATGCGAATGTTGCATCTTATGCAACCAATACTCAATCTTGTTGGTTATAGTGTCCTTGACACTATAGCCTAATTATCATAACCAGTATTTCCATAATCCTTATCAGAATACCCATATTCCTGGAGACCACTATATCTTAAGGTATTCACGGTTAAAACCTTTTAGATCTCTATCTATAAAGTCTTAAGTTTTTGAAGATAAGACTTTGAGATCACTATCTAAAAAATCTTGTTCTCTATGAAGATATTGTTATTACTGCAATCAAGTGTTTTCTCTCCATAGTAGAATTAGCAACACTTTGCTACTCCCACTCCATAGCAGATACCTGGCTTTTGTATACATCTAGCATACACTTAGCTTCTCGTAACTTATGCACAAGTGCAAGTGGTTCTAGCATTCACTTCCTCAACTCTTTGAGGTGCTATCCCTATAGATAGGTCAGTACCATATCTTAAGGGATGTAAGCCTTTCTTGAAATTTCTAAGAATAGAATATGTCCAAGGTGTACTACAAATGTGACAGTCCCAATATCCTCTACTCTTTGCTTCTTAACAACTTCAGAACTAAGATCTAAGAGGTATCTTTGAAATTATATTTCAAGATATGGAACAAATAGATTATAAAACACTTATTATTATCCTTATATCATTTAAATGATTAGGATATCATCTACATTTAGCACGATGAACTCAAAGGCACTCCCACTAAGATTTACATGGCTCATCAGAGAGGTATTCGTAGAGGAATGCAATCTTGACTTACATCTCTTGAAGATCCATTTATACCTTTATGGGTCTTACGCATATAGGTGGATCCTCGAGGGTCCATATACAACACTTGTATATGAAGTCTACATCAGACTTTTATTGCTAACATCCATCTATCCATGCTATGATCTTCAGAAGCTTCATCACATGAAGTTCGAACATTGTCAGATTTCTCTGACACATGGAATGCATCCTCAAACTCATTTGAAGAAGTATTAGTGGTTCATCTGTAATTGTCCTTTTAGGTCCAGTTTTCAGGAGACTCATTATCTTCTCAAGATTAAATGATTTCCTACCCTTCATTTTCATGAAGATTCTCAAGAGTCTCAACCTCTAAGAATCACATTCTCAGAGATGAGATATTTTAAGAATCTCAAGGTCATAAAGTAGGTATCCTATACCATCCTTTATTTTCCCAATGAAGTAACACTCTCTAATGCTTGATTCCAGCTTATTTGCATGGAATCTTATTAAGGATATATAATGTAGTCTCTACTACATATATACCAGGAAACTATGTGGAAATTATGCTAAAATTCATCATTGATCATATCATGTCACACATGATCCAATTGTATCTCCCTATAACTCTATTAAGTCAAGGTGTATTAGGTGGATTGAGATAGAAATTGTATTTATATTTCCATAAGGTATTCTTTGAATTTATCTAGCAGGTACTTGCTACCTAGATTAGATCAAATTCATTTTATCTTCCTTCAAACTTTGGTTCTAAACCAAAATCAATGAGATCCTTGAACATTTCAAAGATCTCTTAGGTGAAGAGAAGAAATCTCATATCATACATAATTATCAACAGTTTTCACATTTCCATAACGTTTACTATGATATAGATGATCCGCATACATCAATATGTATAAGATCCTGAATACCTTGACATCTTACACCTTTCCCAAGGAAGGGTGTATTGGACATTTTTACCTTTTGAATACAGTATTCACAAGTATGTATGATTTGAACACTTAGACAATCCACAGTTTCATCTCTCACTAGTCCATTGATCTCATCAACAAACATATGTCCAAAACTTGATGCCAGATCATTGTCAAATGATCTCATCCTCAGTTTGATATGAAGGTTTAATTTCAGTATTAGAAATGTTAATGAACCATTCATTAATTTTCTAATTTTGTGGAGTCTACTAGATGTTAGATTACTATTTAAAATATATCCATCATAACTCTTTATGATAATTTTATCTCAGAATTCATGTTTATTTCCAACGTTTAGAAACAAACAATGAGTGTATTCTTATATCTAGGTCATAGAGACATTCTCTAAGACTAAGGGCTCACCCATTGAAATTAACAAGTCTATCAATCAAATAGAGATTGTTGCAACAATTGCATCAATATCCATGTGGATAACTATAAACCTTAATATCAAATTTTTCAGTCTTCTAAACATATGCAACCTATTGCAAGTGTTGTTAGATGATTGAGATAAAATTTTAGACATTATCTTATCAAATAAGTAAGTCAAAGTCAATGATTATATGTAGATTATTCTGATGCTCTATCTGAGTCCTTCTCTAAGGAATGTAGACAGACTTGACAGTCAAACTATCAACACATCAATTTATTGCAGTATTGGCATTCATCCAACTCTTTGGACGTCAAATGGAAGTCACAGAAGTAGGTCAACTCTTTGACTTTCCTTCTTATTCGGGTCCGACCCAAGCTTCCACTGTACTCCCTTCATCTGTAAACAACCGTTGCTTAAGACTAAGGATCTCTTACGTTAAATTCAAAAGAAGAAGAGCATTTCAACATTATATATGCTTCACTATATTCATACAATATGAATATTATGAAGCTTCATGAATGACTAGAGTATAGATAGTAGAATGATGACACTCATCATCTACATCCATCTAAACTCTTAAAACATAGGTTCAGGTAGGTACTCAAACAATTTAAATACATCATCTCTTGTAGAGCTACCATTCTACATGACGCAGAGAACCATGTCACTCATGATTAAATGTCAAGAGCACATATGTATGCCAGAATATCTTCGTTGATTTTATGAGGATTATTTGACAATTGCGATCATCATCGATATGTCACTTCCAAAGTACATTCGATGAGAGATCAAGACTATAGAGACATACAAACTCTAGGGTTGTAGTCCTATTAACTATTTAATTGTCGTTCCTCATTATTGTGAGGAAACTTGCATATTGCAACCACATGCATTATGTGTCCAACTGCAAGTACAATATTTGGATCATGAGTCCAATCCATGATATTCTACTGGTTATTATTGAGTATATCATTGAGTGGGTTATAATGAAGGATTATCTGAAATAAGAAATTTGCATAAGTGTATATATTTATTTACATACATATTTTACTCTGATTTAGGAATATTTATATCAAAGTTGTCTTGCCTTGTCAACACTAAAAGTTCATTCCCTTTATCACTTTCAATGTAAGAGATATACTTACCATTATACCTCAAGCAAGATCTGGGATCTTCTTCCTTATCTTTGTTGCATCCCAATAATATGAGAACCTACAACTCGGATAAAAAGAAGCGAGAACACATTCCGCCATGCAAGTCCAACATGCAACTCCCAATTCGGTCTTTAACACCCGAGCCCACCACCCCTAAGGCGATGTTGACCCGTCATTAATTGAACCAACTGTCAACAGGAATACAACTCGCTATGCGCAATCCAATATCACCCCAAAAATATGAGGACCCGATATTGGGGTCACTACGCATACGTCCTTACTCTTTTGAGAAGCGAAGAGCCCGATCCAGATGCGCTTGCATACAGGAGCTGTCACTTCGGACAGGCGTCTCCTGCATACAATCCCTAGCGACGGAACCCTCCGCCTTGACGGGAGACCATGGATGTCACTTATGTGATCCTCCATATCATATTCAAATTCTAATTAATCATTATGAATCATATTCATTATGATTAATTTTTCCAAGGGAAATCAAATGTCTATTTATAATAAAGTGTTTTAATTTTAATTGGATTCCAATTAATCTAATCATATTAAATTAATGATCCAATTAATATCCAACAAACATTTTTAATTGTTACTTGAATTATGGTATTATCTCAAATACGTATTATTTCGAATTTTAATAATTAGAAATACATCATGATTTCTTAAGCATAGTACTAACCCTACCTGCTGTCATGGCCAGTACCGACGAGAGTGGGACGGACCACATACGTTGCAACCCGCTGCCCCAATGCTCTCCGACTATACACCATATCCACCTCGGGAAAGTATAATGCAAAATAGATCACTTTGTACTTGAGATGATCATCGGTTCTTCAACCGAAATTATACCATATAATAATAATCAAAATAATTTTGATTAGCACTATAATGAGATTTTCTAAACAAATCCCAAATCCTATTCAAGCAACATGTTTGTTGGAATGTAGATCATGTTAAGGCAATGTCATTTAAGAAAATAATTAGTATCGAATATTTCACAAATATTTATGAACAATTATTCCAGAAAATTAAACAATTTAATTTCACTAATTGATTAAATGACAATCAATAGGTTCTTGATTAGAAAAGTATTTCCAGCAGTGACCCTCACATACTAAAAATACCATATCTCAATCAATTTAAATCTGAATTTAGCAAAGTAAGTTCCTAAAGATTGCTAATTTTATTCACAACAGAATTTAAGTTATTTGCACACATTTAAAGGTATTTCAAATCCGCAATTAACTCTTTAATTACATTGAGCTTCACAGTCCCCAAAAATGTGGATACATGTTCAATAAAATGAGTACAACATGAGCAAGCGTAATCGAAATCACGTAAACTCAGATCCTACGGTTTTATTATTTGATGGGGAACAAAATACAATTATTATTTTCTTATTTCAAAAATTTAAACAGTGCCCAAAAAAATATCAAAACAGAGATGCGAAAATGAAATGCAAGAAAACTTTCGCAAACGCTAATGAACCCAAGTCATCCTCGGCTAATGGATTGTATCCAAAACTACCGACCTAAGGCTCTAATACCACTTGAAGGATATGGTTAGATCCTCAAGCGCATTACAGAATCGTGAGCGTCGTATTGGATACGACGAAGAACGACTAGTCGGACTAGTTGTTCTATAAAGCGGAAATAAAAAAAAAATCATGCGACAAAACCACATGATCCAAGAACACTTCTCAGATCGTTTTGTCTAAACCAAAAACACGTAATAGGATTACCTCTTGAAGCGTGGTTGCGATTGAGTCTCTAAACGAAGAGACTCCATGTCTCAAGTCCGATACGACAAAAGAGACGCTTGCGAGCGCGGGGATGAACCATGTGCTTCTCGCAATCCATGTTGATGATCCAAGCGGTGGATCTCCTGATCTCGACACACGAGATCCATCATCTTCTTCACGAGCGAGGCACACCGAAGGAGACAGAGATCCACGAGCAAACGATCGGGCAGCATAACGACGACGCTGCGGCGATGGAGAACCTCTCTAGGGCATCCATGGTGGACGGCCATGAGAGGGAGAGAGAGGGCTGATGTGTAGAGAGAGAGAGAGAGAGAGAGAGAGAGAGAGAGTTTGCTCCAATATTGCATAGCCCTAGAGAGCATGGTATTCCTCTCTATTCATAGGGTTTTGGGATCCATGGATCTCAATACATGGGACATATAAAATCAATGGATGAGATTGATTTATGTCCAATCCAATGGTCAAGATTGTTGTTGGTAAAAACCAACAAATAATAATGTAATTTAAATTAAATATATTTGGCATCTCATATATATTTCCATCTTAAATTAGATCAAGCAATTGTGGATAGATTTGCATGGAGATCTTCACATTAGGAGTGGTGGGGACGGCTACCAATTTCCTTGTGGAATTGGTGGCTGTCCACCATCTCTCCATGGTGGAGGCAAATCCATGTAATCTCATAAGATTACATATCTCCATGAATTTCTACCATAATTTCCAACAACTTTTGTTGTAAAGTATTCTACAACAATAATTCATAATTATTTTGTGAATATTGCAATCTTGCCAATGGAAATTTGTGAATCATATTCACAACCCAAAATAAAATGTAAACTACATTTTCAATTCAATGTCCAATGTGAATCCAATTCACATCAACATTTAATTAACAAATGTAAATTACAAATTGCTCTCTCTTATATATTATAAATCACATTTATAATATATATGATTAATATGGATAGGGTTATCCACATTATTCATATCTATGATAATCAAATCACATTTAATCATCTTGGGTCTCTATTCTCATGTGTTCAAATAATATGAATCACATTCACATTATTCACATCTTTGATAATTATATAACATTCAATTATCTTAGATAACTCTCTTTATGATATGAATCAAATTCATATTACTCACGATAATTAAATCACATTTAATTATCCATTTTCTCAATGTTTGGATACATAATATCAACAATGAAATTATCCTGAACCCTTTCAAGTATAATGCGCTTTCTCTGCGAATACTTGGAGATATGGACAGGGCGATTGTATTGTTCCACGTATAATGACTTGGATATTGAGATCATATCTCAAATCCAGATCGCGGGCCTCCCATAGATGCTTGATTAAATCAAGACCGCAAATCTAATCTTCTCATTGCATCTGAATCATAATTAGATCAATGTCCAACATTTGGACTAAGATCAGATTACTTCTCTACTGAGAGGAGTCACTAAAATCCAGACCTGTTTCATCACTCCCTAGGAATGGAAGAGTCATGGTTATACAATCGTTTATGATCACATCACCCTCAGGTATTCCCAATACCTGTACATCTTGCATACTGGAAGACTCAGATTAAACCTGAAGTATTGGATCAACTTTATACTATCTACTTCATGGTTTTATCAGTAAGTTTCTCATTTAATCATTGGGAGTCGGTATCGATCATATACTTTCCAAAAAGCATATATCATACCTAGGTCCTGATCATATACTTTCCAAAAGTATATATCAAACTTACAATTTTAGTCAAGCTTCCAAAATGAGACGACCGTGCGCACGGAATTTGATTCTTCCCAATATCTCATGAGTGAGCTCATGTCTTCTGGTTCAGTAACTGAACCTGTACGATCCCTTTGAGAGATCGTATTACTCATGTGCCCTTATATGCATACCAGCGCGCCGGTGTATAGACCTTGGTTAGGTCATCAACCTATTGGTCTGCCAGATGTACATACTTAAACATATAGTAACACATCTGTCTCCCATTGAAGGATGCATGCCTGTATCGTGACAGCATACGACATATGACTTTGGTTATCTCGATCTCATTAAGTCAACTCTTTGACCTAACTAATCTGACACCGTCGAATCTCTATTCCTATGCAGAGGATCTGCATCAAGAGGTCGGTCAGATATCAGGCTTTAGAGATAAGGATTGCCATCTCCTACTCAGGCTAGAGACCATCTCTTAACAGTCATTTGACGGTGCTTGATGAATCCCTAATCTAACTCTATAGATATTCGTCCAAGCACCAACCTCTATGATTCAACATTTGAATCAATAGCTATATGATCATCAAGAAGGCCATGGTACATAACCCTAATTGTACTAAGGGACCTATTATGCAAATTATTTATTCTTCATTTCAGATCAAGGAATGATATTTGCAATAACATTTATTGCATAATGGCTCGTCGTGGGCTCGCATGTCCAACACAACCAGGTTATAAAACACTTATTATTTTCCTTATGTCATTTTTAATGATTATGATATCATATACATTTAGCATGATGAACACAATGACACTCCCACTAAGCTTCACATGATTCGTCAAGATTTTATCTGAAATCATAACATTGATAATTTCATCAAGTCTTATGTTCCAATTACAAGAAGCTTATTTGAGTCCGTAGATGGAATTCTTTAGCTTGCACACCTTGCTTTCCTCAACCATGAATCCATGGGGATACTTCATATGAATATCCTCGAAGAGGTATTCATAGAGGAATGCAATCTTGACTTCCATCTTGAAGATGTCAAAGTCAAGTTGTGTAGCTATAGTTACCAATAATCTGATGTGTTTAAGCATGACCACTGAAGAGCCAGTCTCGTTGAAAGCAATGTCTTCTCTTCCGGTGTGTAGCTCATGGCTATGAACCATGCATTGAAGGTATCTACCTTCTCATCAGGTTCCCTCCTTCTCTTGGAGATCCATTTACACCTTTATGGGTCTTAACCATATAGGAGGATCCTCGAGGGTCCATATACAACGCTTCTATATGAAGTTTACTTTCGACTTTATTGCTAACATCCATCTTTCCATGATATGATCTTCAGAAGCTTCATCACATGATGTAAGATCAGTGTCAGACTTAACTAATACGTGGAATACATCTTCAAACTTATTTGAAGAGATTTTAGTGTTTCATCTTTAATTGTCCTCTTAGTTTTTGATTTCAGGAGCCTCATTTTCTTCTCAAAATTAACTGAGTTCCTTTACTTCATTTCCATCTTGATTCTCAAGAGAGTCATCCTCTAAGAATCACATTATCAGAGATGAGATCTTTTAAGAATCTTAAGGTCATAAAGTTTGTATCCAATACCATCCTTTATTTTCCTATTGAAGTAGCATTGTCTTAGTACTTGATTCCAGCTTACTTGCATGGAACTTTACTAAGGCTATATATTGTAGTCTCTACTAATATGAATATCCTTGAAGAGGTATTCATAGAGGAATGCAATCTTGACTTCCATCTTGAAGATGTCAAAGTCAAGTTGCGGAGCTATAGTTAGCAATAATCTGATGGGTTTAAGCATGACCACTGAAGAGCAAGTCTTATTGAAAGTAACAATCTAATGGGTTCACTAAGGCTATATATTGTAGTCTCTACTAATATATACCTGGAAACTAAGAGATAATTATGCTAATATACATCATTGATCAAATCATGTCATACATGATCGATTGTATCTCCCTACAACTCTATCGAGTTTAGGTGTATTAGGATGAGTGAGATAGGAATGATATTCATGTCTCCATAAGGTATTCCTTGAATCCATCTAATAGATACATGCTACCTAGGTTGATCAAATTCATTTCATCTTCCTTCAAACTTTGGTTCTAAATCAAAATTGTGAAATCCTTGAGCATTTCGAAATTTTCCAAGGTGAAGGGAAGAAATCTCATATCACAATTAATCATTAACAAAGATCACATATCCATAATGTTTATTCTGATACAGATGATCCACATGCATCAATAAGTATGAGATCTTGAATACCTTGGCATCTTACACCATTCTCCAAGAAGGGTGCAAAGGACTTTTTCTACTCTGAATACAAGATTCAGAAATATGTAAGATTTGAAATTTTAGTTTCATCTCCTAGTAGTCTATTGATCTCATCAATAAATGTCCAAGATCTGATGCTAGATCATTCTTAAATGATCTTCATCCTCCTATTGATCCTTTAAGGTTTTAAATTTTCAGTATTAGAAATGTTAATGAACCATTGATTGATTTTCTAATTTAATAGAGTCCACTAGATGTTAGATTACTATATGAAGTATATCCATTATAACTCTTTATGATATGTTTATTCCAAAATTCATGTTTATTTCTAATATTTAGAAATAAACATGAGTGTATTCTAATATCTGGGTCATAGAGACATTCTCTAAGGCTAAGGGATCTCCCACTGAAATTATGAACTCTATCTCAATCCAATAGAGATTGTTGCAACAATTGTACCAATATCCATGGAGATGACTTTGAAACCTTAAGATCAAATTTGTAGTCTTCTAATACATATGCAACTAATTGTAAGTTTTATTAAAAGATTGAGATACAATTATTAGACTTTTGTCTTATATAATAAGCAAGTCAATATCAATGATGATATATAGATATAGATTATTCTGATGCAATATCTGAGTACTTCTCTAAGGATTCTAGATGGATTTGATAGTCATACTCTCAATACAACAGCTTGTTGTAGTATTATTGGCATTCATCCAACTCTTTGGATGTCATATGGAAGTCATAGAAGTACGGTCAACTCTTTGACTTTCCTCATCATGTGGATAAGACCCATGCTTCCACTGCGCTCTCTTCATTTATAAAAAACAATTGCTTTATACAAGTGATGTCTTATTTTGAATTCAAAAGATGTCAATGTAAGAGCATTTCAACATTTATTCATACTTCATTCAATTCATACACTATGAATATTATAAAGCTTCATGAATTATTTAAGTATAGATAGTAGAATGATGACACTCATCATATCTACATACATCTTAACTTTAAAAGACTTTAGTTCAGGTAGGTGCTCAATCATTTTGAATACATCATCTCTTATAGAGCTACCATTCTACATGATGCAGTGAACCATATCGTTCATAATTAAATGTTGAGGGCACATATGTATGCCAGAACATCTTCTTTGATTTTATGACGATTATTTGACAATTATGATCATCATCGACATGTCACTTCCAAAGTACATTCGGTGAGAGATCAAGACTATAGAGACATACAAATCCTATGGTTGTAGTCCTATTATCTATGTAGTTGTCATTCCTCATTCATATGAGGAAACTTGCACATTGTAACCACATATATTATGTGTTCAACTACAAGCACATTGCAATCACTTATCCGTGATATGCTGGTTATTACTGAGTATAGCATTGAGTGGGTTTAATAAACGATTATCAGAAATAAGAAATTTGCATAAGTGTATCTATTTCAAATATACATATTTTACTTTGATTTATGAGTTTTTTTTATCAAAGTTGTCTTGCCTTGTTAACGTTGTAAGTTCATTTCATTAATCACTTTCAATGTAAGATACTTACCATTATATCTCAAGCAAGATCTGGGATCTCCTTCCTAATCTCTGTCACATCCCAAAAATATGAGAACTTGTAACTCCGATAAAAATAAGCGGGAACACATTCCACCTTGCAAGTCCAACTTTCATTTCCCAATTCGGTCTTTAACACCCAGGCCCACCAAATTGAACCAACCGTCAACAAGATTAGTACTCGCTATGCACAATCCAATATCGCCTCAATAATATGAGGACTCGATATTGGGGTCACTATGCATACGACCTTAGTATTTTGAGAGCAAATAGCCGGATCCAGATGCGCTTACATACAGGAGTTGTCACTTCGGACAGACGTCTCCTACATACAATCCCTGGCGACGGAACCCTTTGCATTGACGAAAGACCATGGATGTCACTTATATGATACTCCATATCACGTTTAAAATTGTAATTATTTATTATGAATCATATTCTCATAATTAATTCTTTCAAGGGAAATAACATCTCCATTAAAAATAGAGTGTTCAATTTTAATTGTATTTTAATTAATCTAAGCATATTGAATTAATGATCCAATTAATATCCAACAAACGTTCTTTTATTGTTACTTGAAATATGGTATTATCTCAAATATGTATTATTTGAATTTTAATAATTAGAAAAATACAATGTGCTCTCATACATTATTGAGTCCCTATGTGCTGCCATGGCCAGTACCGACGGGAGTGGGACAGACCGCACACGGTGCAACCTGTTACCCCAACACTCCTTGACTAGACACCATATCCACCTTGAGAAAGGATAATGACAAATTGATCATTGTGTACTTGAGATGATAATCGTTTTTTCAACCGAAGTTATATCATATAATAATAATCAAAACCATTTTGTTTAACATTCTAAGGAGATTTTCTAAACAAATCCTCAATCATATTCAAGCAACTTTGTTTGTTGGAATGTAGATCATCTAGATAATGTAACCAATATGTGTCTAGATCATATCTAATCAATCATTGGATAAGGAAATGCCATTTAAAAAAATAATTATCATCAAATATTTATCAAATATTTATCCTCCATTATTTCAGGAAATTAAACCATTTAATTTCACTTTACAAGGTTCTTGATTAGGAAAGTAATTTTCAGCAGTGACCCTCACATACTAAAATTAGCATATCTCAATCAATTTATATCCAAATTAAGAAAAATAAGTTCCTAAAGTTTGCTAATTTGTTTTACAAAAGAAACGAAGTGATTTTCATTCATTTATAGGCGTTTTAAATCAGTAACTAACTCCTTAATTACGTCATGATTCGCAGTCCCGGATACAGCGGATACATGTTCAGTAAAATGATCATAACTTGAGCAAACGGATTCGAAATCATGAAAACTCAGATCCTACGGTTTCCTTATTTAATGGGGAAAAAATCTAAGTTATTTTCGTTGTTTTAAAAATTCAAACAGAGCCGAAAATATTCACTAAAGAGAGATTTGAAAATGAAATGCGAGAAAACTTTCACAAACCCTAACGAACCCAAGTCTTCTTTGGTTTATGGATCGCATCCAAAACCTACTACCTAAGGCTCTGATACCACTTGAAGGATATGGAAAGATCCATAAGCACATCATGGAGGCGTGACGATCACGTTGTATGTGATCGGAAGGGACTAGTCGCACTAGTTGCTCGAGGCAACAGAAATATGAAACCACATGATCCAATATCACTTCATGGATCATTTCATATAAACCACAAACAAGCGGCGAATATCCTGATTTCATCACACAAAACCCGATGTCTTCTTCATGAGAGAGGCACACTGAAGGAGACGGATATCCACGAGCAAATAGTTTGGCAGCATAACAATGACGCTGCGATGAGAGCGACTCTCTCCAGGCTCCATGGTGGATGGCAACAAGAGAGAGAGGGCATGTAGAGAATGAGAGTGAGAGAGAGAGAGAGTTGTTGTATCCAACTTGTGTTATGTGTCTAAAAAAGAGCAAAGGGGATGCCTCTCCTTTTATAATATTTGTTGGGATCCATGGATCTAATTTCATGGACAACACAAATCCAATGACTCACATTGATTTGTGTTTCATTCAATGGACATGATCTTGTTCTTAAAAAATACAACAATAACTAATTTAATTAAATAAAATATATAAATTTGATTTATATTAAATCGATCTTCATTGGAGAAATAGGAAGGAGGCAGGCCTCCTACCATATGGAACAAGGGGAATGACCACACATTCCATAAGGAGAGAGTGACCGTCCACCCTCTTCGTATGGAAAGGTGGCCTCCTTCCAATTTCATGAGAATCCATATGTCATGAGTATCTCCAATATTTGCAACAACTTTTGTTGCAAATTATTTCACAAAAATCAATCCAATTTATTTTATGAACATTGCAATTATGCCATTGGAAATTTGTCAATCACATTCACAACCCAAAATAAAATGTGAATTACATTTTCAATTAATTTTCCAATGTGAATCCAATTCACATCAACATTTAATTAACAAATTTAGATTATAAATAGCTCTCTCTTATATATTATAAATCACATTTATAATATATTCGATTAATATGGATAGTTTTATCCCCATTATGATTTATATCCATGATAATTAAATCACATTTAATCATCTTGGATCTCTATTCTCATGTGCCCAAATAATATGACTCACATTCACATTATTTACATGTCTAATAACTCTTTTTGTAATATGAATCAAATTCACATTATTCATAATAATTAAATCACATTCAGTTATACACAATGATATTATCCTTGGACTCTTGCAAGGATAATCCTTGGACTCTTGCAAGGATAATGCACTTTCTCCACGGATACATAGAGATAAGGACAGGGCGATTGTATTGTTCCACATATAGTGACTTGGATATTGAGATTACATCTCAAATCCAGATCTCGAGCCTCCCATAGATGCTAGATTAAATCAAGACCGCAAATCTAATCTTCTCATTGCATCTGAATCACATTCATATCAATGTCCAACATTTGGACCAAGATCAAATTACTTCTCTACTTAGAGGAGTCACTAAAATCCAGACCCGTTTCACCACTTCCTAGGAATGGAAGCATCATAGTTATACAGTCGTTTGTGATCACATCACCCTCAAGTATTCCCAATACATGTACATCATGCATATTGAAAGACCCAGAATAAACCAAAAGTATTAGATCAAATTTACATTGTCTACTTCATGGTTTTATCATTAAGTTACTCATTTGATCATTGGAGTTGGTATCGATCATATACTTTTTAAAAGCATATATCATACCTAGGTCTTGATCATATAATTTCCAAAAGTATATATCGAACCTACGAATTCAGATAAGTTTCCAAAATGATACAGCCGTGCACGGAATTTAACTCTTCCCAATATCTCATGAGTGAGCTCATGTCTTCTGGTTCAGTAATTGAACCTTTATGATCCCTTCGAGAGATCGTATTACTCATATTCCTTTGTATGCACACCAACGTGCTAGTGTATAGACCTTGATTGGGTCATCAACCTATTGGTATGAAGGATATTGAATTATCCTCAAGTGCATCACGGAAATGTGATCATCGTATTGGATACGACGGAGAATGACTAGTCATACTAGTTGTTCGGTGCAGCGGAATTTAAAATTTTTTATTCGATGAAACCACATGATCCGAGCACCATTCTCATATCGTTTCATCTATAACCACAACAAATATAATGCAATACCTCTTAAAGCGTGGTTGATCGAGTCTCTAAGAGAAGAGACCTCCTGTCTCAAGTCCGATCGGCGGCGAGACTGTTGCGAGCGCGGGGATGAACCGCGTTGTCCTCGCAATCCAAGAAGTTGATCCAAGCGTGGTCGCTCCTGATCTCGTCGCACGAGATCAAACATATCCTTCATGGGTGTAGCACACCAAGAAGACAGAGAACTGAAGAACGTCGAGGCGGCGGCGCGGTGGCGAGAGCGTCGACGAGAGCCTCCCCTCTAGGGTTTGGTGGACGGCCACCAATAAGAGGGAGAGAGGGCTGATGTGTGTAGAGAAAGAGAGAGAGAGCTCTAAAGTTTCATTTTCAAAATAGAGAGCATGGTATGCCTCTCTATTTCTAGGCTTTTGGGATCCATGGATCTTAATCCATGGGACATATAAAATCAATGTGTGAGATTGATTTATGTCAATCCAATGGTCAAGATTGTTGTTGTCAAAAACAACAAATTTAGATTAAAATATATTTGATAAAATCAAATATAAATCAATCCTAAATCAAACCAATAAATAAGGATAGAATATACATAGAGATCAACATCTTCCATGTATATCCAAGTGGACGGCCACCCATTCCTATTTGGAATTGGGTGCCGCCACTTTGTGATGTCAAGGAGGCAATCTCATGGATTTCCATGAGATTGCATATCTCCTTGAATTTCTCTCCTATTTATTTGCAACAAATTTTGTTGGGTTTTATTCATAAAAAATAATTCACAATTATATTTGAGAATATTGCAATCTTGCCATTGAAAAATTGTGAATCATATTCACAACCCAAAACAACATATAATTTACATTGTCAATTAATTACACAATGTGTATCCAATACACATAATAATTAATCAACACATATAAATTATAATTAGCTCTCTCTAATACATTATAAATCACATTTATAATATATTATGAATAATTGGATATTTCTATCCACATTATTCTTATCCATAATAATTAAATCACATTTAATTATATTGAATAATTTCTTCACACATGTAGATGATTAAATCACATTTAGTCATCATTTATTCATTGCTTAGATCTTATGGAATTATTTTTGAACCCTTCAAGAATAATGCAATCTCTCCGCAGATACTTGGAGATAAGGACAGGGCAATTGTATTGTTCCACGTATAGTGACTTGGATATTGAGATCATATCTCAAATCCAGATCGTGGGCCTCTCATAGATGCTTGATTGAATCAAAATCGCAAATCTAATCTTCTCATTGCATCTAAATCATATTCAGATCAATGTCCAATAATTGGACCAAGATAAGATTACTTCTCTACTGAGAGGAGTCACTAAAATCCAGACCCGTTTCTTCACTCCCTGGGAATGGAAGCGTCATGGTTATACAATCGTTTATGATCACATCACCCTCAGGTATTCCCAATACCTGTACATCCTGCATACTGGAAGACCCAGAATAAACCCGAAGTATTAGATCAACTTTAAACTGTCTACTTCATGGTTTTATCAGTAAGTTTCTCATTCGATCATTGGGAGTTGTTATCGATCATATACTTTCCAAAAGCATATATCATACCTAGGTCTTGATCATATACTTTCCTAAAGTATATATCAAACCTACACATTCAGTCAACCTTCCAAAGCGAGACGACCATATGCATGGAATTTGATTTTTCCCAATATCTCATGAGTGAGCTCATTCCTTCCAGTTCAGTAACTGAACCTGTATGATCCCTTTGAGAGATTGTATTACTCATATGCCCTTATATGCACACCAGCGCGCCGGTGTATAGACCTTGGTTAGGTCATCAACCTATTGGTCTGCCAAATGTACATACTTAGGTATATAGTAACACATCTGTCTCCGGTCAGAGGATGCGTGCCTGTATCGTGACAACATTCGATATAGGACTTTGGTTATCTCGATCTCGTTAAGTCAACTCTTTGACCTAACTAATTTGACACCTCCGAATCTCTATTCCTATGCAGAGGACCTGCATCAAGAGGTCGGTCAGATATCAGCCAAAAGAGATAAGGATTGCCATCTCCTACTCAGGCTGAAGATCATCTTTTAATGATCATTTGACGGTGCTTGATAAGTCCTCAATCTAACTCTTTAGATATTCATCCAAGCACCAGCCTTTATGATTCAATAGTTGAATCAACAGCTGTATGATTATTAAGATGGCCATGGTACATAACCCTAATTGTACTAAGGGACCTATTATGCAAATTCTTCATTCTTCCACATGGCTCGCCATGGGCTCGCATTTCCAACAATCTCCCACTAGCCCAAAGAGCCATTGATGGGCTAATCATTTGAACCTACACTCATGTGACAATCATAGGCTATTTAGAAAATAGCTAGGTAAGCTGATCAGTCACTCTGTTCCCGCGAGACTACGCCAAGTCCTTTTACGGTACTTGCATATCCCCAGTAACAATGCTCGCATCTAATGCGAATGTTGCATCTCATGCAACTAATACTCAATTTTGTTAGTTATAGTGTCCTTGACACTACAGCTTAACAATTAACATAACCAGCATTTCCATAATACTTATCAGAATACCTTTATTCATGGAGATCATTATCTCTTAAGGTATCCACAGTTAAGGCCATTTAGATCTCTATTTATAAAGTCTTAAGCTTTAAGGATAAGACTAAGAGATCACTATCTCAAAAATCTTGTCATCTATGAAGATTTTGTTATTACTGCAACCAAGTGTTTTATTTCCATAGTAGGATTATTAACAGTTTACTACTCCCACTTTATGGCAGCCATCTAGCTTTTGTACACATCCAGTACACACCCGACTTCTCAAAACTGATGCCCAAGGGCAAGTAGTTCCAGCATTCACTTCCTCAACTCTTTGGGGTGCTATCCCTTTAGATAGGTCAGTAGCGTATCTTAAGAGATGGTAGCCTTTCTTGCAATTTTCCATAAAATGGAATATGTTCAAGGTGTACTACTAATGTGATAATCCCAATACCCTCTTCTCTTTGCTCCTGAACACCTTCAGAATTAAGATCCAAGAGGTATCCTTGAGATCATATCTCAAGTTATGGAACAACCAGATAATAAAACACTTATTGTTATTATCCTTATATCATTTTAAATGATTAGGATATCATCTACATCTAGCATGATGAACACAAATGCACTCCCACTAAGCTTCACATGGCTCATCAAGAGTTTATCTGAAATCATAACATTTATAATTTCATCAAATTCTATGTTCCAACATCAAGAAGCTTATTTGAGTCCATAGATGGATTCCTTAGCTTCCACACCTTGCTTTCCTCAACCATGAAGCCCTGGGGCTACATCATGTGAATATCCTCAAAGAGGTATTCGTAGAGGAATGCAACATTGACTTACATCTTGAAGATGCAATAGTCAAGTTGTGTAGCTAAGTTTAGCAATATTCTGATGGTTTTAAGCATGGTCACCGAAGAGCAAGTCTCATTGCAAGCAATGTCTTCTCTTACGGTGTGTAGCTCATCGCTATGAACCGCTCTTTGAAGGTCTCTACATTCTCATCAGGTTCCCTTTCTCTTGAAGATCCATTTACACCTTTACAGGTCTTGCCCATATAGGAGGATCCTCGAGAGTCCATATACAACACTTGTATATGATGTCTACATTACACTTTTATTGCTAACATCTATCTATCCATGCTATGATCTTCAGAAGCTTCATCACATGAAGTTCGATCATTATCAGATTTCTCTGACACATGGAATCCATCCTCAAACTCAGTTGAAGAGGTATTAGTGTTTCATTTTTAATTATCCTTTTAGTTTCCAATTTCATGAGCATCATTATCTTCTCAAGATTAAATGAGTTCCTACACTTCATTTTCATCTTGATTCTCAAGAGTCTCAACCTCTAAGAATCACATTCACAGAGATGAGATATTTTAAGAATCGCAAGGTCATAAAATAGGTATCCAATACCATCCTTTATTTTCCTAATGAAGAAGCACTCTCTAGCGCTTAATTCCAGCTTACTTGCATGCAATTCTATTAAGGATATATAATGTAGTCTCTACTACATATATACCTGAAAACTAAGAGGAAATTATGCTAAAATTCATCATTGATCAAATCATGTCACACATGATCCAATTGTATCTCCCTATAACTCTACTGGGTCAAGGTGTGTTAGGAGGATTGAGATAGAAATGATATTCATATCTCCATAAGGTATTCTTTGAATTTATATAGCAGGTAATTGCTACCTAGATTAGATCAAATTCATTTTATCTTCCTTCAAACTTTTGTTCTAAACCAAAAATAATGAAATCTTTGAACATTTCAAAGGTTTCTTAGGTGAAGAGAAGAAATCTCATATCATACATAAACATAAATAGATATTACATATCCATAATGTTTACTATGATATAGATGATCCGCATACATCAATATGTATGAGATCCTAAATACCTTGACATCTTACACCATTCCCAAAGAAGGGTGTATTGACATTTTTCCATTTTTTGAATACAATATTCATAAGTATGTATGTTTTGAAATCTTAGACATTCTAAAGTTTCATCTCTTACTAGTCTATCGATCAAATCAATAGACAAATGTCCAAGGCTTGATGCTCGATCATTGTTAAATGATCTTCATCCTCCTATTGATGTTGAGGTTTAATTTTAGTATTTAGAAATGTTAATGAACCATTCATTAATTTTCTAACTTAACGGAGTCCACTAGATTTTAGATTACTTTCTGAAATATCTTCATCAAAACTCTTTATGATAGGTCCATTCCAGCATTCATGTTTCTTTCCAACATTTAGAAACAAACGATGAGTGTATTCTAATGTCTAGGTCATAGAGACATTCTCTAAGACTAAGGGCTCTCCCACTGAAATTATGAAGTCTAGTGATCCAATAGAAATTGTTGCAACAATTGCATCAATGTCCATATGGATAACTATAAACCTTAAGATCAAATTTTTTCAGTTTAGTCTTCTAAAACATATGCAACCCATCGCAAGTGTTGTTAGAAGATTGAGATACAATTATTAGACTTTATCTTATTCAATAAGCAAGTCAATGTCAATGATTTATGTAGATTATTCTGATGCTCTATCCGAGTCCTTATCTAAGGATTCTAGACAGACTTGATAGTAGTACTATCAACACATCAATTTATTGCAGTATTGGCATTCATCCAACTCTTTGGATGTCATATGGAAGTCACAGAGGTACAGTCAACTCTTTGACTATACATCTTACTTGGGTCCAACCCATGCTTCCACTGCGCTCCCTTTATCTATGAG
Organism: Ottelia alismoides; assembly: GCA_037367405.1. Taxonomy (NCBI): domain Eukaryota; kingdom Viridiplantae; phylum Streptophyta; class Magnoliopsida; order Alismatales; family Hydrocharitaceae; genus Ottelia; species Ottelia alismoides. The sequence goes on along the minus strand of JAZKJV010010037.1, from coordinate 1,268,169 downwards.
CAACCATTGCTTAAGACTAAGGTTCTCTTACGTTAAATTCAAAAGAATTCAATAGAAGATCATTTCAACATTTATACATGCTTCATTAAATTCATACAATATGAATATTATGAAGCTTCATGAATGACTAGAATATAGATAGTAGAATGATGACACTCATCATCTACATCCATCTAAACCCTTAAAACATCGGTTCAGGTAGGTACTCAAACAATTTGAATACATCATCTCTTATAGAGCCACCATTCTGCATGCTGCAGTGAACTATCTTATTCATGATAAATGTCAAGAGCACATATGTATGCCAGAATAGCTTCATTAATTTTATAAGGATTATTTAACAATTGCGATCATCATCGACAAGTCACTTCCAAAGTACATCCAATGAGAGATCGAGACTATAGAGACATACAACCCCTAGGGTTGTAGTCCTATTATCTATTAGTTGTCATTCCTCAATATTATGAGGAAACTTGCACATTGCAACCACCTATATTATGTGTCCAACTGCAAGTACAATATCTGGATCATGAATCCAATCCATGATATTTTACTGGTTATTATTGAGTATAACATTGAGTGGGTTTAATGAAGAATTATCTGAAATAAGAAATTTGCATAAATTTATATATATACACACATTTTACTTTGATTTAAGAATTTTTATATCAAAGTTGTCTTGCCTTGTCAACACTGAAAGTTCATTCCCTTAATCACTTTCAATGTAAGAGATATACTTACCATTATATCTCAGCAAGATCTGAGATCTCCTTCCTTATCTTTGTTACATCCCAATAATATGAGAATCTACAACTCAGATAAAAAGAAGCGGGAACACATTCCTCCTTGCAAGTCCAACTTGCATTTCCCAATTTGGTCTTTAACACCCAGGCCCACCACCCCTAAGGCGATGTTGACCCGTCATTAATTGAACCAACCGTCAACAGGAATAGTACTCGCTATGCGCAATCCAATATTGCCCCAATAATATGAGGATCCAATATTGGGGTCACTACGCATACGGCCTTACTCTTTCGAGAAGCAAAGAGCTCGATCTAGATGCGCTTGCATATAGGAATTGTCACTTCGGACAGGTGTCTCCCATATACAATCCCTGGCAACGGAACCCTTCGCCTTGACGGGAGACCATGGATGTCACTTATGTGATCCTCCATATCATATTCAAATTCTAATTAATCACTATGAATCATATTCATTATGATTAATTCATCCAAGGGAAATAACATCTCTATTCATAATAGGGTGTTTTAATTTTAATTGGATTCAAATCAATCTAATCATATTAAATTAATGATCCAATTAATATCCAACAAAAATTTTATTGTTACTTGAATTATGGTATTATCTCAAATACGTATTATTTCGAATTTTAATAACTAGAAATACATCATGATTTCTTAAACATTATATTAACCCTACCCGTTCTCATGGCCAGTACCGACGAGAGTGGAACGGACCACATACGTTGCAACCCGCAACCCCAATGCTCTCCGACTAGACACCATTTCCACCTCGGGAAAGGATAATGCAAAATAAATCACTTTGTACTTGAGAAGATCATCGGTTCTTCAACCGAAATTATACCATATAATAATAATAAAAATAATTTTTGATTAACATTATAATGAGATTTGCTAAACAAATCCTAAGTCCTATTCAAGCAACATGTTTGTTGGAATGTTGATCATGTAGATCATGTAACCAATTAGTGATCTAGATCACATCTAATCAATTATTGGTTAAGGAAATGTCATTTAAGGGAATAATTATCATCAAATATTTCAAAAATATTTATGCACAATTATTCTAGGAAATTAAATAATCTAATTTCACTAATTGATTACATGACAATCACTAATCAAGCATCAAGATTGATGATTGTGTTACCAATTAAGATTTAGATCAAATCTAATCTATTAATTGGTTGAGGCCAAGTCAATTATGTAAATAATCATCTTCCAATATTTCACAGATATTTTTCATGATTATTTCACGAAATTAACTATTAATTTCACAAATTGACAATCACTTGGTTCTAGATTAGGACTGTAATTTCAGAAGTGACCCCTACTCACTAAAATTAACATATCTCAATCAATTTAAATCCAATTTAAAATTAACAGAAGCCAAGTGATTTTTCACGCATTTCGAGGCAGATGATAACAGTAATTAACTTTTTAATCATGTTAAAATCTACTGTTCCCGCAACAGTGCATACATGTTCATTAAAACAACCATATCTAGAGCATACGAAATTCGATTTACGCAAACTCAGATCCTATGGTTTCCTTATTTAATGGGAAACAAAATACAAGTAAATAATTCGTGTTTAAATATTTTAAACATGGCCGACAATATTTACTAAACAGATCTGCGAAATCAAATGCGATAAAACTTTCGCGACCATAACGAACCCAAGTCGTCCCCAGTTTTCGAATCATATTCAAAACCGTCGATCTAAGGCTCTGATACCGCTTGAAGGATATTGAATTATCCTCAAGCGCATCACGGAAGCGTGATCGTCATATTTGATACGACGGAGAACGACTAGTGGTACTAGTTGTTCGGTGCGGCGGAATTTAAAATTTTTTATTCGATGAAATCACATGATCCGAGAACCATTCTCAGATCGTTTCACCTATAGCAACAACAAGTATAATTCAATACCTCTTGAAGAGTGGTTGATCGAGTCTCTAAGAAAAGAGACCTCCTGTCTCAAGTCCGATCGTCGGCGAGACTGCTTGCGAGCGCGGGGATGAACCGCGTTGTCCTCGCAATCCAAGAAGTTGATCCAAGCGTGGTTGCTCCTGATCTCCTCGCACGAGATCAAACGTCTCCTTCGTGAGTGTAGCACACCAAGAAGATATAGAACTGAAGAACGTCGAGGCGGCGGCGCGGTGGCGAGAGCGTCGATGAGAGCCTCCCCTCTAGGGTTTGGTGGACGGCCACCAATAAGAGGGAGAGAGGGCTGACGTGTGTAGAGAAAGAGAGAGAGAGAGAGAGCTACAAAGTTACATTTTCAAAATAGAGAGCATGGTATGACTCTCTATTTATAGGGTTTTGGGATTCATGGATCTCAATCCATGGGACATATAAAATCAATGGGTGAGATTGATTTATGTCAATCCAATGGTCAAGATTGTTGTTGTCAAAAACAACAAATTTAGATTAAAATATATTTGACAAAATCAAATATAAATAAATCCTAAATCAAACCAATAAATAAGGAGAGAATATACATGGAGGTCAACATCTTCCATGTATATCCAAGTGGACGGCCACCCATTCCTATTTGGAATTGGGTGCCGCCACTTTGAGATGTCAAGGAGGCAATCTCATTGATTTCCACGAGATTGCATATCTCCTTGAATTTCTCTCCAACTTATTTGCAACAAATTTTGTTGGGTTTTATTCATCAAAAATAATTCACAATTATTTTTTAGAATATTGCAATCTTGCCATTAAATTTGTGAATCATATTTACAACCCAAAACAACATATAATTTACATTGTCAATTAATTACACAATGTGTATCCAATACACATAATAACTAATCAACACATAAAAATTATAATGAGCTCTCTCTAATACATAATAAATCATATTTATAATATATTATGAATAATTGGATATTTCTATTCACATTATTCTTATCCATAATAATTAAATCACAGTTAATTTTATTGGATAATTTCTTCACACATCTAGATGATTAAATCACATTTGGTCATCATTTCTTCATTGCTTAGATCTTATGGAATTATTCTTAAACCCTTCAAGAATAATGCAATCTCTCCGCAGATACTTGGAGATAAGGACAGGGCGATTGTATTGTTTCAGGTATAGTGACTAGGATATTGAGATCATATCTCAAATCCAGATCGCGGGCCTCTCATATATGCTTGATTGGATCAAGACTGCAAATCTAATATTCTCATTGTATCTGAATCATATTCAGATCAATGTCCAATAATTAGAACAAGATAAGATTACTTCTCTACTGAGAGGAGTCACTAAAATCTAGACCCGTTTCATCACTCCCTAGGAATGGAAGCGTCATGGTTATACAATCGTTTATGATCACATCACCCTCAGGTATTCCCAATACCTGTACATCCTGCATACTGGAAGACCCTGAATAAACCCGAAGTATTAGATAAACTTTACATTGTCTACTTCATGGTTTTATCAGTAAGTTTCTCATTTGATCATTGTGAGTTGGTATCGATCATATACTTTCCAAAAGCATATATCATACCTAGGTATTGATCATATACTTTCCAAAAGTATATATCAAACCTACAAATTCAGTCAAGCTTCCAAAGCGAGACAACCATGCGCATGGAATTTGATTCTTCCCAATATCTCATGAGTGAGCCCATGCCTTCCGGTTCAGTAACTGAACCTGTATGATCCCTTTGAGAGATCGTATTACTCATATGCCCTTATATGCACACCAGCACGCCGGTGTATAGACCTTGGTTAGGTCATCAACCTATTGGTCTGCCAAATGTACATACTTAGATATATAGTAACACATCTGTCTCCGGTCAGAGGATGCGTGCCTGTATCGTGACAGCATTCGATATAGGACTTTGGTTATCTCGATCTCGTTAAGACAATTCTTTGACCTAACTAATCTGACACCTCTGAATCTCTATTCCTGTGAAGAGGACCTGCATCAAGAGGTCGGTCAGATATCAGCCAAAAGAGATAAGGATTGCCATCTCCTACTCAGGCTGGAGATCATCTCTTAATAATCATTTGACGGTGCTTGATGAGTCCTCAATCTAACTCTTTTGATATTCATCCAAGCACCAGCCTTTATGATTCAATAGTTGAATCAACAACTGTATGATTATTAAGATTGCCATGGTACATAACCCTAATTGTACTAAGGGACCTATTATGCAAATTATTCATTCTTCATTTCAGATCAGGGAATGATATTTGCAATAAAATTTATTGCATAATGGCTCTTCGTGGGCTCGCATTTCCAACATGGTATGCCAAATGTACATACTTAGATATATAGTAACACATCTATCTCCGGTCAGAGGATACGTGCCTATATTGTGACAACATACGACATAAGACTTTGGTTATCTCGATCTCGTTATGTAAACTCTTTGACCTAACTTATCTAACACCTCCGAATCTCTATTCCTATGCAAAGGACCTGCATCAAGAGGTCGGCTAGATATCAACCTTCAGTGAGAGGATTGTCGTCTCCTCCTCAGGCTGGAGATCATCTCTTAATATTCATTTGACGGTGCTCGACGAGTCCTCAATCTAACTCTTTATATATTCATCCGTGCACCAGCCTCTATGATTCAATTATTGAATCGAATGTTGTATGATTATTAAGATGGCTATGGTACATAACCTAATTGTACTAAGGGACCTATTATGCAAATTAGTCATAAAACCGTTGAGATTAAAATCTTAATTCTAATTAAGGCTCCGACAAAATGCTTATTGAAGGTCGAACAAAGCTTTGTCCTTTGCATGTTCTCATGAATTGTGTTTGGAAAACAAATTCATTCTATTTTTTTATATTCCCCTTAATTTTCAAGTAAGTGTTTGATAAGGGATTATGAACGTTCAAGTATAGGGGGTTGATGAATACATCATTCATTAACAATTCTATCGTATTTTGTCTTAAAATCCTTAACAGATGCATGCAAATACCCATTATTTCTCATTTATTATCAAAATATAACTCATGAATAAAATGCATTTTTATGCATTAAAAAAAATTAAATAAAAAAATAATAAAAAGAACGAAAATAAAAATAGAGGCAGAGTGTAAATATGTATATATTGTACACTATGACTATAAAATATAAACATAGCTGAAGGATATACTTATATAACCTAACCCCCAAGACCAAGTCAGCATGGATTGGTCAATTGGTCAATAAATAATAATGTAGGGAGAGATAAGGGAGGAAAGCACAAAAAGTATTAATTATGCACTTCACACATTATTAATTATTTATCCAATAATTATCAAAACTTTAATTATTTTAATTAATTTATTTGTACATATATTTCACCAAAATCTTCTCCTATTTATATACAAAAATGTTTATGAAAATATAAAAATCCTAAAAAACTCCCAACTTGTATATATGCCAAGAAATCCAGCTTTTAAATTGTCAATGTCTCAACTTCTGAACATCATAACTTCTTCATACAAACTCCAATTTCAATCTACTCACCTTTAATTCATAAAATAATATTCTCTTATTAATGAAGGTGATTTCACTAAAATCAAAGTCTGTTGGCAATGGATCAATTTTGTGACCTAATGAGAACAATTTTTTTCAGAACACAATATTTACAATTTTAGTGATTTTATAATTTGTAATTTTTTTAGATATTTTATTTTATCCACAATTATTTAATACTTTTGAGACGTAATTTAGTATTTTAAATAAAAAAACCCCCTAATTTATAGACGAAATCAAACTATAACACATATACATATATTTACAATACATCTAATTTAATTAATAAAAATCCATAAAAAATTACATATAACTTATTTGTTATTATATTTATTAAATAAATATAAAATAAAATTTCATTTATTAAATTATTGAATTAAAAATACAATACATATTTATTAGGTATTCTATATATCTATTTATTAATAATATATTTATATTTCATTAAATAATCATTATTAATAAAAATAAATGAGTTATTTTAAATATACAAACTTTTTTATTTTTATAACTATTTAAAATAATTCCATTTCTCGTTTATTACATTATTAATATGATATTTATTCATTATTTCCTACCAGGTGCTCACACGTGTCAACAAGGTCATCTTCCTCCTAAGAAGTTGTTGGAGCTTTTGTTCTACTGGGAACTTGTCAACTATTTTTCCCACACTCAATCCATCACATTCACTTGATCCAAACCCTTGATTACAACCTCCTAACATCCAAAATCTTCGACCACCATTGGACCTCTTCCAACTACCGTTTGATTCATCTATAAGATCAACTAAAGTTCGGCCATTTGAACTAACAAATCCATTCCAATTCAAACTGAATGATGACCTACTTTATTAGTCTTGCTTTGCCTCACTCCGGTGGTTACAACACCTGAGGTTCGCTCGCGTGAAAGAAGGGTCTAAGGAGGAAGTTTCAAGGCTGAACCTCCGCTTAGAATCGATGCTTCATGTTTTATCTAGCTCCGACAAGTATCAATGGTCCAGCTACGACTTTTGGTCATACACCTCAACTCTCAGGTACATCCTTCATCCTCTTTCAAATTTTCTCGTATCTTATGCTGAATTAGGACACTAATCACATTCTTAGTATCACTCTAATTATCATCCTCAATTTACATGCTATGTCAAACCCAAACTTCATCTCGGTTTGTTTGATTTTCCATCTGAAAGTTGAGTCCCTAGAGCTTTGTTTGACATGATAGAATGATTCAATAATTCAGTCAATTCCATCGGGAACTGAGCATCTACTTATTAATTGTTGGTTATATTCTTATTATGGGGCATAACTTCATCAGTTGGAGTCATTCGATTCTTCATCAATCCATCGAACAAAGGTGCAGTTCATTGTAAGGTTTCCAAACCCTAGTCGAGCTCCAAAGATTCATCGTCGCCCATCTCCATTCACCTCCCACCACAAGGGAGCTCAAAAGGCGTAGGTGACCCCCTTCTGTCCATGCCAGAGTTCTACCACAGCCATGATTGTCATCTTAGGATTGAGTAGAATGAAGCTTCGTTGCCGTCATTGACTTTTGGGGAAGAACATCGTAAAGAACTCGCACCCCAGAATTGCGAAACGTGTCACCATTGGATGACCGTGATCGAGTCCCGCGCTTCTAATCCAGACTATATGTGCAAGAACCAATGGAGTATTTATTAAGGAACCCTTACGAAAGTCTAGAATACATTTTCAGCTCCAATGCTTCTCTTAAATACATTTTGGTCCTTGTTCAAGGACCTAAGTGCAATAATTTCTTTCTTTTCTTATAATTAGTCCCTTGATCAGGGACCTTATTGAAAGAGCCTCCTTTTTCTTTTATTGTATTTCTCCTAAACATATTCTACAATATACTTTGGACTATTGTCGACTTCTTGATCATTATTCTAGCGCAATTTTTTATATTTTAATTGCATCGAATTTCAAGGATTTATTCTCTTTTCTCGTGGATTTTATTCATCAATTTTCAAGACATTTTGATTTCTTTTCGTGATCTTTCTCGAGCCCACTATTTGGGAGATTTCTCTACTATATAGTATTACCTATGCATTCTATATTTTTACATACTATATTGTAGATAAATTACTTGCAAAAGATCCCTTTTAAAAAATTAAATAAAAAATTTAAAAAAATAAAAATTCAAATAAAAAATTAAATCTAAAAATCCAAAAAGCGTTTTCTCATCAAAGAAGAGAAGAAAAGAAAAAAAATAAATAAAAAAATTTCTTCCCTCTAAAATTTTGATCGTAGTTTCCTGCCTACTTGTGTTCGACCCAAGAACACTTGACTGGATAAATAAATAGTGAACAATGCCAATTTTTCCTTATTAGTGTTGTATTTTTATTTGATTAACTGACTCTCTCATTAGCGATCTTTACAACTGACAATTATTAACCGCATGGTTAGACCTAGTTATCAAATACTATGCCTTTGTGCCTTTCTATCTCGCACCTCTATTCTTACTTCTCTTTCTACATTGCTCATTTTTTAGCCTTCTCTTCTTAATCCTTCGTGTATTCTTCATAATCTTCCTCTACTCTTCAACATTTCTACTTTTGTCTTTCAAGATGTTGCATCTCGAATGGCTTTGTTCAGAATTTGCAAACACCAACATTGATTTGTAGATGTCGACATATTCAATAATATGGGGTGATCTCCAAGATTTGTGTTCGGACTTTTTGAACTCCTATGTGGACTCCCTGGTCTTCACCCAATTCAATGGTCATGACGACTCTTGTCTTGATCTTTCGTTGTTCACCACTTTTATTTCACTAATATATCCATTGTTCGAGACAAACTCTCATCTCAAACTTGCTCCTTCTTTTATGAGGATTGATGAAATTCTATTTCCTAATACATATTCAGCACCCGATCAGGATCCCAAGTTACACTTGAATCTTGAGATGGCTCCACAGAGACGTGATAAAGGGTCTAGTTCGGATAATACCATGGATCAGAATGAAGTCAACACACATAATCTAACCTCAATTCAAGCCATCCAGTAATAGCTGACAGATCAAGGTCTCACCCAAGTAGCTTTCAGCGAGATACTCAACTAGATGAGGAGGGACAGAGAAAGTTGAGGATGACAGGATGAGGAACACCATAGTGGGAATGGGGATGAGCAACCTGCAAGAAACCATGAGGAGATAAGAGAGGAGGACAACCAAATCCAAATTTAGAAGAGACTTAAAACCCTGGTGTTGGCCAGGTTACTGAGTAGATCAGAATACCTACGATCCACGGACACTTTGAGCTGAAACCATCATTGCTCCCTCTTGTAGATCTTCTATGGCAATACCAATGAGGATCCCTACATACACCTGCAACAGTTCAGTAGGATCTATAGTACCATGCATTGCCCCAACATTCTGTTGGAGGTAGTAATAAAGTTCGCCTTCCCTTTTAACCTTCGAGACAAGGCACTATACTTGATCAATCACTTGGGTAAGGCAACGACGACCTGGGAGCAACTCAAATCAGCTTTCCTCCATATGTACAATCTCTTGGGTTACCTGAATCATATGTGAGATTTGTTATCTAACTTCTCACAGAATTCACACAAAACTGTTTCATAAGGCGTGGGAAAGATTCAAAGATCTTTTGGAGTAGTGCCCCCATTATGATTTGTTGAAGACCAACCTGATCCAGAATTTCTTCGGGGGCTTGCACCAAGAAAGCCAATGGCTCATGGATAACGCGTGTAGTAGATCCCACTTTAAGAAGGATGAAAATATCATATGGTAGATCTTTGAGGAGATGGATGAGGGCTCAGCCACTCTATCTTCATCCCGGGTATTCCAGAAAGTCCCAACAATACGGAACATGCCTGCTAATGTGGCATCATATTATAAGGCCGAGATAGATGCAAGTTCCAACGTTAGGATTACCAAGAACCATCTCTCTAATGTTGATATCATTAAAAAGCGATCCCAAGACCTTGAAAAATTAAATGTGATCGAATAAAGAACTAAGTTATTGTACAAGCTCAATTAAAATTTAAACAGCTTGAGCTTCTAGTGAGTGCAATCAATGCTTGCCAGTCTATAAAGGAACCAATGAAGATTTCTGCAGAACTGAAGAATTAATCCCTAGCTTCGGTTGACATGGATTTACTTGTGTTTTTTAATTATTGATGATAAATAAATGAAGCGTAAGTATCATCACAACCAAAAGATCCCAAAACAAAACAAAATTATTTCTCAAGCTGAACAAATTACAAAAGAATGAAGCAAGAGAATTTGCTATTAATTTACATGTATAGATAACATGATCGAACTTAGGGAGGCTACAAATCTCGAGGGTTATTCTAATAATCGAAAAAATCTATTAAAAGATAAGGGAATCTCAAATGCAAACTAGCTTGGTTTTTACAGGATTTTTATCTTTTTAAATTATTTTTTTTAATTTCTATTTTTTATTTTCCGATTTTTATTGCTTAGCGATTTTTAGTTTTACAAATTTTTAGTTTTAAAAATGATTAATTTTTTAAAGCAAATTTATACACAAAAGAAAATGCAACCTTTTGGATTTCTAAAAAATAATACAATGCTAAAAAGAGTCCAAAGAAAATATTTTTGTTTTTTACTATATTTTTATTGTTTTTCAGATATTTTTATATTTTTAGGATTTTAAAATGAATAAAAATAAGGGGAAATGCAAATAGTGAGCAAACATGATCATTTTTAATTTAAAAATACCAAATAAATGAAAAAACTATGAAAATAAGTTTTCCCAAAACTAAAGAAAATTATCTCCAAACAGGAACTGAAATCATTATTTTTTGATCTTCATACAATTTTATATGATTTTTATAATATTTTGAGTATTTTGTAATTTTGTTGGGTTATTAAAATATCTAATGCTTGAAATTTACACAGAAATTAGAAGACAATAAAATAGAACTAATATATTTTTTTAGAATTTTAAAAGCAATATTTGAATTTTATGATTTTTTAAACTTCAAATAGGGAAAATGTGATTTTTTGAATTTTTAATAACAGAAAATGAAAATAAATTGCAATGATGAAATTACACTAGGAAGAGATACAATTCAGAAGCCTAACATGTTTTTTACAAAATTTATTGAACAAAGGTATTTATTTCAACGAAAAGAACATGCAATTTTAAAGCCTGGAAATATAATGATTGAAATGTAAATGTTTAAAGTTCTTGCATAAAAAATTAATATAAAAAAATTGCAAAATAAAAAATGCAAATTACTCGCATAGCATGCGATACGTGTGAGTTGGATGCTCTAATTAGGGTTTTTACGTAATTTGAGAAATGTTGAGGGGATCTTTACAATTTACCCAAAAAATAGGGTTCTTATTCCAGCTTCGTTACAAATCAAAAGGGAAATGAGGGGCATGCCACCCCTTCTTCTATCTAAGGCATGGGAAATGACAGTGGTCTCCTAGGAGGTGGGCGAACGGATCTTCGACAACGGTGATGGAAAGAGGGCTACAACGACGGCAGAACAATGGATTCACTCCAAGTGGTCGGTGGTAGAGGTACCTTGTGCTAAATGGTGTGACGTGGATGGTAGAAGGGCTTATGGCTGGCTGGACGGAGGGGGCTCGCGGTAGAGGGTGCGATAGTGAAGGAGCTCTCCTCTAGGCAGTGGACGATAAGGGCTTCGATCGACGATGAAGGTGGTATGGAGCTCCTGGCAACAAAGGACGGTAGCAGATTTGGAAGTGCAGATGGCGGCTTCGATCGATGGAAGGTGCTTCTTCAGGTGGACGACCAATAGTTGGCTGGGGCTAACGGTGGCGAGCGTGGGCGATGAGGACAGTGGCTCACGCGAGCGGGAGAAACACGCCCCCGGTGGTGCAATGACGGGCACCTCCAGCCGACGACGTTGAGCGGTGATGGACGAGGAGACAACATACGTGTGGTTGCGTAGGGATGGAGGGTCTATGTGGCTCCATATGGTTGGTGTGAGATGCTCTTCACGCAGTAGAAGGACGACGGTGGCTAGCGGCTGCGATGGAGGTCCTACAAGCGAAGGGGGTCGCCAAGCCACGTTGGGCATGATGCGACTCCAAGAGGTGGCGAGCAGCGGTAACCAATGGCATGTGGCGGTGATCAGATCAGGAGCTGCCACCCAGACATTTTTTTATTTTTTGTAAGAACAATATATAAATTTTCTTTTCTTTTCTCTTTTTCGAAAATCTCATACTGTGTACCAACAATGAAATAGGATAAAAACTGTCTCGAGCATGACGGCTCGATCTTAAAAAAATCAAATAGGGATTATATGAGTGAATATGGTTTGTAGTTTGGTGAAGGATTGGAATCATGTCTTGGCCACCATACGCGACTAGAGGTGAGAGATCGTGTGTGGTAGAACGTAAAGCGGATAGATCGAGAGGGTGACGATGAAATTAGGAATCAAAGGTGGGTTAAATAGTGATGGATATTTAGGAACTAAGATCAAAAATTTAACAATGAAATGAAAGCAAAAATTAAATCTAAAATTTATCTAGAAAAATGACGGAAAATAAAGTGTATCTCACTGTGGGAGTGGACATGTTGTAATGGCCTTGACGAGGACTGACTCGTTGTCACCGAACAGCTCGGAAGCTGGACAGCTCTCTGTGATAAGATGGATATTGGATAATAGGCTCCTCTTACAAAAAGATTGATCAAGTTGGATTGAGGGAGGAGGATCGAAATAAATGGTGGAAGAAAATTTGAATTTGATTTTTTTAAAAAAAAATGAATGGAGAGGCAAAGAATGGAGGAGGTTAATGGTGGATAAATTTACATTATATATATTAATTAATTAGTTAATCATTTTCATCACTATATTAAATTAAATATTAATTGTTAATTATTTATTTTTTTGTGTTGCTTATTTAAGGAAATCAACTATATACATATGGTGCATTATATACATAGTTAAATAAGGACATTGATTTTTTTATATTTTGTTTTTTTATTTTTTTAATAATTATAAAAAAATTTAAAATTATTTTCGAATACAATATGTACATAAATAAATATGGATAAATATATACAATAAATAAATAGTAAAATTGTAGAAACCACTCTATAAAATCGACTTTCAAATAAAAACTCCAAAAATTATGAAACCACTGCCATTTTAAAGATCATTTATTTTAGAATACAATGGAAGTGAGCTTAATTCAACTTGAGGTTATATGGATCAAGAATTGGTCTTTCAATTCTCGCTTTATGGCTTTTTCATCAGTGGTTACTTTTATTCTGTACATCATTTTATTCTGCGATTATTTTTATTATTTTGAAAACATATTCATTTACAACTTTTGTCTTCAATATTATTTAATTTGAGGTCAATTTATGTACAAAAACATAGTGTAAATTTTATACAAACACAGACTTAATTCAAAAGTATTTACAAAGTATGTTTTGATTAAAGATCATATCTTCCGCTACTTTATTCTTGGTTGATCATGTCAAGTCTTGACCTTCTCTCAGGGTTCGGGTCAGCCTGTATCTATTACATATATAGAATATTTTTTGTTTTACTTTCTTTATTTTTCTTTCATCTCTTTATTTATTCAGGTTAAAATAATAATAAAAGTACACTATTTACATACATATGCAGTTTAATAAGAATATGGATTTATCAATATCTAGATATATACAAGGGATTTTAAGCTAAAATAACTAAAGAAAGATGACGAAATGTAGATTCATCACCCCTTATGTTTTACCTTTGCTAGTCCCTTAGCAAACACTTATTTGAAAGAATAAAAGAAAAGAAAGGAAAAATAAAGAAATTAGGACAACATTGAGTATTAAATTTATCTTCATAAATTTGTAGTATGGAGCTCTCTAATACCTTTGGATTATTAGTGTGGTGGAACCTTAATGGGAAATGAATTTAAAACCTATCAGCCTTCAAGTTCCACAAGACTCCTATTCAGGTTGCCTCAATAGTCAGGTTAAAATAAGTCTACATATACAAATTCTTATGACTACGAATGTTTACTTGTATGGTGTAAGTGAAATATAGCTCCCAACTCAAAAGTTGAAAGGAAACAACCTCTCTCAACAAGGTAACTCTAGTCTCCCGGTCTAGCAACTCTTTCCTTGAGGAGAGAAGATATTCCCTTCTAAGTTCAAGTACAACCAACTCAAGAAGGGGAGATGGAGATACAATGGATGGTAACCAATGTAGCTACCTATCCTTGGATGCATGCTAGTGTAGCCAAGTCATCCACTACAAGCTTACAAAAATTTGACTTTTAAGTTCTCTTTTTTTACTTGTATATACACTCCGGCATGAATTTTACTTTTTATTCAAGGCTTTCTACCTTTGGAATATCTGTATTTTTTCTTTCTCTTTTTTGCTGTTTTTTTCAAATATATACAAGGTACAACATATACATACGGAGTTTTTCCTCTTGAGTTGGTAGACTATCCCTCTTTTGAAGTATTATTGCAATCCGACAGCATGTTGTCTTTAGACCTCAATGCCACTATATCAGGTTGAGATGCACTACCCTCCCTAGAGGAAGACGGATATTCCCAGTAGTTATTACATAATCGTGTGCTATTCCAAGCCAACAGATTCTGCCTCCTCACTACCTCCTCCGTGAAGAGCTACGTGTAGAGTGCTTGTCCAAGATAGGCCACGGTCTAGATGAATCTTGTGTGTGTTGTTAAATATTCTACTTAGACTACCCAAGATTACATGAGAACATAGTCTTATAGACTCAATGAATTAAGTCAATAGGGCCTGAAAAGTGTTAACTCCAGTTCTTATAAGGTTCCTCTGAAATAAAGAGGATTAAGGTCAAACTAAGCTCCATTTTTTCAATTTTATTCCAGATATAGTTTAAATGTAAATAGTATCCAGAAAAATGCACATGCAAATGAAAGAAAATATGTACAATGTAAAGAAAAAAAGCAAAATCTTCTCTCTTTTTTTAAACAATTTTATGAATTTGAACTTTTTATGTATTTTTGGGAAAAATGCACATGTGAAAAGAGCTTTTTTTTAATTTTAATTATGTAATTTTTTATAGACTTTTGGTTTTTTAGTTTTTAGGTATTTTCAAGAAAAAAGGTTAGTAAAATATATACAAGTATATAAACAGAAAAAACATTTAAGGGGAAAATTATATATTTGTTTTTGTTTATTTTTATTTTTTGTTTATTTTTTTGTTTTTGTTGTTTTTGTAGTTTTGGTTTTGGTTTTCTTAGCATTTTTATTTTTATTTTTAATTTCCCTTTTTTTATTTGTGTTGGTTGTTTTTTGTTTATTTGTTTTTTTTGTTTTTTAAAATTTATTTTTTGTTTTTTTAATTATGGAAGGTGACCAATGTCTATATACACACGTGGATTTCATGCATTTATATACATGTCTAAAAAATAACCGTAATTTTAAAAATATGAGTTATGTCTGAAGTATATACACAATATATATGGCACCCCCTATTCTTAGCTCGAACTATGCAGAGAGCGGCAAAGGAAAACATAACTCGTGCTAAGTATAGAAAAGTTAAAAGACTCATATGCTACAATGACTCAAGAAAAGATGAAAAGGATCAAGTAATCCTAAGTATAGAAGATTGTACAAAAGGGAAAAACTGATGAAGAGAATTGACACACTCAACGGTTCGTCTTGCCCCCCTATACTTAGGGTATAATAGCCCTAACTATAGAATATCAACATGTTGGGGGACAATCGAGAGAACAGAAGAATAAACACAAAAGAACCGATATGAACTACACAAATCATTCACCTCCCTATATTTAGGATAAAACATATCGTAAGTATAGCATACAAATATATACAAAAAAGAGGTGAATAATAAACAGAAGAAGGACAGAGCAAATCAATATGAAACACATATATGCAAGGTAGACATTGTTGAGGTGCCTCTCAAAAAGCGCTAGAGTTTACGCCCCTAAATGGATGCAAAGGCTAGGACAATGAAGTATCGAGGTTCAGGACGACATCTATAATATGTGTACCGTACTGTCATTGTTGTCTCTGTGTGAGAACAACAACATGGTCAAAAATGTGAACGAGGATGCCCAGATAGGCAATCAGGCGGGTGTTTGCCACCGGGTAAATAGATATGCAAATAAAATCAGGTACCAGTAGTAGAAAAGAAGTCTTCAGCTCATGGTCAGTGTGGAGTGAATTGTGACGCCCCATCCCTCCAGCTACCGAAACCGATGGGACAGGAGTTTCAGACCTACGGTCCAATTACACCCATGATCTATGACACTCGGCAAACCATCTTCTACACATCAGATTAACATTTGAAATATAAATAACAACACAAGAATAATATGAAATAGAAAATAAAATGCAACATCTTTTCTCATCAATACTCATCAAGTCCTTGTCAACTATATGAGATACATCATATAATCTTCAAGTTTGTAGAAAAAGCTCTCCACATGTCTCACTACATTGTCTCTCAATAATAACATAAAATAATGCGGAAGTAAATAAGTTACACTAAGTAAAATGCACCCCGTTTGGTGCAAGTATGATGTAGAAGGTCTGATCTCCTCAAAAGACCGCTATTGTGGCGGTTGCTGCTCAGGTACATCTATTGGGTTCACACGAGGGTAACATTATGAGCAATTGCCTAGTAATGAGACAATTATTATAACGACTAATGTAGGGGTAAGAAAAGAATGTATACTCAATTTTATTTAATGGCATATGCATGTATTGAAAAAATTTAGAAAGAATACCAAGTCATTCTAATTACATTCGATCACATTGATTTTATTTATATATAAAAAAATAATCATTTTTGTACTACCACAATGATCTTGATATTTTAGCAAGTTGGTTAGGGTTCAAACGGTATAAAATTATCGACATCTGGTCACTTATTGTTGCTGGTATTATTTTAGCACACGCAAGTACACGACTCGCAGGCCTCTGCTACGCGGGAACTTGTTTGTCATCTTGGATAAACTTCCAAGTATCTCTGTCCAACTAGAATAGAAAAAGGGTCTAAACCTCAAATTCTCCAAATTCAAACCATATCCCGGAACACATCTCACAATAATAATACTCGATATAAAATCAGATGCGGCCACATCAAATTCTACTCCGCGTCTTAATATTGTGTATAAGTGCGAAACCAAGAATGCCAACCACGCCACCTGCCTACTCCGTCGAGCTACTCCGGATGCTACCGGGCTGCTAGGTGCAACGCGTCACCCAACTCATCTGTTGAGGTCACGACCTTCAAGGCATCAACCCATGCTCTAATGGTGCATGTCCAATCTCTTGTGACACCTAACTTCAACTAGTTGAACTATCCCCATTCATCCACACAATAATAGTCACCATTAACACAGACAACACTAACAACCTGATGAACTTTGAATATTTTGCATAATCCAATGATGTCATCATGATGCCATTGCGGACTTTCAAACTAAGGTTATAACGTTGTTGGATCCCATGCAATTTAAAGATCTAGTGTCTGAACTCACCTCCATGTGAATAGGTAACAAAACTGTATATTGACATGGAAATTTATGTGAAACAATTCTCCATGTATGTATGTACGCATTAGATTTCAAGAACATGTTATAGTTAGAGATCCATCACTCATAGGAATACATTTGTTATATGATCCTAACATATCCTACCTAATTTATATAAACAAACATTTATCAGCCTCAAAAGATATATAATATGTAGATCGTTCAATGTTTGGTATATCCCATAACCATATCAATTTCACCAACAAGTTAAGTCGTCCTAATTATCCCGATAATCAAATAAGGCCCCTTTTTTCTTACGTAGGTTATATGATCCATAACAATAATAATAATCGGAATAACTCCAACTACACACAACATCAACGGACTGATTAAGAGATCCACGGATTTCAATGTATTAGACGTAATAGCATATGCAACAAATAACCTTTATTCTAATGTAACCGTACTACTATAACATATAAACTATTAAAAAAAATAATGAATGCTAAAATTGTAATGTGGTCATTAGTTTCAAAACTTCATTGCCACTTTCATTAAAAAGAACAATTAGTGCAAAACATGCATGTAACGTTTAAAATTCACCTTAGTTATTATTTTCACCTTAATCATTTATTTAATTAACAAACAATGGGAAAGGACATATACGACAATATATTAACCTTGCTCCTTTATTAAAATATATTCTTCTTTGAATAAGTGACTCCCTAAAATAAAACAACCATTAACATTATATGTACAAGATTGTCTAAGGATAACCTATGACTGTATTAGGTCAATGGAATAGCGACAAATCTTTGCATGAAAAATTTTATAATAAGAAGAAGTAGTGGAGCATATCTTATACGTGTGAACCTAAGTGAAATCAAATTAAAAATGCTCATATTCTTATTCCTGCAAGGACGTGCTTATATATATGTGACTTGAAAAAATTAGAATGCCGTCAATGTATTGAAATCGTGGTATAAATACATCGAAGGTTATAGGAATATCTGAGCATGCATGAGGATCAAAAAGCATATGAAACCAACAATAAGAGGAAGGTATACGATCATTACTAGTATATCAGTCACATCATAAGAACAACTAAGGCTCTAACCATGTTCAAGCTATGGAAACAAAGTACGTGGAACCCAACAGCAAGAGGGGGGTACTTATCGTTACCTCCGAGGATGTTCCCTCGGGATCTCCTCTCACACAGAAATGGTATTTCCGTCGCTCGATCTTAGTGCGGAGGCGTGCACCACGGTGCCAAGGCGATGGTACTCCGATGAGAGGGGAGGATGATGGTGGTTAGGGCTTTGAGGGAGTAGTATATCACCTTCTATTTATAGGAAGAGAGGTGAATTTGGATCCGAATTCGGATCCGGTTCGGATCCATATATGGATCTTGACCATCCATCTTAAAACATCGTTATCTTGAGCTAGGAATGTCAGAATTTGACAATCTTGGGCTCGCTGGAAAGATCTCGACGAGATCTACGAAATGGAATGATTATTTGAATTTTTTGGATGTCAAAAATACTCCAGATTTTAGGAAAACGAAAATACGGGGTTTCACATAATAAAAATCTTAAAGGAAGTCTCGTCCTCGACACACAGGATTTAACGTATGAGTTTTGAATGTGATGTAGATTCAGGCAGAAAAATCATAAAGAGGACGAAATCTATAAAAATCTTAAAGAGGATTGAAATAGGGTCTCGTGATCATACCTTCAAAAAGGTAGAGGTATTTCTATCGCATATCTTCCTCAGGCTCACATGTGGCCTCCTCAACATTCTGACTTTGTCACAATACCTTGATCAAAGGGATGTCTTTCCATCACAACCTCTTGACTGCCCGGTCTAAAATCTGCACGGGTGCCTCAGGAAAAGACAAGTTCGGTTCAACCGCGAGGTTCTCGTAGCTAATCACATGTCGAGGGTCTCGAATATACTTCTAGAGGTTTGACACATGAAAAACATCATGCACGCTTGCCATGTGAGGGGGGAGTGCTACTTGGTATGCCACCTTCCCAATACGGGGTAAAAATTTGAAAGAGCCAACAAACCTCGGTGCCAGCTTGCCCTTAATACAATTTTTTGAATATCCTTCATTGTAGATACTCTGAAGAAGACAAAATATTCGACTTCAAACTTGAGATCACGACGCCTCTGATCGGCATAGCTCTTCTGACGGCTCTGTGCAGTCAATAATTTCTTCCTAGCCGTTTCCACGACTCTTGTTGTGTCCTCGATTATCTGAGTGGAATAAAAACTCTTGTCGCCCACTTCCTACCAACACAAGGGAGTGGTGCATCTTCGCCCATACAATGCCTCAAAAGGTAGCATGCCAATACTAGCATGGTAACTGTTGTTATAAGTAAACTCTACCAATAGAAGGTGATCCTTCCAAGATCCTTGCCACTCAACGGCACATGCCCGGAGTAGATCCTCAAGAGTCTAAATTGTCCTCTCTGATTGTCCATCTGTCTGCGGATGATATGATGAACTAAGACACAGTTCAGTTTTTAGAGCCTTCATGAATTCTCCCCGATAATGTGACGTGAAATGAGAGTCTCTATCTGATACTACCTCCTTAGGTATCCTATGCAAGCGAATAACATGCTGGATATACAATTTGGCCAGATCTACCGGAGTGCAAGTCATGTTCATTGGGATGAAACGTGCAGACTTAGTCAACTGATCCATAATGACCTAAATAGCATCATATCTACCTACTGTATGAGGTAAGGATGTCACGAAGTCCATAAAGATACTCTCCCATTTCCACAACGGAATAGGAAGTGACTGTAACAAGCCAGGAGGACGCTTGTGCTCTGCCTTCACCAATTGACATGTAAGGCAACGACTGACATATTCTGCAACATCCCTCTTCATCCCCTCCCAACCAGAAGTGCTGACGGAGGTCTCCATACATCTTGGTACTTCATGGATGGATAGACAATCTAGAACAGTGAGCCTCATCTAGGATGTCTCTCCTTAACTCATCATCATTAGGGACACATGCACGATTTCCCTTCCATAAGATTGACTCACAGACTCTGAATCCATCAAACTCCTCCTTCAAGCATCGATGGAATAAGTCTTGTAATTTCTGATTCTTTTGCTGACCATGCACAATCCTGTCCCATAGTCCACTATACTTGACAGGTATAGTTACAACATCTGTAGTACTATCAAATTGGTGCCACTCACTGAGGGTCGTGAGCATATCCCAAGTTTGTAGCCATGCTGCGGTAACCTCGGTATGTGTTCTCCTACTCAAAGCATCAGCTACTACATTAGCCTTACCCGGAGGGTAAGAGATAGTGTAGTCATAATCCTTCAACAGCTCAATCCATCGCCTTTGTCTCATATTCAACTCTCGCTGGTCAAAGATATATTTGAGTCTCTTGTGATCTGTAAAAATCTCAAACGTGACCCCATATAAATAGTGACGCCATATCTTCAAAGCAAAGACTATAGCTGCCAACTCCAAGTCATGAGTAGGGTAGTTCCGTTCATGATTCTTTAGTTGTCGTGATGCTTATGTCACGACATGTCCATATTGCATCAACATTGCTCCTAAACCCTCCTCTGATGCATCAGTATACACCGTAAAGTATAAGGGGCCTGAAGGAATGGTGAGAATCGGAGCATTGGTCAGTCTTCTTTCAACGTACGAAAGCTCAGCCTGCACTTGTCGCTCCAATGAAAGGTACATCTTTCTGTGTCAGACGAGTAAGTGGTAGAGCTAGCTGCGAGAAGCCCCTAACAAAACGTCTGTAGTAGCCGGCAAGGCCTAAGAAACTGCGTATCTCGGTAACTGTCTTGGGCTGCTCCCAAGAGATGACTGCCTCTATCTTGGATGGATCAACTGCCACAACTGCTCCCCAAATTACATGATCGAGAAAAGTTACTTCGGTAAGCCAAAACTCACACTTACTATATTTTGCATACAACTTGTGTTCTCTGAGTGATTTTGCGTACAACTTGTGTTCTCTAAGTGTCTCAAGAATAATATGAAGATGTCGCTCATGATCATGCTCATCACGTGAGTAGATCAAGATATCGTCGATGAATACTACCACAAATCAATCTAAGTATGACGGAAAATTCTGTTCATCATGTCCATAAACACGGTAGGTGCGTTCGTGAGTCCAAATGGCATGACTACAAACTCATAGTGGTCGTATCTGGTGCGAAAAGTAGATTTAAGCACATATGTATCCTTAATCTTCAATTTATGATAACCCGATCGTAGGTCAATCTTTGAGAATACTGCTGCACCCTGCAACTGATCGAAAAGATCATCTATTCGTGGAAGTGGATAACGGTTCTTTACTATTCTTTTATTCAATTGCATGTAGTCGATGCACAAACGCATAGACCCATCCTTCTTCTTTACGAAGAGGACTGGTGCTCCCCAAGGTGATTTACTGGGGTGGATAAATCCCTTTTTCAACAACTCTTACAGTTGTACTTTGAGTTCCTTGAGTTCGGAAGGTGCCATTCGGTATAAAGGAATGAAGATCGGTTACGTGTCGGGTATCAAAGTAATCTCGAACTCGATCTCCATCTATGGCAGTAATCCAGATGATTCCTCTGGAAACAAATCAGGAAAATCACGTACAATTTTGACATCTTCAATCATACGATCTTCGATAGGTAACTCCACAACATAAGCGAGAAAATCTATGCCACCCTGATCGAGCAAGTGTTGGGCCTTCAATGCTAATACATATAATACCTCACTATCTCAGGTACGTACATCAAACTGAAAGGTAGGTATGCCTGGGATACTGAACACTACTGTCTTCTCGAAGCAATCAAGGCATGCGTGATGTTTCTCAAGCCAATCCATACCTAGGATGACATCAAAATCTTCTAACTGAATGAGTAAAAGATATGCGGGCATTAGGTACCCGCCAATCTGCACTGCTGCATCCTCCCCTGCTTGTCACGCGATGAATAATTGGCCCCCCTGGGCCCTTGATATAGTAAGGAGATGAAACACAGATTGGTTCTTTATCTAACTTGGATAATAGTCGATGTGCTAGAAAAGAGTGTGTAGCTCCCGAATCAAATAAGGCATGTAAGGATATACCATGCACTGAAATCATACCTCGCACTACAACTCCTGAGGCATGGGCCTGCTCCTGTGTGATTGCATTCAATTGTCCATGCGGGTGCGATGGGGCATTAAAACCTGTAACACCGAAGGTTGGTCGTGGTAGAGGATGTTGAAAGCCTCGACCTCCATGACGAGAAGCCGATCCGTGTGTCTGTGCGGGTGAGAAAGTTGGCCGTACACTTGGTTGATGATTGCATGAGCTACTTGCAAGTATGGGACACTTGGCCTTGAAATGGCCCGGCTGTTGGCAGTGGAAATACCTACGATCTCCATCCTGAGAAAAGGAGCCTCCCGAGGCAAGGCCAACACCTCCTGTCTTGTGACCCTGTGAGTGTGTCGAAGAGCGGAAGGAAGTAGTACTGTGACTCACCAATCCCTGCCTCAAAGTAGGTGTAGGGGAAAATATGCTAATGGTAGGAGTGGTAGCCACTCGGTGGAAACGACGCTCTCTACGAGCTCTGTAGAAATCTCGGCGAGAAGATCTCCCGGACTAAGATGGTTGGAAAAGTGATGGACCCCCCTTAAGTTGACTCTGAGTTGCCTCCATCTTGGTAGCCTTAGCAACTTCCTCCTTGATGGAGGTGAAATCTAAGGTAGACAACTGGTTTTGCACATTGTGAAGTAATCCCCTAGATAAATTTCTGTAAATTCTCCTCAGGGAAAGCAGTGGTCGCTGGTGAATGCTAAGAGAGTTCAATGTAGTGAATGAGATATTCTTGGGCCATCAATGACCCTTGCTTCAACTCGGCAAACAACCTCCTCTGATCCTCAATCCAGTGATCAGGGTAGAATTGGCTACGGAACTCGTCAATAAATATTTCCCACGTTATGACATCCTCCAGATGTTCCTTGGTGGTGTACCACCAACGCTCAACATAACCTGCTAATGAAAACTCCACAAATGTAAGACAAGACTCTTTAGGAGCATGAATCATCCTTAACACTTTAGATACATGATCCATCCATAGCTCAGCCTCATCTTGTGTGCTGTTGCCAAAGAATTGTGGCACCTTAGACATCTGATATGCTGCGTAGGTCATCTGATGTTTTTCTAATGCCTCTAGGTCCTCTGATCCTTCCGGGTCCAGTGACACCGAAGGGTGAACACTGTCCTCCTCCTCACGAGAGGGTTGATATGAGGAGTCATCTTTCTGAAGGAGCCTTTTCTCCAATACCTCCTGATGCTGTTGTATACCCCGCACAGCCTGAACTAGTAAGGACAACTGTTGTGCAACATCAAGGTCAACACGAGGCAGCATGATTTCCTGCAGAATCATTCTATTAGAATTTATTTCTATGGTTGGAGAGACAATGGAGTCATTAAATAGGACTGCAATTATTCTCATTAACTAATGCCAAAATTAGAAGGCTTTGTCGCTCTATTTATATTTCAAATCCCGTTGACAATCTAATATGCAAAGGATAGAATGGAGTGTCGGGCTCTGATACCATCTGTGATGCCCCGTCCCTCCTGCTATCAAAACCGATGGGACAGGAGTGTTGGACCTACGTTCCAATTACGCCTATGATCTATGATACTCGGTAAACCATCTTATACACATCATATTAACATTTGAAATATAAATAAGAACAGGAGAATAATATGAAATAGAAAAAAATGCAACATCTTTTCTCATCAATACTCATCAAGTCCGTGCCCACGATATGAGATACATCATATAATCTTAAAGTTTTTAGAAAAATCTCTCCACATGTCTCATTACATTGTCTCTCAATAATAACATAAAATAATGCAGAAGTAAATAAGTTACTCTAAGTAGAACGCACCCTATTTGGTGCAAGTATGACGTACAAGGTCTGATCTCCTCAAAATACCGCTATTGTGGCGGTTGCTACTCAGGTACACCTGTTGGGTTCACACGAGGGTAACGTTATGAGCAATTGCCCTGTAACGAGACAATTCTTATAACGACTAATGTAGGGGTAAGAAAAGAATGTATACTCAATTTTATTTAATAGCATATGCATCTATTGCAAAAATTTAGAAAGAACACCAAGTCATTCTAATTTACATTCGATCACATTGTTTTTATTTATTTATAAAAAAATAATCATTTTGTACTACCACAATGATCTTGATATTTCAGCAAGTTGGTTAGGGTCCAAACGGTATAAAATTCCCGACTTCTGGTCATTTATTATTGCTGGTATCATATTAGCACATGCAAGTACGCGACTCACAGGCCTCTGCTACGTAGGAACCTGTTTGTCATCTTGGATAAACCTCCAAGTATCTCTGTGCAACTAGAATAGGAAAAGGGTCTAAACCTTAAATTCTCCAACTTCAAACGATATCTCGGATCACCTCTAACAATAATAATAGTCGATGTAAAATCAGATGTGGCCACATCAAATTCTACTCTGAGTCTTAATATTGTGTATAAGTGCGAAACCAAGAATGCCAACCGTGCCACCTGCCTACTCCATCGAGCGACTTCAGATGCTACTGGGCTGCTAGGTGCAACGCGTCACCCAACTCGTGCATTGGGGTCGCGACCTTCAGGGCATCAACCCGTGGTAAATGGCGCATGCCCAATCTCTTGTGACGCTTTAAAGGATATGAAATTATCCTCAAGTGCATCACGGAAGCGTGATCGTCGTATCGGATACGACGAAGAACGACTAGTACTAGTTGTTCTGAGTAGCGGAATTTAAAATTTTTCATACGATGAAACCACATGATCCAAGAACACTTCTTGAATCGTTTCATCTATAACCACAATAAGTATAAGGAATACCTCTTGAAGAGTGGTTGATCAAGTATCTAAGAGAAGATACCTCCTATCTCAAGTCCGATCGTCGGTGAGACCGCTTGCGAGCGCGGGGATGAACCGCATTGTCCTCGCAATCCAAGAAGACGATCCAAGCACAGTTTCTCCTGATCTCGTCATACGAGATCAAACGTCTCCTTCGCGAGAGTAGCACACCAAGAAGACGGAGAATCGAAGAACGTCGAAGCGGCGGCGCGATGGCGAGAGCGTTGACGAATCTCTTCTCTAAGGTATGGTGGATGACCACCAAAAATAGAGGGAGAGAGTTGTCATGTATGAAGAAAAGAGAGAGAGAGAGAGCTCCAAAATTGCACGTAAATAGAGAGCATGGTATGCCTATCTATTTATAGGGTTTTGGGATCCATGGATCTCAATCCATGTGTCATATAAAATCAATGGATGAATTTATTTATGTCAATCCAATGGTCAAGATTGTTGTTGGTAAAACCAACAAATTTAGATTAAAATATATTTGACAAAATCAAATATAAATCAATCCTAGATCATACCAACTAATAAGGAGGGGATATATACATGGAGATTACATCTCCATGTATAACATGGTGGACGGCCACCCATTCAAAATAGGACATGGGTGTCGCCCACCTATTTCCTAATGGAGGGAAATCTCATGTTAATTCATGAGATTGCATATCTCCATAGAAATCTCTCATTATTTATTTCCAACAACTTTTGTTGGGTTTTATTCTTCAGAAATAATTTACAATTATATTTGAGAATATTGCAATCTTGCCATGGAAAAATTGTGAATCATATTCACAACCCAAAACAACATTTAATTTACATTGTCAATTAATTACACAATATGTATCCAATACACATAATAATTAATCAACACATATAAATTATAGTTAGTCTCTCTTTAATACATTATAAATTACATTTATAATATATCATGAATAATTGAATATTTCTATCCACATTATTCTTATCCATAATAATTAAATCCCATTTAATTATATTGGATAATTTCCTCACACATCAATATGATTAAATCACATTTAATTATCATTTCTTCATTGCTTAGATCTTATGGAATGATTCTCGAACCCTTCAAGAATAATGCAATCTCTCCTCAGATACTTGGAGATAAGGATAGGGCGATTGTATTGTTCCACGTATAGTGACTTGGATGTTGAGATCATATCTCAAATCCAGATCCCATGGACCTCTCACTGATGCTTGATCAAATCAAGACCACAGACCTAATCTTCTCATTGCATCTGAATCTCATTCAGATCAATGTCCAGTTCATGGACTAAGATTAGGTCACTTCTCTAATGAGAGGAGTGACTAAAATCCAAACCTGTTTCATCACTCCCTCAGAATGGAAGTGTCATGGTTATACAATCGTTTATGATCACATCGCCCTCAGGTATTCCCAATACCTGTACATCCTGCATACTGGAAGACCTATCATCATTCTGAAGATAAAGATCACTTTTACACTGTCATCTTTGGGGTTTGATCATTAAGATTCTCAATCTTGGGCACTGGGGTTTGGTATAGATCATATGCTTTCCCAAAGCATATATCTTACCTTCAAATTCATGTCATGCTTTCAAAAGCATGACGACCGTGCATGGAATTTATTCAGTCTCAATACCTCATGAGTGAGCTCATGTCTCCCGATTCACAAGTGAACCTGTATGATCCCTTTGAGAGATCGTATTACTCATACGTCCTTACATGCACAGCAACTCGCTGGTGTATAGACCTTGGTTAGGTCATCAACCTATTCTTCTGCCAAATGTACACACTCAGACATATAGCAACATATATGTCTCTGGTCAGAGGATGCATGCCTATGTTGTGACAGTATTCAACGTAGGTCTTTGGTTATCTCAATCTCGTTAAGTCAATCCATTGACTCAACCAACCTGACACCTCTGAATCACTATTCCCATGCAGAGGACCTGCATCAAGAGGTTAGTCAGATATCATCCATCTGAGAGAGAATTGCCATCTCCTACTCAGGCTGGAGATCGTCACGTAATAATCATTTGACGATGCTTGATGAGTCCTCTATCTAACTCCTTCGATATTCATCCAAGAATCAGCCTCTGATTGATTCAATGAATCAACAGATGTATGATCATCAAGTTGTCCATGGTACATAACCCTTATTGTACAGAGCGACCCTATAGCGCATTCATTCATTTAATCTCAGAAAGGGATTGAAAAAATAATCAATAACTTTCATTGATAATTTATTCATTACAATAACATTTATTGTAGAAATGGTTCGCCCGAGGCTCACATTGCTAACAATCTCCCACTAGCCCTTAGAACCATTCAGGTACAATCCTTAAACCCATACTCATTACATGCTGGTCAAAAACCTTTTATGTCAGAGGTTTGGTAAGGGGATCAACAACGTTGTCGGCAGAGGCCACCTTGGTGATGATGATGTCACTACGCTTTTGTATCTCCCGAATGATGTGGTATTTACTTTCCACGTGCTTGCTCTTCTGATGCCATATGGGTTCCTTTTCCTGGGCAATGGCTCCCATGTTATCGCAGAGTAACGGGATGGGAGTATAAGAGGAAATTACGCCAAGCTCCAGGACGAACTTGCTTAACCACACCGCCTCCTTTGCGGCATCCGATGCGGCAATGTATTCGGGTACTGTTGTTGAATTTGCAGTAGTGTCCGGCTTCTTGCTTCTCCAGCTCACAGCACTGCCATTCAACAAGAACACAAACCTTATGTCGACTTTCGATCATCTACATCCAATTGGAAGTCAGAATCTGTATATCCCAAGACTTGGAGATTATCATATCCATAGACCAAGATGTAATCTTGCGTCCGTCTTAGATATTTGAATATGTTCTTTACTGCATTCCAGTGTTGCTCTCCATAGCAGAATTGGTAACGACTTACCACTCCCACTGCATGGCAGATATCTGGCCTAATACACATCATGGCATACATTAAGCTTCCTACGACTGATGCATAAGGACATCCAGCCATGGCCTTCTTTTCCTCAACAGTTTAAGGAGCAATTCCTTTAGATAGGTGGATACCATGTCTTAAGGGTAGGAATCCTTTCTTAGAACTATCCATATGGAATCGTTCAAGAATCTTCTTAATGTATCCATGTTGTGACAATCCCAAAATCCTCTTTTTTCGGTTTCTGAACAACTTCAGGCCTAAGATGTAAGAGGCTTCTCCAAGATCTTTCATCTCAAATGTATGGGACAACCAAATCTTTACACTGGTCATCATTCATGTATCATCCCCAATGATAAGGATGTCATCTACGTAAAGCACGATGAACACAATGGCACTCCCACTAGTCTTCTTGTATACACAAGGTTCATCAGGATTTTGCACAAAATCATAACTCTTTATGGTTTCGTCAAATCTGATGTTCCAGCTATGAGAAGATTGCTTGAGCCCATAGATGGATTTCTTCAGCTTGCATACTTTGCCATCCTCAGTCATGAAGCCATGGGGCTGCTCCATGTAGATATCCTCCTCGAGGTATCCATTGAGGAAAGCCATCTTGACGTCCATCTGCCAGATGTCGTAATCAAGATATGCAACTATATCTAGCAGTGTCCTGATGGATTTAAGCATAGCCATAGGAGAGAATGTCTCATCGTAATCGATGCCTTCTCTCTATGTGTAGCCCTTGGCCACTAGCCGTGCCTTGAAAGTCTACTTTCCCATCAGGTCCCCTCTTTCTCTTGAAGATCTATTTACACCCAATGGTTTTTACCCCTTTAGGTGGATCCTCTAGGGTCCATACACCATTCTTATGCATGGAGTCAATCTCTGACTTCATTGCTAGCATCCATCTATCCATGTCTTGATCCGCGAGTGCTTCATCAAATGAAGTAGGATCAATGTCAGTCTTACTTGACACATGGAATCCATACCTTTCAGGTGGTGCAACTACCCTCGAACTCCTTCGAAGAGGTATGGGTGTTTCATCTTTATTTATCTCTTCAGTTTCTGGTCTAGGAAGCTCAGAATCCTTAGGGGATTCAATGAGTTCCTCTACTTCATTATTGTATTGACCTTTAAGGAAATCATTCTCTAGAAACTTCACATCTGTAGCAACAAAAACCTTTTGGGTCTTTGGATCATAAAGCTTGTATCCAATACCATCTTTAACATACCCAATGAAGTAACACTCACGAGAGCGAGATTCTAGCTTACTTGCGTCCACGATTTTCGCATGGACCAAGCAACCCCAAACCCTCAAGTGATTAACACTAGGTTTGGTTACATACCCGAGCTCATGAGGAGTCTTAGGTACAGATTTGCTAGGAATCTAATTTCAGGATATATATTGCAGTCTCTACTGCAAATCCCCAGAAAATAAGAGGTAAATGTGCTTTTCTTATCATTGAACGGACCATGTCCATGATGGTCATGTTGCGTCTTTCAACAACACCATTAAGTTGGGGAGTTCCAGGAGGAGTGAGATTGGAAACAATTCCATTCTCCTTAAGGTATTCCTTGAATTCATCTGATAGGTACTCGCCACCTCGATCAAATCGAATCCGTTTAATCTTGCTATCGGTTTGGTTCTCAACCAAAGCCTTGAATTCTTTGAACTTTTCAAAGGTTTCAGACTTATGACGTAATAGGAAGACAAACCCGTATCGTGAATGGTCATCAATAAACGTCAAATAATATCGATATCCATTTCGAGTTGCGGTATTGAAGGGACTACATACATCAATATGTATTAGGTCAATAATACCTTCGCATCTTGTAACCTTGTTACGGAAAGGCGTCCTAGTCATTTTACCCTGAATGCAGTGTTTGCAAGTGGGCAAAGGTTGAATCGGTAGAAAATCTAGAGGTCCATCCTTTATCAATCTATTGATCCTATCAACAGATAAATGATCAAGCCTTTAATGCCAAATCTCATTTGAGATGTTTTTATCCTCCCTGGATCTTTTAGGGTTTTTATAAGTGGTTGTCACATTCATGATACATTTATCAATACACAACTCATAGAGTCCACCAGAAGTCAAAATACCATCCGCAATATATTTATCATAACGACTTATGACTAATTTATTACAGAAAAGGAATGAATATCCGCTTCTAACAAGCTTAGATACAGATAACAAGTTCCTTCTGACTTCGGGTACATAAAGACACTCTATAAGTATAAGGACTCTACCACTAGATAATGATAGTCGACGAGTCCCGACGGCTACTGCTGCAACACTTGCATCAGATCCCATCTGGATGACTATCTCCCCTTCTTCAAGACTTCTAGTTTCCTAAAACAAATGCAACAAATTGCATACATGAACAGAAGCACCAGAGTCTACAACCCAACTTCCTTCTTGTCCAACGAGAAAGCTAGTTTCAATGATGAAAGTAGATTTCATACCTACTGGGGCTTTACCTTTGTCTGACGACTTCAGGTATTTCAGGCAGTTATGCCTCCAGTGCCCCGGCTTTTTGCAGTGGTGACAGATGTCGGTTTTCTTCGATGCCATAAGTGTGGATGCATTGGAAGAAGAGCCAACACCTTGTCCCTTCTTCTTTCTCTTCTGGGCCAGGCCCTTCGAGAACCTTGCTTCCGACCGCGCTTCCCTCTGACATGTGCAACCATTGCACTACCAGCGGGACCATCCTTCTTCATTACATCTTCCGCAGATTTCAATGCGGCAAGAAGACCAGCGCTTGTCAATTCCAGCTTGTTCATGTGGAATGATACTACAAAGTTATTGAAAGATTTGGGCAACGTCAGCAGAATGAAGTCAGCTTCCAAGTCTGCATCCCTTGTTGCCCCAAGAGTCTCCAGCTCCGACAAGTACCCAAACATTTTGAGTACATGTTCACGGACCGAAGTCCCTTCCTGCATCCTTCAGTGAATGAGGTCTTTCATAACATTATACCGCTGGGTGTGGTTAATATCACCAAACATATCCTTAAGATTCTGCATTATCTCCTGGCAAGTACTCATCTCCACATGTTGCTTCTGCAGGGCATTAGAGAGAGTATCCAGGATATAGCATCTAGCCAAGACATGATCTTCATCATACTTGTCATTGAATGCTTTTTCTTCCTTGGATTTAGGGTTCTCATGCTTGTCCTCGGAGAGCACATAACTTATGCGCTCAGCAGAGAGAACAAGTTCCAAATTATGGATCCAATCCAAGTAATTTGGGTCGGTCAATTGGTTTACCTCAACAGGCCTACTAAGTGGGTTCAAAGACTTCATTTTCTGAAATTAAGAATGCACTATATTAGAATATAGAAATATATTCAAATTTATAACATTTGATTAAGGTATTTTAAATCAAATTATTCTTGCATTGTCGACTTTGAAAGTTCATTCCCTTAATCACTTTCAAAATAAGAGATGTACTTACCGCTATATCTCTAGCAAGAATTGGGATCTCCTCTTTCTCTTTTGTCACATCCCAATAATATGAGAATATGTGACTCCAATAAAGAGAAGCGGGAACACATTCCGCCTTGCAATTCCAACTTGCATTTCCCAATTTGGTCTTTAACACCCGGGTCCACCACTCCTAAGGCGATGTTGACCCGTCGTTGATTGAACCAACCGTCAACAGGAATAGTACTCGCTATGCGCAATCCAATATCGCCCCAATAATATGAGGATCCGATATTGGGGTCACTGCGCATACGGCCTTACTCTTTCAAGAAGCAAGGAGCCCGATCCAGATGCGCTTGCATACAAGAGCTATCATTTTGGACAGGCGTCTCCCACATGCAATCCCTGGCGACGAAACCCTTCGCCTTGACCGGAGACCATGGATGTCACTTATGTGATCCTCCATCTCATATTCAAATTTTAATTAATTATCATGATATAATTAATTCTTCCAAGGAAATATTAACTCTATTCATAATAGAGTGTCTCAATTGGACATAATCAATTTAATCATATTAAATTAATTATCAATCCAATTCAATCAACAAACTTGATTATTTTACTTGAATATATATATGGTAATATCTCAAAATATGTGTTAATTTGAATTTTAATAATTAGAAAATACACATTGATTTTCTCCGGCATTATACAGTCCCTACCCGCTGTCATGGCCAGTACCGACGAGAGTGGGACGGACCACATACATTGCAACCCGCAACCCCAATGCTCTCCGACTAGACACCATATCCACCTCGGGAAAGCATAATGCCAGATATATCAATTTGTACTTGAGATGATCATCAGTTTTTCAACCGAAATAATACCATATAATAATAATCAAAATATTTTTTATTATAAGGAAATTTGCTACACAAATTCCTAATCCTATTCAAGCATCAAGTTTGATGATTGTGTTTCCAATTAAGATTTAGATCAAATCTAATCAATTAATTGGTTGAGGCCAAGTCAATTATGTAAATAATCATCTTCCAATATTTCGCAAAAATTTTTCATGATTATTTCACGAAATTAACAATTAATTTCACTAATTGACAATCACTTGGTTCTAGATTAGGACTGTAAGTTCAATAGTGACCCCTACTCACTAAAATTAACATATCTCAATCAATTTAAATCCAAATTAGACAAACTCAATTTTCAAAGATTACTAATTTGATTTAGGACATAAACCAAGTGATGTTTCACGCATTTCGAGGCAGATCAAAACAGTAATTAACTCTTTAATCATGTTAAGATCTGCAGTCCCGCATCAATGCATACATGTTCATCAAAACAACCATATCTCTAGCATACAAAATCCGATTTACGCAAACTAAGATCCTATGGTTTCCTTATTTAATGGAAAATAAAATCCGAGGAAATAATTTGTGCTTAAATATTTTTAAACATGGCCGAAATTATTTACTAAACAGATCTGCGAAATCAAATGCCATAAAAAAACTTTCGCGACCTTAACGAACCCAAGTCGTCCTCAGTTTGCGAATCATATTCGTAACCGTCGACCTAAGGCTATGATTACACATGAAGGATATGAAATTATCCTCAAGCGCATCACGGAAGCGTGATCGTCGTATCGGAGAACGACTAGTCGTACTAGTTGTTCAGAGCAGCGGAACTTAAAATTTTTCATACGATGAAACCACATGATCTAAGAACACTTCTTGAATCGTTTCATCTACAACCACAATAAGTATAAGGAATACCCCTTGAAAAGTGGTTGATCAAGTCTCTAGGAGAAGAGACCTCCTGTCTCAAGTCTGATCGTCGGTGAGACCGCTTGTGAGCGCGTGGATGAACTGTGTTGTCCTCGCAATCCAAGAAGATGATCCAAGCACGGTTGCTCGTGATCTCGTCGTACGCGATCGAACGTCTCCTTCGTGAGCGTAGCACACCATGAAGACGGAGAATCGAAGAACGTTGAAGCGGCGGTGCGGTGGCGACAGCGTCGACGAATCTCTCCTCTAGGGTATGGTGGACGGCCACCAAAAATAGAGGGAGAGAGGGCTGTCGTGTATGAAGAAAAAAAGAGAGAGAGCTCCAAAATTGCATGTAAATAGAGAGCATGGTATGCCTCTCTATTTATAGGGTTTTGGGATCCACGGATCTCAATCCATGTATCATATAAAATCAATGGATGAGATTGATTTATGTCAATCCAATGGTCAAGATTGTTGTAGGTAAAACCAACAAATTTAGATTAAAATATATTTGACAAAATCAAATATAAATCAATCCTAATCATACCAACAAATAAGGAGAGAATATATACATGGAGATTACATCTCCATGTATAACATGGTGGACGGTCACCCGTGATAAATAGGACATGGGTGCCGCCCACCTATTTCCTAATGGAGGGCAATATCATGTTAATTCATGAGATTGCATATCTTCATAAAAATCTCTCATTTTTTATTTCCAACAACTTTTGTTGGGTTTTATTCTTCAAAAATAATTCATAATATATTGGAGAATATTGTAATCTTACCATGGAAAAATTGTGAATCATATTCACAACCCAAAACAACATATAATTTACATTGTCAATTAATTATACAATGTGTATCCAAAACACATAATAATTAATCAACACATATAAATTATAATTAGCCTCTCTCTAATACATTATAAATCACATTTATAATATATCATGAACAATTGAATATTTCTATCCAAATTATTCTTATCCATAATAATTAAATCCCATTTAATTATATTGGATAATTTCTTCACACATCAATATGATTAAATCACATTTAATCATCATTTCTTCATTTCTTGGATCTTATGGAATTATTCTCGAACCCTTCAATAATAATGCAATCTCTCCTCAGATACTTGGAGATAAGGACAGGACGATTGTATTGACCCACATATAGTGACTTGGATATTGAGATCATATCTTAAATCCAGATCCCATGGACTTCTCACTAATGCTTGATCAAATCAAGACCGTAGACCTAATCTTCTCATTGCATCTGAATCTCATTCAGATCAATGTCCAATTCATGGACTAAGATTAGGTCACTGCTCTAATGAGAGGAGTCACTAAAATCCAAACCTGTTTCATCACTCCCTCGGAATGGAAGTGTCATGGTTATACAATCATTTATGATCACATCACCCTCAGGTATTCCCAATACCTGTACATCATGCATACTGGAAGACCTATGATCATTCTGAAGATAAAGATCACTTTTACACTGTCATCTTCAGGGTTTGATCATTAAGTTTCTCAATCTTGGTCTCTGGGGTTTGGTATAGATCATATGCTTTCCCAAAGCATATATCTTACCTTCAAATTCATGTCATGCTTCCAAAGCATGATGACCATGCATGGAATTTGTTCAGTCCCAATACCTCATGAGTGAGCTCATGTCTCCCGGTTCACAAGTAAACCTGTATGATCCCTTGGAGAGATCGTATTACTCATACGTCCTTACATGCACACCAGCTCGCCGGTGTATAGACCTTGGTTAGGTCATCAACCTATTGGTCTGTCAAATGTACACACTCAGACATATAGCAACGTAGGTCTTTGGTTATCTCGGTCTCTTTAAGTAAACCCATTGACTCAACTAACCTGACACCTCTGAATCACTATTCCCATGTGATCATATAACACCTCTGAATCACTATTTGACGATGCTTGATGAGTCCTCTATCTAACTCCTTAGATATCCATCCAAGCATCAGCCTCTATGATTCATTCAATGAATCAACTGCTGTATGATCATCAAGTTGGCCATGGTACATAACCCTTATTGTACAGAGGGACCCTTTAGTGCATTCACTCATTTAATCTTAGAAAGGGAGTGAAAAATAATCAATTGTAGAAATGGTTCGCCCGGGGCTCACATTGCTAACACGCGTAACTTCAACTACTTGAACTATCCCCATACATCCACACGATAATAGTCACCATTATCATAGACAACACTCTAACAACCTGATGAACTTTGAATATTTTGCATAATCCAATGATGTCATCATGATGCCATTGCGGACCTTCAAACTAATGTTATACTGTTGTTGGATCCCATGCAATTTAAAGATCAAGTGTTTGAACTCACCTCCATGTGAATAGGTAATAAAACTGTATATTGACATGGAAATTTATGTGAAACAATTCTCCATGTATGTATGTATGCATTAGATTTCAAGAACATGTTATAGTTAGAGATCCATCACTCATAGTAATACATTTGTTATATGATCCTAACATATACTCATTAGATTTCAAGAACATGTTATAGTTAGAGATCTATCACTCATAGGAATACATTTGTTACATGATCCTAACATATCCTACCTAATTTATATAAACAAACCTTTATCAGGCTCAAAAGATATATAATATGTAGATCGTTCAATGTTTGGTATATCCCATAACCATATCAATTTCACCAACAAGTTAAGTCGGCCTAATTATCCTGATAATCAAATAAGGGCCCCTTTTTTTACATCTGTTATATGATTAATAACAATAATAATAATCGGAATAACTCCAACTACGCACAACATTAACGGACTGATTAAGAGATCCACGGGTTTCAATGTATTAGACGTAATGGCATATGCAGCGAATAACCTCTAAACTGATGTAACCGTACTACTATAACATATAAAATATTAAAAAAATAATGAATGCTAAAATTGTAACGTGGTCATTAGTTTAAAAACTTCATTGGCCCTTTCATTAAAAAGAACAATTAGTGCAAAACATGCATGTGACGTTTAAAATTCACCTTAATTATTATTTTCACCTTAATCATTTATTTAAATAACAAACAAAGGGAAAGGACATATACGACAATATATTAATCTTGCTCCTTTATTAAAATATATTCTTCTTTGAATAAGTGACTCCCTAAAATAAAACAACCATTAACATTATATGTACATGATTGTCTAAGGATAGCCTATAACTGTATTAGGTCAATGGAATCTCGACAAATCTTTGCATGAAAAATTTTATAATAAGAAGAAGTATTGGAGCATATCTTATACGTGTGAACCTAAGTGAAATAAAATAAAAAATGCTCATATTTTTATTCCTGCAAGGACATGTGCTTATATATATATGTGACTTGAAAAAATCAGAATGTCGTCAATGTATTGAAATCGTGGTATAAATACATCGAAGGTTATAAGAATATCAGAGCACGCATGAGGATCAAAAAGCGTATGAAACCAAAAACAAGAGGAAGGTATACGATCATTACTAGTATATGAGTCACATCATAAGAACAACTAAGGCTCTAAGCATGTTCAAGCATATGGAAACAAAGTACGTGGAACCCAACAGTAAGAGGGGGTATTTATCATAACCTCCGAGGATGTTCAATCGGGATCTCCTCTCTCACGGAAATGGTATTTCCGTCGCTCAATCGTAGTGCGGAGGCGTGCATCACGGTGACCTCGAGCTTTTCTACATGATGGTGGTCGCGGATCTTCGATCAGAGCTCCTACTCCGACGTCGACGGCGGCCCTCCAACGACTAAACTAGCCAAGGCGTTGGTACTCCAATGAGAGGGGAGGATCGTGGTGACTAGGGCTTTGAGGGAGTATCCTATCACCTTCTATTTATAGGAAGAGAGGTGAGTTTGGATTCAATTTCCGATCCGGTTCGGATCCATATATGGATCTTGACCATCCATCTTAAAACATAGTTATCTTGAGCTAGGAATGTCAGAATTTGACGTTCTTGGGCCTGCTGGAAAGATCTAGACGAGATCTATGAAATGACATGATTATTTGAATTTTTTGGATGTCAAAAATACTCCAGATTATAGGAAAACAAAAATACAGGGTTTCACATGAATGGTTGGAGACGAAAAAATAGAACATGGAGAAGGGAGGATATGTCATGGAATCCTCCACGTCAATCACCTTCTCAAAAATGAATAGAAGTTCAAGATCAGGAGACTCAATAAAACAACATATATCTGATGCATTTAATGAAGAGATATCAAGTATATCATCAAATATCTCATAGATCGAGCCATCCTAGTGAGGGTAGTCAAGGAGAGAAGAAAACGCAGAAAGATCAGAAGTATAGGAAGAATCAGAAAACTCAGAATAATCAGAAGACTCGATCTCGTGATCCGATAGATCAGATGCAAAATCAAGGAGTCAAACCGAATACATAGTACACACCGACCACAAATAACCCTTGAGGAGGTGGGAAGAATTAGGCCAATGTAAGGAAGAGAAGGAGTGATTATATTTAAATAGCAGGTTCTGTCTCAAAGTAGAAGAAAAACCATCCAATGGATCAAGAATATCAGGCTCAAAGAAATCTTGGTCAAGATCAAAGAGATCATGATCTTCCAGAGTTAAAGGATCTGAGCTTGGGAAATATTGGACAACATTTGACCCTCAGAGTGAAGGGTAGGAGGGAGGGAAATCATGAGTGACAGTGATTTTTTATTTTTGATTTTTTAGTGACTGCTAATAATCTAAAGATGATGATCATAACTAACTCAACACCAAGTACAAATAAAAATAATGCAAACCCCCAATTCACAAACACAACGCAATGTGAAGACCATGAATGTTTGGTTAATTATCTTGTCAAGTTCAGAGTTTGGTCATCAAACACAAAGTTGTACAAACATTCAGGTTGTCTTATGAGATTGGGGCACTGACCTTAGTGTGTACATGAGCAAGTAAATGTGAATACAATGAGGAGGTTGCTCTCCTAAGACAATGATGCGAATCAATTACGTTTAATTTTAATGGTCCAAGTGATCTTAGCAGTCCCATTTCTAATTTTTCAATTTTAACTTTTTTTGATTTTTTTGAATAAAAACATGCCACAATGAATTTTTTAATTTCATTTATTCCTGTATCTACAAAATAAAGGGAGGAAAACAAAAAAGCCAATGCACGATTAAATACAATGATGCATGCAGGGGTTGAGAGACACGTACCTTGTCATGAGCACTCTACATGTAAAATGATCCGCACGGAGTTTTAAGTATAGAAAAATAAACTAACCTATATGATGCAAGTGAACCATCCTAAGATGATATCTTCTATTACGGGAAGAATTGGTGCTAACTAACCAGAAGAGATACTTGAGTCTAGTCTTGTAAGTCGCTCGGTGCCCGCCACAACGGTTCCTGCTAGCACTGTATGCGACTTCTCATGGCGCATGGCTTCTAATCCTATTAAGTTAACTTTTTTATTTGACTAAGTTCGAACGTGAAATATAGGAACATATATTCTATTAGGGTGTTTAGACCTTAATTCTACTGAGCTCAACCAAATAATCAAAGAATCAATAGACATCTCGCGAAATTCGTGTGAAAAAAAGGAAAAATAAGGCGATGGAAAACAAAACTGGTGAGGTCCCCCAAGTGCACCGGTATTCGTGAAACATACCCCACAATAAATGAATGTCTTTTTATAAGAGTTCAAATGCTAGAAATAAATAAATAAAAGTCTATGCAAAATTTTTTAAATGCTTGATCTCCTTGAAATCTTCTTCTCCTCCTCTCACACTCTCCCGCAGCTTGGTGAAGAATCAAGACACCTCCACTTCACTATAGTGCACAGATGTTTCTAAGAAACCGCTCCAGCTCTTCAGGCCCTCGCTAGAAAGAGAAGATAAAGAATGTGTAAGAAATACAATTATAAAAATACGAGAACAAATAATAAAATAAATATAGTGAATATGGACAATGGATTTCATGTCAAAAATTATAGAAAAAAATTACAACCAAGAATAGTGGGTCAAAGGAGAAACCTAACTACCGTCATTGTGCCTCCCCAACAATGGTGTCATTTTGTTGACATGGATTTACTTGGGTTTTTTAATTATCGATGATAAATAAATGAATGTACGTAAGTCTCGTCGCAACCCAAAGATCCCACAACAAAAGTTCTTTTAGTTATCATGCTGAATTAATTACAAAAGAATGGAGCATGAGAATTTACGATTAATTTATCTTTATAACTACTAGGATAAAACTCTAAAAGAAACGAGAAACTCAAATACAAACTGGCTTGATTTTTGTAGGATTTTTGTCTTTTATTTTTTTTATATATTTTTATATT
Source organism: Ottelia alismoides (assembly GCA_037367405.1). Taxonomy (NCBI): domain Eukaryota; kingdom Viridiplantae; phylum Streptophyta; class Magnoliopsida; order Alismatales; family Hydrocharitaceae; genus Ottelia; species Ottelia alismoides. The sequence goes on along the minus strand of JAZKJV010010037.1, from coordinate 1,228,025 downwards.
TTTTATTTTTTATTTTTAGCGGTTTTTGGTTTTGCAAATTTTTAATTTTTTAAAAATAATTTTTTTAAAGCAAATTTATACACGAAAGAAAATGCATCCTTTTGGATTTTTCAAAAATGATAAAAAAGCTAAAAAATGTCCAAAGAATGTTTTTTATGATTTACAATATATTTACTATTTTTAGTGATTTTTGACATTTTTATATTTTTTTGGATTTATAAAATGAATAAAAACAAGGGAAAATGAAAATGGTGAGCAAACATGATCGTTTTTCAATTTAAAAATACCAAATAAATGCAAAAATATGAAAAGTATTTTTCCAAAAAACTAAAGGAAATTATCTACAAACTATAATTGAAATCATTTTTTTGGTATAATTTTTTATTTTTTAATAAGATTTTGAGTATTTTGCATTTTTTGAGTTTTAAAGTTATTTAATGCATGACATTTGCATAGAAATTAAGAGATAATAAAATAGAACTAATCTTTGGAATTTTTAAAGCGATATTTGAATTTTTATGATTTTGTAAAGTTCAAACAGGAAAAATGTGATGTTTTTGAATTTTTAATAATAGAAAATGAAAACCAATTGCAATGATAATATTACACTAGGAAGAGACACAATTCAGAAGCCTAAAAATATTTTTGTAAAATTTATTGACCAACAAAAGTATTTATTTCATTGAAAAGAACATGCAATTTTAAAGTTTGGAAATACAGGTCTAAAATGTAAATGTTTATAGTTTTTTAATAAAAAATAACAGAAATAAATTACGAAATAAAAAACGGAAATCACCCCCATAGCATGCAAGACGAGTTAGATGTCTCATAGGGGCTTTTGTGTAACTTGAGAAATATCTGGGGTTGTATTTGCAATTTGCCCCCATTATAGGTCTAAGGGGAAATGAGGGGCACACCGCCCCTTCTTCTATCCAAGGCAAGGGTAGCAACGGTGGTCTCCTCGAAGATGGGCTAACAAATCTTTGAAGGCGACAATGGAAAGTGGGCTGCATCGGCAACATGATGAGAGATTCACACCGGGCAGTCGGTGGCAGAGGCACCTCGCACTAGGCAGCGTAACGTGGATGATGGAAGGGCTCTTGGAAGGCTAGACGAAGGGGGATTTGGGTCGAGGTTGCGACAATGAAAGAGCTCTCCTCCATGCGGCGGACGATAGGGGCTTCGATTGGCGGCGAAGGGGGTGTGGAGCTCTTGGCGACAAAGGCGGTAGATGATCTGGAACTGCGGATGGCGGCTTCGATCGACGGAAAGTGCTTCTTCAGGTGGTTCGCTGGGGCTTGCGGTGGCGAACGTGGGCGACGACGGATAGTGGCTCGCGAGAGGGGGGATGAAACATGCCCCCGGTGGTGCGACGGTAGGCTCCTCCAGATAACGTCGTTGAGTGGTGATGGAGGATGAGGTGACATGCAGGTGGTTGCGTGGGGATGGAGGGGCTGCACAGCTCCAGATGGTCCACATGAGGTGCTCCTCATGCAATGGAAGGACGACGATGGCTAGTGGTTGCGATGGAGGTCCTGCGGGCATAGGGGGTCGCCAGGACACGACGGGGGAGATGCGTCTCCAGAAGGTGGTAAGTGGCGGTGGTCGAAAGCATGTAGAGGTGGTCGAAGCAGGGGTTGCTGCCCAGAATTTTTTTATTTTATTTGTAAGAATAACAGATATTTCTTTTTTTATTTTATCCAATATTGTGTACCTGCAATGAAATAGGATAAAAATCGACTCGAGGATGACGACTCTGTCCTAAAAAATCAAATAGGGATTAGATGTATGAATATGGTCCGTAGCTCGATGAAGTATTGGAACCGTGTCTCCGATCACCGTATGCTACCGGAGGTGAGAGATCATGTGAGGTAGAATGCGAAGAAGATAGATCGAGAGGGTGACGATGGAATTGGTAATTGGAGGAGGGTTGAATCATGGTGGATATTTATGAACTAAGATCTAAAATTTAACAATGAAATCAAAGCGAAAAATTGAATCTAAAATTTATCTAGAAGAATGACAGAAAATAAAGTGGATCTCATCGTGGGATCAGACAAACCGTAATGTCCTTGATGAGGATCGACTCACTGTCACCGAACGTCTCGGGAGCTGGGCACCTCTTTGAGACAAAATGACTCTTGTAGAATAGGCTCCTCTCACTAAAAGATTAATCAAGTTTGAATGAGATTGGGGGAGCAAAATAAATAGAGGAAGAAAAATTGAATTTTATTTTTTAAAAATTTAAATGGAGCAGAAAAGAAGGGAGGAGGTTAATGGTTGATAAAATTACATTATCTATATAATAAATTAATTAATCATTTTCATCACTTTATTTAATTAAATAATAAATGTTAATTATTTAATTTTTCATGGTGGTTATTTAAGGAAATCAACTATACATATAGTACATTATATAAATAGTTAATTAAGGAAATGAGATTTTTCATGTTTTTAGAAAAAATAATTTTATTTTATTATAAATAATTATTAAAAATTATTTACAATTATTTACTAATAAAATATGTACATAAATAAATACGGATAGATATATACAACAGATAAATAGTAAAATTGTAGAAATCACTCTAGAAAACTGAATTTCAAATCGTAATTCCAAAAATTATGAAACCACTGTTATTTTAAAAATAACTCAATTTAGAATACAATGGAAGTGAATTTGCTTCAATTCGAGTTCACATGGAGCCAAAATTGGTCTTTCAATTCTCGCTTTATGGATTTTTCCGGATGTGGATACTTTATTTTATACATGATTTTATTTTGCAATTATTTTTGTTATTTAGAAAACATTTTTATTTACAATTTTTGATTTGAAAATTATTTTATTTTAGGTCTTTATGTACAAATAACATAGTGTAATTTTTATACAAATATACACTAAATAAATTCAAAAGTATTTATAAAGTATTTTTTTGGGATTTTTTGATTAAAGACGCTATCTCCCCCTACTTTAATCTGGTCAATCAGGCCAAATGTAGACCTCCTCTCGGAGTTTCGGATCAGCCTGTATCTATTACATATATACAGTCTTTTTTATTTTTATTTTCTTTTTTTTCATTTATCTCTTTATTTATTTATTTTAGGTTAAAATAATAATAAATGTACAATATGCACACACATATGCAGGTTAATGAGAATATGGATTTATCAATATATACATGAATTTCATAAGGGAATTTAAGCTAAAATAAATGCATAAAGATGAAGAAATGCATATTCATCACTAGACAAGCTCAATAAAATTTCGAAGCAACTTAAGCTTCTAGTGAGTGCAATCAGTGCTTTATAGTCGGTAAAGGAACCAACGAAGAATTCTGTTGAACCAACGGCTTAATCCTAGTCGTAGATACAAGGGCCACCCTGGTCAGTTTAATACGAGTACTACATGTGGACACCTGACCAGGGATCATTATCACAGTAGCAGATGGTTGTTACCATCCAGAACCTCAAGCTCATGCCGAGCCATTCTATCCACCACCTCCACAGATTCAAGAGGTGAATGTTGCATGTGGTAATGAACAAGATCTGACCCATCCTAGAGGACAACATCATGGTCAGGGTACACGCGTCCGACCATTCAACCCAGAGCAGGGTGGACTGAATTTCTAGTCACACCAAACCCACTAGTCTCTACACGAAGGTCACACCTGGAGACTGCAGTATTAGTACCAACAACTGGTATACCAACAATAGTATCATCATCATCAACAACTGGCTTCTCAATATCAGAACCAATTCTCTTTTCCTCGTTATCAACATCGGAAGCATCCTTCTCATCCTTATAAACGGTATCAATAACATAAACATTACCAACGACCACATCTCCCTCCAATTGCCAAATCTTATGAGGACCCTTCGTTAAAACAAACCCTAAATTTCTTAGCTCAGCTAATGAAGAACATGAATGAGATGAGCCATAAGCTAGACGATCTCATGACTGCAAAAACAGTCATACTCTCTTAAGTTGATGCAAACCCAAAAACTTCTATAGAAAAGAGCAGGTAGACCATAGAGCCACTCCACTTCCCGGGTATTCTTTTATTTTATATTATGTTTTTAATCTTAGGAGTGGTATGACACTACAACTGACTACTTCAACGAAGGGGAAAACCAAAGTTTTTACTAGAGAATCTGCATCACCATCAGTTGATACCGCATAAAGCTGTGTGTTCGGCGAGGAAAGAGAAGAAACATCATCACAAAGAAGAAAAAATGAAGAAAATAAAAAATAATCAAGCAATAATATCCAAGGTCAAGTCGGTGCAACTAAGGAGACACCAACACCAACAATTGCTCATGTGCAATCTGACATGACTGAATTTCCTACTTAAAGTTTTCCATTTTTTGCGGATGATTTTTATATCCATTTGTATAAAAGAACATTTTTTGAATGGAATTTTTATTTTTGATGGCACTCATATTCCATTTCCTAATACATTGAAATAAAAAACAGGAAAAAATTGAAAACAACTCTTTACGATCCCAACATTGTGGAGTTACTGCAAAATACATTACTAGAAGTGTCGTTAATAAAAACCATGGGGTACATGAGTGCAATGAAGAATGGACTAAAAGAGGCTTGTACGACTAAGTATCGCAAGAGAGGATACAAGAAACCAGTCAAACAAATTTTGACCATGGCAAATATCAATGCTATCAATAACCTCCCAAACAAAAAGAAGGACTTGGAAGCATAAAGATGTAAGATGCTAAACCAAGAGTCTGAAAATAACACTTCTTGACAGCGGATCATCGATCAACTTGATTCCTACGTCACTACTGAAAGAATTTGGGTTGGTATCGTTGAAATCAACACGATCGATTCTACAATTGAAGGGGCATTTTGGAGGATGTCATCATCAAAATCCCATGGATGAGGTTACCTGAGAATTTCATTATTCTAGATATGGAGATCTCGACACCCTTGCTACATGCCCCGTTCATATTGGGATGATCGTTCTTTCAAACAACCAAAGTAGTAGTTGACTATGTCACCAGAATGATGACCTTTCACTTGAGCAATGATAATGTCATCATTGAAATGATCAAAGTACGAAAGATCATAGAGTTTGTGTCATATAGATTGAGTAGATTCAGAAAGAGGTAGATGATTGTGATTTTTAACAAAAATCTGTGATACAACATTATCCGCAGATGATAAAGAAACCTAGGAATTCCTCTCTAGGGAGGAGTGTCTAGAAAGCACATTTAAATTTCCCCTAGTCCTTGACGATGAGGTCCTCGCTAATAAGATAAGTAATATGATTAAAACCAATCCATCCACATCTAAGCAAGATGAATTCGTAAAATGATCTTTCTAATGTATTTTATTCTGAGCCAGAAACAATTAAGTTTGACAGCATACAATCGATAGAGCTAACACTGACTACAGTTGTTGAAGTCACCACAGAGCTTATTCAAACCACTCCAGAGCTAAAACCGTTACCCTCATTTATGAAGTACGCCTTCCTTACGGGTGAGAAGAACATGTTCCCGATCATTATAAATTCTCAACTGATCGAGGACTAGGAAATCTCACTTGCTCGAGGTTCTATAAAGAAACAACAAGGCAATTGGCTAAAAGATTATGAATATCCATGGGATAAATCCTTCATTATGATCGCACCACATTCACTTAGAAGAAGACAACAAGCCTTCACATAAATTTGAGCGTCAGCTGAATCCTAGCCTTTAGGAGGTAGTGATGAAAGAAATCATGAAGTGGTGCGATGCAAGTTTGATCTGTCCCATCTCGGACTCAAAATGGGTAAGTCTTTTACATGTGGTCCCTAATAAATCAGGAATTACTATTGTACTGAACGATAAGAAGAGGAGATTTTGATAAGAGTACCAACCTCTTGGTGCGTATGTGTGAATTACCAATGCCTGAAACTGGCCACCAATAAAAGATCACTTCCATCTGCCTTTCATTGATCAAATAGTAAAATTACTTACTGCAAAGGAATGCTTCTATTTCATGGATGGATACTCTATATACAATCAAGTTGCAATAGCCCCTGAAGACAAATAGAAGACCATCTTCACCTATCCACTTGGGGCATATGCTTTCAGATGGATGTTATTCAGATTGTGTAACACCCATGCCACATTTCAAAGATGTATGCTAGAAATATTTATTGACATGGTTGTAGTTTTCTTGAGGTATTCGTGGATGATTTTAGATCAATAGAACTTTTTTTTATCAATATCTGACATATCTAAACAGAGTACCTCAATGATGTTGCGAAGTCAATTTTGTACTTTCAAGGAAAAAGAGTCACTTTATGGTGACAGAGGGAATTATGTTGGTCACATCGTCTCCAAGCGAGGCATGGAGGTCTAAACAGCTAAGGTAGAAGTGATATTGAAACTTAAGCCTCCTACTACATTGAAGCAAATTAGGTCATTTTTGGGGCATTTCGGTTTTCACCTAAGGTTGATCAAAGACTTTAATAAGATTGACCCATCGTTGGCAAACCTTCTAGGCAAGGACAACGACTTCATTATAGAAGATAGAGTGTTCCATTCCATTAATCAATTGAAAGAAATAACCACCTAGGTACCTATCCTATACCCAAAAGATAGTTCTCTTTCATTCGAGATCATGAAGGAAGCTTCTGGTTATGCAATTGGGGATGTTTTGGGATAGAAAAGGGAAGGATGGTCATTTGTGATTCATTCTGCTAGTAGAACATTGGATGAAGCCCAGATAAATTACACGATCAGAGAGAAAGAGTGACGAATATGTGATTCATCACTCTAAAAGAGATCAATTAAGCTCAATTACCCAAAAAATCAGTTGCATTTTATCAATTATCTTGCATAATTTGCATTCAACATATGTAAATAATAATTGCATTTTTATGATTCATAATTGTATAAAATAAGAAGGCAAAAATCTCAACCCAATTTACATGTAAAATAAGCTATCTCCTTACTTTTTGATTAGTTCATGCTAACTCCAAATCACCTGAAATGACCTCCGTTGTGTACATACCACTAATAAGAATAATGAAAAAATACAAAAAAATCACTAACAGAAATAACTGAACTAGAAACCCGAACCCTAATTTTAGGATAATTGGACTAAAACATCGATATCTATCTCATACCGTGTCTTATTTGATCCTACTCACTTTTGAACTGATGTACATTCAATTATCTTAAAACAAGACCATGTTCAAGTGAATCGGAGCTCATGTGTGAAAGTTGTGTTTTGGGTCTCTTTTGTACATTGTGTATTTTAACCTATTTTGACCTGATATTTTATGTACATGTTAAACTTTTTTTTCTTTCATTTCTTTTTCATATATTTTATTTGACAAAAATTTTATTAAAATATGCAAATATCCAAATCCAAAATAAAACCAAAGTCAAAGAAACTAATCGAGAATGAGTGTTCACTAACAATATGTACAAATGTCATCTTTTTTGTACTTTATTTTATTTCTTCATTTTCTTAACTAATAAAATCCTAAAAATTAGAATAAGCCCACTAATTACTGCTTTAGACATTTTAGTGGTCCATATTTAGAGACCCCTTCCAAATCGATCTTGTTCCTTTCCAATTTTAAATCAAAAGTAGACAGTTCTAAGGTTGTTGTATTCTATGCAAGAACACATCCATTTGTAGGTCAATTCGAATAGAATGGAACTACCTTCTTATTGCAAGTACATTGTTCTAATGGAGATTACTCCCAAGACTACCTGGGGTGAGGAGCAACAACTTCTTCATGTCAATCGAAGTAGATCTTTGACCTAAGCTGTGTAAGAGCATGGTGTTGTTCTTGAAACCCTAATAATTCCTTCATCTTCATATTTGATGGCATTCCTTGCAGCATGGTAGGTTGAAGGGGGAAGGAGTCCCCCTTCTGGCCATGTCGTACCTCTATCAGCCTCCAATAACATTGCCATATGTGGTACATACTCGCTAGAGTCTCTTGGAAGCCAATCTCTGCTTCCTTCGTTTTTCAATTGGGGAAGAACAACCCTCATCTCTAGATTCTATAAATAAATCACACGTGCAAAAGACAAACAATTCTGATCACATTTCACCTTCTGATTACAACTGTTGCACCTGAAACGATGAAACATTTGAACATTAAACCCACCATAGTTTTGTGGTTCAAGTACATCTCCAAAGGTTTCCATATTTGCATCGCGATACCTTCACATGGACCTAAATGCAAATCTTTTTATATTCTTTACAGAACTTTTATCACGATTGTACCCATGTACACATTGAGGCTTTTGGACAATCTAGAGACCTCATTTCTCTTTTTCTAGGGTAGTTACACAACTACCCTATCAATATTTTATTGTATTTTCGAGGATTTTTAGCGCTCTTTTTCTTTGTTTTGATTTTACAAAGTTCGTCTATGTTTTGAGTTTTGTTATATGTTTCTTCGATCTCATTGCTCGATTTCTTCCCTCGTTTCTACTATATTGTATCCCCTATACATATCATCACCTATCTACTATATAGTAAACCATTTTGAAAATATATTCCCCCTTATTGAAAATAAAATAATAATTTCCTTTTTCTTTACTTTAGGCACTATATTGGATTGGAATTTAATTCTATTAATTTAAGTCCTTGATATTCTTGTGTTCGACATTATTTAAATAATTACATGTACAGATATTGTCCATATAATATACCTACGTTTTAAAATGTGTTATTTATTTTAAGTGTATTTAAATGTTTTTATTTATTTTTGTATTTTTGATATGGTTCATATAATATATATATATATATAATTATTCATAAATATAAAGATAGTAAAAATGTGAAAAAATAAAATAATCACTATCTATACAGATGCCTCAGTATAATAGTGCCTCAAAAGTTTACTTTTGTATCTTAACACTATTTTTTGTAAGTCCACCTTCATTTGATATATAATTAATTTGAAAACAATGGAGGTGAGGTTTGTTCAATATGAGTTTGTATAGAGTAGATATATATCATTGAAGTTTTGTTTGTGTCTTTTTTATCTGTGTGTACCATGTGCATTCTGCATGATTTTTATTGCTATTATTTTTTCATAACTTTCTATATATTATTATGTATAAGTTTCATATTGAAAACATTATTGGTCGAGGTATGTATAATAAGGAATAAAATAATGTAAAAATAAGCTATTTACAATATAGTGTATATGGGAGAATTCGGGTTTCTGTAAATTTTATATAGTATTTGACCCTCATCTTTGCCTACGTTATTCCTTGTCAACTAAGTCAATATTGACTTGGTCTCGGGGTTTAGGGTCATCCAGTATCAATGATTATTCATTTATTTTTCTTTTCTTTTCTTTATTCTTTAACTTTGGATTTAAATACATGCATTTACATGTTATTTATATACTAATTATATATCAATGTTAGATGTTAATTTGTGCAAATTAGTTGTATTTACTTGTGTTTTATTGGGGATTTAATGACAAAATAGAAAAATAAAGGTAGATGAATGGCTATTCATCACATATCTATGCATGTGATGGCTATGATATTGTGAGGGTCTCACAATTATCCTCATGGAGTGCAAAGATAGAGTGTCACTGAGGCGACCGCTCACAATAAGTGCTTAGTCAATCAACGAGTACCCACAATGTATAAATAACCAATGAACGACTGAAGAATCCATGACTCATTAACTTTTCTGTTGTATTTTGTCTTAAAACCCTTAACAAATACATTTTAATACACATTAATTTCCATCTTTTATAAAAACTTCATTCATGAATAAATATTCACTTTTAAGCATCAAAATCATGTAAATATGTAAAGAACAAAGAAACAAAAATAAGGCAGATTGGAAATATGCATATATGTACAATATGACTTATAAAAATAAATATAACTGCAAGGTACATTTATAAACTAACCTTCGAGACCAAATCAACATGGACTGGTTGACAAACCAATAAGTAGGGGGAGATAGGAAAGAAAACCATAAAAATAAATTAAGACACACTTCATATACTTCTCATTATTTATCAAATAAATACAAAACATCAATGATTTTTAATTAATTCATATGTAATATTTTCCACCAAACTCTTTTCCTAATTATTTCTAAAAATGTATATAAAAATATAAAAATGAGTTAAAAGTATTACCTTGTATATATGCTAAGAAATCCAGCTTTTAAATTGTCAAAATCTCAACTTCCGAACATCATAACTTCTTTATACGAACTCTAATTTCACTCTACTTACCTTTAAAGTTCATAAAATCATATTCTCTAATTAATAGAGGTAGTTTCATTGAATTCGGAGTCCGTTTGCAAAAAGTCGGTTTTGGGACCAAATGACAACGGTGTTTCTGGGCTATTTATTTTATGTAGAACACATCATTTATAGTTTTATTAATTTTATAATTTCAAATTATTTTCATGATCTTGTAATTTAATCTTGATTTATTTCATATATTTTTTAAATCCAAATCCCTAATTTATAGATAAAAATGAATTGATTAACTTATACCTATATTTATTAATATATGTAAATTAATTTATTAAAATCCCTAAAAATTCACACAACCCTTATTTATTACTCTAATAATTAATAAAATATAAAATTAATATTACTTATTTATTTATTAAGTTAAAAATCCAAAGCATATTTATCTATACATATTTATTAATATAATATTTAAATTTCGAATAATATTTATTATTTATAAAAAGTAATTATTCTATAATTTAGATAATTTAATTATTTACATTTCTTGTTTTTATACCTATTTAAAATAACACTATTTACTATTTATTATTGAATTTATAAGAAATTCGCAAATCTGGCCTACCAGGTGCTGACACGTGTCAGGACCTGATGCTTCTTCTCTATGAAGCCAGAACTGAAATCTGTTCTAACTGGCTATCTTCGACTCTTTTTCCCGCGTACCTCATAACTCATTCCGACGATCTAATCCCTTGAATCTCATCTCCTAACAACCTAGATAATAGGCCACCATTAGATCTAACTTGGAGATCACGAAAACTCTCTATATAAACCCCCAAAGTTGGCGATTTATAACTAACTCCCTCATAACCACTTGAAGCTAAAAAATTCCAGTGGCCGATCCACTGTTTCCTTGCCTCGCTCCGCTCGATCTGGAGTCGACAACTCCGAGCAAAGGTGCCCGCATGGGAGAAGGACCATCGGGGAGGAGTTCCAAGATGTCCACTCGCCTTGCATCGCCGCCTTGCGCACATTCAGCTCCGGTAAAGATCGGTTGTCGAGCAACCATCCGAGGTAATACACCTCTGCTTTCTTATATCTATACATCCATCTTCATCGAATTTTATCTCGATCCTCGTGAAACGATTACCGTGGTTAATCACTTTGTTACTCAACCTAATCATCTAGCTTAAATGCACGATCAAATTCACATTCAAATCGTTTCATAATTCATTCCAAATCGCTTCTCATTTCTCGAGTATTTCTCACGTACAATTCATCTATTCTGAAAGCCTATTTCGATCTAGCAAAAACTTTAATCCATCGGTCGATTTCTCGCAAATCAAGCACGCACAAGTATTCATTGCAGGACTTTCATGAATCTGGAGCAATTTCATGTAATTTGGAGGTCTGATCATCACGAAAATAGCCACTTAAAGAAGGTGTAACAACCTAGAAGTCAGCTCCAGCGCAAAAGAAACTTGCATCTTCACCGGCCGATTCCCATCGCCCTGAGCTATTGCCGACTGATGACCACCGCGAGTGAGCTCGAGGGTTAGAGGAGCTAACCCTCTGGACCCGCCGGAGGCCCTAGTTCGTTGCCAGACGCCGACGAAAATTCGAGGAAGGGACCATCTTCGTCAGCTGCGCGAGGGACCTGAAGAACCTCAAGAACAACCCGTGCTACAACCTTGCGACACGTGTCATTAGTGGACGGCCCCGATTGCGCTGCAAGATCTAATCGTGTCTGTTGAAGACGAAGCGGTAGAAAATTTGCAACTTAACTCCAGAAGAGTTCCAGAATTCCATCCCGCCTCTAATGTTTTCAGTAATTGCTATTAGGTCCTTCTGTAGGGACCTAGTTGCAATAATTCATATTTTTATTACAGAACTGTCCCTGCCAGAGGACCATTTTGCAGACTTTTATTTCTTTTTCTTGCATTTCTGCCCCTGAGCTGTAGGGGGCTTTGTACCTATTTTTGACATCATTTTTCGTAGTTTTTCTTGGGGTAGTTATACAACTTTCCCCGCAAGGTTTTTCGATAATTTTCGTGTATTTCTGTCGCTTTTTCATCGTTTTTTTGTTTGTCGAACTTCGCTTCCATTTTGCTTTGTTTTTTAGTGTTCTTCGAGCCCGTTGCTCGTCTCTTTTACCTATTATATAATATCACATAAATTTCACCTATTCTTCATATATTATATTGTAGGTAAATTTGTTTGAAAAATATCACTTTGAAAAAAAATAAATAAAAATTGGAAAATTATAAAATCTAATAAAAAAATTGAGAAATCAAAATTCCATAAAAATATCGTGTTTCTTTGATACCTTTAAGAAGAGATAAAATAATCACAAAAATATATTTTTAATAAAAATATCAGCATATCCTATTCTGCCTCCTAGAGTACGACCAAGGCATACTTACCTGGTTAAATTAATAGTGTATGTTTTTAAAACCGATCTTTGTTTGCTTGACTAGGATCTCTTTGCGGTTTTCTACCTCGACAACCCAAACACTAAAAACCGTAATCGGATCCGAGCCGCACCAAAATGGCACCGTTGCTGGGGATCCGATTGCGGTTTTTAGTGTTTGGGTGCGGCTCAGATTTATGAGTCACAATTTATTATACTCTACTAACAAAAATGTATAGTATGTAAGCATGTACAGGTTGAACAACATAGAGCAAGCTAGGTAGCCTGTGATTATTGTCAATCAATGTGAAATATGTACATACTCATCTTTTAATCTTTTTATTAAGGCTTTTTATTTTTCTATTTTTTAACTGACTTAGTAGTGAATACATTAACATTGGTAATTTAATAATAATAATAAGATATGCGTGTGTGTGAGAGAGGAAAGGGATATTACTCCATGAAGTAGGTAACTTACCTACTCCACTTTCATTTTTTCAAAATATTTTTATTTTTTTGAAAAATTCTTCCATGGATTTTCATAACTATATCCCTATAATATGTCATTCAAATTTCGTAAGAAACAGAGATTCCTATGCCCTCCATCAAGAACATGTAGATTACGGTAAATCTGTGACCATTAAAAAATGATTGTCTGGATGGAGGTCGTAGGGGTTTCTGTTTCTGATGAAATTTTATTGACATGTTAGAGAGATATAGTTATCAAAATCCATGGAAGTATTTTAAAAAAAAATAAAAACTTGAAAAAATGGAAGTGGATTAGTCAAGTTACTTACTCCATGGAATATGATATCTTTCCTCTCTATATATTAATACACTCACACACGCACGTACGCACGCAAGCACCCACCCACCCACACTCACACACACATAAACACACACACATATAGGTAGGGATACAACAGAGAAAGAGACAATCAAATACATACAAGATATATATTTATCCCTTTTAAGGGTTTCAAAAAAATAGGTTTTAAATTTTGCAAATATTTATTTCCTTTTGATTTGTGAAAATATAATAGAAATATATTTATGTAGAATATATTGACACATAATATAAATATATAGATGATATATATAGTATACATATTTATAAATAGTCCAAAAATTGTAGAATTCCATATTTATGGGTTTTCATATTTTTTTTCTATTTTTGGTATTTTTACATGATTTTTGATCAATTTTTTATTTTTAAAGTAAAACATATCCCAAAACATGGATTAAAAAAATAGGATGAATTGATTTGGAGATTAAAAATAGCAAAAAGTGTCCAAAGTTCTTTAAATCAGTTTTAATAAGTAAAAAATAATATAAAGAAAATTTAGGACAAAAACAAATATTTTTCGATATTATGGTGATTTCTCCTATTTTTACTGGATTTTGTTTCTTTTAAATTTTTAATCATTTTCTTTTCCTATTTTAGGTATTTTTGGTCTATAGTCAATATAGGTAATAATAAGAACACTATAATTTCAATGTGATTTTTGAAGGCATTTTGATATTTTTTGGCATTTTTAGAGTTTGACATGGACAAAATGCTATGTATTTGAATTTTAATAAATAAATAAATGCAAGAGAATGCAATATATCAATCAAAGGAAATAAAATACACAACAACACATGCATTGGCAGGGACGTGTTCACAATAAACACAGTATACATGCATTTCTGAACCCTAAACTAGAATCCATGGAGATATGTGCAATTAAGACTTGAATATATAAATGTGTCCGCCCCTGGAGGGGTATAAAATGTAAATATGCAAAAGTTTCAAGTCTTATTTATATTTTTTTTCCAAAAATTGAACATACAACTTTACACACTAAAAATAAATATACAAAGCAAGGGGGTCATGGCTGCAAAATACCCAACTCACGTGATAAATACACGAAGCATGGGGGCTATATGCAAATTATACAAAACTATTCACACTCCAGACAATTATTTAAGTATTAAAACAAAATAAAGAAAAAATAGGGGGTATAATGCAAATCACCCTTTATTTGCACACCATCTAATGGCATGGCACGCATCACTTAAAACATCAACAGTAGAGGATGCTCATCACTTTGGTCTTGATCCAATGGTGGAGGTTAAAACAGGGGAGCCTCCTGATCTGATGGCATCTGGAGCATCAATAAGAACACAAAGAACAACCAAGAGGTTGAGCTTTGATATTCGATTTCACTCGACTCCAGGCTTCAATCTTCACATCCAAAGGATCTGTAGATGCTGAGCTCGAAGCACTTCCTGGACATCCTCTCCTCCTCCTGAAATACTTCAAGCCTTGGGGGAGCTACCTCTGTTACCAATGAACTCACTCTCTCTCTCTCACACACACACACACATAGTTGGGGGTACTACAGAGATCAAAGAAAGATAAAAAGGGGATGGAGATAATTTGGGTTTTATTTGCAGACACGTTTAATGAGATTTTCGATCGAGATTATTGAGAGGCTTGATGAAGATAAGAGGTATCTAACGATTGCATGTGAGTTACCATCGTGATGTGAACAATTTTCAGGAAGGTAATGAGGCATTCCATCTATCAGAGTGATTAAGTGGATGTGGAAAAAAGGGTTGCTTTCGAGGTTATGATAAACTGTAGATAAGAGATAACTAGTTGACCGAGGTCAACAAAGTATGAGTTCTAGTTGGTCCATGTGGTCTGACGAGAAAAATGCAAGGCAAAAATGCCTTTTAAAATAAAAATAGCAAATGAATTTATTGATTTTAGATAAGAAAAAAATGTTGAGTATTTTTGTAGTATTTAATAATGATTTTGTTTTTTATGGGTTCATTTATTATAGGTTACATTTTAGGGTTTTATTTATATGTATAGTTGCCTATATTATGTATATTTTATTTTTATTTTGTATTATTGATTTTTATTATTTTATTCTCGTAATTTATAATTTATAATTTATATTTATATATAGAAATATGATTCTTTTGTATTTTTTGATGTCTTTCGTAGACTTAAATAAATAGAGGTATATCTTATATATGTATAGGTATAGGTATTTTATCTATAATTTATATAGACTATTTTCTTTTGTGTTTTATTCATGGTTTTATTCTATTTTAGACATGTACATATATTAATAATATATTTACACAATCATAAAAATATAAATTTATAAAAATTTAATGAATTAATGAAATGAACATTCTTTTCATGTAAACTATACAATAGGGTCCAAAACCTAACTTTCACACCTTAACTCCAAATTAAATGAAATTGTCTTCATTAAATTCATAAAAGTTATATGCAATTAAAGGTTATTTTGATGCATTTTGATTTTTTATTCAGAAGATATGGGTCTAGGAAGTTTGGGTTTTGACTTTTTATTCTGAGTATAAATTTACATTAAGTAATATTTTTATGTGAAGTAAATTTTGTATTTTTGCATGTATTTTTATCTACAACTTTCATGTGCAAAGTTTCTTGATTTGAGGAATAAATAACAAATAATAAATGATTACCAAAAATGAATTAATGATAAATAAATAAATGGGATTTTTATTGTCTTTTTGGCTCTTATCTCCCTCTACTTAATTCCTTGTCGACGAAATCAATTCTTGACTTGGTCTTAGGGTATTGGATCATAAAACACCTTTGGCATTTTTATTATTTTTATTTTATTTATTCTTTTATTTTAGCTTTAAATAATGTAATTTATACACTAATAATACATTATTTTATACAAATGATGAAGTGCTTATTTAGATAAAATAATGATATATACATGCATTTTGCTAGGGTTTAAAGGCCAAAATGAAATAATAAAGGTGTTGAAATGGATATTCATCACCCCCCTATACTTGCCTTTGGTAGTCCCTAGCACACACTTATTCCTACTAGTGCAGAAAAGAAAATAGAGAAAAGAAAATAAATAACTTGGAATAGTTGTCGACTTTGTAACTAGTCTTAATAAAGTCGAAGTTTGAGCTCAGAGAAGGCCTTTAGATTAGTGATGTGTTCAGAGTCACATGGAAGCCGAGAAGTGTGACATAACAACCCTTGGGTTCCATACTCCTATTATCCAGCCCAATTCACAACTAAGTCAGAACCATCCTCTCAATCGCATACTCTTGCTAACTTGAAGTTATAGAACCATGTGTATGAATTTGTTTAGCTCTCTACAGACTAAACCGTTTAACCATCAAGGTGTTTGCTCTTATGGTAACTCATCCTCATGAAGACAGATATTCCCTTCTAAGGTCAGGTGCTCACAGTATTTACAACCGAATGGAGAAGAAGTTAGAAGAATGGGAAAATAAGTTGGAATGAACCAGTGTAGTCTTCATTCCCTTGTAAAGTGGGTCAGTATAACCAATTCTTTACCAAGAAGTAGGCTTTTTCTGAAGCTCAAATTTTTGTGAAATTTTTTAAATAGGCTTCTTTGGATATTTTCTTTGACTTTGTACAGTTTTTGCATTCTTTCTTGTTCCCCCTATGGATATAGCATCTTTTGTTCCACCCACTATTTTGGGGTCAAGGAAAAGATGCGCCGACGGACCATTCCTCATCTGAAGCATTATATAAATCCATCTCCAATCTTTAGATATCAATGTTACAAAAAGAAGTGGGTTAGAGTATCAGTGTTGGCAATCCCTAAGAATGGTTCTTGAGCCACCATTGATGAAGCAAACTTGCATCGTCCCGACATAGACCCCAAGATTTGTCAACAGTCTATCTAAGTTGAGCTAAGTTCTAGGTGAGAGATTTCTAGTCAAGTCACTATTTCAAGAGTCTTACGAAAAATATGAAAGGTTCTATTTAAGCACATTGAATTGACTCATGAACATAGTCTAATGAAACATAAAGAATTAAGTCAAGGTGACTTGAAATATCTTCACTTCCAGTTCTTAATGGATTCCTCTGAAATTATGTGTTTAAGGTCTATTCAAGCTCCATTCTTCAGACATTATTTAGATTTGTTCAATTGTTCAGGTTATTCTAAAAAATGAAAAATGTTATGTACAATGCAAGCATAATCATTTCTTGATGTAATTTTCTAATTTTAAATCTTTTGTGTCTTTTGAAAAAAAGTTTTGAAAATTTTTATGTAATTTTTGAAAAAGGTTTTTACAAATATTTTTGTGATTTTTGGTTTTGTAAATTTTTAGGGATTTTGCAAAACAAAAGGATTCTTAGAATAAAACATAGGTACAAAATTTACACAACAGTGTATCTTATTAATTTATAAGAATTGAGGTTAAAGGATTTACAGTAGAGTTAGTTGTTTATATATATGTACACGGTTGGTGAAAATGTTTATTTAACAAGATGATATATATATTTATCAAACTTATTTAAAAATACTTTTCAAACAATTTTGAAAACTATAGTTCAAAATAATTTTTACAAACATTTAAAAACATTTAAAAACCATTTTGCAAAGATTTTTCAACAATATATAGAGATTTTTAAAATATTTTTGCAACCATTTTCAAGATCATTTACAAACATGTTTTCAAATCAATTTTATTTTACACACAAAGGAAAGAAATTTTACAAACAAATAAATTTTACACATGTTGAAAAACATTTTATAACATATTTTTCAAATAATTTTCATAAGATA
Organism: Ottelia alismoides; assembly: GCA_037367405.1. NCBI lineage: Eukaryota > Viridiplantae > Streptophyta > Magnoliopsida > Alismatales > Hydrocharitaceae > Ottelia > Ottelia alismoides. The sequence continues at coordinate 1,209,798 of JAZKJV010010037.1, read as the reverse complement.
TATAAATATATTTTCAAACTATTTTTCAAACATAATATACTATTTTTATTAGTTGATTTAATGAATTTTATATGTATATATAGTATTTTAACCATATTTATTTTGAAAATACGAAAGTACGAGTGATGAATCTACGATTCATCACACTAAAAGATGAAAATAGAGCTTCATTACCGAGTAATTAGCTGCATTTAATCATTTATTTTGCATTTTTTCCATTCATCCATGTAAAATTAATATTTGCGTTTTAACACTTATAATTGCATTCATAATCATCTTCACATTTGCACCCAACTTCATATAACTAATTCATGCTAACTCCAATTGAATCAAACCACCTCCCATTGTGTATATATTACAAACAAGATTAAATGAAAAATATAAAAAATTACTAACTCAAATAATTGGCCCTTGAGACAAAATCCCAATTTCAGACTAGACATACTAAAATGCCCATATCTTCCTCACACAGTGTCTGATTAAGATCTACTAGCTTTTAAAGTAATACATATGCATATACCTTCAAAAAAAAGACCAATTTCATGAAAATCGGAGCTCGTATGTGAACTTGGGTTTTGGGCCTCTTTTGCGATGTTTTCGACCTATTGTTTTATGTACTTAATTATCTCTTTTTTTCTTATTTTTTTTACTATAAATTATGTGATGAATGTTTTAATAAAACACAGAAAATCCACTTCCAAACCCAAACTAAGACTAAAATCAAAGAAACTGACCAAGTCTGTGCGTCCTTTGTGAGTCTGTACAAGTCTTCGACTTTCTCCACTTTATTTATTTCCCTATTATATTAATTATTAAAAATCCAAAAAAATACATTATTGTGTAAATATTTATATTTTATTTTATCATTACTTTTTTTTTTCAATTTTTCCATTCATTAAAAATCACAAAAATTACAAAATCCAAAAAATCAAGGTATTCTATATACATAGAGTACCCCAAAACTCCATTTTACACAAATGACCTCTTTTTTTGCCCCTTCATAAATGTTGTAGATCTCATCAAGACAAGTAATTTTCTTGTTGAGAACTTTTCGATCTGAGGTCGTTTGTTGTTTCTTCTAGATTTTTCTTTTAATTTTTTTCTGAATTTTCTGGAGCTGACACGTGGCAGCTTCTAGAGCCGTCACATGTCACTCAATTTTTACCTTATTTTATTTAATTTTTTATAATAATAATTAAAATAAGTAAAAATAAAAATAACAAGAAATCTCTCACCTCGCATGCCACGTACGTGAGGTATGCTCCTCCCTTCTTCCTCTGTCAAACTACGACTTCACCCGTTTCACAACCACCACCACCTCTCGTGAGGCCCTCATGACCTTGCTCCCTTATCCTTGCTTTCTTGGCCGCTTCATAATTGCCAGTCCGTTATCCCCTCTTCCGCCTCTCTATATAAGACCCACCGACCACCCCAAGAGGGGTATCCTCCATTTCTTGGAGGAGCTTGAGCTCCTCATACACCTCAGTGATAGAGAGGGCCTGATAGAGTCGAGAGATGAAAGCATCTTTCCCGATGAGATCCAAGAGCGCTCCATCTCCTGTAGCTATTGAATTCCACCACAGCAGAGCTCCGCTTGGCGTACGTCGCGCAAAGATCGGAAGAGCTCCGCTTCGAGGTCCTTTTTCCCAGGTAAATCCTCATCACTTCCAGGTATATTCTTTTTTATATTCTCTCTTTCTTCTCGTACCCTTCATTCCACATCATGTCCATCATCTTCTACCTACTTCACGCGACCAATCCCTCCCCACACATCGACTTGCTCCTCGCGTTGATCTCCCACGCACATACTTCTCCTGCACCTCTGACCTTCGACCCTCTTCACCGCACAACCACTGTCTGTGCCTTTCTATAACAGGCCATGGGTCGTCGTCATCATCGATGAGATAAGGAGTTGGAGAGAGAGGCCGGTGACAGGGGCCTCTCTTCTTCGATGATTACTCTCCAAGGTGAGATCCTTTCGAGCTTTCTCCTCTACTGTAGAGTCGAAGCGATGACGGGGAGATGACTAATGTCCACCCTGACCCCAGGCGATATCCCGTCCACCATCTTTTTTCCTTCTTCTTCAACTTTTTCCCAATCCTCTACTTTAACCTCTAACTCTTGTTCTGCCTATCGCAAAATCTCCACCAATCGTGGAGCACACTATCAGCATTCAGTCAGCCACCTTCACATGCTTGGATCCCTTTATTCACCGCCCACGTGAGGCGACACCACCATTAGCCAACGTGTGAACCAAGAACATACCCTCTGTGGTTCGAGCAACTCCTGACGCCACGTGCTTGCGGCCCTGCCTAAGCGCAACTTCATTGTAGATCATGTCCACCTCCACGCACAAAGTGGCAACCCCTCTGCTGCCCAAGTACCTTAGCCATCTTTACACCCCGTGCCTCCATCGAGCTCTCTATCTTGACCAAGGAGGAGAGGCCTCTATCCTCCTGCACAACAGCAGCACCAGCCAGCGACCACCTACGATCGTACGCGTCCTCCATCGCCACGCGTGACCATTCACCCCACATGATCACCTTCAAGATGCCAACCTCCCTGTCTGAAGATCTCTGCCTGTGCAAGGAGGCAAGGAGACAACCCCCCTGCACATGCTTAACACATGCACGAGGGGGTAGGGGTGGGGATATTTACGATGAGACCCACCATATCCATGTATTCATGCAAAGGTATATATACCCATGGGTTACGTGCTACATATAAGTCCACTTATGAAAATTGCAAGAAGAGCCCCTACAGAACCTCGTTATCATCTCCAAATCGAGCCACCGGGAAGCTTGTACGCGGCTTGTGGCTATTGGGAAAATTGCAAAATCATCCCTTAGAATCTAAGTAAAGACAGAAGAACCCCTATTAACAACCAACATGTGACAAGCACAAGCACGTGCGGTAAAATTACATATATAAGCTCCATGGATTAAATAATTACATCCATGTCCCTGTGCATGAATTTTTATGTTTATTTTATTTAATGTTATTGCATTTAGAACCATGTGTTCTCTATTTCATTTGAACCACTACCTTGCATCTTTTTATAATTTTAAAAAATTCACTCTGTTCTACAACTAATTCTCTACAATGTGGCATGTGCTTTACAGTTTTATGCTTTCTCGTTAATTAATAATTATTATTCTCGTGGAAAATTGAATTTTTTGCCCATCTTGTTCTTAAAAATTCATAGTTACTCAACCATTGCTCGAAAAAATGTCAAAAATTCAAGAATAGTAGAATTAATTGTATTTAATAATGTTCCTAAAAAGAATTGCATTTGCATGCTTAGTTTACTCAAAAAATTATTTTGCATTTTTCATTAATTTATTTTTAATATGTATTAAATTCATCATTTTAGGGTTTAAGATTTTTTCTAGGATATTGCATTTATTGTTATATATTATATAATTTTATTTCTTGAAAATAAATGGATTTAATATTTATATTATTAATTATTGAAAATCTTAATAGATGCATTATTTTATTCATAAAAATTCATCTTGCATCAAAAAAATCCAAAAAATTAAATAGTCTAACATTATGGCTAAGTTTGAGGATTTTTAGATTTCCTTTGATTGAAATTTACAAATTATCCTCTGAACTTCATCACATGGCATCTCTTTTATTATTTGCGTAAAAAAATACAAAAAATACCTCTCTGAAAACACTTTGGGATCTATTAAAAACCAATCTAAGGAGATAGCTTCCTCACCGAGTTCAACCTTGGAACTTACCAAGTAAAAACAAATTGATCGCTCGCTTTAATTTGACATTAATAAAATGAGTTGTTTGTGATCGACCTGAATTTATCTGACAACAACGCATTAAAATGGCACAATTAAAAGGGTAAATTTTAAGATTGTCAAATGGCGCCGTTGTTGGGGAGGCGTGGCTTAGGTTATTTTTAGAAAATCAACTTTTTAGGTTTTCCACCCCGAGTAGTCTGACCCCTGATTTTCTTGTAATTATTTCTCCATTTTTTTCCAAAATTTATTTTATTTTATTTATTTTATAATTTTTCTGTGAATACATCTCTAAATTTTGATATCTTATTTTTCGTACGAGGTACCCTATGACTCGGAGCGATCTTCTTGGAGACCGATGCATCTTGGAGAAATTGGATACATGCCATTTTTAAATTTTTCTCGAGAGAGAGAGTTTAGTTAATTTCTCATTCGTAGTGGTTCCCAACTGGGTTCCCGTGTGTAAAAAAGACTGAACCTTTTCTGTGGTGTGTCGGCCTGTATCACCCTCCGGTGAAGGTGGGGTCCGATTTGAGTGGCGAAATTAGGATAGGCACATGGTAGTGTAAATTCAAATTTGTTTGTGACCTTCGTAATTTAAGACCATACATCCATTATAATTACACGCACCTTAGATCATTTTAACTTAGTCAACTTCAACTCACTTATTCCCGCTAAGTAGAACTATTTGTTAGGTGCGGTTTCTTTGCATGCATTTCTTATGATATAAAAATTTCAATTCTGTATTGCATCTTGCATGAAGAGCGTGAGGATCACTATAAGTCTTCTGAACTGAGCATGCATCATTGATTTCATTGTGCATTCGCTTTTCTCAACTCTACCTTGTTTATATTACTTAAAATTAAAGGAAAATGGGTCTGTCTGTTAGGCATGCTTTGTGTAGTGGATTAAACTCAGTGAAAGCTTAAATCAGGACTACTAATACAACATGAAAAAAAATTGCATAAAAACTGAAATTGTTTTTCGGAGAGTAACCCTGACCTTGATTTCAGGATGAGTGGGGGTACAAAGAGTATGTGTACACATAAAGATAGAGCCCAAATCCCTGCCTTCCATATCAATATACCCTACTCTCCGTAAATATTACAGACTGAAGTATTCAAAGTTCAACTGACTAGCACCAAGTAGCCTCCGCTTGCTTTAGCAAGTTGATAGGGGTAAAGTAGTGGTGCAATACGACAAGTTGCTTAGTAAGCCTTCGGGGTGAAGTGACAAGCTTTGTCAGCCTCTGCCTACTTCGGTAGGTAGATAGGGACATGTCCCTAAACTTTATCGGTATTAACCAAGTAAGTTGGTGATAGGATCCAAGAGAGGAAGGGCATTGTTATCTTAGGCGACAGGTTAAATAGGGGAGACACAACCGGTATTAAGTCAACTCCCTTATAGGCCATCACGTAATGCTTGCCAACTTTTCTTGAAAATCACACTTAAAATCAACCAGACTAATCAGACCTAGCTTTGGGACCTTCACTGTGTTTAGTTGGTGATATTGGGGTTTGCCTTGTGTTTGCATTCAAAGGTGTGAGATCATAGACTACGATCTTAGCACTCTTATTATCACTCCTATGTTCTCACCATGCTCTTAACCTTTTGACATAGAGAATGGTGAATTGGAGTATTCTTGCTCAAACTCTACGAGCCTCTCTCATACTTCTCCTAATCGATCATCCTCACGAGTTCAAGGACACTCTTCCCCTCAATTCCCTTAGTTTCATGGACACTCTTTCTATGGGACTAAAGTCAATAATTCATTTTTTATTTCAAAGACTCATACCAATTCTCTCTTCTTTTACCACATCGAGGAAGACTCTCACCTCGATGCTTCTATATCACCTTCTTTCTCAAATATTAATTAAAACCCTTCTCATTCTGATGGTGAAGAGGACCGAGATAGCAAGATGCCTCCCAAGAAGAACGTGGACGATGAGGGCGATCATGACACACTGAGGGATATCCTAGCCAGACTTGCACAAGCTGAGCAGAGAAATGAATTACTTAGATAGGAGATTGGACAACTAAGAAATGAGGGGGGGGGGTCAACGAGAGATGTTTACAATCCCAGTACCGCATAGAACGAAAACTGAATTAGGCAAATAGTACCACTGAATGTTGGAGAATTAAAGCCTCACTTCTTGACACTCTTGCCAAAATTCTATGGCAATGCAGTAGAGGAGCCATATATGTTCCTGCAAGAATTTGAAATGTATGTAACAATCTAGGACGACTTGGTGTAGCATATGATTACATGTCTTAGAGCCTTCCCCTTTGCTGTAGCAAACAAGGCCGCCTATTGACTAAAGAATTTGGAAATGGTAGCCACTACTTGGGTTGCATTAAAGAACTTGTTTCTCAAGAAGTTCTACCCATTGAGTAGAAATAATCAGATGAGGTCCCAGATATAGAGTTTCACACAGATGTCACATGAGCCCTTCCACGAAGCATGGGAGAGATTCAAGGACCTGATTCAAAAATGCCAAAGTCATGATATTGACTGACCAATCTTGGTCTATAATATGTACAATGGTATGACTCTAGAGGTCCAAGGAGTGTTGAATACCTACCATGGAGGCAGTTATCTGAACAAAGGAGCTGACACGGTTTAGATGATTTTAGAGCAGATGGCAGATACCAGCTTCAAGTAGAGCTTATGACAAACCACCTCCATCTCATGTATCACAAGAGGTGGCGAGAACATCTGCTATCAATTTGGAAAATGACCTACTCCTTGCATGGGGATAATCATTTATAAGTTAACTAAGGTTTTGACCGGGTCGAGAAGAAAGTGAGTGAAATACACAAGCTTGCTGAATGGGAGAACCTTGCCAAGCTTCCGAAACAGATGGCAGAATTAGCTGATCAGGTGTCCAAGATCAAGATACCTACCCCATTTGCACATCATGTTCACGAGTGCATGACATCCAGGAGCAACCGATGCAGGGGTTCTACATCACATTGACTCCGTATCAGCCTAAAGTCCTTTAGAGTCAGTTCACTGAGACAACCATCAAGACAATTACTGAGGAATCCCCACAAGTATGGCAGGTGAATGAGATCTGGTACACCAATGGTCCCAATGCTAAACAACACCACCAGCAGCAGCCACAATACCCCCCTCAGCCTCAATATTGCTAGTATCAACTCTCTCATCTGCAACAGTATCCTCATTAGCAGAACTGATATCGTCAATTGGTCCATCAAGGACCTAACAGACCACAACAACAACTGTCCCAAAGGCAGGACGATGGAGCCTCATCTTTGGGCACCTCTGATCTTCAGAGGATTATCGATAAACTCAAACTCATCCACAATGAATAACATAATCAGAGAGATGACATCAATCGGCTTTCATGATGGTGCGATGGGTTCACTACACCCAAGACCTCTATTCCAGCATAGGTTCAAGTTAGTCCTAATAACCTGAACCAAGGACAGAACCGCCATGAGGATCAGGTATACTATTTTGATTCTTTAGAATCAGATCATCATATCCTATCGCATGGTATTCACCATCTTACTCTCAGGAACGGTAGAACCGTGCAGACCCCTGATGTGGAACGGTAGGATCGAGCAGAGGATACCACTGAACCAACCCCTGTGGATATCTTAGAGGAGGAGAATAATCGTCTCCAACGATCTAGAAGATTAAGAAAATACAAAAAGAAGAATAAAGCAACATCGAGCATGATCGCGATCACCGGATCTTAGAGAGAGGAGAAGACCACCTTGGATGCATCGCCAGCAGTTTTTCCAGCTTTAGTTCTAGTTCCATTTCATGCATGTCTGTCGAGTCCTGTTCTAAGTCCAAGTCAGAGTCATGTACAACTGAAATTTTCCAACAAAAACTCAGATGTTGATATTTTTGTTTTACATCATGAGTCTCTCCCTCCTTTCCCTCAGGCTTTATCTAAGGGAAAGAAGAAAATTTCATTAAAAACGACCTTAACATTCTAGAGATAGAAAGTATGTGCACTGAGAATGTTAAAGTTAAAATTCCTTTCCTTCAGTTAGTGGATATGATTCCTACATCCAACAAGGATCTAAAGTCAAGATGCACAATTGTTACAACTAGCAGGAAAAAGAACACTCGAACAATGAAGCATGTGTTGTCCATAGACACTACCTATGCAATCTGTAATGAGATTTCTAGGAAGAAGAGAGATCTAGGAGCACATTTTGTCACAAGTCAGATTGCTAACACATCATTTGCTTGTGCTCTACTTGATAATAGATCCTCGATTAATTTACTGTTGTATTCCCTCATAGACCGTCTTGATATAGGACCTTTGAAAAATTCAAGAGCACTCTTACAATTCGCAGGCCTATCTATCAAGAAGCCTAAGGGAATGTTGAAGGATGTTCTCCTTAACATTGAGGTGAATCAATACAAGGTTGAATTCATGGTTTTAGACATGTAATGTCCCCGAAGATGGCAAGATTCCCAGAGAATACTTGGTCGACCTTTCCTGAGTATGGCCGGAGCTATCTTCGATTATACTCAGGGAAAGATATGATTTCATGCACACAATGAAAGTGTAGAATTATAGATGTAGAAAACGAAATTGCAGAGACCTGATTCAGAAAGCAGCATAAAGTATCTCTCGTCAGAAATCAAATGCTATAGAGTTGATCAGATCATCATTGGCATCAGACAACTTGGGTTGATAGGTCCTTCTCAGCTAGAGAAGACAATGCAGATGTGGTTGTTAGACAGTTCCTACAAAATCGAACATTATCCATAGGAGAGGTTTATGATGAATCCCCATTGATGGGTCCTAAATTGCGTGTGTTAAAGATGTGTTATTTGATTGTGCGTAAAATTATGATTTGTTGTTTCGTTGTAGGCGGCAATAAGAATCGGTCAAGAAAATAACCACACCAAATATTGATCAATTTTAATGAATGTGGTTTTATGTTTATTTTACTTGTGCAAGTCCCAAGGTCTAACACACGGAGGCAAAGGAACAACCTAGATTTATGTATATCAAAGTTCGTACGAGGTTTTCGTGGTGGTTTTTTTTTGTAATTTCTAATGCAATAAACGATGCAAAATACAATTTCGGCCTATTTTAGGGACTAAAATATAAAAGTCAATCAAACGATGTCCGAAAAATACGAAACGTGGCCACGATGCAAAATATGATGAAACGATTGGACTGTATTTTTTTTATTTTTTGGATGTAATATGAATTTTTTATGAATTTTTAAATACAAACAAATTGAATTTCAATATTTAATTATAATAAATATTAAACCTAGATATTTTTAAGGAACAAAATTTTCTAAGATCTATCACTAGGTGATTGATCTCAGAAGAATCCTAAACCTCGAAAATACTAGTTTTTATACTTATTAAAAATCAAATAATGAAATACGCAAAATGATTTTTATAGGACAAACTATGCATACAAATGCAAATCTTTTTGGGCACAACGTCAAGGACAATTAATTCTACAAGAGTTGATTTTTCGGGTATTTTTAGAGCAACGGTTAATCAATGGCAAATTTAAGAGCACGAAATGGGTGAAATTCACAGTTTTCTACAAAATAATTAATTATTAATTAACCAATGATCACAAAAATATCCATGATATGTCAAGATGTAGAGAATTAAAGGTCGAACATCATGTTATTTTTTGAATAATAAAATAGCGTCATGTATAGGTCTAAAATCACTGGGGAACACAGGGGTATAACTGCAATTAATAAATAAAATAAATATAAAAATAAATGCAGTGGGGGGGATAGATTTAATTACCAATAGAGAGGGGGATCCTCCTGTAAAATTCCCAACATGTCACATGTGATGCACGTGACCCCTAGGTCGGCGGAGTCAGAAGCGTGAATATGGAAACCTTCGGGGGCCCCTCTATAAAATTACCAAGTGGTCACATGCTGTGCACGTGACCCTTGTACTGCGGTGTAGATGGTAGGGACTCTGGGGGCCTTATTGAAAATAGCCTAGAGGGCACATGCAAGGCACGTGACCCCGGGGTGCTCCTGCTGACGTCACCCTACACACGTGCCTCGCACGTACAGGGGGTCGTGGGACTAGAGCCCGACCTCTGGTGGTTGCGCACGGTGGAGGGTCCCGGTGGGTGGCGGAGCCGTCTTCAGTTCCCCGGTGACGTGAGGCGGAGGCAGAGAGGATTGAGATATCTGAGAAGATGGCGTGGCAGCACAACAAACCGTTGATGGCGATTGAAGTGTTGCCGGAGGAGATCGTCAGGCAGAGTAGATGATTGCGTTGTGAAGATGGTCTTCGATGATGGACGATGGTATTAATGGTGAGAAATGAGGCCAGAGCGCAGCAGTATACCGCTGGAGGCGCTGCGATGGCCGTGGAGGGGGCGGCCGGATCTCGTCGAAGAAGAGGAACGCCCGGGCTGTCACCCCGGTGTTCTTTGAAGCATGACTTGGCAGATGCCTCGAAGTTGAGGGGCGGCATGTCTTTAATAGGTCGAAGGGTCCTGCCGGAGATGGAAGGGGGGGGTCAGCACTGTGATCTGCAGATTTGCGGAAATCGAGGATCAACGGGATGCGACGATATGGGACGATGATTCGAAGAGATCAGAGCGGTCAGGTGATGGCGAGATTAGCGGGTGGAGGTGAAATCGAAGGGAAGCACCTCCGGCCGAATCGGGAAAGGGGGGAAGGAATACGAAGGACGTGGGCCGTCCGATCGGCCGAGATGGGTCGGTCCTCTAGATGACACGTGGCGGAGACAGGGTGCAGGGCGGCAGGGCACGTGCTTAGCGCGTGCTTGGGTGGCACGTGCCTCGCACGTGCCGGGGCATTTTAGTTAATTTTTTTATTTTTTTTTTAAAAATGATATAAAAATAATGCCAAAAATGGCTGACACGTGGGGGCTCTAGGAGCTGCCACGTGTCAGCACCATAAAAAATCCTCAAATAAATACTTTGTAAAATAAAAATAAATAGCAAATGGCCTCGGATAAAAAACATTTCTTTACAAAAATTGCTCGTCTCGATGAGATCTACAACTTTTATAAGACATTAAAACCAAAATTGATCAATTGAAAAGAATGATATTTTTGGGTATCCCATGTACATAGAATACCTTGATTTCTGGGTTTTATAATTTTTTTGTCATTTTTAAACCAGATAAAAATTTGGAAAAATAAAAGATAAATATTTACACATTAATCTTTTTTTTTTGGATTTTTATTAGTTAATAAATTAAAGTAGATTAAATATGTACATAAAATATCAAGTCAAACCGCTAAAATACAAAATGTACAACAGAGGTCCAAAACCCAATTTTCACATATGAGCTCGGATTCACTTGAAGTTGGTCTTGTTTTGAAGGTAGTTGAATGTACATTAGTTCAAAAGTGAGTAGGATTAAAACATACACTGGATGAGGAAGATATGAGGTTTTTAATCCGGAAATCCTGAAACTAAGGTTTGGGTTTTTGCTCCACTTATTTGGGTTAGTGATTTTTTTTATATTTTTCGTTTATTCTTGTTAGTGATATGTACACAGTGGAGTGGTTTTGAGTCATTCGGAGTTAGCAGAATGAGTTTAAAATCTGGGAAGTTAGGCTATTTACAGGTCAATTTTGGCTGTGATTTTTGGCTTCTTATTTTGTGCAGAAATTAGTGCTAAAATGCAATTCTTATGAAATCATGCATAAATGCTAATTATGCAGAATAAATGCAGAAATGCTGATGATTTTAGGGATTTGAGCTTAATTAATGAGATTTAGAGTGATGAATATGAGATTCATCACCCATACACCCTCGATGACTCAAAAGCTGACTTAGGCTTGTCAGACCTATTCCCTTCAGGTCAATTAGAGGATGAGGATAATGAGTCAGACGTGGCCTTTGCTGATTGCTTGGACACATTTGACGATTCGACTCCAGAGCTGACTCAGTTGGTGGCTAGTACTTCAGAGATAGATCCTACCATTATCAGCACAGAGCCATAGTTGATCGAGCCAGATGTTCTTGTTGACCATACTTTACCTGAGCTCAAACCATTACCCACAGCACTCAAATATGCCTTCCTTACAGGCCCAACCCAGAAGTTTTCGGTCATTATCAGTTCTATCTTGACTGTAGAACAAGAATCTCGCTTGCTAGAGATCGTTGAAAAGAACCGCAAGGCCATAGGTTGGAGCGTGTCCGATTTTCTGGGATTAACCCCGCTTTATGCCTACACCATATTTACCTTGAAGAAGATGATAAAACCTCTCATGACTTCCAACGAAGGTTGAATCCAAACTTAAAAGATGTGGTCAAGAAGGAGATCGAAAAATAGTATGGTGCATGGTTTGTATATCCTATCTCAGATTCCAAGTATGTGGAATCACTGCACGTAGTCCCTAAGAAGGCGGGACTTCAGGCAGTCACCAACTCAGATGGAGAGGAGATCGTGATGCGAGTACCCACGTCGTGGCATGTATGTGTGGATTATAGATGCTTGAATGCAACGACGAAGAAGGACCATTTCCACTTAACCTTTATAGAACAAATCCTGGAGAGACTTGTGGGGAAAGAATTCTTCTACTTTTTAGATGGGTACTCAGGTTATAATCAAGTACCTATCGCTCCAGAGGATTAGGAAAATACCACCTTTACATGTCCATTTGGTACATATTCATTCAGATACATGCCCTTTGGGTTATGTAACACGCCAGGGACTTTCCAACGATGCATTATGGCAATATTTGTTAAGACTCTTTTGGATCGAGTCCTTAAAAAGTGTAGTGAGATAAATCTAGTGCTCTCTTGGAAAAGAGCCATTTTATGGTTCGAGAGGGAATTTTGTTGGGGCATGTCATCTTTAAGAGGGGAATTGAGGTTGACCCTGCCAAGGTGGATGTGATCAAGAAGCTTCAACCACCAACCAACATTAAAAAAGTACGATCATTTCTTGGGCATGTCGGTTTTTATCATACATTCACAAAGGATTTTTCCAAGATTGCCCGACCGCTCATAGAGCTATTAGGAAAAGACATGGAGTTCATAGTAGATCATAGGTGTCCCAAGGCTTTTGATATCTTAAGAAGAAAAATCATGGATGCTCCTATCCTAAAGGCCCCATATTGGGTCTCTTCCTTTTTAGATCATGACATATGCTTCATACTTTGCCGTTGGGGCCATGTTATGACAAAGGAGAGAAGGGATTCCATTTGTTGTCCACTTTGCAAGCAAAGTACACGATCTGGATCAACAGAATTATACCGTCATAGAGAAGAAAATGCTTGTTGTGGTGTTTGCCTTAGATAAATTTAGGTCACATATTCTAGGGTCTAAGAGTCATAGTGTTCACTAATCACACAACCATTATGTACTTCATGGAAAATTAGTACGTGAAGGCACGACTTGTTAGGTGGATCCTATTACTCCAAGAGTTCGATTTGCAGATCAATGATAAGCCCGGAGTGAAGAATGTAGTGGTTGATCACCTCTCCCACATAGAGTCACCTAGTTCCTCTGAGGCAGACCCCATCACGGAATCCTTCCCTGATGAGTTTATTGTTGGACATGCGAGCCCACAACGAGCCATTATGCAATAAATGTTATTGCAAATATCATTCCCTGATCTGAAATGAAGAATAACTAATTTGCATAATAGGTCCCTTAGTACAATTAGGGTTATGTACCATGGCTATCTTAATGATCATACACCTGTTGATTCAATTATTGAATTATAGAGGTTGGTGCTTGGATTAATATCTAAAGAGTTAGATTGAGGACAACTCAAGCACCGTCAAATGATTGTTAAGATGTGATCTCCAGCCTGAGTAGGAGATGGCAATCCTTTATCACATAGGCTGATATCTAACCGACCTCTTGATGCAGGTCCTCTGCATAGGAATAGAGATTCGGAGGTGTCAGATTAGTTAGGTCAAAGAGTTGACTTAACGATTTCAAGATAATGAAAGACCTATATCGTATGCTATCACGGTATAGGCACACATCCTCTGATCGGAGGCATATGTGTTACTATATATCTAAGTATGTACATTTGGCAGACCAATAGGTTGATGACCTAACCAAGGTCTATACACCGGTGCGTTGGTGTGCATATAAGGGCATATGAGTAATACGATCTCTCAAAGGGATCATACAAGATCACTACTGAACTGGAAGACATGAGCTCACTCATAAGATATTGGGAAGAATCAAATTCTGTGCAGGGACGTCTCGCTTTGGAAGCTTGATTGAATTTGTAGGTTTGATATATACTTTTGGAAAGTATATGATCAAGACCTAGGTATGATGGAAAATATATGATCGATACCAAATCCCAACGATCAAATGAGAAACTTACTGATAAAATCCTGAAGTAGACAGTATAAAGTTGATCTAATACTTCAAGTTTATTTTGGGTCTTCCAGTATGCAGGATGTACAGGTGTTGGGAATACCTGAGGGTGATGTGATCATAAACGATTGTATAACCATGACGCTTTCCATTCCTAGGGAGTGATGAGGTCTGGATTTTAGTGACTCCTCTCAATAGAGAAGTAATCTGATCTTGGTCCAAATGTTGGACATTGATCTGAATGTGATTCAGATGCAATGAGAAGATTAGATTTACGGTCTTGATTTAATCAAGCATCTATGGGAGGCCCGAGATCTGTATTTGAGATGTGATCTCAATATCCAAGTTGCTATACATGGAACAATACAATCGCCCTGTCCTTATCTCGAAGTATCCGCGGAGAAAGCGCATTATCCTTGAAAGAGTTCATGAATAATTTCATTGTTGATATAAGTATCCAAGCATCGAGAAAATTGATAATTGAATGTGATTTAATTATCATGGATAATATGAATTTGATTCATATTATAAGGAGAGTTATCTAAAATAATTAAATGTGATTTCATTATCAAGGATATGAATAATGTGAATGTGATTCATGTTATTTGGGCACATGAGAAAAGAGATCCAAGTTGATTAAATGTGATTTAATTATCATGGATATGAATAATGTGGATAGAACTATCCATATTAATCATATATATTATAGATGTGATTTATCATATATTAGAGAGTGCATATTGTGTTTTATATTTGTTGATTAATTGTTAATGTGAATGGGATTCACATTGAATGATTAATTGAAAATATAATTACATTTGGTTTTGGGTTGTGAATAAGATTCACATAATTTCAATGGCATGATTGATATTTTCCATAAGATAATTTGAAATTTTTTTTGTGAAAATATTGTCAATAATAGATGATGATATATATCAAGAGATAATGCGATCTCATGATAATTTGAAGAGATAGACCAAGTCCACCAAAGAGGAGTGGACGGCTACAACTCTCCATGAGGAGAAGAGTACCGTCCCCTCTTATGGGGAAATTGGTTTATCCTCTTCATTATTTTTCTCTTATCAAAGTTGATATAATTTTGAATTAATTTTATTGATTTATCAATAGAATTAATTTAAATTAAATCATTAGTTGTTGTGTTTTTACAACAACATCTTGCCCATTTAAAGAAACACAAATCAATCTCAACCATTGATTGTGTGTTGTCCATGGATTGAGATCCATGTACTCCCAGAACCCTATATAAGAAGAGGCATGCCTTGCTCTTCGACTCGCACCGACTCGACGAGTCTCTCTCTCTCTTCTCTCTACATGTCATGTGCCTCCCTCTCCATCTCTCTCTTATGGCCGTCCACCATGGAGCCTTTGAGAGAATCGACATCGTTGCAGCATCGTCGTTATGCTGCCGGATAATCTACTCATGGATCTCCATCTCCTTCGGTGCGTCTCGCTCGTGAAGAAGATGTTGGATCTCGTGTGACGAGATTAGGAGATCCTTCGCTTGGAACATCAACATGAATTGCAAGGAGCACGCGATTCATCCCCACGCCCGCAAGTGTCTCCTCCGACGGATCAGACTTAAGACAGGAGGTCTCTTCGTTTAGAGACTCGATCGCAACCACGCTTCAAGAGGTAATACTATTACTTGTTTGTGGTTTAGATGAAACGATCTGAGAAGTGTTCCTGGATCATGTGGTTTCGTCACATAAAAAAAATTAATTTCTACTGAATCGAGCAACTAGTGCGACTAATCGCTCCCGATCGCATTCGATGCGATCATCAGGCTTCCGTGATGCGCTTGAGGATTTTTCCCGTATCCTTCATCTATCTGTTCTATCAACTCTCTTCCATGGTATGCCTACATGGTGAATTTACTAGTATCCAGGACAATTCCCCATGATTGTCCCAAGAACAACATTGACCGACTTAAGTCGGAATCTAGGAAATACCATTGTGAGGATCCGTTACTTTTTTTAAGGATAAGATTGTGTTTGGAAGAGGTGTATTCCTCAGGAAGAATACATGAGTGTCCTCACCTACTGTCATTCCTTGGAGGTAGGACGACATCACTACAAGAAGAGGATTGCCTGGAAAGTGCTCCAATGTGGCTTGTACTGGTCGACCCTGTTCAGAGATGCATATGCATTTTTTAGGTCATGCCCAGTATGTCAGAGAATGGGAGGGATTATCGGACCCAAAGATAAAATATCCATGCAACCGATCATTATGGTTGATGTTTTCGATGCATGGGGCATAGATTTCATAGGCCCATTCCCTAACAACAATGTCTATGAGCACATTCTCTTGGTGGTTGATTATCTCTCTAGGTGGGTGGAAGTTATCCCCACTCGAGTCGCGGATAGCAAAACTGTCTGCAAGTTCGTGAAAGATCATATCATTTCACGGTTAAGGGTTCTCAAAGTCATTATCTCTGATGGGGGTAGCCACTTTGTTAATAGGAAAATGAAAAACTTAACAAAGGACTACGACATTGAACACCGTGTCGCTAGTCCATACCACCCAAAAGCAAATGGCATGGCTGAGGTGTCGAATAGGGAGGTGAAGGGTATTTTACAAAAGCTTATGTGCCCTGACATGGAGAACCAGTCCCAACTGTTGGACCAAGTTTTATGGGTATATCAGACAACTTACAAGACCCCACTTGGAACCTCCTCATTCATGATGGTTTACGGGAAGCCATGTCATCTGCCCACTGAATTGATATACAAATATGAATGTGCATAAAATAAAATAAACATGAACACTCATGAAGGATAACCGAGCATAAAGATAGATCTAAACAAGCTTCTGGAAATAAGAAACAAGGCATATGATAACAGTGTGGTTTACAATGACGAAATCAAGCGTTGGAATGATTAATGCATCAGAAGAAAGAATTTTGTCCCAGGACAGAAAGTATGGTTATTCAATTTCAGGTTGAATATTTTTCACGGCAAGTTGAAATACAAATGGACGGGACCTTTCATTGTCAGATAAGTAAATGCGAATGACAGTTTTTAGATTTTTGAGCTTACAGATGGAGCACAACCATTCATTGTAAATGGGTAACTGCATAAGCATTTTATATGATTAGATCATCTGTTAGCATAAGTTGAGGAGATCTCATTCATGAACATCACAGAATTCCATAATCTTATTTTAAGGAATGCATAAATTCACATTACTTTCATATCTGTACTTTACCCACCCTTTCTCTTGTCCCCATCGGGTTCCTTGTACATTTTCGTCCTAGACTTAGTCCAAGGCCTAAGTATAGGAGAAGACTGATACCTTCTGTATCTATTCATCATTCCAATCCTTATTTGCTCTGTATATCTTCCTTATCTCATCGGTTCTCGCACTCACTCTTGACCTATACTTAGGCTGACCAAAGACTAAGTATAATGGGGATCGATGCACACCCTGTATATATCCATCCATCCATTTCTTCTCTTGACCTCGACCGCTCCACTTTTTGACCTTCTATTATACTTAGGCTCTCCAAAGACTAAGTATAGGGGGCAGTTGACTTCTATCCTCATTTTATTATTTTTCTCTCTACGCTTAGCACGAGCTATGTCTTCTTGTCACTTCTTGTTCTATGAGAATATAACACACGTTAAGTATAGGGGGCTTGTATATATTACATATATACTTTATCCATAGCTCATACTTTTACATATTTTCATATACATAATTAAAGGATGGGTAAAGGTTCAAAAAACACAAAACAAAACAAAACACACAAAAAAATAAAAAAAACAAAAATAAACTTTACTCTTGCATGTCATTCTTGCATTCATACCAAAAAATAAACATCTTGCACCTCATTTGGATCTGCATTTCATTTTGCATATCTATTATATGTAAAGTGGAGCGATATTGGGTTCTGAACCGAGTTGTGACTAGAAATGGAGTGCTCTTGATTTTTCCTTAATCTACCTAATTTCTAGAGGAACTCCATCGAGAAAGAGGATTTTAGAAGCTTCAGGTCGTTTGACTTAATTCTTCGAGTTCTGCATAACAATGTGCAACTTTTGACTCTTAGTGTCTAACCTGGTCGCCTAATTCTAGGTATAGCTTTTGTGCAGGGAATTAATCTGTTCTCTCACACTTTGCACTTAGCTCAACTCAGACGAGGTGTTGGAAGACTGTGTGGGTCTCTTTTCTGATAGCGTAGACATCTAAAGACCAGAGTATGGGTTGAAATAAACCTTCAGAAAAGGGATGGAAAACTGATCAAACTTTTTTCTAAGACCCCAAAACATGTACAAAAAAAAAGATTCCATATCCGTAGGGGCACAAAAAATCATGTAGAGTTAACAAAAATCCATACCAAAAAGGAGCCAAACTACCAAATTAATATTTTACCTAAAAGGTCCATGCTTCCAGGAAACCTGCAGATCTCAATGGAGACTTGGCTAAAATGGCCAACTTCACAAGGAGAGTTGACTACATTGGTCACCCTCTAGTTGTCTTCTCCTTTTTCTAATTTCTTCCCCTTTCGATTGTGAACACAATATGACAGACCTTAGAATGAGATACCTGACTCCCCGAGGATGAGTGATTGGGAGAGGGGTTTGCATGGTTGTGTGTCATTCTTGATGGAGAGAGGTAAAACCTTTCACACACATGAGACAATTGTTAAATGTTCAAGGGATATGCTTTTGGAGAAGGATTGATCTAAGATGACTTCTGAGTCGAAACTATTACAATGATATGTAGAACTCGAGGGGTGTTGTTTTTAAAACCCTAAGTCTCACAGAAGTTCCGCCACACTATTAATACAAAGGCCAGGTCTAGCTCCATTTTCACCTTTTGTTCATGACTTTGGTATGGAACCCAAAATCATTTCACTTTTGTAGTTAATTTTAGTTGCTCAGGGACGAGCAAGGTTTAAGCATAGGGGATTGATGAATCCATGATTCATCATACTAAGAGATGAAAATAGAGGTTCGTTCTCGAGTAATTAGAAGCATTTCATAATTTATTCAACATTTTTATCATTCATGCATGTAAAATTAATATTTGCATTTTAACAATCATAATTGCATTCATAATCATCTTCACATTTGCACCCAACTCCATGCATTTTTAACTAATTAACGTTAACTCCAATTGACCTCGAACCATCTCTATTGTGTACATATTACTAACAAGATTAAAGAAAAATTACAAAAAACTTACTAACTCAAATAATTGGCCCTTAAGACAAAATCCCAATTTCCAACTAGACAGACTAAAATGTCTATATCTTCCTCATACAATGTCCGATTATAGTCTACTCACTTTTAAAGTAATACATATTCATAGACCTTGAAAACAATATCAATTTCATAAAAATCGGAGCTCGTATGTGAAAGTTGGGTTTTGGGCCTCTTTTGCACATTTTGTCTTTCATCTGTTTTCGACCTACTGTTTTATGTACATAATTATCACTTTTTCTCTTATTTATTTTTCGTCTATATTATATGATGGATGTTTTAATAAAAGACACAAAAATCCAAATCCAAATTAAGACTAACGTCAACGAAGCTGACCGAGTCCGAGTGTCCTTTGTGAGTCTATACAAGTCTTCGACTTTCTCCACTTTATTTTATCTCCCTATTTTCTTAGTTATTAAAAATATAAAAAAAAATAAAATTATCGTGTAAATATATATCTATTATGTTATTGTTATTTTTCTCAATTTTTTCATTCATTAAAAATCATTATTACAAAACCCAACAAATCAAGGTATTCTGGATGCATAGAGTACCCCAAAACTTCATTTTACACAGATGACGTCTTTTGCTCCTGGTCTCTTCTTGAAAGTTGTAGATGTAATCAAGATAAGAAATTTTCATTTGAGCACTTTTTGATCCGAGGTCGTTTGCTATTTCTTTTAGGATTTTCTTTTATTTTTTTAGAATTTTCTGGAGCTGACACGTAGTCGCTCTTGGAGCCACAAAGTGTCACTCAATTTTTACCTTCTTTTATTTAGTCTTTTTATTAAAAATTTAAAAATAAAAAACAAAAAACAAAAAATCTCTCACCTCACATCCACGCACGTGAGGCTTGCTCCTCTATTCTTCACAGGTCAAACCGCGACTTCACTCGCTTCGCAACCACCGCTTCATCTCGCGCGACCCTCCCGATCGCTGCTCCCTTGTCCTCGTGCTTCCTTCTCGCCTGCTTCATAATTGCCTCTCCTTTATCCCCTCTTCATCCTCTCTATATAAGAACCACCGACCCCCCCAAGAGGGGTATCCACCATTTCTGGGTGGAGCTCGAGCTCCTCATCCACCTCGGTGACAATGATGGCCTGATAGAGTCGAGCAACGAAAGCCTCTTTGCTGGAGAGATCCAGGAGCGCTCCATCTCATGTAGCTGTTGCATTCCGCCACAACAGAGCTCCGCTTGCCTTACGTTGAGAAAAGATCGGAGGAGCTCCGCTTCAAGCTCCTTTTTCCCAGGCAAATCCTCATCACTTCTAGGTATATTATTTTTCGTTTTCTCACTTTCTTCCTGCACCCTTTATTCTGCATCGTCTCCATCCTTTGCTATCTCCTTCACGTGACTGATGAATCTCGGATTCATCACTCTAAATATCATTAATTAAGCTCAAATCCCTCAAAATCATCAGCATTTCTTCATTATTCTGCATAATTAGCATTCATGCATGTTTTGATAAGAATTGCATTTTAGCACTAATTTCTGCACAAAATAAGAAGCCAAAAATCTCAGTAAAAATTGACCTGTAAATAGCCTAACTTCCTTGATTTTTAACTAATTCATGCTAACTTTAAATGACCCAAAAACCACTCTACCATGTACATAACACTAATAAGAATAAAAGAAAATACAAAAAATCATTAACCCAAATAAGTGGACCAAAAACCAAAACCCTAGTTTCAAGATTTCCAGACTAAAGACCTCATATATTCCCCATACAGTGTCTATCTTAATCCTACTCACTTTTGAACTAATGTACATTCAATTACCTTCAAAACAAAACTAAGTTCAAGTGAATCGGAGCTCATATGTGAAAGTTGGATTTTGGGCCTCTTTTGAACTGTATTTTAACGGTTTTTTGACCTATTAGTTTATGTACATAATTAACATGTTTTAGTTATTTCATTTTCCTTTGTCTTATTTGATAAAAGTTTTATTAAAATGCGCAAAAATCTAAATGCAAACTGAGCTTCAAATCAAAGAAACAAATTGAGTCCGAACCTACTGTACAAAATTAGTCTTTTTAATATTTTATTTTATTTCTTTTTTTCTTAATTAACAAAAATCCAAAAAAAATAGAGTAATGTGTAAATATTTATCTTTGATTTTATCATCTTTTTTTCCGGATTTTTATCTAGTTTAAAAATGACAAATAATATAAAACCCCAAAATTAAGGTATTGGATACCCCAAAATATCACTTTGTGCAATTGATTTATTTTGATTTTGATGTCTTCATTGAAGTTGTAGATCTCATCAGGACTAACAATTTTTATGAAAAAAACTTTTCGATCGGAGACCATTTGCAATTTATTTTCTATTTTATAAAGAATTTAATTTGGATTTTTGTGGTGCTGACACGTGGCAGCTCCTGGAGACGCCAGGTGTCAACCCGTTTAAGGATTTTATTAGTTAGTTTTTATTAGAAAAACTAAAATAGGCAACATGTATGGATCACTGATGAATATGAGATTCGTCATCTTTATTCATTTATTTTAGCTTAAAATCTCTTATAAAACACATGCATATAACACTAACTCCATATTCTTACTAACTTGCATATGTGTAAATATTGCACACTTTTTACTAATTTTAACCTAAAATAAATAAATAAAGGAAAATAAAGAAAAGAAAATAAAAAAAGAGGAAGACTGTATACAGGCTGACCCGAACCCCGAGAGGAGGTCTAGACTTGACCTGATCGAGGAGGAATAAAGTAGGGGGAGATAAGGGTCCTTAAGCAGAAAATCAAAAAAATGTATCTGTGTTGTTGTAAATACTTCTCACTTATTTTGTGTATATCTATATAAAACAAAGACTAATTTATTTGTGCCTTATTTTACCTCAAATCAAATAACTTTCAAAACCAAAGTTGTAAATAAAAATGTGTCCTAATTAATAAAAATAATTGCACAATTAAATCATGTACGGAATAAAAGTAGCCACACTTGGAAAAAGTCACTAAGCACTAATTGAAAGATCAATTCCGGCTTCATATGAACTCAACTTGAACCAATCTCACTTCCATTGGATTCTAAATTAAACTATCTTTGAAATGACTGTGATTTCATAAATTTTGGAGTTACGAGTAAAATGTTGGTTTTCTAGGGTGGTTTGTGCAATTTTCCCTTGTATTTTGTAAATATTATATTTTTATATATTTGTAAATTATTCTTACTAATTATTTAAAATAAAAATAAAAATCAAAAATATATTTTTTTAAAAATGAGACCTAATTTCCTCATTTACCCTTGTATATGTCATATATGTATATAGTATATGTATATAGTTGCTATTTTTAATTAACCAGCATAAAAAATTAACATTTTTTAATTCAAATAAATAAAGTGATGAAAATTTAAAAAAATATATAATTTCGTAAATAGTATTATCTCTTTTACTTTATCTCATTTCATCTCTCTTATATCTTCCACTAAAAAAATCAAAATTTCATTTCAATTTTCATCTCTTATCTCTTTATCCAAAAAAATTCAAAAAACAAATTTCATTCTTTCTCTTCGATTTATGTGTCTCCTTATCCATTCTTCCAACTTGATCAATCTTTCGAGAGAGGAGCTCGACCTCCGAGAGAAAATTTCGTCGAGAAAAGAGCCTAGCCTCCGAGCCGTCTGGTGACAGCGAGTCGGCCTTCGTTGAGGCGATCACGGTCCATTTCCACTCCTAAGGTGAGATCCACATTTTTCTTAATTTTATCTTAGGTTAATCTTAGTTTCATGTGTCGCATTTTTAATTCCATCATCATTTTATTTTTGTAGATCATTAAAAAAATACCTTCTCGATTTGATCCATCTCCGAATCTTAATTTTCATATCACTTTCTCGATCTCCACACGTTCTATTATATCGTCAACAATCTCTCAACTCCGGCCGCGTACATTGGCCGGAGATCGGATTAGAATCTCTCATTTCTGCCGGATCCCCGTTCATTTTTCGATTTGTAAATAAAAAAAATTATTTGTTTCTTTTCCTCTAACGTTTGTTTTGCAGGAACATTAAAAAGAAAACAACAAAAAAATAAAAATAATATTTCTCATTTTCTATTTTATTTATTATTTCAGATTTACAATAAAAAATAGAAAAGTATATTTAGTGTTTACGTCACAAACAATAAAAAATTAAAAAATTAATAAAAAAACAAAAAAGGGGACAGCCGCCCTCTAGGTGCCGCCACCCCCCTTCTTCCTTGGCCTCCATAGCCGCTCCGCCCTAGGAGCAGCCATCCCTCCGCGCTGCGCTCCAAGCGGCGACACAGCCGCCACGACTTTGCACTTCTCCACCACCAGACCCGCCGACCCGCGTGAGCCCTCCGATCCGCCGCCCTCCACACTACGCTCCGGGTGGCGGTGCAACCGCTACGACCCCACACGTCTCAGCCACCAGACCCGCCGAGCTCCTCTGCCTCTGAAGCTCGTGCGAGCCTGCTCTGCCTTCCGCCGTTGTGCCTCCATCGAGCAACCCCGCTGACCTGCGGCGACCCTCCATGCTTCCACTTTCTTGGTAAAAAAAGATTGAAGAAACAAAGAAAACCCTTGTTAGGGTTTTGATTTAATAAAAAAAGAGGGGAAATTGCATAAAAACCCCAAAACTTCCTAGAATTGCAAAAACGTCCCTATTAGCTCCGCCTTATTGGGAAGATTACGCTGAAGCACCCTGAAGATTTTCAAAATTACAAACACATCCCCGCCTCCTCAAGTCACGTGCTTTGCACGTATTTCATGGGTAAATTGTGTTTTCCTCTTCGCACTTTATTTTATTTACTTATTTAATACAAAAACATTGAGTATTGCATTTTAGTCCCTATTATTCAGACTTCCAAATATGCATGATTTTCTATTGAAATAAAAGTTTTTATTAGTCCAAAAATTCTTGAAAAATTATGATATGCTCCTGATGTGCATATACATTTAGCATAAAATTTTCATTGCATTTTATCAGCATTTATTATTATCAAAAAATCAGAAACATATGATTTTCCCTGTTTGAAATTCAGAAATTCATAAAACTTCGAAAATAACTCAGAAAATTCCAAAACTATTATGGTAATTTTATTTCATTGTATTTTAATTTATGGCCAGTTTTCACGCTAATTATTTATAAAACCAAGAAATTAGAAAAACATCGAAAAATTTATAAAAATTAAAGAAAATTCTAAAAAAATCCTAAAATAGTGATTTTAGTTCTGTTTTGTAGATAATTTCTTCTATTTTGTTATAAAAATAATTGTCAGGAGTTTTGGGAACTTAAAATATTTTTAAGTTGCAAATTACTCCAGGATGTGCACAATTTCGCATTTTCTCATTGTTTGATTTTTAAAAAATACAAAAACATCTGAAAACTCCACAAAAATTCTTAAAAACATTTCAAAACTTTTAAAACCCAAAATATTTTCTTTGGATTTTTCTGAGCAGTTTAACAAATTGAAAAATTACAAAAAGAGTTAGTGTGCGTATTTTTGATCTTTGAATATTGCTTCGTGTTATTTTTTGAAATTAAAAAAATACAAAATCAAAATTACAAAAAAATGAAAAATTAGAAAATATAAAAAAACCAGGAGTAAAAAAATAAAAAGATAAAGAAAACACAAAAACCAAGGATAGTTGACCGTTGAGATTCTTGTTTTCTCTTAATTGATTTTTTATTAATTGAATAACCCTCGGGATTTATAGCCTCCTTGAGTTCGACCCAGTCCGCTATACAGGTTAATAAGTATCAAAAAAATAAAAAAATTATTTGTTTGTCACAGGTTTTTTGGGGACAACAACGACATATCTTATCAATAATTTCCGATCCTCGAGAAAAACGTGATCAACAAAATGGCGTCGTTGCCAGGGAGGCACGATGAGGGTAGTTAGGTTTCTCTTTTGACCTGCTATTCCTGGTTGTAAATATCTGTTTATAATTTGTAACATTATTCCATTATTCATATCCACTACATTCATTTCATCATTTTCTCATATTTGATAATTGTGTTTCTTACACATTCTCTTTTCTTTTTCTTACGAGGGCCCGCGGAGCAAAGGAGGCGATCCTAGGAGAGCCGAAGCACCCAAGCGACGTGGAGGTGACTTGATTTTACACCAAGCCGCAGGATAACGTGAGAAGAAGAGAAGAAGAAGTGAAGGAGACAAAAAAAGGAGAGAGAGAGTTTATCTTTTCTACCATCTGAACTTTGTAAAACGGACATTGATTTGTTGCGGGGTTTGTTTCACCAAGTGTCGGTGTACTTGGGGGACCTCACCGGTCTCTCATCGCCTTATTTTTCTTTGTTTCCTACAGATTTTTTGAGCCACCTATTGATTGCTTTAATAATTTGCTTAAGCCAGGTAATTAATTAGGTCCAAACCCCCTAAACAAGAATTTATGTGCCTATAGAGTAGAGCGTAATTTAGACTTAGTCAAATTAACTTGTTCTTGCCCGTTAATAAAAGTTATCATCTAGGACGGTTCACGTGCATCATATTGGCTAGTTTATTTTTTTTATATTTAAATTCTACGCGAATCACTTGCATGTAGAGTACTGGCGACAAGGTACGCATCTCTAATCCCTGCATGCATTGTCGATTTTAATCGCACATTGGCTTTTCCGATCTCCTTCCTTGTTTTCACTCACATAAGTTAAAAAGAAAATTGGACACTCGGTAGGCGATTCTTTGAAAATATTTTAACCAAGTGTTAACTGCCTAAAATACAGGACTACTATAGAAAAGTCGACTCTAAAATAAATATAAGGAAAAATCATTGTTTTGGGGAGAGTAACCCCCCTCATTGTATTCGTTTTATCTTGCTCGCGTACACACTAAGGTTAGTGCCCAAATCCCATAATTCAACCTACGTGTTTGTACAGCTTTGTGATTATCACCTAACTCTAAAACAAACAAGATTAAGAGACCGAACCTTCACGATCTTCACATTACATTGAGATGGTGAATTGGGGGTTTGTATTGTGTTTGAGTGCTTGTGTGCATACTAGATCTTGCTGTGCATTTGCATCTTTTTCTCTTTATCTTTTGACTTGACCCTCGTGCTCTCTCATCTTTTATTTTGAAGATGGCCGATGATGACCACGAAATAAATCACTCAAGATCCGGTGAGGTAAAAATCGCTCTCGGGTCGTTGCGACCCGGATCGAGAAGAATCGATCAATTAAGAAAAATAAGAACCACCAAATAAGACGATCAAACAATAAAATCACAAGTGGTCCTCGCTAATTCTATTAACCTGGTATAGCGACCAGGGTTGGACTCAAGGAGCACGGGATGGCCGAGACGGCCTACGAAGTAGTCAAAATCGAAAATAAAGAAGAAAATATTTTTTTGGTGGATTTTAATTGTTTTTGATTTTTTGTGTTTTAAATTTTGTAAGAAAATGGGAAAACAAGCAAGTTCAATAATTTATTTAAATACCCAAAAATATACAGAAAATTCAAATAAAATTGTTTTTGTGTTTTTTATGTTTTTAAGTGTTTTTGATAATTTTCTGGGGACTTATAAATTTTTATTCGATTTTCTAAAAACCAAATAAGAGGAAAACAGTGGGTTACTGTGCAACCAGAGTTGAAAGACCAATTAAAAATATATAATTGGTCTATAAAAGTCTGGAGACAATTTTTATGCAAAATATATATAAAAACTAAGCTATAAAAGAAGAGTTTGGCATTTTTTGAATTTTATAGAATTTTTAATGATTTTTATAAAATTTTTAAGTTTTTTTATTTTTTATAGGTTTTATAAATCCAAGTAAGCTAAAAATTGCGTAGAAGCTAGAAAATACCAAATTTAACTATCCTTGATTTTTTTAGAATTTTCATAAAAGTTTTTATATTTTTCTTTGATTTTTCAATTCAGACAGTAACAAAAATACGTGTTTTTGAATTTTTAAAAATAGTAAAAATCCTCGAAAATGTGACAAAAAGTTAGGGAAATTTTTACAAAGTGGCAGGAGCCATGTATCCAAATTGCACAGAATTTGGAGTTGATTTGATATTTTATTCAATAAAAACAAGGCACACAGCAAGCAAGGACCTAAATGCAAGAAAGCATTCTTCCTAGGGCCAATCAGTAACAAATAAAGAAAGTCCAGTGGTCCCTTATGCAAAAAGCCCAAAATAACACGCGCGCAGAATGTGGTTCAGACACAGAGGGGCATAAGTATAATTCCTATTTAAAAATATGCAATCAATAACACTTAGGAAGAACAGGACTAAACATGCAAATATCCCACACCTCATGTGTCGATGCACGTGGCTGACGGTTCCGAAAATCGTGGCTTTAAAATTTGTTTTTATTCTTGTTCATGCTTAAAGATTAATGTGTCGTTCATTGTAGGCGGCGATCGGAATCGGTCAAGAAATAACCGCAAATATTATTCAATGTTTAATCGAGTGGTTTTATGTTTATTTTTCTTGGGCAAGTCCTAAGGTCGATAACAATGAGGCAAAGGAACAACATAGATTCATGTCTATCAAGATTTGTGATTTTCAATGCAAATAAGGGATGTGAGATGCAATTTTGGCCTATTTTAGGGACTAAAATGTAAATTACATTCAAATGATGTCCGAAAAATACAAAGCTTGATCACAAAGCACAATATGATGAAATAAATGCAATGTGATTTTTATGGAATTTTTGGATGCATTATGAATTTTTTATAAATTTTTAAATGCAAACAAGATGATTTTCAATATTTAATTATAATAAATAATAAACCTCCTCATTTTCAAGAAATAAAATTATCTAAGATCGATCACTAAGTGATGGATCTCAGAAAAATCCTAGACCTCGAAAATGTGGGGTTTAAACCTAATAAATTAAATACTAAAATATGCAAAATGATTTTTACAGAACAAATTATGCACGCAAATGCAAATCTTTTTGGGCACAATGTCAAGCACAATTAATTCTACACTATGTGATTTTTCGGGGATTTTTGGAGCAATGATTAATCAACTATGAATTTCAGAGCATAAAATGGGTAAAATTCGCAATTTTCCACAAAATAATTGATTATTAATTAACCATTAATCAGAAAAATATCCACATCATGTCAAAGTGTAGAGAATTAAGTGAGTGAAAATCATGGTATTTTTTTAATAGTTAAATAATCTCATGTAAAGTTCAAAATTAAAGGGAAAGACAGAGGTATCTATGCAATAGAAAATAAATAAAATAAGGAGGGACCTACGTGCATTACCTAGAAACAGAGCAGGGTCTTCTACAAATTTGCCAGAGGGTCACGTGCGCTGCACGTGACCTCTGGCTGGCTTGAACAGCGACGCAATAAGGAGGAGGACCGGGGGTCCCCTTGCAATTTACCCAAGGGGCACGTACGCAGCACATGACCCCTGGGCTGGCTGATGTAGTGCTGACGTCCCCCTCGGACGCACGTGCCTCGCACGTGCGTGAGGGGTCTGGGGACTGAGCGCCCGGCCGGCGATGGACTACGGAGAGGCGGAGGGAGGCGGAGCTTCGGCGCTGGTGGCTCTAGCGGAGGACGGCTCCTGTGATGAGAAGAAGGGCCAGGTGTTAACGGCCTGGCGAGGCTTCAACGGAAGGGACCGCTCATGTCGACACCTGAGCAGATGACCGGCGAGGGGCGGAGCGCCGATGAAGTGGCTCGGCGCGTCAGAGTGACGGTGGAGTTGCGAAGAAGAAGTCGATGGCGTCGCCGTTGGAGTTGCGACTGGAGAAGATGACGATGGCAGCGATGTGCGACGGAGATGAAGGTCGTAGTTGGCACAGGCGGTCGTTTGCATTGATGAAGTCGGAGCGGGGGTTGTCGAAGATGATGATGATACGTCGTCGATGAAGCAGTGGAGGCGATGTTAAAGATGATGTTGGCTCGACGCCAAAGGCGGAGCTAGAGAAGATGCGAGGCTGCGACGACCAAAGGGGCGGCCGGATCTCGCCGGAGAAGCGGGCAAGTGGTGCTGTCACCACCGTGTGCCTCGCGTTCTTCATACCATCGGCGGATAGTTGCGGCTGGAGTCAAAGATGCCTTTAAATAGAAAAGAGAGGGGAGGGGCTGGCGATGGAACCAGAGGTGGTTGGCCTCGAGATTGTTAGGCGGCGTGCGAGATATGCGGGGGCGACGGTTGCGAGGAGTCATCGGCGGAGGAATCAGAGAGAAGAGCGGTGGTGGTTGGCGAGGATTGCAGGGGAGTAGGACGAAGGTGTATGGCCGTCCGATTGGCCGAGATTGGACGACCATGGAGGTGACACGTGGCCTGGGGTGAGAAGGGAAAAGGAGGGCGTGGGGCATGTGCGGAGCACGTGCCTGGGAGGCACGTGCGCCCGTTAATTAATTATTTTTAAAAAAAAACTAAAATAAGAGGGGGCTAAAAAACGATGACACGTGGCGGCCTCAGGGGCGGCCACGTGTCAGCACAAGAAAAAACGAAAATAAAAGACTTTGTAAAATCAAAAAGTAATAGTAAATGACCTCGGATCAAAAAAGTTTCTTCACAAAAGTTGCTCGTCTCGATGAGATATACAAATTTCATAAAGACATCAAAGTTAAAATCGATCAAATGCACAAAGTGATATTTTTGGGGTATCCCATGTACATAAAATACCTTGATTTTTGGGTTTTCTTTTTTTTTTCAATTTCAAACCAGATAAAAATCCAGAAAAATATGAAAAAAATCAAAGACATCTAAATATATTTTTTTTGGATTTTTATTAATTAAGAAAATATGTACAAAAAATACGAGTCAAAAACCGCTAAAATACACAATGTACAAAAGAGACCCAAAACCCAACTTCCACATATGAGCTCCGATTCACTTGAACTTGGTCTTGTTTTGAAGGTAATTGAATGTACATTAGTTCCAAATGAGTAGGATAAAATTGGACACTAGATGGGGAAGATATGTGGCTTTTTGTCCGAAAATCCTGAAACTAGGGTTAGGGTTTTTGGTCCACTTATTTGGTTTAGTATTTTTTTGTATTTTTCGTTTATTCCTGTTATTGATATGTACACAGTGGAGGTTGTTTTGTGTCATTTGGAGTTAACATGAAGGAGTTAAAAATCCAGGAAGTTAGGCTATTTACAGGTCATTTTTGGCTTGGATTTTTGGTTTCTTATTTTGTGCAGAAATTATGGATAAAATGTCATTCTTATGAAAACATGCATGAATGCTAATTATGCAGAATATATGCAGATATGCTGTTGATTTTGAGGGAGTTGAGCTTAATAAATGAGATTTAGAGTGATGAATCCGAGATTCATCATCCCCCTATACTTAAACCATGCTCGTCCCTGAGCATCAAAAAGAAATGCCATGAGGTGAAATGAGATTGGGTTCCATACCAAGACCATGAACTGAAGGTGAAAGTGAAACTAAACTCGACTTTGGATTATTTGTGTGTCAGAACTTCTGTTAGACTTAGAATTTTAAAATCAACAACGCTCAAGTTCTAGACATCATTGTCACAGTTTCGGCTCAGAAGTCATCTCAGATCAATCTTCTTCCCAAAGTATACCCTATGAACATTGAACAACCGACTCATGTGTGTGAAACTGTTTTAGCTCTTCCCATCCAGAATGCCGAACTACCATGCTCCGCTCCTGTCCAGTAACTCGTCCTCGGGGAGTCAGGTATTTCCTTCTAAGGTCTGTCGTGTTGTGTTCACAATCGAAATGGGGGAGAAGTTAGAAGAATAGGAAAAGAACTGGAGGGTGGCCAATATAGTCACCTCTCGTTGTGAAGATGGCCAGTGTAGTCGAGTCTCCACCAAGATCTGCATGTTTCTTGAAGCTTGGACCTTTTTGGTCAGATTTTTATTTGGTAGAATGCTTCTTTTGTATTTGGATTTTTTGGTGGTTCTGCTTGGATCTTGTTGTGGCCCTACGGATATAGAATCTTTTTATTCCGTACATTTTTTTGGGTCTTAGAAAAATTGTGCCCAGCCGTCCATCCCTTTTCCGAAGCTTTATTTCAACCAGTATTCCAGTCTTTAGATTTCCACGCTACCAGAAAAGAAACTTACACAGTCTTCCAACATCCTGTCCGAGTTGAGCTTAGTGCATAGTGCAAGAGTACTAATTAATTCCCTATTCCAGAGTTGTACCCAGAATGAAGAGACTAGGTTAGACACTAAGAGTCAAACGCTGCACATTGTCATGTGGAACTTAAAGAATAAGGTCAAAAGACCTGAAGCTCTTAAAATCCTATTTCTCGGTGAAGTTCCTCTGAAAATTTGGTGGATTAAGGTCAAGTACAGACCACTCTCGGTTTCTGCTCACAACTCAGTTTAGAACCCAATGACTTTTCACAGATGCAGATGACTGCGATGTTGGATGAAGTGAAATGCAGACACATTTTTTTCTTTTTATGCAAGGGATTTTTTTAATGCAGAAATGAAGAAGAAGCCATTTTCAATTTATTTTGGGCAAAGTCAGTGTTAGTAGCAAAAGTTTTTTTTTGTTTTATTTTTTGGGGTTACCCACCCCGTAAATACATATAGACTTACGCGAAAGTACGAGATATGGGTAAAATATATACAAAGTATATATACAGACCCCCCTATACTTAGCGAGTGTTGTGCCCTCAGAGCACAAGAAGTGTAATGAAGACATAGCTCGAGCTAAGCGTAAGAGAGTGGAAAATTTATATACAATGGTCCGCACCCCTGTACTTAGACTGTGAATGGTCTAAGTATAGAAGAAGAGCGCAAAAAGAGGCAATCGAGATATGTAGATGAGGAGAGTATATACAGGTGGGTGTCGGTTCCCCCTATACTTAGCCTCTAGTCTGCCTAAGTATAAGAGAATGGTGGAAATGGAGTGATCGGGAGAAGGAGTGTGATGAGAGAAATGGTATATACAAATGGCATAGGTCCCCCCCTATACTTAGGCCTTATCCTAAGTAGAGGAAGAAGCTGTACAAGGGGGCCGACGTGGTCGGGAGGGAGGGTGAGTAGCCGATGATTAAGGCGGTTTTCAGCTGATCTTCTTGTGAGCCTGCGGTGGGAGATCATAACGATGAGATGGAGATGAGGAATATGATTCCCAACTATTGTCAGTGTCATCCTCAGAAAAATCATGATGGATAGTGGATGAAGTGTTTGAGTCAGATGAAAGATATTCATCATCGGAATTATCCTTAGAGGAGCAGTATTCGAAATTGAACAAACTCCAAGTATTCATGTCTTTTTGTTTCCTCAGTTGTTTCCTTAGAATTCGTTCCTTCTTGGGGTCAATCGATTTGTCCTCGGATGAGTACTCAGAAGCACCGATCTCAGTCAGCTCATATGAAATAATTCCAGTATACTTGAAGAGGGCATGAGCATCAGCTTTGGATGAGTAGTAGTTAGGAACATGAGTTGTCCAATGAGAATTGAATTTTGGATCCTTGCGAAGATATGGCGTTAGAGATGCTGAACATACTTCACTCATATAGACTACCTTTTCCGGACCTGATGAGGGATCGTCAGCTGATTCCTCTTCCGAAAAGTCAAAGGTGACTCTCTTTTTATTTCTTCGTAAAGGTGTCGGTTCACTTGAGTATCCAGATGAATAGCCATTGGAATTTTCCTTGGTCAGTGTTTGGCCTGTATGCTTGTTCTTATTCTCCCGAATGTTGGTGCATTTTCGATTTGGGATGATTTGGTCCAAGTATTCAGAGAATGTTGCTCCAGGGTGCGACCATGCATAAGTCTCAGGATCATAGAAGAATGATTTGTTTATTTTGAGATCCTTGGCAATTGAAATACTTGGGTGAGTCTCCAAACCAATAGTCTCATCAACAACCGCTATCTCAGGTGTTGCATCAGGGTAGGGCTCCTCTATCTCTTCATGGTTGCGGCTATCGAGGACTTCGTGGGTTTCCTTAGAAGATCGTGGTTCCTCAAAGACATGGTCCGATCTAAGTGCTTTCAATGCTTTAAAATCGATTTCCTGAGTCTCACAATCAATAATTGTCTTAGCCAATGCTAAGAACGGCTTTCCGAGAATGATTGGAGACTGGGTGAATTCTCCTTGATGCTCAATATCAATGATCGTGAAGTCTACTTTGAGCGGAGCACCTTGGATATTCATGATAACATAAATGATTCCTCTCGCCGGTTTTATCGATCGGTCTGCTAATTGAACAATCTCTTGTATCTTCCGAATCGGTCTGAGTTTGAGTTCATGAAATAAAGAGGTCGGGAGGATATTGATCGGTGAATCGTCATCAATCCGAGCATGGATGAAAATTGTGTCTTTGATTTCACAGTCAAATCTAGGTAACCGCTTCACTATGCGGCTCTTGGTTTTTCTCCTAAACACCAAGGAGGAGGCCATTGACGAGATATGTCTTTCAGTCTTTGTTTGTATCCTACCGACTTCTTATTCATCAATTTGTCCATTAAAAATCTTTTAAGGTAGGGAAAGTGTTCAATGGCCTGTATGAAGGGAAGTGGAAACATCAATCTTTTTTCCAGTGCTTCCCGTACATTCGGATTCAAATTCCTCAGATCGTCTTCAGTCTCAATTTTTATGAAATTTTCTAGATTTTCAATTTTTTGTGATTTTCAAATATTTCCATTTTTTGTATTTTCTATGTGGTGTGGGGGTGGGGTGTGTTCCTCAGATGAACAAGGGTTCGGGTGATCAGAGTGAGAGTCAGTGGTATAGTCATCTCTAGGGGAATAATACACGGAAGTGATATTGTCAGAATCGTCCCTTGGTTCCTGAATATCCTCAAAATTTTCAATCTCAGATTCAATCATTTCCTCATCCATTTTTATGTCCGAGCCACTATAGAATGTGATTAATCGTTCGGTGAATTTTTGCAATCTATCCTCCATTGATTCAAATCATTTATTCATCCTCGAGATATCATCCTCAAAAATTTGTTCATGATTACTTATGGGAGCAGTCGATGTGTGTTCTTGCGATTCGATAATTTCATCTTCCATTTTCTTATATGTGCTAGGAGAGGCGTTTCTTGGAATGTCCAATATCTGATTATTTTATGAAAACATCTCCTCAATAATTATGGAAGGCGGCTGCTCATATGGTCCGGACATGTGGAGTTGATCCTAGTAGAATTTATTTCTTTGATCATGAGTGGTCGGATCTTGATATGGTGTAGTCAGCATACAGGGTTCCTGTGTTTTTATGTATTCAGTCCAGTCCTCTATATGATTGTCATGTCTGAAAAGGGGGTTGTCATGGTCAATCCAGGATGAGGGTTGTTCATTGGTGTTCACTGGCGGGGGCGACGGGAGATATGAAGAAGTGTTGAGTTCAATCATGTGGTTATCATCTCCCATGAATGATGGATTGACATTCACCGAATAAGAAGGATCAATTGTATGATCGGCGTAGAGAGGATTGATATATGAGGAAGTGGACCTTAGTCGGTTGTGGGTCTCTTAGGTCCGAAAATAAGGTATTGTCATTCATGAAGCAAATCGGATTGGTAAAGAGAGATGGTGGTTGAGAGTCTCTTGGAGGAGGTGTTTCGGGTCTAACCGATACGAATTCGTTTTCATAGTAAAGTTCTGATGAATTCTCGGTCATTTCTTAAAGAGTTGAAAGGAATGATGGGTTAGATCAGCAATTTGGAAAAAGTTTCATGATGAGGTTTAAATCATGAGAGGAAAGAGATGATCGTACGAGAAAGTCAAGAGAATTTTTGTCAAATGTGCGGCTTTAGATTTTCTGTATCGGTTCACGCACACCAGTGCAAACACAAATCAAACCCCAGATTCACCAACTCACACAATGAAGTCGTAAGAGTTCGGCTATTATCTTTTTAATTTTAGTTGGTGATAAATCAATATTGGCAAAAAATTAGCGAGATGTTAGGTGTCAGAGCTTGGTTCTAACCTTAAGTGTTGTCTCTCTCACTCAAAAAAATAAAATCATCCAAGGTCAAGGTTTCTCTCCCGCAAAAATTCTTGATTTTATGGGTTCTTAAAATCAGCTATATTTAACAGTCCCAATTTTAATGAGCTGATCACTGAAAATAATTTTGAGCACAAATACACGTCTACCGTCCAGTCCCAATTTCCTTTAAAATTATGTGATAAAACAAGAGGGAGGAATTCGGGAAAAGAAAATGCACGTGAAAATAATGATGTATGCTCAGTTAGAAGACTTACAGTGCCTCCTCACAATCTTCATGTGGGATGCAATACAAAATTGAAAATTATTCTAAAATGAAATGCTAGCCGATGAAAACCGCACCTAAGAAGAATGTTCTATTAGCGGGGAAAGAATTGATTTAAATTTCGCTATGTTGAACGATCTATGTGTGTCTCGATTAATGTGAAGTGTGGCTTAAGATCCTATGAGCACAATCAAAAATATAAATGTTCTAAGAGCCGTATGTACAGGTCTATCCTAATCGCCACTCAAGTCGGGCCCCACCCTCACCGGAGAGTGAAACATGCCACGACACACCACAGAAAAGTTCAAGGTCTTTTTACATGCGCGAGTGTCCAAACGGACACCGCTGTAAATGAGTAAGTAAATAAAATTGCGGAAATGAAAAACCTAAACTCTACGCTCTCTCACGACTCGACTCGATCTTAGTTTAATTGCGGTTTTACGGATGTCGGTGAAGATGCGTCGGTTTCTTGAAAATCGCTCCACGTACTATCACGACCTGTCCCGCTAACCAGTACGTGCTGCGACAGAGATCTTTCTGCTTCTTTTTCCTTAAGTAAACATGTGGCAATCTCATCAAACATAAGTATTTCAAGTTTACATTTCAAAGAAGTGTCTTACACAAGTTCTATCTATTACAACTCCTTACAAAACAACAGACAGTAAAAACAAAACAACGAAAACCAAAAGCCACCACCTCCTAGTGTATAAGCGGTCCTTTCCCCTACTAGTCGTAATTCTGCTGATCTGTACATAATATAATATAATGGGATGAGTCTAAATCCATTTATGAGCTTAGACCCAGTGAAAGGATCTCAAGCTTTTATGTAGCTAAAAATTGAAATATGAGAAGCATGCCAAAATTTATGTTGATAACTATGAAAAAGCTTGAAAAAGAGACTTTATGACAGTAAACATATAACAACATGCTAGATTTGCAACTGAACACTGAAATAACTTCAAAAGCAGATAAACTGAAACATAATTATCACTATCAAGCTGTTTGTACTAATCACCACTGTGGATAAGTTATCGGATCATGAATGATGAAAAAAGCTAAGTCATACGCGCAGACGGTCCCAAAGACAAAAAACACCCTGCATACGGCCCAAAGCCTATATGTATACAGAATGCGGACCCAAAGTCCTCTTGATACCATATCTAATGGTTTGCCATATCTAATGGTGGTTTCAGGGTCATATCTAATGACATCACCATATCTAATGTCTAGTTCATGATTTGTATAAAAGAGCTACTGTGGTGATTATCTTCTGATTCTGATTCTTTTCTTGTCACTAATAAACCGTACTCTTGCTAATTCAAGCTCATAATAGCTAAATCATGAACATAAAACAATCTTGACATAGCATGCATACTCTGACAACTAGAACTATTAAGAACATGAAATCCGATTCATATTGCATAGTAACTGCACAAAACATATTTCTTATATAAAAAGCTTAAATCTAAGTAGTGAAACTTATGATTCGTGTTCCACACAGAACGAAATGCTTAAAAAATGTGCTATCATGATAAAACACCTGCAAGGACGTCTGAAATATGTTCTAAAGCCCTGATTTCGTATCAACTGTATAGTACTTGTAATTCAAGCGTAAAAGTGTTAGAAAACACGATTTCATACATGCTATTCAAAACCATGCATAAAAGCTAAAGACTAGTGCTTAAAATAGCGCTTGAGAATCCCTCACCTGATTGATATCTAACTCGAGTCGAGATCGCCTTCTTTTGTGAATTCTCCCTCTATAGCCGTTCTAGATTTGAGTACTACGGCTCGATGTGGACCGAACTTCGTTACGGCTTTTAAAAATGCTCTCGATCACCGACAGGGCTTCACCGTGGCTCATCTCATGATCCTCCTGCAACCTCGGCGGCCTTGCGGCTCTAAGGTGGAGAGAGTGGCATGGGATGAAGTGAATGGAATGGGGGGGTCATGGGTATATATAGGCCTCCACCCCCTTTACATGTGTGACATGTGTCAACATGTAGGGGAGGCTCCAAGACACATGTTTCCTCTCATCCATGTATGAAGACACATGGCAAGCACTTGTCATTAATGTACCATGGCCCATGGCTTATGTAAGAGATAACTTGTTGCCCAAGCAAGAGGCTACACCATGACACGTGTTAATCTTAGAATGATGACACATGTTACTAATGGGTTTTTGACACATGTCCTGACTATATAATGACACGTGCCCCATGATTTCCTCTCCATGTGTCTTACTTTTGCTAACACTTAATTATCACTAATGACAGGTAATCAGTACTAATCGCGCTTAATTAATCTTAATGATGTGATTATAGTCTAATGAGCTTAAATCTATAACATTATGACCCTATGCTAGTAGTGGCTTCTACTACTTATAAGGTACTACCGAAATTCCAGACTACTAGATGTGGTACTATGTTTTGATGTGCTACACAATCCGAAGAACCCTTTAAAAGTCATAATTATTAAAGATGGTCTCTGATTTTTAAAAAAACAAGTTTCAATGAAATTGTTGCATCAAAGCGAATCTATTGATTGTGTCAAGCACTATCAATTCAATATTTCCTTGAAATAACACTTGATAACTTTGAAAAGCATAGTGTACAAAACGCGTATTACAATTCTCCCTACTTACAATAAATTTCATCCTCGAAATTTAAGTACCATTGCTAGCTTGAAAATAAGTGGGGATATTGAGATCTCATTTCATCCTCTCCTTCCCATGTGGCTTCTTCTATTGCACGACTCCTCCTTAAAACTTTAACTAAAGGAATCTTCTTTGTACGAAGCTCTTGTACTTTATAATCTAGAATTTGCACAGGAACCTCCTCGTATGACAGATCTTCCTTCAATTGAATATCTTGGTTTTGTATCATATGAGTTGATCGGGAACAAACTTCCGAAGTGTGGAGACGTGAAAGACATTATGTATCCTTGCTAGTTCAGATGGAAGTCGAAGATGATAGGCCACACTTCCAATTCTCTCTGTGATCTCGTAAGGGCCAATGTATCTTGGGCTTAGTTTCCCTTTCTTCTCGAATCTGATTAGGCATTTCCATGGAGATACTTTTAGAAATACATGATCTCCCATTTGAAATTCTAAGTCTCTCCTTCGCTTGTCTGCATAACTTTTCTGTCTGCTTTGTGCTGCCTTCAAGCATCTCTTGATTTCCTCAACTTTTTTCTATTATGCTTTGTATTAATTCAGGTTGAACCAATTTCCTTTCTCCAACATCACTCCAACAGATAGGTGTTCTGCATGGTCTACCATACAAGACTTCATAAGGTGACATCCCAATACTATCATGATAGCTGTTATTGTATGCAAACCCTATAAGTGAGAGATGTTCATCCCAGCTTTCTTTAATGCTCAGTGCACAAGCTCTAAGCATGTGTTCTAGAGTCTGGATAGTCCGTTCTGATTGGTCATCTGTTTGAGGATGAAAGGCTGTACTAAATGCTAACTTCGTTCCCATATCTTTATGTAAGATTGGCCATAGCTTAGAAGTAAATCGTGGATTTCTATCAGAAATAATTGATACAGGAGCCCCATGACGGCTAATTATCTCATTAACAGAGATCTTTCCCAAGCGGTCTAGACTGTATGTCATGTTAATGGCTAAGAAATGTGCAGACGTAGTTAATCTGTCTACTATGACCCATATTGCATCGTGACCTTGACGGGTCTTCGGATATCCTGTAACGAAATCCATAGTGATGTGTTCCCATTTCCATTCTGGTATTGGAAGTGGCTGTAAAGTCCCCGCAGGTCTCAAACGCTCTGGTTTAGTTTGTTGGCATATAGGACATCTAGAAACATACTCTGCAATCTTTCTCTTCATGCCAGACCACCAATAGTAGGTCTTAAGTGTTCTATACATCATAGTACTTCCTGGATGCATTGTATACATGGAGTTATGTGCCTCTTCCAGAATCTCAATCTTTATATCAGAACTCCACGGAACACACAATCTTCCTGTAAAGAATAAGACCCCTTGACCATCTATTGTATATCCGGCTTCATCACCTTCCTTAATATTCTCAATCATTTTAATGATATCAGAATCATGGAATTGTGCCTCCTTAATTCTATCATATAATATGGCTCTTACTTATAAGGATGCTAATAAGGCTCTAGAGCTATTTATGGTTAACTTTGTACGTAACTCTTTCAACTGATAATATTCTCCTTTTAAGTGAGATAGCTGACCCTTAGACTTTCGACTGAGAGCATCAACTACGACATTGGCTTTCCCTGGGTGATATTTTATGGAACAATCATAATCTTTGATTAGCTCTAACCATCTTCTCTGCCTTAAATTCAACTCTTTCTGAGAGAAAATATATTTCAAACTCTTACGATTCGTAAAGATTTGACAAGTTTCTCCATATAGGTAGTGTCTCTAGATCTTTAAGGCAAATATTATAGCAGCTAACTCAAGGTCATGAGTTGGGTAATATAAGTCATGTTGTTTTAGCTGTCTAGAAGCATAAGCAATCACTTTATCATTCTGCATTAAGACGCATCCCAACCCTTGTCTTGAGACATTGCTATAGATTACATAATTACCTTTCCCTGAAGGAAGGCTAAGTATAGGTGCTGAGGTGAGACGTCTCTTGAGTTCCTTAAAACATTTCTCGCATTCTTCGTCCCAACTATACTTCACATTCTTCCTAGTTAACCTTGTAAATGGTGTGGCAATTCTAGAGAAGTTTTCTACAAATCTTCGATAATACCCAGCTAATCCAAGGAAACTTCAGATTTCTGATGCATTTAGCGGTCGTTCACATCTAAGAACTGCTTCTATCTTTGATGGATCTACTGCTATTCCTTCTCCAGATATGACATGGCCTAGAAATGCAACCTTTTTCAACCAAAACTCACATTTATCAAACTTTGCATATAATCGATGTTCCTTCAGAGTTTGAAGCACAATTCTCGTGTTCTCTATGTTCTTCCTCTGTTTTAGAATATACTAGAATATCGTCAATAAATACGATCACGAACTTGTCCAGATATGGACAGAAAACCCTATTCATCAAGTCCATAAAGGTTGCTGGGGCATTTGTCAATCCAAAAGGCATTACTAGGAATTCATAATTCCCATATCAGGTTCGGAATGCAGTTCTAGGGACATCTTCTCCACTAATCTTTAACTGATGATAGCCAGATTTAAAAAAAAATATTGGAAAATATAGAGGCAATCTTGGAAAATACAGAGGCTCCTTGCAATTGGTCAAATAAATCATCTATTCTGGGTAGAGGATAGTTATTGCGGACAGTCACTCTATTTAGTATCCTGTAATCTATACAAAGTCTCATGGAACCATCTTTCTTCTTAACAAATAAAACAGGAGCACCCCAAGGAGACATACTGGATTGTATAAATCCCTTATTTGTCAACTCCTGCAATTGGGTTGTGAGTTCTTTAAGCTCAGCTGGGGCCATTCTGTAAGGAGCTAAGGCAATTGGATGGTACCCGGAATGAGGTCAATAGTGAATTCATTTCCCTATCGGGAGGACTCCTGACAGTTCATAAGGAAACACTTCTGGAAACTCCTTCACACAGAAATATTTTCTAAACTGATTTCTTCTGCATTAGTATTAAACACATAAGCAACATAAGAGGAATATCCTTTGCTTAATAACTTCTGGCTAAGAGACAGGAGATGACGTGGATAGGATATATCCTTCTTTCTCCATAGAAAGTGAATTCGACGTCACCTGGTTTTCTAAAAGTAACATGCTTCTTATGACAATCTAGAAGAGCATGATATGTACTTAAGCAATCCATTCCTATGATAGCATCAAATTCCCTTATCTCCATAGGAATCAAGTCTACTTCAATATAATTTTCTCCTATCTTTACCAAACAATTTCGTAGGACATCCCTAATAATTTCTTGTTCTCCCTTAGGAAAAGAAATTGCTAAAGCATGCTTGAGAGTACTTGTTACGTTATCAACATATAAGAGAATCTTTGTGAAATAAAAAGAATGACTTGCTCCAAAATAAATAAGAGTATGTGCACTTTTACCAAAAATAATAGTGGTACCTGATACGACATCGTCCGCGAATATGGCCTCCTCTAAGGTACTAGCAAAGGCTTTTCCTTCTCTCTGGTTTGATCTCTTCTGTGTATTGTTTTTATTTTGTTCCCTTGCAGGTGGAGGATGACGTACAACAATATCATGATTTTCATTTTGTGCTGGTCTTCCCATAACCCGACGGCCTTGGACAAGTGCGGGACAATTCTGACGTATGTGGCCTATCTCGCCACATTGATAACACCCAGCGGTCCCCTTGCGGCAACTTCCCGGGTGAAACTTTACACAGTTTGTACATTGTGGAAAAGAAAGTGTTCTATTTTCAGAAGTCCCAACTGTAAATCTATTTGTTTGATTTCCTTGTACTCTAAGAGCTGACCTATTATCTTGTCTTGAATTCCCAGCTTTGGTTCTTTGTTCATGGTTCCTCTCCATAGGGTTCTATATGCAAACCTTTTCTTTCCGTGATCATTGCACTTTCTTCTTTCTATCACCACTCGTTCAGCCCTAC
This sequence comes from Ottelia alismoides, assembly GCA_037367405.1. Taxonomy (NCBI): domain Eukaryota; kingdom Viridiplantae; phylum Streptophyta; class Magnoliopsida; order Alismatales; family Hydrocharitaceae; genus Ottelia; species Ottelia alismoides. The sequence goes on along the minus strand of JAZKJV010010037.1, from coordinate 1,167,804 downwards.
GAGCAGCCTCCACCAATTTTGCATAATCAGTATATCCCGTGGCCGAAACCATTTCCTTTTGGTCAATATGCATACCATCTTCTAGACGTCTACATTTTTCTTCCTCGGTTGCAACCAGAGAAGCAGTAAACTTTGAAAGTTCGGTGAATTTCTTCTCATATTCATCAAATAAATTGCTCCCCTGAATAAGGAATATGAATTCCCTATGTTTCTCCTCATGATAAACCCTTGGGTAATATTTTCATTGAACTCTTTCTCAAAGATCTCCCAAGTAATGTGAGATGGGTTTGGATATTTCATTTTCACCGATGTCCACCAATCACCAGCGCTATCTTTCAGTAAAAATATTGTGTACATCAACTTCTGTTCATCCGTACATTCCATTAGAGCAAATATTTTCTCCATATTCTTGAACCATTCCCTTGCCTTCTTTGGATCAGTGTCTCCTACAAATGGTTCTCCTCCCAGCTTCTTTACATGTTCAAATGGCAACTGGTGCTCAAATTCGTGTCTTTTAACAGACTGTGCGGCCATGCCTCCTAGAGTTTGAGCTATCAAGGTCAACGTGTCGTACACGTTGTTATTGTTATCATTCTCATGACTAGGGCCTTGTGTGGTCATAGGTGGCTCTCCGCTACCATTGTTTCCTATAAAAATAAAACCTCAGTTAGATCCTTCATAAATCCTCCAATAATGATTCTAGACATCCTCAAGACTATAACATCAATAACTAAATTATCTTCCAATACTAATAGGTCAACTCCTAATATAATTCTTTCTCAAGTCCTAAAATCATAGCTCTGATACCACAAGTGACACGACCCGTCCCGCTAACAAGAATGTGCCGCGACAGAGATCTTTCTGCTTCTTTTTCCTCAAGTAAACTTGTGGCAATCTCATCAAACATAAGTATTTCAAGTTTACATTTCAAAGAAGTGTCTTACACAAGTTCTATCTATTACAACTCCATACAAAACAACAGACAGTAAAAACAAAAAAACGAAAACCAAAAGCCACCTCCTCCTAGTGTATAAGCGGTCCTTTCCCCTACTAGTCGTGATTATGTTGATCTGTACATAATATAATATAACGAGATGAGTCTATACCCATTTATGAGCTTAGACCCAGTAAAAGGATCTCAAGCTTTTTACATATAGCTAAAAATATAAATACGAGCAGCATGCCAAATTTTATGCTGATAACTTTGAAATAGCTTGAAAAAGAGACTTTATGACAGTAAACATATAACAACATGCTAGATTTGTAACTAAACATGTAAATCACTTCAAAAGCAGATAAACTGAAACATAATTATCACTATCAAGCTGTTTGTACTAATCACCACTATGGCTAAGTTATAGGATCATGAACGTTGAAACAAAGCTAAGTCATACGCGCACACGGTCCCAAAGACCAAAAACACCCTGCATACGACCCAAAGCCTATATGTATACAGAATGCGGACCCAAAGTCCTCTTGATACCATATCTAACGGTTTGCCATATCTAATGGCAGTTTCAGAGTCATATCTAATGACATCACCATATCTAATGGCTAGTTCATGATTTGTATAAAAGAGCTACTGTGGTGCTTATCTTCTGATTCTGATTCTTTTCTTGTCACTAATAAACCGTACTCTTTCTAATTCAAGCTCATAACAGCTAAATCGTGAACATAAAACAATCTTGACATAGCATGCATACTCTGACAACTATAACTATTAAGAACTTGAAATTCGATTCATATTGCATAGTAAGTGCACAAAACATATTTCTTATATAAAAAGCTTGAATCTAAGTAGTGAAACTTATGATTCGTGTTCCACAAAGAACGAAATGCTTAAACAACGTGCTACCATGATAAAACACCTGCAACAACATCTGAAATACGTTCTAAAGCCCTGATTTCGTATCAACTGTATAGTACTTGTAATTCATGCGTAAATTCTTTAGAAAACACGATTTCATACTTGCTATTCAAAACCATGCATAAAAGCTAAAGACTAGTGCTTCAAAATAGCGGTTGAGAATCCCTCACCTGATCGATATCTAACTCGAGTCGAGATCGCCTTCTTTTGTGAATTCTCCCTCTATAGCCATCCTAGATTTGAGTACTACAGCTCGATGCGGATAGAACTTCATTACGGCTTTTAAAAACGCTCTCGATCACCGGCAGGGCTTCACAGTGGCTCCTCTCGTGCTCCTCCCGCTACCTCGGCGGCCTTTCGGCTCTAAGGTGGAGAGAGTGGCGTGGGATGATGTGAATGGAATGGGGGGGGCATGGGTACATATAGGCCTCCACCCCCTTTACATGTGTGACATGTGTCAACATGTAGGGGAGGCTCCAAGACACATGTTTCCTCTCGTCCATGTATGAAGACACATGGCAAGCACTTGTCATTAATGTACCATGGCACATGGCTTATGTAAGAGATAACTTGTTGCCCAAGCAAGAGGCTACACCATGACACGTGTTAGTCTTAGAATGATGACACATGTTAGTAATGGATTTTTGACACTTGTCCTGACTATATAATGACACGTGTCCCATGATTTCCTCTCCATGTGTCTTACTATTGCTAATGACACTTAATTATCACTAATGACTGGTAATCAGTACTAATCGTGCTTAATTAATCTTAATGATGTAATTATGGTCTAATGAGCATAAATCTATAACATTATGACCCTATGCTAGTAGTGGCTTCTACTACTTATAAGGTACTACCAAAATTCCAGATTACTAGATGTGGTACTATGTTTTGATGTGCTACACAATCCAAAGAACCCTTTAAAAGTCATAATTATTCAAGATGGTATATGATTTTTACAAAACAAGTCTCAATGAAATTGTTGCATTAAAGCGAATCTATTGATTGTGTCAAGCACTATCAATTCAATAATTCCTTGAAATAACAATTGATAACTTTCAAAAGCATAGTGTACAAAACGCGTATTACACGTACGCCGGGTATTGCAAGAAAAATAAGAGAGAGGATATCAGAGAGTGACTCAAAAAATACAATAAGCGAAATAAATGCTGAAAAATAAATAAAATGGTAATTACAATAAAATAAGAAGGTGTCAGACTACCCGAATGCAGAAAACCGAACAAAAATTTTCAAAACACAAAACTAAGTCATTTGCCTCCCCAGCGGTTCCGAAAATCGTGGCTTTAAAAATTGTTTTTATTTTTATTCGTGCTTAAAGATTAATGTGTCATTCGTTGTAATCGGAATCGGTCAAGAAATAACCACAAATATTATTCAATGTTTAATCGAGTGTTTTTATGTTTATTTTACTTGGGCATGTCCCAAGGTCGATCACAAGGAGGCAAAGGAACAACCTAGATTCATGTCTATCAAGATTTGTGCACGGTTTTCAAGGTGGTCTTTTTTTGGAATTTTCAATGCAAATAAGGGACGCAAGATGCAATTTTGGCCTACTTTGGGGACTGAAATGTGAATTACATTCAAATGATGTCTGAAAAATATGAAGCTTGGCCACAAAGCACAATATGGTGAAATAAATGCAATGTTTTTTTTGGAATTTTTGGATGCACTATGAATTTTTTATGAATTTTTAAATGAAAACAGGATGATTTTCAATATTTAATTATAATAAATAATAATCCTCTTTATTTTCATGAAATAAAATTATCTAAGATCTATCACTAAGTGATGGATCTCAGAAAAATCCTAGACCTCGTAAATGTGGGGTTTAATACCTATTAAAAATTAAATACTAAAATATGCAAAATGATTTTTACAGAGCAAATTATGCGTGCAAATGCAAATCTTTTTGGGCACAATGTCAAGCACAATTAATTCTACACTATGTGATTTTTCAGGGATTTTTAGAGCAAAGGTTAATCAACTGTGAATTTCAGAGCATAAAATGGGCAAAATTCACAATTTTCCACAAAATAATTGATTATTAATTAACCATTAATTAGAAAAATATCCACATCATGTCAAAGTGTAGAGAATTAAGTGAGGAACATCATGCTATTTTTTTAATAGTTAAATAATGTCAAGTAAAGGTTAAAAATTAAAGAGAAAGACTGGGGTATCTATGCAATAAAAAATAAATAAAATAAGGGGGGACCTACGTGCATTACCTAGAAACAGAGGGGGTCTTCTGCAAATTTGCCAGAGGGTCACGTGCACTGCACGTGACCTTTGGCTGGCTTGGACTGCAGCGCAATAAATAGGAGGATCGGGGGTCCCCATGCAATTTACCCAGGGGCACGTGCGCAGCACGTGACCCCTAGGCTGGTTTATGTAGTGCTGACGTCCCCCTCGGATGCACGTGCCTCACACGTGCGCGAGGGGTCTCGGGACTGAGCGCCCGGTCGCGCGATGGACTACGGAGAGGCGGAGCTCCGGCGCTGGTGGCTCTAGCGGAGGACGGCTCCTGTGCTGAGAAGAAGGGCCAGGTGTTAACGTCCTGGCGAGGCTTCGGCGGAAGGGCTCGCTCCTGGCGACGCCTGAGCAGATGACCGGCGAGGGGCGGAGCGTCGATAAAGTGGCTCAGCGCGTCAGAGCGACGGTGGAGTTGCGAATAAGAAGTCGATGGCATCGCCGTTGGAGTAGTGACCGGAGAAGATGATGATGGTAGTGATGCACGACAGAGATGAAAGTCGTAGTTGGCGCAAGTGGTCCTTTGCGTTGATGAAGTAGGAGTGGGGGTTGTCGAAGACGATGAAGATACGTTGTCGATGAAGCGGTGGAGGCGATGTTGAAGATGACGTTGGATCGACGCCAAAGGCGGAGCTGGAGCAGTTGCGAGGCTGTGACGGCCAAAGGATCTCGCCGGAAAAGCGGGCAAGTGGTGCTGTCACCACCGCGTGCCTCGCATTCTTCGTGCCATCGGCGGATAGTTGCGGCTGGAGTCGAAGATGCCTTTAAATAGAAAAGAGAGGGGAGGGGCTGGCGATGGATCCAGAGGTGGTTGGCCGCGAGATTGTTAGGCGACGCATGAGATATGCGGGGGCGACGGTTGTGAGGAGTCGTCGGCAGAGGAATCGAGGAGAAGAGCGACGGTGGTTGGCGAGGATTGCGGGGGAGGAGGACAAAGGTGGATGGTCGTCCGATCGACCGAGATCAGACGGTCATGGAGGTGACGCGTGGCCCGGCGTGAGAAGGGGAAAAGGAGGGCGCGGGGCACGTACGAAACACGTGCCTGGGAGGCACGTGCGACGCACGTGCACCCATTAATTAATTATTTTTTTTAAAATGAAATTAAAAGGGGGCGAAAAAACGATGACACGTGGTGGCCTCAGGGGCTACCACGTGTCAGCACCAGAAAAAATGAAAATAAAAAACTTTGTAAAATCAAAAAGAAATAGTAAAAGACTTGGATCGAAAAAATTTCTTCACGAAAGTTGCTCGTCTCGATGAGATCTACAACTTTCATGAAGACATCAAAGCCAAAATTGGTCAAATGCACAAAGTGATATTTTTGGGGTATCCCATGTACATAGAATACCTTGATTTTTGGGTTTTCTAATTTTTTTGTCAATTTCAAACAAAATAAAAATCCAGAAAAATTATGGAAAAATCAAAGACATCTAAATCTATTTTTTTGGATTTTTATTAATTAATAAAATATGTACATAAAATACGGGTCAAAAACCGCTAAAATACACAATGTACAAAGGAGGCCCAAAACCCAACTTTCACATATGAGTTCCGATTCACTTGAACTTGGTCTTGTTTTTAAGGTAATTTAATGTACATTAGTTCAAAATTAAGTAGGATCAAATCAGACACTGGATGGGGAAGATATGTGGCTTTTAGTCCGAAAATCTTGAAACTAGGGTTTGGGTTTTTAGTCCACTTATTTGGTTTAGTGATTTTTTTGTATTTTTCATTTATTCTTGTTATTGATATGTACACTGTGGAGGTGGTTTTGTGTCATTCGTAGTTAGCATGAAGGAGTTAAAAATCCGGGAAGTTAGGCTATTTACAGGTCATTTTTGGCTTGGATTTTTGGCTTCTTATTTTGTGCTCAAATTATGGATAAAATGCCATTCTTATGAAAACATGCATGAATGCTAATTATGCAGAATAGATGCAGATATGCTGTTGATTTTGAGGGAATTGAGCTTAATAAATGAGATTTAGAGTGATAAATCCGAAATTCATCAGTGGCTCACATAAACAAGGACTATAATGCAAATAAAATAAACCTAGGGTTCTAACTGCAATTGTTCTGAAATAAAAACAACGTAAACTAATAATTACAGGACTACATGACAAAAAGCAAAATGACAGGTCCTAAGTGAAGTTACCCCTTTATTAATGATCGACGGTTGGAGATGTGACGGTGGCTAAAGGGGCACCCCTCTTCGCTGGACGAACGGTCCTGATCAACCCCCAGGTGAATCGGATGGTGGAGACACTCCGCGAATGGACGGCGATGATCAGAACTGGCGGAGGGGTACAGATCGGACGGTATCTGGACGTCCTCCAAGAACACTTCGCCGGTGAAGTTTGTCGACCCAATGCGCATGGTGGAGGTGTCCTCTGGAGCTGCTGTGATGTGGAAATGCTCGCCGACTCTGGTCTGCAGCTGGTGGGTACCTCCGATGAGGCCAGGAACCACCGGAGTGGCCTGGTGACGAAGAAGGCGCGAAGCTCCTATGCCCGAATGAGTTGACCTCCAGATGAGGTCGACTTGATCTGCAAGCTGCACAGAGAGAATCCTAGGTCAAGGGCAAAGTGTCGCGACCCGTCAGTGGGTGAAATGGGTGGTCAGATGGGTCGGAGCGGAGGCCTCCGGTGAGGCGATGGCGATGGAGGCCCACTTCTTCGTTCCAGAGCGAACCAAGGTGATCGGAGGGGCGTAGAAGGTGGGTAGAGGTCTCGTGGATGTGAATCGATGATCAAATGAGCAAACGGATGGTCAGATCAGCGTGAATCAACTGGCGAAGGTCGGCGGCGCGATTTAGGCGAAGATGGAAATTAACCTAACCTAGGGGGAATTTAAGGTACCTAATGGATGCAATCGACTGGGCTGGGGCTAAGGAAGCTCCCTGGGTTGTCGCCTCGATGGATCATTGGGGCCAAAGGCTTGGCTCGCTCGGTGGTGGAGCACGACGACACAAGTCGCCGAATCAGTGGCTGGGGCCTCCTCCTCCTCCTCGTTGCGACACTCTCCTCAGGTAGCTGTCACTCTAGGGAAGAGAATGGAGGTCCAGGGATGGAAGATGGAGGCCAAAGATGACCTGAAAAGTGCGGCGGAGCTGGGTTAAATAGTGATAGAGGTCCGGCTAAAATGGAGCCGGGCGAGGGTCTCGGATGAAGGATCTTTAAATGGATCCCAGGGTTTCGATTGATGATGGTCGGATAAAAGCGCGAAAATTCTGAGAAATCGGGTCGGGGCGCAAGATCCGCGGGCGAGTGGTCCTGGGGGGAGAGTTGACCGGGGTCAACAATCCCCGTGGACCAATCACATTATTCCATTTTTTAATTATTTGTAAATTCATTTAAAAATAATATATGATTTTATTTTAAAAACTTTTCAACATAAAATTTTTTTATTTATTTTTAAAGTATTTTTTAATGATTTTTATTTTTTTTGAAAAATAAATAACGTATTTACATTATATTATTATTATTTATAGGTATATATACATATGGATTTTTTATTTTTATTTTTAATTATTTATTTTTGTACAATTATTCCCATTTTATATTTTATTTATTTACAACATAAAATTTGGAATAAAAGGTATTTTTATTTTTATTTTTAGGATTTATTTTCATGAGTTAAATAAATAGGTTTATATACATGTGTACATGGTATATATACAAGGTTGAAAATGATTTTTATTAATTTTAGTTTTCTGATTTTTATTTTATATTTATAAATATTTACAAAATATGATAAACACTTTTTATTTTTATTTTGAGGAAAATAAATTTATTTATATACATGGAGTGATGTACATCCATGGTTGACCTTATCTCTCTCTACTTGGGTTCTTTTGCGGTCAGGCCCATGTTGAGCCCTCCCTTGGGATTAGGTCACTCAATATTTATTCTAAATATTTCCCTCTTTTTCTTGTGTTTCTTTATTACTTTACATTCATCAAAAAAATATGTTAATTATGCATATTTACATGATGCATGTGTTTTGACAACTTATGAGTTTTACACATATTTACATGGTATTTGGCTAAGGTTTCTAGATAAAATAAAGAAATAAAGAGTGATGAATGGGGATTCATCACCCTCCTATACTTTACTTTTGCTAGTCCCTTAGCAAACACTTATTTGAAAAAGAAGCGCAAAAGAAAAAGAAAAAGAAAAAGAGGATAAATCAAGGTTGATTATTAAACTTTCCTTCATTAAATTGAAATATGGAGCTCAATCAGGCCTTTGGATTATTAATTTGTCGGAACATTATTTGGACTTAAGCTTAGAACTTAACAACCTCTAAGTTCCACCAATCTATGGTCAAGACTCCTCAATAAACCAGATCAAAACAAGTCTACATACACAAACTCTAATGACTATGAATCTTTCCTTGTACGGTGTAAGTGATATGTAGCTCCCCACCTCAGAAGTAACAAAGAAACAACCTCCCTCATCCTGGTAGCTATAATGCCTCGGTCTAGCAACTCTTTCCTCGAGAAGCGGGGTATTCCCTTCTAAGTTCAAGTACAATCGGCTCAAGAAGAGGGTGAAGAAGAGAATGGACCATGACCAGTGTAGCCATGTATCCTTGGGAGCTCTAACTAGTGTAGCTGAGTCTCCCGCTGCAAGCTTCATGAGATGGTCATGCATAACACAAGCTTTGCTTTATTTGACTATGTACACTACAGTGGGGTTATTAAATTTTCAATCTGACCCACCACTTTTTTGGAGTTCTTTTCTTTTTGCACATTTTTTTTCATGTGCATCTATACAACATATCTACATGGTGCATCATATATACAAGGAGTTTTTCCTCTTGAGCCAGTAGACTATCCCTCTTTTGAAGCTTTATTGCAACCCACAGCTTCTATCTTTAGACTTCATAACCACCAGACCAAGTTGAGACGCACTTCCTTCACTGTAAAAAGAAGGGAGGTTCCGCCTAGAAGTACTACCCTCATATGCTACCCCAAGCCAAAGGAAACTGCCTCCTCACCACCTCATCCTTGGAGAGCTATGTGTAAAGTGGTGGTGCAAGTAAAGCCATTGCCTCTGAGACTCATGCGTGTGTTGTTAAGTGCTCTACTTAGGCTCATAAAGATGACATATGCTCATAGCCTAGTGGACTCAAAGAATTAAGTCCCAATGGACCTGAAAAGTCTTAATCCTAAGCCCTATAAGGTTCCTCTTATTATTAGGTGGATGAAGGTCTTAACCAAGCTCCATTTGTAAATTTAATTTCAGGCTAGTTTAAATGTCAACTATGATTTAGAAGAACTGTACAAGTATTTACAAAGATGCAATTTTACAAATATTTACACATGTGCAAAATTTTTAAAAATTGTACTATATACATAATTTTGATATGTAAATATTTACAAATCATTTATAAAAAAGGATTTTACAATCATTTGTACAAAAATATTTTTTATGAATAAATAGATATGTGCAAAAGAATTTTATGTACAAGGGAATTTTTTAATTTTTATGGATTTTTAGCCATTTTTATTTATAAACACACTCACACAAAGTACGAGTTATGGCTAAAGTACATAGGAAATATATACACATCCCCCTATACTTAGATCGAACGATGTCCTCAGAGTGATCAAGAGCAATGAAGAAGACATAACTCGTGCTTAGTAAAGGGAAGTGAAAAGGAAGGTATATACAAAAACGAATCAAAGAATAGAACGGAGAGGATGAAGGATATGGTTAGATCCCCAAGAGAATCACGGAAGCGTGAGCGTCGTATCGAATACGACAAGGAGCGACTAGTCGCACTAGTTGCTCGATGCAGTGGAATTTAAATAATTTCATACGAAGAAACCACATGATCCAAGAACACTTTCTGATCGTTTCATCTAAACCACAAACAAGTAATAGGATTACCTCTTGAAGCGTGGTTGTGATCGAGTCTCTGAACGAAGAGACCTCCTGTTTCAATTCTGATCCGACGGAGGAGACGCTTGCAAGCGCGGGGATGAACCGCGTGCTTCTCGCAATTGATGTTGATGATCCAAGCGGCGGATCTCCTAATCTCGACACACGAGATCCGACGTCTTCTTCACGAGCGAGGCACACCGAAGTAGACGGAGATCCACGAGTAGACGATCGAGCAGCATAACGACGACGCTGCGACGATGGAGAACCTTTCCTTGGCATCCATGGTGGACGGCGATAAGAGAGGAAGAGAGAGTAGGCATGTAGAGAGAGAGAGATGTGCTTCATGAGCATTGTGTGTAAAGAAGAGCAATGGGGTGCCTCTCCTTTTATAGGGTTTCTGGGATCCATGGATCTCAATCCAGGGGACATATAAAATCAATGGATGAGATTGATTTATGTCAATCTAATGGACAAGATTGTTGTTGGTGAAACCAACAAATTTAGATTAAAATATATTTGACAAAATCAAATATAAATCAATACAAAAATCACATCAATAAATAAGGAGAGAATATACATGGAGATTACATCTCCTTGTATATTAAGGGGGGACGGCCACCCATTCCATATAGGAATTGGGTGCCGCCCACCTCTATCCTATAGGAGGTAATCTCATGGATTTCCATGAGATTGCATGCCTCCTTAATTTTCTCTCTTATTTATTTCCAACAACTATTTGTTGGGATTTTATTCACCAAAAATAATTCTCAATTAATTTTGGGAATATTGCAATCTTGACATTGGAAATTTATGAATCATATTCACAACTCAAAACAACATATAATTTAAATTGTCAATTAATTAACAATGTGTATCCAATGCACATAATAATTAATCAACAAATATAAATTATAATTAGCTCTCTCTAATACATTATAAATCACATTTATAATATATTATGAATAATTGGATATTGCTATCCACATTATTCTTATCCATGACAATTAAATTATCTGGGATCTCTTTTTCTCATGTGTTCAAATAATATGAATCACATTCACATTATTCACATCTTTGATAATTAAATCATATTCAATTATCTTAGATAACTCTCTCTTTATAATATGAATCAAATTCATATTAATCATGATAATTAAATCACATTTAATTATCCATTTTCTCAATGCTTGGATACATATATCAATAATAAAATTATCCATGAACTCTTTCAAGGATAATGCGCATTCTCCGCGAATACATGGAGATAAGGACATGGCGATTGTATTGTTCCACGTATAGTGACTTGGATATTGAGATTACATATCAAATCCAGATCTCGGGCCTCCCATAGATGCTTGATTAAATCAAGACCGTAAATCTAATCTTCTCATTGGATCTGAATCACATTCAGATTAATGTCCAATATTTGGACTAAGATTAGGTTTACTTCTCTACTGAGAGGAGTCACTAAAATCCAGACCCGTTTCATCACTCCCTAGGAATGGAAGCGTCATAATTATACAATCGTTATGATCACATCACCCTCAGGTATTCCCAATACCTGTTCATCCTGCATACAGGAAGACTCAGATTAAACACAAATTATTGGATCAACATTATACTTTCTACTTCATGGTTTTATTAGTAAGTTTTCATTCGATCATTGGGAGTCGGTATCGATCATATACTTTCCAAAAGCATATATCATACCAAGGTCTTGATCAAATACTTTCCAAAAGTATATATCAAATAAACAAATTCAGTCAAGCTTCCAAAGCAAGATGACCGTGCACACGGAATTTGATTCTTCCCAATATCTCATGAGTGAGCTCATGTCTTCCGGTTCAGTAGTGAACATGTATGATCCCTTTGAGAGATTGTATTAGTCATATGCCCTTATATGCACACCAGCGCGCCGGTGTATAGACCTTGACTAGGTCATCAACCTATTGGTCTGCCAAATGTACATACTCAAACATATAGCATCACATATTTCTCCGGTCATTGGATGCGTGCCTATATCATGACAGCATACGATATAGAACTTTGGTTAACTCGATCTCGTTAAGTCAACTCTTTGACCTAACTAGTCTGACACCTCCGAATCTCTATTCCTATGTAGAGGACATGCATCAAGAGGTCGGTCAGATATCAGCCTTTAGAGAAAGGATTGTCATCTCCTTCTCAGGCTGGAGATCATCTCTTAACAATCATTTGATGGTGCTTGATGAGTCCTCAATCTAACTCTTTAGATATTCATCCAAGCACTGGCCTCTATGATTCAATAATTGAATCAACAGCTGTATGATCATCAAGATGTCCATGGTACATAACCCTAATTGTACTAAGGGACTTATTCTGCAAATTATGTATTCTTCATTTCAGATTAAGGAGTGAATTGCAATAACATTTATTGCATAATGGCTTGCTGTGGGCTCGCATTTCCAACAATCTCCCACTAGCCCAAAGAGTCATTAATGGGTTAATCATTTAAACCCACACTCATGTGAAAATCATAAGCTATTTAGAAAATAGCTAGGTATGTTGATCAGTCACTCTGTTCCCAAGAGACTACGCCAAGTCCTTTTACGACACTTGCCTATCCCCTAGTAACAGTGCTCGTATTCAATGCGAATCTTGCATCTTATGAAACCAATACTCAATTTTGTTATAGTGTCCTTGACACTGTAGCTCGATAATTATTATAACCAATATGTCTATAATCCTTATTAGAATACCTTCATTCCTGGAGATCTCTATCTCCTAAGGTATCTACAGTTAAGACCCTCATAGATCACTATATACAAGGTCTTAAACATTTGAAGATAAGACTTTGAGATCACTATCTCTAAGTTTCATCATCTTTTGAAGATATTGTTATTACTGCAACTAAGTGTTTTATTTCCATAGTAGGACTAGTAACATATTACTACTCCCACTGCACGACAGACATCTGGCTCTTTTGCACATCTAGCATACACTCAGCTTCTCGTAACAGATGCCCAAGTGCAAGCAGTTCTAGCATTCACTTCCTCAACTCTTTGAGTTGCTATCCCTTTAGATAGGTCAATACCACATCTTAAGGGAAAGAAGCCTTTCTTGGAATTTTCCAGAAAATGGAATAAGTCCAAGGTGTACTAGTAATGTGTTGGTCCCAATACCCTCTTCTGTTTGCTTCTGAACATCTTCAGAACTAGGATCTAAGAGGTATCCTTGAGATCATATCTTAAGGTATGTAACAACCAAATTATAAAACACTTATTATTATTCTTATATCATTCTAAATGATTAGAATAATATCTACATTCAGCACGATGAACACAATGGCATCCCACTAAGCTTCACATGGTTCAGCAAGATTTTATCATAAATCATAACATTTATATTTTCATCAAATCTTATGTTACAACTACAAGAAGCTTATTTGAGTCAAAGATGGAGTTCTTCAGCTTGCACACCTCGCTTTCCTCAACGATGAAGCCATGGGGATACTTCATATGAATATCCTCAGAGAGGGATTCATAGAGGAATGCAATTTTGACTCACATGATAAAGATGTCATAGTCGAGTTGTGTAGCTACAGTTAGCAATATTCTGATGGGTTAAACATGGTCACTGAAGAGCAACTCTCATCGCAAGCGAAGTCTTCTCTTCGATTCGCAGCTCATGGATACGAACCATGCTTTGAAGGTCTCTACCTTCTCATCAGGTTCCCTCTTTCTCTTTAAGATCCATTTACACCTTAACGGGTCTTACACATATAGGTGGATCCTCGAGGGTCCATATACAACACTTATATATGAAGTCTACATTAGACTTTTATTGCTAACATCCATCTTTCCATGACATGATCCTCAGGAGCTTCATCACATGAAGTCAGATCTTTGTCAGATTCAACTGACACATGGAACACATCCTCAAACTTATTTGAAGAAGTATTAATGTTTCATCTTTAAATTATTCTTTTAGTTTCAGATTTCAGGAGCCTCATTATCTTCTCAATATTAAATGAGTTCCTTTAGTTCATTTTCATCTTGATTCTTAAGAGAGTCATCCTCTGAGAATCATATTCTAAAAGATGAGATCTTTTAAGAATCTCAAGGTCATAAAGTAGGTATCCAATACCATCCTTTATTTTCCTAATGAAGTAGCACTCTCTGGTGCTAGATTCCAGCTTACTAGCTTGGAACCTTATTAGTACATACAATGTAGTCTCTACTATATATATATACTTGGAAACTAAGAGATAATTATGCTAAGATCTACCATTGATTAAATCATGTCATACATGATCAATTGTATCTCCCTATAACTCTACTGAGTTAAGGTTCATTAGGTGGATTGAGATAGGAATGATATTCACATCTTCATAAGGTATTCCTTGAATTCATCTAATAGGTACAAGCTACTTTGATTAGATCAAATTCATTTCATCTTCCTTCAAACTTTGTTTCTAAACCAAAATTGTCAAATCTTTGAACATTTCAAAGTTTTCTAAGTGAAGAGAAGAAATCTCATATCACAAATAATCATCAATAGATATCACATAACCATAATGTTTACTATGATATAGATGATTCACATACATCAATATGTATGAGATCCTGAATACCTTGACATCTTACACCTTTCCCAATGAAGGGTGTATTGGACATTTTACTTTGAATACAATATTCATAAGTATGCAAGTTTTGAAATTTTAGACATTCTAAAGTTTCATCTCTTACTTGTCCATTGATCTCATCAATAGAAATATGTCCAAAATATGATGCCCGATCATTGTCAAATGATTTTTATCCTCCTATTGATTTTTTTCAGTATTAGAAATCTTAATGAACCATTCATTAATTTTCTAATTTAGTGGAGTCCACTAGATGTTAGATTACTATCTGAAGTATCTCAATCATAACTCTTTATGATAGGCCTATTCCAGATCTCATGTTTATTCCGAACATTTAGAAATAAACAATGAGTGTATTCTAATATTTAGGTCATAGAGACATTCTCTAAGACCAAGGGCTCTCCCACTGAAAATGTGAAGTATATTCATCCGGTGGAAATTGTTGCAACAATGGCATCAACTCCAACATGGATGACCATTAAACCTTAAGATCAAATTTCTAATATTCTAATACATATGCAACCAATTGCAAGTATCATTATAAGATTGTGATACAATTATTAGACTTTATCTTATTAAATAAGTAAGTCAGTATCAATGATTATATGTAGATTAATCTGATGTACTATCTGATTCCCTCTCTAATGATTCTAGATAGATTTGATAGTCATACTATCAACACATCAACTTATTGCAGTATTGGCATTCATACAACTCTTTGGATGTCATATGGAAGTCACAGAAGTACAGTCAACTCTTTGACTATACTTCTTACTTGGGTCCAACCCATGCTTCCACTGTGCTCCCTTTATCTATAAGCAACCATTGCTCAAGACTAAGGATCTCTTATGTTAAAACCAAAAATTTCAATATAAGAGTACATGCTTCATTCAATTCACATAATGTGAATATTATGAAGCTTCATGAATGACTAGAGTATAGATAGTAGAATGATGACACTCATCGTACCTACATCCATTTAAACTCTTAAAAACTTAGGATCAGGTAGGTAATCAAACAATTTTTATCCATTATCTCCTATAGAGTCACCATTCTGCATAATGCAGAGAACCATGTCATTCATGATTATATGTCGAGAGCACATATGTATGCCAGAACATCTTCTTAGATTTTATAATGATTATTTGATAATTACGATCATTATCGACATGTCACTTCAAAAATACATTCGATGAGATCAAGACATATAGAGACATACAAACCCTAGGGTTTTAGGCCTATTGTCTATTTAATTATCATTCCTCATTATTATGAGGAAACTTGCACATTGCAACCACATACATTATGTGTTTAATTGCAAGTACAATATCTGGATCACAGGTCCAATCCATGATATTTTACTAGTTATTATTGAGTATAATATTGAGTGGGTTTAATGAAGGATTATCTGAAATAAGATATTTGCATAAGGGTATATATTTATATATATACATATCTTTACTTTGATTTAGGAATTTTTATATCAAAGTTGTCTTTCCATGTCAACAATGAAAGTTCATTCCCTTAATCACTTTCAATGTAAGAGATATACTTACCATTATATCTCAAGCAAGATCTGGGATCTCCTTCCTTATCTTTGTTGCATCCCAATAATATGAGAACCTACAACTCGGATAAAAAGAAGCGGGAACACATTCCGCCTTGCAAGTCCAACTTGCATCTCCCAATTCGATCTTTAACACCCGGGCCCACCACCCCTAAGGTGGTGTTGACCTATCATTAATTGAACCAACCGTCAACAGGAATACAACTCGCTATGCGCAATCCAATATCGCCCCAATAATATGAGGACTCGATATTGGGGTCACTACGCATATGTCCTTACTCTTTCGAGAAGCGACGAGCCCGATCCAAATGGATCATATGCAGGAGCTGTCACTTCGGACAGGTGTCTCCTACATATAATATCTGGCGACGGAACCCTTCGCCTTGACGGAAGACCATGGATGTCACTTATGTGATCCTCAATATCATATTCAAATTCTAATTAATTATCATGAATCATATTCACATAATTAATTTTTCCAAGGGAAACAATAACTCTATTCATAATAGAGTGGTTTAATTGGATATAATTAATTCAATCATATTAAATTAATTATCAATCCAATTTAATCAATCAAACTTGATTGCAATACTTGATTATATATATGGTATTATCTCAAAGTACGTTTTAATTCGTATTGTAATAATTAGAAAATACATCTTGATTTCTTTGGCATTATCCAGACCCTACCCGCTGTCATGGCCAGTACCGACGAGAGTGGGATGGACCACATATGTTGTAACCCGCTACCCCAGCGATCTCCGACTAGACACCATATCCGCCTGGGAAAGGATAATGCCAAATAGATCAATTTGTACTTGAGATGATCATCGGTCTTCAACCGAAATTATACCATATAGTAATCAAAAACATTTTTTGATTATAAGGAATTTTGCTAGACAAATTCCCAATCCTATTCAAGCAAGGAGTTTGATGATTGTGATTCCAATTATGATTTAGATCAAATCTAATCAATTAATTGGTTAAGGCCAAGTCAATTAAGGAAATAATCATCTTCCAATATTTCTCAAATATTTTCCATAATTATTTCTCGAAATTAACAATTAATTTCATTAATTGACAATCACATGGTTCTTGATTAGGACTGTAATTTCAGCAGTGACTCCTACTTACTAAAATTAGCATATCTCAACCATATTAAATCCAAATTAGAAAAATTTAATTTTCATAGATTGCTAATTTGATTTAGAACAGAACCCAAGTGAGGTTTCACGCATTTAGAGGAAAGTCTAAACAGTAATTAACATTTTAGTCACGTTCAGATCTACAGTTCCCGCAACAGTGCATACATGTTCATTAAAACAACCATATCTCGAGCATACGAAATCCGATTTACGCAAACTCAGATCCTATGGTTTTCTTATTTAATGGGGAAAAAAATTCAAATAAATAATTCGTGCTTAAACATTTTAAATACGGCCTAAATTATTTACTAAACAGATCTGTGAAATCAAATGCGATAAAAACTTTCGCGACCTTAACGAACCCAAGTCATTCTTGGTTTGCGGATTGTATCCAAAAAACTGTCAACCTGGCTCGGATACCACTTGAAGGATATGGTTAGATCCTCAAGCGCATCACAGAAGCGTGAGTGTCGTATCTAATACGATAAGGAGCGACTAGTCGCACTAGTTGCTCGATGCATCGGAATAAAAATAATTTCATACGACGAAACCACATGATCCAAGAACACTTCTCGGATCATTTCGTCTAAACCACAAACAAGTAATAGTATTACCTCTTGAAGCGTGGTTGTGATCGAGTCTCTAAACGAAGAGACCTCTTGTCTCAAGACCGATCCGACGGAGGAGACGCTTGCGAGCGCGGGGATGAACCGCGTGCTTCTCGCAAATAATGTTGATGATCCAAGCGGCGGATCTTCTGATCTCGACAAACGAGATCCGATGTCTTCTTCACGAGCGAGGCACACCGAATTAGATGGAGATCCACGAGCAGACGATCGGGCAGCATAACGACGACGCTGCGACGATGGAGAACCTTTCCACGGCATCCATGGTGGACGACCATAAGAGAGGAAGAGAGAGTAGGCGTGTAGAGAGAGAGAAAGAGATGTGCTTTGTGGGCATTGTGTGTAAAGAAGAGTAATGGGGTGCCTCTCCTTTTATAGGATTTTTGGGATCCATGGATCTCAATCCATTGGACATATAAAATCAATGGATGAAATTAATTTATGTCAATCCAATCGTCAAGATTGTTGTTGGTAAAACCAACAAATTTAGATTAAAATATATTTGACAAAATCAAATATAAATCAATCCAAAAATCACATCAACAAATAAGGAGAGAATATACATGGAGATTACATCTCCTTGTATATTAAGCGGGGACGGCCACCCATTCCATATAGGAATTGGGTGCCGCCCACCTCTTTCCTATAGGAGGCAATCTCATGGACTTCCATGAGATTGCATGCCTCCTTGATTTTCTCTCGTATTTATTTCCAGCAACTATTTGTTGGGATTTTATTCACCAAAAATAATTCTCAATTAATTTTGGGAATATTGCAATCTTGACATTGTGAATCATATTCACAACCCAAAACAACATATAATTTACATTGTCAATTAATTACACAATGTGTATCCAATGCACATAATAATTAATCAACAAATATAAATTATAATTAGCTCTCTCTAATATATTATAAATCACATTTATAATATATTATGAATAATTGGATATTGCTGTCCACATTATTCTTATCCATGATAATTAAATTATCTTGGATCTCTTTTTCTCATGTGTTCAAATAATATGAATCACATTCACATTATTCACATCTTTGATAATTAAATCATATTCAATTGTCTTAGATAACTCTCTCTTTATAATATGAATCAAATTCATATTAATCATGATAATTAAATCACATTTAATTATCTATTTTCTCAATGCTTGGATACATATATCAACAATAAATTATCCATGAACTCTTTCAAGGATAATGCTCTTTCTCCGCAAATAGTTGGAGATAAGGACAGGGTGATTGTATTGTTCCACGTATAGTGACTTGGATATTGAGATTGCATCTCAAATCCAGATCTCGGTCCTCCCATAGATGCTTGATTAAATCAAGACCGCAAATCTAATCTTCTCATTGCATCTGAATCACATTCTGATCAATGTCCAACATTTGGACTAAGATCAGATTACTTTCTACGGAGAGGAGTCACTAAAATCCAGACCCATTTCATCACTCCCTAGGAATGGAAGCGTCATGGTTATATAATCGTTTATGATCACATCACCCTCAGGTATTCCCAATACCTGTACATACTGCATACTGGAAGACTCTGGATAAACTCGAAGTATTAGATCAACTTTATACTGTCTACTTCATAGTTTTATCAGTAAGTTTCTCATTCGATCATTGGGAGTCGGTATCGATTATATACTTTCCAAAAAAGTGTATATCATATCTAGGTATTGATCATATATTTTCCAAAAGTATATATCAAACCTACAAATTCAGTCAAGCTTCCAATGCAAGACGACCATGCGCATAGAATTTGATTCTTCCCAATATCTCATGAGTGAGCTCATGCCTTCCTGTTCAATAAATGAACCTGTATGATCCCTTTAAGAGATCGTATTACTCATATGCCCTTATATGCATACCAGTGCGATGGTGTATAGACCTTAATTAGGTCATCAACCTATTGGTCTGCCAAATGTACATACTCAGACATGTAGCAACACATCTGTCTTCGGTTAGAGGATGCGTGCTTGTATCGTGACAGCATACGATATAGGACTTTGGTTATCTCGATCTCGTTAAGTCAAATCCTTGACCTAACTAATCTGACACTTCTGAATCTCTATTCCTATGCAAAGGACCTGCATCAAGAGGTCGGTCAGATATCAGCCTTTAGAGATAAGGATTGCCATCTCCTACTCAGGCTGGAGATCATGTCTTAACAATCATTTGACGGTGCTTGATGAGTCCCCAATCTAACTCTTGAGATATTCATCCAAGCACCAGCCTCTATGATTCAATAGTTGAATCAACAACTGTATGATCATCAAGACGACCATGGTAACTAACCCTAATTATACTAAGGGACCTATAATGCAAATTATTTATTCTTCATTTCAGATCAGGGAATGATATTTGCAATAGCATTTATTGCATAATGGCTCGCCGTGGGCTTGCATGTCCAACAGATGCCGCCATTGTTGCTGAGCCAGAGCGCGGTACTAATGCCGCTATTCAAGCTGTCGAGGGTGGTGCTGAGGCCACCATTTCCAGATCTTCACCTGTTACTTTTCATTCAGATCATGTATCTCATGAAGATTCTGTGAATAAAGGAAAGGGTTTATTATTTGTGTATCCTTCTATGTTGATTGATGATTTATGTATGGATTCTACTTTGGCTGAGAACCATAAATCTGATCCTAGTCCTTCATCTGAGAAGGACCCAATCGTCCCCTTTCCCTAAGTACTCCGCTCGGTTAAGGGGACCAAAAAAGATCCAAAAAAGTCACACCATCTAGAGTTCAGCCAACAGATGATGGACCGATTTCACATTCAACTGACTCTACAGGTGGCCTTCAAGAACATCCCTCTCTCCCAGAGATTCCTCAGAGACAGGACCACCATTCGGAGGAAGAGGAGGAACCACCAGTCTGAGATCCATGTGCTCACTCGCGCCACTTGCTTCGCCATCCAGAGCCGTCTTCCAATCATGAGGCCAGATGCAGGAGTGCCTTATGTCAGATGCCATATTCATGAGTAGATGTTCGACCATACTCTATTAGACGGCGGGTTTTCTTTCAACCTACTTCTGGCAGTCATACTCGACCGCTTTGAGTTTAGCCCTCTACGACAGAGCAGGGCATTCCTTCAGTTTGCTGATCGATCTGTCAAGAGGCCGAAACGGTTGCTGAAGGACGTTGTCGTCACGATTCAGGGCTTGTAATTCCCCGTGGACTTCATAGTGTTGGACATGGAGATCCCTGAGTCCGTGACCGATACCCCCATCATTTTAGGACGCCCGTTCTTGGCCACAGCCAAGGTAGTGTCCGATCATGATAGCGGGAAGGAATACTTTCGTGTCGAGGGTGAGAGTATACAAATAGAGACGATCGAGGAGACTAGAGGCAGAGATTCAGCTTGCTCAGATCTGCCTTCAGGTTCAAAGAAGATGACAAAGGCAAAGCGAGCCATCCACACGGACTGTGATATTGTGATTACAGATGATGAGGTAGTTTGGTCCGATCCAGTTTCACGAGCCATCATCTCACCTTCAAAGTTCGTTGATGCACATATGCCAGTAGAGGAGAGCTTGGATAGCACATTCCTAGTCCATGATACATTTCAGGCAGCAGATCTGGGTCCCGACCGTGAGGCAGTTGAATGGTTTGATTTAAATTCAGATCCATCGGAGTCAGACATAGATTGGGCAGAGTTGGATGACATGATTCCTTATCTGATTTCCCCAGAGCCTATAGCTAGGGAGGAGACGGATTCCATTCAGAGTAGAGAAACACCAGCAGAGCAGTCTCCACCAGATTCAGATTTTTAGCAAGAGTTCTCATATTCACATGCAGATTTGGTCGCATTCACTCAAACTTTTTAGAGGCCAGATCTGCTAGCTCCTAGTTGCCTAGAGCATAAGACCTTGTCGCAGTTGCTAAACTATAGGTTTCTTGCGGGTGAGCATGAGATGCACCCAATCATTATCTCAGCAGTTTGACTAGAGAGCAAGAATCCTGTCCGATGGGGGTTCTTGAAAAGAACCGCAAGGTGATAGGATGGAGCGTAGCTGATCTCTAGGGGTTAAGTCTGGCCCTGTGATCCCACCATATCTATCTCGAGGAGGACGCGAAGCCGTCACGTGAGTTCCAGCGGCGACTGAACCTGAATCTTCGAGAGGTTGTCATGAAGTAAATTTCTAATTGGTGGAGTGCCAATTTTATCTACCCCATTTCCGACTCCAAGTGGGTCAGTCCATTACATGTGGTTCCCAAGAAGACGGGCATCGCTACAATTGTGAGTGAGTCTGGAGAGGAGATCGCTACCTGGGTACCCACTTCTTGGAGGGTCTGTGTGGACTACAAACGATTGAATCAGGCCACCAAGAAGGATTATTTCCCACTGCCTTTTATTGATCAGATTATAGAGAGGCTAGCAGGGAAGAGTCACTATAGCTTTTTGGACGTGTACTCCGGATACAATCAGGTGGCCATTACACCAGAGGACCAGGACAAGACTACATTCACATGTCCCTTCGGGACATATGCTTTCAGACGCATGCCCTTTGGTATATGCAACACTCCGGTGACATTCCAAAGGTATATGTTGTCCATATTTTCGGACATGATGGGTGAGTGCTTGGAGGTCTTCATGGATGACTTTTCGATCTATGGTGATGGGTTCGATTCTTGTCTTGAGTGCCTAGACCGCGTCCTACATCGATGCATTGAGATCGACCTTGTTTTGTCTTCGGAGAAGAGTCACTTCATGGTGACTCAAGGGATGGTGCTTGGCCACATCATTTCCAACAGGGGCATGGAGGTTGATCTGACCAAGGTGGATATCATTAGAAAACTCAATAAACCGTCCAACTTGCGACAGTTACGGTCTTTTCTGGGGCACGTCGGTTTCTACCGACGATTCATTCATGATTTCAGCAGGATTGCCCGACCGCTGACTGATTTGCTGACCAAGTACACCGAGTTCATAGTTGATGATAAGTGCCTTGCATCATTTAAGACACTCAAGAGTCTAGTTGTTGAGGTTCCTATCCTCCAGCCGCCTGATTGGTCTCTCCCATTCGAGATCATAACGGATGCTTCCGATTTTGCTGTGGGGGCCATGCTGGGATAGAGGAGGGATGGATTGCCTTTTGCCATTCACTACGCTAGTCGTACATTGGATATCGCGCAGCGGAACTACACTGTCACAGAGAAAGAGATGCTAGCCATAGTCTTTGCCCTATATAAGTTCAGATCATACATCATTGGATCTAGAGTGACTATTTACACTGATCATACCGCCATTAGGTACCTCATGGCAAAGAAGGATGCCAAAGCCAGATTGACCAGATGGATCCTTCAACTCCAAGAGTTTGATATTTAGATTAAGGATAAGCCTGGAGTCATGAATGTGGTGGCGGATCATCTCTCTCGATTATATTATCTTGAGGATTTTAAGCAAATTGACCCTATTTGTGAGACCTTCCCAGACGAGGCAATCCTTGCTATCGCCTCACTACTGTGTACGCTGACATTGTGAACTATCTTATCTCCAAGAAAGTTCCACAAGGTTGGCCCAGGCAGAGACTAGAGACCTTCCTAGCGAAGGCCAAATCTTACCATTGGGAGGATCCCATCCTTTACCACGAGGGAGGGGATAGTGTCTGGCGACGGTGCATTCCTCAGGAGGAATACCATAGCTTCCTCACCTACTGCCACAAGCTAGAGGCAGGAGGACATCACTCTGGGAGGAGAACGACACAAAAAGTGCTCCAATCCGGCCTATGGTGTCTTATTCTCTTCAAGTATTCTAATGAGTTTGTGAAGAGATGTACAGACTGTTAGAGGATGAGCACTTGTGGACAACGTGATATGATGCTGATGCAGCCCATTCACTAATGTGAGGTTTTTGACGCATGTGGCATCGATTTCATGTGTCCATTCTCTAAGAGTCAGGGATTCGAGTACATTCTGTTGGCCATTGATTATGTGAGTCGTTGGGTTGAGGCAATCCCCACCCGAATCGTAGGTGCTAGGACTGTATGCCAATTTTTGAGGAAGAATATCATTTCACGGTTCAGGGTACCTTGAGTGTTGATTTCTGACGGGGGATCTCATTTCATCAACGACAAGGTAAAGGCCTTTGCTAGCGAGTTTAACATAGACCATCAAGTAGACACTACATACCACCCTTAGACCAATGGTCTTGCTGAAGTGTCGAACAGGGAGATCAAGTCTATATTGCAGATGGTCGTCCGCCTTGACCGAAAGGATTGGTCACATCTTTTGGACTCGGTCTTGTGGCCATATAGGACGTCCTTCAAGACTGCTTTGGGTACATCTCCCTTTCGCCTCATTTATGGCTATCCCTGCCATTTACCTGTTGAGCTGAGACACAAGTCACTTTGGGTTGTTACAGAGATACTTTTGGATCCAGTGAGTATAGGAGACCAGAGAAGAGCAGAATTGGCAGCCCTGGAGGAGCTTAGAGATGAAGCCTTTTAAAGCAGCCTGCATTATAAGGAGAGAGTGAAGGAGTGGCATGATTCTCATATCAGCCACAAGCAGTTTGAGCCAGATCAGAGAGTATGTTTGTTTGATGCCAGTATTCGATTATTTCCAGGGAAGTTACAGATCAAGTGGAAGGGACCATACCTGTTCCGAAAGGTACATTACAGTGGAAGCATTGATATATCTGATTTGTCTTCTGATGCTACCTTTCGTGTTAACGGGCAGCGACTCAAACATATCTAGATCATGAGCCACTGATCCTTGACGTCGCCCCTATTCATTTTGTGTATGATGTGGTCTTTGACTCACATCTATAGCATCTCACGCTTGATTATCATTGTCTCCCACCATGTACAGATCCAATTGTACCTATCATTCCATTCTTTAGTCCAACACCCCATCTTTATCTTATGATTATGCTATACTTAGGGTGTAGTTTACCCTAAGTATGGGGGGTGTAGGACTCTCGGGTATTCTTTTGATTTTTTCTACCTCTGTTTTGCTGCCTATAGTTAGGGATATTTTACCCTAAGTATAGGGGAGGTAGACCATGTACATTCTTCCACTCGGATTTCCCTTCATGTACAACTTGCTATACTTAGGATGACTTGATCCTAAGTATAGGGGGAAATACCGAGTCCTCTTCATTCTATTCTTTGATTCGTCATTGTAGTATACCATTCCTTTTCACTTTCCTATACTAAGCATGAGTTATGTCTTCTTCATCGCTCTTGATTCACTCTGAGGACATCATTCGAGCTAAGTATAGGGGGTGTCGTATATATTTCATATATACTTTAGCCATAACTCGTACTTTGTGTGAGTGTGTCAATAAACAAAATGGCTAAAAATCCTTTTATCCAAAAACCATAAAAAATTAAATTTTTTCCTTGTACATAAAATTTTTATTGCAAATACATAGCTATTTATACAAATTATTTTTGTCCAAATATTTGTAAAAATGATTTGTGTAAATAGTCTGTCAATATTTTGATATCAAAATTATGTATATAGTACAAATTTTTTATAAAATGTTTGAAAAACACAAAGTTTGCAAAAACCGTGTGTAAATGTGTGTAAATATTTTGCAAAACTTTTGCATGTGTGTAAATATTTTGCAAAACTTTTGCACTCATGCATACATCCATGTTTTCAAACATTTTCAAAATTTTTGCACATTTTCAAAACTTTTGTAAAAATTGCATATTTGTAAATATGTGTACAGTTTTTCTAAATCTTGATTGACATTTAAACAGGCCTGGAATTAAATTGGAAAATGGAGCTTAGTTAAGACCATAATCCACCTAATTCTAAGAGGAACCATATAATGCTTAGGATTAAGACTTTTCAGGTCCATTTGGGACTTAATTCTTTGAGTCCACTAGGCTATGAGCATATGTCATCTTAATGAGCCTACGTAGAACACTTAACAATGCACACATGACTCTCAGAGACAATGGCTTTACTTGCACCAGCACTTTACACATAGCTCTCCACGGATAAGGTGCTGAGGAGGCAGTTTCCTTTGGCTTTGGGTAGCATATGAGGGTAGTACTTAAGGCCGAACCTCTCTTATTCTTATAGTGAAGGAAGTGTGTCTCAACTTGGTATGGTGGTGATGAAGCCTGAAGACAGGAGTTGTGGGTTGCAATAATGCTTCAAAAGAGGGATAGTTTACTGGCTCAAGAGGAAAAAGTCCTTATAAATATGTTGTACCATGTAGATATGTTGTACATATGCACATCAAAAAAATGTGCAAAGAAAGAAAAGCTCCAAAAAAGTGGTGGATCTGATAGAAAATAAAATACCCACCAGAGTGTATATAGTCAAATAAAGCAAAGCTTATGTTACACATGACCATCTCATGAAGCTTGCAACGGGAGACTCAACTACACTGGTTGGGCTCCCAGGGATACTTGGCTACATAGGTCATGGTCCATTCTCTTCTTCCCCCTCTTCTTGAGCCGGTTGTACTTGAACTTAGAAGGGAATACCCCGCTCCTCGAGGAAAGAGTTGCTAGACTGAGGCATTAGAGTTACCTTGTTAAGGGGGGTTGTCGCTTTGTCATTTCTGAGGTGGGGAGCTACGTATCACTTACACAATACAAGAAAAGATTCATGGTCATTAGAGTTTGTGTATGTAGACGTGTTCTGATATGGATTATTGAGAAGTCTTGACCATAGAATGGTGGAACTTAGAGGCTGTTTAGTTTTAAGCTTAAGTCCAAACAAGGTTTCGACAAATTAATAATCCAAAGGTCTGACTGAGCTCCATATTTCAATTTAATGAAGGAAAGTTTAATAATCAACCTTGATTTCCCTTATTTTTATTTCTCTTTTTCACTTCTTTTTCAAATAAGTGTTTGCTAAGGGACTGGAAAAAGTAAAGTATAGGGGGGTGATGAATCCTCATTCATTACTCTTTATTCTTTTATTTTAGCTACTTATCTTGGCAAAACCACATGTAAGTAGCTCTAAATAAAATAAATTAACGAAAGGCATGCATTTGATAATATCAATAATTAACATGTTTTTGGACAAAAATAAAAGAATAAAGAAAAAAAAGAGATATTTAGAATAAATATCGAGTGATCCGAACCCAAGGGAGGGCCATGCAATGGCCTGACTGCAAAATAAAACAAGTAGAGAGATAGGGCCATTCAACCTCTTGTACACTCCTTCTTATGTATATACTTTATTTTCATAAAAATAAAATAAAAATAAAAATGTCTTTCTAATACCTTGTATATATTTCTAAAAATAAAATAAAAATTAGAAAAATAAAATCAAAATAAAAAGAAAATCATTTCTCTATCTTCTTGTACATATACCATGTATATAGGAATACTTCATCTATTTATTTCACCTTTGTAAATTGTTAATAAAAATAAAATAAAATTCTTTTATATCCCAAATTTTATGTTGTAAATAAATAAAATATAAAATTTGGGTTTTTATACAAAAATAAAAAAATAAAAATTAAAACAAAAATAAATAAGTATTTTATACGTGTATATAATATTATATAATGTATATAACATAATTTATTTTTCAAAAAAATAACTAAAAATCACTAAAAATAGTTTGAAAATAAATAAACATTTTTTTATTATCTAAATATTTTTAAATAAAATAGTTTGCTATTTTATTTTAATTTCAAAATAATTTTAACTGGGAATAATCAGATTGGTCCATGGGGGAAAGTTGACCCTGGTCAACTGCCCCCCTAGACCACTTCCTAAGCGGACACTTGCTCTCGACTCGATTTCTTCCAATTCTCCCACATTGATCCTCTCTCCATCCCTCTTGATTAGAGGCTCCGAGTGTCAAGGATTGATTCATGATGCTCACCTGAGCGGGGGAGTGTTTCAGCGAGGAACTGAGAGCTCTAGCCTCAGATCCGGCAAGCCCTCTCGTCGTGCTCCGCCATCGGCGAGCCCGAGCCTCTGGAGACGTCGCTCCATTAATGCGAAGATCCCCAGAGAGCCATGACCTCCAGCCTAGACGAACTCCTCCATCATGTAGCGTAGCTATCCATTAGTTAGCTTTGATTTTCGATTTTTATATTTCCGGCCAGAATCTTTCATCGACCATTTCTTCGTTCTCCGATCACCCATCTACTACTCCGACCATCCCATGATCTCCACGAGATCTCGCTCCACCTTCTTCAGCCTTCATTTGCCTTGGTTCGCCCCAGAACAGGTCCCCAACTCTCCTCCGTCGTCGTCTCACTGGAGAGCATAGCTCTGCCTCGCCCCGTCACCCCATTCGCCCGCTAACGGGTCGAGGCACTTTGTCCTCGACCCAGCAATCTTCCTGTGCAGGTTTGTAAGAAGAAGGACCTCATATGGATGTCAACACCCGAGCACAGGAGCTCCAGGTGATTTAGCATCGTCGAGGTCTTCCAGGAACTCCCGGCCTCATCGAAGCCCCCTATTCGCTGCGAACCATCTCCAGCGTCGTTTCGCCCAACAAAGCAGCATCGGAGGAGCTCACATCCACGCGTATGGGCCGTTCAAAGTTCGCCGGCGGCGAGTTCTTCGCCGCTCATCCAGGACCCTCCTCCAATGTCCGGTCGGGCTCCTCTTCCAGGTCTAATCTCATCCATCCAACTACGGGGAGCTCGCATCCGTTGGATCCATCTGAGCATCGGATCTCGTGCATTGATCGTCGAAGGCATATCAGCTAATCAAATCCGTTTGATCTTAAGTGAAGACTCCTCGACCATCGGATCTGTAATAAAGGGGTAATTTACACTTGGGCCCTTAGCTCTTTTCATATTTCAGTTTAATCCTATAAAAATTTTTAGAAGTTGTTTTATTTTGGATAATTTGCACTTAGGACCTCAGCTTTATTTTATTTGCAATTTAGTCCTTCTGAGTGTGTTGCACGTGATCTATCACGTGTTGTTTGGGTTATTTGCACTTTTCTTCTTGAGGTTTATTGTCGTTACTTTTTGAACTATGTTAAATAAGATTTGCATATATACCCATGTTTGCGTGCTTCGCATGTCGCCCTCGTGCATGCCTGGGCTTTTTGCATTTCATGCCCTACATTTCTTCCGCATTTTATTATTTGGCTGGATAGTTTTAAATATTTGCAAATGGGTCCTTGTGGCTTGCATCTTTGATTGATTGAATAAAATATCAAACTTCATCCAAATTTCACGAAATTTGGAAACATGGCTCCTGCCTTGTTGTAAAAATTTCTGTGAATTTTTGGATTGATTTTGTTTTGATTTTATAATTTTAAAATTTCAAAATTTTGATTTTTGCTATTGTTTGAATTGAAAATTCAACTAAAAATATTAAAAACCCTCTAAAAATTCAAAAAAATATCTTCTACTTGTTTTGTTGTGGTTTTAATTCTGTGCAATATTTGTTTGAATTGGATTTATAAAACCCTAAAAATTTAAAAACACTAAAACCTCGTAGTAAACATTAAAAATTCAAAAAAATCAAAACAAAATACAATTTCTTTTCATGTAATTAGGTTTTTATTTGTAGTTTTCATAAAATTGTTGCTAGACTTTTATAGGATATTTTTCTATTTTTAAAAATCCTTTAGAGTCTGGTTGCATAGTAGCTTGCAATTTTTCTCTTATTTCATTTTTTATAAAATCAACTAAAAATCATAAAAATCTTATAAAAATACAAAAACATCTGAATATTCATAAAACCCAAAAATATTTTTATTTAAATTTTCAGATTGTTTTTGAAGTAGTTAATAATTGTTTGATTGAGGTTTTCTTACCATTTTCAACCTTTTTCCCAATATTAAAAATCCAAAAAAATTAAAAACTTAAAAATCCACCAAAAATATTCATTTTTTATTTCCGACTACTTTGTAGGATTTCCAATCCGTGCTCCTTGTATTCGACCCTGGTAGCTATACCAGGTAAAATAAAATAGCGAGACCGTTGTTTTTGCCTTGAGTGTTTGATTTTTCCTTTGGTGGTCTTCTAGTTTCTTGATTGACTTAGCCTCACGGTTCGGGTCGTAATGACCCTGATTTACACCTTAACCCAAACTGTGGGTTTTTCTAGGTCATCAGAATGGACTGACCGAAGACATATGTATTGATATATGTAAAAGTATTTACATTTGAAAGACCGATAGGTTGACGGTATAATCAAGGTGTATACACCGGTGAGTTGGTGTGCATAAAAGGGCATATGAGTAAGACGATCTCTCAAAGGGATCATACATGTGGACTAGTAAATCGGAAGATATGAGCTCACTCATAAGGTATTTGTGACTAATCAAATTCCATGCATGATCAACTTGCTTTGGAAGCATGACAAGAATTTGTAGGTATGATATATGTGTTTGGAAAGCATGTGATCGTTACCAACTCCCAGTGACCAGATGAGAAACTTGATGATAAAACCCTGAAGAGGACAGTTTAAAGTAGATATATTTCTTCAGGTTTATTTTAGATTGACCAGTATGCAGGATGTATAGGTATTAGGAATACCTGAGGCGATATAATCATAAATGATTGTATAACCATGATGCTTCCATTATGAGGGAGTGATGAACCAGGTTTAGAATTTAGTGACTCCTCTTATTAGAGAAGTGATATGATCTTAGTCCAAATGTTGGACATTAATCTGAATGTGATTTAGATGCAATGAGAAGATTAGATTTAGGGACATGATTTAATTAAGCATCTTTGAGAGGTCCCTGAGAGCTGGATTTGAGATGCGATCTCAATATCCAAGTTAGTATACGTGGAACATACAATCGCCATATCCATATCTTCAAGCATTCATGGATAAAGCACAGGGTTAAAGAATTATTCCATTGATAAATATGTATCCAAGGATTGAAAATAGATAAATAAATGTGATTTAATTATCATGAATAATGTGAACTTGATTCATATTATTTGATGTATGAGAATGATGATCCAAGATAATTAAATATGATTTAGTTATGATGGATGTGAAAAATATGGATAGCACTATACATGTTAAACATATATCATACATGTGATTTGTAATATATTAAAGATAACTATGTGTAAATAACATTTATAATTTAAATGTTTATGTGAATTGGATTTGCAATGGACAGTTAATTTAACATGTAATTTACATTTTATTTTGTGTGTGTGAATGTGATTCACGATTTTTCATGGAATGATTGCAATATTCACGAAATAATTATGAATTATTTGTGAATAAATTTGCAACAAGTGCTTCTTGCAAATTATGGAGAAAATAATGGAATAACGGATTTCATGAAATAGGAGAAGATGGCCCCCTTCCAATTGTGGAGGGTGGATTGCCACCAAGTCCTAATTGGATTAGTGGTCGTCTGCCCCCTTATGGAAGGATGTTTACCTCTTTCCTATTTCTCCAAGATTAATTGGTTTGTTGAAATTAAGTTATATTTATTAATATTCAATATACATTTAATTAAATAAATAAATTTTTGTTGTATTTTATAATAAAATCATGGTCATTGAATGGAAAACAAATCAATCTCAATCATTGATTTTGTGTTGTCCATGGATTGTGATCCATGTACTCTCAAAATATTTTAAAAGAAGAGGCAACCCTAGCTCATCATTTTTAGACAAAAATTGAATAGCATCTCTCTCCTTCTCATAATACTACATGCCCCATCTCTCTCTCTCTCTCTCTCTCTCTCTCCTTAGAGTGGTCGTCCACTCTAAACCCTAGAGAAGATCGTCGTCATCGCCACGCCATTGTAACGCTGCTTCAATCATTCGTGGATCTTCATCTCCTTTGGTGCACCTCACTCGTGAAGAAGATATCAGATCTCATGTGCTGAGATCGGGAGATTCACCACTTAGATTGCTAGGATCATGTGTTTCATCAATGCGCTCGCAAGCATCTCCTCTATTGGATCAGACTTGAGACAGGTCTCTTACTTTAGAGACACAGCCGCAATCACATTTCAAGAGGTATCTCGATATGTACTTTGTGGTTTAAATGAAATGAATTGAGAAATGCTCTCGGATCATGTGGTTAATGTTACCGCTCTGAGCAACTAGTGCAACTAGTCTCTCCTAATCGCATATTATGCGATCTTCACACTTCGGTGATGTGCTTAAGGTTCTCTATATAACCTTCGCATGCAAGTCGAGGATGTTAGCAATGTGAGCCCGAGGCGAACCATTCCTGCAATAAATGTTATTGTAATTAATGAGTTATCAATAAAAGTTATTGATTATGTCTCACTCCCTCTCTTATATAGAATGAATGAATGCACTATAAGGTCCCTGTGTACAATATGGGTTATGTACCACGGCCAACTTGATAATTATACAGCTGTTGATTCATTGATTGAATCATAGAGGCTGATGCTTGGATGAATATCTAAGGAGTTAGATAGAGGACTCATCAAGCATCATCAATGATTGACAAGTAGTGATCTCCAGTCTGAGTTGGAGATGGCAATCCTATCTTATTAGACTGATATCTGATCAACCTCTTGATGCAGGTCCTCTGCATGGGAATATTGATTCGGAGGTATCAGATTAGTTGAGTCAATGAGTTGACTGAACGAGATCAAGATAACCAAAGACCTATGATGAATACTGTCACATCACAGGCAAACATCCTTTGACCAGAGACAGATGTATTGTTATATGTCTGAGTATGTACATTTGGTAGACTAATAGGTTGATGACCTAACCAAGGTCTATATATCGGCGAGCTGGTGTGCATGTAAGGGAATATGAGTAATATGATCTCTCAAAGGGATCATACAGGTTCACTTGTGAACCAGAAGACAAGAGCTAACTCATGAGGTCTTGGGACTGACCCAATTCCATGCATGGTCATCGTGCTTTAGAAGCATGATGTGAATTTGAAGGTAAGATATATGCTTTGTGAAAGCATATGATCTGTACCATATCCCAAGAACCAAGATTGTGAAACTTAGTGATCAAACCCTGAAGATGACAGTGTAAAAGTGATCTATATCTTCGGGATGATCATGAGTCTTCCAGTATGCATGATGTACATGTATTGGGATACCTGAAGGGAGATTTGATCATAAACGATTGTATAACCATGACGCTTTTATTCCGAGGGAGTGATGAAACAGGTCTGGATTTTAGTGACTCCTCTCATTAGAGAAGCGGTCTAATCTTAGTCCATATACTGGACATTGATCTGAACGAGATTCAGATGCAATGAGAAGATTAGGTTTACGGTCTTGATTTAATCAAGCATCTATGAGAGGTCCACGGGATCTGGATTTGAGATGTGATCTCAATATCCAAGTCACTATACGTGGAACAATACAATCACCCTGTCCTTATCTCCAAGTATTTGAGGAGAAATAGCATTCTTCTTAAATGGTTTAAGAATAATTCCATAAGATCTAAGCAATGAGAAATCGATAATTAAATATGATTTAATTATCATTATGTATGAGGAATTATCCAATATAATTAAATGTGATTTAATTATTATGGATAAGAATAATATGGATAGTAATATCCAATTATTCATAATATATTATAAATGTGATATAATGTATTAGAGAGAGCTAATTATAATTTATATTTGTAGATTAATTATTAATGTGTGTTGGATACACATTGTCTAATTAATTGAAAATGTAAATTATATTTTGTTTTGTGTTGTGAATGTGATTCACAATTTTCCAATGTCAAGTTTGCAATATTCCCAAAATTAATTGAGAATTATTTTTGGTGAATAAAAATACCAACAAATAGTTGTTGGAAATAAGTAGAGAGAAAATGAAGGAGATGTGCAATCTCATGGGAATCCATGAGATTGCCCTCCCCATATGGGAACGAGGCGGCGGCACCAATTCCTTTATGGAATTGGTGGTCGTCCACTCCCTCTAATGGGGAAGGTTGATCTCATTTGTATTTTCATTCCGTATTTGAATGGTTTAATTTGGTATTAATATATACTTGATTTATCAAATATATTTAATCAAAATTAAATCACAAGTTCTTGGCTTTTACCAACAACAATCTTGACCATTGGATTGACATAGATCAATCTCATCCATTGATTTTATATGTCCCATGGATTGAGATCCATGTATCCCAAAACCCTATAAATAGAGAGGCATACCATGCTCTCTCTTTACATGCTATAGTAGAACACTTCTCTCTCTCTCTCTCTCTCTTCATACTCGACAGCCCTCTCTCCCTCTCTTCTTGGTGCACGTCCACCATACCTTGGTGGGGAGACTCGTCGACGCCCACGCCATCGTGATGCCGCTTCGACGCTCTGCGGTTCTCCATCTACTTGGAGTTCTTCACTCACGAAGGAAACGTTCGATCTCGTGCGACGAGATCAGGAGCAACCGTGCTTGGATCATCTTCTTGAATTGCGAGGACACCGCGACTAATCCCCGCGCTCGCAAGTCGTTACTCCGACGATCGGACTTGAGACAGGAGGTCTCTTCTCTTACAGACTTGATCAACCACACTTCAAGAGGTATTGCATTATACTTGTTGTGGTTATAGATGAAACGATCTGAGAATGGTTTTTGGATCATGTGGTTTCATCGAATAAAATATTTTAAATTCCGTTGCACCGAACAACTAGTGCGACTAGTCATTCTTCGTCGTATCCGATACGACGATCACGCTTCCATGATGCGCTTGAGGATAATTTTCCTATATCCTTCAAGTGGTATCAGAGCCTTAGGTCGACGGTTTCGAATATGATTCGAAAAACCGAGGACGACTTGGGTTCGTTAAGGTCGCGAAAGTTTTTATCGCATTTGATTTCGCAGAACTGTTTAGTAAATAATTTCAGCCATGTTTAAATTATTTAAGCACGAATTATTTGCTTGTATTATGTTCCCCATTAAATAAGGAAATCATTGGATCTGAGTTTGCGTAAATCGGATTTCGTATGCTCTAGATATGGTTGTTTTAATGAACATGTATGCACTGTTGCGGGTAAAGTAGATTTTAACATGATTAAAGAGTTAATTACTGTTATCATCTGCCTCTAAATGCGTGAAACATCACTTAGCTTATGTCCTAAATCAAGTTAGCAATCTTTGAAAATTGAGTTTGTCTAATTTCGATTTAAATTGATTGAGGTACATTAATTTTAGTGAGTAGGGGTCACTGCTGAAATAACAGTCCTAATCTAGAACCAAGTGATTGTCAATTAGTGAAATTAATTGTTAATTTCATGAAATAATCTTGAAAAATATTTGTGAAATATTGGAATATGATTATTTACCTAATTGACCTGGCCTTAACCAATTAATTGATAAAGATGTGACCTAAATCATAATTGGAAATCACAATCTTCAAACTTGATGCTTGAATAGGATTTGGGAATTTGTGTAGCAAATTTTCTTATAATAAAAAATGTTTTGATTATTACTATATGGTACAATTACGGTTGAAAAACCGATGATCATCTCAAATACAAATTGATATATCTAGCATTATGTTTTCCCGAGGCGGATATGGTGTCTAGTCGGATAGCATTGGGGTTGCGGGTTGCAACGTATGTGGTCCGTCCCACTCTCGTCGGTACTGGCCATGACAGCGGGTAGGGACTGTATAATGCCAGAGAAAATGAAGATGTATTTTCTAATTATTAAAATTCAAATTAACACGTATTTTGAGATATTACCATATTTATATTCAAGTAATACAATAAAGTTTGATTGATTGAATTGGATTGATAATTAATTTATATGATTGAATTGATTATGTCCAATTAAAATACTCTAATACGATTAGAGTTATTAATTCCCTTGGATGAATTGATTATATGAATATGATTCATAGTAATTAATTAAATTTGAATAAGAGATGGAGGATCACACAAGTGACATCCATGGTCTCCAGTCAAGGTGAAGAGTTTCGTCGCCAGATATTATGTGTAGGAGACGTCTATCCGAAGTGACAGCTCCTGCATATGATCCATTTGGATCGGACTCATCGCTTCTCGAAAGAGTAAGGACGTATGCGTAGTGACCCTAATATCGAGTCCTCATATTATTGGGGTGATATTGGATTGCGCATAGCGAGTTGTATTCCTGTTGACGGTTGGTTCAATTAATGACGTGTCAACATCACCTTAGGGGTGGTGGGCCCGGGTATTAAAGACCGAATTGGGAAAATGCAAGTTGGACTTGCAAGGCGAAATGTATTCCTGCTTATCTTTATTGGAGTCATAAGTTCTCATATTATTGGGATATGACAAAGATAAAGAGGAGATCCCAGTTCTTGCTTGAGATATATTGGTAAGTAAATCTCCTACTTTGAAAGTGAATTAGGGAATAAACTTTCATAGTTGACATAGCAAGAGTAATTTGATTTAAAATTCCTTAATCAAATAAAACTAAATTGAATATATGATTATATGTTCTAATATAGTGCATTCTCAATTTCAGAAAATGAAATCCATGAACCCACTGAGCAGGCTTCTGGAGGTCAACCAATTGACTGGACCAAATTACTCGGATTGGATCCATAATTTGGAGCTTGTACTCTCGGCGGAGTGCATCAGTTTTGTGCTCTCTGAAGACAAGCATGAAAACAATAAATCTAAGGAAGAAAAAGCATTCAATGATAAATATGATGAAGATCATGTCTTGGCTAGATGCTACATCTTGTGTTCTCTCTCCAATGTTCTTTAGAAAAAACATGTGGAGATGAGTACTTGCCAGGAGATCATGCAGAGTCTAAAGGATATGTTTGGTGACATTAACTGCACCCAGCGGTACAATGATATGAAAGACCTCATTCACTGCAATATGCAGGAAGGAACTTCGGTACGTGAACATGTACTCAAAATGTTAATGTACTTGTCGGAGTTGGAGGCTCGTGGAGCAACGATGGATGCAGACATGCAAGCTGACTTCTTCTGCTGTCGTTGCCCAAATCTTTCAATAACTTTGTGGTGTCATTACACATGAATAAGTTGGAATTGAAAAGTGCTACTCTCCTTGCTGCATTAGAGTTTGCAGAAGACGTGATGAAGAAGGATGGTCCCACTGGTAGTGCAATGGTTGCACAGGTCAGAGGGAAGCGCGGTCGGAAGCATCGTTCTTGGAAGGGCCCAGCCCAGAAGAGAAAGAAGAAGGGACAAAGTGTTGGCTCTTCTTCCAATGCATCCACTCTAATGGCGTCAAAGAAAACCGACGTCTGTCACCACTGCAAAAAGCTGGGGCACTGGAAGCGTAATTGCCCGGATTACCTGAAGTCGGTCGACAAAGGTAAAGCCCCAGCAGGTATCAAATCTACTTTATCATTGAAACCAGCTTTCTCGTAGGACAAAAAGGAAGTTGGGTTGTTGATTCTGGTGCTTCTGTTCATGTATGCTATTCGTTGCATTTGTTTCAGGAAACTAGAAAACTTGAAGAAGGGGAGATAGTCATCTAGATGGGATCTGATGTAAGTGTTGCAGCAGTCACCGTCGGGACTTGTCGGCTATCATTATCTAGTGGTAGAGTCCAAGTACTTAAAGAGTGTCTTTATGTACCTGAAGTCAGGAGGAACTTAATATCTGTATCTAAGCTAGTTAGAAGTGGATATTCATTCATGTTCTGTAACAAATTAGTCATAAATCATTATGATAAATATATTGCAGATGGTATTTTGACTTCTGGAGGACTCTATGAATTGTGCATTAATGAGCATGTCATGGATGTTACAACCACTAATAAAAACCCTAAAAGATCCAAGAATAATGAAAATCATTCAAACATGATTTGACATCAATGGCTTGGTCATTTATCTGTTGATAGGATCAATATATTGATAAAGGATGGACCTTTAGATTTTCAATAGGTTCAATCTTTACCTACCTGTGAACAATGTATTCGTGGTAAAATGAGTAGGATGCCTTTTCGTAACAAGGTTACTAGATGCGAAGTTAATATTGACTTAATACATACCGATGTATGTGGTCCCTTCAGCACCACGACTCAAAATGGATATCGATATTATTTGACGTTTATTGATGACCATTCGCGATACGGGTTTGTTTTCCTATTATGTCTTAAATCTGAAATCTTTGAAAAGTTCAAAGAGTTCAAGGCTTTGGTTGAGAACCAAACCGATAGGAAGATTAAACGAATTCCATCTGATCGAGATGGCGAGTACCTATCTGATGAATTCAAGGAATACCTCAAAGAGAATGGAATTGTCTCGAATCTCACTACTCATGGAACTCCCAAACTTAATGGTGTTGCTGAAAGACGCAACAGGACCATCATGGATATGGTCCGTTTAATGATGAGTAAAGCGCATTTGCCACTTAGTTTCTGGGGATATGAAGTAGAGACTGCAATATATATCCTGGATAAGATTCCTAGCAAATCTATGCCTAAGACTCCTCTTGAGCTCTGGTATGGAACCTAACCTAGTGTTAAGCACTTGAGGGTTTAGGGTTGCTTGGTCCATGCAAAGAACGTGGATGCAAGTAAGCTGGAATCTCGCACTCGTGAGTGTTACTTCATTGGGTATGTTAGAGATGATATTGAATACCAGCTCTATGACCCTGAGACCCAAAAGGTTTTTGTCTCCAGAGATGTGAAATTTTTGGAGGATGATTTCCTTAAAGGTCAAGATAAAAATGAAGTAGAGGAACTCATTAAATCCCCTGAGGATTCTGAGCTTCCTAGACCAGAAACTAAAGATGTAAATAAAGATGAAACACCCATACCTCCTCGAAGGAGTTCGAGGGTGGTTGCACCACCTGAAAGGTATGGATTCCATGTCTCAAGTGAAATTGACAATGATCCTACTTCATTTGATGAAGCACTCGGGGATCATGACATGGATAGATGGATGCTAGCAATGAAGTCAGAAATTGACTCCATGCTTAAGAATGGTGTATGGACCCTCGAGGATCCACCTAAAGGGGTAAAACCCATTGGGTGCAAATGGATCTTCAAGAGAAAGAGGGGACCTGATGGGAAAGTAGAGACTTTCAAAGCACGGCCCGTAGCCAAGGGCTACACACAGAGAGAAGGCATCGACTGTGATGAGACATTCTCTCCTGTGGCTATGCTTAAATCCACCAGGGCATTGCTGGCTATAGCTGCATATCTTGACTACAACATCTGGCAGATGGACGTCAAGACGGCTTTCCTCAATTGATACCTCGAGGAGGATATCTACATGGAGCAGCCCCTGGGCTTCATGACTGACGATGGAAAAGTATGCTAGCTGAAGAAATCCATCTATGGGATCAAGCAAGCTTCTCGTAGTTGGAACATCAGATTTGACGAAACCATAAAGAGTTATGATTTTGTGCGGCATCCAGATGAACCTTGTGTATACAAGAAGCTTAGTGGGAGCGCCATTGTGTTCATCATGCTTTATGTAGATGACATCCTTATCATTGGGAATGATACAAGGATGACAGTGTGAAGATTTGGTTGTCCCAAACCGTTGAGATGAAAGATCTTGGAGAAGCCTCTTACATCATGGGTCTGAAGTTGTTCAGAAACCGGGAGAAGAGGATATTGGGATTGTCACAATATGGATACATTAAGAAAATTCTTGAACGATTCCGTATGGATAGTTCCAAGAAAGGATTCCTGCCCTTAAGACATGGTATCCACCTGTCTAAAGGAATGGCTCCTCAAACTGTTGAGGAAAAGAAAGCCATGGCTAAATGCCCTTATGCATAAGCAGTAGGAAGCTTATGTATGCTATGATGTGCACTAGGCCAGATATCTTCCATGCAGTGGGAGTGGTAAGTCATTACCAATCCGGCTATGGAGAACAACACTGGAATGCAGTAAAGAACATATTCAAATATCTAAGACGGACGCAAGATTACATCTTGGTCGATGGAGATGGTGATCTCCAAGTCTTGGGATATACAGATTCTGACTTCCAACCGGATATTGATGATCAAAAGTCGACATCAGGGTTTGTGTTCCTGTTGAATGGTGGTGCTGTGAGATGGAGAAGCAAGAAGCAGGACACTACAGCAGATTCAACAACAGAAGCCGAATACATTGCCCCATCGGATGCTACAAAGGAGGCGGTGTGGTTGCGCAAGTTCGTCCAGGAGCTTGGCGTAGTTTCCTCTGATACTCCCATCCCGCTACTCTGTGATAACACGGGAGCCATTGCCCAGGCGAAGGAACCTAGATGGCATCAGAAGAGCAAGCACGTAGAAAGGAAATACCACATCATTCGAGAGATTTGAAAATGTGGTGACATCATCATCACCAAGGTGGCCTCTGCCGACAACGTTGCTGATCCTCTTACCAAACCTCTAACACAGAAGGTTTTCGACCAGCATGTAATGACTATGGGTTTAAGAATTGTTCCTGAATGGCTCTGAGGGCTGGTGGGAGATTGTTATCAATGTGAGCCCGAGGCGAACCATTCCTTCAATAAATGTTATTGTAATTAATGATTTATCAATAAAAGTTATTGATTATGTTTCACTCCCTTTCTGATATTGAATGAATAAATGCACTATAAGGTCCCTCTGTACAATATGGGTTATCTACCATGGCCAACTTGATAATCATACAGTTGTTGATTCATTGATTGAATCATAGAGGCTGATGCTTGGATGAATATCTAAGGAGTTAGATAGAGGACTTATCAAGAATCATCAATGATTGACAAGTAGTGATCTCCAGTCTGAGTGGGAGATGGCAATCCTATATCATTAGACTGATATCCGATCAACCTCTTGATGCAGGTCCTCTGCATGGGAATATTGATTCGGAGGTATCAGATCAGTTGAGTCGATGAGTTGACTTAACGAGATCGAGATAACCAAAGACCAATGATGAATACTGTCACATCACACGCAAACATCCTCTGACCAGAGATAGATGTATTGCTATATGTCTGAGTATGTACATTTGGCATACCAATAGGTTGATGACCTAACCAAGGTCTATATACCGGCGAGTTGGTGTGAATGTAAGGGCATATGAGTAATATGATCTCTCAAAGGGATCATACATGTTCACTTGTGAACCGGGAGACATGAGCTCACTCATGAGGTTTTGGGACTGACCAAATTCCATGCATGGTCATCATGCTTTAGAAGCATGATGTGAATTTGAAGGTAAGATATATGCTTTGTGAAAGCATATGATCTGTACCATTCCCAAGAACCAAGATTGAGAAACTTACTGATCAAACCCTGAAGATGACAGTGTAAAAGTGATCTATATCTTCAAGATGATCATGAGTCTTCTAGTGTGCAGGATGTACAGGTTGGGAATACCTGAAGGGTGATTTGATCGTAAACGATTGTATAACCATGACGCTTCCATTTCGAGGGAGTGATGAAACAAGTCTGGATTTTAGTGACTCCTCTCATTAGAGAAGTGACCTAATCTTAGTCCATATACTAGACATTGATCTGAATGAGATTCATATGCATTGAGAAGATTAGGTTTATGGTCTTGATTTAATCAAGCATCTATGAGAGGTTCATGGGATCTGGATTTGAGATGTGATTCAATATCCAAGTCACTATATGTGGAACAATACAACCGCCCTGTCCTTATCTCCAAGTATCTGAGGAGAAATAGCATTGTTCTTGAATGGTTCAAGAATAATTCCATAAGATCTAAGTAATGAGAAATCGATAATTAAATATGATTTAATTATCATAATGTATGAGGAATTATCCAATATAATTAAATGTGATTTAATTATTATGGATAAGAATAATGTGGATAGTAATATCCAATTATTCATAATATATTATAAATGTGATTTATAATGTATTAGAGAGAGCTAATTATAATTTATATTTTTAGATTAATTATTAATTTGTGTTGGATACACATTGTCTAATTAATTGAAAATGCAAATTATATTTTGTTTTGGGT
The DNA here is from genome assembly GCA_037367405.1 of Ottelia alismoides. Classification (NCBI taxonomy): domain Eukaryota; kingdom Viridiplantae; phylum Streptophyta; class Magnoliopsida; order Alismatales; family Hydrocharitaceae; genus Ottelia; species Ottelia alismoides. Next base: position 1,126,015 of record JAZKJV010010037.1, on the reverse strand, counting down.
TGTGAATGTGATTCACAATTTTCCAATGTCAAGTTTGCAATATTCCTGAAATTAATTGAGAATTATTTTTGGTGAACAAAAATACAAACAAATAGTTGTTGGAAATAAGTAGAGAGATAATCAAGGAGATGTGCAATCTCATGGGAATCCATGTGATTGCCCTCCCCATATGGGAAGGAGGTGGCGACACCATTTCCTTTATGGAATTGGTGGTCGTCCACTCCCTCTAATGGGGAAGGTTGATCTCATTTGTATTTTCACTCCTTATTTGATTGGTTTAATTTGGTATTAATATATATTTGATTTATCAAATATATTTAATCAAAATTAAATCACAAGTTGTTGGCTTTTACAAACAACAATCTTGACCATTGGATTGACATAGATAAATCTCATCCATTGATTTTATATGTCCCATGGATTGAGATCCATGGATCCCAAAACCCTATAAATAGAGAGGCATACCATGCTCTCTCTTTACATGCTATTGTAGAACACTTCTCTCTCTCTCTCTCTCTTTCTCCATACTCGACAGCCCTCTCTCCCTCTCTTCTTGGTGGCCGTCCACCAAACCTTTGTGGGGAGACTCGTCGATGCCCACTCCATCGTGCTGCCGCTTCGACGGTCTGCGGTTCTCCGTCGACTTGGAGTGCTTCACTCACGAAAGAGACGTTCGATCTCATGCGACGAGATCATGAGCAACCGTGGTTGGATCATCTTCTTGGATTGCGAGGACACCGCGACTCATCCCCGCGCTCGCAAGCCGTTACTTCGACGATCGAACTTGAGACAGGAGGTCTCTTCTCTTAGAGACTTGATCAACCACGCTTCAAGAGGTATTGCATTATACTTTTTGTGTTTATACATGAAACGAGCTGAGAATGGTTCTCGGATCATGTGGTTTCATCGAATAAAAAATTTTAAATTCCGCTGGACCGAACAACTAGTGTGATTAGTCGTTCTTCGTCGTATCCGATACGACGATCACGCTTCCGTGATGCGCTTGAGGATAATTTTCCTATATCCTTCAGAGGAAACCACACCCTAAACATGATACTATTATTAGGAAGTATTTGGGTTATTTTCGGCTAAATTAATTAATATGTATGTGAATTTTAATGAGTCAGTGAGAAGGAGTGAATTCTCCTCGATCCTTATTTATGTGTGTCCTAACCTATGAATCAAACACATAATATTTAAATGAGGATATCATAGAAATATGTGCCTAACCTTAGGTTTGAACACTCAAGTGAAGCCCCACCCGAACTTGGGTGAAACAAGCTTCACACAGCACATGTAAATGTCCAAGTCCATGTACACATGCAAGACCATGAACAAGGACCGTTGGAAATATAATTATTAAAATTGTATACAAAAATGAAATGAAATAAATTTGGTAATTAAATTCCTTGAAGTCCTCATAATTTCTTCTATGGAACTTCGCAACGTAAGCTACTAGCTCCCCGCCTCCATGTTGATTGAGCATCCTTCATCTCTGCAGGCCCTGCTACAAAAGAAAAATCATCATAATAATATCATGAAATTTAATAAAAAAATGATGCAGAAACAAACACAACATGAAGACCTGCAATTTCTGAAAATAATCAACTCAAAAATAAACCAAAAATTACTATAAGGATGAGGCATGTCCCTGGTAATGGCACCATATGATAAACTACAAAATCACCTCTTTATTAAGTCATTTTATCGTAGCACAGAAGGTGATTTTGGATCTTCGCAGAATTGACCACAAACTTGAATATGTGACAATGAATTTTTACTTGTGAAGCATACCAAGGTCTAAAACAGGGGCACAAGCCTCCTCATCAATTAATCAGAAATTAATGATTTAAAATAAGTGGCTAAGTTCATTGATCTAAGTCTTCTCATTCAAACAAAAGACACAGAATCACCTGTACAAAACAATAATGCAAAAATAATGATGTGATGAAAATGCATGAGGTGCATGCGAATTAAACAATTTATTAAATTTTAAACTCATGAAATATGGACCAGGATGCAACTCACCGCAATACGTACTAACAGAATAATGAATACATAACATGCATTTTTTATTTTATTTTTTTGCTGAGTAAATGTGATACAAAATGGAACAAAATATGATGTATGAAAAGATGAACAATATGCATTTTTATTTGGTTTTTTATCAATTTAAAAATGATGAAAGTGTTAGCAATGTGAGCTAGAGGCGAACCATTCCTACAGTAAATGTTATTGTAATGTTTGATATATCAATAAAAGTTATTGGTTTATTTTCACTCCCTATCTAATATTAAATGAAAGTACTATTAGGTCCCTGAGTACAATTAGGGCAATGTATCATGTCCATCTTCATGATCAAACAGTTGTTAATACAATTGTTGAATCATAGAGGTTGGTTCTTGGATGAATATCTAAAGAGTTGGTTTGAGGACTCATCAAGCACCGTCAAATGATTACTAAGAGATGATCTCCAGGCTGAGTAGGAGATGGAAATCCTTTCTCTTTTGGTTGATATTTGACCGACCTCTTGATGCAGGTCCTCTACATAGGAATAGAGATTCGGAGGGGTCGGATTAGTTAGGTCAAAGTTTTGACTTAATGAGATCAAGATGACCAAGTTATATGTCGTATATTATCACAATATAGGCATGCATCCTCTGACCAGAGACAAATGTATTGTTATATGTCTAAGTATGTACATTTGGAAGACCGATAGGTTGATGGCCTAGACAAGGTCTATACTCCAGTGAGCATGTGTGCATATAAGGGCATATGAGTAATACGATCTCTGAAAGGGATCCTACAGATTCACTTCTGAATCATAAGACATGAGCTTACTCATGAGGTATTGGGATCGATCAAATTGCATGCATGGTCATCTTTCTCTGTAAGCATGACAAGAATTTGTAGGTATGATATATGCTTTTGGAAAGCATATGATAGATACCAACTCCTAAATAGTGAATGAGAAACTTAATAATAAAACCCAAATGATGATAGTTACATGTATTAGGAATACCTGATGGTGATGTGATAATAAACGATTATATAATCATGAGGCTTCCATTCCGAGGGAGTGATGAAAATGGTCCAGATTTTAGTGACTCCTCTTATTAGAGAAGTGATCTCATCATAGTCCAGATGTTGGACATTGATCTGAATGTGATTCAGATGCAATGAGTAGATTGCATATGCAACCTTGATTTAATCAAGCATCTATGAGAGGTCCCCGAGATCTAGATTTGATATGTAATATCAATATCCAAGTGACTATACGTGGAATGTACAATTGCATGTCCTTATCTCCATGTATTTGTAGAGAAAGCACATTGTTCTTGAAACAGTTCAAGAATAATTCCATAGTTGAAATATGTATCTGAGTGTTGAGATATTGATAATTAAATGTAGTTTAACTATCATGAATAATGTGAATATGATTCATAATATTTAAATATATGATAATGATGCTCCAAGATAATTAAATATGATTTTATGTTTCACATGGATTATTATCCATGGAATCCCAAAATACTATAAAAGAAGAGAAAACCCTATCTCTTCTTGGCATAACACTTTTCTAGTCTCTCTCTCTCATTCTCATACTAAACACCCCATCTCTCTCTTAGAATCCAGAGAATCATCGTCGTCGCCACACCGTCATGTCGCTACTTTAACTGCTCATGGATCTCTGTTTCCTTCGGTGCACCTCACTTGTGAAGAAGACATCAGATATCATATGACAAGATTAGGAGATTCACTGTTGGGATCTTCATCTCATATTGTGAGGAGTATATGTCTCACCAACATGCTCGCAAGCGTCTCCTCCGTCGGATCGGACTTGCCATAGGAGATCTTTTGCTTTAGAGACTTGATCGCAAACATGAATCAAGAGGTAATCATACATATTACTTGTGGTTAGATTAAACGATTCGAGAAGCATTCTTCAATAATCATTTTAATTTTATTTAAATGTCACTGCATGGAGCAACTAGTGCGAATAGTCGTCTTGATTGCATATGATGTGATCAACATGCTTCAGTGATGCACTTAAGGATCTTTTCATATCCTTCAGTAAGATGCTATACAATTCTATATGATGATGTGAGCAAAAATATACTAATATAGACAAGCACGTAAAAATATGACCTAAAAATAATCCAACCATCGAGCAAAAGAGGTTCGATTCCATTATCATATGAGGCAAAACATTAATTAATGGAATCTAAATAAGGAACAAATGACACATAAATCATATAGAATTTTGCATATAAAATTATGCAGCAAATTAAATAAATAATAATTCCATCATTAAGAGAACATAATTGGCAACACAACGAAATTGAAATTAGCCAATTTAGAGACCATATACTCAAGTTATGAATAAAAGAGTAGAAGTACATAATTATAAATAATTAGGCATGCGTGGAGGAAGTTTCTATCGTCTGGTTGTGATCATCCTCTGTTGCAGATATGACAGTTCAGAATCTATCTCAAACGTGGGCGTCAGATGCATCAGATCTAATGTTCCCAAAGCTACCAGTGTATGGCGGATCAGATCAAATCTGGTAGGAGCAGGGAATACAATGGCGGAGAAGGGGTATGTAAGAACAAGACCCCAGTAAACTTCAAGTGCCATTGGAAGGGATCTGATGCTCCGATGAAGGATCGGAGGGGTCCGGCTGCATCGTGAAGCTATTCCGCATCAGAATGGGTGCTCGGATGGAGGTGGCGACGGTTGGATGTGTGTGACGATGAAGGGGCTCCTAGAGCAGCTCCACCTGAGCAGCTGAGGGTCTTAAGTGTTCTCCTTGCGTGCGTATGAGCCTGGTGTTATGCTCTGATCTGGTTATTGTATATAGAAATAAAGGAAGTGATAGAGAATGGAGTTTGGAGTCTCCAACGAACGCGGGGATGGAGACCCAGCCTAATCTCGACCCAATGGTCAAGTCTCAGGGGGAACGGGTCATATAAGAAGATGGAGGGTGGGGTTGAAGGATACGAGGAATACTCAATGCATCACGGAAGCATGTTGATCACATCTCATGCGATCGGGGCGACTAATCGTACTAGTCGCTAGATGCTGTTGAATTTAAAAATTTTAAACATGAGATGAAACCACTTGATCACAAGAACATTTATTGGATCGTTTCATCAAACCATAAAGTATTAGAAATACCTCTTGAAGCGTGGTTGCGACCACTACATCTCTAAAGCGAGAGATCCTCCTTACTCAAGTCCGATCTACGAAGATGACACTTACGGACGCGATGAGTGTTCCCTCAAAACACAAGGTGGACGACCACATTAGAGAGAGAGTCGAGAATGAGAGATTAGAGAGAGAGAGGAGTAGGCGTGTAATATTGTATCTTGAAGAGGCTAGGGTTGTTGTCTTTCTATTCTAGTTTGGAAGTGCATGGATCACAATCCATGGCATATACAAAATCAATGGTTAGATTGATATGTATATTTAATCAATGGTCATGATTATTGTTGTTCAAAAACAACAATTTATTAATTTATTTTAAATCAAATATATGTTGCATTATCATCAACATAATTTAATTCAACAAAAATCAATAATCATAAGATAATTATATAATAATAAAAATAGGACAATAATCAACCCAAAATCATGGGGCGCCACCCCTGACCAAGTCACGGGTGACGCCACCTCATGATTTGGTGGATTATCTCCACCTTTTAATTCGTATCGTTATCTCTAATATTATCCACTAAATTAATTCCCAATTAATTAGTGTATATTTATTGCAAAATTATCCACTACATTATTTCCCAATTAATTAGTGAATATTTCAGTGATGCCATTGAAAATATGTGATTCACATTCACATCCCAAAATAAATTGTAAAATGTGAATCCAATTCACCTTAACAATTAAAAAATGCTATTTACAAAGGTGCTCTCTCTAATATATTTTAAATCACATTTATAATATATACGCAGATAGTATGGATAGCACTATCCACAATCTGTATTCCTTGATAATTTAATCCCATTTAATTATCTTGGAAAATCATTCTCAAAATATCAATCTTATTCTTGTTATTCTTGATAATTAAATCTCATTTAATTATAATTATGTTGTTGCTTGGATACATAATTCATCAAATGAATTGTTCTTGAACTCCTTCAAGAATAATGTGCTTTCTCCACAGATACTTGGAGATAAGGACAGAGCGATTGTATTGTTCCACGTATAGTGACTTGGATGTTGAGATCTCATCTCAAATCCATATCTTAAGGACCTCCCATAGATGCTTGATTAAATCAAGTCCGTATACTTAATCTTCTCATTGCATCTGAATCTCATCCAGATCAATGTCCAACACTTGGACTAAGATCAAGTTACTTCTCTATTGAGAGGAGTCACTAAAATCCAGACATGTTTCATCACTCCCTCGGAATGGAAGTGTCATGGTTATACAATCATTTATGATCACATCACCCTTAGGTATTCCCATTGCCTTCTTTAGGGTTCGATGACCAAGTTTCTCAATCTTGGTCATTGGGAATCGATATCGATCATATGCTTTCCTAAAGCATATATCGTACCTTCAAATTCTTTTCATGCTTCCAATATCGCTGTACGCAATCCAATATCGCCCCAATAATATGAGGACTCGATATTGGGGTCACTACGCATACGACCTTACACTTTCAATAAGCAAAGAGCACGATCCCGATGCGCTTGTATACAGGAGCTGTCACTTCGGACAGGCGTCTTCTATATACAATCCCTAGCGACGGAACCCTTCGCCTTACGGGAGATCGTGGATGTCACTTATGTGATCCTCCAACTCATATTCAAATTTTAATAATTAATTATCGTGAATCATATTCACATAATTAATTATTCTAAAGGATATACCCATCTATTCATAATAGAGTGTTTATTGGATATAATTAATTTAATCACATTATATTAATCATCAATCCAATTATAAATTAACAAACTTAATTATTACTTGAATAGTAGGTATAATCTGAAAGTACGTATTATTCGAATTTTAATAATTAGAAAAATACACTTTGATTTCTCCGGTATTATCGAGTCCCTACCCGGTGCCATGGCCAGTACCAACGGGAGTGGGAAGGACCACATCCAGTGCAACCAGCTACCCCAACGCTCCCCGACTAGACACCATATCCACCTCAGGAAAGGATAATGCCAGATAGATCATTATGTACTTTGAGAAGCTCAACGGTTTTTCAACCGAAATCATACAATATAATATTGATCAAAACCATTTTGATAATATAGTAAAGAGATTTGCTAAACAAATCCCTAATCCTATTCAAGCAAGAGGGTTTTGCGTGTAAATGTTGTCCTACAGCTATTGTAGGATAAACTAGGGTTTTGCATGAAAACAATGTTTGTTGATGACCAATTATGATCAAGATCAACTATCTTATCATCTTGGTCAGTGAAATGTCATTCAATGAAATAATTATCTCTTTAAATATTTCACAAATATTTATAACTAATTATTTCATAAAATTAACAATTAATTTCCATCAATTTATTTGAATGAATATCACAAGGTTCATGATTAAATTCGTCAATTTTCAGCAGTGACCCCTACTCACTAAAATCAACATATCTTAATCATTGAAATCCAAATTATGCAAAATTAGTTTCCTAAGATTGATAATTTGATTTACGACAGAACTCAATGATATTTCACGCATTTCTTGGCGGATCAAAATAGTAATTAACTCATTAGTCATGTTTAGATTCACAGTTCCCGCAACAGTGATACATGTTTATTCAAAGAGCCATTCCTTGAGCAAATGGAATCCAAATTTCATAAACTCAGATCTTATGATTTTCTTATTTAATGGAGAACCAAATACAATTGAATATTTTGTGTTTAAACAATTTAAATAGTGCCTAAAAATTCAATTGAATAGAGGTGTGAAAATTTAAATGAAGTAAAAAAATGTTTGCAACCTTTTCAAACCCAAGTCATCCTAGGTTTACGGATCGTATCCAAAACCTTTTCCACCTAAGGCTCTGATAGCATTTGAAGGATATGAGGAATCCTCAAGCACATCACGGAAGCGTGTTGATCGCATCTCATGCGATTAGGGCGACTAGTCGCACTAGTCGCTAGATGTAACGGAATTTGAAAATTTTAAACATGAGATGAATCCACATGATCACAAGAACATTTCTTGGAGCGTTTCATCAAACCATAAAGTATTAAAAATACCTCTTTAAGCGTGGATGTGATCACTAGTATCTAAAGTAAGAGATCCTCCTGCCTTAAATCCGATCTACGAAGATGGCACTTGCGGGCGCAATGATGAGATGTGTGCTCCCCGCAATCCTCGATGAAGATCCAAGCCTTGAATCTCCTGATTTTTTCCAACGAAATCTGGCGTCATCTTCTATAGCAAGAAGATCCAAAGAAGATGGAGATCCACGAGCAATCGAAGCGGCATCACAACGGCGTGGAGACGATTGTTGTTCCCTCAAAACACAAGGTGGATGGCCACCTTAGAGAGAGAGTCGAGAATGAGAGATTATAAAGAGAGAGAGAGAGAGAGAGTAGGTGTGTACTATTGTATCTTGAAGAGGCTTGGGTTGCCCTCTTTATATACTAGTTTGGAAGTCCATGGATCACAATCCATGGCGTATACAAAATTAATGGTTAGATTGATATGTATATTTAATCAATGGCCATGATTATTGTTGTTCAAAAACAACAATTTATTAATTTATATTAAATCAAATATATGTGGCATTATCATCAACATAATTTAATTCAATAAAAATCAATAATCATAAGATAATAGTTAATAATTAAAATAGGATAATAATCCACCCAAAATCATGGAGTGTCACCCATGACCAAGTCACGGGCGACGCCACCTCATGATTTGGTGGATTATCTCCTCCTTTTAATTCAAATCATCATCTCTTTGCAATATTATCCACTAAATTAATTTCCAATTAATTAGTGTATATTTATTGCAGAATTATCCGCTATATTAATTCTTAACTAATTAGTGAATATTTCAGTCACGCCATTAAAAATATGTGAATCATATTCAAAACCCAAACTAGTGTATATAACATTTCCAATTAATTACTTAATGTGAATCCAATTCACATTAACAATTAACAAATGTTATTTACAAAGGTGCTCTCTCTCTCTAATACATTATAAATCACATTTATAATATATACACATATATTATGGATAGCACAATCCACAATCTGTATTCCTTGATAATTAAATACCATATAATTATCTTGGATAATCATTCTCACAATATGAATCTTATTCTTGTTATTCTTGATAAATAAATCTCATTTAATTATCAATAACTTGTTGCTTGGATACATAATTCATCAAATGAATTATTCTTGAACGCCTTCAAGAATAATGTGCTTTCTCTGTAGATACTTGGAGATAAGGACAGAGCGATTGTATTGTTCCATGTATAGTGACTTGGATGTTGAGATCTCATCTCAAATCCAGATCTTAAGGACCTTCCATAGATGCTTGATTAAATCAAGTCCGTATACTTAATCTTCTCATTGTATCTGAATCTCATTCAGATCAATGTCCAACACTTGGACTAAGATCAAGTTACTTCTCTACTGAGAGGAGTCACTAAAATCCAGACCTGTTTCATCACTCCCTCGTAATGGAAACGTCATGGTTATACAATCGTTTATGATCACATCACCCTCAGGTTTTCCCAGTATGTATACATCCTGCATACTGGAAGACTTATGATCAATCTGAAGACGTAGATCAGTTTTACACTGTCTTCTTCAGGGTTTGATCACCGAGTTTCTCAATCTTGGTCATTGGGAATCGGTATCGATCATATGCTTTCCTAAAGCATATATCATACCTTCAAATTCTTGTCATGCTTTCAATATCTCTATGCGCAATCCAATATCGCCCCAATAATATGAGGACTCGATATTGGGGTCACTACGCATATGGCCTTACACTTTCGAGAAGCAAAGAGAACGATCCCGATGCGATTGTATACATGAGCTGTCATTCCGAACAGGAGTCTCCTATATACAATCCCTAGCGACGGAACCCTTCACCTTGACGGGAGATCATAGATGTCACTTATGTGATCCTCCACCTCAAATTTTAATAATTAATTATCGTGAATCACATTCACATAATTAATTCTTCAAAGGGATATACCCATCTATTCACAATAGACTATTTATTGGATATAATTAATTTAATCACATTTAATTAATCATCAATCCAATTATAAATCAACAAACTTGATTATTACTTGAATAGTAGGTATAATCTGAAAGTACGTATTATTCGAATTTTAATAATTAGAAAAATACACTTCGATTTCTCTGGCATTATCGAGTCCCTACCCGTTGTCATGGCCAGTACCGACGGGAGTGGGACGGACCACATCCGGTGCAACCCGCTACCCCAATGCTCCCCGACTAGACACCATAACCACCCCAGGAAAGGATAATGCCAGATAGATCATTATGTACTTTGAGATGCTCAGCAGTTTTTCAACCAAAATCATACCATATAATATTCATCAAAACCATTTTGATAATATTGTAAGGAGATTTGCTAAAAAAAATACCTAATCCTATTCAAGAAAGAGGATTTTGCATGTAAAAGTTGTCCAACAACTATTGTATGATAAACTAGGGTTTTTGCATGAAAACAATGTTTCTTGATGACCGATTATGATCAAGATCAACTATCTTATCATCTTGGTCAGTGAAATGTCATTCAATGAAATAATTATCTCTTTAAATATTTCAAAAATATTTATCACTAGTTATTTCAGAAAATTAACAATTAATTTCCATCAATTTATTTGAATGACTATCATAAGGTTCATGATCAAATTCGTCAATTTTCAGCAGTGACGCCTACTCACTAAAATCAACATATCTTGATCAATTTAAATCCAAATTACGCAAAATAAGTTTCCTAAGATTTCTAATTTGATTTAAGACAGAACTCAATGATATTTTACGCATTTATAGGCGGATAAAAACAGTAATTAACTCATTAATCATGCTTAGATTCACAGTACTCGCAACAGTGAATACATGTTTATTCAAAGGGCCATACCTTGAGCAAATGGAATCCAAATTTCATAAACTCAGATCCTATGATTTCCATATTTCATGGAGAACAAAACGCAATTGAATATTTCGTGTTTAAACAATTTAAACAGTGCCTAAAAACACAATTGAACAGAGGTGCGAAAATTGAAATGCAGTAAAAAAATTTTTGCAACCCTTTCAAACCCAAGTCGTCCTTGTTTTACGGATCGTATCCAAATCCTTTTCCGACCTAAGGATCTGATACCACTTGAAGGATACGAAGAATCCTCAAGTGCATCACGGAAGCGTGTTGATCGCATCTCCTGCGATCAGGGCGACTAGTCGCACTAGTCGCACTAGTCGCTAGATGTAGAGGAATTTAAAAATTTTAAACATGAGATGAAACCACATGATCACCAGAACATTTCATGGATCGTTTCATCAAACCATAAAGTATTAAAAATACATGTTGAAGCGTGGTTGCGATCATTAGATCTCTAAAGCAAGAGATCCTCCTGACTCAAGTCCGATCTACGAAGATGGCACTTGCGGGCGCTATGATGAGATGTGTGCTCCCCGCAATCCACGATGAAGATCCAAGCCTTTAATCTCCTGATTTTGTCCAACGAAATCCGACGTCCTCTTCTATAGAAAGAACCTCCATAGAAGATGGAGATCCACGAGCAATCGAAGCGACATCACAACGGCATGGAGACGATTGTTGTTCCCTCAAAACACAAGGTGGACGACCACCTTAGAGAGAGAGAGTCAAGAATGAGAGATTAGAGAGAGAGAGTATGTGTGTGCTATTGTATCTTGAAGAGGCTTGGGTTGCCATCTTTATATACTAGTTTGGAAGTCCATGGATCACAATCCATGGCCTATACAAAATCAATGGTTAGATTGATATGTATATTTAATCAATGGCCATGATTATTGTTGTTCAAAAACAGCAATTTATGAATTTATATTAAATCAAATAAATGTTGCATTATCATCAACATAATTTAATTCAATAGAAATCAATAATCATAAGATAATTACATAATAAATAAAATAGGATAATAATCCACCCAAAATAATGGAGTGTCACCCATGACCAAGTTATGGGGGACGCCCCCTCATGATTTGGTGGATTATCTCCTCCTTTTATTTCATATCATCGGCTCTTTGCAATATTATCCACTAAATTAATTCCCAATTAATTAGTGTATATTATTGCAAATTTATCCACTAAATTAATTCTTAATTAATTAGTGAATATTTCAGTCACACCATTGAAAATATCTTAATCATATTCAAAGCCCAAACTAATGTATATTACATTTCTAATTAATTACTTAATGTGAATCCAATTCACATTAACAATTAATAAATGTTATTTACAAAGGTGCTCTCTCTCTCTCTCTAATATATTATAAATCATATTTATAATATATACACATATATTATGGATATCACTATCCACAATTGGTATTCCTTGATAATTAAATCCCATTTAATTATCTTGGATAATCATTCTCATAATATGAATCTTACTCATATTATTCCTGATAATTAAATCTCATTTAATTATCAATATCTTGTTGCTTGGATACATAATTGATCAAATGAATTATTCTTGAACTCCTTCAAGAATAATGTGCTTTCTCCGTAGATACTTGGAGATAAGGACAGGGCTATTCTAATGTTCCACGTATAATAACTTGGATGTTGAGATCTCATCTCAAATCTAGATCTTAAGGACCTCCCATAGATGCATGATTAAATCAAGTCTGTATACTTAATCTTCTCATTGCATCTGAATCTCATTCAGATCAATGTCCAATACTTGGAATAAGACCAGGTTACTTCTTTACTGAGAGGAGTCACTAAAATCTTGACATGTTTCATCAATCTCTCGGAATGGAAGCTTCATGGTTATACAATCGTTTATGATCCCATCACACTTAGGTATTACCAATACCTGTACATCCTACATACTAGAAGACTTATGATCAACCTGAAGATGTAGATCAATTTTACATTGTCTTATTCAGGGTTTGATCACCAAGTTTCTCAATCTTGGTCATTGGGAATCGGAGTCGATCATATGCTTTCCCAAAGCATATATCATACCTTCAAATTCTTGTCATGCTTCCAAAGCACGATGACCATGCATGAAATTTGATCGGTCCAAATACCTCATGAGTGAGCTCATGTCTTCCGGTTCATAAGTTAACATGTATGGTCCCTTTGAGAGATCGTATTACTCATATGCCCTTACATGTACACCAACGCGTCGGTGTATAGAACTTGGTTAGGTCATCTTCCTATTGGTCTGCCAAATGTACACACTCAGACATATAGTAACACATATGTTTCTTATAAGAGGATGTGTGCCTATGTTGTGACAGCATTCAACATAGGACTTAGGTTTTATCGATCTCATTAAGTCAACCCTTTGACCTAACTAATCTGACACCTCCGAATCACCATTCCTATGCAGAGGACCTGCATCAAGAGGTCGGTCAGATATCAGCCTATGTGAGAAAGGATTGACATCTCCTACTCAGGCTGGAGATCATCTCTTAATAATCATTTGACGGTGTTTGATGAGTCCTCTATCAAACTCTTTAGATATTCATCCAAACACCAGCCTCTATGATTCATTTAATGAATTAACAGCTATATGATCATCAAGATGGCCATGGTACATAACCCTAATTGTATAGAGGGACCTTATAGTGCATTCATTCATTTAATTTCATAAAGGAGAGAAACATCAATAACTTTTATTAATAAACATATATATTACAATAACATTTATTGTAAGAATGGTTCGCGCGGGGCTCACTTGTCCAACAATCTCCCACTAGCCCTCAGAACCATTCAGGTGCAATCCGTAAACCCATACTCATTACATGCTGGTCAAAAACCTTCTGTGTCAGAGGTTTGGTAAGAGGATCAGCAACGTTGTCGGCAGAGGCCATCAGGGTGATGATGATATCACCACACTTTTGAATCTCCTTAATGATGTAATATTTCCTTTACACGTGCTTGCTCTTTTGATGCCATATAAGTTCCTTTTCCTAGGTAATGGCTCCCATATTGTTGCAGAGTAACGGGATGTGAGTATCAGAGGAAACTACTCCAAGCTCCAAGATGAACATGTGCAACCACACCGCCTCCTTTACAACATCCGATGTGACAATGCATTCGGCTTCTGTTGTTGAATCCGACGTAGTGTCCTGCTTCTTGCTTCTCCAGCTTACTGTACCACCGTTCAATAGGAAAACAAACCCTGATGTCGACTTTCGATCATCAATATCCGACTGGAAGTCTGAATCTGTATATCCCAAAACTTGGAGATCACCATCTCCATAGACCAAGATATAATCTTGTGTCCGTCTTAGATATTTGAATATGTTCTTTACTGCATTCTAGTGTTTCTCTCCGTAGCAGAATTGGCAATGACTTACCACTCCCAATGCATGGTAGATGTCTGGCCTAGTACACATCATGGCATATATTAATCTTCCTACAGCTGATGCATAGGGGCAACCAGCCATGGCTTTCTTTTCCTCAACACTTTGAGGAGCCATCCCTTTAGACAGATGGATACCATGTCTTAAGGGGAGGAATCCTTTCTTAGAACTATCCATATGGAATCGTTCAAGAATATTCTTAATGTATCCATGTTGTGATAATCCCAATATCCTCTTTTCTCGGTTTCTGAACAACTTCAGGCCTAAGATGTAAGAGGCTTCTCCAAGATCTTTCATCTCGAAGATATAGCCAAATCTTCACACTGGTCATCATTCCTGTATCATTCTCAATGATAAGGATGTCATCTACCTAAAGCACGATGAACACAATGGCTCTCCTACTAAGCTTCTTGTACACACAATGTTCATCAGGATTCTATGAAAAATCATAACTCTTTATGGTTTCGTCAAATCTGATGTTCCAGCTACGAGAAGCTTTTTTGAGCCCATAGATGGATTTCTTCAGCTTGCATACTTTTCCATCCTCAAATGTGAAGCCCTGGGGCTGCTCTATATATATATCCTCCTCGAGGTATCCATTGAGGAAATTTGTCTTGACATCCATCTGCCGGATGTCGTAGTCAAGAGATGCAGCTATAGCTAGCAGCATCCTGATGGACTTAAGCATAGCCACAGGAGAGAACGTCTCATCGTAGTCGATGCCTTCTCCCTGGGTGTAGCCCTTTGCTACGAGTCGTGCTTAGAAAGTCTCTACTATCCAATCAGGACCCCTTTTCTCTTGAAGATCCATTTACACCCAATGGGTTATACCCCTTTAGGTGGATCCTCTTGGGTCCATACAGCATTCTTATGCATGGAGTCAATTTCTGACTTCATTGCTAGCATCCATTTATCCATGTCATGATCTGCGAGTACTTCATCGAATGAAGAAAGATTATTGTCAGTCTCACCTGACACATGGAATCCATACCTTACAGGTGGTGCAACCACCCTCGAACTACTTCGAAGAGGTATGGGTGTTTCATCTTTATTTATCTCTTCAGTTTCTGGTTCAGAAATCTCAGAATCCTCAAGGGATTCAATGAGTTCCTCTTCTTCATTTCTGTCTTGACCGTTAAGGAAATCATCCTCCAGAAATTTCGCATCTCTAGAAACAAAAACCTTTTGGGTCTCAGGGTCATAAAGCTGATATCCAATACCATCTTTAACATACCCAATGAAGTAGCACTCACAAGTGCGAGATTCTAGCTTACTTGCATCCATGTTCTTTGCATGGACCAAGCAACCCCAAACCCTCAAGTGTTTAACACTAGGCTTGGTATCATACCAAAGCTCGTGAGGAGTCTTGGGTACATATTTGCTAGGAATCTTGTTCAGGATATATATTGAAGTCTCTACTACATATCCCCAGAAACTAAGAGGTAAACGCGCTTTGTTCATCATTGAACGGACCATGTCCTTGTTGGTCCTATTGCATCTTTAAGCAACATCATTAAGTTGGGGATTCCAGAGGGAGTGAGATTTGAGACAATTTCATTCTCTTTAAGATATTCCTTGAATTCATCTGAGAGTTACTCACCACCTCAGTCGGATCGAATCCGTTTAATCTTCCTATCGTGTTGGTTTTCAGCCAAAGCCTTAAACTCTTTTAACTTTTCAAAGGTTTCATATTTATGACGTAGTAGGAAGATAAACCTGTATCGCGAATGGCCATCAATAAACGTCAAATAATATCGATATCCATTTCTAGTCGTGGTACTGAAGGGACCACATACATCAGTTTGTATTAGGTCAAGAATACCTTCGCATCTTGTAACCTTGTTACAGAACGGTGTTCTAGTCATTTTACCTCGAATGCAATGTTCGCAGGTAGGTAAAGATTGAACCTGTAGAAAATCTAAAGGTCCATTCTTTATCAATCTATTGATCATATCAACAGATAAATGATCAAGCTTTTGATGCCAAATCATATTTGAATTATTTCCATCCTCCCAGGATCTTTTGGGGTTTCCATTATTAGTGGTAATAACATTCATGACACATTCATCAATGCACAATTCATAGAGTCCACTAGAAGTCAAAATACCATCCGCAATATATTTATCATAATGTTTTGTGATTAATTTATTACAGAAAGTGAAGGAGTATCCATTTCTAGCAAGATTAGATACATATATCAGATTCCTTCTAACTTCATGTGCATAAAGATACTCTTTAAGTACTAAGACTCGGCCAGTAGATAGTGATAGTCGGCAGGTCCCGATGGTGACTGCTGCAACACTTGCATTAGATCTCATCTGGATGACTATCTCCCCTTGTTCCAGATTCCTAGTTTCCTGAAACAAATGCAACGAATTGCATACATGAACAGAAGCACCAGAATCTACAATCCAACTTCCTTCTCTTCCAACGAGAAAGCAAGTTTCAATGATGAATGTAGATTTCATACCTGTTGGGTTTTACCTTTGTCAGCCGACTTAAGGTATTCTAGGCAGTTATGCCGCCAGTGCCCTGGCTTCCTGCAGTGGTGACAGACATCGGTCTTCTTCGATGTCTTTAGTGTGGAAGCACTTGAAGATGAACCAACTCCTTGATTCTTCTTCTTCTTATTTCTCTTATGGAACGGGCCCTTCCGAGAACCTTGCTTCCGACCACGCTTTCCTTTTACTTGTGCAACCATTGCACTAGCAGAGGGGTCATCCTTCCTCATTACGTCTTCTGCAGACTTCAATGCAGCTAACAGCCCAGCGTTAGTGAAATCACCTTAGCTCATGTGATATGACACGACAAAGTTGTTGAAAGACTTAGAGAACGACAGGAGAATGAAATCAGACTGCATTTCAGAATCCATGTAGGCTCCCAGGGTTTCCAATTTAGAGAGGTATCCAAACACTTTGAGTACGTATTCTCTGACAGAGGTCCCTTCCTGCATCTTGCAGCGAATAAGCTCTTTCATCACATTGTAACGTTGTGACCGAACATTTCCTTCAGATTCAACATGATTTTCTTGGCAATGGTTCATTTCCACATGTTGCTTCTGAAGCACATTGGATAATGTCCCAAGAATATAGCACCTTACCAAGTTATGATCTTCATTACATTTCTCATTAAAAGATTTATCTTCCCAGTCGTAGGGTTTGCTATCTTATCCTTGGATATCACATACGAGATGTGCTCTGCAGATAGGACAAGATCCAAATTTTGGATCCAATCCGAATAATTTGGTCTAGTCAATTGATTGACCTCCAAGAGCTTGCTGAGTGGGTTCATGGACTTCATTTTCTAAAATTAAGAATGCACTATATTAGAACATATAAATAATTATATATTCATTTTTAAAATATCTGATTAAGGCATTTTTAATCAAAATTTTCTTGCTATGTCAACTTTGAAAGACTATTCCCTAATTATCTTTCAAAATAAGAGATATACTTACCGCTATATCTCAAGCAAGATTTGGTATCTCCTTTCTTATCTTTGTCACATCCCAATAATATGAGAACTTGTGACTTCGATAAAAAGAAGCGGGAACACATTCTGCCTTGTAGGTCCAACTTGCATTTTCCAATTCGGTCTTTAACACCCGGGCCCACCACCCCTAAGATGATGTTGACCAGTTATTAATTGAACCAACCGTCAACAAGATTAGAACTCACAATGCGTAATCCAATATCGTACCAATAATAAGAGGACTTGATATTGGGGTCACTACGCATACGGTCCTACTCTTTCGAGAACCAAAGAGCACGATCCAGGTGCACTTGTATATAGGAGCTATCACTTCGGACATGTGTCTCCTATATACAATCCCTGGCGACGGAATCCTTCACCTAGACGAAAGACCATGGATGTCACTTATGTGATCCTCCACCTCATATTCAAATTTTAATTATTAATTATCATGAATCATATTCACATAATTAATTTCTTCCAAGGGAAATACACATCTATTCATAATAGAGTGTTTATTAGATATAATTAATTTAATCACATTAAATTAATCATCAATCCAATTATCAATCAACAAACTTGATTATTACTTGAATAGTAGGTATAATCACAAAGTGTGTATTATTCAAATTTTAATAATTAGAAAACTACACTTTGATTTCTCCGACATTATTGAGTCCCTACCGTTGTCATGGTTAGTACCGACGGGAGTGGGATGGACCACATCCGGTGCAACTGCTACCCCAACGCTCCCCGACTAGACATCATATCCATCTCAGGAAAGGATAATGCCAGATAGATCATTATGTACTTTGAGACGCTCATCGGTTTTTCAATCGAAATTATACCATATAATATTCATCAAAACCATTTTGATAATACTGTAAGGAGATTTGCTAAACAAATCCCCAATCCTATTAAAGCAAGAGGGTTTTCATGTAAAAGTTGTCCTACAACTATTGTAGGATAAACTAGGGTTTTGCATGAAAACAATGTTTGTTGATGATCAATTATGATCAAGATCAACTATCTTTTCATCTTGGTTAGTGAAATGTCATTCAATGAAATAATTATCTCTTTAAATATTTCACAAATATTTATCACTAATTATTTCAGAAAATTAACAATTAATTTTCATCAACTTATTTGAATGACTATCACAAGGTTCGTGATCAAATTCGTCAATTTTCAGCAGTGACCCCTACTCACTAAAATCTGCATATCTTGATCAATTTAAATACAAATTACGCAAAATCAGTTTCCTAAGATTTCTAATCTGATTTATGACAGAACACAATGATATTTCACGCATTTATAGGTGGATCAAAATAGTAATTACTTCATTAATCATGTTTAGATTCGCAGTTCCCGCAACAGTGAATACATGTTTATTCAAAGGGCCATATGTTGAGCAAATGAAATACAAATTTCATAAACTTATATCCTATAATTTCCTTATTTAAAGGGGAAAAAATTCCAATTGATATTTCGTGTATAAAAAAATTATACAGTGCCGAAAAATTCAATTGAACAGAGGTGCGAAAATTGAAATGCAGTAAAAAAAATTTCCGCAACCCTTTCAAACCCAAGTCGTCCTATGTTTACGGATCGTATTCAAAATCTTTTCCGACTTGAGGCTCTGATACCACTTGAAGGATACGAGGAATCCTCAAGCGCATCACGGAAGTGTGTTGATCGCATCTCTTGCGATCCGGGCGACTAGACGCACTAGTCGCTAGATGTAGCGGAATTTAAAAATTTTAAACATGAGATGAAACCACATGATCACAAGAACATTTCTTGGATCGTTTCATCAAACCATGAATTATTAGAAATACCTCTTGATGTGTGGTTGCGATCACAAGATCTCTAAAGCAAGAGATCCTCCTGACTCAAGTCCGATCTATGAAGATGGCACTTGCGGGTGCGATGATGAGACGCGTGCTCCCCGCAATCCTAGATGAAGATCCAAGCCTTGAATCTCCTGATTGTACAACAAAATCTGACGTCCTCTTCTAGAGAAAGAAGCTCCAAAGAAGATGGAGATCCACGAGCAATCGAAGCGACATCACAACGGTGTGGATATGATTGTTGTTTCCTCAAAACACAAGGTGGGCGGCCACCTAATAGAGAGAGAGAGTCGAGAATGAGAGATTATAGAGAGAGAGAGAGTAGGCGTGTACTATTGTATCTTGAAGAGGATAGGGTTACCCTCTTTATATACAAGTTTGGAAGTCCATGGATCACAATCCACAGGATATACAAAATTAATGATTTTATTGATACGTATATTTAATCAATGGCCATGTTTATTGTTGTTCGAAAAAACAATTTATTAATTTATATTAAATCAAATACATATAGCATTATCATCAACATAATTTAATTAATTAAAAATGAATAGTTATAAGATAATTAGAGAATAATTAAAATAGGATAATAATCCACCCAAAATCATGGAGCTTCACCCATGAGCAAGTCATGGGTGACGCCACCTCATGATTTGGTGGATTATCTCCTCCTTTTAATTCATATCATTATCTCTTTGAAATATTATCCACTAATTTAAATCCCAATTAATTTCTGTATATTTATTGCAAAATTATCCACAAAATTAATTCCCAATTAATTAGTGAATATCTCAGTCACGCCATTGAAAATATGTGAATCATATTCACAGCCCCAACTAAATTGTAAATTACAATTCCAATTTATTGCTTAATGTGAATCCAATTCACATTAGTAATTAACGAATTTTATTTACAAAGGTGCTCTCTCTCTCTGATATATAATAAATCACATTTATAATATATACACAGATATTATGGATAGCACTATCCACAATCTGTATTCCTTGATAATTAAATTACATTTATTTATCTTGGATAATCGTTCTCACAATATGAATCTTATTCATGTTATTCTTGATAATTAAATCTCGTTTCATTATCAATATCTTGTTGCTTGGATACATAATTCATCAAATAAATTATTCTTGAACTCCTTCAAGAATAATTTGCTTTCTCTGTAGATACTTGGAGATAAGGACAGAGCGATTGTATTGTTCCATGTATAGTGACTTGGATGTTGAGATCTCATCTCAAATCCAGATCTTAAGGACCTCCCATAGATGCTTGATTAAATCAAGTCCGTATACTCAATCTTCTCATTGCATATGAATCTCATTCAGATCAATGTCCAATACTTGGACTAAGATCAAGTTACTTCTCTATTGAGAGGAGTCACTAAAATCCAGACCTGTTTCATCACTCCCTCGGAATGGAAGCGTCATGGTTATACATTTTTTTATGATCACATCACCCAATTGTACATCCTGCATACTGGAAAACTTATGATCAACCTGAAGATGTAGATCAATTTTACATTGTCTTCTTCAGGGTTTGATCAGCAAGTTTCTTAATCTTGGTCATTGGGAATCGGTATCGATCAAATGCTTTCCTAAAGCATATATCATACCTTCAAATTCTTGTCATGCTTCCAATATCGCTATGCGCAATCCAATATCGCCCCAATAACATGAGGACTCGATATTGGGGTTACTACGCATACGGACTTACTCTTCCGAGAAGCAAAGAGCACGATCCTGATGCGCGTGTATACAGGAGCTATCACTTCGAACAGGCGTCTCCTATACACAATACATGGCGACGGAACCCTTCACCTCGATAGGAGACCATGTATGTCACTTATGTGATCGTCCACCTCATATTCAAATTTTAATAATTAATTATCGTAAATCATATTCACATAATTAATTCTTCCAAAGGAAATACACATCTATTCATAATAGAGGGTTTATTGGATATAATTAATTTAGTTGCATTAAATTAATCATCAATCCAATTATCAATAAACAAACTCGATTATTACTTGAATAGTAGGTATAAGCTCAAAGTACGTACTATTCAAATTTCAATAATTAGAAAAATACACTTTGATTTCTCTTGCATTATCGAGTCCCTACCCGTTGTCATGGTCAGTACCGATGGAAGTGGGACGGACCACATACAGTGCAACCCGCTACCCCAACGCTCCCCGACTAGACACCATATCCACCTCAGGAAAGGATAATGCCAGATAGATTATTATGTACTTTGAGATGCTCATCGGTTTTTCAACCGAAATTATACCATATAATATTCATCAAAACCATTTTGATAATATTGTAAGGAGATTTGCTAAAGAAATCCCAATCCTATCCAATCAAGAGGATTTTGCGTGTAAATGTTGTCCTACAACTATTGTAGGATAAACTAGGGTTTTGCATGAAAACAATGTTTGTTGATGACCAATTATGATCAAGATCAACTATCTTATCATCTTGGTCAGTGAAATGTCATTCAACGAAATAATTATCTCTTTAAATATTTCACAAATATTTATCACTAATTATTTCAGAAAAGTAACAATTAATTTTCATCAACTTATTTGAATGACTATGACAAGGTTCATTATCAAATTCGTTAATTTTCAGCAGTGACCCCTACTAACTAAAATCAGCATATCTTGATCAATTTAAATCCAAATTACGCAAAATTAGTTTCCTAAGATTTCTAATTTGATTTATGACAGAACCCAATGATATTTCACGCATTTCTAGGAGGATCAAAACAGTAATTAACTCATTAATCATGTTTATATTCGCAGTTCCCACAACAGTGAATACATGTTTATTCAAAGGGCCATATCTTGAGCAAATGAAATCCAAATTCCATAAACTCAGATCCTATGATTTCCTTATTTAATTAGGAACTAAATCCAATGGAATATTTGTGTTTAAACAATTAAGCTGTGTCGAAAAATTCAATTGAACAGAGGTGCGAAAATTGAAATGCAGTAAAACAATTTTTCCCAAACCTTTCAAACCCAAGTCGTCCTAGGTTTACGGATCGTATCCAAAACCTTTTCTGATCTAAGTCTCTTATACCACTTGAAAGATAAGAGGAACCCTCAAGCGCATCACGGAAGTGTGTTGATCGCATCTCATGCGATCAGGGCGACTAGTCACACTAGTCACTAGATGTAGCGGAATTTGAAAATTTTAAACATGAGATGAAACCACATGATCACCAGAACATTTCTTGGATCGTTTCATCAAATCATAAAGTATTAAAAATACCTCTTGAAGCATATCACCAGATCTCTAAAGCAAGAGATCCTTCTGACTCAAGTCCGATCTACGAAGATGGCACTTGCGGGCGCGATGATGAGATGCGTGCTCCCCGTAATCCTCGATGAAGATCCAAGCCTTGAATCTCCTGATTTTGTCCAACAAAATTCGATGTATTCTTCTAGAGCAAGAATCTCCAAAGAAGATGGTGATTCACGAGCAATTGAAGCGACAACACAACGGCGTGGAGACGACTGTTGTTCCCTCAAAACACAAGGTGGACGACCAACTTAGAGAGAGAGTCGAGAATGAGATATTAGAGAGAGAGAGCAGGCGTGTACTATTGTATCTTGAAGAGGCTAGGGTTGCCCTCTTTATATACTAGTTTGGAAGTCCATGGATCACAATCCATGGCATATACAAAATCAATGGTTAGATTGATTTGTATATTTAATCAATGGCCATTATTGTTGGTGTTCAAAAACAACAATTTATTAATTTATATTAAATAAAATATATGTTGCATTATCATCAACATAATTTAATTTAATAAATATCAATAATCATAAGGTTATTAGATAATAATTAAGATAGGACAATAATCCACCCAAAATAGGATAATAATCATAAGATTATTAGATTGATTATTAAATCAAATCACCCATGACCAAGTCATGGGTGATGCCACCTCATGATTTGGTGGATTCTCCTCCATTTAATTCATATCATTATCTCTTTGCAATATTATCCATTAAATTAATTCCCAATTAATTAGTGTATATTTATTGTATAATTATCTACTAAATTAATTCCCAATTAAGTAGTGAATATTTCAGTCACGCCATTGAAAATATGTGAATCATATTCATAGCCCAAACTAAATTGTAAATTACATTTCTAATTAATTATTTAATGTGAATCAAATTCACATTAACAATTAACAAATGTTATTTACAAAGGTGCTCTCTCTCTAATATATTATACATCACATTTATAGTGTATACACAGATATTATGGATAGAACTATCCACAATCGGTATTCCTTGATAATTAAATCCCATTTAAGTATCTTGGATAATCATTCTCACAATATGAATCTTATTCATATTGTTATTGATAATTAAATCTCATTTAATTATAAATATCTTGTTGCTTGGATACATAACTCATCAAATGAATTATTCTTGAACTCTATCAAGAATAATGTGCTTTCTCTGTAGATACTTGGAGATAAGGACAGGGAGATTCTATTGTTCCACGTATAGTGACTTGGATGTTAAGATCTCATCTCAAATCCAGATCTTAAGGACCTCCCATAGATGCTTGATTAAATCAAGTCCGTATACTTAATCTTCTCTTTGCATCTGAATCTCATTCAGATCAATGTCCAGCACTTGGGCTAAGATCAAGTTACTTCTCTACTGAGAGGAGTCACTAAAATCCAGACATGTTTCATCACTCCCTCAGAATGTAAGCGTCATGGTTATACAATCGTTTATGATCACATCACCCTCAGGTATTCCCAGTACTTGTTCATCCTGCATTCTAGAAGACATATGATCAACCTGAAGATGTAAATCAATTTTACATTTTCTTCTTCAGGGTTTGATTACCAAATTTCTCAATCTTGGTTATTGGGAATCGATATCGATCATATGCTTTCCTAGAGCATATATCATACCTTCAAATTTTTGTCATGCTTCCAAAGCATGATGACCATGCATGGAATTTGATTGGTCCCAATACCTCATGAGTGAGCTCATGTCTTCTGGGTCATAAGTGAACTTGTATGATCCCTTTGAGAGATCGCATTGCTCATATGACCTTACATGCACACTAGCGCGTCGGTGTATAGACCTTGGTTAGGTCATCAACCTATTCGTCTGCCAAATGTACACACCCAGACATATAGTAACACATCTGTCTCCGATCAGAGGATGTGTTCCTATGCTGTGACAACATTCAACGTAGGACTTAGGTTATCTCGATCTCGTTAAGTCAACCCTTTGATCGAACTAATCTGATACCACCGAAACACCATTCCCATGCAGAGGATCTGCATCAAGAGGTTGGTCAGATATCATCCTATGTGAGAAAGGATTATCATTTCCTACTCATGCTGGAGATCATCTCTTAATAATCATTTGACGGTGCTTCATGAGTCCTCTATCTAACTCTTTAGATATTCATCCAACCACCAGCCTCTATGATTCATTTAATGAATCAACAGCTATATGATCATCAAGATGGTCGTGGTACATAACCCGAATTGTACAGAGGGACCTTATAGTGCATTCATTCATTTAATTTCAGAAAGGGAGTGAAACATCAATAACGTTTATTGATAAACATATATATTACAATAACATTTATTGTAATAATGGTTCTCCCGGGTCTCACATGTCCAACAGGGGTGTGGCATCAATCTGAACGAATAGGTGGTTGAGATGGATCTCCAACCAGAGGTCATGGTGATAGTGGAAAATGGAAAAGATGGATCAAAAAGGGAAATGTGGAAGGAAGGATAGACATTTAAAGGTCCAGATGGGTTCCTGAGCTTCAGGAAAAGGTGAGCATCGAGGTTTTGGCATCAACTAAGTTACGATTGGCTAGGAGGCATCACGCGATGGAGCTCCGACGACATCGTAAGCTACGAGTCACCTGACACCTACGGATGGTCTTAAGCCACTCCTCCAACGGTTGTCACTACGAGGAAGGTGGGTCAAGGTCTGGGGTGGCGCGAGGGATAAGTTGTCGCGTTGTGGAGGCCGGAGGAGATTATTTATAGGTTGCCCAGGGTCTAAGAAGTTCGGGGGAATACATGGAACCCTAGGCAGATCCGGTTGTGCATAAGGATCCATGAGGATCATGGATCATAAATCTTCAATCGATCGTAGGAATCAAGGTTAAAGGAGGTCGGGTTCGGGTGTGAAACTTTGCAAAAAAAGCTTTGACAAAAGGTACTCGACCCGACCCAGTATAGAGGGGATGTTGATCGGTGTCAACAATCCCAGCTGGACCATGAATTAAGAATTTACAAATTTCAAAGAAAATATATTTAAAAAAGCAAATAAATTTAAAATAAAAAGTGTATAAAATAAAAAGTATTTATTATTTTTCAAATATTTTTCTGTGATTTTTTATTATTTTTATAAAAATAAAATAAGGTGTATATAATATATAGTATTATATACATGTATAATATACCTATATATTATGTATATGTATTTTTATTTAATTATATATAGGTATAATATACCTATGTATTATGTACATGTATTTTTATTTTATTATTTTATAAAAATAATTTTATTTTATTTTATTTATTTATAACAAGATTTTAGGAGTATGAAATAATTTTTATTTTATTTTTATACATTATTTAAGGTATAAGAAATAAATAGTTCATGTAGTATATACACGTATATTTTGTACAAAGGTTTGATATTTATATTTTCATTTTTATTTTATTTTATGATTTTTATTATTTTAGTATTATTTCTAATGTTATATACAAGATTGTAAAGAAAACAAATAATTTTATTTTTTTATAAAAAAATAAATATTATATACAAGTATTTGTGATATGTACATAAATAGTGAACCCTTATCTCTCTCTGCTTATTTTATTTTGTGATCAGGTCAAGACTTGACCCGCTCTTGGGGTTTTTAGGTTATTTGTATTTATTCTAAATACATCATTCCTTTTCTTTTTCTTTTCCTTCTCCTTTATTCTTTTATTTTGAAAAATACATGTTAATTCTGCATTATTAACACAAGCATGCAAAAAGCCAAGTTTATGAATTTACAGGTATTTACATGTGGTTTTGCCAACAAGAAGAGCTAAAATAAAAGAATAAAGAGCGAGAATCATGGATTCATCAGATGTCTGCACTCAGCATTACAATGTTACAAAAGAACCAATTCGTTGCAAGATGCAGGAAGGGACTTCATATCGTGAACGTGTAACATCAAAGAAGACTGATGTGTGTTATCACAACAAGAAATCAGGGCACTGGAAGAGAGCGGTCGATACAGCGATTATCGAATTTGACTTATCGGACACCGCAGGCCCTCAAACACCAAGTGTTAGGAACCTCATCCAATTCAATTAATGAGCTTCCATTATCGTGAAGAAAATTTTCAGTTTGACTAGACCAAGCTTGAAACTATAGGCACAAGAATGAAATCAGGACTTTGTATCTTATTAACTGAACATCCACTCTTAGAGTCTAAGGCTCATTCCACAAGATGTAAATTAAAAAGAAGGCGAAAAAATACAAATCACGAATATAAATAAAGAGAAGAGGGTAAATATGGAGAAGTAAAGATTGAAGGTGATGAAATCACGAAAAAAACCGATCAAGTCTCTGATGAACACCCATTCACCTTTATTCCTTTATTTTGTTTCTAAATCCCTAACTAAATTAAATGCATGTATCATACTAAATTAACACCTTGATTGTGAAACTATAAATATTAATTAAATGCATATATTTAAATAGAAAATAAATAAAGAAAGAAAGGAAAATAAAGGAAGTATTGTAAATACTAACTGACCCAAATACACGAGACTAAGTCAATATTAACTTGATTAACGAGGAATAAAGTAGGGGGAGAAAATAGCAAATCAACACAGATAAAATTATGCAGACATCTGGAAATCCTAAATGCTAATTGCACTACACATAAAGCCAAAATTACACTAATTTATACACACACTTACATACTTCAATTTATCATATTTTCAACATGAAATGTGTACATAAAAATACATATAAAAATACAAAAATAATTGCATGTAAAATAAATATATTGTATGGTTGGGACACGGAGATAGAAAAGCTACAAATAGAACTTCAATCATTAATATCTCATCCATATGAACTAGGGATGCAAACGGATACAGATATATTTGTATCTGATCCATCATCGTATCCATTTTATACAGATTTTACAATGGATACGGATATGGATATCATTTTAATATATGTAGACATTTGTATCTGTATCCTATATCTGTTTTCATATATAAATATAGTCATAGATTTATTGTTAACCATATATATCATAATTCTCTACCTCCTTTTACCATATTTATATAACTCTTATGATACAAACACATTTAGTAAATTAATA
Source organism: Ottelia alismoides (assembly GCA_037367405.1). Lineage (NCBI taxonomy): Eukaryota > Viridiplantae > Streptophyta > Magnoliopsida > Alismatales > Hydrocharitaceae > Ottelia > Ottelia alismoides. The sequence continues at coordinate 1,097,709 of JAZKJV010010037.1, read as the reverse complement.
TCATGTATTTTCCATCCAATTCTCATATATTTAAGTCGATTCTATAGAGTATTTCTAACGTTACTCGTGTGCGAAAAGTATCTGTTTTACATCTGTATCCATTTTTTAAGGATATGGTAAGATAATTTTAATATCCATCAACATCTGTATCCGTATTTGTATTTGTATTAAAAAACATATAAGGATATGGTAATATCTATATCTGTATCCATATCCGACCGTTTGCATCCCTACTATGAACTCAAAATTCATCAAACTCATATTTATTTCTCTAAAAATTAAATTGTCTGTTTAACGAAGGTGGTTTCATAAAAATCGAGCTAAGATATAAAAATTAGCTTTTTTGGTACATTGTACTATATACATATACATTTTACCCATTTCATTTACTCTTTTTACATTTTTAAACACTTGTAACATATTAAGATCATAAGCATAAAATATAGGCATTAAAATACATTAAAATAAATAATGCATCCAACTATATATGTATAATATATATGGTGTATACCCATAAATATATATATATATATATAATAAAAAAATAAAAATAAGTATATATTTATTATAAATATATAAAATATACACACATGATTATAATGTTTAAAGTACAAAAAAAAAGAAAAATACACAATATATAGTAATAAATAACTATATAATAAATAAGTCAATGAAAATAAAGAAAAATCACCTAATATAGTACATAAAATAAGAACCAACTTTCATCTTTTAAGTTCTAATTAATAAAATCATCATCTATTTTATTTGCATTTTCTTTCCATTTTTATTTCTATTTTGTCTCTTTGTGGCTGATGTGGATCAATAAGGAGGCTGTGACCGTTGACCAAGGTCAACTATTCTGTCCCATCTATGGACCGGTCTGTCCATTGCTTTTATCTCATTTTTGCCAAATTTTCTAGCCTGGTGTAGATCTTTTTTCCTCTGATTCCTTCTTGTGATTTCTCCATCTAGTTCTGATCTCTCACACACATCAAGGATTAGTGCCAGTCAACCTCGATTCAACTAAATAACCTAGGTGAAGATGGCCTTTCAGGAAGCCTTGTATATATATCTCCTTAACCCATTTTTTAAATTCAATCCTTCCAATCCCCCATTAATCGAAAAGAATCATCGTTGGAGATTGCCCTTCATGACATGAAGCGGAATCTCATGATTGGTGGAGTGGAGGAAGGGCAGAGGAGGTGATTAAACCATCGCTAGAGACTTCTCCTAGTGGTTCTGCCTCCAACATCTCCAAGCAAGTGAGGTTCTTATTTCTCTGCATTTTCGATTCCTAGGAGTACTAGTAGATTAAGTCCACCATTTATTTTGTTTAATTTGATCTATTTTAGCTTCAAATTACAAATTGTAGTTTGTCGGAGCTCTAGGCTCCGGTCTGTGTTCCGACCACCTTTAACAATTAACCTCTTATTTGACCACCCTCAAACCTTCACCCCACCATCCTCTGCCACCTCGACATCCTCTGTCACCTCGATCCATTATCCACCTCTAATATTGTAAATATCAAGGAAATTAGAGATCCATCTGCTCCCATTGTCAAAGCAGATTCGCCCCTCCATTCCAGACCATATTTTTGCTCATTTTTGGGTCAATGAGCTTTGTCCTCGAGCCATGAAGTTTCTGGTGTAGGATAACGCTCGAAGGGACTCTATTTGGGGGTTGAATCATTTCGGCTTGCATCTTCAGGTGCTCGGTTCTTATTAGACCTCCCAAACCTCCACTGATGAGGTATGCACCTTTTTGAACCATCCTTCACTTGTAGAACACATTCAAGATCATGTCTAGCATCTCAGCATCAAAGGAACCCATTTAGAGCGAGCAGTTCAGTTGTTCTTCCAAGGGAGCTCATCATCATTGGATCAAGCCCCTCACTCCAGGTGCATAGCATTATCCAATCAGACAGCAAGAAACCATCAGATATGAGGGCGGGATTTAATCGTTGCCCTTGATCATCGAATCGTCATCAGGTGTGGAGGATGCACCTGCATATTTAAGCGAGATCATCCAGGTCATGTAACAACTATGAGAAGGGGTATATTGCATATCTTCCCCTCCGTTATTGTATTTATTATTTAGTCCATAAACTTTCATTTGTTGTTGTAAAACATTTGTAATATTTGAACTAAGGACCTTTTTTCTTATTATTTGCACTTTAGTCCAGTGCAATGTCACTTATGCACGTGAGGAGACAAGTATTTTGCATGTACCTTCTCCGGGTTTTGTATTATTCTTTGGTCTAGAAACTTTGAATATATGTACACGGTATTTTTGAGATTTTGCATGCTTGGTCATGTTGTTTCATTTATATGAATTTATACCCCTATTAGTGTGGAATATATTTTATTGTGTGAAAATTACATGTATGAACCTAAACTTTGCTAAAGTGACATTAAATGCTACGAATTTCTCAAATATTGCAATTGTGTCCCCGTATTGCATATATAATTTTGTACTTGCATTTCACTTATTAAATATATCATTTTGCAACTAAAAATCGTACGAAAATTGTCTCAAGAGTTTAGAACCGTTCATAAGGCAATTAAAATCATTTTTCTATATATAAAAAATAAAAAACATTTCATTTTCTCCTATTTAGCATTAGAATCCATAAAATTACAAAATGATTTGAAAAATTCCAAAAATAATTTGTCTATTTAGGTATATTTTATTTTCTAACCAAATATTTTTGAAAATTTTTAGGAAAACTCCTAAAATTACAAAATATAAAAAAAACTTAGAAAAATTCCAAAAAGAAATCACAAAAATATGTTACATTTCTAAATTTTCTTTGTATTATCTATTATTTAGGTAAATGGAATTCGGACTCAATCTGATTTGATAGATATTTACTTAGATCAATTTTATTCACGTATTTTCGATTCTCTTTATTTGTTGAATTTCACTATTTTAAAATCCATAAAAATTCTCAAAAATCTCCCAAAAATCTTCAAAAATAGAGAAAAATTTATAAAAACCCAAAAATATTTTATTTCTGATCTTTTGAGTATTATTTTCTATATTCTTAAAATCCAAACACAACTCTTTTCTATTCCTTTTCTATAAAGTATATTTAACATATGTATTAGCATATATTTCATTTTAACAATCAAACTAATAAGTTTACAAATTTAAAAATATAAAAAGTATATAAATTAAATGTCCACAAAAACATTTAAAAAATAAAATAAAATAATCCCTAAGTTGTCTTTTCATTTTCTTACTCTACCCCGTGTACTTCGTTATGGTTTGACCACTACTTCTTGTCACTATACACTTTGGGTTTATTACACCTATAACCCTAAATAATTTCGTAATTACAATCATAACCCAAAGTAATCAAGAACTGCATGAGAAACCCTGAGTAATGCTTAACTCTTACATTACATAACCTTGTGTTATGTTCTGTTTAGGATACTGTTATAGTTGGCAGTTTTTGTAGAAAGAGTAAAAATTTCCTCATGACCTATATCTCTCTTCCTTATCCATCTATGCCCCTCCTATCTCCTCGACCCCATCCTCGCCTCCTCGACTTTTGTTATCACCTCCACCTCGACAGATCCTGCAACTTCCTCTACCACCATGCCTACCGATGGTCGAGGAGGACTCCATTGGAAAGGAGGGTGATCGAGGAGGTCGAGGTTGGAGAAGATGGGAGTGGGGTAGAGGAAGATGGAGGTGGTCCGCAAGCCTACGGAATTATGATGCAGACATGGAGGAGGAAGGGGGAGGCAGTGATTGGCCTGGAGGGGGACGGCAGGCCTGGGATGGGGGAAACAGACCTGGAGGGGGGGAGATGTGCGAGAGGGGGAGGCAGTGGGCCTGGGGGCTGGGAGGTCACCAGAGGTCGATTAACCTGGTAATGCCCGTGAGGGATGTACACACGTCATGATTGGCGCTGGCAAACGTTGGTCTCTTGTTCAAGCTCTTCCTCTCTGCATGTTGAACGTCTTCCTTACATTTGATCAGCGAAGCATGAAGGAAAGATGTTCTTTTTCGATATCTTCTTGTCCAATTATACATAGATGTGTTCACAATGTCGTTTATCAGAACCTTCGAGGCCAATACAATTGATGCAATGATACTCATCTCGTCAACTCGTCAAACGATGTCATTACAAGGTGAAATGAGAAGTAAGTACCTGAAAAAAATCACAGTAGTATCCAGAAATTACTATAAAATTCTAACAAAAGGATCTGTGTCATATGAATCATACCAACGAGTTCATCTTGAGTTTGATTGGAGCACATGGATAGAATATAACGTGCGGTTCACAATTGTATTCATTGAATTAGCAACGAGCGATCATCGGTTGTTCTTTGAGTCTCATTTGCAACTGAATGCTTATTGCTGAATAAAGTGATGCCCATCGGAAACATATGTTAAGTAGAAGCCTCTTTGCGACAAGATCAGACCATCTTTTCTAGCGAAGTAAATACTGGAATCGATATCACTGACGTAATGCTTCACAAAACCATCTGCGGGAATTTTGAGTGAAATAATTCCATGATCTATCACAGGGGTGGAAAAAAGAAGGGATAATTCTTTGTTACTGATGAATCTCGATTTGATCACGACCGACAAATCATTCTGCTGCAACAGCTTGTGCATCCAATCTGAATGTAAGGGAAGCAAGTGAGACAAATTGACTTGATTTCCTTGTAAACTCCTGGTGAATCTGTCAGTCAATTCTCCATACAGATAGTACTTGATGGGACTCCTGCAAGATGCGTGCCATCATCTTTAAGGAGTCGACCCCAATGAGAGAACAATGTGATGGGTCCCCTCTTCTATCACTCGCCTAATGACGAAGGGTCTGGAGGGGGTGGTGGCGTCGGTGGCTGGCCTAGAGGGAGGAGGTCCGGCTAGCTTGGAGGGATGGGGCGAATGGCCTGGGGAGGGTTTTTTATTTTTATTTTTTGAATTTTTTAATAGGCATTGGATAGACCATGGGTTAGATTAACCCAATGATATCTTTGAGTTAACTGCAAAATTAATAGAGGGTTATAGGTGTGATACGGAGGGACTATCAATGATTTCTCGAGTAATTTACGATTATATAGGGTTATGATTGTATTTATGAAAATACTCAGGGTTATGGGTGTAGAAAACCCTACACATTTTTGTTGTGTATAAGAGATTTTAGCTCACTTCATTGTCTTGCTTGATCATTATTATGGGTTAATTGTTGATTGATTGGGATTTTTGAGTACTTAGAGCCGAGAGAGGCACCGATATATCATTTTCCGGCTCCAACTTGTCGAACTTTGTAGGCCCTCCAAGATCATACGTTAGGTATCTCAGCATATCGACTCTTCAGTCTCCCATGTGACAATCACTTGATGAAATGGACTTGTGAAGAGTCTAATTGTTCAAATGTTTGGGTCATGTATTACTACAAATTAGTTGAATAAATCTATCCCATACAAAATTAAAATAAATCTATATTGAGACAAGTCTGCTCGGCTTCTTGTTTCCTCAGCTACTCTCCTACGGGTGGGCAAAGAACCACCGGTCTCTGCAGCTCTTGGGTGCATCGAATCTCCAGGGAAATCCTCCCTCCATAGGCATTCCCTCGTAGCAAATTCAAACAAGAACATTGCTAAAAATGTCTTACATAAAAATAGAAAAATATATAATAAAGTGGATAATGGCAAAACAAGCTAAATAGACTATTATATGCCAACAAATCAATGCTCCCCGGCAATGATGCCATTTGATGAATCGATTTGGATGGGGTACCTATTAAGAGAGAGATCTCAAGAGCGTCTAAAAATTTATCCTCACTAGAAGAAGAGTGAAGACAATACTATCGCTGAGCCGGCCGCTCATGAGGTATCATATTCAAATAACAATTAGCCCGCAAATGTATATAGCAAAGTAAAGCAAGAATGTGTGGAGTTAAAATTTATTATAACTCTACAAAATGTGTATAGTGTGTAATCATGTGTATAGTATCGAACACAGGGAGCAAGCGGTAGATTGTGCAAATACATGCAAAATTTGTCCATTTCCCTTGTCTCTTTATTCTCTTTTTGTGTGGATTTTAATTTTTGTATTTTTTTTTCATTAATTGTATTTGTGTGTTCTAAATTTTATTTTTTATAAATTTTCTATTTTCTATTTTTTTATTTTTTTTATTTTTTTAATTATATATTATATAAGAATATATAAGGCTATGTATATATATTATAGGACAATAGAATTATAAATGCAATTACAAATAATGAAAATATAAAAAAAATTGGGGGGGGTTATATAATGTTTTTCTATTTTGTTATTTTTTGAATATTTTGCTAATTTTATAAATTTTAAAACTAAAAAATGTCCCAAATTAAATCAGGGAATAAATAAATAGGTTGAATGTATTTAAAGATTAAAAATAGAACTAAAGTCCAAAATTCTTCAAATCAATTTTGTAGACAAACAAAAATATAAAAAATTCAGTAACAAAAATAAATATTTTTGAGATTTTGTGTGATTTTTTCCTTTTTTGCTAGATTTTGGAGCTTTTTAATTTGTAATTGATTTTTTATCTGAAGACATAGTATACTAAAATAAACAACATATATTTTCTGAATTTTTTAAAAAAGGTTTTTTGTTAATTTTTAGCTCAAACAAGGACAACAACATGCTAATTTGATTTTTCAATAAATAGGTAAATCTCCTAAAATGCAAAAATAAAAATATGTTGTAAATGTACATGCAAGGATGCATCTAATTCTATTTCTTCATAACTTGTGGGGCATGGATGTTATTTTTATTAAATGAAATACAAACATAAAAATACATGTATTAGTGAGGGCATATTTGCAATAAAAAAAGTCTGGGGCACATATGCAAATTTCCCAAAAATATACAACTAATATTTTAATTTTTTGGACTATTTTACAATTCACAAAATCTTCAGGACATATATATAATTTTCCCTGTACACATGGGATGACATGTGAGATGTGCTAAACTGGACCCATATGCAATAGTAAATACGTACAAGATTCTTTATGAAATATTCCCATGTTCATTTACACTACAAAATTTACTTACATGACTAAATAAATAAAAAAAGCGAGGGGCAAAATGTGCAAATTACACCCAAATAGTGCTTCATCATGAGACTAGAGTTAGTTCACTTGCCATGCATGGAGCTGCGACTGCACGATGGTGCTTCGTAGGCTGACATCCAGGATTAGATCTCCGAAGGAAATCCAACAATTGAGGCATGGGTTGATCTGATGTCTCTTGCTCATCGTGAAGAATATGGCATGATCGAACGATCTTGGATGGACCTAGAAGAACAGGGAAGCAAGCATTCGTGGAGCTCGTTCCATTGGCTCAGGTTCCCTCCTCCTGCCACCATTCACACTGCTGAAGTGATCGAGAGCATGCTGGAAGGCTTCTGCCATGGTTGGCAGCCTTAAAAGTGTCTAGGTATCGGTGATGAATCTCTATTTCATCACCTTTATTATATCATTTTGACCTTAAAAACACTATATAATGCATGTAAATAGCATTATTTAGCACAAATTAAGATTCATTATTTATCCCATTTATTGTATATAAAAGGTAGTCAGTAATGCCAAAATCATAGGATAAAGGAAAGAAAAGAAAGGAATAAAATACCAAAGGTATTTTATGATCCTAAACCTCGAGACCAAATCAAGAATAGATTGGTTGATAACGGAAATGGTAGGGGGAGATAAAGGTCAAATATATAATAAAATCCCATTCTTTTATTCATCTATAATTTATTTTTTTAACACAATTTATTCTTTATTATTTATACCTCAAAATAATAAACTTTATACATGAATGTTATACATAAAAATGTATACAAAAATATAAAATTTAGTTTGCACAAAAAATGTCTACTTTGTGGATGTTATACTCAAAATAAGAATCCAAAATCTCAGCTTCCCAGACTCATATCTCCCCAATAAAAACTCATAATGCATCAAAATAACTTTTATAGTATATAACTTTTAATTTGCTAGTTAATAAATTACGTTTCAATTAATTTGGAGTTAAGGTGTGAAAGTTAGGTTTTGGGCCATATTACATAATATACCTGAAGCATAGGTGTTTTTTTATTTTATATGTGTATGGGGTCCAACTCAATTCTCCCCTGCATAAGAGTAACAAACAAGTCTATTAAGTATGGATTCATCACATATATTCAAATTCGAGCATCTCGCTATGCAGAAATCATCTTTTTGGACCTAAGATTTTGATTGATACGTTAGATAGGGATAGATCGATCGTATCTAGTAAATTTTATTATATTCTCCTTTGTCAATCAATCGTCTATTATACTTTTGATCCTTGATGAAAAAGATTGGATCTCTCATAACCATCCAATTTCTTTCTAATTTTTCTGCCTATTTCATATTTCATTATAAAATATTCTTTTGTTTATTCTTTATTATTTTTTCAATTTTATATTTTTATATTTTTGTAAATATTATTTATAATATATGTACATACCTAAAAAGGAATAAAATCATAAAGAAAATATAAAAATAAAATAACCTGTAGAAACACATAGACGAAATGCCTATACTTATACCTATATAATATATACTCCCATTTATTTAAATATACAAATCACATCAAAAAATTACAGTAAAATATATTGGTGCACATAATAATATTATAAATATATAAAATATGATAATAAAACAATAAAATAAAAATAATATATACAAAACATAGGTCATTATACCTATACAGTTGTAAAAATAACTTGTAATTAATTACGTCATAAAAATAAATAAAAATCTTATTTAAATACTAAATAAAATAATAAACATTTTTATTTTATATCCCAAATTAATAAAATCGTTTACAATTTTAATTTATTTATTTCTCAAGAAAAGTCTTTTTTTGTCCTGATCTGGTCATGCAAGAACAAATTACGTTTCAGGGAGTGTTGATGCTCAGTCAACTCTCCATCTTTCACTATGACCGATGTCAGAGCCTCGAGTCTCGCCTTTTCTCGATTTTCTCCATACTTCCATGATGCTCAAATCATCTCGAGCTCTTCGGTGAACTTGATCACATCTCGACCTAGTCTCATGCCCAATCATTAGATATGCAACATTTTCTCGAGCATCTCAATCTTCTCTCTTGAACTTCACCAGACCCTTAGCTTATAAATCACCTCCCAGGTCCTATGTTCCCATCTTGATCCCTCTTAGAGATTCCTCTGGATTCCTTGTATAAGTACGTCGAAGGTCGGTGACTGCGAGCCTTCCCCATGATCAGAGATGGTGGAGCGATTACAGGAGCGGATCCACGACGAGCTTCTCCGCCCGCCCTTCTCCCTACCCACCAGCAGGTATAAGAGCTGCATATGTTTAATTCCCAGGTAGATTTTAATGTCATGATTTCAATTCCGCATTTAGTTTTGCATTATTCCAGTAGATTAGCTAGGTTCCACTTTGTTCGATCACTGGAGCCACTAGGGATCTGGTTATTCCACAATGTTTTTGTTGGAAATGCGAGCCCACGGTGAGCCATTATGCAATAAATGTTATTGCAATTCACTCCTTAATCTGAAATGAAGAATGAATAATTTGCATAATAGGTCCCTTAGTACAATTAGGGTTATGTACCATGGCCATCTTGATGATCATACAGCTGTTGATTCAACTATTGAATCATAGAGGCTGGTGCTTGGATGAATATCTAAAGAGTTAGATTGAGGACTCATCAAGCACCGTCAAATGATTGTTAAGAAATGATCTCCAGCCTGAGTAGGAGATGGCAATCCTTATCTCTGAAGGCTGATATCTGACCGACCTCTTGATGCAGGTCCTCTGCATAGGAATAGAGATTCGGAGGTGTCAGATTAGTTAGGTCAAAGAGTTGACTTAACGAGATCGAGATAACCAAAGTCCTATATCGTATGCTGTCATGATATAGGCACGCATCCTCTGACCGGAGACAGATGTGTTGCTATATGTCTTAGTATGTACATTTGGCAGACCAATAGGTTGATGACCTAATCAAGGTCTACACACCGGCGCGCTGGTGTGCATATAAGGGCATATGAGTAATACGATCTCTCAAAGGGATCATACAGGTTCAGTTACTGAACCGGAAGACATGAGCTCACTCATGAGATATTGGGAAGAATCAAATTCCGTGCGCACGGTCGTCTCGCTTTGGAAGCTTGACTGAATTTGTAGGTTTGATATATACTTTTGGAAAGTATATGATCAAGACCAAGGTATGATATACGCTTTTGGAAAGTGTATGATTGATACCAACTCCCAATGATCGAATGAGAAACTTATTGACAAAACCATGAAGTAGACAGTATAAAGTTGATCCAATACTTCGGGTTTAGTCTGAGTCTTCCAGTATGCAGGATGTACAGGTATTGGGAATACCTGAGGGTGATGTGATCATAAACGATTGTATAACCATGACGCTTCCATTCCTAGGGAGTGATGAAACGGGTCTGGATTTTAGTGACTCCTCTCAGTAGAGAAGTAATCTGATCTTGGTCCAAGTGTTGGACATTGATCTGAATGTTATTCAGATGCAATAAGAATATTAGATTTACGGTCTTGATTTAATCAAGCATCTATGGGAGGCCCGCGATCTGGATTTGAGATATGATCTCAATATCCATGTAACTATACGTGGAACAATACAATCGCCCTGTCCTTATCTCCAAGTATCTGCGGAGAAAGCACATTATCCTTGAAGGAGTTAATGGATAATTCTATTGTTGATTTATGTATCCGAGCATTGAGAAAATGGATAATTAAATGTGATTTAATTATCATGAGTAATATGAATTTGTTTCATATTATAAAGAGAGTTATCTGAGATAATTGAATGTGATTTGATTATCAAAGATGTGAATAATGTGAATGTGATTCATATTATTTGAGAATAAGAGAATAAAGATCCAAGATGATTAAATGTGATTTAATTATCATGGATATGAATAATGTGGATAGCAATATCCATATTAGTCATATATATTATAAATGTGATTTATAATATACAAGAGAGAGCTATTTGTAATTTACATTTGTTAATTAAATGTTAATGTGAATTGGATTCACATTGGACATTGAATTGAAAATGTAATTTACATTTTGTTTTGGGTTGTGAATATGATTCACAAATTTCCAATGGCATGATTGCAATGTTCACAAAATAAATTGGATTTATTTTTGTGAAATAATTTGCAACAAATGTTGTTGCAAATATTGGAGAGAATCATGAGATAGTGTAATCTCATGTAATAGGAAAAAGGAAGCTCCCTTCCTAATGAGGAGAGGGGACGGCCACAATTCCATAAGGAATGTGGTGGCCGTCCACCCTCCTTATGGAAGGAGGCTTGCCTCCTTTCTTATCTCTCCAATGGAGATTGATTTGATATAAATCAAATTATATTTAATATATATTTGATTTTTATTAAATTAATTGGTGTTGTGTTTTTAGCAACAAATCATGGCCATTGAAAGAAACACAAATTAATGTGGACCATTGGATTTGTGTTGACACATGGATTGAGATCCGTGGATCCCAAAACCCTATAAAAGGAGAGGCACCCCATTGCTCTTCTTAGCACATAAGTGAGACAACAAGTCTCTCTCTCTCTTTCTTTCTCTTTCTCTCCCTCTCATGGCCGTCCACCATGGATGCCATAGAGAGGCTATCCATCGCCGCGGCATCGTCGTTATGCTGCCCGATGTTTTGCTCGTGGAACTCCGTCTACTTCGGCGTGCCTTGCTCGTGAAGAAGACGTCGGATCTCGTGTGTCGAGATCAGGAGATCCACCGCTTGGATCATCAACATGGATTGCGAGAAGCACGGGGTTCATCCCCGCGCTCGCAAGTGTCTCCTCCGTCGGATCGGACTTGAGACAGGAGGTCTCTTTGTTTAGAGACTCGATTGCAACCACGCTTCAAGAGGTAAACCTAATACTTGTTTGTGGTTTAGACGAAACGATCCGAGAAGTGTTCTTGGATCATGTGGTTTCGTCACATGAAAAATTTTAATTTCCGCTGCATAGAACAACTAGTACGACTAGTCGTTCTTCGTCGTATTCGATGCGACGCTCACGCTTCCGTGATGCACTTGAGGATCTAACCATATCCTTCAGTTTTCATCAGTCTCCAGCCACCCCGTTCATGCCATCATCTTTCCCCATGCATTCTTCATCTGACTTACCCGTCTGGACCCCCCAATCCTCGATGGATCGGTAAATTGAGGCTCCCCTCAGCCTTTCGCTGAAGCATCTCCACCTACCTTTATCTTAATGCATGCTTCAATTTGGGTCGAGCATCGTCACCTCATGCCCGAGAATATTTTTGTATAGGTTCCGCGCCAAATGGACCCCTCCTTGATCGGATTTAAACCTGGATGAGACCTTCAAAGTGCCCCAACATTCTTCGACATAGCAGTATCCCATCACTAGGTCCTAGACCTTTTGGAGGGCGCCATCAGCTATGGAATCACCTCCCAAACGTGTAGAACATCGGAGCACCACCGGAGACCCTAGAAGGAGGGGGAATCGAAAATCCAAGGTCGGGGGAAGACTTGTTCTTCCCCGTTCTTCCCGAGTTGCAGATACCAAGTGATCCAACAACGAGCCCCAGAATGTTTTCATAGCAAAGCGATGCGTGCCTGGACCGTTCGATGAAGTAAAGTGATTTGGTATGGACCGCACCTTAGCGCGCAATGAGGGGTAAATTTCCCTGAACCTCGTACACCTTTTCTCTTTTATTCTTTGTACGTAAACTATTGTATGGGGTGTAAAATGTTATGGAAAAATAGCAATAAGGCCCTTCATGTTCATAGATATTGCGTACAGGTATGTGCAAACACGGCTCATATGGGGTCCCTATGTGAGTTTTGGCAAATATCATGTATACATGTTGGTTTTTCTTATTTATTTTTAGTCCATTTAATTGTATATAAAGGGTTAAATTTTTACGGAAATTTGTACAAGGGACCAAATGTTTTGTATATTTGCATATATGCCCTTCACTAACATGTATAGTTTAATATATTGCATGGAATTTAGATGTATGCCCCTCAACTTTCGAATGTTGTTCTAAAATACAAGTACTTTAATTTCAATTGCAAAATTGTCCTTGTCAGTGAAGTAAATTTTATGCACTTGGTATTTTTTGTTAAAAAACTATTATTTGGGTTTTATTTTGCAAAAAAATCAATGTGTATGCCTTGGATGAGGAGCATCATCACCGTGATTTTTAATTTATATTTATAGGCATTTTGTTATTTATTAAAATTCAAACATTGCCTTAAATTTCCATATTTAACTTGAAAATTCCAAAAAAATATTAATATATCTTTAAAAACTCCTAGAAAATCTAGTGTGTATATATATTATGGTTTATTTTCACTCTATACAAAAAATCACATAAAAATATAAAAATAAAAGCATAATGCTAAAAAGCAGCAAAATCCAGTAAAAATATATAAAATTCCCAAAAATCACAAAAAGATAAATTTTCATTTCTGAATTTTCTTTATATTATGATTTATATATTAAAATTTATTTGAGGAATTTTGGACTAGATTTTATATTTTTGAACTTTAACTCAATTCGGCATATTTCGTTAAACCCTGATTTTGTATATTTTTTATTTAAAACCCATAAAAATATGAAAAAGTACCAGAAAAATCACAAAAACATTAGAAAAATATAAAAGTACAAAAAATATTTTTCTTATATTGTTAATTTATTTATATCTATATTTCTGTAGTATATGCTATATATAACTTTTTATACAGATATATACTACATACCCTATATTATTATATATTATATTATAAATTCATTATTTTATTTTAAAAAATAAAAAGAAACTAAAATTTCACAAAATGAAAACCCGAAAAATTTAATAACCCCCAAAAAATCATTATGCATATTTGATTATTCTCTCTATTAATCTATATATATCACTCTATATAACTATATTATTATTACTATTCATATTTCTATGTATATTACATTTATTTATTTATTATATTTAAAAAACAAAATAAATATAAATATAGTCAAAAACCCACATAAAAGGATAAAAGACAAATATGTACAAAATACACATTAATTATAAATAATCATATGTTACCTGGTTTGCTCTCTATAGATCGATTTCTGCATGCTTACTTGATATACATTTATTTATGTAGAGTTAAAAAAAGATAGTAGCTCACAAATTTTGAGATTTAATTGATTCATTCATTAATTGTGGGGACTTGTTGATTGAACAAGGTATTTGTGAGCGGTTGCCTTAGTGACACTCCGTCTTCACTTTCAATAAGTGAGGATCATTTTTAATCCCAGCAAAAACATCTTCATCAAATGGCGTCTTTGCTGGGGAGCAACATATGTGGTCAATTTTGCATACATTTTTGTCTTTTATTTGTTAATTCATTTGTTCATTAAGTTCCATGTACATATTTCTTTATTCATTCATTTTGTATATAAGTCGCTTCTTATTTTTGTTTAAATTCATTATTTGATTACTTGTGCTCATACATCTTTTTTTGTTGTGCTTGTTGTGATGTCCTGCTATGCAAGGACGACCTCTTAGGAAGGTGATGCAACTGAGCATGATGGAGATTAGTCTTCTTTACATGACCAATTGGAGAGGCAACATGCACAACAAGGAGGCTAATTAGCTAAATTTTTAGACGGAATTTCTTTTTTATTTTGGGGGACAGAAAGAGAGATTTATTTATTTATTCATCATTATTTGTAATAATTAAGGACTTGGACAGTACTCTCTACAACGAGGTCTAATGCCTAGGAGTTTATTCGATTGGGGGTCCTCATCGTGATTTTCTCGTGTTTTCACCGTCTGTTTTATTTGTTTCTCGATGCTTTGAGTTTTTTGCCTTTCATTTCCTTTGTTTTATGTGCATGGAGCCCGTAGACCTTAAGTTTCTTGAATCTGTAATTAGGTCCAAGCCCTAATAAGAATTATGTACCTATAGTCTCTTACATTTGGATCAAGTCAAATTAATATTGTTAATTATTAGGACTAAAACCCACATGTCAAGAGAGGCATCATACATCGCTTGCAGAACCGGTTGTGGAGAGAACCGAGATGGCTCCAAGACCGAACCCTAGGGTTTATTTTTAATAATTAACCTATGGTTCTTCATGACTAATAACAACTATCGTTTAGGGTGATTTTGTTGATTGCACACCACCACGTAGATAGGTTTAAAATTTTTGATTTGTATACTGCATGGAGAGAGTAGGGAAGCACCGTAAGTCCACTAACTCTGCATGCATCATTAGATTCAATGATGATATTTCCACCATCAAATCGATTTGCATGGATTTTCGCTATCTCCCTTTGTTTTTGAGCACCTAGGACTTAAAATAGAATATACAAATTCATTAGGAGCTTGTATGCAAAATATCTAAAAAAGGTGAAAAGCCAAAAAACTAAAATAAGGGTCTGCTAAATAATCTTTCACCTTAATTAAAATATGTAGTGGACTTCATTGCCTTGGGTTCATAAAGCCCTCATTATTTTCAGGTACCTCAGGAGGGGACAAAAACCGCTCCCATAAGCAAGGCATGACCTACTAAAGATTAGAGCCAAAATCCGCTTGTAATTGCTTTGTTTATTGACTGGATTTCCTAAGTGTTGGTGCTTCTATCATATGTGACCGAGTAGGGCCCTGTCAGTGATGGTGTTCCCACCTTGTGTGGAACATCGACTTGGTCTGAAGTACTGAGCCTAGGTCACATCCTCACAGGTGTGTCTGTCCTATAGATTTGCATCGGAGTAGGTCCTTGCATTCTCACATATGATTCCATTACTAGCGAGGTCTGAATCGGCTTCGTCTCTCCTATTCTTTGTTTGAGTAGGGATCTAAGAAGGGTTACAAGGATCTCAAAAAGTGCAGACTACATGTTACAACAGATGAGGACAAGTAGGGGATATTTTTCGGGCAGTGCTTTCGCTCCTATAGTGTTAACGTGCTAGGTACTTGTTATAAGAAATGCCTGAAATAACAACTCTAAAAGTGAAAAAGTAATCGATCCTTTACGGCTTCACATTGCGTTGAGTTGGTGAAGCCAATTTTGTATTGTGTTTCTATGGATCTAGATTAAGGTTCAAAGATCCATTCCCACGCACTAGCGAAAAAATTGTCACATGTGTCGTCTATTTGACCCCCTGCGCGTTTCGAGGCTTTCTACTATTTTGCACTCATTTTTATTTCTCTTTGACCATTGTATCCTTCTTCCTTCATCGATCTTCTCGTATGATGATTATTCATGGATGGTTTAGTCAGGACTCCGCAGACACCTACACTATTCCATGAACTCGACATCTCAATAATTCTAGGCAATTACCGAGAACCCGATTCAGACCTTACGAACTGATCTATGGTCTCCTAATTTTCTTTCCACTTTTCTAAATAGATCGGAACCGCTCTTGTCCCACTAAAGCATGTTGCGAATGGAGATCGATTTCAGTATACATCTTTTTTCTTCATTCACGACCATATAGGATTGACCCTAATCACATATTCATCCCGGTAACTGGTGTTCAATAATTGGGATTCTCTTACATTACAGATAGAAGCCAACCCCAGTCTTGGATCCCAACACAGAGTTCATATCCTCAAATTCAGATCTAGAAAGGGCTCGTCAAGGAAAGGGCAAGGGAAGCAGCAGATCCAATCATAGTAGAACCAGATGCCTGATTAGAACCAGATGGAGGCTCAGTTGTTCTCATCCAACCAAGTCATGCAGCAACAACTGATAGAATAAGCCCTCCTGCAGACTGCTTTTCAAGATATACTGAATGACGTGAGGAACAGACTAGTAGGAGGAGGAGGAAGAGGTGGAGAAGGACCCCACGATGATCCATATCAGGAAGAAAAGGGGGCAAGGAATGAGAACCCCAAGCAACACTGAGAGAAACATATAATCGTGGGATAACATATGACTAAATGGATTAAAATCCCTCCAGTTCATGCTCACTTCGAGCTAAAGCCCCAGTTCCTTACGCTCTTACCATTATTTCACGGGAATACCAAAGAGGAGTCATGCATTCACTTGTAACAGTTCTCTCACATCTGTAGAACCACCCACTACCCTAACATTTCATTAGGTGTTGTCGAGATGATTGTATTTCCCTTCAACTTGTAAGACAAGGCCTTGTACCGAGTCAATCATTTCAGAGTGTCGTGACGACCTGAGAGGAACTTAAATATGCATTCCTTCACAAGTTCTACCCTTTAGGTCAACTCAACCAGATGCGAGCCAGGGTAAGAAACTTCTCTCAAGCAACCCACGAGTCCATACATGAGGCTTGGGAATGCTTCACAGATGAGCAAGAAAAGTCTCCCCACCATGACATACCTAGGACCAGTTTGGTCCAATACTTCTTCAAGGGCCTAAATAAAGAGAGCTAAATATTAGTTGATGTTGCCTATGGGCGATCCCACTATAACAAAGATGAAGATGTAGTATGGTAGATTTTTGAAGAAATGACCGAAGGAGATGTCGTCCTCTCTTCATCGTGTGCTTATCAGAAACAGATTCAAGTCCTCTACAAGACATTTCACATGGGAACATCCCGTGAGGCAGATAAAGATAACAACTCTAACATTAGTATAATTGGGGGCCATCTTTATAAGCTGCACATTATCGAGAAGGGTTCACAAGATCTTGAAAAGCTTGATGTGATCGAATAGAGGATGCGACACTTCGATAAGTTGGACCAAATCATCAAGCAGCTGGAGTCACTGGTGAGCACCAGCAGTTCATGTTAGTCGACAACACCATCGTCAGAGACTCCTGCCATAGAAGGCCGTATAGATATCAATATCGTTTGATATCATATCAATACGATATTTCGACGATATATCAATGATATATCGTCGAAATATTGCCCATGTCAACGAGACTTTGTGAAGAAAATGCCTAGAAATCGGGATATATAGCCATATCAGTGCCCATATCGGTCTCATGTCGATATCAACATATAGGCGATCTATCGCCGATATATCGCTGATATTTTCTTCCACGACTCCTGTTGAGAAGAAGGATGAACCATCACCACCACATCAGCCTCAGCTGAGTCAGCAGCAACTGACGATCCAGCACATATACTATGTGCAGGCACCCAAGCAGGCCCTATCATAGCAATAGATGGTTGTCTACCTGTTAGACTACCTACCATCTTCAGATCTAGCATTGTCTTCACCACCCATGATATAGGAAGTTAATGGTGTCCGAAGAAATGATGCACAGTTGGCCCATCCAACTGGACAACCCCAGGGCCATCCACCAGCCAAACAACCTTTTGAAAAACCTCATGGTGCTTACTTCGCACAGTCCTCCCAACCTCAACCTCAATATTAGCATCACTTGTCTCCACGATATCACAATTGGAGATAGTCTCAACAATACCCTCAGCCGCAGTATCGACCGTACTCGCAGTACCACTAGTACGTGGTTGTACCTCAACAACAGAATCCTCCGCCTCCATACCAACAGTGTCAGCTTCCTCCACCTCCACAACATTACTGGCAACCTCATCCTCATCCTCCCCACCCACAGTCACAATGTGGTCAGCACGTTGAATCTCTTGAGGTAGATCCTATGAACCCCAACAATGATTGATTAGCTCAACTCGTAAAGAGTCTAGTAGAGATGACAAAGAAGCTAGACGACCTGACAGCCACCAAAACTCCTATCCTGGATCAGGTCAAAGTAAATCCCAACAATTTCAAGAGAAAAGAGCATGTAGAATGTGATGCCCATCTGTACCTGTAAAGTCAGATGCTTGTAATTTTACCATGCCTAATGTTGTCACTCTCAGAAGCTGTAGGAACTTTCCTCTGTCTGTCGTAATCAAAGGGAAGAATAAATCTTCGATAGTTAAATCATAATCTTCTGCGTCGTTCATGCCATCTCCACGTTCAGGTGAGATAGAAGGAGGAGAAGACATGCCAACTACACATCACCATCTCCTTCATCCACAAAAAGAACAAAAAAATCTGAAAAATCAAAAAACCAAAAAGAAGATAGCAGTCAAAGTGAAGTCGCGTCAGCAATGGAGGATCCAGCATCAGCAACCGATCCAACGCCAGCCGACGGAGTGAAGACCGCACTTTTTGCATGTCCTCCACTAGCAGCATCTTTATCTACAGAATGTACACCTTTTTGCTAACCGGGGGTACATACTAGTGTGGACAAGAATTCTGTTGTAAATGAGAGCACTATTTTCAATTCAGTCTTGTACATATTCCTTTTCTTGATGCAATACAAAAATCCAAAAAAAATGAAAAAAGAAAAAGCGCATTGTTTAATCCAAGAGTTGAGGATATTCTTAAGAATTAACTATTGAGTTACAATTAATGAAAGCCATGGAATATATGCTAGATGTGAAGAAAGGCTTGAAGGAAGCATATACAAACAAGCGTCAGTCGAATCGCAGTAACGAATGCCATCAAGTTGAGAAGAATGTTCTTACGGTGGACACAATTGTAGCCATCAACAATCTCCCTCATAAGAAGTAATACAAAGGAGCACTTTGATCGGATGTGAGATTTTTGACCAAGTCTTCGAGAAGATCATGCTTGATAGTGGCTCCTCCATCAACGTCTTGCCCTCATCATTATTGCAAGAATTTGAGCAGGGTCCA
Source organism: Ottelia alismoides (assembly GCA_037367405.1). NCBI lineage: Eukaryota > Viridiplantae > Streptophyta > Magnoliopsida > Alismatales > Hydrocharitaceae > Ottelia > Ottelia alismoides. The sequence goes on along the minus strand of JAZKJV010010037.1, from coordinate 1,078,015 downwards.
TTGAAACAGACATGTAGGAATCTTCAGTCCATTAATCGATCCATCAAGCGACCCTGAGGTATGTTGGAAGACGTTGTCGTAAAGGTGTTGGACATGTAGTTTCCAGTAGATTTTGTGATCCTTGATATGGACTCTCTTGTACCATTAATTTAGACCCCAATTATCCTTCGATGTCCATTCATGCGCACTGCAGAGGTCGGGGATGACTATGGGTCTGGGAAGATCACGTTCAGCTCGAGCAATCACAGAGTTACCATAAACATGATCAACAAACCAAAACTCGTATATGATGAAAGTCATACAACATCACTTGAAGAAGACTGTGACTTTATTGTAGAAATCATAGACACAAAACTCTCTTTGAATGTCACATGGACCCTGGAAATCCTCTCTCCTAAGGAGGACCGAGAAAGCATAGTCAGTACAAGCTCTAATAGCACTTGGAAGACATAATCAAATTTATTAATGCATCTCTTTGAGTCAGAGTATCCAGATTAGTCCGAATATGATGAAATTATTACAAATCTGTTTGGCACATTGGCAGTTGAACAAGAAGCCACTGAGGTGAGCAGTACCTCCAAAGTCATGGTAGATCATCCGCATACTAGCACAATTTCTAAAGTGACCAAGAAGCATGCCAGATCAGAATGAGAATTAAAGCCACTTCTTGCAGACTTTAAGTATTCCTTCCTTGTGAGTGCAGAGAACATGTATTCGGTCATCATTAGTATCTAGATAACCCCGGATCAGGAATCTCGACTTCTCGAGGCTCTAGAAAAAAGTTCTAAGGCACTTGGATGGCACGTTTCAGATATCTATCAGATAAATCATGCCATGTGTTAACATCATAACTATTTGGAAGAAATGCCAAGTCGTCCTGAGAGTTTCAAAGAAGATTGAACCCAAATTTACGGGACGTCGTCATGAAATAAATCACGAACACAGGTTTCATTTATCCATCTCCGATTCAAAATGGGTAAGCGATCTAGATGTAGTTCTGAAGAAATATGGGCTCACCGTGGATACAAATGACAGAGGAGAGGAGATTTCTACTTAGGCACCAACATCTTGGTGAGTGTGTGTTGACTAACATCGCCTCAATGCAGCAAAAAGGAAGGACCACTTCCCCATGCCATTTATCGATCAAGTTCTAGAGAGATTAGCTGGCAAGGAGTTCTTCTGCATTCTGGATGGGTACTCTAGGTATAACCAAGTGGCAATCACCCTAGAGGATCAAGAGAAGACTACCTTCACTTGCATGTTCGGTACCTATGCCTTCAGGAGGATGCCCTTTGGTATGTGCAATGCCCCTACTACATTCCAAAGAAGCATGCTTGCAGTCTTTACCGAGATGGTTGGCAGCTTTCTTAGGGTGTTTATGTATGACTTATCAGTCTATAGTAATAGTTTTGATGCATGCCTTAAGCACTTGGATCGAGTACTTCAGAAATGTTGTGAAGTCTCTCGTGCTATCTTAGACTATGAGTCACTTCATGGTCACAAAAGGAATTGTGTTGGGTCACATCATTTCCAAGCATGGCATGCAAGTCGACCCAGAAAATGTGGATGTTATCAGAAACCTTGAGCTGAATCAGAAAGTCAGACATGTGAGGTTATTTTAGGGGCATGTGAGGTTACTTCAGAAATGTTGTGAAGTCTCTCGTGATATCTTAGGCAATGAATCACTTCATGGTCACAAAAGGAATTGTGCGGGTCACATCATTTCCAAGCATGGCATGCAAGTCGACCTGGAAAAGGTGGATGTTATCAGCAACCTTGACCCGACTCAGAAAGTCAGACATGTGAGGTTATTTTAGGGGCATGTGGATTTCTATAGGAGATTCATTAGAGATTTCAGTCGCATTGCCTGACCTCTTACAAAATTACTGTGCAAGGAGACCAAGTTTAATGTTGATCAGCATGTTCTCCTTTTTATTAATCAGTTGAAGGATCTAATCACTCAATCTCTCATCCTATAACCACCAGATTGGTCTCTTCCTTTTGAGATCATTACAGATGTGTTAGATTTTGTAGTTTGGGTTGTTCTAGGACAAAGAAAAGACGAGATTCCCATGCCATTCACTATGCCAGTAAGACACTAGATGAAGCTCAGAGAAATTACGCTATCACAGAGAAAGAATTGTTGGTTGTTGTATTTGCCTTTGAGAAGTTCATATCCTATCTGCTTGGATCTAAAGTTACTATCTATACGGACCACTTTACTATCAGATACTTATAACAGAAGAAGGATGCCAAGCCTAGACTGATCAGATGGATCCTTCTCCTCCAGGAGTTTGACTTGGAAATCAAAGACAAGCTTAAGGTTCAGAATGTGGTAACAGATCACCTCACCAAAATTGAACAGCAAGACCCTCCACTAAGCAGTGAACCCATCACAAACATCTTACCTAACGAGTCAATTTTGGTTGTGGATTCATACCTTCGTATGACTGCATTGTGAACTACCTCATTTCCAGTGTAGTCCTACAAGATTGGACAAAAATCAAGGACAAGTTCTTATACATTATTCATTTCTACTAATGGGAAGACCCACTTCTATTCACGGAAGGAGTACATTGTATTTGGCACCGGTATATTCCTCAAGAGGAGCATCATAGTGACATCGAGCATTGTCATATGCTTGAATCTAGTGGACATCACTCTGGAGATAGAACGGTAGCGAAAGTACTATAGTGTGTCATCTGGTGACCAACACTATTTAAGGATGTTGCAACATTTGTGAAGCATTGCACTAACTGACAGAGATTGGGAGGCACCCTTACAACTAAAGATTCCATGCCCCTGAAGTTCATTCAGATTTCAGATGTATTTAATTCTTAGATCATTGACTTCATGGAACCCTTTCCCAATAGTCAGGTAAATGATCACATCCTTCTTTCTGTTGACTACATGAGTCGTTAGGTTGAAGCTATCCCTGCCAGATACGCTGACAGCCATACAGTTTGTCACTTTCTAAGAGAGAACATCATATCACGGTTCGGGATTATGAAGATACTAATATCTGATAGGGGTAGTCACTTTATCAACATAGAGGTCAATAAAATAGTGAAGGAGTATGACATCGAGGACTAAGTCGTGTCTCCTCATCATCCACAGACTAATGGCATGGCAGAATTACCAAACAGGGAAATAAAGATGATCTTATAGAAGCTTGTAAAGAAATAGGAAGAATTGGTCCCAGATCTTGGACTCCATCCTTTGGGAATACAGAACCGCTTACAAGTTTCCTTTGGGAATGTTGCCCTACCATCTTGTGTATGGAAAGCCATGCCATCTTCTTGTGGAACTAATCCATTAATCATTATGGGAATTAATACATGTAACTTGGACTCACGAAAGGGTGGTTAGAAAAGAAAAAGAATCTGAATAAGCTCCTAGAATTCCGAGACTATGCATATGATAATACATTTATGTATAAGGAGAAGGTTAAACACTAGCATGACCAACACATCAGACGAAAGATCTTCGAGATTAAATAGAAAGTGTGGCAATTTAACGAGTAAATGGACATGGCCAATTAGAGTGCATGAAGTGTGTGACAACTGAAGCATTGTGATATCAGATTTATCGCCTGACGCATAACCATCAGTCATCAAGGGTCAGTTATTGAAGTTATACCTTGAGCATGACACTTTCTTGGACGTTGTCGATTCTGTCCAAGTGATATTCAATGAAGAAGCATCCACAACCTCAGCATCATCAGAATATTTAGATAATGCTTCCTCTCTTCTAGTCTTCTTTTTTGTTGTATTTTTTTATTTTCTACTTCGTTTTCCACATCCATTGCCTTTATACTTAGGATATCCTTCATCCCAAGTATAGGACGCATGAGTGAATTCAGATGTTCATTCCTTGTCTCGCCACATGTCTCTTCTCTTATTGATATTTATGTCTATACTTAGGGATATTTGACCCTACATATAAGGGGAGGAAGGATGAATCGTTGAGTTGCTCATTCTCACACTCGACCTTCCCTGTATGTAGATAAAGTATGCGATACTTGGAATTATTTGATCCTAAGTACGGGGGGACAACTGACTTCTCATTCGTTTGATTCTTTTATTCATTATTCTCTAGTTATTGTGGTATAAGCTTCACTATACTCAGTATAGGCTATTCTATACTCAGTACAAGTTATGTATTCTCTTTTTCTCTCAGATCTATGAATACATAGCTCAAGATAAGTATAAGGGGGTTGTATATACTCTGTATATACTTTATCCATGACTCGTATTTTCATAATTTTGAATAAAATGGTTAAAGTACTATATATACACATCCAATTCAATAAATCAACAAATAAGAAGATATCTATTATTCCTCAAATTCTTTTTGTATATATTGATTAATGAATCAGGTAAAAATATTTTGCAAAATGTTTGAAAAATAGTGTGAAACTCTTTTTGAAAAATCTTTTAAAAACTATTTGAAAAAATATTTTGTAAAATGTTTTCAACCTTTGTAAAATTGTTTTATTTGTAAACAATTATTTTATTCGTGTGAAATAAAAATGTTTTGAAAACCTTTTTGCAAATGGTTTGAAAATAGTTGTAAAATATTTTGAAAAATCTATATACTATATGAAAAACCTTTGCAAAATGATTTTTAAATGTTTACAAATATTTGTAAAAATTATTTGTAAAAAATATTTTGGACTATAATTTTTAAAATTGTTTGTAAAAAGATTTTCAAATAAGTTTAAGGAACATATACATCATACAAATAAATCAACATTTTTCACCAACGGTATGTATATTTATGAGAATAATAATATATCCCGTCTGTAAATCCTTAAAAATCCTACTTATTAATAAATATTTTCACTCACGTGTAAATATTTATACCTATCTTTTATTATAAAAATCCTTTTCTTTGAAAAGCTCTAAAAATTTGCAAAATCTAAAAACATCAGCAAAAATATTTTCCAAATGTTGCATAATAATTTGAAAATATTTTTTTCAAAAAATCCATAAAATTGTTCAAAACTAGAAAATTGCATCACAAAATTATTTTTCGTGCATTGTACATAGCATTTGCATTTTTAGGAATAACCTAGACAATTCAACATATCCAAATACAATCTGAAGATTGGATCATGGAATAGACCTTAATACACTTAATTTCAGAGGATCCTCTTGAGGACTGGAAGTGGAGATGTTTCAGGTCACCTTGACTTGATTCTTTAGGTTCTGTAAGACTATATTTATGAGTCAATTTAATGTGATTAAATAGAACCCTTCATATCATCCATATGATTCTTGAGATAGTTACTTGACTGGAAACCTTACACCTAACACTTATCTCAACTCAGATGGATTATTGAAAATCTTGGGGTCTAAGTCGAGACTGTGCAAGGTCGCTTCGTCAAGGGTGGATCAGGAACCATTCTTGGGGATTAACGACACCGGTACTCTAACCCAATAATTTTGGTAACAATGATATCTAAAGACTGGAGACAAATTGAGCTAATGCTTCAGATAAGGAATCGTTTATAGGTGCAACCCCAAAAATATGGGTAGAACAGAAGATGTTATATCCATCAGTCACAAACAAGAATGCAGAAGTTGTACAAAGTCAAAGAAAATATCCAAAAAAAAAACTATGGCAAAAATTCCACAAAAATCTGAGCTTCAAAAAAAGCATGCTTCTTGGTAAAGTATCTGTTACATTGATCGGCTTCACAAGGGAATGAAGACTGCACTGGTCCATTTCCACTTCTTTTCCCATTCTTATAACTTTTCCCCCATTCGGTTGTAAAGATCGGGAGTACCTTATCTTAGATGGGAGTATCTGTCTTTATGAGGATGAGTTATCAGAAAATCATACACCTTGATGATTCAATGGTTTTGTCTGGGAAGAGCAGAACAAATCCACACATACGGTTCTATCATTTCAAGTTAGCAAGAGTATGCGACTGAGAGGATGGTTCTAACCTTGGTGTGAATTTAACTGAATGATAGGAGTATGGAATCTGAGGGCATTTATGTCACACTTCCTGACTTCCATGTAGTTACAAACACACCATTAATCCAACGGCCTTCTTTGAGCTCCAAAATTTAACTTTATTAAAGAGTAATTTAAAAGTCGACCATTATTCCAAGTTATTTCTTTTTCCTTTTCTTTAGTTTTATTTTTGCATTCATTGCATAAGTGTTTTCTAGGAACTAGCAATTGCAAGTATATGGGGGTGATGAATCTGCATTTCATCACCTTTATTATATCATTCTAGCCTTAAGAAACCTAGCTAATGCTTGTAAATAGCATTATTTTGTACAAATTAATATTCACTATTTATCCCATTTATTGTATGTAAAAGATAGTTTTTAATGCCAAAATTATAGAATAAAGTAAAGAAAAGAAAAGGAACAAAATACCAAAGGTATTTTATGACCCCAAACCCCGAGACCAAGTCAAGAATTGATTTGGTCGATAAGGAAAAAAGTAGGGGGAGATAAGGGTCAAAAATACAATAAAAAGCCCATTCTTTTATTAATCTATAATCCATTTTTTTGAACACATTTTATTCTTTATTATTTATATCTCAAATTAATAAACTTATCCACGAATGTTATAGATAAAAATGTATAGAAAAATACAAAATTGAGTTTGCACAAAAATAATATATTGTGTACATCTTATGCTCAAAGTAAGAATCCAAAATCTCAACTTCCCATACTCATATCCCCTCAATAAAAACTCAAAATGCATAAAAATTACCTTTAGTAGTATATAAAATTTAATTATCAATTTAATTAAGGAGGTTTCACTTAATTTCAAGTTAAGTGCGAAAGTTAAATCTTGGACCTTATTGTACAATATACATATTTATTCTTTATTATCTTTACATTTTTATATTTTTATAATTTTTAAATATTATTTATAATATATGTAAATATTTAGAATGGAATAAAACCTTAAATAATACAAAAAAATAAATAACCTATAGAAACACATATATGAAATATTTATACTTATACATATATAATAAATATCCCTATTTATTTAAGTATACAAATAACATCATAAAAATACAATAAAAATATAATGACGTACATAATAATAAGTTATAAATATATAAAATATGAGAATAAAATAATAAAATCAAAAATAGTAAATAAAATATACAAAACATAAGTCATTATAGCTATAAATACACTTGTAAAAAACAACTTGTGATAAATTAACTCATAAAAATAAATAAAAATCATATTAAAATACTACATAAAATAATAAAAAAATGTATATTATATACCCAAAAACTAATTAAATCATTGCTATTTTTAAATTTTTTATGAATAAAGTCCATTTTAACATGACTTGGTCATGCATGGACCAATCACGTTTCAGGGGGTGTTGACACTCGAAAAACGCCCCATCGTTCACTCAGACCAATGTCAGAGCATCGAGTCCCTCCTTTTCTGGATTTTCTCCATGTTGCTGCGGAGCTGGAATTGCCTCGAGCTCTTCAGCGAACCTGATTGCATCTCGATTGAGCCTCACACCCTATCATAATATCCGCAAGATTTATCTCGAGCCTCTCGATCTTCTCTCTTGAACTTCACCAGACCCTAGCCTATAAATATCCTACTAGGTCCTATGTTCCCATCTTGATCCCTCTTGGAGCTTCTTCCCAATTCCTTGTATGTGTGCGTTGAAGTCTGGTGACAGTAAGCCTTCCCCCATGCTCGGAGACAACGAAGCAAGGACATGACAGGATTTATGAAGAAATTGTCTGGGCGCTATGCTTCCTACCCACCAGCAGGTATAAGAGTTGCGTTTTTTAATTCCTAGGTAAATTCTAATGTCATGATTTTAATTCTTCATTTACTTTCGCATTTAATCCAGTATATTAGCCAAGTTCCACTTTGTTCGCTCGCCGAAGCCGCTAGGACTCCAAACATTCCACCATGCTTTTAATAGTCTATGACTGCCACGTTCACGCCGTCATCCTTCACCACACATTCTTCATCTATTCGACCCACCAGGACCCCCCGATTCTCGTTGGATCGACAAATCGAGCCCTACCCTCAGCCTTTCGCCGAAGCATCTCCTCCTACCTTCATCCTTATGCATCTCAGCATAAATTTCGGTCGAGCATCGTCTCCTCGAGCCCAAGAATATTTTTGTGCAAGGTCCACTCCAAACAAACCATTCTTAGTACATATTTGAATCTAGACAAGACGTTCCAGGTGCTCCAGCATTCTTCGACATACCAGGACCCCATCATTGGGTCCTGGACTTTCTAGAGTGCATCGTCAGTTACAGAACCACCTCTCGGATGTGTGGAGCATCAGATCACCACAAGAGACCCTAGGAGGAGCGAGGAGTCAAAGATCGAGAGTTGGGGGAAGAAAAGTTCTTCTCCGTTCTTCCCGAGAAGTAGATACCGTCAGATCCAATGGTCATCGACAGATCTAATCCCAAGTGTTGGGCTAAGAGCAAAGCGATGCATGCTTGGACCATCCGATGAAGTTAAGCGATTTGATCTGGACTGCTCCTTAGCGTACAATAAGGGGAAAATTACCTTGAACATCCACCGCCTTTTCTCTTTTATTTTTAATATATAAACTATTTTCTGGAGTGTAAAATGTTAAGAAAAAACAAGAACAAGGCCTTTCATGTTCATGGATATTGTATGCAATCATGCGCAAGCTCAGCTCACGTGGAGTCCCACGTGAGTTTGGGCAAATATCATGTATGCCCTAGCAGTTTTTCTTATTTATTTTTAGTCCATTTAATTGTATAGAAAGCATTAAATTTTGAGGTAATTTTGTACAAAGGACCACATGTTTCGTATATTTGCATATTTGTCCTTACCATGCATGTATAGTTTAATATATTGCATGGAATTTTCGTGTATGCCCCATGATTTTGGAATGTTGTTCTGAAATGCAAGTATATTCAATTTTTATTGAAAAATGTTCCTTACTAGTGAATTAAATTGCATGTTCTTACATTTTGTTAAAAATAACTATTGACTAAGTTTTATTTTGCAAAAACTCAATGTGTATGCCTTGGATGTTGTGCATCATTGCCATGATTTTTAAGTTGTATTTATAGGCATTTTATTTTTTATTAAAATTAGAACAAAACCTTAAATTTCCATGTATAACTTAAATTTTCCAAAAAATTAAAACAACTTTAAAAAATCCAAACAACATTTAGGATATATATTATGGCATATTTTCACTCCAGAACAAAAATCGCATAAAAATATAAAAAGAAAAGCATAAAATCAAAAAGGTCCAAAATCCAATAAAAATATATAAATTCCAAAAAAAATACCAAAAATATTATTAGTTATTTCTGAATTTTCTGCATATTATAATTTATCAATTAAAACTGATTTGACGAATTTTATACTTGATTTGTTATTTTTTATCTACAATCCAATTTGATATATTTAATTAATCCCTGATTTGGTATATTTATGACTTTAAAAACCCATAAAAATATGCAAAAATACCAAAAAATCATGAAAACATTAGAAAAATATAAAAGTAAAAAAAATATTTTTCCTATATTTATAAGCTATTTATATTTATATTTATGTGTTATATACAATATACAGCTTTGTATACATATATATACTATATACCCTATATTATTAAATACTATATTATAAATTCATTATTTTATTTTTAAAAATTAAAAAATACAACTTGCAAAATGATATCCCTAAAATTTAAAAACCCAAAAAAGGAGTTATTATGTATATTTGATTATTCTCTTTATCTCTCTCTCTATATATGACACTATATATCTATATTATTGTTATTACTATTATTATTATTTCTATATATTATATAAATATATTTATTATTTTTTAATTAATTAAAATTACAAAATATAACTATATATATGATCAAAAACCCACATAAAAAGGATGAAAGACAAATATGTACATAATACACATGGTTAGAAATAATCATAAGTTACCTAGTTTATTCTCTGGGAATCGATCTCTGCATGCTTACTTTCTATACATTTATTTATGTAGATTTAAAAATAAATAGTAACTCGTAAATTTTGGGATATATATGATTAATTCATAGATAATGGGTACTTGTTAACTAACGAGGTATTTGTGAGCAGTTGCATCCATCTTCGCTTCCATTTAGTGAGGATCATTTTTAGACCCTCGCAAAAACCTCTTCATCCCTCATTGATCGAACCATGGAGGTCGAGTGTTCCTCGAGGTATTTTTGAGTCTCAAAACCCCTCAAATGGTCCTTCTAGGTACGGAACCTGTGTTGGAAATGTGAGCCCACGGCGAGCCATTATGCAATAAATGTTATTGCTCGTATCATTCCCTGATCTGAAATGAAGAATGAATAATTTGTATAATAGGTCACTTAGAACAATTAGGGTTATGTACCATGGCCATCTTGATGATCATAAAGTTGTTGATTCAACTATTGAATCATAGAGGCTAGTGCTTGGATGAATATCTAAAGAGTTAGATTGAGGACTCATCAAGCACCGTCAAAGGATTGTTAAGAGATGATCTCCAGCTTGAGTAGGAGATGGCAATCCTTATCCCAAAAGGCTGATATCTGACCGACGTCTTGATGCAGGTCCTCTGCATAGGAATAGAGATTCGGAGGTGTCAGATTAGTTAGGTCAAAGAGTTAACTTAACGAGATCGAGATAACCAAAGTCCTATATCATATGCTACCATGATATAGGCACGCATCCTCAGACCGGAGACAGATGTGTTACTATATGTTTGAGTATGTACATTTGGCAGACCAAAAGGTTGATCACCTAACGAAGGTCTATACACCGACGCGCTGGTGTGCATATAAGGGCATATGAGTAATACGATCTCTCAAAGGGATCATACAGGTTCAGTCACTGAACCGGAAGACATGAGCTCACTCATGAGATATTGGGAAGAATCAAATTCCATGCGCATGGTCGTCTCGCTTTGGAAGCTTGACTGAATTTGTAGGTTTGATATATACTTTTGGAAAGTATATGATCAAGACCTTGGTATGATATATGCTTTTGGAAAGTATATGATCGATATCGACTCCCAATGATCGAATTAGAAACTTACTGATAGAACCCTGAAATAGACAATGTAAAATTGATCTAATACTTTGGGTTTATTCTGAGTCTTCCAGTATGCAGGATGTACAGGTATTGGGAATACCTGAGGGTGATGTGATCATAAAAGATTGCATAACCATGACGCTTCCATTCCTAGGGATTGATGAAACGGGTCTGGATTTTAGTGACTCCTCTCAGTAGAGAAGTAATCTGATCTTAGTCCAAATGTTGGACATTGATCTGAATGAGATTCAGATGCAATAAGAAGATTAGATTTGCGGTCTTGATTTAATCAAGCATCTATGGGAGGCCTACGATCTGAATTTGAGATGCGATCTCAATATCCATGTCACTATACGTGGAACAATACAATCGCTCTGTCCTTATCTCCAAGTATATGTGGAGAGATTGCATTATTCTTGAAGGGTTCAAGAATATTTCCATAAGATCTAAGCAATGAAGGAATCATGATTAAATGTGATTTAATCATCTTGGTGTATGAAGAAATTATCCAATATAATTAAATGTGATTTAATTAACGTGGATAAGAATAATGTGGATAGAAATATCCAATTATTCATAATATATTATAAATGTGATTTATAATGTATTAGAGGGAGCTAATTATGATTCATATGTGTTGATTTATTATTATGTGTATTGGATACACATTGTGTAATTAATTGACAATGTAAATTATTTGTTGTTTTGGGTTGTGAATATGATTCACAACTTTTCAATGGCAAGATTGCAAATTCTCAAATATAATTTTGAATTATTTTTGTAGAATAAAACCCAACAAAAGTTGTTGTAAATAAATAAAGAGATATCCATGGAGATATGCAATCTCATGACATGTCATGAGATAGCTCTCCTCATGGATAGCTTGGGCGACACCCAATTCCAAATAGGAATGGGTGGCCATCCATATGGAATGTACATAGAGATGTAATCTCTATGTGTATTCTCTCCTTATTTGATTGGTGGAATTTTGGATTAATTTGTATTTGATTTTGTCAAATATATTTTGATCTAAATTTGTTGGTTTTACCAACAACAATCTTAGCCATTGGATTGACATAAATCAATCTCATCCATTGATTTTGTATGTCACATGGATTGAGATCCATGGATCCCAAAACTCTATAAATAGAGAGGCATGACATGCTCTCTCTTTAACATGAATTATTAGAGCTCTCTCTCTCTCTCTCTTTCTTCATACACGACAGCCCTCTCTCCCTTTAATATTGGTGGACGTCCACCATACCCTAGAGGAGAGAATCGTCGACGCTCTCGCCACCACGCTGCCGCTTCGATGTTCTTCGGTTCTCCGTCTTCTTGGTGTGCTACGCCCATGAAGAAGACGTTCGATCTCGTGCAACGATATCAGGAGCAACTACGCTTGGATCAACTTCTTGGATTGCGAGGACAATGCGGTTCATCCCTGCGCTCGCAAGCGGTCTCGCCGACGATCGGACTTGAGACAGGAGGTCTCTTCTCTTAGAGACTTGATCAATCACGCTTCAAGAGGTATTGCATTATACTTTTTGTGGTTATAGATGAAACGATCTGAGAATGGTTCTCGGATCATGTGGTTTCATCCAATAAAAAAATTAAATTCCGCTGCACCGAACAACTAGTGCGACTAGTCGTTCTTCGTCGTATCCGATACGATGATCACGCTTCTGTGATGCGCTTGAGGATACTTCCATATCCTTCAAGTGGCATCAGAGCCTTAGGTCAACGGTTTCGAATATAATTCGACAACCGAGGACGACTTGGGTTCGTTACAAGTTGCGAAAGTTTTATCGCATTTGATTTCGCAGATCTGTTTAGTAAAAAAATTTCGGCCATGTTTAAATTGTTTAACACGAATTATTTACTTGGATTTTGTTCCCCATTAAATAAGGAAACCATAGGATCTGAGTTTACGTAAATCGGATTTCGTATGCTCTAGATATGGTTGTTTTAATGAACATGTATGCACTGTTGCGGGGACAGTAGATTTTAACATGATTAAAGAGTTAATTACTGTTATCATCTGCCTATAAAGGCGTGAAACATCACTTGGCTTCTGTCCTAAATCATGTTAGCAATCTTTGAAAATTGAGTTTGTCTAATTTGGATTTAAATTGATTGGGATATGTTAATTTTAGTGAGTAGGGGTCAATACTGAAATTACAGTCCTAATCTAGAACCAAGTGATTGTCAATTAGTGAAATTAAGTGTTAATTTCGTGAAATAATCTTGAAAAATATTTGTGAAATATTGGAACATGATTATTTGCCTAATTGACTTGGCCTCAACCAATTAATTGATTGGATGTGATCTAAATCATAATTGGAAAAACAATCTTCAAACTTGATGCTTGAATAGGATTGGGAATTTGTGTAGCAAATTTTCTTTATAATAAAAAATGCGTTGATTATTATTATATGGTATAATTTCAGTTGAACAACCGATGATCATCTCAAGTACAAATTGATATATCTGGCATTATGCTTTCCCGAGGCGGATATGGTGACTAGTCGTAGAGCATTGGGGTAGTGGGTTGCAACGTATGTGGTCCGTCCCACTCTCGTCGGTACTGGCCTTGATATCAGGTAGGGACTGTATAATGCCGAAGAAAATCAAGGTGTATTTTCTAATTATAAAAATTCGAATTAATACGTATTTTGAGATATTACCATATATGTATTCATGTAAAAATAATCAAGTTTGATTGATTGAATTGGATTGATAAATATTTTAGTATGATTTAATTGATTATGTCCAATTGAGACACTCTATTATGAATAGAGTTGTCAATTCCCTTGGAAGAATTAATCGTAATGAATATGATTCATAATGATTAATTAAAATTTGAATATAATATGAAGGATCACATAAGTGACATCCATGGTCTCCCGTCAAGGCCAAGGGTTCCGTCGCCATGGATTGTATATGGGAGACGCCTGTCCGAAGTGACAGATCCTGTATGCAAGCGCATCTGGATCGGGCTCTTTGCTTCTCGAAAGAGTAAGGCCGTATGCGTAGTGACCCCAATATCGGATCCTCATATTATTGGGGTGATATTGGATTGCGCATAGCGAGTACTATTCATGTTGACGGTTGGTTCAATTAATGACGGGTCAACATCGCCTTAGGGGTGGTGGGCCCGGGTGTTAAAGACCGAATTGAGAAATGCATGTTGGACTTGCAAGGAGGAATGTGTTCCCGCTTCTTTTTATCCGAGTTGTAGATTCTCATATTATTGCGATGTAACAAAGATAAGGAAGGAGATCCTAGATCTTGCTGAGATATAATGGTAAGTATATCTCTTACATTGAAAGTGATTAAGGGAATGAACTTTCACTGTTGACAAGGCAAGGCAACTTTGATATAAAAATTCCTAAATCAAAGTAAAATATGTATATATATGTATACACTTATGCAAATTTCTTATTTCAGATAATCCTTCATTAAACCCAGTCAATGATATACTCAATAATAACAAGTAAAATACCATGGATTGGATTTATGATCCAGATATTGTACCTGCAGTTGGACACATAATGTATGTGGTTGCAATATGCAAGTTTCCTCATAATATTGAGGAATGACAATTAAATAGATAATAGGACTACAACCCTGAACCTATGTTTTTTAAGAGTTTAGATGGATGTAGATGATGAGTGTCATTATTCTACTATCTATACTCTAGTCATTCATGAAGCTTCATAATATTCATATTGTATGAATTTAATGAAGCATGTATAAATGTTGAAATAATCTTACATTGAATTCTTTTGAATTTAACGTAAGAGATCCTTAGTCTTAAGCAATTGTTGCTCATAGATAAAGGGAGTGCAGTGTAAGCATGGGTTGGACCCAAGTAAGAAGTATAGCCAAAGAGTTGACTGTACCTCTGTGACTTCCATATGACATCCAAAGAGTTGGATGAATGCTAATGCTGCAATAAATTGATGTGTTGATAGTACGACTATCAATTCTGTTTAGGATCCTTAGAGAAGGACTCGGATGGAGCATCAGAATAATCTACATATATCATTGATATTGACTTACTTATTTAATAAGATAAAGTCTAATAATTGTATCTCAATCTTCTAACAACAATTGCAATGGGTTGCATGTATTTTACAAGACTGGAAAAATTTGATCTTAAGGTTTATAGTTATCCAGATGAACATTGATGCAATTGTTGCAACAATTTCCATTGGATCACTAGACTTCATAATTTCAGTGGGAGAGCCCTTAGTCATACAGAATGTCTCTATGACCTAGACATTAGAATACACTTATTGTTTGTTTCTAAATGTTGGAAATAAACATGAATTCTGGAATGGACCTATCATAAAGAGTTATGATGAAGATATTTCAGAAAGTAATCTAAAATCTAGTGGACTCCATTAAATTAGAAAAATAATGAATGGTTCATTAACATTTCTAAATACTGAAATTAAACCTCAAGAACAATAGGAGGATGAAGATCATTTTACAATGATCTAGCGTCAAGCCTTGGACATTTGTCTATTGATTTAATCGATAGACTAGTAAGAGATGAAACTTTAGAATGTCTAAAATATCAAAACTTACATACTTATGAATATTGTATTCAAAAAGGGAAAAATGCCAAATACACCCTTCTTTGGGATCTCATAATGTCAAGGTATTTAGGATCTCATACATATTGATGTATGCGGATCATCTATACCATAGTAAACATTATGGATATGTAATATCTATTGATGATTATGTATGATATGAGATTTCTTCTCTTCACCTAAGAAACCTTTGAAATGTTCAAAGTTTTCATTATTTTTGGTTTAGAACCAAAGTTTGAAGGAAGATAAAATGAATTTGATCTAATCTAGGTAGCAAGTACCTGCTAGATAAATTCAAAGAATACCTTATGGAGATATGAATATCATTTCTATCTCAATCCTCCTAACACACCTTGACTCAGTAGAGTTATAGGGAGATACAATTGGATCATGTGTGACATGATTTGATCAATGATGAATTTTAGCATAATTTCCTCTTAGTTTCTAGGTATATATGCAGTAGAGACTACATTATATATCCTTAATAAAATTCCATGCAAGTAAGCTGGAATTAAGCACTAGAGTGTGCTACTTCATTAGGAAAATAAAGGATGGTATTGGATACCTATTTTATGACCTTGATATTCTTAAAATATCTCATCTCTGAGAATGTGATTCTTAGAGGTTGAGACTCTTGAGAATCAAGATGAAAATGAGTGTAGGAACTCATTTAATCTTGAGAAGATAAAGATGCTCCTGAAATTGGAAACTAAAAGGATAATTAAAAATGAAACACTAATACCTCTTCATATGAGTTTGAGGATGGATTCCATGTGTCATAGAAATATGACAATGATCGAACTTCATGTGAGGAAGCTTCTGAATATCATAGCATGGATAGATGGATGTTAGCAATAAAAGTCTAATGTAGACTTCATATACAAGTGTCGTATATGGACTCTCAAGGATCCACCTATATGGGCAAGACCTGTAAAGGTGTAAATGGATCTTCAAGAGAAAGGGAACCTGATGAGAAGGTAGAGACCTTCAAAGCACGGTTCATAGCCATGAGCTACACATCGTAAGAGAAGACATTGCTTGCAATGAGAGTTGCTCTTCGGTGACCATGCTTAAAATCATCTGAATATTGCTAACCTTAGCTACACAACTTGACTATTGCATCTTCAAGATGTAAGCCAATATTGCATTCCTCTACGAATACCTCTTTGAGGATATTTACATGAAGTAGCCCCAAGGCTTCATGATTAAGGAAAGCAAGGTGTGCAAGCTAAGGAATCCATCTATGGACTCAAATAAGCTTCTTCAAGTTGGACCATAAAATTTGATGAAATTATAAATGTTATAATTTCAGGTAAACTGTTGATGAGCCATGTGAAGCTTAATGGGAGTGCCTTTGTGTTCATCATGCTAAATATAGATGATATCATAATCATTTAAGTTGATATAAGGATAATAATAAGTGTTTTGTAATCTGGTTGGTCCATATCTTGAAATATGATTTCAAAGAGACCTCTTAGATCTTAGTTCTGAAGTTGTTCAGGAGCAAAGAGAAGAGGGTATTGGGACTGTCACATTAGTAGTACACCTTGGACATATTCCATTTTATGGAAAATTCCAAGAAAGGCTTCCATCCCTTAAGATATGGTACTAACCTATCTAAAGGGATAGCACCTCAAAGAGTTGAGGAAGTGAATGCTAGAACTAATTGCCCTTGGGCATCAGTTCTGAGAAGCCGGGTATGTGCTAGATGTGTACAAAAGCCAGATGGCTGCCATATAGTGGGAGTAGTAAAATGTTACTAATCTTACCATGGAAATAAAACACTTGGTTGCAGTAAAAACAAAATCTTCATAGATGACAAGATTTTTGAGATAGTGATCATTGTTAAGAAACGATCTCCAGCCTGAGTAGGAGATGGCAAGCCTTATCCCTAAAGGTTGATATCTGACCGACCTCTTGATGCAGGTCCTCTACATAGGAATAGAGATTCAGAGGTGTCAGATTAGTTAGGTCAAAGAGTTCACTTAACGAGATCGAGATAACCAAAGTCCTATATCATATGCTGTCATGATATAGGCACGCATCCTTTGACTGGAGACAGATGTGTTACTATATGTTTGAGTATGTACATTTGGCAGACCAATAGGTTGATGACCTAACCAAGGTCTAACCGGCGCGCTGGTGTGCATATAAGGGCATATGAGTAATACGATCTCTCAAAGGGATCATACAGGTTCAGTTACTGAACCGGAAGACATGAGCTCACTCATGAGATATTGGGAAGAATCAAATTCCATGCGCATAGTCGTCTCACTTTGGAAGCTTGACTGAATTTGTAGATTTGATATATACTTTTGGAAAGTATATGATCAAGACCTAGGTATGATATATGCTTTTGGAAAGTATATGATCGATACCGACTCCCAATGATCGAATGAGAAACTTATTGATAGAACCCTGAAGTAGACATTGTAAAATTTATCTAATACTTTGGGTTTATTATGAGTCTTCCAGTATGCAGGATGTACAGGTATTAGGAATACCTGAGGGTGATGTGATCATAAAAGATTGTATAACCATGACGCTTCCACTCCTAGGGAGTGATGAAATGGGTCTGGATTTTAGTGACTCCTCTCCGTAGAGAAGTAATCTGATCTTAGTCCAAATGTTGGACATTGATCTGAATGAGATTCAGATGCAATAAAAAGATTAGATTTGCGGTCTTGATTTAATCAAGCATCTATGGGTGGCCTACGATCTGGATTTGAAATGCGATCTCAATATCCTTGTCACTATACATGGAACAATACAATCGCCATGTCCTTATCTCCAAGTATCTGCGGAGAGATTGCATTATTCTTGAAGGGATCAAGAATAATTCCATAAGATCTAAGCAATGAAGGAATCATGATTAAATGTGATTTAATCATCTTGATGTATGAGGAAATTATCCAATATAATTAATAGTGATTTAATTAATGTGGATAAGAATAATGTGGATAGAAATATTCAATTATTCATAATATATTATAAATGTGATTTATAACGTGTGTTGATTAATTATTATGTGTATTGGATACACATTGTGTAATTAATTGACAATGTAAATTATATGTTGTTTTGGGTTGTGAATATGATTCACAATTTTTCAATGGCAAGATTGCAATATTCTCAAATATAATTATCAATTATTTTTGAAGAATAAACCCAACAAAAGTTGTTGGAAATAAATAAAGAGATTTCCATGGAGATATGCAATCTCATGACATGTCATGAGATTGCTCTCCTCATGGAAAGCTTGGGCGGCACCCAATTCCAAATAGGAATGGGCGGCCTTCCATATGGAATGTACATGGAGATGTAATGTCCATATATATTCTCTCCTTATTTATTTGGTGTAATTTTGGATTAATTTGTATTTGATTTTATCAAATATATTTTGATCTAAATTTGTTGGTTTTACCAACAACAATCTTAGACATTGGATTGACACAAATCAATCTCATCCATTGGTTTTGTATGTCACATGGATTGAGATCCATTGATCCCAAAACTCTATAAATAGAGAGGCATACCATGCTCTCTCTTTAACATGAATTATTAGAGCTTGCTCTCTTTCTTCATACACGACAACCCTCTCTCCCTCTAAAATTTGTGGTCGTCAACCATACGCTAGAGGAGAGAATCGTCGACGCTCTCGCCACCACGCCGCCGCTTCGACGTTCTTCGGTTCTCCATCTTCTTGGTGTGCTACGCCCACGAAGAAGACGTTCGTTCTCGTGCGACGAGATCAGGAGCAACTACGCTTGGATCGACTTCTTGGATTGCGAGGACAACGCGCTTCATCCCCGCGCTCGCAAGCGGTCTCGCCGACGATCGGACTTGAGACAGGAGGTCTCTTCTCTTAGAGACTTGATCAATTCCGCTTCAAGAGGTATTGCATTATACTTGTTGTGTTTACAGATGAAACGATCTGAGAATGGTTCTCGGATCATGTGGTTTCATCGAATAAAAAAATTTAAATTCCGTTGCACCGAACAACTAGTGCGACTAGTCGTTCTTCGTCGTATCCGATACGATGATCATGCTTCTGTAATGCGCTTGAGGATAATTCCGTATCCTTCAACCTGCACAAACGAACTCATAGCTCAAGGGCACAGTGCCTCGACCTAATTAGTTATGGAATTGAGGTGAGGTAGAGTGGATGGAGTGATCCGTCGAGGTGGCGGCGGAGGGAGCATGGTTCTCCATATCAAGGAGTGATCTGGATAGCTGGTGAAGGGAAATAACTGATAAATTGAGAGGGAAGGTGATGGGATGGTCACTTTGGTCAGAATAAGTGTATGAGGGCATGAAACGGTGGCCGGAGCTCTAGAGCACCAGCAAGGTCTAAATCTAAACCTAGTCTCAAACAATAAACGAAACACAAAATATAATGTGTGAAATGAAACCTAACTAATAAAGCTACCTAGAAATAGTAAAAGGAGTAGTTCGAACCTGGCCAAAGGACCAAGGAGCAGGACGGATCGGATCTCCATCATGGCTCACCTCTCCACCTCCGCCAACCAAGTAATGCCTCAGGGGTACAACATCTGTCACCTGGAGACTCTCTTGACCGAGGGTAGGGGGTTTAAGCAATCAAAAAATGACCAATTTTGAGGAGGAGGAGGAGGAAGAAGAGGACGAAGGGACCTATTTATACACACGGGTTCCGACCCTTATAGACCTATGGTTTGGAATAATGTTGGGTTATGTACAAAGGATCTAGGAATGGGTGTGGATTAGGGATGATAGACGTTGAGTTAGGTGTGGTGAATCGACGAAAAACATGGATGTAATACCCAGAAAAATGGCGAAAAATCAAGGAACAAACACGCCTGACAAAACAGAGACGTCAGGGGAATCAGATGACTTGGGTCAACAGTCCCCACAACGTGATTGGTCCACGTTGGACCAAGTCACGGTAAAATAAGACCTTTATTCAAAAACAAATGAATTAAAAATAGTAACTGATTTTATCAAATATTGGTTATAGAATAAAAATGTTTATTATTTTATATAGTATTATAATACGGTTTTTACTTATTTTTATGAATTAATTTATTACAAGTTACTTTTACAAGTGTATTTATAAGTATATAGACCTATGTTTTGTATATTTTATTTTTATTTTGAGTTTTTGATTTTATCATTTTATTTTTATATTTTATATATTTATAACTTATTTTTAGATACACAAATAAATTTTTTGTATTTTTGCTAAATAGATGTATTTATTACATATGTATAAGTATAAGTATTTTATCTATGTATTTATACAGACTATTTTATTTTAGTGTTTTCTTTATGCTTCAATTCTATTCAATATATACACATATACCATAAATGATATTTTAAAAATGATAAAAATATAAAAATAATAAAGAATAATAAAGAATAAATAAATGAATATTTTATTTAAGTATATTGTACAATAGGGGTCCAAAACCTAAATTTTGTATCTTAACTACAAATTAAATGAACCCCTTCCTTAAATAACTTTTTAAAAGTTATACAAAATTAAAGTCATTTTGCTGCTTTTTGAGTTTTCATTAAGGAGATATAAGTCTAGGAAGTTTGGGTTTTGGCCTTTTATTCTGAGTTATAGAATGTACATTGAGTATTATTTTTGCATAAACTCAATTTTGTTTTTTTTCTGTATATTGTTATCTACTTACATGTAAAAAAATTATTTGAGGTATAAATAATAAAGGATAATTGGGTCAAAAAAATGAATTATTAATGAATAAATAAATGGGAATTTTGTTGTCTTTTTGGCCCTTATCTCCCCTATTTTATTCCTTGTCGATCAAATCAATTCTTTACTTGGTCTCGGGGTCTAGGATCATAAAATACCTTTGATATTTTCTTCTTTTTTCTTTTCTTTTTTTATTCTACAAACTTGACATTAAAACTATATTTTTTTACACAACAAATAGAATAAATAATGAATGTTAATTTGCACAAAATAATGTTATTTACATGCATTTGGCTAGGGTTTTTAAGGCCAAAATGATAGAATAAAGGTAATGAGATGGATATTAATTACCCCCATACTTTCCTTTTCTAGTCCTTTGCAAACACTTATGCAAAAAGTGTAAAAAAAATCAAGAAAATAAAAAGAAAGAAATCGGATTGAATTTAATTCACAAACTGATCTTTATAAAATAAAAGTTTGGAGCTTAAGTCGAACTTTTGGTATTTATCTGTAATCGGAACCTTATTGGGCAACGGATTTAAAACACAACAGCCTTTGGGAGCCACGAAACTCTACTCAAGTCTCCTCGGTATCCAAGTTAGAATACTTCAACTCATATGCAAACCCTTATGACTATGAATGTATCTTGGACAATGTATGTGATATGTAGCTCTCCTCGACTGAAGCGGTAAAAGTCGGTCCTCTTCGACATGGTGACCCTAATTCCCCAATCCGACAACTCTTTCCTCAAGAAGTGAGGTATTCCCTTCTAATTTGAAGCACAACTAGCTCAAGAAGAGGGGGTGGAGAGAAGAATAGACGATAGATAGTGTAGCTACCCATCCTAGGATGCTAGATCAGTGTAGCCAAGTCATCCTGCTATAGGATCACATATGAAAGACTTTGAAGCTCAAGCTTGCTTAATTACTATACAAATATATACACTTCGTCATGCATTTTTTTTTCAATTAGGCCTGTCCACTTTTTGGAGTTTTTTTGCATTTTTCTTGAATACTATATACAACAACATTTACATATGGATTGTTTCCTCTTGAGATAGTATACTATCCCTCTTTTAAAGCTTTATTGCAACCCATAACTTCTATCTTTAGACCTAGTTGATATTGGATCAGGTTGGGGAACAATGGCCAGAAATGTGTGACTTATGATGTTTCCATTAGCTTGTGTCTCATGCCGGCAAATCCAGGCCTCTACCACTTCAACTGAGGCGAGAAAATTAACAGGTGTAGGTGTAAAAAATAGGTTTTTATCAATAAGAGTTAAGCATGCACTCCTAAACACTCTACTTAGGCAGTAAAGATGACATTGAACTAAGCCCCGTGAACTCAAAGAATTAAGTCAACTAGACATGAGTGCCTCAATTCCATTTCCTATAAGGTTCCTATGATTAAGTACATTTTAAGGTCCAACCAAGCTACAATCTTCAAATTTTACTTAGAGTTGTTCAATTATCAAAATCAAACCGAAAAACACAAATACTATGTACAATGTAGAATAATATGTTTGTGATGTAATTTTCAAAATTTAAACTTTTTTAAGAATTTTTTAAAACATTTTGAGAATTTTTGAGCAATTTTTTAAAAGACTTTTCAAATGTTTTTGGCAATTTCAATTTTGCAAATATTTTGGGATTTTTTCTAAACAAAAGATTTTTGAAAAAAATAGGTACATATATTTACACGTGAATACTTTTTATTATTTACTGGAGTTAAGGTTTAAATGATTTATATAAGAGATATGTTAGTTGTTTTTATAGATATGAATACATTTGGTGAGAAATGTTTATTTATTTGGACGATATTTATATTCCTCAAACTTATTTGAGAATAATTTTATAAACAATTTTGAAAACTATAGTTCTAAATAATTTTGCAAATAATTTTTACAAACATTTGAAAAACATTTTGCAAATATTTTTAAAACAGCAAATAGAGTTTTTTTCAAATATTTTTGCAACTATTTTCAAAGCCATTTGCAAACATATTTTCAAAATAATTTTATTTCACACAAAGAAAAGAAATTTTTACAAATTAAAACAATTTTACGAAGGTTGAAAACATTTTACAAAACATTTTTTTAATAGTTTTCAAAAGATTTTTCAAATAGATTTTCAAATTGTTTTTCAAACATTTTTACTTTATTTATTAATCAGTATATACAAAAATAATTGGAGAATAATATACATATTTTTTAATTGATTTAATGAATTGTAAGTATATATAGTATTTTAGCCACAATTATTAAAAATACGAAAGTACAAATTATGGCCAAAGTATATACGAAGTATATACGACCCCATATATTTAGCTTGAGCTATGTCCTCATAGATCCAAAAGAAAAAGAGAAGACATAACTCATATTAAGTATAAAAGAGCCTCTACTATAATGTCCAAAGAATATTGAATGAATAAATGAAGGAATACGAAGTCGACCATCCCCCCTATTCTTAGGATCAAATAATCCTAAGTATAATAAACTGTACCTACATATAGGGAGGGTCAAGGGCGAGAATCGACATATCATGACTCAGTCTGTCTTCCCATATACTTAGGATAAGATATCTCTAAGTATAGTAGAGAAAATCAACATGAGAGGAGACAGGGGATCAATAGAAAGAAACCAATAAAAATAAAAAATACATTGTGCGAATGTACACATCACTCCCCCATACTTAGGGTAAAAGAGCCCGAAGTATATAAAACAAAAGAAGTGATGAAACAAAATGAAGAAAGAACAACATAATAGGTGCATTTCCCTATACTTAGGACAAAGTACTTCTTAAGTATAGACACGTAGATATGACGAATGATCTGGTGTACACATGACATACGGGAGAAAGAAGAAATGGAAAGACAAAAGATGTATATACAAGCAGTAAAGATGGTGAAGTGCATGATATTATTTGATAGTCAGATACAGTACTTTCATCATCATCATATCCTTGTGAGAACGATGATGCAGTCAAATAAAGAGAGACACCCCAATATGTACTCAAGGGTCTCAACTACCGGGAACAACAAATTGAAAATAATCCAGGATCGGTAGCAGGAAGAAGAATATTGGCTCACAAGAACATAGTGAGAGATCAAAGCCGATATTGTACAACATGGAGAAGGAAGGATCAATACAAATTCCTTTATGCTACTCATAGTCTCAAGAATATATGAAAGTGAAGAACAGGAGACTCTCCACACAGCTTGATATCTAGCGGACATAGGGTCGAAAGATCAAGAACTCAACGAATCACAAGAAATGGCTCAACCTTGCGAGGGTTGTCAAGGGAGTAAACTCATATGGGTTAGAGATCTCATAAAAATCAAAAATCCAAAATAGGATACACAACCAGAGATGAGACAGAGTATACATCTAGAAGACTCGACATCATGCTCCACTAGATCGGAAACACCATAAGTGAAACTGAGTTCCCACAAAATGATGTATCCTCTCGTAGATAACCCTCAGGGAGTAATACATACTAAGCAATAAATAATCAGAACAAAACTCATCCTTACCAGGATCATCAAGGAGAGTGGACTCAAAGGAGTTAGATCCATCAGATAGATCAATAGAAGCAGTCTCGGTAGGCGACATATCACCTACCCAACAGAAGAGACTAAAATAACTTGAGGACGTCACAGTCTCCCGCAGATAACCCTCGGAGAGTACTATGAACTAGGTAGGGAATAATCAGAAAAATGCGACTCATCCTTGTGAGGACCGCCAAGGAGAGAAGACTCAACAGAGTCCATACAACTAGGATAATTAGTCTCTTGCTCTAACAGATCAGACACACAATTAAACATTAAGATTGACATCTCATATCAGACGACTCGGTTTCGTGCTCCGCCAAGATAGACACACAAGCGGTGAATGAATCCGATCGTAAAGAAAATGTTGCATTCTACTGCAGATAGTCCTAGGGGAGTAATGAAAACTAAGTTAATGGACATCAGGGAAATGCTGGCAGCAAGTCTCATGTCCTCAAAATTAATCAATCAACCACAAGTAGGAGGGCATAAGGCTATGGGAGGGATAAGAGGTCGTCAGGGAAATCCGAATGAAATCCCTCATATCATCTAAATCAATTAAGATGGATTAATATGTCAGAAGGATATCCTCGAAGTTCTAAATGGGGATAGAAAAATTCTAAAATGAAAGAAGGATCTGTCAAGAAGATGGGTGAATTGTGTGGGTTCCGAGCACCGTCACTTTGAAGCACAGAAACAGATCATACATCATGCGTCTGGATCAAGATAGGCAGGACCTAATAAGAGATTGTACAATCATAGCTCAAGGAATCGTCATCAAATCATAGGGTATCAATCAGATCCTCAATCCGGTGCGTGAGATCAAAAATCCTTAATAAAGAATCACACTTATAATCGTGTCCAAATCAGAGTATTCAATAAAGAATCTATGCACATATCAGATCCATATCCACCAAAAATAGCACACCAGTCTCGGTATCCTCAAATCTAGCCAGCTTACTCAAATATTTCATGTAATCAAAACCTTGATGTGGGCCTCATCTAATAGCACAGCACACTTGGATGAAAGAAGGGATGATAGTAAAGGGAACGAGGACGGTGGGTGAGAAGGGCATAACGAAGACAAAATTGTAAGAGTCTTCTTGAACCAGACCAGAGATAGGGTGGTATGGTCACAGAGTCAACCGTAAAATCTGGCAACTAAAGTGAAGATCAAGAACCGATATCAAGACTCAAAACAATAATATAGACAAAGAAAGGAAGATGGACTCAATAAAAAAGATGAACTCAAAAACTCGTGGATCTACCAACTCAAAGAGTAATGAACGTGGATGGACCTGAAATCACTGTCAATGTACAAAGCATCCTCCATGTTCACCTACTCAACACAGTGAAAACCGAAGATGGTGGTCATTTATCTTTTCCATTTAGAGTTATGTGAGCTTCAAAATAGTTGTACAAGCATGTAGGTAGGTCTGGGATTTGAGCACTAATGCTTAGTGTGTATGTATCACATATAAAGTGCATAATACAATGAGGAGGTTGCTCTCCTCAAAACAAAGAATCCATTATGTTTATTTTAAAGGTTGGGCAGAGTTAGTAGTCCCAAATTTATTTTTAGTTATAGTTTTTTTGGTATTTTTCAATGCAATCGCCTAATGAGTTCCCAACTCCATTAACAACTTAGTTAATCAAAATCATAGGGAGAAGCTCGGAAAGGTAATGCAAGTCGTGAATTGATGATGCATGCATAGTTAGAAGACTTATAGTGATTCCCAACTCTCTTCATGCAAGATGCATATCATAATTGAAAACTATGCTATATGAAATGCAATCCGATGAAATCACCATAAAATTGAATATGCTACTAGAGTGAAGCACCATATGCTAATTATCTATACATGAAACCTAAGGTATGGTCTTGGAAACTCCTTGGTGTCTACCACATGCGTCTTGCAAGCATTGTGTGGAGTCTCTCACGATGTGTGGTTTCAAGTCTAAATAATTAACAAATAGATTTGACTAAGTCCAAGAACGAATCTATAGGTACATGCAAATATAATTAGGGCTTTGGACCTTAATCTATCATCAAGAAAATCCTACGACAGGGCTCGATCACACAAAACAAATAAAAATAAAGTTGAAAAACAAAGAAAAAGAAAGTGATGAGAACAAGACAAAAACCGATGAGGCCTCCAAGCGAACAATCGTGTGGGCACTAGACCTCGTGAAGTATCAAAGTCTAAGAGAGTCCAACTTATTACAATTGTCACTCTCACTTTAATTACAAAATAACATCAAAATAAAAATAAAATTAAAAATAGAAATACAAATAATCAGTCTTCCAAATTTCCTCCAAATCTTCATTTGATGTTATCTTGTGCTAGGTAAGCCAGATAGCCAGCTCTGCCTTGTTTGGTTGCTCAGGTCCTCCTAAGAAGTCCTCCCTCATGTAGCGGTCCCTTGCAACAAAGTCAAATAAGGAGTGTTAGAAAGTTCACCAATAATATCAAATAAAATGGAGAAAAAATAAATGAAAAACTCTAAACAAGAGAGAAGAAACAAATAAATAAATACAATCTATGTGACGTTGCTCCCTAGAAACTACGCCATTTGTTGAGTAAGAGATCTCGAGACGATCTATAAATGTATCCTCACTTGAAGAAGTGTGAAGACAACACTATCATTGAGATGACCGCTCATGAAGTCTCTCATTCAGACGATAATAAACCCACACATGTATATAGTAATGTAAAGTAAAATTGTGAGTGAGTTAAAATTTATTATAACTCAACAAAATGTTTATAGTGTGTAAGCATTTGTAGAGTATCGAACACAAGGAGCAAACAGTAGATTGTGAAAATACATGCAAAATTTGTCATTTTCTCTTCTCTTTATTCTCTTTGTGTGTGGGTTTTAATTTTTATTTTTTTTAGAATTTACTTATAATGTTCTTTGTTTCTAATTTTATAAATTTTTTATATTTTTTGATATTTAATTTTCTTTTTTTTCTTTTGAATATACATTATGTAAGAATATATAAGGCTATATGTAATATAGGTAATGGAATTATAAATATTATTACAAATAATCAAAATAGGAAATAAACCTATTTTGAGTTTTATATTATTTTTTATTATTTTATTGATTTTTTTATAAATTTTTTCTAATTTTTAAAGTTAAAAATATCCCAAGTCAGGAAATAAATAAATATTTTGAATGGATATGAATATTAATAATAGCAAATAAAGACAAAAATTCTTTAATCAATTTTAATGAATAAATAGTAATATTTTGGTGAGTTATTGAATAAATAATAATATGAAGAAAATTCAAGTAACAAATAAATATTTTTGGGATTTTTGGTTTCTTTTCTATTTTTACTGGATTTCAAAGAATTTTAAATTTTTTATATTTATCTTTTTTTATTTTTAGGAACTTTTGATATGAAGATACAATATACTAAAATAAATAGAATGCACTTTTTTATTTTTCAAAATGGTTTTATATTTTTTATAATTTTTAACTCAAATAGGGACAAACATGTGCTCATTTGAATTTTAATAAATAGTTAAAATTCCTAAAATGTAAAAATAAAAATATGGCATGAATGTACGTGCTAGCAAGCATCTAACCCTATTTTTGCTATTTTTGAGAATAGATGCTATTTTTAATAATAAAATACAAACACAAAAATACATGTACTAGGAGGATATATTTGTAATTAATAATAAAGTTAGGGGGACATGTGAAAATCTCCCAAAAATATACAACTATTATTCGAAGTGTGTGGACTATTTTACAATTAACAAAATCAGTAACACATATGAGCAATTTGCCTAGATCACGTGGGACGACACGTGAGCTGAGCTGGACTGGATTCATATGCAATAACAAATACGTATAGGGGTCTTTATGCAATATTTCTAAGTTTATTTGAACTACAAAATTTATTTACATGACTACAAAAATAAAAAAAGCGAGGGCTAAGTTTGCAAATCACCCCCAAAGAGCGCTTCAATATTCGACTAGAGTCGGTTCACTTGCCATGCATCAAGCTACGACCGCACGATGGTGAAAATTTGAGGAAGACACACTTGACAGAGCATAGACACCAAGGGAGTCAGTTGATGTGGGTCAACAATCCTCGCAACGTGATTGGTCCACAAAGGTGCTTTATTAAAAAATAAATGAATTAAAAATAATATATGATTTTTATCAAAGTTTGTTTACAAAATAATAATGTTTATTAATTTATGTAGTATTTTAATATGAATTTTATTTATTTTTTTGAGTTAATTTATTAAAGGTTACTTTTTATAAGTGTATTTATAGGTATGTTGACCTATGTTTTGTATATTTTATTTTTATTTTGTATTTTGTATTTTGTATTTTTATTTTATTTTCATATTTAATATATTTAGAACATATTTTTTTATATACAAATATATTTTTTTTATTTTTTCTGAGGTAATTTTATACACTTAAATAAATAGATGTTTATGTTATATAGGAATAAGTGTAGGTATTTTATCTATGTATTTCTATAGACTACTTTATTTTAGTTTTTATTTATGGTTTAATTCTATTCTATATAAATATACATATATCATAAATAATATTTACAAAAATATAAAAATATTGAAGAATAGATAAAATGAATATTTTATTCGGGTATATTGTTCAATAGGGACCAAAACCCAACTTTGTATCTTAGCTCCAAATTAAATGAACCCACCTTCATTGAATAGCTTATTAGAAGTTTTATACAATTAAAGTTATTTTGGTGCATTTTGAGCATTTATTGAGGAGACATGAGTTTGGGAATTTTGGCTTTTGCCTTTTTATTCTGAGTATAGAATATACAACGAGTATTATTTTGTGCGAACTCAAGTTTGTATTCTTCTATATATTATTATCTACAACTTTCATATACAAAATTTATTTATTTAAGGTATAAGTAATAAAGAATAAAATGAGTCCCAAAAATTAATTATTTATGAATAAATAGATCGTATTTTTATTGTCTTTTTGACCCATATCTCCCCCTACTTTATTCCTCATCGACCAAGTCAATTCCTGACTTGGTCTCGAGTTTTATGGTCACAAAATACCTTTGATGTTTTATTTTCTTTATTATATAATTATCGCATAAAAACTATAGTTTATATGTAATAAATAGAATAAAATGATGAATGTTACCTTATACAAAATAATGATATTTACATGCATTTAGCGAGAGGTTTTAAGCCCAAAATGATAAAATGGAGATTCATGGATACCTAGTGTCTAGTCTTGGAGGGTATGTGGTGTCCGACAAGTCAGATATGACAATCGATGTGTCGGTCACTCTCACGGCTCTCGATACCTGAACAAATCAAATCAATTAAAAGTTAACCAAGAATAATGATTAAGAAATATAAAAGAGATAGCTAAAATAAATTATACCCCAACAAAAAATGTATTAATATACTATATAGAAAAGGAATAGAAAAGAGATTTTTTTGGATAGTCAAAACACATCAAATAAATTCAAAATTTCAAAAATAAAATGTTTTTGATTTTATAAAATTTTCTATTTTTTGTAATTTTTGGGTAATATTTGAGACTTTTATAGATTTTTAAATAGGGAAATGCAAGAAATAAAGAAAATATTAACATGCAATATACCCCAACATGCGTTGACGGAAGGTGTGGATGGTTTCACTTAAACATATGGTGCCTCTACAATGGCCGATGATGCTTCGACGATGGAGAGTGGAGATTAGATCCCACCCTATACTATGATGGTCCTTGAGTACTTGATCTGAGGACAATTGTACACTTGGAGCTCGAGGTGTGATCAAACGGTTTTAAGTTGATCATGAAGAACAACTCAAGAACAAATCGGCATTGGGATTCAATCGAGCCTCTTGCGTGATCTTGATGCTCTCTCGGGGTGTTGATAAGCTCTTCACATTCCTGGATCGATTCTGTAACTGGGAGATGGATCATTCCAGACCAGATCGATGGATGTCTGGAGAGTTGGAGAAGGTCTGGGCACCTAGAGCTGCAAGTCAGAATAATTCGAGCCTCCGATGGGATCCTTTCATGTGCGGGCATGCACCAGAATCTTTAATGCTCAAGGGCGATGCTCCTTAACCCATTGATGTGCAAAACATTGGGGGCTATAATGGAAGGGTGGAGGTCTCTGACGACTAGCGGAATATGGAGACCTGATTCTCAGTGCAATATCTGGCTTGGATTATGGATGGGGGTGATAAAATGCGATGAGACGAAGATGTGGGAGTGGTAAAATGATTTGTCAATGGTCAATAATAGGTGAAACAGAGGCCGGGGCCTAGAGCTCCAATGAATTGTGATTTCTGATTTTAAGCTAAAATAGACAAAATCAAAATAAATATACAAGTATAAGATATTGCTACTCCTAAGAGTTGAAAGAATGAAGAAATAAAGCTCATTGGAACTGGAGAAGTTGGGAGAAGAATCACCCGAAGAAGATCTCCAGTGATGGTGAATCACTTTCTCCGCTCCTCCTCCCCATTGCAAATCGGGAGGCTCTGCTCACTGTCACTGAGAACAAGATCCAAAGATGATTTTTTAGGAGAAAATCTGGTATAAAGGATTGACTTTCAAAATTGGTCAGAAGAGATACTTTATACAGGATGACTGAGATGCCTTTTTCACATAGGGTTTTTGTTCGAATCGAGAGTTGATTAACTATAATCCTTGGTGTACGTAAAAGACCAATAGTAGGTGAAGAAAACACAAAAGGAATCAAGAAGAAAGGAAGGTTGAATTGAATTAGTAAATTTAATAAAATGAGGAAAGATCATCACACGGACCGGTCCAAGAGGGGGCGGGAAATTGCCCACGGTCAACCAATGCTGCCTCCTGATGGTCCGCATCGGTTATTAAAAGATAGAACAGAAGTAAAAATAGAAAGAAAAGGAAAATAAAATTGAAAATTATTTTATTAAATAATACTAAAAATGAACTTTTTTATTATTTTATGTACTATTTTCAGGTGATTTTTTTTATTTATAACCACTTATTTATTAGAGGTTAAATTTTACAAGTGTAACTTTAGATATTTATACCTATATTTTATATTTCTATTTTTATTTTTATTTAATATTTAATTTATTTATAGTATAATTAAATTCACATTTTAACATTTTTATTTTATTTTTATGATTTTATTTGTCTACTTGAATAATTTTTGGTACATACATTATATGTATAGTATACTTATATGTTTCGATGTATTATTTATTGTAATATACTTTTAACAATTTTATTTTATGTTTATATTTTAATATATTTATATAATATTTAAAAGTATTTAAATATAAAAATAGTGTAAAGAATAAATAAAATTGGTGAAATATATAGGTATTTAGTACAAGGAGGTCCAAAAGGTCAACTTTTGTATCTTAACTTCATTTTTAATGAAACCACCTTCACTGGACAGATAGTTTAATCTAGAGTGCAATAAAAGTGAGTTTGTTTTGAATTCATATGGAGAAGATATGATTATGTGAAGTTTTGTTTACAACTTTTTTTCATATGTGTGTCCTAGTTGTACAGTGCATCATTATTATGCCTACAATTATTTTTGTATTTTTCTAACTATTTTTTTGTACATGTGTTGTGTTGAAAATATATTTATTTGATGTGGGTAAGAGTGTGTGTAAATTAGTGAAAGTATACTACTGAAAGTTTGGTTATATATGCAGTATAGTGGGCACCTCGTCTTTCTAGCTGTTTGTGTAATTTTTGTTTGTATTTATTTGTGATCTCCCCTACTTTATTCCTTATCGATCAAGTCAATATTGAGCTAGTCTCAAAGTTTAGGGTAAGTCGATATTTGTAACATTTCCTTTATTTTCGTTTTTATTCATTTATTTTGTATTTAAATAAGTGCATTTATGTGCTATTTATAGACAACAATCAATATGCTAAATTGTACAAGTTAGATATATTTCCATGTATTTATATAGGGATTTAAAGACAAAATGAAGGAATACAGATGAATGAATAGGTATTCATCAAGAGCTCCGCCCATGTCTAATCACAATTGTTGGATCCAAGGAGAAGCATTACGCACTCGCAATTGTTAGATCATAAGTGGGCTTGTCTCCACCGTTTGATCAGACCAGCCCCGCACGCACCATGTACGAGCTTTTTGGGTATATTGCGTTGGCCCCCTCCTGCCTTTGATATTTTATTTTAGTCTTGTAAACATTAAAGAATATGTGATATTTAGGTATATTTTGCGTATTGGACCTTGAACCTTCTACTATTGCACATAGGTCCACTATGTGAGGTGCCTTTTGGGTTTTTTGTGGGCCATACCCTTACATTTTCTGGATGTGGTATGAAATTAATGAAATGTTTCATGTATTTATAATTTAGTCATGCCATGCACAATTAAATTTCTTATTTCATTGGAAATCATGCATATTTGGCCATGGTCTTGTATACACACAAACTGCCTAGTAATGTGTTTAGGTCCCTATTTTGTTGCTTTATTTATTTTATATATTTTATTTGAATTGATTGATTCTATTTCTCTACAAATCTTAAGAAATTGTAGTATATGCCTGGAACTTAAATTGGTCACATATATTTTGCACCTTGCATTTGATTGCATTTTTTCCATCTATAAAATTAAAAAAATGTCTATTCTCCATATTTAACATTAGAAAATTCATAAAAAAATATAATATTCACCTAAAAGATCAACAAAAAATATATTGTATGCATTTTATTGTACTCTATCATATATCTAAAGATCACTAAAAATATAAAAATAAAAACCTTAAAAACATCAAAACCCTATCTTATAGAAATTGGCAAAAATTCTATAACCCAAAAAATGTGTTTTATATCTCTGAATTTCTTTATTATATAAAGTTTATATTAAAATAATGTAGTTTAATTTTGGACTTTTATATGGTAAAAACCCTCAACAAGTTTGTAGATTATCTTATTCACTGTTTTATAATTAAAAATCATAAAAATAAAAAATACCCTAAAATAGAAAAACATAGAAAAATATTAAAAACACAAAATATTTTATTTTCTTTATTTTGATTTGTGGGCTTATATTAAAAAATCCAAAAGGCATTTTCTTTGTATATTATCTATCTATCATCCATTTATCATTTACATTATTTATATTATCATTTACCTTTTAAAAAATAAAAAATTAAAATTTTGCTAAATTAAAAATAAAATATAAAATAAAAAATCATAAAACATATAAAAATATTAAACATTAAAATCTTAAAATTTTGCATATAAATAATACCAACAAAAACATTTAAGAAAACAAAAAGGCATAAAAATAAGTAAAATTGAAAAGTCAGAAACTATTATTAGTTAGAAATAAGTAGTAATAATTAACCACCTACCCATGTTTGCTCCCTATGTTTAACACTCTTCACTACTTATGCATCGTACACATTTTTGAAGAGTTATCATGTATTTGGCTCACATGCATATTAATATTCATCTATATTGTGGGTTGATTTGTTGATTGATTTAGAGAGATACCCGGTCGTCACAGTGATTGTTTATCTATCATTTGTAGATTAACATACCATGTGTTTCTCGGTTGATCAAGAGGTAACTAAACAATTTGATTACATGCTCTCTAACTGGTGGCCCCTTCCTTCACCTTATTAGATCTTTCATAAGATTGTAATGTTGTGTGTAGTTCTTGTCACCAAACATCTATTTCAGATTCAAAATTAAATCATGAGCATTTCCTATGTTCACATGTAGCTTCTCAAGCACATTGGATAGAGACCCTATAATATAACATCAAGCCCATCATGTGATCTTCATCAAATTTTACTTTAAATGTTAACTCTTTCACTAACATAGGGTTCGCATGCTTGTTATTCGTCAATACATAACTGATGCACTTTGTAGAGAGAAGAAGCTCTAAATCTCGGAGTCAGTCCGAATAGTTTTACCCTATCAACAGGTTGACCTCAAGAAACTTGCTGAGTGGATTCATGATTTCATATCTAGGAATAAAAAACTCTTAATATAAGTTGTATTTATTTTTAATATTTTGAACGTCCATTCTGCATTTAACTTTCAAACTAAGATATACTTACCACTGTACCTCTAGCAGGATTTGAGATATCCTTCCACCTTTGTTACACCCTAATAATAGGAAAATTTAACATGTATGAAGAAAGCACAAATTCATTTTTCCTTGCAAGTCCAACTTATATTTTCCAATAGGCTTTTGACTCCCAACCTCACCACCCCTATTGTGTTGTTGACTTGTTGTCAACTGAACCAGTCGTTAACATGAATATAACTTGCTATACACAATCCAATACCGCCTCAATTATATGAGGAAAAGTTTTGGGGTCACTATGCATATGACATGTCTCTTTCGAAAAGAAAAGATCCCGATTCATGTACGCTTCTACGTCAAAGCTACAACTTCGTGTAGGCGTCTACGCCATACAATACATGGCTACAGAACCCTTACCCTTAACGGGAGACCATGGATGTCATCTTATGATTCTCCATATCCCGTTCTAATATGATCATTTTGAATTAAATTCTTATAAACTATCATTCCAAAGGATTTTCAAATTTATGAAAAATAGGATGTATATTTTAATTGGATTAAATCAATCTAATCACATTATTTTCTAGAATCTTGTTTACCCTTGTTTTAAAGCTGACACACATTTCATCTCTAGTTGCATGAGTTAATTGTTCTTGCAGGATCTTCAGACACTGTTGAAGACTTCAATAGAAGATCTTCAGAAGTTTTTCTATTCATATTATATGTTGTTAAGTATTTTTATTGTACTTATTATGTAATAATCGAATGTACTCTAAATAGTATTCATTTCTTGTATCTCTGGTAATGCACACAACGAGTTTATATTACTACTAATCAAGTCAAAATTCTCGTAGCAAAGTCAAAGTCAAAGTCTTCAATTGATTGTTCATTACAACTTCTGCCGATTAATCATACATTTGATCACTCATGGTACTTCATTGATCGATCATTCTGCATCCAACTCATGAGCACTTTGAATTGATCGATCATTGGTTCTTGTATGATTGGTAAGACATATTGACCGCTCATGTCTTTAACAATGATCAATCATTTTTTTAACGTTGTCTATTCTTAACCATTACTTTTGTTGATCGATAATTCACTCTTTATAATCGATTATTTATTTGAATTTTGAAATCCGTAACTGATCTTCTGATTAATCATGTCCTCTTGTCTGATTGATCACATAAGCATTGGTCGATCATGTTCTTTGTATTTGATCAATCATTATAGATTTAAACATTACTATTTTTGGATTCTTATGCTTACATGTTTCAACGCCTATATAATAAGACTCCGACTTCCTTATTCAACACACAACTCATTTTTGTATTCTTCTCTCTCCTTCTCTCTTTGAGTCATGAGTGCTCATGTCTTAAAAAAGAATAATTCTTAGCAGAAAGATAATCTCAATCCGTAGCAAGTTTCTCAAGCTCTTTCCGTATAGTCATAGATTTCCTTAAAGCTACTTAGAAAAATTGAAAGATATTTTTTCTCATTATTTCTTTTACTTCTGTTAGAGGTATATCTGTTTGATTCAAGTATATATATATATATGTGTGTGTATGTGTGTGTGTGTGGTTGATACATTCTCTTTGCATATTATTAATATTTGATTATTAATTGTTCATTTAATAACACATATAATTGTTAAAAGGGATTTTTACCCAACATCCCCTATAATCATTGCCAATTACCTCTACAACCTTTAAAACAATGTAATTTCTCCCTCGACCCCGTAACTTGCTAACCCTACAGACCATGTGGTTAACTGATGAATCTACATTTCATCATCTTTATTCATTTATTTTAGCTTAAAATCCCATATAAAATACCTATATATAATACTAACTCCATGTTCTTACTAATTTGCATCTATGTGTAAAAATTGAATATTTGTATATTATTTTAAATGAATGAATGAAAAGAAAAGAAAAGAAAAAGATTGTATATATGTACTAGATACAATCTGACCTGAACCCCGAGAGAATGTCAAGACTTGACTTGATCGACCAGGAATAAAGTTGGGGAGATAGGGTCCTTAATCAGAAAATCCAAAAAAATGTATGTCTTGTAAATACTTCTCACTTATTTTGTGTACAATTGTATAAAGCTAACACTTTTTTTGTACATAAATTGACCTTAAATAAAATAATTTTCAAAACAAAAGTTATAAATAAAAAAGTTTGCTAAATAAGAAAAATAATTGCATAATGAAATCATGTATATAATAAATGTAACCTCATCCGGAAAAAGCCATTAAGTGATAATTGAAAGATCAATTTTGGCTCCATATGAACTCAAATTGAACCAAACTCACTTATGTTGTATTCTAAATTAAATTATCTTTAAAATGGTTGAGATTTCATAATTTTTGGAGTTACGGTTGAAAAGTCAATTTTCTGGGGTGGTTTGTGCAATTTTGCGATTTATTTGTACATGTTATATTTGTAAATATTTTTATTAATTATTTAAAATAAAGAAAATTAAATTTTAAAACAAAAAAATTAACCATGTAAATAATGTACCATATGCATAAAGTTTATATATATAGTTAATTTTCTTAAATAACTACCACAAAAAATTAACATTGATTTTTCAAATTAATAAAGTGACGAAAAATACAAAAAATAGTTAATTTTTGTAAATATTTTTAAATATTAATTACTTTTATGTTTATATCATTTCAAATTTCTTTTCTCTTATCTCTTATCTTTATTCAAAATTTTAAAAATTCAAATTCCATTCTATATATTAATATGGCTCCTCGTCCCTCTTTTCAACTTGATGAATCTTCGGTGAGAGGAACCCGATCTCCGAGAGTCTTCTTATCGTAGAAGGGTGCCGAGGCTCCAAGTCATCCGGTGACATCAATAGAACCCTGACGGGGGAAGGTTTATCAATTAAAAATGGGTAAATTGCAAATCAGAACCCTAAAGATTTCACAAATTGCACAAAAGCTCCATGCTCCAACAAATCACGTGCATGGCACGTTTCATTGGGTAATTTTCCTTTTAGTACTCTTTTTATTTCTGTTATTTGTTGAATGCAAAAACATAGAATAATTGTCGTTTATTCATGTCTTTCCAGACATTATTTTGCATGTTATTTTCAAGGAAATAAATTTTTTTTGTGGGTCAATAATCTATAAAAAAATTATGGTATGTCTTGATATGTGTATCTTTCTAGCATAAAATTTTCATTGCATTTTATCATCATTTAATATTAAAAAAAAATCAAGTCATTTTCTATTCATGAAATTCAAAAATCATAAAAATTTGAATATTACTCTAAAAATTCCAAAAAAATATATTAAGTGTATTTCATTGTCTTTCTATGCAAATTTCGTGCATTAATTCTTTTCAAAACCCCAAAAATTGAAAAATACTAAAGATATTATAAAAATCATAAAAAATCTACAAAAATAGAAAAATCGTGATTTAACTTTATGCTTGTAGATATATGTTTATATTTTAGCATAAAAATAGTTCCCATGAGTTTTGGGGACTTAAAATATTTTAAGTTGCAAATTACTCTAGGTTGTGCACTATTTATCATTATTGTCACTGTTTGTTTTTTTAGAAAAATACAACAACATCTGAAAATTCTACAAAAATTCTCAAAAATATTTCAAAGTCTTTAAAACCCTAAAATATTTTCTCTGGATTTTTTTGAGCATTTTTTAATATACAAAAAGAGTGTGGTGTGCGTATTTCGTCCCTTCTGCATATTGTTCCTTATTTGAAAATAAAAAAAATGCAAAATTAAAATAACTAATAATTTGAAAATCAGAAAATAAAAAAATAGAAATTAAAAAAAGAGAGAAAGAAAAAGAAAAAATTCCACAAACACCAAGGATAGTTTACCTTTGAGATTCCCGTTTTTTTTCTTGATTGAATTTCTTTCGATTGTTTGAATAACCCTCAGAAATTGTAGCCTTCCTAAGTTTGATCATCTCCGATATACAGGTAAATAAGTTGTGAAAAAAATTCTCTTTCTTCATTATTCTCTTGTAGTTAATTTTGCAACTTGAGAAGACAAAAAAATAAATTTATTTGTTTGATCTAGAAATTTCGAGATAACGATGACTCCATATATCATTAATAACCGATCCTCGAGATTTCCAAGCCAACAAAATGGCACCATTGCCGGGGAGGCACGACAAGGGTAGTTAGGTTTCTCTTTTGGCCTACTATTCTTGGTTGTAAATATATGTTTATATCTTTTCACATTTACTCCATTGTTCATATCCATTACATTTATTTCACTATTTGTGCTCATATTTTTATAATCATGTTTCTTACATATTCTCTCTTTTCTTTTTCTTACGAGGGCCCATAGAGTGAAGTAGGCGATCTTAGGAGGGCCGAAGCACCCAAGGGAGGCGGAGGTGGCATGATTCATCTTGAAGCCGTAGGAGAGAGCGAGAGGAGGAGAAGAAGATTTTGAGAGGGACCATCATTTGGAGAATAGATAGTTTTTATTATTTATTTTATCATTTGAACTCTTGTAAACGGACATTCATTTGTTGTCAGGTCCGTTTCGCCAAGTGTTGGTGCACTTGGGGGACCTCACCGGATTTGTTTTCAGCGTTGTATTTTCTTTGTTTCACGCGGATTCGTGAGCTACCTATTGATCGATTTAACTAATTGCTTGAGCGAAATAATTAATTAGGTCCAAACACCCTAAACAAGAATTTATGTACCTATAGAGTAGAATGTAGTTGGACTTAGTCAAATTTAATTGGTTCTTACCCGTTAATAGAAGCTATCATCTAGGATGGTTCACTTGCATCATATAGGTTAGTTTACTTTTCTGTATTTAAATTCTGCACGGATCATTTTGCATGTAGAGTGCTTGTGATAAGGTATGCATCTCTAACCCATGCATGCATCATTATTTTAAATCGTGCATTAGCATTTCCTATCTCATTCCTCATTTTCACTCACATAAGTAAAAAAGGAAATTGGACACTCGGTAGACGATTCATTGAAAATATTTAAACCAAGTGACAACTGTCTAAAATACGGGACTGCTAAAGAAAACTCAACCCTAAAATAGACACAACGAAAAATCATTGTTTTGGGAAGAGTAACCCCCTCATTATTTTGTTTTTATCCAGCGAGAGAGCGACCCGCACACTAGGATAGAACCACGCCCGACCTCTTTTCAAACTACTATCTTGGGGTTAGTCGTTCTCCGGTAGCCAGTAAAGCGGCACGCGTCCTTAGTAGATTGAATTTATCGAGTAGCCAGTAAACGGTCAGCAATTCATACTGGTTGGGAAAATATAACTTTGGGATTAGGCTCTCCTGGGAGCATTGGATTCCTAACAGCTCGTTTTAACCGCTCTGATAGATTGTATTCTCACTAAACTCTAAAATTAACAAGATAATTAACCGAACCTTCACGGTCTTCACATTGTGTTGAGTTGGTGAGTTGCGGGGTTGTATTGTATTTCATTGATAGTGATAAAGATCCTTCTGTGTAATTTGCACCTTCACTCACTTTCACTCTTGCATTAAACTTTGTGCTCTCGCATCTTGCCTATTGACTTCAAAGATTTCGGACTAGAGTATTTCTCGTTCGAACATTGCGAACTCATTCTACGCTTCGATATGTTCACCTTCTATTGGGGGAGACTCACTTCATGAATATATCTCTTTCCCCATTTCACACTTCACAACATCATCAACCCACTATTTGAGTTGGCTTTAATCTCAAATTAATATATGAGACTCCATCTATTCTGAGCACTAATCGAGTGTCATGCACATTTTCATAGTCAGATATTAGACAATTAATCGACAGTACCATGTTAGCCTCCATTCAATCAATTCAAGCCCAGTTAACAGAGCAGGCTAATTTTCATACCACACTGAGAGATATGATTCTCGAGATGAGAGAGGAAAGAGAAGATAGGTGAGAGGGGGATAACAAAAACCATGAAGGTGGGAATGGGGGAGAAGAACCTCACATAGAACCTAGGGCTAAGCCTACATTAAAGGATGCTTATAATCTAGGGGAAGAACATACAAATTCTTTGATAAAATCCATGCGATTCATGGGAATTTTAAGCTTAAGCCCACTATTTTACCTCTTCTCCCAATATTCCATGGAAATATTAATGAAGAACCTTATATACACATCCAGCAATTCGATCTCATTCATGGAACAACACACTACCCAAATGTCCCATTAGAGGTAGTAAATATGATTGCCTTTCTATTCAGTCTGATGGGCAAAGCTTTATATTGGCTAAATCACTTGGGGAAGGTTGTCACTACTTGGGAAGAGTTGAGGTCCGCATTTCTGAACAAATATTATCTTCTCAGACGACTCAACCAAATGCGATTCTTGATTGCTAATTTCTCTCAGATGCCCCAAGAGCCTATTCACAAGGCGTGGGAATGATTAAAAGATCTGACAGAGAAATGACCCTATCATGATATTCCAAAGACCAGCCTTGTACAAAATGTCTTTAGGGGTTTAAGAATAGAGAATCAAAAGTCCGTATATGCCGCTTGTTGGGGGAGCCACTTCAATAAGGATGAGTATGTCCTTTATCAAATTTTTAAGGAGATGGTGGAGAGTTCAACAGCTCTTTCTTCTTCATGTGCTTTTCAGAAGCACCCCATCACCAACCCTGCAGTACCCCACAAGGATGTCAATATGACAACATCACAAGAAGTGGATAGGGTGGACAACTTTGACCTGACTATTATTGGAAACCACCTATCCAAAGTGAACATTATTGAGAAACGATCCAAGGAGCTTGAGAAGCTTCAAGTAATCGAGTAGAGGACAAAGAGCCTGGATAAGCTAGATGAGATAAAAAAAGCAATTGGAGATTCTTGTGAATAAGATCAGTGTAGTTCACAGTGTGAGTGCAACAGTCGATACTTGTATTAGGGAGCATACTTCTTCCACCCAGCAAAGTAGCAGAGGACCATCCACAATTCAGCATGTCTACTACGTACAAGCACCTGATCAGGTTCAACAGCATGCACATCAGATACTTCCATACCAACAGGAAGTAGCCTACATTCCAGAATAGCAGTCTCCACCTGACCATGAGCGAAACCAGCCCCGTCCGTCAGGGCATGGCTAGTTGGGTTCATAGCAGGTCCAGAGACCCGCCCACCAGCTTCAAGGAGGCAGATAGCAGTAGTACCAGCACCAGCAGTTCTAGCCTCACTTTCAGTCTCCACCATAGTTCCAAAATTGAAGACATGGTTAGCCACAACAGCAATCTATGTATTTTCCTCATCCTAACCAGCAGCAGACTGCATATTATGGGCAGTATCATCCCCCTCGTGCTCCTCATTATAAGAATCTGTATGGTTACCAACTGCCTTCGTACTATCTGTCTCAGCGATAGCCAGTCAATGAGCAACCTGAGGCCCCTTCAGTCAACCCAGTACTGGACCAAGTAGTATTGCTCATGAAGAACATGAATAAACTGACTCAACGAATCGATGACTTGACAACCACCAAGACACTGATTCCATCACAGGGCAAAGCCAACCCAACAACTTAAGATGCAAGGAGTTGGTAGCTAATAGCCCACCACCCCCGAGACAGGTATACACCTTGATTTTACATGTTATCTGACGCCATTCATCTCAGGAGCGGTAGGAGATTGCAGTCACCTACACACCATTAGGGGTTCGGAGATCGAACCACTGAGAGAGCATCATCTTCTACATCATCTCCTTCACCAGTAGTTGAGAGGACCAGTGTAGCAGCACCCAAGTCTAGAGTTTCACCGCCTTCACCACCACCTTCAACAGGAAGATGTAGATCACCATCAACAAGGGAGAATATACCAATCGCAGATTCTTCCTCTTTGCCAGCAACAGCATCCCATTCTATTTTAGATTATGTTTTTCCTCCATCTGATTTGGACAACACTGTACAGATTGTTTTTGGTTGTCCTTTTGTACATGAGGATTCTACTTTGAATAATGGAAATGAATGTTTGCATGTTTATTTTGATTCAGTGTCATTTCCTCATGCTCTCAAATCTAAGAAAATTCAAAAATTAAAAACAACCCTATCTGATCCTGGAGTGGTTGACATCTTACATAATATCTTTTTAATTATGCCACTCTTAAGGCCATGGAATACATGCCTGTAGTAAAAAAGGGAATGAAAGAGGCATGTACACAAAAGTGTCAACTAAGGAAGAACAAACGAAAGGAAATAGAAAAACACATCTTGACCATGGCCACAGTTCATGCCATCAGTTCCTCCCACCTAAAATGAAAGATAAGGGAGCACCTCACATCCGTTGCCATATCTTTGATCAAGAATTCGGTCGTACTCTTCCCGATAGCGGTTCCTCCATTAATCTCATGCCTTCCTCTTTACTAACTAAATTTCGGTTAGGGACTCTTAAAACAACCAGGATGATCCTTCAGTTTGCTGATAGATCGATTAAGAGTCAAGAGGCATTTTAGAGGACATTATTGTAAGGGTGCAGGGAATGAA
Organism: Ottelia alismoides; assembly: GCA_037367405.1. Lineage (NCBI taxonomy): Eukaryota > Viridiplantae > Streptophyta > Magnoliopsida > Alismatales > Hydrocharitaceae > Ottelia > Ottelia alismoides. The sequence continues at coordinate 1,034,533 of JAZKJV010010037.1, read as the reverse complement.
ATTCCCAGTTGATTTTGTTGTCATGGATATGGACACACCTGTACCGTTACTCCATACCCTGATCATACTAGGTCGACCGTTCCTCCGTACGGCTGAAGCTGGAGTTGATTATGGTACTAGAGAGATCATCTTTCACTCTTGTAGTGACAAGGGGAAAATTGAGACGATCTCTAATCCTAGACCATCACCGCCACCTGCAGTAGATGAGACAGAGAAAGTTATATCGAAGCCCGAAGACTGTGATTTTCTTGCTGAATTCGAAGAGACAGATCTTTTCACTGATTTTATAGATACCCAGGAGTTCCTTTCCCAAAAGGATTCTGTGGAAAGCACAATCGACGTGAGTTTCCCTGGTGGTGCAATTGAGCTAATTGTTGATGGACAGTTTAAGGTGATTTCTGATGATCAATCTGAATTTTTAGAGGCACCTTATGATATTCCTTTAATACACTTTTCTAAGATTACTGATGACAGGCCTCATTCTGAGAGTTTTGAAGTATAGATATCTGAGCCATGCATTAAATTTCCTTATTTATACACAGATGAGAGACATCTTTCTGAGATTATTGCCGAGATATCTGAACCATTAATTGATAAGAATGCTGAACACAATGATAAGGAGGCCTGGGTTGACGACCAGTGGATGTTGTGATTCTCCTCTCCTCTTTTGGAATAATGTTTTTATGATTTCCAACGTTTATCTGAGGTGATTGCGGACTACTCAGTTTCGTCTGAGTGACACACAATCATTAGGTGCGGAAAGATGGCTATTTCACTGTGAAGAAGATTTATCAAGCATTCTCCTCTGCTTGACATTTGATCCGGGCATCGTAGAGCGTGACTGTAATCTAATTTGGACATTATAGGTCTCTCACGCTGAAGATTTTTCTATGGCTACACATAAGGGAGTGGATTCTGACAAAGGTCAGAAGATCGACTCTGGTACAGGAGGATGACACCCCACTTACTCCTTATGCGGGAGCGACAATGAGGACATGGACCACCTCTTCTACTCTTGCACCTGCAACAATTATGTTTGGGCAACTGCAAATATTGTAACATCCGGGTTTCAATTAAACCCGAAATTGATCTGATTTTGGTCCAATTAACCTAATAAAGTTGTTGGTCAATGCTAAACGACCTAAATCGATCAATTGATCGTGAATCAAAAGTCGTTCAGATGAAATCGACCAAAAATTGATCGCATTGTAATGCGTGCCCGAAAATGCCGCAACATAAATTTGGAAACCGCAAAACAAATCGAGACCGTCATAAAATCTGATCGACAAAATAAGATCAACGGAATCGACCCTTCGTCAATCGGGAGTTGTTTAGTATTTTTAAATCGCAAATTTTAACCCCAAATCGAAACTATATCTCGAATTGTTTAGGCATCCAAACCGATCAAAAGTATGTCAACATTATACTCATATTAATCATCGTTCAGAGACAATCAAATCGAGATTTTGTGCATCGAAGTCTGACGATCGAGGCGCGAATACGGTCTACTTGAAGTATGCCAAATAAAGTTGGATTTTTTATTTTAAAAAATCTGTTGACTGGTCCAGCCGGCAGAAGTCATCTTTTTGCCAACACTTGGCCTCTTTGTTGTACTCCACTAGGGACCAAACATTCCTCTACATGTCAATAGCAAGTTCATTTCCTCCCCCTATATATACTTTCCTGATTACCCCAATGAGATCCCCAACTCTCCTCCTTTTCCTAATTTCCTCTAAATTCCAACTCTCTCTTCTTTCCCTAATCCCATCTCCAACGAGGTCTTCCCTTCTCCATCTTTCGTTTCTTCCCTAATTCTCCAAGTGCTTGTAGCCAAATGAGGCCATAATTTTTCCATATCAAGAAATCAAAGGGAATCCCGGAACCTCTAGATCCTAATTTCTGAATATTTGAGTGGAAATTCTGAAGCCCCTGGAGTTGCTACCTCCCCAGGTTGTTTCTCCTCTCTACCTCAAGTCCTGCATGCATGGCAATCTTCAAGTTTTGATGATTTGTAGGTACGATCCAAAGCCATCTTTTGCTGCCTCACATGAACAACCACCTTTCTTTTTCTATCATACTCTAAGTTGTTGATAATTTTCTGTGAATCTCCATCATAGATCTACACTTAAACTTTATCATAGAAGACAATAAGTTGCATTAAGCATTACAAGCGAAGACATCAAATTGAGATGTACAAATCTAGCCACTTAAGCTCTTGTGAGCATAGTTTCTATAGAAATAGAAATTTAAAATCGAATATTATTGTTACTACTGATCAAATGAAAAAAAAAGAAAGTTTTCTGCTCTGAAATAAAAGATAAATTATTTAACTGATTTAGTTTCTGTTATGTTGTGTTGTCTGCTTATGCAAAAAAAATCCATTATTTATTTGAGTTATGAAATTGTTACTGTTGTTCTGTTGAATCTTTAAGTTTTAAATTTAAAAGATCTCAAATTTCTTATTTTGTTTAAAATTTAGCAATTACGTGTAAACTGATCTTGGTTAAATGTAAATTTTTAATGCTAAAAATTGTGCCACTGTAGGATTTTGACAATTTAACAATTTCAGTAAATAAATCTTGATCAAATAAAGATTCAACCAAAAAGTATGCTATTGTCCATTAAAATTTTGATGTTAAAAGTAGTCTGCTCAAATTTTAATTTAGAAGACATTTAGCAAGCTACCGTTACACTAAAAAAGAGCGAGCGAGGGAAGGTTTTGGAATTCATTTCATTAAGTCAGTCATCAATGGGCAGTTGGATATCGGGTAATACGAATGTATGCCAATTTTGTTGTAAAGTTCGTAGATATCTGAGTTACAGAATGTAATATACAAAATCTTACCAGAACCTACGAAAGGATATTTTTATTTTATTGTTATGGTTCAGCTCTGAATCTCCAGTAATTCAAATTTAATTAATGGGATCAAATATTGTAATTTGATACTAGATGTGAAAGCATCCATACGATATAGGGCCATGAACAATCCAGAGAAACTTCTCATAAGTAAAAGTATTATCGGATGATATGAGTGTAACGACATAATATGATCATAGCTAATCTTATGGGTACCAAAAATCTGATTTCAACACCTTTTCCCCTAGATAAGAACCAATATATATTCCTGGAACTTCACCTAAAGACCACATATACAACGAAACAAATAGATGCCTTGCTTCCTGTAGGGAATTCTGCAATTATAAAACGATCAATGGGAGACAACATTATATCATACATATTAGAAGTTCACTTATATGAGGTATTAACAACAACATATATGAATTCTATGATTAGTATGCCTGAAAAATATCGATAACGGTGATATATTTGTATGGACTTTTAAATTAAGGCAAATAGCATATAACATCTACATAGATCACTATTAAAAGATAACCAGGTGAACATGTATATTTTATTATCTGAGATGTCAAGCAAGGACAATAATTGAATTGAAGAGATTTCAAAGTAACAAATAATAGTACCAGTCATGGTGACCCTTACACCTGACCGAGCGAGGCAGCGATAACCCTCAACTGGGCAGGAGATAGGAAGCCCAGCTAGCGCAGCGACCGCCAAGTGCGCGGGTCTAGGACCACGGTCCTTCTTCGGTTTTTACGCGAGCTCATTGTGTTTTTACGCATCGTTGGGATCCCGACTTTTGACCAGTTCCCCTCAACTTTTGTTTTAGGATATTCATGCGGGAGATCTTCAATTTTAATTTTTCGTATGAGCTTATTTGCCCGTTACCGATCGGGCCATTTTTCTAGAGTTACTTTTCCGGAGAGTCCCACTCACTTGCTCTAGGGCGTAGTTTTGGAGTAGAGATTTCCCTCTATTGGACCGCACTTCCATTTAGAGGGCGAGACGGAAGAGCCCTTTTGTAGGCTACCTTACCGCTTGAGTTTTATTTACTTTCGCCAGCAGACTTGACAATTGTACATCCAAATCATCCATGTCTACATCTAGGTCTTCTAGAGTTACACCTGAGACAATTGCAGTTGAGGTTTGGAGGAGTTTCAATTAAAGTTGAGTTGGTAGAAAGTTACTAAAATTGGATTCGAAATCTCCATAAGCTAGTGAGCTTGTTGGGAACTTAGTTAGAATGCATTATACAACACCGCATGCCTACAGAGGCAACCCAGCCCTAAGGCATTATTCACGTCTTAGTGTCATAGTGTGAGTTCGTACACTGACCAAGACCACCGACTATCCACTAGACTGGAGAATTAAATAAATCAATAAACATTTCCAATCTCACTTTTCACATCGTCAAAATCCACAAACATGTTATCTGAAAAATATGAGAATATAAATACACACATACATATATATATATATATATATATACACACGCGCACAAACTCTTATGAACAATCAATTACAATATAAATATGTTATATATGATAAATGTTGGAAAAAGGGTAAACAAGGGGAGGAACCTACAAGTCACTTGAAAACCTTTTTACATTGCAAGTAGAAAATAATTTTAGATGTTTATGCCTTTCTACTTGTTTCTTTTGTAACTATATTAAATGCATGTTAATTTTTATAATACGAATTATGGGTGTACCAACGCTCGTTGATACCTCTTATTGATAGCATATTTTGGCGAGCAATGAGCTTGTTGCTCAGTAGTTGTTGATGACTTCAGACAATCATGTATATACTAGACGATACGTGTCTTTTTTCAGTTTTTGGTTCAACTTATGAATTAATATGCTTCCTTCCTCTTCAGTCATATATTTTTGGATCTACATGTACATTGTAATAAATTCTTTTGTTACATGTAATGTTTATGGAAATGAATGAAATATTGGTGACACATCTTCTTGTCTATGTGGTTTATATATTAGATGTAAGTGTCATATGTAACAACAAAAAGAAAATTTTTTTCCCAAATTTTCAATACTTTGTACAATGACATGAGAATGTATTGTGCGAACGTGTGTAAATAGGTACCCGGATGCTAGGGGGTCACAGTTTGGAATCAGAGCGTGGTACCCCGATACACATATTCGCAGTATTACAATTTTGATTGCATTTAGTTCTTAGATAGTGTCAGTCTTCGGACTTGTCGTGAGCCCGAGAAGGGAAATATGATATTCACATTCAATAACCAAAGATGTCATTAATTTCATTAATTTTCATATTATATCCCAAGAATAGAAAAAGCATATATGATAAGTATCTGCAAATGATATTTTTATGACAAAAAAATATTTCTCATACAGAGCCACGTCATCCCGACCTGGCTAGGAGAGGACTGACCAGCTGGCACATATAGTGACCGCTCTCACTGATCTCCAGCAGCAACAAGATACTATGAGAGATCATCATGATCGGATTTTGGCTCAACAAATAGAGATTGCTGACAGACAAACAGACATGGACCTCAGATTTGAGGAGCTATCAGATTCCACCTACCGTCCATCTAATGACGACACACGCCAGGACCATCGATAGTCGGTAGAGGTACATCAGCCTCACTTCGATGATCCACTTGAGGAGATACCAGAGCATGGAGTTAAGGATGTAGATTTTGACAGGGAGTAGGACCATGTTGAATTTATAGATGAGGATGCACTCGGGTACTCTGCCATTCACAGGCACCAGTAAGTTTTCACTTCCTACCAGCAGGCCAATGTACCCTTGTTTGAGGGCATCGGTACATTAGATGTTACTGAGCAGTGACTGAAGAGGGTGATGAAGGTGCTGAGGATGATTCGCACTCTACGAGACACATGGCTATCTTTCATGGAGTACTCACTGATAGACTTCGCCGAGAGATGGTGGGATGTTGTAGTTTCTGAGTTATCCTGAGAGCCTACATGGAATGATTTCGAGAAGAGGTTCACATCTCATTTCTTTTCTGTGGAGTGGAAGGAGTCCCAGCGCCGACTTTTTGCAGAGCTTTGTCAGGGACGGATGACAGTTAGAGACTATTTTGTGAGATACACCGAGCTATCTCAACATACACCAGTAGTTAGCACATTTCCAGAGGAGAATCTGGAAAAGTTCATTAAAGGCATGCGAGAGGAGGTGCAGGAGAAGCTGGTTGGATTACACATAACTTCCATCTCCGAGGCTACTGATGCAGCGAAGAAGTTCTAGGACATCAGAGAAAGACGTTTCGGGAGCTCGTCTGGAGCAGCGCCTAGATCGCGGCGATCTTTGAGGGCCGATCTGTCGATTGTTTCAGCAGCAGAGGTCATCCAGGGGATTCCTATCTATAGGTTCATCATTCTCTGGCAGTGCTCGCTCATCTCCATCAACCACTTTAGGAGGAGCACTTGTCGGATGCGGAATAGATTCCTCTCTACTTTAGGAGGAGTCCTTTAAAGCTCGATTCGTAGTTATGAGCTACACACCGGAATAAAAGATATTGCTTGCGATGAGACTTTCTCTTCAGTAACCATTCTACACAACTTGGCTTTGACATCTTCGAGATGAAAATCAAGATTGCATTCCTCTATGAATGCCTCTCTGAGGATATACACACGAAGTAGCCCCAGGGCTTCATGACTGGGAAAGTAATGTGGGAAAGATAAAGAAATCCATCTATGAACTCAAATAAGCTTCTTGAAGCTGGAACATAAGATTTGATGAAATCATAAATGTTATAAAATCAGATAGAATCTTGATGAACCATATGAAGCTTAGTGGGAGTGCCTTTGTGTTCATCATGCTAAATGTAGATGATGTCTTAATCATTTAGAATGATATAAGTATGATAATAATTGTTTTATGACCTGGCTATTCCATACCTTGAGATATGATCTCAAAAAAGATGCCTCTTGGATCTTAGTTCTGAAGGTGTTCAGAAGCAAAGAGAAGAAGCTATTGGGACCGTCACATTTGTAGTACACCTTGGACAAGTTCCATTCTTGGAAATTTCAAGAAAGGATTCTTTCCCTTAAGATTTGGTACTGACCTATCTAAAGGGATAGCACCTCAAACAGTTGAGGAAGTGAATGCTAGAACCGCTTGCACTTGTGCATCAGTTACAAGAAGCTGAGTGTATGTTAGATATGTACAAAAGCCAGATATCTGCCATGTAGTGGGAGTAGTAAAGTCTTGCTAATCCTACTATGGAGATAAAACACTTGATTGCAGTAATAACAAAGTCTTCATAGATGACAAGACTTTCGAGATAGTGATCTGTAAGTCTTAATTTCGAGATAGATGACAAGACATTGTAAGATAGTGATCTATAAGGGTCTTAACTGTAGATGCCTTAGGAGATAGAGATCTCCAGGAATAAAAGTATTCTAATAAAGATTAAGGAAATACTAGTTACAATAATTATTGAGTAATAGTGTCAAGGACACTATAACTTCTTTATCAAGATTGAGTATTGGTTGCGTAAGATGCAACATTCGCATTGGATGCGAGCACTATTACTGGGGATATGCAAGTGTCGGAAAAGAACTTGGCACAGTCTTGCGGGAACAAAGTGACGGATCAGCTTACCTAGCTATTTTTCTAAATAGCCTATGATTTTCACATGAGTGTGGGTTTAAATGATTAACCCATTAATGGCTCTTTGGGCTAGTGGAAGATTGTTGGACATGCGAGCCCATGGTGAGCCATTATGCAATAAATGTTATTGCACATATCATTCCCTGATCTGAAATGAAGAATAAATTATTTGCATAATAGGTCCCTTAGTACAATTAGGGTTATATAACATGGCCATCTTAATAATCATGCGGCTGTTGATTCAATAATTGAATCATAGAGGGTGGTGCTTGGATGAATATCTAAAGGGTTATATTGAAGACTCATCAAGCACCGTCAAATGATTATAAAGAGATGATCTCCAGCCTGAGTAGGAGATGGCAATCCTTTCTCACATAGGCTGATATCTGACCGACCTCTCGATGCAGGTCCTCTGCATAGGAATAGAGATTTGGAGGTGTCAAATTAGTTAGGTCAAAGAGTTGACTTAACGAGATCGAGATAACCAAAGTCCTATGTCGTATGTTGTCATGATATAGGCACGACCGGAGACAGATGTGCTACTATATGTCTGAGTATGTATATTTGGCAGACCAATAGGTTGATGACCTAACCAAGGTCTATACACCGATGCGCTAGTGTGCATATAAGGGCATATAAGTAATATGATCTCTCAAATGGATCTTACAGGTTCACTATTGAACAAGAAGACATGAGCTCACTCATGAGATATTGGGAAGAATCAAATTCCATGCACGGTCGTCACGCTTTGGAAGCTTGACTGAATTTGTAGGTTTGATATATACTTTTGGAAAGTATATGATCAAGACCTAGGTATGATATATGATTTTGGAAAGTATATGATCGATACCAACTCCCGATGATCAAATGAGAAATTTACAGATAAAACCCTGAAGTAGACAGTATAAAGTTGATCTAATACTTCGGGTTTGTTCTGAGTCTTCCAGTATACAGCTTGTACAGGTGTTGGGAATACCTGAGGGTGATGTGATCATAAACGAGTGTATAGCCATGACGCTTCCATTCCTAGGGAGTGATGAAACGAGTCTGGATTTTAGTGACTCCTCTCAGTACAGAAGTAATATAATCTTAGTTCAAATGTTGGACATTGATCTGAATGTGATTCAGATGCAAAAAAAAAATTAGATTTAGATTTAATTAAGCATCTATGGGAGGCTCGAGATCTGGATTTGAGATGTGATCTCAATATCCAAGTCACTATACATGGAAATACAATCGCCATGTCCTTATCTTCAAGTATCTGCAAAGAAAGCGCATTATCCTTGAAAGAGTTCTTGGATAATTTCATTGTTGATATATGTATCCTAGAATCGAGAAAATTGATAATTAAATGTGATTTAATTATCATGAATAATATGAAGTTGATTCATATTATAAGGAGAGATATCTAAGATAATTAAATGTGATTTAATTATCAAAAGAGGTGAATAATGTAAATATGATTATTGTTATTTGGGCACCTGAGAAAGAGATCCAAAATAATTAAATGTGATTTAATTATCATGGATATGAATAATGTGGATAGCACTATCCATATTAATCATATATATTATAAATGTGATTTATAATATATTAGAGAGAGAATATTGTGATTTATATTTGTTGATTAATTGTTAATGTGAATTAGATTCACATTGAACGATTATTTGAAAATATAATTACAATTAGTTTTGGGTTGTGAATAAGATTTACATAATTTAAATGGCATGATTGATATTTTCCATAAGATAATTTGGAATTATTTTTTGGTGAAAATATTGTTGACAAGAGATGATGATATATATCATGAGATAATGAGATCTCATGATAATTAGAAGAGATAGACCAAGTCCACCAAAGTGGAGTGGACGACTACAACTCTCCATTAGGAGAAGAGTAGTCGTCCCCTCTTATGGGGACATTGGTTTAGTCTCTTCATAATATTTTCTCTTATAAAAAGATGATTTAATTTGAAATTAATTTTGTTGATTTATCAATGATAATTAATTTAAATCAAATCATTAGTTGTTGTGTTTTTACAACAACATCTTAGCCATTGAAAGAAACACAAATCAATCTCAACAATTGATTGTGTGTTGTCCATGGATTGGGATCCATGGACTCCCAAAATCCTATATAAGAAGATGCATCCATTCTCTTCAAATGACATGATTAAAATGAATGCTCTCTCTATCTTTTCTCTACACGCAAAGTCTCTCTCTCTCTCTCCCTCTCTCTCTTATACTGGTCGTCCACCATGGAGCCATAGTGAGAGTCGTCATCGACACAGCATCATCGTTATCCTGTCAGATCATCTACTCGTGGATCTCTATCTCCTTCGGTTTGTCTCGCTCGTGAATAAGATGTTGTATCTCATGTGACGAGATAAGGAGATCTGCCGCTTGGATCATCAACATGGATTACAAGGAGCACGCGATTCATCCCCGTGGTCGCAAGCATCTCCTCCGTCGGATCGGACTTGAGATAGGAGGTCTCTTAGTTTAGAGACTTGATCGTAACCGCGGTTCAAGAGGTAATCCTATTACTTGTTTGTGGTTTAGATGAAATGATCTGAGAAGTGTACTTGGATAATGTGGTTTCGTCACATAGAAATTTTTTAATTTACACTGCCCGGAGCAACTAGTGCAACTAGTCGCTCCCGATCGCATTCGATGCGATTATCACGCTTCCGTGATACGCTTGAGGATTTTCCCCATTACTTCATGCGGTGTGGACATCTGACGCTCTTTTCATGTGTTGTCGATGGTTAACTTCAAGACGATTGATGATATTGCTCTGATGGTGGTCTTTGTGTGGCATGGAAAGAATCTTCCTTCCATTCTATTGAGGATCTAAAAGGGTCTCATGTGATTATGGTTCTTTTGGAGTGCTCCAGATCAATGACTCGATTTGCATTCTCTTGTGTTTATGGTCTCCATACGAGCGCTCTTCGGGAGGAGTTGTGGTTGGAATTGTATGCGGCGAGGCTAGGTTTCCTTGGGTTTGCGTGACTAGTTGGCGGAGACTTCAATGCCATGTTGTATTCCACGGACCGGCTACGTGGTGGTCAGGACCAGGAATCAGTTGGCTTGGATGACCTCGTTGGGGACCTAGATCTTGAGGTTATTGATGCTTTAGACGTAAAATATACGTGGAGAAGATCATGCTCCCCCTCTCGTATTGATCGATTCCTAGCCTCTACGGAGGTCCTTGATATTTTTCCTTTGTGCGCCGCCACGTCGGGGCTCCGTTCATGTTCCGATCACATCCCTGTGATTTGGGACTCTGGTAGTGTTACTCTACCAAAGGTTTTTTTAGTCTCGAGCGATCCTGGATGCTTGAAGACTCCTTTAGAGACTTGGTCTATGCCCATTGGTCGTCTATTGTGGTTGTTGGTTCTGCGACGGTGCACTTTACTGAGAAGCCTTGGTTGCTGCGCGAAAGGCTATGCTTATTAAAAAAAGAGACCAGGGAGTCGAGAAGGGCTAATCGTCTCTCGGTAGAACTGGAGATTAAACATTTGGTCATGATAGAGGATACTCATAGGCTGGAAGCTGACAAGATTGAAAAGAGATCGACTGCCCAGAGAGCTATCATGGAGGACGATCAGAAGAGGGTTTTGGAGTGGAATCAAAGATCGAGATTTTGCTGGCTCAAGGGGGGAGATGCCAATACAGCTTTCTTCCACATGATTGCTAGTGGCAAGAGTCAGGTGAACTCGATCAGCGCTTTGATGGTTGATGGCAACCGTGTGGTCGGTGAGTGGGAGCTGGGTAGGGCTGTCAAGACACGCTTCTCTGACTTCTCTGCGAGGGCGGTGTCTCAACCGTGGAGATGGTTTGGCCTTGGTTCTTCTTGTCTCTCGAAGGCACATGTTGCCTTGATCGCTTTTATCACTATAGAGAAGCTTAAGGTGGCAGTGTGGAGCTTAAATGCGAATGGTGTGCCTGGCCCAGATGGCTTCCCTATTTTTTTCTACAGGGAGTTTTGGGATCTACTTTGTGGTGAGTAGCTGAAAGTTGTTGAGGATCGGCTGCCCAGAGAGCTATCATGGAGGACGATTAGAAGAGGGTTTTGGAGTGGATGCAAAGATCGAGAATTTGCTGGCTCAAGGAGGGAGATGCCAATAGGGCTTTCTTCCATAGGATTGCTATAGGCTGGTATCAGGTGAACTCAATCAGCGCTTTGATGGTTGATGGCGACCGTGTGGTCAGTGAGCAGGAGCTAGGTAGCGCTGTCAAGACACACTTCTCTGACTTCAATACGAGGGTGGTGTCTCAACCATGGAGATCGTCTGGCCTTGGTTCTTCTTGTCTCTCGGAAGTACATGCTGCATTGATCGCTTCTATCACTATGGAGGTGCTTAAGGTGGCAGTGTGGAGCTTAAATGCGAATGGTGCGCCTGGCCCAGATGGCTTCCCTATTTTTTTCTACAGGGAGTTTTGGGATCTACTTTGTGGTGAGCTGTTGGAAGTTGTTGAGGAATTTTGCAGGGGTAATACGGGCTTCGAGCGGATTAACAAGGCACTTATTTTTCTTCTCCCAAAGAGGGAAGGGGTGATCACGATCAGGGATTTCAGACCCATTTCTCTGTCTAATGGTGTTTACCTCGTTGTTGCTAAGGTCTTCGCTGCTCGCCTTAGAAAGGTTTTACAACATGTGATTTGTCCTAGCGCTCATCCCTAGCTGTCAAATTGTTGACGCTCTAGTTTTAGCTTCGGAGATTATTTATGATTGGAAACATAATAGCAAGCGTGCATTTCTATGGAAGGTCGACTTTTCCAAGGTGTACGGTACTCTAAATTGGAAATTCCTTTGGTGCGCCCTCTCAAAAAAGGATTCCAGGATATTTGGATTACTTGGATGAAATGGTGTGTCACCACGATGTCCCTTTCTGTTTTGATCAATGGTTGCCCTGAAGGGGGCTTTTTTCTACCTCAGAGTGGGTTAAGACAGGGTTGGCCTCTTACGCCTCTACTTTTCATTTTGACTGTTGGCGTTCTTGCTTGTATGATTGACTGTGCCCAACTATATGACCTGTTTGTGGGATACAAATGTGAGGATTTGGTTATCCCCTTGCCGCAGTATGTTGATGGCACAATCCTTTTTACTGAGGGGGTGCCCTGGAAGCTGGGGAGATGACCCTTATGCTTGAGATCTTTAGTGAGATCTCGGGCTTGTGATTGAATCTTGGGAAGTCTATTGTCATCACTTTGGCATGTCAGATGATGAGGTCAGTGCCTGCAACCTTGCTTTGGCCACAGATTGTGGCAAGTTGCCCTTTATGTACATTGGCTTGCCACTATCTTTGGGTAGGGCTCAACTGTCGGATTGGCTTCCAATCGTGGAAAAGATGGAAAGAAAGTTGTCCGGATGGAAGGCATCCCTTCTTTCGCGGGGCGGGCGGCTGGTTCTTGTGAAGGTAGTTTTGTGCAGCATTTCGATGTCCTTCTTCTCCTCCCGCATCTTGCCGGTAGGCATCAGAGATCGTTTGGAGCGTCTTATCAAAAGGTTTCTGTGGAGCGACAGTGGTCAGGAAAAGAAAGGTATGCAATTGGTGAATTGGGAGAATGTCACGTTGCCAAAGTCTTGTGGCGGGCTTGGGGTTAGGTGGTTGGAGGCGTGCAATGAAGCTCTTTTGCTGAAATGGGTGGGCCGAGTATGGGGTAAGGATGAGAGTATGTTCTGCAAGGTGGTTTGGAACATACATGGTGTGTCTATGGTGGAGCCTACGCTCTGGAGTAGGAGGACGCACATGTACCCCTTTTGGCAGGGGATTGTGAAGATTCATCCACGTTTTAGCGAGATGTTCAAGCCGGTGATTGGAGATGGATTTCTTTTTTCTTTTGGCAGGATGACTGGACATGTGGTGGTTTGCTTGCTGCACGTTTCCCTCCCTGGGCTGAGGTTTGGGTGAATAATAACTGGATGTTGTCGTTTCGGGCACCTTTCTTGGATCAATTCCTGGAGGAGTTTCTTCGCATGTTAGATTCGTTGGGTCAGGCCAACCAGCCCTCTTCGAGCCCTAACCATTGGATTTGGAAGGAAGATCCTTTTTCCGTTCGAAAGGCTTATGGGGTGATCTCTCGACGATCGCCCGCGCTTTCTGATGAGGTTATTTGGGATTACAACTTTGTTTGGTCGCTTCAGCTTTCGGAAAGAATTTGCTTCTTCCTAGGAAGCGGTTAATGACGAGGTACCGCTATGCTAGGATCTTCTCATCGGCGTCGGACTGCTGCCCCCTTTGCGGCATTGTAGTCGAGTCTTTGGACCATCTGTTCTTCCTATGCACTACCGTGGTACGGGGTCTAGGCTGAGGAAGGAGCTCGTGACTCTCGTGGTTGTTGTTTGCGCGGTTTCTTTGGCCCGGAATAATGTCCTCTTCTCGGGCGAGCGCTTTTACAATGAAAATGTCTCTTTCCACTATAAGTACCTGGTGGACGTGTTGTAGGAAGTAGCTGCTTTTGTAATTTTTTCTTGTTAATTAATATATTTGGGCTGGGCACCTATACATGATACCCCCCTTCTTTGAGACTAAAAAACATGATATTAGTAAATGTGTTTATATCATAAAAATTATACAAATATGATAAAAGAAGGTATAGAGTTTTATGTGGGGTTAAAAATTAATTCATGACTATATTTATATAGGAAAAATGGATATACGGATATGAATGTTTATGGATATCAAAATGATATTCATATCCGTATCCATTTTAAAATCGATATAGATACAGATGTCAAAATATATATATAATGAATATGGTGACAGATCGGATATATATATATATATATATATATATATATATTTGTAATCGTTTGCATCCCTACCCGGGGGTGTAGGTAAACTACTAACTCTTTTTTCATTGTTTTATGAAATGAATTTTTTGGAAAATTAAATCACCATATCTCACCATGGTGTCATTCTGAATTTGACTTAATTTAGGACTCCTATCATCTCCATCAAGAGTATCAAATTTTAAAGGTCTTAAAATTACTAAAATTGACCCCTTCTAAATGAACATGTTAGGAATGTTTGTTTTGCATGTAACTTGAAACACGTATTCCCCTCAATATATTAACTGAATCCCCCCAATGGTTTCTTTCATAAAAGACAAAAAATAATGAAAAAAAGTTCGGGTGTAGGTAATTACCTACACCCTCGAGTGTAGGGTCCCAGTTCCCATATATATACATGAGTAAAGGAAGCCTACTTCATGAAGTAGGTAACCTTACCTACTTCATGTCCATTTTAAGCAAGTTTTTATTTTTTAGAAAATATCACCATGGATTTTCATAATTATATCCCTCTAATATGTCATTCAAATTTCGTTAGAAATAAAGACTCCTATACCCTCCATCCAAATCATGTAATTTCAACGGTCTTAGATTTGTTGTAATGGACCTAATCTGGATGGAGGGCATAGAAGTCTCTGTTTCTGACGAAATTTGAATGACATATTAGAGGGATATAGTTATGAAAATCCATGGTGGTATTTTGCAAAAAAAATAAAATTTAAAAAATGGACATGAAGTAGGTAAGGTTTCCAACTTCACGAAGTAGGCTCCCATTCCTTTCTCTCTCTATATAAGGTTATGGGGATGCCCCAACATGGCTGCCCCACCCCATTTTTGGCGTCTTTTTCTTCAGAAATATCACAAGGTATATCCATCTAAATATCCCTCCTATATGTCATTCGATTTTCATAAAAAACAGAGACTCCTATGTTGTCCATCTATAACATGTCGATTACAACAATGTTTAGACTGTTAAAATTACTTATTCTAGATGGAGGGCATAAGAGTCTCTGTTTCTGACGAAATTCGAATGACATATTGGAGAGATATATAGATGCATGGTGATTAACAACAACAATAACAACAAAGCCTTTTCCCACAATTAAGTAGGGTCGACTACATGGATTCTTCGCCTCCATTTAGATCTATCTTGGGTCAATCACATGCTTATATCCACGAAACTAAGATCCCTTCGTATGGTCTCTTTCCAACACTTCTTGGGTCGTCATCGCCCTCTCTTAGCCGGCTCAACATCCCAACACTCGCATCTCCTAACTGGTGCATCAACTGTTCTTCTTTGCAAATGCCCAAACCATCTTAAGTGGTTTTCTCGCATCTTATCCTCGATCGGAGCTACACCAACTTTCTTTATGATTGCATCATTCTGAATCTGATCTTTGATTATGTGTGTCCACACATCCACCTTAGCATTTTCATTTCTTCTACATTCATTCTCTACAGATCAACATTCAGATCCATAAAGCATTATAGGTCTCATGGCTGCTTTGTAAAACTTTCCTTTAATTTTTAAAAGAATTTTCTTATCACATAGAACAACAAAGGCTCCTCTCCACTTTAGCCTGTTAGCAATGTGAGCCCCGGGCGAACCATTCCTACAATAAATGTTATTCTAATAAGTGATTTATCAATAAAAGTAATTGATTATTTTTTCACTCCCTTTCAGAGATTGAATGAATGAAACAATAACGGTTATGTACCATGGCCAACTTGATCATCATACAGTTGTTGATTCATTGAATGAATCATAGAGGCTAATGCTTGGATGAATATCTAAGGAGTTAGATAGAGGACTCATCAAGCATCATCAAATGATTGTCAAGTGATGATCTCTAGTCTGAGTAGGAGATGGCAATCCTTTCTCATATGGATGATATCTGACCGATCTCTTGATGCAGGTCCTCTGCATGGGAATAGTGATTTGGAGGTGTCAGTTTAGTTCAGTCAATGGGTTACCTTAACGAGATCGAGATAACCAAAGACCTATGTTGAATGTTGTCACAACATAGGCATGCATCCTCTAACCAGAGACAGATGTGTTGATATATGTTTGAGTGTGTACATTTGGCAGACCAATAGGTTGATGACCTAGCCAAGGTCTATACACCGACGAGCTGATGGGCATGTAAGGACATATGAGTAATAGAATCTCTCAAAGGGATCATACAGGTTAACTTGTGAACCGGAAGACGATCTCACTCATGAGGTGTTGGGACTTATCAAATTCCATGCATGGTCGTCATGCTTTGGAAGCATGACATGAATTTGAAGGTAAGATATATGCTTTGGGAAAGCATATGATCTATAACAATTCCCAAATGACCAAGATTGAGAAACGTAATGATCAAACCCTGAAGATGACAGTATAAAAGTGATCTTTAATTCAGAATGATCATAGGTCTTCCAGTATATAGGATGTACAGGTATAGGGAATACCTGAGGGTGATGTGATCATAAACAGTTGTATAACCATGACGCTTCCATTCCGAGGGAGTGATGAAACAAGTTTGGATTTTAGTGACTCCTCTCATTAGAGAAGAAACCTAATCTTAGTCCATGTACTGAACATTGATCTGAATAAGATTCAAATGCTATGAGAAGATTAGGTCTAGGGTCTTGCTTTGATCAAGCATATGTGGGAGGTCCATGGGATCTGGATTTGAGATATGATCTCAATATCCAAGTCACTATACGTGGAACAATACAATCGCCTTGTCCTTATCTCCAAGTATCTACGGAGAAATTGCATTATTCTTAAAAGGGTTCAAGAATAATTCCATAAATCTAAGCATTGAAGAATTGAAGATTAAACGCGATTTAATCATCTCGATGTGTGTAGAAATTATCCAATATAATTAAATGTGATTTGATTATTCTGGATAAGAATAATGTGGATAGAAATATCCAATTATTCGTAATATATTATAAATGTGATTTATAATGTATTAGGGAGAGCTAATTATAATTTATATTTGTTGGTTAATTATTAATGTGTATTCGATACACATTGTGTAATTATTTGATAATGTAAATTATATGTTATTTAAGGTTGTGAATGTGATTCACAATTTTTCAATGGCAAGATTGCAATATTCTCAAAATCAATTACGAATTATTTTTGAAGAATAAATCACAACAAAATTTGTTGGAAATATTAATGGAGAATTCCATGGAAATATGTAATCTCATGAAATCTCATGAGATTGCCTCCATATGGAATAATGTGGACGGCCACCAAGTCCTACTTGGAATGGGTGGCTGTCCACCTTGTTATACGTGGGAGATGTAATCTCCATGTATATTCTCTCCTTATTTGGTTGATGTAATTTAGGATTGATTTATATTTGATTTTGTCAAATATATTTTGATCTAAATTAAATCATAATTTGTTGGTTTTTACCAACAACAATCTTGACCATTGGGTTGAATATAAATCAATCTCATCCATTGATTTTATATGTCCCATGGATTAAGATCCATGGATCCCAAAAATCTATAAATAGAGAGGCATGCTATGCTCTCTAAGGCTATGCAATTTTGGAGCAAACTCTCTATCTCTCATTCTTCTCACACGCCAACTCTCTCTCTCTCTCCATCTTCTTGGTGGCCGTCCACCAAACCCTAGAGGAGAGACTCGTATTCGCCTTCGCCACCGTACCGCCGCTTCGACGTTTTTCGGTTCTCCGTCTTCTTGGAGTTCTATGCTCATGAAGAAGATGTTTGATCTCGTACGACGATATCAGGATCTAACCGTGCTTGGATGGACTTGTTGGATTGCAAGGCTCACGCGGTTTATCCCCGCGCTTGCAAGCGACCTCTCCGACAATCGGACTTGAGACAGGAGGTCTTTTTTCTTAGAGACTCGATCAACCATGCTTCAAGAGGTAATCCTTTATACTTGTTGCGGTTATAGATAAAACGATCCAAGGATCGTTCTTGGATCATGTGGTTTCATCGCATGAACTTTTTTAATTTCGTTGCACAGAACAACTACTATGACTAGTCATTCTGCGTCATATTCGATACAATGATCACGCTTCCATGATGCGCTTGAGGATTATACCATATCCTTCAAGTGGTATCAGAGCCTCAGGTCGAAGGTTTCGAATATGATTCGCTTACCTAGGATGACTGGGTTCGTTAAGGTCGCGAAAGTTTTTGTCGCATTTGATTTTCGCAGATCTATTTAGTGAATAAATTAGGCCATGTTTAAAATGTTTAAACATGCTTTAATCACTTGGATTTTGTTTCCCATTAAATAAGGAAATCATAGGATATGAGTTTACGTAATTCGGATTCTGTTTTCTCGAGATATGGTTGTTTTAATGAACATGTATGCACTGTTGCGGGAGCTGCGAATCTTAACATGATTAATGAGTTAACTACTGTTTTGATACACCTCGAAATGCATGAAACATCACTTAGGTTCTGTACGAAATAATGTTAGCAATATTTGAAAATTTAATTTGTCTAATTTGGATTTAAATTGATTGAGATATATTAATTTTAGTGAGTAGGGGTCACTGCTGAAGTTACAGTCCTAATCAAGAACCATGTAATTGTCAATTAGTGAAATTAATTGTTAATTTCATGAAATAATTATGGAAAATATTTGTGAAATATTGTAAGATGATTATTTCCTTAATTGACTTGGCCTCAACCAAATAATTGATTAGATTTGATCTAGATCATAATTGGAAACACAATCATCAAACTTGATGCTTGAATAGGATTGGCAATTTGTGTAGCAAATTTCCTTATAATAAAAAATGTTTTGATTTATACTATATGGTATTATTTCGATTGAAGAACCGATGATCATCTCAAGTACAAATTGATATATTTGGCATTATCCTTTCTTGATGTATATTATATGGTATAATTTCGGTCGAAAAATCGATGAGCATCTCAAAGTACATGATGATCTATCTGGCATTATCCTTTCATGAGGTGGATATGGTGCCTAGTCGGAGAGCATTGGGGTTGCGGGTTGCAACGTATGTGGTCCGTCCCATTCTCGTCGGTACTGGCCATGATAGCGGGTAGGGACTCGATAATGCCGGAGAAAATCAAGGTGTATTTTCTAATTATTAAAATTCGAATTAGTACGTACTTTGAGAGATTACCATATATATTCAAGTAAAATAATCAAGTTTGTTGATTAAATTAGATTGGTAATTTATTTAATATGATTAAATTGATTATGTCCGTTTGAGACACTCTATTATGAATAGAGTTGTTATTTCCTTTGGAAGAATTAATTATATGAATATGATCATGGTAATTGATTAAAATTTGAATATGAAGTGGAGGATCACATAAGTGACATCCATGGTCTCCCGTCAAGGCGAAGAGTTCCGTCGCCAGATATTGTATGTAGGAGACGCCTGTCCGAAGTGACAGCTCCTGCATACAATCCATTTGGATCGGGCTCATTGCTTCTCGAAAGAGTAAGGACGTATGCGTAGTGACCCCAATATCGGGTCCTCATATTATTGGGGTGATATTGGATTGCGCATAGCGAGTTGTATTCTTGTTGACGGTTGGTTCAATTAATAACGAGTGAACATCACCTTAAGGGTGGTGAGCTCGGGTATTAAAGGCCGAATTGGGAAATGCAAGTTGGACTTACAAGGCGGAATGTGTTCCCGCTTCACTTTATTGGAGTCATAGGTTCTCATATTATTGAGATATGACAAAGATAAGGAGGAGATCCCAGTTCTTGCTTGAGATATAACGATAAGTATATCTCTTACTTTGAAAGTGATTAAGGGAATAAACTTCAAGGTTGACAGAGCAAGAACAATTTAATTTAAAATGCCTTAATCAAACATTATAAATGTGAATATATGATTATATGTCCTAATATAGTGCATTTTTACTTTCAGAAAATGAAGTCCTTGAACCGACTAAGCAGGCTTCTTGAGGTCAACCAGTTGACCGGTCCAAATTACTCTGATTGGATCCGTAATTTGGAGCTTGTTCTCTCTGCTGAGCGCATAAGTTATGTACTCTCCGAGGACAAGCATGAAAGCCCTAAATCCAAGGAAGAAAAAGCATACTATGACAAGTATGATGAAGATCATGTCTTGGCTGGATGCTATATCCTGAGTTCTCTCCCCAATGTTCTTCAGAAGCAACATGTGGAGATGAGCACATGCCAGGAGATAATGCAGAATCTAAAAGATATGTTTGGTGACATTAATTGCACCCAGCATTACAACATTATGAAAGAGATCATTCGTTGCAAGATGCAGGAAGGAACCTCGGTTCGAGAACATGTACTCAAAATGTTTAGGTACTTTTCTGAACTGGAGACTCTTGGGGCCAACATGGATGCAGACATGCAAGCCGATTTCATTCTGCTATCCTTGTCCAAGTCTTTCAATAAATTTATGGTTTCTTTCCACATGAACAAGTTGGACTTGTCGAACGCTGGTCTTCTTGCTGCATTAAAGTCTGCAGAAGATGTAATGAAGAAAGATGGTCTCGCTGGTAGTGCAATGGTTGCACATATCAGAGGGAAGCGCGATCGGAAGCAAGGTTCTCGGCCCGGCCCAGAAGAGAAAGAAGAAGAGTCAAGGTGTTGTCTCATCTTCTAGTGCATCCACACTTATAGCGTCGAAGAAATCCGACGTTTTTCACCACTGCAAAAAGCTGGGGCACTGGAGGCGTAATTGCCCGCAATACCTGAAGTCGTCAGACAAAGGTAAAGCCCCAGCAGGTATGAAATCTACTTTCATAATTGCAACTAGTTTTCTCATTGGACGAGAAGGAAGTTGGGTTGTAGATTCTGGTGCTTCTGTTCATGTATGCAATTTGTTGCATTTGTTTCACGAAACTAGAAATCTTGAAGAAGGGGAGATAGTCATCCAGATGGGATCTGATGCAAGTGTTGCAGCAGTCGTCGTCGGGACTTGTCGACAGTCATTATCTAGTGGTAGAGTCCTAGTACTTAAAGAGTGTCTTTATGTACCTGATGTTAGAAGGAATTTAATATATCTATCTAAGCTAGTTAGAAGTGGATATTCATTCCTTTTCTGTAATAAATTAGTCATAAATCATTATGATAAATATATTGCAGAGGGTATTTTAACTTCTGTTGGACTTTATGAATTGTGCATTAATGAGCATGTCATGAATGTTACAACCACTAATAAAAACCTAAAAGATTGAGGGAGCATAAAAATCATTCGAATATGATTTGGCATCAAAGGCTTGTTCATTTATCTGTTGATAGGATCAACAGATTGATAAAGGATGGACCTTTAGATTTTCTACAGGTCCAATCTTTGCCTACCTGTGAACATTGTATTCGAGGTAAAATGACTAGGGGTCCTTTTCCGTAAGAAGGTTACAAGATGCGAAGGTATTATTGACCTAATACATACCGATGTATGTAGTCCCTTCAGTATCGCGACTCGAAATGGATATCAAAATTATTTGACGTTTATTGATGATCATTCGCGATACGAGTTTGACTTCCTATTGCGTCATAAATTCGAAACCTTTAAAAAGTTCAAAGAGTTTAAGGCTTTGGTTGAGAACCAAACCGATAGGAAGATTAAGCGGATTCGATCTAATCGAGGCAGAGAGTACCTCTCAGATGAATTCAAGGAATACCTTAAGGAGAATGGAATTGTTTCCAATCTCACTCCTCCTGGAACTCCCTAACTTAATGGCGTTGCTGAAAGACGCAACAGGGCCATCATGGACATGGTTCGTTCAATGATGAGCAAAGCACATTTGCCTCTTAGTTTCTGGGGATATGCAGTAGAGAGTGCAATTTATATCCTGAATAAGATTACTAGCAAAATCTTTGCCTAAGACTCCTCATGGGCTCTGGTATGGAACCAAACCTAGTGTTAATCACTTGAGGGTTTAGGGTTGCTTGGTCCATGCGAAGAACATGGACGCAAGTAAGCTAGAATCTCGCACTCGTGATTGTTAATTCGTTTGGTATGTTAAAGATGGTATTGGATACCAGCTCTATGACCCTGAGACCCAAAAGGTTTTTGTCTCTAGAGATGTGAAATTTCTGGAGGATGATTTTCTTAAGGGTCAAGACAAAAATGAAGTAGAGGAACTCATTGAATCCCCTGAGGATTCTGAGCTTCCTAGACTAGATTCTGAAGAGGATTAATAAAGATGAAACATCCATACCTCTTCGAAGGAGTTCGAGGGTGGATGCACCCCCTGAAAGGTATGGATTCCATGTGTCAAGTGAGACTGACATTGATCATACTTCATTTGATGAAGCACTCGCGGATCAAGACATGGATAGATGGATGCTAGCAATGAAGTCAGAAATTGACTCCATGCATAAGAATGGTGTATGGACCCTAGAGGATCCATCTAAAGGGGTAAAACCCATTGGGTGTAAATGGATCTTCAAGAGAGAGATGGGGACCTGATGGGAAAGTAGAGACTTTCAAGGCACGGCTCGTAGCCATGGGCTACACACAGAGAGAAGGCATCGATTACGATGAGACATTCTCTCCTGTGGCTATGCTTAAATCCATCAGGACACTGCTAACTATAGATGCATATCTTGACTACGACATCTGGCATATGGACGTAAAGACGGCTTTCGTCAATGGATACCTCGAGGAGGATATCTACATGGAGCAGCCCCGGGGCTTCATAACTGATGATGGCAAATTGTGCAAGCTGAAGAAATCCATTTATGGGCTCAAGCAAGCTTCTCGTAGCTGGAACATCAGGTTTGACGAAACCATAAAGAGTTATGATTTTGTGCAGAATCCTGATGAACCTTTTGTGTACAAGAAGCTTAGTGGGAGCGTTATTGTGTTCATCGTGCTTTACGTAGATGACATCCTTATCATTGGGAATGATACAAGGAAGATGACCCGCGTGAAGATTTGACTGTCCCATACCTTTGAGATGAAAGATCTTGGAGAAGCCTCTTACATCTTAGGCCTGAAGTTGTTCATAAACCGAGAAAAGAGGATTTTGGGATTGTCACAACATGGATACATTAAGAAGATTCTTGAACGATTCCGTATGGATAGTTCTAAGGAAGGATTCCTACTCTTAATACATGGTCTCCACCAGTCTAAAGGAATGGCTCCTCAAACTGTGGAGGAAAAGAAAGCCATGGCTGGATGTCCTTATGCATCAGTTGTAGGAAGCTTAATGTATGCCATGATGTGTACTAGGCCAGATATCTGTCATGTAGTGGGAGTGGTAAGTCGTTACCAATCCTGCTATGGAGAACAACACTGGAATGCAGTAAATAACATATTCAAATATCTAAGACGGACGCAAGACTACATCTTGGTCTACGGAGATGGTGATCTCCAAGTCTTGGGATATACAGATTCTGTTTTCCAATCAGATATTGATGATCAAAAGTCGACATCAGGGTTTGTATTCTTGTTGAATGGTGATGCTGTGAGCTGGAGAAGCAAGAAGTAGGAACTACAGCAGATTCAACAACAGAAGCTGAGTACATTGCCGCATCGGATGCTACAAAGGAGGCGGTGTGGTTACGCAAGTTCGTCCTGTAGCTTGGCATAGTTTTCTCTGATACTCCCAACCCGTTACTCTGCGATAACATGGGAGATATTGCCCAGGCAAAGGAACCTGGATGGCATCAGAAGAGCAAGCACGTGGAAAGGAAATGCCACATCATTTGGGAGATTCAAAAGCATGGTGACATCATCATCACCATGGTGGCCTCTGCCGACAACGTTGTTGATCCTCTTACCAAACCTTTGACACAAAAGGTTTTCGAACAACATGTAATGAGTATGGGTTTAAGGATTGTTCCTGAATGGTTCCGAAGGCTAGTGGGAGATTGTTAGCAATGTGAGCTCGGGTGAACCATTCCTACAATAAATGTTATTGTAATAAATGACTTATCAATAAAAGTAATTGATTATTTTTCACTCCCATTCTGAGATTGAATGAATGAATGCACTATAAGGTCCCTCTTTACAATAAGGGTTATGTACCATGGCCAACTTGATGATCATACAGCTGTTGATTCATTGAATGAATCATAGAGGCTCATGCTTGGATGAATATCTAAGGAGTTAGATAAGGACACATCAAGCATCATCAAATGATTGTCAAGTGATGATCTTCAGTCTGATTAGGAGATGGTAATCCTTTCTCATATGGCGGATATCTAAACGACCTCTTGATGCAGGTCCACTACATGGGAATAGTGATTCGGAGGTGTCAGATTAGTTGAGTCAATGGGTTGACTTAACGAGATCGAGATAACCAAAGACCTACATTGAATGATGTCACAACATAGGCATGCATCCTCTGACCAGAGATAGGTGTGTTGCTATATGTCTGAGTGTGTACATTTGGTAGACAAATAGGTTGATGACCTAGCCAAGGTCTATACACTGGTGAGCTGGTGTGCATGTAAGGACATATGAGCAATATGATCTCTCAAAGGGATCATACAAGTTCACTTGTGAACCGGGAGACTTGAGCTCACTCATGAGGTGTTGGGACTGATTAAATTCCATGCATGGTCATCATGCTTCGGAAGCATGACATGAATTTGAAGGTAAGCTATATGCTTTGGGAAAGCATATGATCTATACCATTTCCCAAATGGCCAAGATTGAGAAACTTAATGATCAAATCCTGAGGATGACAGTATAAAAGTGATCTTTATCTTCAGAATGATCATAGGTCTTCCATTATGCAGGATGTACAGGTTTTGGGAATACCTAAGGGTGATGTGATCATAAACGATTGTATAACCATGACGCTTCCATTCCGAGGGAGTGATGAAACAAGTTTGGATTTTAGTGACTCCTCTCATTAGAGAAGTAACCTAATCTTAGTCCATGTACTAGACATTGATCTGAGTAAGATTCAGATGCAATGAGAAGATTAGGTCTACGGTCTTGATTTGATCAAGCATCTGTGGGAGGTCCATGGGATCTGGATTTGAGATATGATCTCAATATCCAAGTCACTATACGTGAAACAATACAATCGCCCTGTCCTTATCTCCAACTATCTGCGGAGAAATCGCATTATTCTTGAAAGGGTTCAAGAATAATTCCATAAATCTAAGCATTGAAGATTTGATGATTAAATGTGATTTAATCATCTCGATGTGTGTAGAAATTATCCAATATAATTAAATGTGATTTGATTATTATGGATAAGAATAATGTGGATAGAAATATCCAATTATTCATAATATATTATAAATGTGATTTATAATGTATTAGAGAGAGATAATTATAATTTATATTTGTTGGTTAATTATTAATGTGTAGTGGATACACATTGTATACTTAATTGCAAATGTAAATTATATGTTGTTTTGGGTTGTAAATGTGATTCACTATTTTTCAACAGCAAGATTGCAATATTCTCAAGATTAATTATGATATATTTTTGAAGAATAAATCACAACAAAATTTGTTGGAAATAATAATGGAGAATTCCATGGAAATATGTAATCTCATGAAATCTCATGAGATTGCCTCCATATGGAATAAAGTGGACGGCCACCAAGTCCTACTTCGAATGGGTGGCTGTCCACCTTGTTATACGTGGGAGATGTAATCTCCATGTATATTCTCTCCTTATTTGGTTGATGTAATTTAGGATTGATTTATATGATTTTGTCAAATATATTTTGATCTAAATTAAATCATAATTTGTTGGTTTTTACCAACAACAATCTTGACCATTGGATTGAATATAAATCAATCTCATCCATTGATTTTATATGTCCCATGGATTGAGATAGATGGATCCCAAAACCCTATAAATAGAGAGGCATGTTATGCTCTCTAAGGCTATGCAATTTTGGAGCAAACTCTCTCTCTCTCATTCTTCTCACACGCCAACTCTCTCTCTCCCTCTTCTTGGTGGTCGTCCACCAAACCCTAGAGGAGAGACTCGTCATCGCCTTCGCCACCGCACCGCCGCTTCGACGTTCTTCGGTTCTCCGTATTCTTGGAGTGCTACGCTCACGAAGAAGATGTTCGATCTCGTACGAAGAGATCATGAGCTAACCATGCTTGGATCGACTTGTTGGATTGCAAGGCTCACGTGGTTCATCCCCGCGCTTGCAAGCGACCTCTTTGAAGATCGAACTTGAGACATGAGGTCTCTTTTCTTAGAGACTCGATCAACCATGCTTCAAGAGGTATTTTTATACTTGTTGTGGTTATAGATGAAACGGTCTGAGAATTGTTCTTGGATCATGTGGTTTCATCACATGAATTTTTTTTTAAATTCCGCTGCACAGAACAACTAATACGACTAGTCGTTCTGCATCATATTCGATACAATGATCACACTTCCGTGATGCGCTTGAGGATTATACCATATCCTTCATAGCCAACATGCATTTATTTTATTAGTAAGATCTCCATCAATTTCCCCACATGTTGCAGAATAGATCCAGATATCTAAAGGAATCTCTCTTTTGAATGTTATCATCACTGATCTTCACCTCGATTCCTTCACCATTGCTTCCATCAAAGGTGCACTCCATATATTATGTCTTAGCCCTACTTATATGAAATCCTTTAGTCTCCAACTCAAGTCTCCAGACCTTAAGCTTCTCATTTACTCCATCTCAAGTCTCATCAATTAACACAATATAATCAGCAAATAACATACACCAAGACACCAAGGTAACTCATCCTGAATGTGACTTGTCAACTCATAATCAAAGTAAAAAAAATGGACTCAAAGCAGAACCTTGATGTAAACCAATGTTGATGTCAAAATATCCAGTCTTCCCAGACGGGGTCCTTACACAAGATAAAGCCTTATCATACATGTCCTTTATGAGGTTAATGTATAGGACAGGTACTTGTCTCTTCTCCAACATTCTCCACAATATCTCTCGTGGGACAGAATCATAAGCCTTCTCCAAATCAATAAAGATCATGTGGAGGTTCTTCCTTTTAGCTCTATAAATATCCATTGTTCTCCCCAGCAAATGGATGGCTTCAATCGTTGAGCGACCTAGTATGAATCCAAATTAATTTTCTTTTACGTTGGAAACTTGCCTCAATCTTCTTTCGATCACACGTTCCCAGATTTTCATAGTGTGACTCATCAGCTTGATACCTCTATAATTTGAACAATTTTAAATGCCTCCTTTATTCTTATAAAGAGGCACCACGCTACTCCTCCTCCAATCTTTAGGCATTTTCCTACTTCGCCACATAACATTGAATATATTCATAAGCCAAGTCAAACCACGCTCCCCTAAAACTTTCCATACTTTTACAGGGATGTCATCCGATCCTACACCTTTCCCGGGTCTCATAACCTTCAAAGTCTCCTCTACTTCCTTTCTTTGTTTATGTCTATAGCTTGCACGATTCAAGTAACTTTCACTACAATCTAGATCACCCAAAGTGATCTCTCTATTTCCTTCCCCAATGAAAAGTTTATGGAAGTAATGCTCCCATCTAGTCTTTATATCCTTCTGAGTAACAAGCACATGACCTTCCTCGTCCTTAATGCTTCCCACTTGAGAAAGTTCTTTGGTCTTTCTTTCTTTTTTTTGGCCAACCTGAAAATATCCTTCTATCCCTCCTTAGAGTCGAGATTTTTATACAAAACTTCATAAACTTTTGACTTAGCATCGCTTACGACCTTCTTTGCTTCCTTCTTAGCTATTTTGTAGTTTGTGACAGTTTCCTCTGTTTTATCCTTAGACATAGCTTTAAAGTAAGCTATTTTTTATTTTTATCTTCTCTTGCACCCCTTCACTCCACCACCAAGCCTCCTTTTGACCTGGAGCTCCTCCCTTTGACTCGCTTAGAATCTCTTTGGCTACCTTTTGGATATAAGATGCTACTGCCTCCCACATCTCGTTTGCTCTACCACTACAATCCCAAGATAAGTCTTCTAAAACCTTCTGCCTGAAGCTCGCTTGCTTCAGTGGAAGATTACACCATCTAGTTCTAGTTATCTTAGAAACCCACCTTTTCTTCACCATCCCTTTCATTTGTAAATCCAAGATTAACAAACGATGCTGAGTTGTCAAACTCTCTCCTGGGATTACTTCGCAGTCTTTACAATACAACCGATCTCTTCTCCTCAACGTAAAGTAATCTATATGTGTTCTAGTTGGTCCACTCTTATAAGTAATTAAATGTTCCTCCCTCTTCCTGAAGATAGTGTTTGCTATGAAAAGATCCTATGCCGTTGCAAAATACATGATGGCTTTTCCCTCTTAATTTCTACCCCTAAAACCATGTCCTCCATGAACACTAGCATACCCTGAAGCATCTTTTTCCACATGTTCATTAAAATCTCCACCGATGCACATCATCTCTCTTTGTGGGATTCCTTGTAGACTCTTATCCAAATCATCCCAAAAAGCTTGTTTAGTCCTTTCATCTAAACCAATTTGCATTGCATAAACTGAGTTGATATTCAGAATTTCTTTTTCAAGCATCAATTTTAGCAAAATAATTCGATCCCCGAATCTTTTCACTTAAACCACCACAATCCTTTAAATCCTTATGAACAACCACTCCAACATCATTTGTACCCTTATCTTTACCTCAATCCCAAAGTTTAAAGCTTGTTTTCTCAATCTCCCTTGCTTTCTCTCTAACCCATTTAGTCTCTTGAAGACATAGTATATGAATCTTCCTTATTTCCATCGTATCCACTATCTCCATCAACTTTCCAGTTAAAGTGCCAATATTCCAACTACCAATCCTAACTTCCATTGCAATCTCTTTTTGGACTTACTTCTTTACTCGCATGCGTCCATTATGCGAGAACCCTTGTAAATTATGGACTACATCTGGACGGTGATGCAGCAGAACTAGCTTAATTACCCACATGCATTCCTCATGCGAGAACCCTTGCAAAATTTGAACTACATTCAGGCTGCGATGTAGCAGCCCTTGCCAATTTTTCATTGCATTAGGGCGATGCAACAAGTCACAAGTAGGGAACGCCCCAACGAAATCTGTATGTTTGCTTAAACCCATGTTGAAAAGATCAGACTGTCATGAGGCAACTTCTTAGATAGTAATTTTTTTAAAAAAAGTACTATTTTGGAAGGTTTCTCTGGCTATTTTACGGTGGCTGTCAGCTACCTAATGCAACTCTTCATTTACCCGAGCTTGGGACCGGCCATGGCTGAGTTATAGATGCATGGTGATATTTTAAAAAAATATGGAAAAATAGCGGCAAGAGCAATCCCGTTTTTCCTATATATATATATATATATATATATATATATATATATATATATATATATATATATATATATATATATATATATATATATATATACGGGGTGAACACCTATAGAGTGTTTCCCCTTTTTTTGGATAAAAGAAAAACCAGCCACATTTACTTGCTCCTTGCCTCCTAGTCTCTCCCACTTTTTCATCTCCTCCGACTTGGGATGCGTAGGATTGAAATTGAGCTCCTTACAAACCTAATTGATTTATCCATCACCCTTCCTGCTATAGTTGTTAAAGATGCAACTTGCAATTGACATGGCAAATGGGGACGGTGCAGTTTCCCCTAGTTAGGGTTGATCATTGGATCCTTGCAGTTAGTAGCCGGTGTTCATTTTCCAGACATGAAGCTGATGGTCTCAAAGGAGAACTGATACTTGCCATCTTCACCTTCTCCTTTCCTCTAACTAGTGTATGAGCACGCGCTTCGCAGCAGATTGAAAGGTTCAACATGGTCGAGTGAATGACTATCAATGGTCTCTCTCTCTCTCGATGTGTGTGTATCAGTGTATACATGCAACAAATTTTGAATTACTAAAATGATGAGCTGAATTGAGAACCATAACCACCAAGAGATTGATTACAAAAAAAACTCAATCTAAGAAAACTCAAATTTCTTCAAATCCTTGACTTATTACGATGTATCTCACCATCACCGATGATTATTTTAGCCTATTTAATGCTTGAATCAAATATCCAAAATTTAATCGTGAGGTCCAATGACCATCTTCGTCTCATGAAATTTAATTATTGTGAACATTTAACTCTCCTTTTTTGAAAATTTCCCAAATATATAGATTCCAAAAAGAACTAATAAGTTGAACATGAAATTTTGGCCAATTGTTTGATGGCTAATATTATTGGAACTGCAACTCCTTTGGTGTTCTCTTGTTGTTTAGCTAATAATAGAATTTCCATAATCTTTTCTATACTCTTCTTTGATGTTTGTATTATGAGGAGAGATTAGTAGTGGAATAAGTTGTAGCTTCATTTTTTATTAAGAAAGGGATATGCGGTAAGTTAATTAAGAGGGTGAGAGGATTTTATCCATTGCCCTTATGGCAACAACTATTTATGAAGGTATTTGAATAATAGTCTATGTACATTGATTGCTTGATATATCAAATATAAAGACATAAGAGGTCTATTTATTTATAATGGAAATGAAGGGAGATCATAGACTCTAGTGTAATCATGTGTTTTGCAGAACTAATGGAATCAGATCTTCAAATATAGAATTTCGAAAACTTAGACGTATCCTCCTCCTAAACCTAAACAACCTCTTCCTTAATCCTCTTCTTAGTTTCCAATCCCATACCCGAAATCATGCTAATCTACTTGTAAACTCCATCATAAGAACATAAAACTCCAACAAACTTCAATCCTACAACAGAAATGACAACCTAATCACTCTTCTCCTTGCATCCCCATCTTCTTGGAGAATGAGGGCATGGACGAACCTTATCCCTTGATTCCTAATCCTACACCCAACTCGAATCTCAAACAGAATAAAACCCTTCAGAAAGTGGAAGCTAACTAAACCTTCTTCTTATGCAACTGAACCACCTTCTCCAAATCTCCAGAGACCCATGCCTACCATAGTTAAAGACCATGCCTGAAGGATATGGTAAGATCCTTAAGCGCACCACGAAAGTACGAGGATCGCATCGTATGTGATCGAGAGCGATTAGTCGCACTAGTTTCTCGAGGCAGCGGAAACTAAAATTTTTCATGTTACACAATCTCATGATCCAAGAACACTTTTCGGATCGTTTCGTCTAAACCACAAACAAGTAATAGGATTACCTCTTGAAGCGTGGTTGCGATCGAGTCTCTAAACGAAGAGACCTCCTGTCTCAAGTCCGATCCGACAGAGGAGACACTTGTGAGCGTGTTGATGAAACACATGCTCCTCGCAATCCATGTTGATGATCCAAGAGACGAATCTCCTGATCTCGTCACACGAGATACGACATCCTCTTCACGAGCAAGGCACACCGAAGTAGACGGAGATCCACGAGGAAATGATCGGGCAACATAACGACGACGCTGCGGTGATGGAGGCTCTTTAGGGCATCCATGGTGGACGGCCATATGAGAGAGAGAGAGAAAGAGAGTGGGCATGTAGAGAGAGAGACTTACGTTCTCATTAGCTTATGAAGAGCAAGGGATGCCCTTCTATTTATAATATTTTGGGATCCATGGATCTCAATTCATGGGCAACACCAATCCAATAGTTGTCATTGATGTGTGTTTCTTTTAATGGCTGAGATCTTTGTTGGTAAAAAACCATCAATAATTCATTTAATTTATATTAAATATATATTTATAAATCAATATGATTTAATCCCAAAATAAATTAATCAAATATGGAGATAATTGGAGAGAGAGTGCCTCCTTCCATATACATGGAGTGGACGGCCACCCTTTCCTAATAGGAAAATTTCTTTCTCTCTGCCATTTCCAGAAAAGGAATTGTTTTCACTCACTCCTTGTGTTTTCAGCTTGGTTGCTTTTGTCCACCAGTTGTCTCCAGGTTTAGACAAGCTCTCTCCTAGAGCTATCAAATGTGTGTTTGTTACGTGCTCCATGACACATAATTTATTTTTCTGAATTCAATCATTAGGGTAAATAAACAGTTGTGTTTTACAAAATACATAGTAATACATGTACAATATATACAATATTTTATTTTTGTTGATTTACGTTTTTGTGATTTTTATTTTTATTTTATATTAGTTAAATACAATACATACAAATATTTAAACTACAAATTACAAAAAAAATAAGAGCAAAATAAAAATACAAATTATATACATATAATATACATGGGTACAATATACAATATTACCCCCAAAAGCCACATTTAATTCCTGAACTCTGATTTTTTTATGAAACCACTCCATTTTAAAGGTTCTTTAATTTGGAATAAAATGAATGTGAGTTTGATTAATTTTAAATTTTTGTGGAGAAGATATTGATCCGACAAGTTGAGCTTTGCAGCTTTTTTAGTGTGTTGTAATTTACACAACGTACAATGATCACTCTTGCAAATATTTGTATTATTTACAAAAGATTTCTATGAACAATATTCAAGAAGAAAACAATTTACTTCAGTTGAATTTCGGTATATAAAAAAAGTGTAAAGAATAAGTAATCTACATAGTAAAATACAAGTGATGAATGCACACAAATGGATTTTGATTTTCTAAATTTTTGGTATTTAGGCCTTATCTCCCACTAATTTATTCCTGGACGATTAGGTTAACTCTTGACCATCACTCGGGGTCAAATTCAACCTGTATCTATTACAAATATACAATATTTGATTTACTTTATTTTTCCTTTATTTTTAGGTTAAAATAGTGATAAATATATTGTATTTACACAAGAATTAAGGTTAATAAAAGAATAGATTTATCGATATTTAGAGATGTTTTATAGGGGATTTTAAGATAATAGAAATGAATAGAGATGATGAAATGCAGATTTATCATCCCATTATGCTTTACCTTTGCAAGTCCCTTAGCAAACACTAATTAGAAGAATAAGTAACTAAAAGGAAAAGAAGAAAGGAAAAATTAAGAAGTTAAAACAACATTGATTGTTAAACATAACTTCATAAAATCAATGCATGTAGCTCGGTCATACCATTCGCTTATTAGCTTGGGCAGGAGCTTAGTAGGAAGAGGACTTGATACTCAATAACCTCTAGAAATAACACAATTGTGCTCAAGTCTCCTCAATATCCATGTCATAATAAGTTAATTCATATGAAAACCCTTATGACTATGAATCTTTCACGTAGAGTATAAGTGATATGTAGTTGTCCTTGGCTGAAGCGTTAAAAGTCAGTATTCTCCAACATTATGACCCTAATTCCCCAATCTAATAACTCTTTCCTCGAGAAGTTGGGTATTCCCTTATAAGTTCGAGTGCAACTAGCTCAAGAGAAGGAGGTGGAGAGAAGAATGGATGGTAAACAATGTATCTACCTATCCTAGGATGCTTGACCAGTGTAGCCAAGTCATCCATTGCAAGCTCACAAATATCTGACTTTGTGGCATATGCCTTTCTTATGATGAGAGAGATATTTTATTATCTCTCTTTTTTTGAATATGTACAAATGTGCAACATGTACGTAAGGAGTTTTTCCTCTTGAGCTAGTACACTATCCCTCTTTTGAAGCTTTATTGCAACCCACAACATCCCATCATTAGACCTCATCGCGATTGGACCGGGTTGGGGTACAATTGCCACAAAATTGTGACTTTTGATGTTTCCATTGGATTGTATCTCATGATGGAAAATAAAGCACTCTATCAATTCAACTGAGGTGAGTAAATTGTACGTACAAGTGTGAATGATAGGTCATTATCAACAAGCGTCATGTGTCTGTTTCGAAGTATTCAACTTAGGCAGTAGAGACAACACTGAACTAAGTCTTGTGGTTCCCAAGGATTAAGTATATAAACCCAAAAACTCTCAGTTCCAGTTTATAAGCTTCATATGACTGAGTAGATTAAGGTGTAATCAAGCTCCATTATTCAGTTCTATTCCATACTAGTTTAAATATCAATACCATTCTGAAAGAAAAGAGAAGAAAATAAAAGAACAATATTTTTGAAAATATAAATATATTTTTTCAATGAATATTACAATTTTTTATAGACTTTAAAAATTTTTTAAAAAGAACGAGTTAGTAGATTGAAGGTTTTCACAAAAAAATATATACAAGTATACATACAAGGATTATACAAATTTCTACAAAATTTTACAAAAGGATTTTATTACAAGTTTTATATAGAAAATTTATCAAAGGATTTTATATACAATAAAGAATTTTATTTACATGAGTATAAGTAACTAATTTTTTTATACATATGCGGATTTTACAACAATATGCACATCCTGTAATTTATAACCCACATGACAAAATAAACTTTCAAAAAAATTACAAACCTTTTCAAAATATTTTACAAAAGATTTTCGAAATATTTTTGAAAATAATTTCCAAAACATTTTAAAATATTATTCAAAATAATTTACAATTTTTTTTTAAAGTTTTATAAATATTTTGCAAACTATTTTAAAATTATTTTTACAAATCATTTTATAAAAAGTTTACGAATAGGGTTTTGGTAACATTTTGCTTTAAAAAATTTTACAAACAATTTGTATAGTATACATAATTTGATATAAAAAATAATTTATAAACATTTTACGAATAAAACAATTTTACAATCACTTTTAGAAATATTTATATAAAAATAGTTTTACAACATTTTTACATCATTTTAAAAATAGTTTATAAATAGTTTACAAACAATTTTACAAAAGTTTTTACAAAATATTTTACAAAACAATTTTTGCGTACGAATTTAAAAAAGATTTTTGCAATCCATTTTACAAATAATTTGTCAAAATATTTTTCTATGTAATGGCCATATTATTAACAAAAGTATGAGTTTTGGCCAAAATATATACAATATATAAGACTCCCCCATACTTATCTCTAATTATGTCCTATTAGTGACCGAAGAGCTAAAAAGGAAGACATAACTCGTCCTAAGTACAGAAATTGAAAAGAATCTATAGAACAGTGACTCAAATAATAGAAAGAAAAAAATAGAAGTCGGTGACCCCCCTTACACTTAGAATTAAATAATCTTAAGAATAGAAGTCTGTACAAAAAGGGAAAACTGAAGAAAAGACTGAACAAACTCAATGACTCAACTCGTCCTCCCCTATACTTAGGGCAAGAGATCCCTAAGTATAAGAAATAATATCAACAAGTTGAAGGACAAGAGAGAGAACAGAAGAAATTAAAGAAAATAAAAATAAAAATGTGAAAGAGATCGAAATGAATGACATCACTCCCTTTATACTCAGGGTAAAGGATCACTAAGTATAAGTAACAACAATGGTGAAACAGAAAGAAAATGGAAAAACTCAAGTCATTCACCTCCCCTATACTTAGGATAAAGTACATCCTAAGTATGACACACACACATACACACCAAAAATAGGTGAATGATAAGAACCGAAAGAGAAAGAACAAAATATGTGACCTCTGTCGAAAATATTGTCGATCCACGTACCAAACCATTGATACAAAAGGTTTTTGACCATCATGAAATGAACATGGGTTTAAGGATTGTACCTGACTTGTTTTGAGTGCTTGTCGGAGATTGTTAACAATGTGAGCCCGATGTGAACCATTACGAAAATATATGTTATTATAATGCTTTACATATCAATAAAAGTGTTATTGCTTTATTTTCACTCACTGTTTGTAATTAAATGAATGAATGCACTATAAGGTCCCATATTACAATTAGGGTTATGTACCATGGCCATCTTGATGATCATACAATTGTTAATTCATTGTTTAATCATAGAGGCTGGTGCATGGAAGGAATATATAAAGAGTAAGATTAAGGACTTATCAAGCACCGGCAAATAATTATTAAGACATGATCTTCAGTTTGAGTAGGAGATGGAAATCCTTTCTCTTTTGGAAAATATTTGATCGACCTCTTGATGGAGTTCCTCTATATAGGAACAAAGATTCAGAGGTGTCAGATAAGTTAGGTCAAAGAGTTGACATAAACAGACCGAGATAACCAAGTTCTATATCATATGGTATCGCGATATAGGAATGCATCCTCTGACTAGAGATAGGTGCATTGCTATATATATGGGTTTTTAAATTTGCCAGGCTAATAGGTTGATGGCCTAATCAAGGTCTACACACCAACGAATTGTTGTGCATACAAAGGCATATTAGTAATATGATATCTCAATGGGATCAAACATATTCACTTGTGAATTGAAAAACATGAGCTCACTCATGAGGTACTAGGATCGATCAAATTCCATACATGGTTATCTTGATTTGGAAGCATGACAAGAATATGTAGGTATGATATATGTTTTTGGAAAGTAAATAATCGATACCAACTCCCAATGACCAAATGAGAAAATTAATGATAAAACCCTAAAGATGATAATGTAAATTGATACATATCTTTGAGGTTATTATATGTCTTCCAGTATGCAGGATGTATGTGTATTAGGAATACTCGATGGTAATGTGATCATAAACTATTGTATAACCATGATGCTTCCAATCTGAGGGAGTGATGAGACAGGATTGGATTTTAGTGACTCCTTATATTAGAGAAGTGATCTAATCTTAGTCTAAATGTTGGATATTGATATGAATGTGATACAAATGCAATCAGAATATTGGATCTACAGCCTTGATTTAATCGAACATCAATGTGAGGTCCTCGATATCTGGATTTAAGATGTAATCTCGATGTTCAAGTCACTATATATCTAATGTACAATCACCATGTCCTTATCTCCTAGTATCTGCGGAGAAAGCTCATTGTTCTTTAAGGTGTTCAAGAATAATTCCATTATTGAAATATGTATTTAAGCATTGTGATATTTACAATTACATATGATTTAATTGTCATGAATAATGTGAATAAAATTTATATTATTTAAATACATGAGAATAATGATCCAAGATAATTAAATATGATTTAATTATAAAGGATATGAAACATGTGTATAATGTTATCCATATTATTTCTATATGTATTAAAAATGTGATTTATAATATATTAAAGACAAATTATTTTAAATTGTACCTACAAATTAATTTTTGATGTGAATGGGATTCACCTTTGAAATTAATTTGAAATACTATTTACATCTTATTTTGGGTCGTGAATATGATTCACAATTATTTAGTATAATAATTGCAATATTCACAAAATTAATTTGGAATTATTTTTGTGAATTATTTTACAATGAAATTTGTTTTAAATATATATGAAGGATCATGTGATATTTAATATCTCAAAAAAATTAGATAGCCAACACCAACTTGTTTTGGAGGGTGGAAAGCCACCCTTTGACTTTTTATCAAGGGTGGTCGTCCCCCCTCCCCTTTTCAGGAAGGTGGGCCTTCTTCCTAATCCTTCTATCCTACTTGATTTTATTCAAATTAAATTATATTTATTATTCAATATGATTAATTTAATATAAAATAATTGTTCTTTTATTTTTTACAACAAAATCAAGGTCATTGAATAGAAATATAAATCAATCTGTGGCCGCCTAAAATACTATAAAAGAATAGGAAACCCTAGCTATTCTCTTACACACAACAATTGAGTAATATCTCTCTTTCATTGTCATACTACATGGCCCATCTCTCTCTAGGGGTTGTCCACTTTGTGCCCTACAGAGAATCACCATCGTTGCCACGCCTTTGTGCCGCCACTTTGACCGCTTGTGGATCTCCGTCTCCTTCAACATGCCTTGCTTGTGAATATCATATTGGATCTCATGTGATGAGATCAGGTGATTCAACTTGGATTGCGAGGAGTAAATATATCATCAATGTGCTCACAAAGGTCTCCTCCATAAGATCGAACTTGAGATATGAGGTCTCTTCCTTTAAAGACTTTGTCGCAACCATGCTTCAATAGGTTATCTTACATCCAACTTGTGGTTAGAGGAAACGGTCCGATAAGTGTTCTAGTATCATGTGGTTTCATCTTATATTTTTTAAAATTCCACTACATCAAGCAACTAGTGCAACTAGTCATTCCGATCGCATACGATGCGATATTCGATCTTCCGTGATGCGCTTAAAGATCTACCCATATCCTTCGACATTGTACCACATGAGTAAAATGAGATAATCTTAGTACTTAAAGAATGTCTTTATGTTCAAGATGTTAGGAGGAAGCATATATATGTATCTAAGTTAGTTATAGATGGATATTTGTTTCTATTATGTAATAAACTTGTCAAAATTTGTTATGATAAATATATTGTGAACGGTGTTCTTACTTCTGGTGGACTCTATGAATTGAGCATTGATAAATTTGTCATGAACGTAACTATCACAAAAAAAATCCTAAATAACCAAAGAGGATGGAAATCATTCAAACATGATTTGACATTAATGGCTTGATCATTTATCTATTGATAGGATAAGTCTATTTATAAAGGATGGACCCTTCGATTTTCTACATGCCCAAACTTTTCTTACTTAAGAACTTTTTATTTGAAGTAAAATGACTAGGATGCCTTTTTCGTAACATGGTTACATGAAGTGAATATATTCATGACCTAATACTTTCCAGTGTATGTGGTCCCTTCAGTACTATGACCCGAAATGGATATACATATTATTTGATGTTTATTGATGACCATTCATGATAAGGGAGTAGTAGCTTATTACTACATCATAAATGTGAAACCTTTGAAAAGTTTGAAGAGTAAATGGATTTGGTTGAGGATCAAATCGATATGAAGAAAAAATGTATTCAATATGACCAAGGTGGCGAGTACCTCTCAGATGAATTCAAAGAATACCTCAAAGAGAAAATAATATCTACAATATCACTCCTCGTGGAACTCCCCAACTTATTGGTGTTGTTGAAAAACGTAATATGAGCATCATGGACATAGTCAGTTCAATGACGAGCAAGCATCTTCACTACTTAGTTTCCGAGGATAAGCGATAGAGACTACAATATATATCCTTAACAAGATTCCTAGCAAAATGTACTTAAAATTTCTCATGAGCATTGGTATGGTACCAAACCTAGTGTTAGACACTTGTGGATTTGGGGTTGCTTGCCCATGCGAAAAAATGTGGATGCAAGTAAGCTGATATCTGGCACTCGAGAGTGTTACTTCATTGGATATATAAAGGACAATATTGTATACGAACTTTATGACCCTGTGACTTGAAAGTTCATCTCTAGAGATGTAAAATTTATAGATGATGACTTTCTTTAGAGTCAATAC
This sequence comes from Ottelia alismoides, assembly GCA_037367405.1. Taxonomy (NCBI): domain Eukaryota; kingdom Viridiplantae; phylum Streptophyta; class Magnoliopsida; order Alismatales; family Hydrocharitaceae; genus Ottelia; species Ottelia alismoides. The sequence continues at coordinate 995,155 of JAZKJV010010037.1, read as the reverse complement.
AATAATGATGCGAAGGAACTCATTGAATCCCCTATGGATCCTGAGCTTCTTGAACCAGAAATTGGATATGTATATGAAGACGTAACACCCCTATCTCTTCGAAGGAGCTTGAGTGTAGCGGCAACACTTAAAAGGTACAAATTCAATGTGTCAGGTGAAATTGACAATTATCTAGCTTCAATTATGAATCACTCGTGAATCATGACATGAATAGATGTATGCTAGCAATGAAGTCTAAAATAGACGCCATGCATAAGAATGGTGTATGGACTCTAGATTATCCACCTAGAGGGGCAAAACCAAGTGGGTGTAAATGAATCTTCAAGAGAAAGAGGGGACCTAATAGGAAGGTAGAGACCATCAAAGCACGATTCGTAGCCAAGGGTTAAACATAGAGTGAAGGAATCAACTATTATGAGACATTATCTCATGTAGATATGCTTAAGTCCATTAGGGCACTGCTAGATATAGTTGCATATTTTGAATAAAACATATGGCGAATTGATGTCAACAAGGCTTTCCTCAATGGATACCTCGAGGAGGATATTGACAACCGCCCCGCTCCCTTAGTTAACTCGGTCAATTTAATGTCTAAATTAATCAAAGTGATTCGTTGTAGTCGGATACGAGGGGTTAATCAAAAACCACTTATGGATTAATATGAAGTTAATTTTAAGCGGCAATATTTTTTTACTTGGTGTAAGTCCAAGGTCGATCTCAGGGAGGCATCTATCTCCTTAGGTGAATTTAAGCAAGGATCCAAGTGTGTGATTTTCAAGGAGTAATTTTTTTTTCTTTAATTTTTTATGCAGACTTATGTAGACAATGCAGGCCAATTTGATGTTCAATTTAATTATGGTATCAAATGAAGTCCAAAAATTATGAAAATTGGCCAGATAATTAATGATGATGAAAATGACCTACACTATTTTTTTTGGAATTTTTCGACACTAAATATATTTACTGTGAATTAAATGAACAGACAGGGTGATTTTCAGTATTTAATTTTCAATAAATATCAAACGACAATTTTTTCAAGAACTAAAATAATCCTAGGTGGCTCTTATGAGAAGGGACCTAGGAAAACTACCAGAACTTAATTTCACTGTGAAATGAATTAATTAAAATTAATCTAAGAAAATCACTTAACAATTTATTTAGGCCTCGATATGCGTGAAAATGCTATGGAATTTTTATGGTATGTTAAAAATGATGTCCTTAAGCTACTGTGATTTTTTGATGAATTTTGGAAGCACAGAGAATTAACTATAAATCAAAAGGTGTCACAGGTAAAATAAGTCAACAATTCACCAATTAATTCATTAATAATTCAAATGGACTTACAAAAATAAGACACGTGTACCAATAGACAGAGGACAAAATTTCCAACAAAATGCAATTTTTAGAATTTCAAAATGATGACAAATGCACTCTAGGGATGCGTGCAAATACAGGGGTGTAAATGCAATACTGGAAATTAAAATTTCAATAAACAAATATGCTGACAGGGACTAAAATGCAATTACCGATAATATGATGGACTCTTATGCAAATTCTCCACAGGGCACGTGCTCCTCATGTGGGGTCTGCTTCACAGGGACCTCTTTGTAATTTTGGAAAGCTTCAGGGGCTTCTGTGCAATTTACCCAGGTCGCACGTGCTCCTCACGTGGGCGGCCTAGGCTCGGAGCGAGACTCGGGCTCCCAGGAGGTTCGGACTGCAGCTCGGTGTAGCCTCGGGTCGCCCGAGCCTAGGCTTGGAGGCCGAGGCTCGGACTCGTCGACGTGGCGTGCTGCGAGCCCTTGGATCAAGGTCGATCCAAGGGTTGGCAATGAAGATGCGTGGCAACTGGTGGGCCCGTCAGATCTGAGGCGCGATCAACGGTTGAGGACGGGCGCGGTGCGGCAACACGTGGCGAAGTGAGGGCCGTTCGATCGGTTGATCGAACGGCAGCTGCTGCTTCTTCCTCGACGGCCCTCCGCCTCCTGCGGAGGAGAAGGCTAGGCTCCGGCGTGGCTGACTCTGCTACGCCTCGGTCGCTAGGCGTCGATGAAGTTCTTCGTAGGTTCTCGAGTAGCTCGGAAGATGCGGGAGCGTACGGCGAAGCCTCCGGTGGCCTTAGGATCTTTGGAGATGTGCTGACGCTCGATGGCGACGAAGCTCGAAGGGAGCTCCGGTGAGGCTCCGGCCAATGAAGAAATGTGGACCTGCAAGGGGTTAGAATAGATAGCCGAGGCGTGCAAGTGCTCGTGGAGAGATATAGATGGTCGGCGAGGCCTACGGTGTGAAGGAGGTGCGCTGGAGATGGGCTTCGGCCAAATGGCGGAGCTGTTGGTCGGAGTAGTGCGTGCAGCGTCGTCGGAGTGTGCAGATGGGACAACGAGGACGGGAGCTTCGACGCGAAGCTCGTCGAGGTGGATTGGAGGGGAGAAGGTGGCCGATGGAGTCGAATAAAATCGGAGAAAAGCAAGAAAATCAAGAGGAAGATCGGAGGATGAATGGAGGGGGTTACTTGGGGAATGGAGCTCAGATTTGAGCTCCAGGTCTTTGCTCGAGGGATCGGTAGGGTCCCGAGCTCGTGCAGCTTCGCGGTGGAGGCTGCGACACGGCGGAACTTGCCGTGGATCTCGCCGGAGTCGAATCCTTGTCTTCGCTCGACAACACACCCAATTGCTGTCACCAATTGATCGCTTGGAGCTCGAGGAACCTCTCTGGAGTGGCGGATGGGAGTGAACGTTGCCGATGGCGACGTATTTATAAGGTGAAGGTGATGGGTTGGCTGGTGAAGAGGCGAGGTTGGTGGTCGACGTGGGGCGACTCTGGTGGGAGTGGTGGAGCGTGAGGTATACGGCGAGGGAGAGGGACGAGCGGGTGACGTCGTGGGGGTGTCAGCGGTGGAAGAGGGAGGCTGACGTGTAGCCGGAAATAGAAAGGGGGCGCCCCTCCCGCAAGGAAAGGGACGTGGGAGAGAGGGGAGCCCGGAGGTAGGAGACGAGGTCTCCACCGTTGGATCTTGTGATCCAACGGTGGCGATCGAGGGGAGCTGGTCGGGTAGGATTAGATCTGGGGTGCGGAGATGAAGGGCTGTGGTGTAGCCACGTGGCGTGTTGTGGGCGAAGCGTGAGCGAACGGCCTGGATGAGGAGAGGATGTTGATCAGAGGGCCGCGATTCGCTGGAAGAAGGGCGGCTGCGATTGAGAGATCAGGGGTCTGATCAAGCGGCGTAGATGCTGCCACGTGGAGGGCTCTGGTGAAGGCGCGAACGAGCGGCGTAGATTAATGCCGGAGAGGATCGGATGGTCCAGGCAATGGGCGTGCGTGGAAAAGGCTGGGCCGTTGGATCTAAAGCGAGATCCAACGGTTGAGGACGCAGGCGGGTGAGGCGAGGGGAACCGGGCCACGTGGCGCAACCAGAGGGCGCCACGTGGCCTGCTGTGAGTGGTTGGAGAAAAAATACACTTGTAGAGAGAAGAGGGACCAAATTTGGAAAAACTCAAAACATGAAAGTTGTAGATCTCGATGAGCTCTACAAGTTTCATGTTGACCAAAGACGGAGATGAGGTCAAATATGATACATAAATACAAGGATACATAGATAGTATACAAAGTGGCCCAAAAACCCATCTTTCTCATACAAGCTCCAAATTCAATGAAATTAGTCTCATTTTAAAGGTCTTTTAATGTGTAGTATTCTAAGAGTAAGTAGACCTAAATCGAAGTTTGTATGAGGGCTTTATTTGCATTCTAATGTACAGGGGTTCTCAGGCTTTATTGGCTATTTTACAAAGGGGAGTTTTGGCCTTTTTCCCTATATTATTAACTAAGGAGTACATATTATAGAGAAGAGGTTATTTTGGTGCATGGGTATTTTACAGGGGATTTTTGGCTTCTTATTTAAATGCAAATGAGTTGCTAAACTGCATGAGTTATGAATATATGCATGAATGCTATTTATGCAATATAAGAGGAAATATGCCTCTATTTTCTCGGGAACAAGGATCTATTTTTGACTTTTGGAGTGATGGATCACAGATTCATCAGATATCAATATGGAGTAGTCTCAGGGCTTCATAACGTTCTCATAGCCAGAACATAAGATTTGACAAAACCATAAAAGAGTTATGATTTTGTTCAGAATCCTGTTTAACCATGTTTGTACAAGAAGCTTAGTAGGAGTTCCATTTCGTTAAATGTGCTTTATGTAGATGACAACCTTATCATTGGTAATGACTAGTGTTAAGAATTGGTTATCCTATACCTTCGAGATGAAAATCTTGGACAAGCCTCTAATATCTTGGGTCTGAAGCTATTCAGAAAGAAAGAAAAGAGGACTTAGGGATTGTCAAGACATTGGTACATTAATAAGATTTTGAAACATTTATGTATGGATACTTCCAAGAAAGGCTTTGTTCCTTAAGATAAGGTATACACCTATATAAAGGAATGACCCCACAAAGGTATACATCTGATTGGTCCAGATCAACCACTAGCCTAAAAAGATGAAAGAATAAGTAACAAAGAAATGGGTAAAAATGGAAAATGATTTATTCTCAAAAAACTCAAAACATGAAATATGTTGGATATTTTATGTTCTATTTTATGAAGAGTTTTGTATTTTCACAAGTTTATTTATTATAAATACCTTTTTAGTGTTTTATTTATAGGTATAATTACTTATATTAGGTTTTTTATTTTTATTTTTATTTTGTATTTTTTATTCGATTATTTTATATACTTATTTTATAAATTTGTGACTTATTTTTATATACATAAATATATTCTTGCTATATTTTTCTGATGTTATTTGTATAGTTAAATAAATAGAGGTGCATATTACATAAGCATAAGTAGTGTTTCATTTATGTATTTTTGTGTATTATTTCATTTTATTGGTTTCTTTATGGTTTTATTTTATTCTACAAATGTGAATATATGATAAGTAATATTTACAAAAAAATATAAAAAGAAAAAGGATAAATAAAATGAATATTTTATTCATATGTATTGTACAAATAGGGGTCAAAAATCTAACTTTTGCATCTTAACTCCAAAATGAATGAAGCCACCTCCACTAAATATCCAATTAAAAGTTTGATATAATTAAAATGATTGTGATTCCTTTAGGGTTTTTTATTTTCAAAAGATATGGGTTTGGGAAGTTTGGATTTTGGCTTGTTATTTTGTATAAAATGTATACTTTGTACTATTTTTGTGCAGTAAATTTTGTATTTTTCTGTACCTTTTTATATACAACTTTTATGTACAAAGTTTTTTGATTTTATAAATAAATAATAAAGAGTAAAATGAGTCCCAATTATTGATGAATAAATAAATATGGTTTTATTGAGTTTTTTTACCATTATCTCTTTTTTTCCTTGTCCACTACATTCAATTCTTGACTTGGTCTTGGGGTTTAGGGTAATAAAATACCTTTGGCATTTTATTCTTTTTCTTTTCTTTTCTTCATTCTTTTATTTTATCTTTAATCCATGTATTTTATACTAGAATTACACAATAAATAATGAATGTTAATTTGTACAAAATAATGACATTTACGTGTATTTAGGTAGGGTTTGATGGACAAAATGAAAGAATAAAGGTGTTGAATTAGAGATTCATCATCCCCATATACTTGCATTTGCTAGTCCCTAGCAAACACTTATGTAATTCGTGCTGAAATTAAAAATAAAGAAAAAAAAAGAAATAACTTGGAGATTCGACTCTTAAACTTGTTTTAACAAAGTCAAAGTTTGGAGATTCGAAAAGGCCTTTGGATTAATGATGTATACAGAACCACATGAAATTCGGGAAGTGTGACATAACAACACTTAGTTTCTACACTTCTTTCCTCCCATCCAATTCACCATCCATGTCATAAGCATCCTCTCAGTCGCATAATCTTACTACCTTGAAGTGATAGATCCATGTGTGTAAATTTGTTCAGCTCTCCCTAAACGAAATTGTTGTACCATCAAGAAGTCTACTATTATGGTAACTCATTCTCGTGGAGACAGACATTCCCTTCTAAGGTCAGGTTCTCCCGATCTTTACAACCGGATGGGGAAGAAGTTAGAAGAATTAGGAATGGACCAGTGTAGTCTTCATTCCCTTATGTAGTGAGTAAGTGTAACCGATTCTTCACCGAGAGGTAGGCTTTTAGCGAAGCTCAAATTTCTGTGGAACTTTTGGTATAAGATTCTTTGGATACTTTCTTTGACTTTATATAGGTTTTGCATTTTTTCGTATGCCCCGGTGGATATAACATCTTTTGTTCCACCTACTTTTTTGGGGTCGTGGAAAAAGTTGCGTCGGTAGACCATTCATCATCCGAAGCATTATCTCAATACATCTCCAATCTTTAGATATCATTGTTACCAAAAAAAGTGGCTTAGATTATCGGTGTCAGCAATCCCCAAGAATGGTTCCAGGACACCCTTGGCAAAGCGACATGGCATCATTCCGACTTAGACCCCAAGATATTTTAACAATCAGTCTAAATTGAGAAAAGTGCTAGGTGCGAGGTTTCTAATCAATTCATTATCTCATGAGTCTTATGGATGATATGAACGATTCTATTGAAGCACATTTAAGTAACTCATGAACATAGTCTTATGGAACCTAAAGAATTAAGTAAAGTGGCCTAAAATATCTCCACTTTCAGTCCTTAATGGGTTCTTATAAAATTAAGTGTATTAAGGTCTAACCCGAGCTCCATTCTCTATACTTTATTTGGACTTGTTTAATTGTCTATATTATACCCAAAATGCGAATGCTTTGTACATTGAAAAAAATATTTTTGTGATGCAATTTTCTAAATTGGAACTTTTTATGGATTTTTCAAAAATATTTTTCAATTTTTTCTGCAATTTTTGAAAAGATTTTTGCAATTTTTTTGGGATTTTTGGCTTTACAAATTTTTAGAGATTTTTCAAAATAAAAAGTTTTTTTGTAATAAAATATAGGTACAAATATTTACATTCGAGTGTATGTTAGTAATTTACAAGAAATAAGGTTTAAAGCATTTATACTAGAGTTATTTGTTTTTATAGATATATTAATAGTTGGTGAAAAATATAATTTACTAAGATGATGTATATTCCTCAAATTCAATTGAAAAAAAATTATAAACATTTTTGACAACCATAGTTCGAAATAAATTTTGCAAATAACTTACAAACATTTGAAAATCATTTTGCAAAGATTTTTCAAAGAGTATAAGGTGTTTTTTCAAATATATTTGCAACAATTTTCAGAACAATTTGCAAAAAAAATTTTCAAAACAATTTTATTTCACATAAAGAAAAGAAATTTTACAAATAAAACAAATTTACAAAGGTTGAAAACAATTTACAAGGTATTTTTCAAATAGTTTCTAAAAGATTTTACAAATAGATTTTCAAACTATTTTTAAAACATTTTGTAAATCAATTTTTCTAGATTTATTACTTAATATATATAAATAGAATTTGAGTAATAATATACATATTTTTATTAGTTGATTTAATGAATTGTATATATATAGTATTTTAGCCATATTTGTTTTGAAAAATATGAAAGTACAAGTTATGGCTAAAGTATATACAACGTATATACGATGTCCCTATACTTAGATTGAGATACATCCTCATAGATTGAGGAGAAAAGAAAAGAAATAACTCATTCTAAGTATAAGAGAGCCTATACTACAATGACCGAAGAATAATAAACGAAGAAATCGAAAGAATGAGAAGTCGACCATTACCTCATACTTAGGATCAAGACTGTATCTACTTGTAGGGAGGGTTGAGGGTGGGAATGAACTATTCGATTTGACCAAGGTGGTGAGTACCTCTCAGGTGAATTTAAGGAATACCTTGGAGAGAGAGGAATTGTCTCCAATCTCACTCCTCTTGGAACTCCTCATCAGATTCAACGAAACCATAAAGAGTTTATGATTTTGTACAAAATCTCTATGAACCATGTGTGTATAAGAAACTCAGTGGGAACGACATTGCATTCATTGTGCTTTATGTAGATGACATCCTTATCATTGGGAATGATACATGGATGATGACCACTATTAAGATTTGGCTATCCTATACCATCGAGATGAAAGAACTTGAAGAAGTCTCTTACATCTAGGGTTTGAAGACGTTTAGATATCAAGAAAAGAGGATCTTGGGATCATCACAACATGGGTACATCAAGAAGATTTTCGAGCACTTCTATATGGAGAACTCCAAGAAAGGTTTCGTTTCCTTAAGACATGGTATCCACTTGTCTAAAGGGATGGATCCTTAAAGTGTTGAGGAAAATAAGCCATGGATGGAGGCTCGAACGCATCAGTTGTAGGAAATTTAATCTATGCCATGATGTGCACAAAGCCAAATATCTACCATGCAGTGGGAGTGATAAGCCATTACCAATACTGCTATGGAGAGCAACATTGGAATCTAGTGAAGAACATCTTCAAGTATCATAGATGGATGCAAGATTATATCTTGGTCTATGGAAATGGTGATCTCCAAGTCTTGGGATACATAGATTCAGACTTCCAGTTGGATATTGATGATCGAAAGTCAACATCAGGGATGGAGAAGCAAGAAGCATGACATTTTGGTCAATTAAACAACAGAAGTTGAATACATTATTGTATCATATGTTGTAAAGGAGGTGGTGTGCTTGTACAAGTTTATCCTGGATCATGGCATAATCTCCTCTAATACTCCCATCTCGTTACTCTGTGATAACACAGGAGCCATAACTCAGGTGAAGGAACAAAGATGGCATCAAAAGAGCAAGCACATGGAAAGGAAATACCACATCATTCGGGAGATTCAAAAGTGTGGTGACATCTTCATCACCAAGATGGCCTATGCCAACAACGTTGTTTATCTGCTTACCAAACCTTTGACACAACTGGTTTTTGACCAACATGTAATGAGTATGGCTTTAAGGATTGCACCTGAATGGTTCATAGGGTTAGTGGGAGATTGTTAGCAATGTGAGCCCAAGGCAAACCATTCCAACAATAAATTTTATTGTAATCTTTGATATATCAATAAAAGTTATTGGTTTATTTTCACTCCTCATCTGAGATTAAATGAATGAATGCACTATAAGGTCCCTTAGTCTAATTAGGGTTATGTACCATGGTCATATTGATGATCATACAATTGTTGATTCAATTGTCGAATCATAGAGGATAGTGGTTGGATGAATATCTAAAGAGTTAGATATAGTACTCATCAACCGCCATCAAATGATTATTAAGAGATGATCTCTAGTGAGAGTAGGAGATGTCACTCCTTTCTCTTTTGACGGATATCTGACCGATCTCTTGATGCAGGTCCTCTACACAGGAAAATAGATTCGGAGGTGTCAAATTAGTTAGGTCAAAGAGTTGACTTAAAAAGATCAAGATAACCAAGTCCTATGCCGTATACTATCACGATATAGGTGTGTATCCTATGACTAGAGATAGGTATATTGTTATATGCCTAAGTATGTGCATTTGGAAACCGATAGGTTGATGGCCTAATCAACGTTTATACACTGGTGAGTTGGTGTGCATATAAGATCATACGAATAATACGATCTCTCAATGGGATCATACAGATTCACTTGTGAATTGGAAGACATGAGATCGCTCATGGGGTATTGGGATTGATCAAAATCCATGCATGGTCATCTTTCTTTGGAAGCATGACAAGAATTTTTAGGTATGATATATGCTTTTGGAAAGCTATGATCGATACCAACTCCCAATGACCAAATGAGAAACATAGAAATAAAACCCTAAAGATGACAATGTAAATTGATCTATGTCTCTATGTCTATTATAGGTTATCCAATATGTAGGTGTTGAACAAATCTTTTCAGGTTTTTATTGAATGGAATTATTCACAAATGATCAATGGTCGTCTTAACCCAAAGAAGCATCAAACAAAAATTATTTGTTTTTTTCACAGCTTAAGCCAACAGACTAAAAAAAGAATGTATGTAAGCACAAGAAATATGAGTGTTATTTATTTATCTGTATAGCGTACTGGATGGAACTTAGGGATGCTACAAAATCCCAAGGGTTATTAAATTAGTGAAAAATCAATGAAATAAAACAAGGAGTTCTATGCACACTACTCTTGTTTTTTGTGGAATTTTTGTCTTTTTAAATTTTTAAGGAATTTTAAATTTATATTTTTATTTGTTTTTCTGATTATAGATATTTTTTAAATGATTTTAATTTTGAAAAAAAAAACAACTTTTTTGAAAATAAAAGAAAAATAATTCAACTAAAAGAAATAAAGAGAAATAAGAAAAAAGGCAACTATTAGAATTATTAGAATGTAGTAGAAATAATAAGAAATTTTAAATAAAATTATTTTGGGTTTCTCATTTTTTTAATGTTTTTATATTTTTTCCAAAATTTTCCAAATTTCTAAGGCTTTTAAATAAATTTAAAAATAAGGAAATGATTAACAAAAATAAATGCAAATGTTTTAGAATTTTTAAAATATAAAATGAAATTAAAAATTAATGAAATATACACATACATGAAGATGAAGTTTTGAATTTTCCAGAAAGCCATTTATGATTTTGGTTTCTTAATTTTCTCTAATTTTCTATGAATTTTTATGTTTTGAATATTTTGTAATTTTTTTGTTATTATGAGGTATATTAATTCGAAAATGTTATTGTAATAAAAACAAATGAAAATAAACATCTAAGAATTTGATTAGAATTTTTCACACAAGTTTCATAATTTTAATTGAATTTTAAATGTAAACAAGGATTTTTTATGTTGTTTTGAATTTGTAAAAATATTAAAAATGGTAAAAATGCCACATAAAAATAAAAAATGCAAGAATGAGTTAACATGAGCCTATGATAAATTTTAGGGAATTTTTCATGATGTTTTGTTACTTTTTAAGTCATTTTAATCGTGCAAAATAAATGCAAATGCACAGGGATCAAAATGAAAAGAAAACTAATTTAAGCTAAATGGTGAATAAATAAGGAAATACATAGGTACAATCTGTAAATTACCTAAAAAGGTGCATCCAGATGCACGTGATGTGCACTGGAATGGATAAAAATGCAATTATTTTATTTGTAAGGGCCAATCAGTAACTAAAACATGAAGGAATTTTATTATAATTTTCACACAGAACATGTGTGGTGTACACATCGAAGTTCAAGTGGGACTCGATTGCAAATAAAATAACTATTGGGGAAAATAGAGAAAAAGTTCAAATGATAACGAGCAGATACGTGTCCTGGAAGGACTTTTTTTTACAAAATAAATAAACCATAGGGATGGAGGCGCAAATGTACCCTTAATACATGTGGATGCTTGGACGGCTAGATTGCATTAATTCTCTAATCGAACAACTCCAGATGAGGCATGCGTGGATGCATCGGATCAAATCTAGAAGGAGATCAACAACTGATTTTTGGGACTCTATGTAAAGCCTTGAACTTGGCATATCTTGGATCCTATATAATAAGATCCGACTCGTCAAGAGGAAACCAACGGAATTCGTTTCGTGTGAATTAGACTTCGTTTCGATTTGTTATGATTTTCGGAAGAAAGGGAAGGAGGGTTAAGACGTAAGACTAACTAAACATGATAAAAGAAACCAATGATAGATTGAAAACTGCTAATGGTCATTAGCAAACACTAATGAATAGTTAGCAAAAGATAAGCGTAAGCTGTGAAAGTTAAATCGTGATTAGTAAAAGTTAATCACGATTAATGTTAATTAAGCGTCATTAGCGAATCTAGAATCTTCTAGAATGTTCTAACTTAAGCTCCAAGTTTGGGATAAGTTTAGGCTAAAACTATGGGCCAAAATCATGGGCCGTTAATCCATGGTTAAGGTCTAAACCATGGTTTTCTAACCATGGTTAGTGGTTTTCTGGAGCCTATAAATAGACCCCCTACCCATTCATTCTCTACGATTTCCACTACCACCACCAACCCAAGGGCTAGGGTTGAGAGGTCAAGAGGAGGAGTGAGAGGCGAGGGAGGAGCGCTAGCGAAGCGCTGCCGAAAGAACGAGGAGGAGAAATGTATGATCCTCTCTTAGTTTGTTTCTTAATCTGGTACGAGGAGAAATCTGTGTAACACCCTACTTAAGTGCGTGCGGTTATGCACGTCAGTGATCCCTATGATTCGTCACACATTCACTCATCTAAGATGTATCATGTCTAACGATTCTCCATCGCTTATGTTTCTATTCTTTCAATTCTTTATAGTTATTTTGATGGAGAAATCCATGTAATACCCTACTTAGGTGCGGGCGGCTATGCACGTCAATGAACCCTGTGATTCATTACGCATTGACTCACCTAATATGTGTGATGTCTATCGATTCTTCATCTCTTATTGTTTGAGTATATTTTTTCAGTTTCGTTGTTGTTTTCCTCTCGATTGATTTTATAGAGGAAATTCTTTTCATTTTTATTTTGAAATATGTCCCGATATAACGGGAAACTCTACCAAAATTTTCCGAGAAATATATCCCGATATGAGGGAAAACTTTATCGAAATTTTTCGAGAAATATGTCCTGATATAAGGGGAAACTCTACCGAAATTTTCCAATAAATATGTCCCAATATAAGGGGAAACTCTACCGAAATTTCAAGAGAAAATATGTTCTTGGAGTTCTTCGTGTTCTTTGCGTTCTTCGTGTTCTTGACAAGTTCATAGCATTTTTGATACGAAAATGAAATTCGATCTTTTCAGGAGCCTTAAAACATTCTTTCTGAAAACGAAACACAATAAAGCCTTTCATACGCGAGAGAGAGCTCGATTAGGTAATGAAATCCTTCCTTTTGTTGTTGGATTTTCATACAAGATTATTGAAATTCTTGATTTTATGTTCTTTGCTATGAAGAAACCTAATTTTGGCTATTTTTGAAAAAGTCTGAAGAGTTACTTTATGATTCCCACTAAAATAAGGTTTAAGCATCAAATTGATGTGGTGGCTTTAAAAGTTAGGGTTTGTGAGTTAAAATAGGCATAAATACGAGTATATATGCATATGAATAATATATATGTGAGTCTATACTAAGTGTTTCTAATTATGTAAATCGAAGACTTAACGAAAGAATTACATCATGGGAATTGATGTGGTTTGAGTTGGATCCTGAAAAGGATCGTGTGTCACGTTAAGGATGACTGGGAGTAGAACTACAGGTTGGGCATGCAACCTGTAGGTTTGTCGGAAGGAACCTGTATTGGCGTTTCCCTACCTAGGTGGTATATGGTTGCCTTGTTATGATAAGTGCGCATGAATCAAATGATTTGCAACGTGTGGTACCGGGAGCCAATATCTTTAGGTTGAACGACAGAAGATGTAGTCATTCCATGTGGAGGCACGAGTGGTTCAATAGCAGCTAGGTCACGATAATATGTATTTAAAGCCGCTAGGTTATATGATTAGATGTTAGCCTGAGGTTTTAAGAAACCGAGTCCTCGAGGACAGTGTGCTCATTTGTTTTCCAGGCTGAGGGTTTGAGACCCTATTTAATAAAAGAAAGGAAAAATTGTCAAGGGAGTATTGGAGGATTGGTTGAGGCAACATGCAGCGGCATGAGTTTACCAAGATCAACACAATCTCCAATCCCGAAGTACCCACAGCTTCAGAGTCCTAGAATGGTGGGGTTCCCCTGTACTAATCCCTGATGTAGAATAGAAAGGAATTGGACTTAAATTAATGAAAGTATTGTAACTTTTAATGACCACAAGTTTAGAAAAATCACACAATTTGTTTGCTTTTCTCTTCTTCATTACTTAGCATTCGCTAATTGTTATCCTATGATTTATGGAAAACCCAACAGGTGTTGGTGAGCCATCGCAAGGACCTTAGTAGACATCCAGCCAGTCACAATAGCTTTACTTTGTAAGGTAGTTAGTAATCTTTTGTATATTTTCCTTTCAAGCTGATGTACATGTAAATGGTTATAGTGGGATAATGTATCATCTGAACTTTATTTTGTGAATGGAAAAGTGTTGAAATACTTTCTTCTGAATATACTTTATTTGCGGTCTATTTCTGAATGTTAGTTGTGATTGTTGAATAAATTATTGCTGAGTAACCAGATCCGGTTATGGGAGGATCCGATGGCCTGGAATTGGGGTCGTGACACTCTATCCACGGTCTTGATGAAATCCGGCGTCTTGTTCTTGATCGTGCGGCTCCAAGGGGCGTTGGGAGAACAGGGTTAAAGGCACCTAATATTCCGTTCAATTTCTATCTGAATCAAACTTTGATGGGTTCTAAAGCTTCCTATGATGCCACTCTATCTTTTTGATGTATCAATGGCAGTCGACGATGGGTAAATGAAGTTCAAGAGGGAAATGTGTGCTGCAATTCTAAGCCCACCTCCAAGTATCAATGTTCTTCTCCAATTGTGTTCTTTGACCCTGCATTGTAGGGGTCATGCTAGAAGCACGTTTCTAGCAAAATTATTAGGTCAAAAACAGTAGAAATGGTGAATGAATGGGGGCCTCCGATGAGGTGTGTTCGGAAGGGAGGCCAATCCTCATATCTACAGTGATCTGAGGGGGGTCAGGTAAGGAAAGATGTGGAGAATGTTGAGGCAAAGATGATGGTAGGGTCAAATGTTGATGAAGGTGATAAGAACACCTGTGATATGTGGAACGGAGGAAGAAGATGGATGATCTGATTTAATAAAATTAGAGAGAAACATAATGAATTAAAAACCAAAATTAATCATAAACTATACTAGGTTAACCTACGGTGGAAGGACGATGAAAATCGGCCTTGATCTATTGTGGAAGGTGGAGAGGCAAAATGCACGGCAGAGGTCTCTGGCGGCATGACAAATCAAGCTTCTCACACAGTCCTTCACTCTTCTGATTGTGTGAAAGCTCCATTGTCCCCGTGGCTCTCTCCGGTGGTCTATCTCAGGAGATTTGTGCGTCAAAGCTTGATCAAGTGGTGATGGGGGACGATGATGGAATATATAAAGGCATAGGTCCAGCGAAATTTCGATTTGGAAAATGTGAGAAAATTGAGGTTATTTCGATGGGGTGAATAGGTAAGCGGTGGAGTTAGTGTTAGGGAAAGAAATTAGGAGAAAAAGTTGGAGTGGTTTGATGGCATGCGAGGAAATTGGGAGAAGAGAGATGCTGGTGGTGAAAAACGTGAAGTTAGGCATGGAATATGCAATTGACCTGGATCAACAAACCCAGGCCATCCAATCATAACGTGTGCGGGAAAAAACAAAATAGAGAAAACGACAAAAGAGTGAAAATGGAAAATAAATGAAAATAAAATAGTAAATGATTTAAAAATAAAAAAATGTGAATAAAAAAGTTAGTAATTATGGTGATTTTTAATAAGGTAATGGTTGAAAATAAATATAATGTGTTATTTATAAGTATGTATACCTATATATACAATCCTATGATTTTTAATTTCCTATTTTACCTATATACATATAAATTAATAAATTACTTATTTACAATATTTTACAAGGGTGTTAATGATATTTTTATTTGATTTTTAAGAGGTGATTTATTTGGTTAAATAAATAGAAGTATTTACATCATATACATAGTGGTAGATAAACATTATCTACATGATTTTATTTTGTTGATTTATTATTTTATGTTTTTATTCATATTTATATGAGTCAAATAAAATATTTATAATTAATAAAAATACAATATGCACAAATATGTACAAGAAAATAAATAAGTGAATAATATACATATATACATATGTATAATATACAATAGCACCCCAAATAGCCATATTTCACACCTAAACTCTAATTTTTATGAGATCAACTCCATTTCAAATATTATTTAATTTGGAGTACGATGAAAGCGAGTTTCATGAATTTTCAGTTTTGGTATAAGTTGAGCTTTGAGGCTTTTTCAGAGTGTTGTAATTTACACAATATACACTGATTATTCTTGCAATTATTTTTATTATTTACAACAGATTTTTATGCATAATTTTCATGAAGAAAATAATTGAGTTTGATTTGAATTTGGGTATGAATAAATTAATGAAAAGAATGTGTATTATATACAGAAGTGTACAAATGATGAATATATATAAGTGATGGTTGATTTTCTGATTTTTTTTTGTATTTAGACCTTATCTCTCCCTACTTTATTCCTTATCGATCAGGTCAAGTCTTGACCTTCTCTCGGGATCAGAGTCAGTATGTATCCATTACATATTTATAGTATTTGATTTTCTATATTTTCCATTAAATTTTCCTTTATTTTTTTTAAATTAAAATAGTGATTAAATATACACTATTTACACAATTATTAGAGTTAGTAAAAGAATGAATTTATTGATATTTACAAGTGTTTTATAAGAGATTTTAAGCTAAAATAAATAAATTAAGATGATGAAATGCATATTCATCCGTAGGATGTACATGTATTAGGAATACCTGAGAATTACCTGAAGGTGATGTGATCATACACGATTGTATAGCCATGACACTTCCACTCCGAGGGGGTAATGAGATAAGTCTGGATTTTAGTAACTCCAGTTATCAGAGAAGTGATCTAATCTTAGTCCAAATATTAGACATTCAGCTGAATGTGATTCAGATGCAGTGAGAAGATTGGATCTGCGATCATGATTTATTCAAGCATCTATGAGAGGTCCCCGATATATAAATTTGAGATGTAATCTCAATATTCAAGTCACTATACGTAGAATGTGCAATAGCCATGTCCTTGTCTCCAAGTATTCACAGAGAAAGTGCATCATTCTTGAAAGAGTCTAAGATAATTTTGTAGTTGAAATATGTATATGAGCATTGAGATATTGATAACTAAATGTGATTTAATTATCATGAATAATGTGAATATGATTCATACTATTTAAAGACATGAGAATTATGATCCAAGAAAATTAAATCTGATTTAATTATCAAGAATATGAATAATGTGGATAGTGTTATCCATATTATTTATATATATTATAAATGTGATTTATATTATATTACAATTAGCTTATTGTAAATCTACAAATTAATTGTTTATGTTGATTGGATTCACATTGGAAATTAATTGGAAATACAATTTACATTAGTTTGGATTGTGAATAGGATTCACAATTATTTAGTGGCATGAATGTGATATTCACAAAATTACTATAGAATTATTTTTGTGAATTATTTTACAGTAAAAGTTTATTGTAAATAAATAAGGGGTTATGTGAGATACATTAATCTCACGTATTTAGAAGGGGAGTCACCTTCCATAAATGGATGGCGGACGACCAACTCAACTTGTTCAAATGGTCGTCCCCTCCATATGTGGAAGGTGGGTTGCCACCTTGATTGTCCCAAATTAGTTATTGATTTAGTCAAATTAAATTATATTGATAATTTATTCATATTAAATTTGATTTAAAATAATTATTGTTGCATTTTTATGCAACAAAAATAATGGCCATTGAACGAAAACACAAATCAATTTGAACCATTGATTTAGTGTTTCACATGGATTCTGATCCACGGACTCCCAAAATACTATAAAAGAAGAGGCAACCCTAGCTCTTCTTGGCATAACACTTTGCAAGTCTCTCTCTCTCTCTCTCATTCTCGTAATACACACCTCATCTCTCTCTTAATAGCCGTTCACTTTATTCCCTAGAGAGAATCGACGTTGTCCTCATGTCGTCATGTCGACGCTTCGACCGCTCGTGGATCTCCATATCCGTCAGTGCGCCTTGCTCATGAAGAAGACATCGGAACTTGTGTGATGAAATCTGGAGATTCACCGCTTGGATCTTCAACTCGTATTGCGAGGAGTACGTGTCTCATCAATGTGCTCGCAAGCTTCTCTTCCGTCAGATCAGACTTGATATAGGAGGCCTCTTACTTTAGAGACTCAATCGCAACCACGCTTTAATAGGTAATCCTACATCTTACTTGTGGTTAGATGAAATAATCCGAGAAGCATTCTTGGAACATATGATTTCATAATTTTTTTAAATTCCGTTGCACAGAGCAACTAGTGCGACTAGTCCCTACCGTGTATGATGCGGTCATCATTCTTCCATGATGCACTTAAGGATTTTTCCATATCCTTCAATAGGTTAACATCAAACAATAACATGAGAACTTGTTCACATACTAGCTAGGGATTGTTGAAACTCAAGTTTCATAAAACCTTCATAGACTTTATCCCATCCTTGAGAATCATTAAATCGGGTCTAGAACGAAATATCCATTCCCAGTCCCTCAAGTGATAACTCAACTCATCTCATCATTCAAGTAGCTATGAAAGTGATGTAATGATCATATTATTTGAAGCTAGAGATCAAGAGTGCTATATCGACGTATCCGAAAATGTCGCGTTAAAAAAGTGTTTTTATCGTTTGGCTTAAAGAATGATTAGTCGTGCGTTGTAGGAGGCAATCAGAAACGGTCAAGAAAATAACCACAAATAATATGTTCAAATTTTAATCGTGTGGTTTTATGTTTATTTTACTTGGGCAAGTCCCAAGGTCGATCACAAGGAGGAAAAGGAACAACCTAGAATTAAGTCTATCAAAGTTCGTGTTCGGTTTTCGAGGCGGTCTTTTTTTGGAATTTTCAATGCAATAAAGGGTGCAAAATGCAAATTCGGCCCTATTTTAAGGACTAAAATGTATATTTCGATCAAACGATGCCCGAAAAATATGAAATTAGGCCATGATGTAAATTATGATGAAATGAGTGCACTGTAAATTTTTTTGGAGTTTTTCGATGCAATATGATTTTTTAATGGATTTTTAAATGCTAACAGAAAAAATTTCAATATTTAATTATGATAAATATTAAACCTACTTATTTTCAAGAAATAAAATTATCTAAGATCTCACTAGGTGATGAATCTCAAAAAAATCCTAAACCTTGAAAATGTGGGGTTTAATACCTATTGAAAATTAAATACTAAAATATGCCAAATGATTTTTACAAGGCAAAATATGCATGAAAATACAAATCTTTCTGGGCACAATGTTAAGCACAATTAACTCTACAACATGTGATTTTTCGGGGATTTTTAGAGCAATGGTTAATCAACTATCAATTTCAGAGCAAGAGATGGGCAAAATACGACAATTTCCACAAAATATTTATTTATTAATTAACCATTAATCAGAAAAATACCCACAATATGCAAAGACGTAGAGAATTAATCAACAAACATCATGCTATTTTTTGGATTAATAAAATAATGTATAGAAGGTTTAAAATCTCAGGGGAACACAGGGGTAAAATGCAATATAAATAAGATAAATAGAAAGCAGTGGGGGGACTAGGAGTAGTTACCAATAAACACGTGACCTCTGGCTGGCGGATCTGAGGAGTAAATAGCGGAACCGTTGGGGGCCTTCGAGTAAAATCTCCATGTGGTCACGTGCTAGGCACGTGACCCTTGATCTTTGCGAATATAGAAGCTTCCGGGGGCGTCGTTGCAAAACGTCCCCTCACTCACGTGTGAAGCATGCGAGGAGGGGTCTCAGCCCTGAGGACCGGCTGCTGTGGAGAGGAAGCGGCGGAGGAAGGCACGGTAGGCCAAGCGCCTGGAGGTGCTGCTGGAGCGGTCGAGGTGGTGGCTGGCCGTTGGTGGTGCGGAGGAGGTGAACGACGATGATGAAGCTGGAGGTCGTTGAAGATGAACGTAGATGGCGTGGCCAACACACGGCCGTAGGTCTTTGGTGAAGTGGTGGACCGGTGTCGATGCTTCGGAGGCGGAGGAGAATCTTCGACTGGAGATGATGAACGACAAGGCGGAGGTGTCGAAGACGGTCGAAGAAGAAAGCGGTAGTGTGGCTCCGGAGGTCGGAGAGAGAGAGAGATAGAGGGAGTACCTGGAGATAGGGGCTCGACGATGACTGGTGGCTGGAGCAATGGCAGCGGCGGAGGTGCTTAGCTGCGACGAGGAGGTCGGCCTCGGATCACGCCATCTCTGTGGCTGTCACGACCGGAGGTGTAATTCGACGGATGATCGTTGAAGGGTCGGTGATGGGGGTTTTATAGGATGCGGGGTTTCGATCGGAGAAGGAAGGGGGGTAGACCGGGATTCGATTGGGAATCACGAGGATACGAGGGCGAGGAGAAGATCTCAGATGAGGCGGCGGTGGCAAGATTTGCGGGGCGGCGATCGGAGATGGTCGGGATGCGGCGAAGATGCGAGATCCGTGGCGTAAAAATCAGGGCGGTGGTGCCTGATTTGGGAAAGGAGGCAGAGGTAGACGAAACCACAAGTGTCGTCCGATCGGCCGAGATCGGACGGCCCCTGATGAGCCATGTGGCGGAGCGATAAGGAGGAGGAGGCACGGGCGACGCACATGCCAATTAATATATATTTTTTATTTTAATTTTTTTTTATAAAAACGATATCAAAAATATCTAAAAAACGGTTGACACGTGGCGGCACCAGGTGCTGCCACGTGTCAGCACCAGATAATTCAGAAAATAAATCGTTTGTAAAATAAAAAATAAATAGTAACTGACCTCGGATTAAAAATTTTTTTCACGAAAGTTGCTCGTCTCGATGATATCTACAACTTTCATGAAGACATCAAAATCAAAATCGATCATTTGCATAAAGTGAATTTTTGGGGTATCCTATGTACATTGAATACTTTAATTTTGGGATTTTGTAATTTTTATGTCATTTTTAAGATCAGATAAAAATCCGAAAAATTACGTTAAAATAAAAGATAAATAAATACACCTTAATCTATTTTTTTTGGATTTTTATAATAGGTTAAATAAGTATATAAAATAGTAGGTCAAAAACCGCTAAAATACACAATATACAAAAGAGGCCCAAAACCCAACTTTCACTTGAACTTGGTCTCGTTTTGAAGGTCATTGAATGAACATAGTTCAAAAGTGAGTAGGATTAAATCGGACATTGGATGAGGGAGATATGAGGGTTTTAGTCTGAAAATCTTGAAATTAGGGTTTGGGTTTTTGTTCCACTTATTTGGGTTAGTTATTTTTTTGTATTTTTCCTTTATTCTTTTAGTGATATGTACACAGTGGAAGTTGTTTTGGGTCATTCGGAGTTAGCATGAAAGAGTTAAAAATCGAGGAAGTTAGGCTATTTACATGTCATTTTGGCTTGGATTTTTGGCTTCTTGTTTTGTGCAGATTTTTGTGCTAAAATGCAATTCTTATGAAATCATGCACTAATGCTAATTATGCAGAATAGATGCAAATATGCTGTTGATTTTAGGGGATTTGAGCTTAATAAATGAGATTTAGAGTGATGAATACGAGATTCATCATCCCCCTATAAAGCATGCTCGTCCCTGAGCATAAAAAAATGCCATGAAGTGAAATGAGATGGGGTTCCATACCAAGAGCATGAGCTGAAGGTGAAAGTGAACCTAAACTCAACCTTTGGATTATTTGTGTGTTGGAACTTCTATGAGACTTATAATTTTTAAAATCAACAGCCCTTAAGTTCTACACATCATTGCTTACAGTTTCGGCTCATAAGTCATCTTCGATCAATCCTCTTCCCAAAGCATACCCTATGAACATTGAATAACCGACTCTTATGTGTGAAAGGTTTTAGCTCTTCCCACCCAAATGCCGGACTACCGCGCAAACCTCCTCTCTAATAACTCGTCCTCGGGGAGTCAGGTATTTCCTTCTAAGTCTCTCGCGCTGTGTTCACAATCGAATTGGGGGAGAAGTTAGAAGAATGAGAAAAGAACTGGAGGGTGGCCAGTGTAGTCACCTCTCCTTGTGAAGATGGCCAGTGTAGCCGAGTCTCCACCAAGATCTGCAGGTTTCTTGAAGCTTGGACCTTTAGGTCAGATATTTATTTGGTGGTTCTGCTTGGATCTTATTTTACCCCTACGGATATAGAATCTTTTGTTTCCGTACATTTTTTGGGGTCTTAGAAAAAATTGTGCCCAACCGTCCATTCCTTTTCCGAAGCTTTACTTCAACCCGTACTCCGGTCTTTAGATTTCCACGCTAACAGAAAAGAAACTTACACAGTCTCCGAACATCCCGTTTGAGTTGAGCTAAGTGCATAGTGCGAGAGTACAAATTAATTCCTTATTCCAGAGTTATACTCAGAATGAAGAGACCAGGTTAGACACTAAGAGTCAAACGCTGCACATTGTCATGTGGAACTCAAAGTATTAAGTCACAGACCTGAAGACTCTAAAATCCTATTTCTCGATGAAGTTCCTCTGAAAATTAGGTTGATTAAGGTTAAGTCTAGACCACTCTCGGTTTCGGCTCATAACTCAATTCAGAACCCAATGACTTTTCACATATGCAAATGAATGTTGGATGAAGTGCAAGTATGTGGATTGCAGACACATCTTTTTTATGCAAGGGATTTTGTTTTTATTTTTGTTTTGTTTTTTTATTATTTATGCAAAAATGAATAAGAAGCCATTTTTTTAAATTTTGGGCATAGTCAGTGTTAGTAGCAAAACCTTTTTTTAATACCCACCCCGTAAATACATATAGACTTATGCGCAAGTACGAGGTATGGCTAAAATATATACATAGTATATATACAGACCCCCCTATACTTAGCGAGTGTTGTGTCCTCAGAGTACAAGAAGCGTAATGAAGACATAGCTCGGGCTAAGCGTAAGAGAGTCAAATTATACAATGGTTTGCCCCCCTATACTTAGACTGTGAATAGTCTAAGTATAGAAGAAGAGCGCAAGAAAAGGTGGTCAAGATATGTAAAAGAGGAGAGTATATACAGGTGATTGTCGGGTCCCCCTATACTTGGGCTCTGGTCAGCCTAAGTATAGAAGAAGGATGGATATGGAGTAATTGAGAGATAGGAGTGTGATGAGGGAAATGGTATATACAAATGGCATCGGTCCCCCCTATACTTAGGACTTGGCCTAAGTAGAGTAAGAAGTTGTACAAGGAGACCGATGTGGTCGGGAGGGAGGGTGGGACTGATCTGATACATCGTCAATGTCCTTGCTCTGCGTGAAGTAGATGACTTCAACTTGCACTGTATGTTCTTTGGATGATTCTATATATGGCTTCAGTAATTGTCCATTCACTGAGAAAGGTTGTGCATCATCTTTGAGTTCTGCAATATCCACACTTCCATTGGTATGCACATCGATGACAACAAAGGGACCCATCCATTTTGATTTCAGTTTCCATGAAAAATCTTTAACCGAGCATTGAACAACCATACTTTCTACCCAGGGACAAAGGTTTTATCTCGAATGTGTCTATCATGCCATTTCTTGACCTTGTCCTTATAAATCACACTGTTGTCATATGCTCGGTTTCGGATTTCAATTAGCTCATTCAGATTTAAGTCTCGACATAATTTCCCGAGGTGACAACTCCAATTCAACTTTTTGATCGCCCATTCAGATTTGTGAATCAGTTCTGCAGGTAGATGGCATGGTTTGCCATAGATCATCCTAAAAGGTGAAGTACCGAGTGGAGTTTTATATGTTGTCCTATAGGCCCACTGAACCTGATCCAATAGTTTTGACCAATCTTTCTTATCTAGACGAACCAACTTTTGAAGTATACTCTTCACCTCTCTATTAGAAACCTCTGCCATGCCATTAGATTGAGGATGATATGGGTTGGCTATTCTATGTTCAAATTTGTACTCCTTAGCCAAAGATCTCATTTCCCTATTCACAAAGTGGCTACCTCCATCAGAAATCAAAACTTTTGGTATCCCGAACCTTGCAATGATATTATTCTTGATAAACTTACAGATGGTTTTGCTAATCTGCGGTTCGGGTTGGAATAGCCTCTACCCATCTAGACAAATAATCAACCGCTAACAAGATGTACTCAAATCCATTGCTATTGGGAAAGGGACCCATAAAATCAATCCCCCATGCATCAAAAACATCACAGAAAATCATTGGTTGCATGGGCATTTCGTCTCTATAACCAACGATCCCTCCCATCCTTTGACAATTTGGGCAAGACCGTACAAATTCATTAGCATCACGAAATAAGGTCTGCCAGTAAAATCCACATTGGAGTACCTTGTGTGCGGTTCTTTTTCCCCGAATGGTGCCCTCCAGCCTCGAGAGTATGACAATGTGTGAGGAGACTCTGGTATTCTTCCTGAGGAATACATCTTCTCCAGACACAATCCGCTCCTTCATAAAAAAGGAAAGGATCGTCCCATTGGTATTTTCTTGAATACGACTTCAGTTTATCAATCATTCTCTTGGTCCAACCAAAGGGAACCTTCTTGGAGACAAGATAGTTCACGATGTTGGAATACAATGGGGTTGAATCAATAGACAAACATATTCGTCTAGAAAAGTCTCTTTACTAGGTCCAGTGTCAGGATAATCATTTTTCTCAATTCGGGAAAGGTGATCAGCAACAACATTCTTTATTCCAGGTTTATTCTTTGATCTCCAAATTAAATTCCTGGATTAACAAGATCCACCTCAAAAGACGTGCCTTGGCATCTTTCTTATCCATGAGTTATCTAATTACCGTATGATCAGTGAAAATTGTCACCTTAGAGACCAATATATATGACCTGAATTTTTCAAGAGCCCAAACAACCGCGAGCATTTCCTTTTCAGTCACTGTATAATTTTTCTGTGCAGGATCCAATACTTTGCTCGCGTAGTGAATTGCATAAGGGATTCCATCCCGTCTTTGTCCAAGCACATCTCCGACAGCGAAATCCGATGCATCAGTCATGATCTCAAAGGGAAGAGACCAGTCGGGAGCTTGTAATATTGGTGATTCACATATTTTCTTTTTGAGGAGCTCGAAGGCTTCAAGACATTTGTGATTTACAATAAACTCGGTGTCTTTTCCTAAGAGCTCAGTCAGTAGGCGGGTGATCTTTGAAAAATCTGGGATGAACCTTCGATAAAATACAACATGCCCTAGAAAAGACCGCACTGACTTGACGTTGGTTGGTGGCTCAAGTTTCTTGATCACATCCACCTTGGCAGGGTCGACCTCCATTCCCTTTTTGGAGATGACATGCCCCAACACGATACCCTCAGTCACCCTAAAGTGACTCTTCTCCCAAGAAAGTACCAAATTAACCTCCCTGCATCTCTCGAGGACTCGATCCAGGTGTGCTAAACATGTATCAAATGAATCACCACGGACCAACAAGTCATCCATGAAGACTTCCAGGAAATCACCCACTATTTCGACAAATATGACAATCATGCACCGCTGAAATGTGCCTGGGGCATTACAAAGCCCGAATGGCATGCGCTTGAATGCGTAGGTACCGCAGGGACATGTAAACGTGGTTTTTTCTTGATGCTCGGGAGCAATAGCTACTTGATTGTAGCCAGAGTACACATCAAGAAAACAGAAGAATGCTTTCCCTGCAAGTCTCTCCAAGATTTGATCAATAAATGGCATTGGAAAGTAATCTTTCTTGGTCGCAGCATTCAGGCGCCTGTAATCGACACAGACACGCCACGACGTGGGTACTCGGGTTGCGATCTCTACCCCCTCCTCGTTGGTGACCATCTAGATTCCTGACTTCTTCAGGACGACATGAAGGGGGGCCACCCACTTGGAGTCAGAAATGGGGTATATAAAACCTTCTTTGCACCATTTCTCGATCTCTTTCTTAACCACTTCCCAAAATAATCGAATACAGCCTTGGCGGTTCTTAAGAATGGTTTTCCCAAAATAATTTGCGACTCTTTCCAATGGTTCGGGGTCTCCATATCAAGGACAGTGAAGTCCACTTTGTATTCCGTACCCTCAACCATAATGATAACATTTTTCACTTCTTCCTTAGGTCTTTTAGTAGATTTGTCAGCGAATTGGAGTAAAGATAGTGATTTCTGAAGAGGTCCTAACTCCAATCGGTAATATAAGGCTAAGGGAAGAAGATTGATGGAAGAACCATTGTCGAGAAGTGTAAGTGCGAATGCAATACTTCCAATGCGGCTTTCCACATAATGAGTACCAAAATCTCTTTTCTTTCTTGGTAAATGTTGGTTTCTGACGCATTTGGTAGTGGCCACTGTCAGAACATGGGTCTCCACAAACTGATTTGTTTTCTTTGTACAAGTCCGGGTGGGGGTACATTTCATTTCAAATATTTCTGAAATGCCGGATTACTAGCCACATATTGATCAAAGGGTACCTTCACTGTGATGTTCTGTTGACTGAACTTTTCCATCGCTGGGTCACTCTGGATAATTTTCTTTTGTTTTCCTTTCATAAGAGCATGGGGGAAAGGAATGGAAGCATTTGAGACAGGAGAAAGAGATCCAGAATCATAAATCAGAGCATCTTTATTGGACTTGGTGTTTTTATTACAATCATAATGTTTTGGATAATAATGATGTTGCTGAAATGGTGACAAAGGTATTTTTGCAGCAACTAGAGGTTCAAGGTCCTCTGTGGTCTACACAGATGCTTTCCCTTATTTCGAGCTGAAATCCTCGAGCGTCCTTCGTCTTCATCCTCAGAAGCATCCTCCGGTTGATCTTCCGAGTCATGATGGTCAGCTTCCCTTGCCCGGTCAGGTACGACCATGGTCCTTCCGCTCCTGAGGGACATGGAATTGATATTGTCAAACGAAAGGATCTCGTGTTCAGATGTGGAAAATCTGAGTAGTATACCTGATTATTGTATTGAGATGACTAAGATTTGTTCAAGCTATCGGGGTTGGCTTGAACTTGGGCGGGAATGGCTGTGGCTGGGGTTGTTTGTTCATCCTTCCAACGGGATAGACGATTAACATCTACCCGTAGATCGTACAGTTCATTCCGGAAGCTGCGAATTTCCTCCAGCATTTGTTTCTGGATATCAACCGGGTCTTCTGGAGGTTTGGATGATCGAGATGCTTGATTTGGAGCTTGATACTGTTGACGATGTTGTTGAGGTTGGTTCTGACGGTCGTGTGATTGCTGCTACCTCGAGGGCTGATTGTGTTGTGGAGCGGTGGGAAATGCGGCATTGTAGAAGGTGGGTGGACGTTGATATTGCTGACGGTCCCCCGTATAACCCTGTCAGGTATTATCCTGTATGTACCATATGCTGTTTATCTCGAATGTCAGAGGCGGGGCTTCTGTGACTGTCTCGGCTGGAGGAGGTGACTGATGGGAAGGTTGGGCATATGATTGGTCCTGAGTCCACGGTTGCGGTTGTCCAGAGCCTGGCTGCTCTTGGACATGATGCACATGATAAATCGGGACCGTAGGTGCAGTAGGCATCCCTATCTTGGATACCTTCTCAGTGAGTTCCTCCATTTGCTTTGGAAACTGGGAGAGCCGGTTGTCGATGTCGTTCACCCTTTTATTAATGTGAACCACAACTGTTAATTTATCTGTGATGATGTTCATGTTGGGAAGCAAGTCCTCTGCTATTTCTGCGACAATTTGTTTCCTTCCTTTGGCTTGATAGGTGTTCAATGAATCAGTGTAAGCTCTACAAGCAATTTGTGAACGGCTAGTCTCCGCCATTAGCTCCAGTATTTTCCAGACGGTATCATCTCCTCGGGATGTGTAGTTTCCTCCACAGGCAACGCTGACTAATCCCTGAGTCCCGTGGTTAAGGCCAGAATAGAGGGATTGGACCAGGATGTTATTATCTAGGTCATGGCAGGGACATTTTTGCAGCAGATCTTTAAATCTATCCCATGCATCACAAAGTGGTTCATTTGGCATCTGAGAGAAGCTAGTGATGCGAGTCCTCATTTGATTGGTTCGATTCAATGGGTAGAATTTTTTCAAGAATAGATTCTTGAACCTATCACAGGTGGTCACCGTCACTCCCAAATTTTTCACCCAGTAATCTTCCTTAACCTTCAAGGCGAAAGGTAATGCAGTGAGACGAATGCAGTCTTGGCTGACTTGTGGGTGCCTCTGATTAGAACATACTAGCTCCAAATCACGTAAGAATTCATAAGGTTCTTCATCAGAATTACAATGAAATTGTGGTAATTGATTCATGAAGTGTGGCTTCAGTTCATGGTGAACCTCAGGATGAGGTGGCTGCAAGTAATTTATGACTCTATATTGCCCGAGATTGTATGCATCCTCCATTGGTGGTTCTCCCTCTGCATTCATTCTTTCTAGTTGTTCCCTCATTAAATTTTGTTGCTGCTCAGATGCAACTAGTCTTGCGAGAATCACTTGCATCGAATCTTCATTGACGTCATCTTCAGGATTGGTCTTCTTTGGAGGCATTTTTTGTGAGTTCTTCTTTTCACCTTCAGATTGTGAAAAATAGGAGTCAATAGTTTGAAGAGAATTATAAGATGAGGATTCCAGGGGAAGGTGTCCCTGAACCCAAGGTGGTTCTGAGTAAGAGTGGCTCAGAGCATTTGAGACTGGAAAGTTTGTGGTGGTTAGAAAAGGGTTTGTTGAGTTCGAATAGAAATTACCACAATTTTCCATTCTCGAATTCAAGAGATTATCAAGAGGTGTATGGATGTTGATCTAAGTACTAGTGAGGTATTAAGTTTTACGCACAGATCAAACACAATACAAAATTTTGTTTCACCAACTCACACAGTGAAGGTCGTAAGAGTTCAACCAATTATCTTGTTTATTTTAAATGGTGAAAAGACAATATTGTTAGCGAGCTGAATTTTTGGATTTGGGCTCTAGCCTTAAGTGTCGTCTCTCGCTCACTCAAAAAAAATAACATCCAAGGTCGGGGTTGCTCTCCCGCAGAAATTCTTGATTTTATGGGTTATTTTGAAATCAGCTATATTTAGCAGTCCCAATTTTTGTTAGGTGGTCACTGAAAAATTAGATGAGCACAAATACATGTCTACCGTCCAGTCCCAATTTCCTTGAAAGTTATGTTATAAAATAAGAGAGAGGAATTCGGGAAAAGCCGATGCACGCGGAAAACTATGATGAATGCTCAGTTAGAAGACTTACAGTGAATCCTCGCAATCTCCATGTGGGATGCTAGACATAATTTAAAAATTATTCTAAATGAAATGCAAGCCGATGAAAAACCGCACCTAAGCAGAAAGTTCTATTAGCGGAAAGAATTGATTTAAATTTGGCTAAGTTGAACGATCTATGTGCGTCTCAGTTAATGTGCAGTGTGGCTTAAGATCCTACGAGCACAAGCAAAAATATAAATGCTCTGAGAGCCGTATGTGCATGTCTATCCTAATCGCCACTCAAGTTGGGCCCCACCCTCACCGGAGAGTGAAACAGGCCACGACACACCACAGAATAAAGTCAGAGGTCTTTTTACACACGCGAGAGTCCAAACGGACAACGCTGTAAATAAGCAATTAATTACAAAGATTTATAAATTGCAGGAATTAAAAACCTAGACTCTACGCTCTCTCACGACTCGACTCGATCTTAAATTAATTGCGATTTTTTTAGGAGTTCGGTGAAGATGCTTCGGTTTCTTGAAAAACCGCTCCACGTACAAAGTACATCGCAAGAAAAATAAGAGAGAAAATGTAAGAGAGTGACTTAAAAATATATGAAAAATTAGTGCTGAAAATAAATTGCAGGAAAAAAATGGAATTTACAATGCGAAATTCGGGGGTCAGACTACCCGAATGCGGAAAACCGAACAAAAAAATTCAAGATAAAAATCTAAGCCGCTTGCCTCCCCGGCAACGGCGCCATCTGACGTATCCGAAAATGCTGCGTTAAAAAAGTGTTTTTATCGTTCGTCTTAAGGAATGATTAGTCGTGCGTAGTAGGCAGCAATCGGAAACGGTCAAGAAAATAACCACAAATAATATGTTCAAATTTTAATCGTGTGGTTTTATGTTTATTTTACTTGGGCAAGTCCCAAGGTCGATCAAAGGAGGCAAAGGAACAACCTGGAATTAAGTCTATCAAAGTTCGTGTTCGGTTTTCCGAGGCGGTCTTTTTTTGGAACATTCAATGCAATAAAGGGTGCAAAATGCAAATTCGGCCTTAGTTTAGTGACTAAAATGTAAATTTAAACCAAAGGAAGTCCGAAAAATATGAAATTAGGCCACGATGTAAATTATGATGAAATGAGTGCACTATAATTTTTTTTAGAGTTTTTGGATGTAATATGATTTTTTTATGGATTTTTAAATGCAAAGAGAATGAATTTCAATATTTAATTATGATAAATATTAAACCTACTTATTTTAAAGAAATAAAATTATCTAAGATCTATCACTAAGTGACGAATCTCAGAAAATCCTAAACCTTGAAAATGCGGGGTTTAATACCTATTGAAAATTAAATACTAAAATATGAAAAATGATTTTTATAGGGCAAAGTATGCATGAAAATGCAAATCTTTTTGGGCACAATGTTAAGCACAATTAACTCTAGAATATGTCATTTTTCAGGGTTTTTTAGAGCAATGGTTAATCAACTATCAATTTCAGTGCAAGAAATGGGCAAAATACGACAATTTCCACAAAATAATTATTTATTAAATAACCATTAATCAGAAAAATACCCACAATATGCAAAGACGTAGAGAATTAATCAACAAACATCATGCTATTTTTTGGATTAATAAAATAATGTAAAGAAGGTCTGAAATCGCAGGGGAACATAGGGGTACAGATGCAATATAAATAAGATAAATAGAAAGCAGTGGGGGGCCTAGGAGTAGTTACCAATAAAATAAGGGTGAATATGCTATTTTGCCAGATGGTCACGTGCGAAGCACGTGACCTTTAGCTGGCGGATTTGAGGAGTAAATAGCGGAACCGTTGGGAGCCTTCGATTAAAATTTCCAAGTGGTCACGTGCTAGGCACGTGACTCTTGATCTTTGCGAATACAGAAGCTTCCGGGGGCGTCGATGCAAAACGTCCCCTCACTCCCGTGCGAAGCACGCGAGGAGGGTCTCGGCCCTGAGGATTGGCTGTTGTGGATATGAAGCAGCGGAGGAAGGCACGGTGGGCCAAGCGCCTGTAGGTGCTGCTGGAGAGGTCGAGGCGGTGGCTGGCCGTTGGTGGTGCGGAGGAGGTGAACGGTGATGACGAAGCTGGTGGTCTTTGAATATGAACGTAGATGGCGTGGCCGACACACGGCTGTAGGTCTTTGGTGAAGTGGTGGACCTGTGTCGATGCGTCGGAGGCGGAGGCGAAGCTTCGACTGGAGATGATGAACGGTAAGGCGGAGGTGTCGAAGACGGTCAGAGAAGAAAGCGGTAGTGTGGCTCCGGAGGTCGAAGAGAGAGAGGGAGTACCTGGAGATAGGGGCTCGATGGCGACTGGTGGCCTGAGCAATGGCAGTGGCGGAGGTGCTTAGCTACGACGAGGAGGTCGGCCTCGGATAACGCCGTCTCTGTGGTTGTCACGACTGGAGGTGTAATTCGGCTGATGATCGTTGAAGGGTCGGTGGTGGGGGTTTTATAGGATGTGGGGTTTCGACCGGAGAAGGAAGGGGGGTAGGCCGGGATTCGATTGGGAATCGCGAGGATACGAGGACGAGGAGAAGATCCTGAATGAGGCGGCGGTGGCGAGATTTGCGGGGCGACGATCGGAGATGGTCGGGATGTGGCGGAGATGCGAGATACACGACGTAAAAATCGAGGCGGTGGTGCCTGTTTTGGCAAAGGAGGCAGAGATAGACGAAACATAGGTGTCGTCCGATCGGCCGAGATAGGACAGCCCCTGATGAGCCATGTGGCGGAGCGATAAGGAGGAGGAGGAGGCACGTGAGACGCACGTGCCAATTAATATATATTTTTTATTTTAATTTTTTTATAAAAACGATATCAAAAATATCTCAAAAATGGTTGACACGTGGCGGCACCAGGTGCTGCCCCGTGTCAGCACCAGATAATTCAGAAAATAAATCATTTATAAAATCAATAATAAATAGTAAATGACCTTGGATTAAAACAGTTTCTTCACGAAAGTTGCTCGTCTTGATATGATCTACAACTTTCATGAAGACATCAAAATCAAAATCGATCGTCTGCACAAAGTGAATTTTTGGGGTATTCTATGTACATAGAATACTTTAATTTTGGGGTTTTGTAATTTTTATGTCATTTTTAAGATCAAATAAAAATCCGAAAAATTACGTTAAATCAAAGATAAATAAAGACACCTTAATCTAATTTTTTTTTGGATTTTTATAATAGATTAAATAAGTATATAAAATAGTAGGTCAAAAACCGCTAAATTACACAATATACAAAAGAGGCCCAAAACCCAACTTTCACATATGAGCTCCGATTCACTTGAACTTAGTCTCGTTTTGAAGGTAATTGAATGAACATTAGTTCAAAAGTGAGTAGGATTGAATCGGACATTGGATGAGGGAGATATGAGGGTTTTAGGCCGAAAATCTTGAAATTAGGGTTTGGGTTTTTGGTCCTCTTATTTGGGTTAGTTATTTTTTTGTATTTTTCCTTTATTATTTTTAGTGATATGTACACAGTGGAAGTGGTTTTGGGTCATTCGGAGTTAGCATGAAAGAGTTAAAAATCCAAGAAGTTAGGCTATTTACAGGTCATTTTGGCTTGGTTTTTTGGCTTCTTATTTTGTGATTTAAAAATCCAAGAAGTTAGACTAAAATGCAATTCTTTCGAAATCATGCACTAATGCTAATTATGCAGAATAGATGCAAATATGTTGTTGATTTTAGGGGATTTGAGCTTAATAAATGAGATTTAGAGTGATAAATACGCGATTCATCAAATATAGCACCCATATATTTCAAACTAGGGAAGTGTAGATTATTAAGTCTCAAACCCTAATGACTAAGGTCGGTTAACTCATACTCTCAAGACCCCAAAAATCGAGTTTTCTCAAATCCTTAATCCATGAGTGATAATGAATGTGTCAGGAATACACTAACTCTTAAGTTAATGATTTTTGTAATTTTGATTCTACAAATTTTTATGGATTTTTCGAGCTTCATTTGGAGATAATGACAGCCCAAGCTCATATGAATAATTGCATCAACTTCCAACCTGTATGAGTATAAGTATGGATTGTCAGACGGTTACTGTATTACTTCAAGACGGTGTCATTCACATTGTCTTTTAACCACCCACTCTACTAACGGAGACACTAGTTCCCTCATTGAGAAGTAGCTACTCATTTTTAAGTTCAGTAGTTAGAATCGCTGCTAAGAAAAAGTTTTATTTTTTTTTTATTTTTATGGGATTTTTGAGTAAGGTTAGAGAAAATGCCAATTAGTCTCATTTTAATACCTTATTTTCGAAAGAATTTTGAAAACATTTTCCAATCCATGTCACATAATATATAAATATTTTTAAATTATTTTTCAAATGATTTTTAAAATGAGTGAACCACATTTTTCAAAACATTGTCAAATTTTTTCAAAACTGTGTCACATAATTAAGAAAATTTATCAAAGCTTTACATATATTTTTATGAAAATCAGTTCACAAAATAATATACCCTAGCCCCATTATTTTCAAAAATTTCAAAATATGAACTATGGCTAAAGTATATACAAAATATATACAGTACACTCCCCTAAACTTAGCTTTTTTATGTCCTCGAAGCACAAAAGTGATATGAAGCTATAGCACATGCTGGAATTTATGAAAGCACACGGGAACTGACTTGGGAGACCCCCCCTCATACATAGATTAAGAATAACCTAAGTATAGGAAGATGATTGCAGGAATGGTTCAAATGAGTGGAGAGAATGATAGGAGCTCGGTTGCCCCCTAATACTTAGATCAACAGGAGCCTAAGTAGAGAAATATGCGATAAGGATGGAGGGACCATAGGTGAGTCCTCAAAGAATGTATAATGTTCCTTCTATTCTTAAACTAAAAATCATAAAAATACCAAAAATCATAATACTCTAAAAAAATTAAAAAATCAGTAAAAAAAATCTATAAAATTCTAAACAAAATAGATTTCCATTGTTTATTTTTGTTTATATTACCTACTTTACATTTAAAATGGTTTTGGGCATTTTTGAACTCATTATCTATTTTTAAAACCCAAAATAATTTGACACATATATTATGTCCACTATTTATATATATAATACATTAAAAATACATAAACAAATTACAAAAACTATACAAAAAATCCCAAAATAGAGAAAATATTTAAAATGCAAAAAAAATAATTTTGGAATTTTGATTATATTTACATATATTTAAAAATATAGAACCTTATATATAATATATATTTTATAATAGTTATATACGTATTATTATTATTATTATTAATTATAAGTACCTAATATATATTTAAAACCTTTAAAAAAAGGATTGTTATTGTATATATTTCCTTTTATTTATTTACTTATATAGTATATCCTTATATATTTTTTATAATATCCATATTATTATTACTACTACATATAGATATAGATAGATAGATAGATACATATCATATCGTAAAAAAATTAGAAATTAGAAAAACTAAAATTAAAATAAAAATATATAATATCATTTAAACATAAAAACATTTTAAAATAAATAATAATTAAAAACCTACAAAAATAAAAAAAATAAAAAGAGTATAAACATACTTATTTTTTAATTTGAGTAATTAATAATTATTTATCTATCAAGTTTGCTCTCAATGGTTCAATCCCTACACTTGCTTGTTATACACATCTTATGTAGTATATAATAAATTTCACCCATTTCCTTATTGTTTCATATATATTGTGAGTTGATTATTTGTCTAAGAGGATTGTTTGAATTCTGAGCACTGTCTCCCCTTGTACTTAGGAAAAAATATCCGTAAGTATATACTGGAATATCAACCGGAGAGGAGATAGGTGATGAGACGAGGAATGAGCATATGAAGTCACTCACCCCCTATAGTTAAGATGAAGCATATACTAAGTATAGAGGTAATGAATTATGAAAACAAAGCAGAAAATACACTAGAAAAGAATAAAAGAATAAGAGAAGAAAACTAAAGGAAGAGTTTTTGAAGGACATTATCTAAATCTTTGTTGTTGTGTTGGTTGTGAAGCATTCGTAAATGATTTCTTGAAATGCATCAACAACGGTCAATAAATTTTCATGATCAAGATATGGCTTCAACAAGTGCCCATTGACTACAAATACTTGTGTGTTAGCTGACAAGTTTGATATCTCGACGCTTTTGTTATCACACACTTCTTTAATTCTGAATGGCCCTGTCCATTTACTTCTTAATTTTCCCGGGTATATCTTCAACATTGGTCAAAGAGCCACGCTTTCTATCTAGTCTCTAAGGTCGTTTATCTGATGTGCTTGTCATGCCATCATTTAAACTTCTCCTTGTACATCAAGGTATTATCGTAGGCATAGTCTCCGAATTCCAGGATCTTTGGAAGCATGACAAGAATATGTAGGTGTGATATATGTTTTTGGAAAGAAAATGATTGATAGCAACTGTTGGACATGTGAACCCATGACGAGCCACTATGCAATAAATGTTATTGCAAATATCATTCCCTGATTAGAAATGAAGAATAATTAATTTGCATAATAGGTCCCTCTGTACAATTGGGATTATGTACCATAGCCATCTTAATAATCATACAGCTGTTGATTCGATAATTGAATCATAGAGGCTGGTGCTTGGATGAATATCTAAAGGGTTAGATTGAGGGCACATCAAGCACTGTCAAATGATTATTAAGATCTCCAGCTTGAGTAGGAGATGGCAATCCTTTCTCACATAGGCTGATATCTGACCGACCTCTTGATGCAGGTCCTCTGCATGGGAATAGTGATTCGGAGGTCTCAGATTAGTTAGGTCAAAGGGTTGACTTAACGAGATCGAGATAACCTAAGTCCTATGTTGAATGCTGTCATAGCATAGGCACACATCCTCTGACCGAAGATAGATGTGTTACTATATGTCTGAGTGTGTACATTTGGCATTCCGATAGGTTGATGACCTAACCAAGGTCTATAGACCGTCATGCTGGTGTGCATGTAAGGGCATATGAGTAATAGGATCTCTCAAAGGGATCATACATGTTAACTTATGAATCGGAAGACATGAGCTCACTCGTGAGGTATTGGGACCGATCAAATTCCATGCATGGTCGTCGTGCTTTGGAAGCATGACAATAATTTGAAGGTATGATATATATGTTGGGAAAGCATATAATCGATACCAACTCCAATGACCAAGATTGAGAAACATGATGATCAAACCCTGAAGAAGATAGTGTAAAATTGATCTACATCTTCAGGTTGATCTTAGGTCTTCCAGTATGCATGATGTATAGGTATTGGGAATACCTGAGGGTGATGTGATCATAAATGATTTTATAACCATGACGCTTCCATTCTGAGGGAGTGATGAAACAGGTTTGGATTTTAGTGACTCCTCTCAATAGAGAAGCAATCTGATCTTGGTCCAAGTGTTGGACAGTGGTCTGAATGATATTCAGATGTCATGAGAAGATTAGATTTGCGGTCTTGATTTAATCAAGCATATGTGGGAGGTACATAAGATCTGGATTTGAGATGAGATGTCAACATCCAAGTCACTATACGTGGAACAATACAATCGCCTTGTCCTTATCTCCATGTATCTTGGAGAAAGCACATTATTCTTGAAGGAGTTCAAGAATAATTCATTTGATGAATTATATATATGAGCAACAAGATACTGATAATTAAATGAGATTTAATTATCAAGAATAATATGAATGGGATTCGTATTATGAGAATTAGTATCCAAGATAATTAAATGGGACTTAATTATCAAGGAATACAGATTGTGGATAGTGCTATCCATAATATCTGTGTATATATTATAAATATGATTTATAAAATATTAAAGAGAGCACCTTTGTAAATATCATTTGTTAATTATTAATGTCAATTGGATTCACACTAAGGCAATTAATTGGAAATGTAATTTACAATTTAGTTTGGGCTGTGAATATAATTCACATATTTTCAATGGCATCATTGAAATATTCACTAATTAATTAGGAATTAATGTAGTGGATAATTTTTCAATAGATATACACTAATTAATTTGGAATTAATTTAGTGGATAATGTTGCAAGATAAATAAGAGATAATGATATGAATTAAAAGGAGGAGATAATCCACCAAATCACGAGGTGGCGTCACCCATGACTTGGTCATGGGTGATGCCCCATGATTTTGGAGGATTATTATCCTATTTTAATTAATATCTCATTATCTTGTGTTTATTGATTTATTTATTGAATTAAATTATGTTGATGATAATGCAACATGTATTTAACTTAAAATAAAATAATATGTTGTTGTTTTTGAACACCAATTGGCAATTGATTTAATATACATATCAATCTAACCATTGATTTTGTATATGCCATGAATTGTGATCCATGGACTTCCAAATTAGTATATAAAGAGGGCAACCCTAGCCTCTTCAAGCCACAATAACATGAAGAGTACACACCTACTCTCTCTCTCTCTCACTCTTTCTCTCTCATTCTCGTCCTCTCTCTCTCTAAGGTGGTCGTTCATCTTGTGCTTTGAGGGAAGAAGCAATCGTTTCCACGCCAGTTCGATATCGCTTCAATTGCTCGTGGATCTCCTTCGATGGATTTCATTGGACGAAATCAGGTACTTCAAGGCTTGGATCTTCATCTTGCAGGAGGAACGCATCTCATCATTGCACCCGCAAGTGCCATCTTCGTAGATCGGACCTGAGTCAGGAGGATCTCTTGCTTTAGAGTTCTTGTGATCGCAACCACGCTTCAAGAGGTATTTCTAATATTTTCGGGTTTGATGAAACGATCCAAGAAATGTTCTTGTGATCATGTGGTTTCATCTCTTGATTTAAATTTTTTTAGTTTCTGTTGCATCTAGCAACTAGTGTGACTACTCGTCCCAATCACATGAGATGCGATCACCACGCTTCCGTGATGCACTTGAGGATTCCTCGTATCCTTCACCAACTCCCAATGACTGAATGAGAAACTTAATGATAAAACCCTAAAGATGACAATGTAAATTGATCTATACTTCTGGATTATTCTAGGTCTTCTAGTATGCAGGATGTACATATATTAGGAATACCTGACGGCGATGTGATCATAAATGATTGTATAATCACAACGCTTCCATTCCGAGGAGTGATGAAACATGTCTGGATTTTAGTGACTACTCTGTTAGAGAAGTGATATAATCTTAATCTAAATGTTGGACATTGATCTGAATTTGATTCAGATGGAATGTGAATATAAGATATACGACTTTGATTTAATCAAGCATCGATGGGAGGTCACCAAGATCTGGATTTAAGAGGTAATCTCAATATTCAAGTCACTATACGTGGAACGTACAATCAACTTATCCTTATCTTCAAGTATCTGTGGATAAAGCTCATTGTTCTTTAAAGAGTTCAAGAATAATTTTAATGTTGAAATATGTATCTGACCATTGAGATATTGATAATTAAATGTGATTTATCTGTCATGTATAATATGAATAAGATTTATATTATTTAAATACATGATAATTATGATCCAATATAATTTAATATGATTTAATTATCAAGGATATGAATCATGTGTATAGTGTTATCCATATTATTTCTATATATATTATAAATGTGATTTATCATATATTAGATAGAGATTATTGTAAATCATATTTAAATATTAATTTTTCATGTGAATTGGATTCACATTTGAAATTAATTAGAAATACAATTACATCTTATTTTGGGGTTCTGAATATGGTGCACAATTATTTAATGACATGATTGCAATATTCACAAAATTAATTTGGAATTATTTTACAACGAAAGTTGTTGTAACTGTATATGAAGGATCATGTGAGATTTATTATCTCACAAAATTAGAAGGCCAACACCTTCATGTTTTGGAGGGTGGACAACTACTCTTTGACTTGTTCTCAAGGGTGGTCGTCCCCCCCCTTTTAGGAAGGTGGGTGGGACTTCTTCCTAATCCTTCTATCCTAATTGATTTTGTTCAAATTAAATATGTTTATTATTTAATATATTTAATTTAATATAAATAATTTTTGTTTTGTTTTTACAACAAAATCAAGGTAATTGAATAGAAACATAAATCAATCTCAATCTGTGGATACCCAAAATACTATAAAAGAGAAAGCAACCTTAGCTCTTCTTTTACACACAACAATTGAGTAATATCTCTCTTTCATTCTCATATTACACACCCCATCTCTCCCTAGTGATTGTCCATGTTGTGCCCTACAGAGAACCGTCATCATTGTCACGTCGTCGTGCCATTGCTTTGACCGCTTGTGGATCTTCGTCTCCTTCAACATGCCTCGCTTGTGAAAAGACATCAGACCTCGTGTGATGATATCAGGTGGTTCAACTTGTATTGCAAGGAGTACACGTCTCATCAGTGCGCTCACAAGTGTCTTCTCCATAAGATCGAACATGAGACAAGAGGTCTCTTCCTTTGGGGACTTGATCGCAAGCACGCTTCAATAGGAAATCCTACATCCTACTTGTGATTAGATGAAATGATCCAGGAAGTGTTTTCAGATCATGTGGTTTCATCTTATAATTTTTTTAAATTCAACTGCATCAAGCAACTAGTTTTAGTACTTGCTCTTATTGCATATGATGCGATCTTCACGGTTCTGTGATGCGCTAAAAGATCTATCAATATCCGTCCATGTTATATCACATGTATAAAATGAGATAATCTAACACTCAACTCATGGCTTCATTGAAGTCTGAAGAAGATGTATAAAGAAAGGGAATACTACTTGCAGTGTAATGGTTCCACATGTCAGGGGGAAGCACGGTCTGAAGCAAGGATCTCGGAAGGATCCGGCGTAGAAGAAGAAGAGGAAGAGTTAAGTTGTTGGCTCATCTTTAAATTCTTCCACACTGATAACATCAAAGAAGAACAATGTCTATCATCACTACAAGAAGTTGGGGCACTAGAAGCGTAACTACCTAGAGTATCTTAAAATAACAAAGAAGGTAAAGTCCAAGCAGGTATAAATTCCATTTTCATCATTGAAATCAATTTTCTCATAGGAGAGAAGGTAGTTGAATCATCAATTATAATGCTTATGTTCATGTATGCAATTTGTTTCATCTATTTCAAGAAAATAGGAATCTTGATGAAGGGGAGATAGTCATCCAGATGGGATCTAATGAAACTGTTGTAGCAGTCGTCGTCGGTCCCTGTAGACTAACATTATCTAGTGGAAGAACCTAATACTTAAAGAGTGTCTTTATATTCCAGATGTTTGAAGGAGTCATATATATATGTATCTAAGTTAGTTAGAAATAGATATTTGTTTCTGTTATATAACAAACTTGTCAAAATTCGTTATGATAAATATATTGCGAATGGTGTTCTAACTTCTAGTGGATTCTATGAATTGAGCATTGATGAATATGTCATGAATGTAACTATCACTAAGAAAAATCTAAAAATAACCGAATAGGATGGAAATCATTCAAACATGATTTGACATCAAAGGCTTGGTCATTCATCTGTTGATAGGATCAATAGATTTATAAAGGATGGACCCTTCAGTTTTCTACTTGTTTAAACTTTGCCTACCTAAGAACATTTTATTTGAGGTAAAATGACTATGATGCCTTTTCGTAACAAGGTTGCACGATGCAAAAATATTCTTGACCTAATACTTTACGGTCTATGTGGTCCCTTCAGTACTGTGACCCAAAATGGATATCATATTATTTGATGTTTATTTATAACCATTCATGGTACGGGTTTATCTTCTTGCTACATCATAAATCTGAAACCTTTGAAAAGTTCAAAGAGTAAATTGATTTGGTTGAAGACCAAATCGATAAGAAGATTAAACATATTCAATCTGACCGAGGTCATAAGTTCCTCTTAGATGAATTTAAAGAATACCTAAAAGCAAAAGGAATGTCTCCAATCTCAGTCCTCCTGGAACTCCCCAACTCAATGGTGTTGTTGAAAGATGCAACATGAGCATCATGGAAACGGTCAATTCAATTATGAGTGAGCATATTCACCACTTTGTTTCTGGGGATATGCCGTAGAGACTATAATATATATCATTAACAAGATTCCTAGCAAAATGTACCTGAAACTGCTCATGAGCTTTGGTATGGCACCAAACCTAGTGTTAGTCACTTGAGGATTTGGGGTTTCTTGCTCCATGCGAAAATGTGGATGCAAGTAAGTTGGAATCTGACAATCAAGAGTGATACTTCATTGGGTATGTAAAGGATAGTATTGGATACCAAATTTACGACCTTGTGACTCGAAAGGTATTCATATCTAGAGATGTAAAATTTATAGATGATGACTTCCTTTAGAGTCAAAACAATAATGATGTGAAGGAACTCATTAATTCCCCTAAGGATATTGAGCTTCTTGAATCAGAAATTGAATATGTAAATGAAGATGTAACACCCATATTTCTTTTAAGGAGTTCGAGTGTGGTTGCACTACCTGAAAGGTACTGATTCAATGTGTCATGAGAAATTAATAATTATATGGCTTCATTTATGAAGCACTAATGGATCATGACATGGATAGATGGATGCTAGCAATGAATTTTTAAATAGACGCCATGCATAAGAAGGATGTATGGACTCTAGATGATCCACGTAGAGGGGTAAAACCAATTTGGTGTAAATGTATCTTTAAGAGAAAGAGGGGACCTAATGGCAAGGTAGAGATTATTAAAGCACGACTCATAGACAAAGGTTAAACATTTAGTGAAGGCATGAACTATGATGAGACATTATCTCATGTAGTTATGCCCATCAGGGCGCTACTAGCTATAATTGCATATCTTGAATACAAAATGTGGCATATTAATGTCAACATGCTTTCCTCAATGGATATTTTGAGGAGGATATCTATATGGAGTAGCCTTAGGCCTTCATAATTGAGGAAGGAAAAGTATGCGAGTTAAATAAATCCATATATGGGTCCAAGCAAGCTTATCATAACCGACACATAATATTTGATGAAACCATAAAAAGTTATGATTTTGTTAAGAATCCTGATTAACATAGTGTGTACAAGAAGATTAGTGGGAGCTCCATTTCGTTCAATGTGCTTTATGTAGATGACATATTTACCATTGGGAATGATACACGGATGACGAAATTGAGGAAAGAAAAATATGCAAGTTAAATAAATCCATATATAAGCTCAAGCAAGCTTACCGTAGCCGAAACATAATATTTGATGAAACCATAAAGAGTTATGATTTTGTTCAGAATCATGATTAACAAAGTGTGTACAAGAAGATTACTGGGGGCTCTATTTCATTCAATGTATTTTAGGTAGATGGCATCATTATCATTGGGAATGATACACGAATGAGGACCAGTGTTAAGAATTGGTTGTCCCATACCTTCTAGATAAAAGATCTTAGAGAAGCCTCTTGTATCTTGGGTTTGAATTTGTTCGAAAATTGAGAAAAAAGGACTTCGGGATTGTCTAAACACTGATACATTAATAAGATGTAGAAATGTTTATATATGTTTACTTCCAAGAAGCATTCCTTTTCTTAAGACAGGGTATGCACCTATCTAAAGAAATGACACCTCAAAGACTCCTCAGGCCTTCATAACTGAGGAAGGCAAAGTATGCAAGTTAAATAAATCCATATTTGGGCTCAAGCAAGCTTATCGTAGCCTAAACATAACATTTGACGAAACCATAAAGAGTTATGATTTTGTTCAGAATCCTGATTAACAAAGTGTGTACAAGAAGATTAGTGGGAGCTCCATTTTATTCAATGTACTTTACGTAGATGACATCCTTATCATTGGGAATGATACACGAATGAGGACCAATGTTAAGAATTGGTTGTCCCATACATTGTAGATGAAATATTTTGGAGAAGCCTCTTATATCTTGGGTTTGAAGTTGTTCAGAGACAAAGAAAAAAGGACTTCGGGATTGTCTAAACATGGGTACATTAATAAGATCTTGAAACGTTTA
Organism: Ottelia alismoides; assembly: GCA_037367405.1. Lineage (NCBI taxonomy): Eukaryota > Viridiplantae > Streptophyta > Magnoliopsida > Alismatales > Hydrocharitaceae > Ottelia > Ottelia alismoides. Next base: position 952,323 of record JAZKJV010010037.1, on the reverse strand, counting down.
TATATGGATATTTCCAAGAAAGGCATCCTTTTCTTAAGACAAGGTATACACCTATCCAAAGGAATGACTCCTCAAAGTGTTGAGGATAAGAATGTCTAATATATGCCTAATATAGGCCATAACGTGAAGCCTAATATAGGCCATGATGTGCACAAGGCCATATATCTACCATGCAGTGGGAGTGGTAAGTCATTACCAATCTTGCTTTGGAGAAAAGCACTGGAATGCAGCGAAGAACATCTTTAAGTGTCTAAGACGGATGCAAGATTAAATCTTGGTCTATGGAGATAGTGATATCCAAGTCTTGGAATATACATATTCGGACTTTCAGTATGAATGACTACAAGTCAACATCAGAATTTGTGTTCCTGTTGGACTGTGGTACTATGAGCTGGAGAAGCAAGTAGCACGACACTACAACTGATTCAACAACATAACCTGAATACATTATCACATCAGATGTTGCAAAGGAGGCGGTGTGGTTGAACCCGTTCATTATGGAAATTGATTTAGTTTACTCTATTACTCCTATGCTGCTACTCATGGATAACATGGGACCCATAGTTCAAGCATCAAAAGAGCAAGCACATGGAAAGTAAATACCACATCATCTGGGGGATACAAAAGCATGGTGACATCATCATCACCATGGTGGTCTCTACCAACAATGTTGATGATCCCCTTATCAAACCTTTGACTCAAAAGTTTTTCGACCAGCATGTTATGTGCATGGGTTTAATGATTGTACAGTAATGGTTCTCAAGTCGAGTGGGAGATTGTTTGCCATGTGATACCAAGGCAAACCTTTTCTGCAATAAATGTTTTCGTAATCTTTGATATATCAATAAAGTTTATTGATTCATTTCAGTGCCTATCAATGATTAAATGAATAAATACATTACAAGGTCTCTTGGTACAATTAGGGTTATGTATCATAGCCATCTTAATCATCCTACCCTTTTTGAAATAATGGTTGAATCATGGAGGCAGATGCTTGGATGCTATCTAAAGAGTTAGATTGAGGGCTCATCATGCACCATCAAATAATTGTTATGAAATGAACTCCAGTCTGAGAAGGAGATACCAATCCTTCTCTAAAGGATGGTATCTGACCGACCTCTTGATGCTAGTGCTCTACACAAGAATAGAGATTCGGAGGAGTCATGTAAGTTAGGTAAAAGATTTGACTCAACGAGAACAAGATAACTAAGACCTATGTTGTATATTGTCACGATATAGGCATGCATCCTCTGACCGGAGACAGATGTATTTCTATATGTCTACATATGTACATTTGGCATACAAATAGGTTCATGATCTAATAAGGTATATATATTGGTGAGCTGGTGTGCATATGAAGACATATGAGTAATGTGATCTCTCAAACGGATCATACTTCACTATTGAACCTGAAGACATGAGCTCACTCATGAGGTATTGCGACCAATCAAATTACATGCATGGTCTTCTTATTTTGGAATCATGAAAATAAGTAGTAGGTATGATATATTCTTTTGGAAAGCATATGATCAATACCGACACCTAATGACCAAATGAGAATCTTAATGACAAAACCCTGAAGAAGGTTGTCGATAAGAGATCTAAAACACCATGTTTCTTCTAGGTCTTCCAATATGCAATATGTATAGGTATTAGGAATACTTGAGGGTGATGTGATCATAAATGATTATATAACCATGATGATTGCAATTTAAGAGAGTGATGAAAAAGTTTTGGATTTTAGTGACTCCTCTCACTAAAGAAGTGATCTAATCTTAGTCCTAATGTTAGACATTGACCTGAATATGATTCAGATGAAATGAGAAGATTATATTGGTAGATTTGATTTAATCATCTTTGAGAGTTCCCTTATATTTGTATTTGAGATATTATATCTATATCCAAGTCACTATACGTGGATCGTACAATCGCAATGTCCTTATCTACAAGTATCCGCGGAGAAAGCACACTATTTTTGAAAGAGTTTAAGAATAATTCCATTATTGAATTGTATATATGAGCATTCAAAAGTTGATCAATAAATGTGATTTAATTATCACAAATAATGTGAATAATATTGATATTATTTAGATGCATGAGAATGATGATCTAATATAATTAAATTTGATTTAATTATCAAGAGAATAATGAGGATAGTATTATCCATAGTAATCATATATATTATAAATGTGGTTTATATTATATTAGAGGGAGCTATTTGTAAATAGTATCTACAAATTAAATGTTGATGTGAATTGGATTCACATTGGACTATTAATTGCAATTACAATATACGTTTTATTTTGGATATATGAATATGATTCATATTTTCAATTGCATGATTGAAATTGTCACAAAAATTGTGGAAATATTTTATTGAACAAATTTGCAATAATATATAATGCAAATAATGAAGGATTATGTTAGATACAAGATGTCACATAATTAGAAGAAGGAGAGAACCTTACATGTAGGGAGGGTGGACGATCACCACAGTCCTAAATAAAGGTGGTTGTCCCCCTTTATGTAGAAGGACCTTTTCCTCCTTCTTAATCCTTCTATATGTATTGATTTTATTGAATTGTATTGATTTGATTGAATTAATTTTTTATGATTGGTCAATATATTTAATTTAATTTAAATTAAATGTTGCTGCAAATTTATGCAACAAAATCATGTTCATTGAATAAAAGCACAAAGCAATCTCAACCATTGATTTTGTGTGACACAAGGATTGTGATCTATGGACTTCCAAAATATTATAAAAGGAGAGGCTACCCAAGCTCCTCTTTTAGACAAAAAAATTCACAAGCTCTCCCTCTCTTTATCTCATTCTCATCACACACGCCCTCTCTCTTTATCAAGAGTGGCAATACACCTCTTGCCCAAGAGAGACTTGTCGTCACCACTACACCATGATGTTATCCTTTCAACTGCTCAGATCTCCGTATTCCTTGATGCTCCTCGCACATGAAGAAGACCTCAAATTTTGTGAGATGAAATCAATAGATTCATTACTTAGATCTTCATATTGTACTGCGAGAAGGACACAATTCATCAACATGCTTGCAAAAGTCTCCTCCGTCGGGTCGGACTTGAGTCAGGCAGTTTCTTACTTTAGAAGTTTCGATCGTAACCACACTTCAAAAGGTACTCCTATATCTTCTTTGTGGTATTGATTTGATTCTCCAAGTGTTCTCGAATCATGTCGTTTCATCTCTTAAAATTGTTTAACTTACATTGACTTGAGTAACTAGTATGACTAGTCGCTCACTATCACATATGATGCGATATTCATGATTCCATGATGTGCTAAGGCCTAACCCCTATTTTTCATATGGCACTATATACAAGACCCCTTTGGGTATGTATCCATATCATCTTGCCTATGGAAGCCTTACCATCTGACCATGGAATTAATTCACAAATCTTTGTGGGTATAACATTTATAATTGGGACTCACATGTTGGTGGTCAGAACCGTAAAGTTGATTTGTATAAGACTATGAGAACTATAAAGTTAACATTTATAATTGGGACTCACATGTCTAAGGAGAAGGTCAAATACTGGCACAATAAGGATGTCTAATGAATGACTTTTATACCTGATTAGAAGATGTGGCTATTCCATGTAAGATTGATGATTTTCCTAAAAAACTGAAGAGCAAATGGACTGCGCCTTTTGTTGTGACGATTGTGCAAGACAATGGAAGTATTCTCATATGAGAGTTGTCAGATGATTGATAAATCCATGATTTATCGTATTATTTTATGATTACTATCCCTCTAAGTATAAATAAAGTTCTTCAGTAATTTAATAATACTATAATCTAGCCCGTCGTAAATATTTAACCCTAATTACGTTTACACAAATAACCTTAGTCCTTTTCCTTTATTTCTTTTATTTTCATAGTACTAACAATACCATAAAAAGAGTTTAATGATGCTTATATTTGTTTTGTAAATATTTACAAATTAAAATACCAAAAAAATATAAAAGAGACTAAAAGTAGTAATTTTATTAACTTAAAAATACTTACGAAAATTATAGCATGTATATATTATTTATTTTCATATTGGGATCTACATGAAAGGTTCTATATCTCAAAAGGATCCACAACTTTCATGTTGAACACTTTTTAATCGGGTTTTTATCAGTTGTACCCTCTGAGATATCAAAATTTCAGTTATGTCCCTATCTTTTTGGTAATATCAGTTGTGCCCCTCACTTCTTCCCATTCTATCACTAGTGCCCCTTGGGTTAGTTTCCATTCATCCTAAAACAAACAGACGTTAACTTTAAGGACACAAGTGGAATTAATTGAAAAAAATGGACTGAAATATCCAACTCTTCTTCTTCCTCCCCATCCTTTTCCTCCCCCTTCTCTTTCTTCTCCCAGCCACCTGCCCATCCAGTGGCTCCTCCCGACCGCCCTCAGCCCATCCCTCCGCCCGAGATCCTCCTCGACCCTCGCACCTCCGCCCCGGCTCATTCATGGCCCCCCAAATCCCCCCTACCCCCCAGGCCTCCCCCTGCCCCGCTGCTCCCCATGCTCCCCGCTGCCCCACCCCCTGGGCCTCCCCCGTGCTCCCCCCCCAACGCCCCCTCCCACCCGCCCCCACCCCCGCCCCCTGGGTCTCCCCCTCCCCCTACCCTGCGATTCCCCCTGCTCCCCGCCACCCTATCCCCTAGGCCTCCCCCTGCACCCCGCCGCCCCACCCCCTGGGCCTCCCCTGCCCCGTGCCTGCCTCTGCTCCCTGCCGCCCCCGCCCCTTGGGCCTCCCCCTGCCCGTACCCCGCTGCTCCCCCTGCTCCCCGCCACACCGCCGCCATGGGCCTCCCCCTCCACAATCACATACACCTCCGCCCGCGGTTCTCCATTAGCTCCTGCCACACCCTCCACCTGATCCTTACCTCCTACAAGAAGCCGTCAGCCGCCCCGTACATGGGTTCTACCCCGAGCTCCACCCCGAGATCCTCCCCCGAGCTCCTCCTTCGCCCCGAGTCCCTGGCCCAACCTCTCCAGCACCATGCTCTGCTCCATCCTCCCCAAATTGACCCTTGATTTAATTCTAACCATATTACCCTTCTTAACCACACCATGATTTGAATAAACCATGGTTATTTTAATTTTTTGGCGGTCAATCTGATGGAATGGCACAAGTGATAACGGAGAAAGAAGTGAGGGGCACAACTGATATTACCAAAAATATAGGAGCATAACTGAAATTATGATATCTCGAAGGGGCACAACTGATAAAATCCCTTTTTAATTTGAGACATGTAGACATTTCATCCTTATTTTCTTTATTTTTCTCTTTATATTTTTTCTCATTGATCCATGGGGCTCCATAATGGCCACCTACGTGTCCCACACTACTTCTACTCGCTCCCCTTCTTAGCCACACAAATAGGCCTAATGGATGTGATTACACCCATTTCCTTGTGTCTATTCCTCAATCGTTGGATCCTTATATCCAGTGAAGACACTCCATCTTCCACCTCCAACTCTGCTCTCGCCCACACATCCATCCCATAGCAACCACCCATTCTCACCATTTCTCCATGACTCCGATCAACCCTCGCCCAACCGAACATGCCCTATCATAGAAAAATCCCTCATCTTCTTCGTGTGCCACCTACCACTAATTCTTATCCAACCTCTAGTCATAGGGGAGAGATTGAAGCTCGTCATAACTCCTCTAAAATCACTCCCCATTGTCTTCAAATACCCAGCCTCTACTGCCCTTGCGCACCATTCGCCCTCGAATGAGACATCTTCGATCCCTCCTCCATATTATGTGACAAAATAATGTGAGTATTTGAGTGAAGATAGAGCATATATCTTTAGCATGGCACAAGGTGTTTGTGACCTTGGTGTAGTCGTTCACTAAAGCTACTCGAGCTCCACGGCCAGCCCCCATTCTAGTGTGGATGGAAGGCATGCCTATATTTCTTAATTTCAACAATACTCCTTATGAGATTTGTTTCTATCTATTATTATCTAAAAATAATAAATTTATTAATGATTGGATGAAACTAAGAAACATCCACTCGCATGCAAAATTATAGAAGATTCACTTTAAGATTAAAAAATTCCATCAAATTGAGTATGACATTATGTGTGATAGCATCTACTGTACTAGAAATATAATTGAACCCAATTCTTGCAATTGCTCAGAATACCTCCCCAAGTTTTGCAAGCGCTTGTTTTTGTGCCGAGAGTTATTATACCAGGTGCTTTTCATTCATTGTTCGATATTATTTTGTCCTAGGCGTAGAGGAACCACACTAATCCATCTTGAACTTGGTGGTTAAATTCTACTATGGTGATGATATTGTAGGGGAGGTGCTACTGAAATTAGCTCGATGCCAGGATGATAAAAAGATTAAAACCTCTTATTTTTATTTTCAAATATGAAAAAATCCATTTCAACAAAAGACCCATACCCAAGTTTGCATTCGAGACCCCAATCATGACCCCCCCATAAGGTAAAGATCCTTACCTTTTGGACCAGTTGTGGGCAAGGAGGGATTCGAACCCTCAAGATAGTGTTTTGTAGCCACATACTCTATTCCACTGCGCTACAATCCCGACATTGTCTCCACCAAATCTATTCCAAGGAGTACCCTCAAAACAAAAGGGAAGCTTTCCTCTCCTCAACCATTTCAGGTTACGAAAATGTAAAAGTGCATTTCTCTTGTGTCGAGGGAAAACCAAGGAAGTTAATCCTATCCCCAGTTGATGACAAGGATCTTGCAAGGGTCTATAGTTATCGTCACAGAGTGCGAAGATAGAGTGTCGTTGAGGCGACCGCTTACAAGATCACATGGTGAATCAACAAGTACCCATAATGTATAAATAAGCAATAAATAGCCAAAAATGTGAGGCACAATTTATTATACTCTACAAACGAAACCGTATAGTATGTATGCATGTAGAGGTTAAACTACAAAGAGCAAGCTAGGTAGACTATGATTATTGCTAATAAATGTGAAATTTGTACCTAATTGTCTTTAAGTGTTTTTATGTGGGTTTTTATTTTTATAAATATATTTGTTTGATTTTTAATTAAATTAATAGTGATTATATGTATATAGGTAATTTGATGATAACAATAATATGTATAAATAAATAAATAAATAAATATTAATAGATGTATACACTATACATATATAGATTGGGATATAACAGAGAAAGAGACAATGAAATACAAATACGGATTATTTTTTCCTTTTTAAAGGTTTTCAATTTTTTGGTTTTTAATTTTGGGAATTTCAATTTCTTTTTACTAATAAAAATAACTAAAGTGGAGAGGAGCCTCTGTTGTTCTTTGTGATAAGAAAATTCCTTTAAAAATTAAATGAAAGTTTTACAATGCAGTCGTGACACCTGCTATGCTTTATGGATCTGAATGTTGGCCTGTGAACCATAGACATGTGCAAAGAATGAATGTATCTGAAGTGAAAATGCTAAGGTGAATGAGTGGACACACACATAAAGATCGGTATAAGAATGATGCAATGGGAAAGAAAGTTGGTGTAGCTCCGATCCAGGATAAGATGCAAGAAAACCGTTTAAGATGGTTTGGACATTTGCAAAGAAGATTAGGTGATGCACGGGTTAGGGGATGAGAGTGTTGGGATGTTGAGCTGGCTAAGAGAGGGCGAGGGCGACCCAAGAAGTGTTTGAAAGAGACCATAGGAAGGGATCTTAGTTTTGTGGATATAAGCTAGGGATTGACTCAAAATTGATCTGAATGGAGGTGAAGAATCCATGTAGCCGACCCTACTTAATTGTGGGAAAAGGCTTTGTTGTTGTTGTATTGAAAACAAAATAAAAATATATACATATAGACTATATTAGCATATTATATAAGTATATAGATAATATATATAGGCCAAAAAACCATGAAAAATAGTTTTATGAGATTTTATATTTTTCTAATGTTTTTGCTATTTTTCTTGACTTTTTGCATAATTTATGTGCTTCAAAGTCAAAAATATCTGAAATCAAGGATTAAATAAATGGGCTGAATTGAGTCGAATATTAAAAAAACAAAAACTGTTAAAGTTTCTACAAATCAATTTCAAAGGTAGATAACAATATAAATAAAATTAAAAAACAAAAATAAATATTTTTGTAATTTTTGGGGATTTTCCCTATTTTCAATGGATTTTGGAGTTTTCTAATTTTTAGTCTTCTTTTTCTATTTTTAGGGATTTTTGGTCTGAGGTCAACTATATTGAATAGTAAGCACAGTATAATTTTTTGTGATTTTCAAAGGAATTTTGATATTTTTGGCATTTTTATAGCTAGACAAGGACAAAATGCTCACTATTTGAATTTTAGTAAATAAAGGCTAAGAAATGCAATGTAAAAATCAGAGCATGAAGGCTTATAATTCAAGGCATTTACATGCATTTTTCTAAAATTAAATACAAACAAGAGGTCTTTCTATTAAAAATAATAAAATTTAAGGTACTTGCAGGACCTATTTTCAATCAAAACAATGTATACAAGCATTTCAGAACCATCTTACAAAATCTAGTGGCATGCATGCCATTTTCAAAAAATACATAAATTAAATGCTCCTTGAAAGGGCATTTATAAAAATATACAAAACATTGGATCCCATATATAATTTATAAAAAAATTTAACATTAACTATACAATTTTATGCATCAAATACAAAAAAAATAAAAACAGAAGGGTGCGCCTGTAAAATGCCCTACTCATGTGGCAAACCATATGATATGAGCTGGCGTGAACATGAATGCAATATTGGGAAATAATAGGGGGCTCAATGTAAATTTCACAATATTATTTACACTCTAGATATATTTTAAATACTAAAAAGAAATAAGAAAAGGCGAAGGGGGCTTAGTGCACTTTACCCCTTATTTGTACACAGACCAATGGTTGAGATCTTTTTACTCAACACATGGCAACTCCATAGCATGATGACGGTTTGATGATGGCAATTGCAATTAGACTCGTGGCGGAGATCTTACAATTGAGACTAGCTTGATCGGACACCATCTACTGCATTTAGAGCGAGGCCGTTGATCGAAAGCTCTTGGAGTGTCCTATAAGAACACTCTAAGAACAGTGTTGTGTGTGGCATTGATCTGCTCCTCCTCTCTTCTCTAAGGTCCTCCTGAGATGTTGAGATACTCTACAGGTTCACCTTGCTGTTCCGCAGCTGAAGGACTCATAAAAAGAGTCCGCACCCAATCAAATGGTCATAGAGCGTCAGACACCAGAAGCTCAGTTCTCAACTTTGAAGACCTCTTAGATTGGGTCCTCCATTATGCAAAGTTGATGGGAAACTCTGCAACACGGAAGCGATCAGATCTGGGTCATTATTGGTGAGGTTCGGAATGAAGAGAAGGGGAATGTAGGTGCTCCGACATGAGGTAGAGGATGGAACACCGAGGGGCTGATCTATGCAAGATCAGGGTCCCCAGATGGTTGGATCAATGGAGAAATTGATGGGGATGGAAATCGGATGGTTGGCATGTCGGATTACAGTCAAAAGGCTGGAACAGTAATGGCTCCAATGATCTGAAGAATTAAATATACTCTATACTAAAGATCTAACTACCAAACTAAATGAAGAATTGAAACTGCGAAAAGAAAATCTACTTGAGAAATTAAAAGACATAGCTCTACGATGTTCCTCTCCTCCTCCTACGATGCTCCAAACTTAGAGAAACTTCCTCTATCATCAGAGAACTCACACATACACAGCTAGAGCACTACATAGCTCTGAAAGGTGTTAATTGGCCAGACGAAGAAGGGAGTTATTTATAGACGTGACAAAGAGGGGGTTTTCAATTAGGATTTACATACGAATCAATGAGAGTTTGACCTTGCAAAAGGTATGGCATGAAAGATAGTTGATTGTAGAAGACCTTTGATGTACAAATCAAAGAGAGAACCTTAACTAATCGAATGGGGAAATGTGGAGAAAATGGCGATGCAATGTTAGACACGTTAGGCGGCTAGAGGCCAAAGAGTTGATATGGGTGAACCGGGGGAGTGCCTTGATTGGTCCAGATTGGCTGTTAGCCTAAAAAATTGAAAGAATAAGTAACAAAGAAATGGGTAAAATGGAAAATGATTTATTTTCAAAAAACTAAAAATATGAAATATGTTAGATATTTTATGTACTATTTTATGATGATTTTTTATTTTTACAAGTTCATTTATTGCAAATATATTTTTTATGTATACTTAGCTATATGATAGGTCATTTATTTTTATTTTGTATTTTGATTTTATTATTTTATATTCTTATTTTATAAATTTGTGACTTATTTTTATATACATAAATATATTTTTTTCTATATTTTTCCGATGTCATTCGTATAGTTAAATAAATAGAGTTATATATTATATAAGTATAAGTAGCGTATATTCGTCTACGTATTTTTCTGTATTATTTAATTTATTTTTTCTTTATGGTTTTATTTTATTCTTAACATGTCATACATTATAAGTAATATTTACAAAATTTTGAATATATAAAATTATAAAAATTATAAAGAATAAATAAAATGAATATTTTATTCATGTGTGTTGTATAATAGGGGTCAAAAATCTAACTTGCATTTTAACTCCAAAATAAATGAAACCACCATCACTAAATATCTAATTAAAAGTTAGATACAATTAAAGTGTTTTTGATACATTTTTAGTTTTTATTTTCAGATGAAATGAGTTTGGGATGTTTGGGTTTTGACTTGTTATTCTGAATATAAAATATATACTGTGTATTCTTTTTATGTGCAGTAAATTTTATATTTTTCTATACATTTTTATATACAACTTTTCTGTACAAAGTTTGTAGATTTGATAAAAAAATAATAAAGATTAAAATGTATCCCAAAATGGATAATTGATTAATAAATAAATATGGTTTTATTGGGTTTTTCACCCTCATCTCCCCCTGCTTTTTCCTTGTCGAACACATCAATTCTTTACTTGGTCTCGGTGTTTAGGGTCATAAAATACATTTGACATTCTATTCTTTTTATTTTATTTTATTCATTCTTTTAATTTAACTTTAGTCCATGTATTTTATACAATAATTATAAAATTAATAATGAATGTTAATTTGTACAAAATAATGATATTCACATGCATTTAGCTAGGGTTTAAAGGTCAAAATGAAGGAATAATGGTTTTGAAATGGAGATTCATCACCCCTTATACTTGCATTTGCTAATCCCTAGCAAACACTTAAATAATTCATGTAGAAATTAATACTAAATAAAAGAAAGAGAAATAACTTGGAATAATTCTCTACTCTTAAACTTACCTTAAAAAAGTCAAAGTTTGGAGATTAGAGAAGGCCTTTGGATTAATGATGTGTTCGGAACCACATGAAAGTCAGGAAGTGAGACATAACAACACTAAGGTTCTATACTTCTTCCCTCCCGTCCAATTCACATCCATTTCATAACCATCATCTGAGTCGCATACTCTTGCTACGAAGTGATAGAACCATGAGTGTGAATTTGTTCAACTCTCTCCAAACAAAACCATTGAACTATTATGGAGTCTACTCTTATGGTAACTCGTCCTCATGGAGACAGATATTCCCTTCTAAGGTCAGGTTCTCCCGATTTTTACAACCGAATGGGGTGAAGTTAGAAGAATTAGGAAAAGAAGTGGGAATAGACTAGTCTACTCTTCATTCCCTTCTGTAGTGGGTAAGTGTAACCGATTCTTAACCAAGAAGTAGGCTTTTTTTGAAGCTCAAATTTTTGTTTAAAATTTGGTATAGGATTCTTTCGATATTTTCTTTGATTTTGTATGTTTGCATTTTTTCTTATGCCCTGATGGATATAACATCTTTTGTTTCACCTACTTTTTTGGAATCTTGGAAAAAGTTGTGTCAGTTGATCGTTCCTCATCTGAAGCATTGTCTCAATCCATCTCCATTCTTTAGATATAACTGTTACCCAAAAAATTGGGTTAGAATACCGATGTTGACAATTCCATAGAATGGTTCCAGAGCCACCCTTGACGAAGCGACATGGCATCGTCTCGACTTAGACCCCAGGATTTTTCAATAGTTAGTCTAAGTTGAGCCAAGTGCTAGGTGTGAGGTTTCCAGTCAAGTCACTATCTCAGGAGTTTAATGCATGATATGAATGGTTCTATTGAAGCACATTGAATTGAATCATGAACATAGTACCTATAGAAATAAGTCAAGGTCACCTAAAATATCTCCACTTTGAGTCCTCAATGGGTTCCTCTGAAATTAAGTGTATTAAGTTCTAATCCAATCTCCATTCTTCATACTTTATTTGGACTTGTTCAATTGTCTATATTATTCTGAAAAATGTGAATTCTATTTACCTTATAAGAAAAATATTTTTGTGATGCAATTTTCAAATTTTGAACTTTTTATCGACTTTTTAAAAATATTTTGCAAATTTTTATGCAAATTTGGAAAGGTTTTTGCATTTTTTGGGATTTTTGGCTTAGCAATTTTTAAGGATTTTTCGAAATAAAAGATTTTTGTAATAAAAGATAGGTACATTTATTTGCATGGGGGTAAATCTTAGTAATTTACATGAATTGAGGTTTAAAAGATTTACACTAGAGTTTGTTGTTTTTATAGCTATATATACAATTGTAAAAAAACTAACTATTAAGACGATATTTATTTTACTCAAACTTATTTGACAAAAAATAATAATTTTATAATCATTTTTTAAAACTATAGTTCAATATAACTTTTACAAATAATTTTTACAAACATTTGAAAACCATTTTGCAATGATTTTTCAAATAGTATATAGAGTTTTTTCAAATATTTTCGCAACCATTTTCAAACACATTTGCAAATATATTTTCAAAATAATTTTATTGCACACAAAGAAAAACTTTTTACAAATAAAACAATTTTACAAAGGTTGAAAAAAAATTTACAAGATATTTTCAAGTAGTTTCCAAAATATTTTTCAAATATATTTTCGAACTATTTTCAAACATTTTGCAAAACAACTTTACTTGATTTATTACGTAGTATATACAAATCGAATTTGAGTAGTAATATACATCTTTTTATTAATTGATTTAATAAATTGTATATGTATATATAGTATTTTATCCATATTTATTTTGAAAATATGAAAGTATGAGTTATGGCTAAATTATATACAACGCATATATGACCCCCTATACTTAGCTTGAGCTACGTACTCATAGATCAAAGAGAAAAGAAAAGACATAACTCATGCTAAGTATAAGAGAGCCTATAGTACAATGACTAAAGAATGTTGAATGAAGGAATTATGAGAATGAGTAGTCGACCATACCCTCATACATAGGATGAAATAATACTAAGTATAGCAAACTATATCTACATCCACGAAGGGTTGAGGGTGGGAACGAACAACTCACCGATTCGTCCTGTCTCCCACTATACATAGGGCAAAATATTTGTAAGTATAGACATGAATATCAACCAGAAAAGAGACAGGTGATGAGACGAGGAATGGGCATATGAAGTTACACACCCCTGTACTTAGGATGAAGCATATACTACGTATAGAGGTAATGAATGATGAAAACAAAGCAGAAAATACATCAGAAGAGATGAAAAGAAGAAGAGAATAAAAATAAAGGAAGAGTTTTTGAAGGACATTATCTGAATCTTCTGTTGCTGCGTTGGTTGTAGAGGATTCATCAATGATTACTTGAAATGCATCAAGAACGGTCCAGAATGTGTCATGTCCATGATACAGCTTAAACAATTGCCCATTAACGACAAATGGTTAAGCGTTAGTTGATAAGTCTGATATCATGATGCTTCCATTATCACACACTTCTTTTACTTCGAATAGCTCTGCCCCTTTATTTTTTAATTTTTCTGGGAATATCTTCAACTTAGTGTCAAATAGCCACACTTCCTGACCAGTCTTTAAGGGATTTTATCTGATGTGTCAATCATGCCATCATTTTACCTTCTCCTTGTACATCAAGATGTTATCATAAGCATAGTCTCGAAATTTTAGAAGCTTGTTCACATCCTCTTTTCTTTGCCGGTCACATTTTTGTGAGCCTATTTTGTAAATGTTTACTACCCACAATGATTTATGAATTAACTCCAAATGTAGATGGCATGAATTTCCATTTTCAAGATGGTTGGGCAACATACCAAGGGAGACTTTTAAGGGGTTCTGTACCGCCAAAGGATGGAGTCCAAGAGTTGGGATCATTCTTTCTATCCGACTTCACAAGCTTCTGCAGAAACATCTTGATTTCTCTATTTGATAGCTCAGTCATACCATTGGTTTGAAGATTATAAGGAGAAACGACTCGATGTTCGATGACACACTCCTTTGCTAATTTCTCGACCTCTCTATTAATAAAGTGACTAGCCCCATCGGACATTAGAATCTTTAGTATCCCGAATTGAGCGATGATGTTTTCTTTCATAAATTAGCACACATTGCTACTGTCAGCAGATCAGGCGGGAGCAACTTCAACCCAACGACTCACATAGTTAACAAGGAGAAGGATGTGCTCAAATACCTGACTATAAAAGGTCCCATGAAATCAATGCCTTATGCATCAAACCCATCTGAAATATGAATAAACCTTAGGGGCATTAAGTCCATAGTTGTATGGGTTACTCCCAGTCTCTGATAGACAATCAACGCTTGACATATGTTGCGACATCGTTAATTAGTGTAGGCCACTGGACATCACAGTGTAATACTTTCTCTAGCGTTCCGTCTCCAGAGTGGTGTCCACTAAATTTGAGCGAGTAACAATGCTCGAGGACACTATGATGCTCCTTCTGAGGTATACACCTGCGTCAGATTCTTTGTGCTCCTTCCCTGAATAAGAGAGGATCTTCCCATTGGTAGAAATGGATTTAGGATAAAAACTTGTCCTTCTATATCTTCATCCAATCTTGTTGTACCGCCCTAGATATGAGGTAGTTCACCATATCGACAAACCAAGGGAGGGAATCCACTGCAAGAATCGATTCATTAGGAAAGCTGTCGATGATTGGTGTACTCCTTAGTAGAGGTTCTTCATGCTCAATTATAGAGAGGTGATCTGCTGCCACATTTTAAACTCGTGGTTTGTCCTTGATTTCGACATCGAATCCTAAAGGAGAAGGATCCATTTGATCAGTCGTGGATTTTGCATCCTTCTTCTGCTTTAGATACTAGATAATAGAGTGGTCAGTATAGATTGTCACTTTAGATCCAAGAAGATAGGAATTGAACTTCTCTAGGCTAAAACTAGGTCCAACATTTCTTTCTTTGTGACATAATAATTCCTTTGAGCTTCATCAAATGTTTTGCTGGCCTAGTGAATGGCATAGGTCTCCTTGTCTTTTTTATTCTAGAACAACACAATAAAAAAATCCGAAGTATTTATCATGATCTCAAAAGTGATATACCAATCTGGTTGCTGTAGGATGGGAGATTGAGTGATAATCTCCTTCAACTGATTGAAAGAAAGGAGAACATGTTGATCAACCTGAAATTCGATCTCCTTGCACAATAATTCTGTTAGAGGTTGGGCGATGCGGCTGAAATCTCTCATGAAGCGTCTTTATAATCCTACATGCCCAGGAATGACCTCACATGTCTAACAATCTGAGGTTGCTCAATATTGACAATTACATCCACCTTTGTTGGGTTGGCTTTTTTCTCAAGATAACATGAGATTGACTTCATGGCATTTCTGAAGTCTATGTACATGTGCTTGATGAATCTCCATTTCATCACCTTTATTCTATCATTTTGGCCTTAAAAACCATACCAAATGCATGTAAATAGCATTAATTTGTCCATAAAAGCATTCATTATTTATTTTATTTCTTGTACATAGAATAAGGTTTTTAATGCCAAAATTATAGAATAAAGAGAAGAAAAGAAAAGGGAATAAAATATTGCAAATATTTTATGACCCGAACCCCGAGACCAAGGCCGGCATGGAATTGGTGACAAGGAATAAAGTAGGGGGAGATAAGGACCAGTATACAATAAATACCTCATTTATTTATTCATTCATCTATGCATTTTGACACCTATTTTGTATTTAATTATTCATTCATCAAATAAATAAACTCTGTACATGAAAGTTGTAGATAATAATGTAAACAAAAATACAAAATTGAGTTTGCGTAAAAACAAAACTCAATGTACATTTTATACCCAGAATAAAAAGCCAAGATCTCAACTTCACAGACCCATATCTTGCAAATAAAAACTCAAAATCAACCAAAATCACCTTTAATTGTATATAGCTTTCCAAGAGCTATTTAATAAAATTGGTTTCATAATTTTTTGGAGTCCATCTGTGAAAGTTAGGTTTTTGGCCTCATTGTACAAATCTACCCGAATAAAATATTCAATTTATTCTCCAATCATTATTTCTACAAATTTATATTTTTAGAAATTTGCCAATAATGTATACAATACATGTACATATTAAAATTAAAAGAAAACAAAAAAGAATTTGCAAAATAAAATAAATCTATGAAATACATAAACAAAATACCTATGTTGAGTATGTACATAAATAAAAAGGGGATATAATTATTCTATACTTTATGCATCAATATTTTTATAACAATGTAAATATTACATATAACTTATTAAAAATACAAATTAAAAATAAAAACAAATAAAATTTATTAAATAAATAAAGTATACATAATATATAGGTAAAATACCTATAAGTATAACTACATATACCTATACCTATTTATTTAAAAATGTAAACAAACTCATAAAAATTGAATAAAAATATATTTATACTCAGAAAAATAAGTTATAAATTTATAGACTAATAAAATAAAATAATAAAATAAAAATAAACAAATTAAAAATAAATACACATAAATATACTTATAAATACATTATTAATATAAAACCATAATAAAATACTTCAAAAAAATAAATAAAAATCATAAATAAATACTACATTAATAATTAACATTTTTTATTTTATAAATAAATTCTAATTAAATCATTTATTACGTGTAATAAATAGGTCAAGTTCGGGCTGATGTGGACCAATCAGAGGCCAAGGAGTGCTGACCTCCGGTCAGCTCCCCCCGCGCCTCTGACTCCCGTCAGACCCGTCCAGTCCCTTGATTTATGGCATTTATCCTGCTCGATCCATCGCCCCTCCGACAATAATCCCTTCACGGATTTTTCTCCTAGATGAATCATGATCCTTGCCGCATAGTCGATTCGTTTGTACATAGCCCAGATTCTTCGATTTTAGCCGGTCAATAAGGGTGCCCCCTCCTGTTTATAAATAATCCCATCTCCTTCGTCCGAGCTTTTCGGCCATTTCCTAAGCCCTAGAACCCTCGCCTTCGGCCAAGGGTGCATCCTGGTGACAGCAGGAGGTCCCCTGAAGCTTCGAGGAGGTTCGTGGAGGAAGGAGATGCGCCCACGGCGGTGCTCCGGTAGTCGTCCTGCTCCTTGGCCGTCCCGGCCAAGTCGAGCTGCGCATTTACGTTTTCTAGGTAGGTTTCGTTCCTGCATTTTATTTCTGTCCTTTATTTTGCATTTAGATGATTAGAATAGCGTAGAGTAGTTAAATCGAAGTTAGCCGGAGCTCTGCTCCGGCGACTTCACCACCGTGTTCCCGACTGTTTCCCGACTTCATTTCACCATCATTTTCTTCCCTACCGCCTTCTCCACCTCCCAGCCACCTCTGTCCAACCAGATCTGCTCCAGATCTGCGAATCGAGGATTCAACTCCGCCGCTCACCGGAGGCTTCGCCACCTCGTCCATTTCAGCGCTAACAGCTTCAAACCCCGGGTCGAGGAGAGAGCCCTCGAGCCCCTCTACCTTCTTGTGCAGGTTAGGTGCGTCAAAGAGCATCAAGAGACGAATCCCAAGCCGGCGGAGGTACCTGGAGCCCCATTTCTTCTCCGAGCTCGTGACGGCGCTCCAGCGTACCTCCGGTCGATCTAAGACCTCCAGCAGTTCAAGCAACCTTCCAGGAAGCTTTTGGGACCTTCAGGAGCAACAGAGACCAGCGGAGGTGCAAGATCTGGTCGGAGGAGGCTCGCCCAGGCGAGCCTACTTCCCTGTTCTTCCACGCTAGCTCTTCGTCGTTGGATGAAGACGAAGGCCCAGATTGAAGACCAGCCGTCCGATGGAGCCGTGTTCAGACCGTCGGATCATCTCGGATGATCTAATCTCCTCCGCCCATCGTCGAAGCATCATCGGCTCACGTGGAGGCGCCACGTGGATTAGTGGACGAAGTCAGCCGTAGGACGAAGTGCCTGTTGGGGTAAATTGCAAAACCAACCCCCGTACTTTTTGTATTTAATTTGTAATTCTGTAAATAAGTTTGAACGTTTTAAATAAATTGTGATATTTGCAGTAGGACCCCCATGTTTATGAAAATTACTATTTGGTCCTTCCGCGCCTCACGTGCAGTCCCATGTGAGGCGCGTGAAAATTGCACTCTAACCCTGGCGGTTTTTGTAAATTGTAAAATAGCCCCAAAAGTTTTAATAAATATTTATTTCTGTAGGTATTTTTGCACAGAGCCCCTTGTAGTTATTTTATTTGCAAAAATACCCCTACCAGACTGTTTAATTTTTGTGTCTTTTATCTATTTATTAAAAATACCTATGGTGCTCCGAAAAATGTAGGAAAATTAGGAAAGATGTTTCATGCAGTGTTCTTTGACGCCCATATTTTATTCTGCATTTTTTGCATTTTTCCTAATTATTAAAAATCTAAACGGAGCCCTTCTTGCACTGTTTAAATTAGAAAATACAAAAAAAATTATAAAATGTTTTTGAAAAATTACAAAAAAATGATATATAGCATATTTATACATATATTGAGTCCAGAAAATGAAAAATGTTAAAAATATAAAAAGAAAATATAAAAATTTCAAGAAGCTCCAAAATCCTAAAAAAAATATAAAAACCCTTCAAAACTACCAAAATTATGTTTTCTTATTTTATAATTATCTATACATTATTATTAATGTATTAAAATTAATTTGGTAATTTTGGGAATTATTTTATATTTTTAAAAACCCAAATTAATTTCGGCTTTTTAATTAGTCCTATATTAGGGACATTTTTGGAATTGAAAATACATAAAAAAATTAGAAAAATACCAGAAAAACAACAAAAAAATTAGAAAAATCTAAAAAGCCTAAAAATATGATATTTAATATATTTTGAATATATATCTATATGTACCCATATACTACTTCTACCTCTTCTCTTATATATATATATATATATATATTATGCCATTAAAAATATAAATAAAAAAATGAATGATGAAAATATAAAAACAAAATAAAAATTCTAAAAAAATAAATAAATGAATTAATATATAAAATTAAAAACCCACAAAAATAATATGAATCGGGCATGATCATTGAATTGAATAATTGCACAATCATTTTCACCATACAACCTTTCGCCTCCCAGTGTTCGACCTCTACTTGTGCTTACACCTATACACACTTGCATGTAGAGTTATAATAAATGTTAACTCCACATTTTTGTATATTCATTGCATACATTTATTGTGGGTTAATTGTTGTTTTATTCCGGATTTTTTATGGTCAACTCAGCGACTAAGTTCCCGCCTTGTGAGGAACTTAAGACCACCGATTTTCGGAGTAAACAAATGGTGCCGTTACCGGGGAGGCAACGGATTTTGTATGGTTGATTATTTATTTATTTAGTTCTTTGCTCATGTCCATGATATATTTGTTTATTTGACTTCTTATTTTTTTTGACATTATTTAATTGATTGTTCTGACACATCTTCTTTCTTTGTCTTTGATGCGAGGGACCGCCAAGTGAAGGAGGAACTTCTAGAAGGACCTATGCACCCAAGCAAGGCAGAGTTGGCCCTTCTACACCAGCCAACAGGAGAGGGCATCAAAGGCAGATGGAGGAGAATTTTGGATGGCAGTCTCATTTTTGGCACTATTTATTTGTATATTTATGCGAGAGAGTGACACTTGACATGTACTAATACAAGACTCTCAGACACTCCGACTCCCGAGGTCCATTGCCCGAGGCATTGTTCCCTTGGGGGCCTCGATGGTTTTGACGCTTTTTCTTTTTGATTTTATTTTTATTATTCTGTGTGAATGAGCCCTAGCTTAGGGACTGCTTGCCGATAGATTAGGTCCAAACACCCTAATATGTTTGCATGTACCTATAGTGCGTTTTGGATCTAGTCAAATTTAAACAGTCTGTTCATTTATCTCTTAACCCATGTGCCGTGAGCAAGCCCCATCAAGCGCTACTCCTGAACTCGAGTGTGTCGAGAAGAGGAGGGGAAAGCCAAGACCGGACTCTTAGGTTAAGGATAAGTGACCAACTTGTGGTGCTTCACGATAGTAGCAGTTACTATCCTAGGGCGATTTCTTCGGCTTGCATTTGCATATAGCGTAGGTTTCAATTCTGTTATGCATCCCGCATGGAGAGAGCTGGGAAGCGCTGTAGGTCTTCTTACTTGGCATGCATCATCGTTTTTCGACTTGCATGGCTTTTCCGACCTCCTCCCTCTGTTTTTGATCACTTAGGATGCTAAATGGAAATTGGAACCTCGATAGGCACGTGCATTGAAAATACCCAAAAAAAGGGATAATAGAAATAAAATTGGGACTGCTAACTCTATTGGACATAAAAATAAAACATAATGGACTTCCTTGCCTTGGGGAGAGCAATCCCCTCATTGGATGTGTTTTAAGTGCCCACGCACACACTAAGGAGTAGAGCCCAAATCCTATCAAGCCTCCTAAGTGTTTGTACACCTTTGTGATTCTCACCTAACTCTAAAACCTAAAAGATAAATGACCATCACCTGACGGTCTTCACTGTGTCGAGTAGGTGAATTGGGGGTTTGCCTTGTGTAATGAATGTGACTAGGAGTCCGTTGTGTTTCTCATCCATCATTAGAGTCATCAGCCCCGTCCGTGTGAGTCATGCATTTTTTTTATCTTTGAGTCTCGCTACCTCTCTTATACATATACCTCTTCATTTGCATTGAGTCGTGATATTGGTGCTTGAGCTCAATCATTTCTTCGCCAAGCCCTTCGTTTCCCTCTTCTTCACCATCTTCTTCGTATCCACTGTATCATCCCCATCTTCTCCGGTTCGAGGAGAGTCTGCTCTTTGAATCACCATTTTGACGGTGTTCCTGCCCTGTGTGGAACACCCAATTTTGTCGGTGTCTCGATCTTCTCGCCCGCCCTCCTCGTCCCCTCTATATCACTCTTCCTTCACCGGTGATATTGGCACGTAAGCTCAATCAGCTTCTCCACTTCACTGTGTTACCCTTATTATCCATCCTCCTTGTGTACCCCGTATCACCTCTTCCCTTACCAGGGAATGCTGTGCACATTGATAGCTCGCATCGAGGATTCCATGATCACCTTAATTATCCGTGTAAGACGAGCCAATGATGTTGAGGATGCTGAGATTGATTTGGTGGATTTGACTCTGGATACAGGCATACGAGTGTATTGAGGATTTTTGATGATGCATAGAGCATAGGTGTGATGCATTATTGAGAATTTAGATCTCGCACACCGGATTGAGGATGTGATATGATGCAATGATTTGGTGATGATTTCATGAGTATTGATTGATCTATCTTTCTTGAGGATCCAGCCATCTAGATTTTGAGGATTGACTGCTTAGTCTATATGGACTTTCTGATATAGGTGTGCCGATCCTGCATGATCTCTCATCTTCCTGATTAAACCATCCTTGATCTCCTGACTCTTTGATCCACCATGGCACTTTGAGGATTTATGATTATCCTTCTTGCCATCTCAGCCAGATTGGATTGAGTCGAGAGATGTTTTGTGATTGACCTGATAACTTTCTCCCTCGCATGATTTTATGCCCTCATGATGATTGAATGATTGAATGCTTTTGAGGACCTGAGATGACTTGCCAGCATTCCCTTGACCAACATTGATATAGCTCGCATTCCTCCCCGAGGACTATCTGCGGGAGAATGTGACAATTTCTAGGACTACGGTTTCATCCACTGCTTGGGTCTCCATTTTGATGTGACCCAGAAACGAGATATGCTTGATTGGCCTCCCTTTGTGATTGTGTGTCCGATCTGACGGCACACGGGGCCAACTGTCTGATGGCTCTCCTTGATGGTCCTCGCAAGGACGAGCCTTGATATTCCATTTGCTCATTGCCTAGTTCATAGCTCTCTGAGGGTTATCTGCGAGAGGCTATGACACATTATAGCTCACTCTGGTCTCTTCTGCTGACAGACGGTCTGCTGTCTTTCGAGACCAGACTCTCTGTGGATCCGTATGATGGATCCGGCTCCTTTGAGCCTCTTTCTCTCCTTGACGACCCTCGTAAGGACGAGTTGTACTCTGATTATTCACTGTGTAGCTCACATCACTTCCCGAGGACTATCTGCGGACGGATGTGACACTTTCTTTAAGATCAGCTTCACTCACTTCTGGTGCCTCCGTCTGTTGAGGCACGAAGCTAATTCGTCTGATTTGTGTGCTTGGTCTCCCTTTCTGATTATGCACCCGATCTGTTGGGGCATGGGACCGGCTTACATTGATTTCTCTCTCCTTGACGGTCCTCGCAAGGATGAGCTCTTTTCTGATTATTCATTGTCTAGCTCGTAGCTCACGAGGGTTATCTGCGGGAGAATACGACATATTTCCGATCTGATTGGTCTCCTCTGTTGGTAGCCGATTTGTCGATTACTGAGACCACTATTTGGGTCCGTCTAATGGATCCGGTGTTGAACATGTGAGCCCACGGCGAGCCATTATGCAATAAATGTTATTGCAAATATCATTCCCTGATCTGAAATGAAGAATAAATAATTTGCATAATAGGTCCCTCTATACAATTAGGGTTATGTACCATGGCTGTCTTAATGATCTTACAGATGTTGATTCAATTATTGAATCATAGAGGCTGGTGCATGGATGAATATCTAAAGAGTTAGATTGATGACTCATCAAGCACCGTCAAATGATTGTTAAGATGTGATCTCCAGCCTGACTAGGAGATGGCAATCCTTTCTCACATAGGCTGATATCTGACCGACCTCTTGATGCAGGTCCTCTGCATAGGAATAGAGATTCGGAGGTGTCAGATTAGTTAGGTCAAAGAGTTGACTTAATGAGATCGAGATAACCTAAGTCCTATGTTGAATGCTGTCACAGCATAGGCACGCATCCTCTGACCGGAGACAGATGTATTGCTATATGTCTGAGTGTGTACATTTGACAGACCAATAGGTTGATGACCTAACCAAGGTCTATACACCGACGCGTTGGTGTGCATATAAGGGCATATGAGTAATACGATCTCTCAAAGGGATCATACAGGTTCACTACTGAACCGGAAGACATGAGCTCACTCATGAGATATTGGGAGGAATCAAATTCCGTGCACGGTCGTCTCGCTTTGGAAGCTTGACTGAATTTGTAGGTTTGATATATACTTTTGGAAAGTATATAATCAAGACCTAGGTATGATATATGCTTTTGGAAAGTATATGATCAATACCAAATCCCAATGATCAAATGAGAAACATTGTGATCAAACCCTGAAGAAGACAGCGAAAAATAGATCTTGATCTTCGGGTTGACCATGAGTCTTCCAGTATGCAGGATGTACAGGTATTGGGAATACCTGAGGGTGATGTGATCATAAACGATTGTATATCCATGACGCTTCCATTCCGAGGGAGTGATGAAACAGGTCTGGATTTTAGTGACTCCTTCCAGTAGAGAAGCAATCTGATCTTAGTCCAAGTGTTGGACATTGGTCTGAATGAGATTCAGATGTAATGAGAAGATTAGATTTGCGGTCTTGATTTAATCAAGCATCTATGGGAGGTTCGTAAGATCTGGATTTGAGATAATATCTCAATATCCAAGTCACTATACGTGGAACAATACAATTGCCCTGTCCTTATCTCCAAGTATCTGCGGAGAAAGCACATTATTCTTGAAAGGGTTCAAGAATAATTCTTTTGATGAAATATCCAAGCAAAGACTTGATGATTAAATGTGATTTAATTATCAAGCTTAAATATGAATATGATTCATATTGTGAAAATGATTATCTAAGATAATTAAATGAGATTTAATTATCAAGGATTAAGAGAATGTGGATAACACTATCCATGATATATGTGTGTTATAAATATGATTTATAATATACATATATAAGAGAGAGAATTTATGTAAATAACATTTGTTAATTAATTGGAAATGCAATTTACAAATTAGTTTGGGTTGTGAATATGATTCACACAATATTCAATGGCAAGATTGAAATATTCACAAATTAATTTGGAATTAATTTGGTGAATATTTATTGTGATTAATTAAGGAATAATGTGATAAATAAAATGGAGAAAATAAAACCACCTCCATGGGTGGCGTCACCCATGAATTGTTCATGGGTGACGCCCCCCCCCCTTTTTTAGGAGGTTGGTTAGCTCCATTTCATTTATCATATTATCTCTTAGTTAATTAATATTTAAATTGATGTTGTTGGTTTTGACCAACAACAATCATAGCCATTGATTTATCATGGACCAAGCATAGCCCTTGGATCCATGTGTCCCATGGATTGAGATTCATTGGATCCTAAACTAATATAAATAGAGGGCTAGGGTAGCCTTCCATGGTACATCATTAAGAGTTGTACAAGGTGACAACTCTCTCTCTCTCTTTCTCATTCTCGCCCTCTCTCTCTTTCTCTTCTCCATTAAGTGGCCGTCCACTTTGTGTTGAGAAAGGAGGGACTCTTGGCTTCTTCTTCGACGACTCGTGGATCTCCATCTTCTTTGGAGTTTCTTTACTCTAAAGGAAGACAACGGATTTCGTTTGACGAAATCGGGGGAGCCATCGCTTGGATCTTCATCGAGGATTGCGGGAAGGAACGTGACTCATCATCGCGCCCGCAAGTGCGTTCTTCGTGGATCGGACTTAAGATAGGAGGATTTCTACTTTGGGATCTCGCGATCACAACCACGCTACAAGAGGTATTCCTTGTACTTTGTGGTTTGATGAAACGATCCGAGAAGTGTTCTCGTGATCATGTGGTTTCATCTTTAAAGTTAAAATTTTAATTTCCGCTGCATCTAGCAACTAGTGCGACTAGTTGCTCCGATTGCATACGATGTGATCGACACGCTTCCGTGATGCGCTTGAGGATTCTCAATATCCTTCATCCGGCTCCTTTGAGCCTCTTTCTCTCCTTGATGACCCTCGCAAGGTAGAGACACATTCTGATTATTCCTTGCCTAGATCGCACTCCTCCCCGAGGACTATCTGCGAGAGAATGTGACGTTCTCTTTACGCTCGGTTTCCTCTTGCTGGCTGTGTCTTCGATCTGCGGAACACGGAATCGAGTCATCTGATATATATAGTTTTGGTCCCATCCTGAGTTGCATATCCGATCTATTTATGGGACCCATCTGTTTAGACTTCTTTGAGTCTGCTCGCCTTGACGGTCCTCGCAAGGTTGAGCTCATGAGATCTGCTATTCCATGACTAGCTGGTAGCACGTTCCCCGAGGGTTATCTGCGGGACGCTGCCACAATTTCTTGATTATCCGGTCTCTTCTGCTGGTAAATGATATGTCGACTACCGAGACTGATACTGATGATCCGTCTGATGGATCACTGACGCCTTTGCATCCGATCGCCTTGACGACTCTCGCAAGGTCGAGTCTTCTTCTGATTATTCGACGATTAGCATGTACTACTCTCCGAGGGTTATCTGCGAGAGGGTACATGATTTTCTAAATACTCGGTTTCATTTCTGGTGTCTCCTGTCTATTGGAGCACGAAGTCGAGTCTTCTGAGTTGTGTACTTGGTCCCCTCTCTGATTGTGTATCCGATCTGTGGATCACGGGACCAAGTCTTCTGATTATGGTCTGATCCCTGGCTCTTTTGAGCCTGCTCACCTTGACGACCATCACAGGGTTGAGCCATGACTTACGATATTCGGTATGTCTCCTGTGATCTTCCGACCTCATGATCATCGGATACCATGGTGTCTCCTATTCTATATCTTCCATATCTTTCTGAGACTCTGATTGACCGGAGGACTCTGTACTGTTCCGTCTTCCTCTCGGTCTTACAGTATCGGCTCTGTTTCCTAATACTGACCTTATGAGCGGATTGACTGCTTCATGCTACCGAACCCGATATCTGTCCTTTCGATCTATTTTACTCCGGTAGCCGACACCCACATGACTGTATATCAGGATGTCTTTTCACCTTCTGACTGCGTCCTCGTTCTCATAGGGAGACGACGACGAGAGCACTGTAGTCACTTACAAGATACCGTCCTGTACTTCAATAGTTTCTTCACCGATTGTATGTATGTGTTTTGTCTATTCCTTCATTCTCTCGTATGTTGTGTGTGCCCCAGATCTATTGCCATATCTTTGTG
The DNA here is from genome assembly GCA_037367405.1 of Ottelia alismoides. Classification (NCBI taxonomy): domain Eukaryota; kingdom Viridiplantae; phylum Streptophyta; class Magnoliopsida; order Alismatales; family Hydrocharitaceae; genus Ottelia; species Ottelia alismoides. Next base: position 925,848 of record JAZKJV010010037.1, on the reverse strand, counting down.
TCCACACTTAGGACATACCTTGTCCTAAGTATAGGGGGGTACACACCGCGTTGTTCTTTCGTTGTTCAGTTTTGTCACTCCTGTTGTTGCCCACACTTAGGGATATCTCACCCTCAGTATAGGGGGAGTGATGCGTATATTCTCCACAATCTTTTCCTAGATATATGTCTTTTCTTCTTTTCTTCTTTTCTGTGTCTATCTTCTGTATCTAAATAAAACGTGTCGCCCCTTGTAGACAGTCTTCTGTACTTAGGACGTATTTTGTCCTAAGTATAGGGGGGTGCATCCATGATTTGTTAATTCTTTGATCTATTTATTCCCACCCTTGACCCTCCCTGCTTTGTGTACAGTCTGCTATACTTAGGATTATTTGATCCTAAGTATAGGGGGGACGGTCGACTTCTCGTTGACTCATTCTTTCATTCAATTGTTACCTTCTTTCATTCCTTATTCTTTAATCGTTATAGTGTAGGCTTTTCTATACTCAGTATGTGTTATGTCTTCTCTTTGTCTCTTTGACCTATGAGGACATAGCTCAAGCTAAGTATAGGGGGTCGTATATACTCTGTATATACTTTAGCCATAACTCGTACTTTCGTATAATTATTAATAAATATGGCTAAAAATAAGATATAATTCATTGAAAATTAATTAATAATGCTTCTTATTCCTCAGATTCTTTTTGTATATACTGATTAATAAATCTGGTTAAAAATATTTTTGCAAAATGATTTGAAAAATGGTGTGAACTGTTTGGAAAACTTTTTGTGAAATATTTTCAACCTTTGTAAAAATATTTTGATTGCAAAAATTCTTCTATTTGTGTGAAATAAAGGATTTGAAAACCTATTTGCAAAAGATTTTGAAAATACTTGTAAAATTATTTTGAAAATGTATATATAGTGTTTGTAAAATCTTTGCAAAATGGCTTTCAAATGTTTGTAAATAATTGCAAAAATTATTTTGTACTATAGTTTTCAAAATGATTGTCAAATAAATTTTATGAATAAAATCACCATAATAAATAAATAAAATAAAATAAATGAAAAATAAAACACATAAAATTCATTATCAATTGTATATATACCTAAATAAATCTCTTCTAAAAACTGTAAATTCTTTAAGTCTTGTAAAATAAAGCGGCACACCCGTGTAAATAGTTGTACATATTGAGTGCCAAGATTCTTTTATTTATTATTTGTGTAAAAATTCCTCTCTTTGTTTTCCAATTCTTTGAAAGATTGCATTATTCTGTGCATATGTGTAAATAGTATTTGCATAGCATTCATATTCTTTGATTGAGCTTGATGATTGAACTAGTCCAATAAAGTCGAAGATTGGAGCTTGGTTGGACCTTACCGCACCTAACTGCACTGGAACCTTATGGGAACTAGGTTTAAGGAACTTCATGTCTATTCAGACTTAATTCTTTGAAGAATCAGGGCTGGGTTCAAGTCACCTCAGTGGACTAACTAGAACTTTTCGAAACACACGCATGACTCTTGTCGGTCGTGACCTTACGTGGACACTTGCACCTTTCACTTGGCTCAACTCAGTTGGAGTGGTGAGAGGGTTGGATTTGCCAGTCTGAGACGCACACGAGTGGAAACATTCGTCCTCGTCTAGGTGGGAAGTGCACCCCAACCTGGTCCAGTTTCAATGAAGTCGAATGACAGGAGAGTGTGGGTCGTAATAAAGCTTCAAAAGAGGGATACTCTTCTGACTCAAGAGGGAAAAGTCCTTATGTAAATGCTGCTGTAAATAGTATGTTGAAAAAAACTCCAAAAAAGTGGACAGGCTTTTAAATAAAAATAAAAGTGCCTGCCGGAGTATGTATATATGTTGTATAGAAAATAAGCAAGCTTGAGCATCAATGTTATACCATGTAAGCCTGCATCTAGATGACTTGACTACACTGGTCTTGCATCCAAGGATAGGTAGCTACACTGGCTACCGTCCATTATTTTCTTCCCCTCCTCCTCTTGAGTTGGATGCCACTTGAACTTAGAAGGGAATACCCCGCTCCTCGACGGTAATGGGCTGGATTGGGGAATCATTGGGTTGTCATTCTGGAGAAGTCAGTTCCTTTGTCATTTCAGTTGGGGAGAGCCACTATCACTTACACTGTACAAGTCAGCTTCATAGTCATAAGGGTTTGCGTATGATATAGGCTAGTTCTGACTTGGCTATTGAGGTGATTTGAACCAAATTCTGTGACTCTTGAAGGCTGTTGTGTTTTAAGTTTGGTTCCCAACAAGGTTCTACACACATTCTCACACCAAGGTCTAACATGAGCACCAAACTTTGATTTTGTACAGATAAGTTTAATAATCATAATCAATTCAGTGTATTCTTTAAATTCTCTAATTTTGCTTTTTCTTTTCTTCTTATTCTTTATTCTTTTTGTACTTACTGCATAAGTATTTGCTAGGGACTAGCAAAGGCAAGTATAGGGGGGTGATGAATCTCCATTTCATCACCTTTATTCTATCATTTTGGCCTTAAAAACCCTACCAAATGCATGTAAATAGCATTAATTTATCCATAAAAGAATTCATTATTTATTTTATTTCTTGTACATAGAATAAGGTTTTTAATGCCAAAATTATAGAATAAAGAGAAGAAAAGAAAAAGGAATAAAATATTGCAAATATTTTATGACCCGAACCCCGAGACCAAGGCTAGCATGGAATTGGTCGACAAGGAATAAAGTAGGGGGAGATAAGGGCCAGTATACAATAAATACCTCATTTATTTATTCATTCATCTATGCATTTTGACACCTATTTTGTATTTAATTATTCATTCATCAAATTAAGAAACTCTATAATGAAAGTTGTAGATAATAATGTAAATAAAAATACAAAATTGAGTTTGTGTAAAAACAAAACTCAATGTACATTATATACCCAGAATAAAAAGCCAAGATCTCAACTTCACGGACCCATATCATGCAAATAAAAACTCAAAATCAACCAAAATCACTTTAATTGTATATAGCTTTCCAAGAACTATTTAATAAAATTGGTTTCATAATTTTTGGGAGTCCATCTGTGAAAGTTAGGTTTTTGGCCCTCATTGTACAAATCTACCCGAATAAAATATTCAATTTATTCTCCAATTATTATTAATACAAATTTATATTTTTAGAAAATTGCCAATAATGTATACAATACATGTACATATTAAAATTAAAAGAAAACCAAAAAAAATTTGCAAAATAAAATAAATCTATGAAATACATAGACAAAATACCTATGTTGAGTATGTACATAAATAAAAAGGGGATTTAATTATTCTATTCTTTATGCATCTATATTTTTATAATAATGTAAATATTACATATAACTTATTAAAAATACAAATTCAAAATAAAAACAAATAAAATCTATTAAATAAATAAAGTATACATAATATATAGGTAAAATAACTATAAGTATAACTACGTATACCCATACCTATTTATTTAAAAATGTAAACAAACTCATAAAAATTGAATAAAAATATATTTATACTCACAAATATAAGTTATAAATTTATAAAATAAGAAAACAAAATAATAAAATAAAAATAATCAAATTTAAAATAAATACATATAAATATACTTATAAATACATTATGAAAATAAAACCATAATAAAATACTTCAAAAAATAAATAAAAATCATAAATAAATACTACATTAATTAATAAACATTTTTTTATTTTTTAAATAAATTTTAATTATATCGTTTATTACGTGTAATAAATATGTCAAGTTCGGGCTGATGTGGACCAATTAGAGGCCAGGGAGTGTTGACCTCCGGTCAACTCCCCCCTGCGCCTCTTACTCCCGTCAGACCAGTCCAGTCCCTTGATTTCTGGCACTTATCCCGCTCGATCCATCGCCCCTCCGACAACAGTCCCTTCACGGATTTTTCTCCTAGATGAATCATGATCCTCGCCGCATAGTCGATTCGTTTGTACATAGCCCAGATTCTTCGATTTTAGCCGGTCAATAAGGGCGCCTCCTCCTGTTTATAAATAATCCCATCTCCTTCGTCCGAGCTTTTCGGCCATTTCCTAAGCCCTAGAACCCTCACCTTCGGCCAAGCGTGCATCCTGGTGATAGAAGGAGGTCCCCTGAAGCTTCGAGGAGGTTCGTGGAGGAAGGAGATGCGCCCACGGCGGTGCTTCGGCAGTCGTCCTGCTCCTTGGCCGTCCCGGCCAAGTCGAGCTCCGCATTTACGTTTTCTAGGTAGGTTTTCGTTTCTGCATTTTATTTTTGTCCTTTATTTTGCATTTAGATTATTAGAATAGCGTAGATTAGTTAAATCAAAGTTAGCCGGAGCCCTGCTCCGGCAACTTCACCACCGTGTTCCTGACTGTTTCCTGACTTCATTTCACCATCATTTTCTTCCCTACTGCCTTCTCCACCTCCCAGCCACCTCTGTCCAACCAGATCTGCCCCAGATCTGCGAATCGAAGCTTCAACTCCGTCGCTCGCCGGAGGCTTCGCCACCTCGTCCATTTCAACGCTAACAACTTCAAACCCATGGTCGAGTAGAGAGCCCTTGAGCCCCTCTACCTTCCCGTGCAGGTTAGGTGCGCCAAAGAGCACCAAGAGACGAATCCCAAGCCAGTGGAGGTACCTGGAGCCCCATTTCTTCTCCGAGCTCGTGGCGGCGCTCCAGCGTACCTCCGGTCGATCTAAGACCTCCAGCAGTTCAAGCAACCTACCAGGAAGCTTTTGGGACCTTCAGGAGCGGCAGAGACCGGCGGAGGCGCGACATCTGGTCGGAGGAGGCTCGCCCAGGCAGCCTGCTTCCTTGTTCTTCCACGCTAGCTCTTTACCGTTGGATGAAGACGAAGGCCCAGATCGAAGACCAGCCGTCCGATGGAGCCGTGTCCAGACCGTCGGATCATCTCGGATGATCTCATCTCCTCCGCCCATCGTCGAAGCGTCATCGGCTCACATGGAGGTGCCACGTGGATTAGTGGACGAAGATAAGCCGTAGGATGAAGCGCCTGTTGGGGTAAATTGCAAAACCAACCCCGTACTTTTTGTATTTAATTTTTAATTCTGTAAATAAGTTTGAACGTTGTAAATAAATTGTGATATTTGCAGTAGGACCCCCATGTTTCTGAAAATTACTATTTGGTCCGTCCGCGCCTCACGTGCAGTCCCATGTGAGGCGTGTGAAAAATGCACTCTAACCCTGGCGATTTTTGTAAATTGTAAAATAGCCCCAAAAGTTTAAATAAATGTTTATTTCAGTGGTATTTTTGCACGGAGCCCCCTGTAGTTATTTTATTTGCAAAAATGCCCCTGACTAGGCTGTTTAATTTTTGTGTCTTTTATCTATTTATTAAAAATACCTATGGTGCTCCGAAAAATGTAGGAAAATTAGGAAAGATGTTTCATGCAGTGTTCTTTGACGCCCATATTTTATTCTGCATTTTTTGCATTTTGCCTAATTATTAAAAATGAAAACGGAGTCCTTTTTGCACTGTTTAAATTAGAAAATACAAAAAAATATAAAATGTTTTTGAAAAATTACAAAAAAATTTATATATACCATATTTATACAGATATTGAGTCCAGAAAATTAAAAACCCTAAAAATATAAAAAGAAAATATAAAAATTTCAAGAAGCTCCAAAATCCTAAAAAAATATAAAAACCCTTCAAAAATACCAAAAATATGTTTTCTTATTTTATAATTATCTATATATTATTATTAATGTATTAAATTTAATTTGGGTAATTTTGGGAATTATTTTATATTTTTAAAAACCCAAAATAATTTCGTCTATTTAATTAGTCCTATATTAGGGACATTTTTGGAATTGAAAATACATAAAAAATTGGAAAAATTCCAGAAAAAATTAGAAAAATCTAAAAAGCCAAAAAATATGATCTTTAATATATTTTGAATATATATCTATATCTACCCATATACTACTTCTCCCTCTTCTCTATATATATATATATATTATGTAATTAAAAATATAAATAAAAAAATGAATGATGAAAATATAAAAACAAAATAAAAATTCTAAAAAATAAAAAAAAATTAATATATAAAATTAAAAACCCACAAAAACAATAAGAATCGGACATGATCATTGAATTGAATAATTGCACAATCATTTTCAACATATAACCTTTCGCCTCCCAGTGTTCGACCTCTACTTGTGCTTACACCTATACCCACTTGCATGTAGAGTTATAATAAATTTTAACTCTACAATTTTGGATATTCATTGCATACATTTATTGTCGGTTAATTGATGTTTTATTCTGGATTTTATGTGGTCGACTCAGCGACTAAGTTCCCGCCTTGTGAGGAACTTAAGACCACCGATTTTTGGAGTAAGCATTGCTCTAGACAAGTAACGAGACTGTCACCATAGATGGATAAGTTGTACATAAACACATCAAGAAAACTGCCAACCATCTCGGCACAGATTGTAAGCATGCATCTTTGGAATGTTGCATGGGCATTGCACAAACAAAAGTGCATTCTCTTGAAAGCATAGGTGTGAAACAGCTAAGTGAAGGTAGTCTTCTCTTGGTCCTCTAAGGCGATTGCCAATTTGCTGTACCTAGATTACCCATCCAGAATGTAGAAGAACTCCTTGTTGGCCAGTCTCTCCCGAACTTGATCAATGAAATGGCAAGGGAAAGTAGTCCTTTTTTATCACGTCATTGAGGAAACGATAGAAACACATACATGCCAGGATGTCAGTACTCGTGTAGAAATCCCCTTTCCTCTATCATTTTGTAACCATGGTGAGCATGGATTTCTTCGGTACTACATGCATGGAGCTCACCCATTTTTAGTTAGAGATGGGATAAGTGAAGCTTATGTCCCACCATTTCATCATCTCTTTCATGATGATGTCCTACAAATTTAGATTCAGTATTATGTGAAACTCTCAGGACAGTTTGGCATCTTCTTCCAAAAATATTGGATGTGAGCACAGAGCATGACTTATCCTACGGAGGTATGATACGTACCAACCAAATGCTTTGTAGTTTTTCTCTAAAACCTCGAGAAGTTGAGATTCTTGATCTAAGGTCAGGATACCATTGATGATGATTGGATACATATTCTATGAACCACCAAAGAAGGCATACTATAGGACTGTTGAAAGTGGCTTTAATTCTAGTTCTGACCTAGCTTGCTTCTTGGTCACTTTGTAGAAAGAACTGGTAGGGGGATGTTCTACCGAAAATTTGGAGGTATTTATCACCTTAGTGACTTATGGTTCAACTGATAATGTATCGGAAAAATATATAATGAAGTCAACATGTTTGGATTGGCACAAATCTTTTGAATCATATAGATGCATTAGCATATTGGACTCTATCTCCCAAGTGATATAATAGTTTGTGTTAACTATGCTTTCCAGGTCCTCCTCAGGAGAGAGGATTTTCAAGGTCCATGTGTCATTCAAAGAGAGTTCTATATCTTTGATTTATGTAATAGAGTCACAGGCTGCTTCAGGAAGTGCTTCATGACTTTCATAGCTATGACTTTCAGCTCACTTACCATGTCTATGGTAATATCGTGGTTGATTGAGCTGAACGAGATCTTTACGTACCCATAGTCAACCACGACCTCTATAGTTTGCAGGAATGTTCATCCAATAATAATTGGCGTCTGAAGTAATGGAGTGGGAGAGTCCATATCAAGTTCTTTAAAATCAACATAAAACTGCATGTCCCACTCCTTTATAACAACATCTCCCACAAGACCTAGGGGTTGCTTGATGGATCAATCAACATGCTGAAATATCATGTGTGTTTGCTTCAGTGGACCCAACCCAAATTCTAGCAGTAATGATGAGGGCATGCGGCTGATGGAAAGGCCGCTATCGAGCAGGGTTCGCTCGAAGACATGATCAAAAATCTCGCAACTGATCAAGGGTGCTCCTTTGTATGGTTTCTTATGAGGGAGGTTGTTCATGGCTGCATCTGTAGACATGGTGGGGGCGTGCTTCTCAACTTGATGGCATCTGTTATTGTGGTTTGGACGAAGCTTATTTGTACATGCCTCCTTTAAGACCTTCTTCACAACATGCAAGTATTCTTTGGATAGCATCAATGGTAACTCAACAGTAAAATTTTTGAATATAACCACAACACCTATATTAGATAATGCACTTTTTTACATTTTTTTATTTTTCTATTGCATCAGAAAAAAAGAATATTTATAGAACTGAAATGAAACAACATTATTCTTATTTACAACATAATTCTTTTCCACAATATCTTATATATCAAAATTACAAAATGGTGTAGTTCTGGAAATGATGTTATTGTTGTTGGTGAACATTCAAAAACTGCTGTCTCTGCTCCATTGGTTTATGGCATTTTGCTAAGGTTTCTAGCTAAAATAAAGGAACAAAGAGTGATGAATGGGGATTCATCATGCATCCACTTTGGCATGTCAAAGAAAACCGACGTTTTTCACCACTGCAAGAAGTCTGGGCACTGGAGGCGTAACTACCCAGTTGTCAAAAAAGGTAAAGCCCCTGTAGGTATAAAATCTACTTTCATCGTTGAAACTAACTTTCTCGTTGGACGAGAAGGAAGTTGAGTTATTGATTCTGGTGCTTCTATTCATGTATGCAATATATTTCATCTATTTCAGGAAACTAAGAATTTAGAAGAAGGGGAAATAGTCATCCGGATAGGATCTGATGCAAGTGTAGCAGCAGTCATCATTGGAGCCTACCAACTATCATTATCTAGTGGAAGAGTCCTTTTACTCAAAGAGTGTCTTTATGTACCTGAAGTTATAAGGAATTTAATATCTGTATCTATACATGTTAGAAGTGGATATTCATTCCTTTTGTGTAATAAATTAGTTATGAATATTTATGTTAAATTTATTGCAGAGGATATTTTGACTTCTGGTGGACTCTGTGAATATTACATTGATGAAAATGTCATGAATGTTACTATCACTAACAATGATAATAACCCTAAAATCTAGCGAGGATGCAAATCATTCGAATATGATTTGGCATCAAAGGCTTGGTCATTATCTTCGATAGGATCAATAGATTGATAGAGGATGGACCTATAGATTTCCTACAAGTTCAATCATTACCTACCTATGAACGTTGCATTTGAGGTAAAATTACTGGGACACCTTTCTGTAACAAGGTTACAAGATGTGACGGTATTCTTGACCTAGTGCATACCGATGTATGTGGTCCCTTCAATACCGCGACTCAAAATGGATATAGATATTATTTGACATTTATTGAGGAACATTCATGATACGGGTTTGTCCTCCCTCTACATCATAAATATGAAACCTTAGAAAAGTTCAAAGAATTCAAGGTTTTGGTTGAGAACCAACCTGATAGGAAGATTAAACGGATTCGATCTGACCGAGGTGGCGAGTACCTCTCAAATGAATTCAAGGAATGCCTTAAAGAGAATGGAATTGTCTCCAATCTCACTCCTCCTAGAACCCCCCTCCCCAACTTAATGGTGTTGCTGAAAGATGCAACAGGACCATCGTGTATGTGGTCCGTTCAATGATGAGCAAAGCACATTTACCTCTTAGTTTCTAGGGATATGCAGTGGAGAATGTAATATACTTCCTCAATAAGGTTCCTAGCATGTCTATACCTAAGACTCCTCATGAGCTTTGGCATGGAACCAAGCCTAGTGTTAATCACTTGAGGGTTTGGGGTTGCTTGGTCCACGTAAATAACGTGGATGCAAGTAAGCTAGAATCTCGCACTCATGAGTGTTACTTCATTGGGTATGTTAAAGACGGTATTTGATACTAGCTTTATGACCATGAGACCTAAAAGGTTATCGTCTCTAGAGATGGGATATTTCTGGAGGGTAGAGGAACTCATTGAATCTCCAAAGGATTATGAGCTTCTTGAACCAGAAACTGAAGAGATAAATAAAGATGAAACACCCATACCTCTTCAAATAAGTTCCAGGGCGAATGAACCACCTGAAAGGTATGGATTCCATGTGTCAAGTGTGACTAACAATGATCCTGCTTCATTTGATGAAGCACTCATGGATCATGACATGGATAGATGGATGCTGACATTGAAGTCAAAAATTGACTCCATGCATAAGAATGGTGTATGGACCCTAAAGGATCCACCTAAAATGGTAAAATCCATTGGGTGTAAATGGATCTTCAAGAGAAAGATGGGACCTGATGGGAAAGTAGAGACTTTAAAGGCACAGCTCGTGGCCAAGGGCTAAACACAGAGAGAAGGCATCGACTACAGTGAGATGTTCTCTCCTATGTCTATGCTAAAGTCCATTAGGACACTTCTTGCTATAGCTGCATCACTTGACTACAACATTTGGTAGATGGACATCAAGACATCTTTCATCAATGGATATCTTGAGGAGGATATCTATATGGAGCAGCCCTAGGGATTCATAACAGAGGATGGTATAGTATGCAAGCTAAAGAAATCCATCTATGGGCACAAGCAAGCTTCTCGTAGCTGGAACATCATATTTGACGAAACCACAAAGAGTTATGATTTGGTGCAGAATCCTGATGAATCTTGTGTGTACAAGAAGCTTAGTGGGAGCAACGTTGTGTTCATCGTGTTTTACGTAGATGACATCGTTATCATTGGGAATGATACAGGGATGATGGCCAATGTGAATATTTGGCTATCCCATACCTTCAAAATGAAAGATATTGGATAAGCTTCTTACATCTTATGTCTGAAGCTATTCATAAACCGAGAAAAGAGGATATTGGAATTACCACAACATGTATACATTAAGAATATTCTTAAACGTTTCCTCATGGATAGTTCCAATAAAGGATTCTTCCTCTTAAGACAAGGTATCCACCTATCTAAAGGGATAGCTCCTCAAAGTGTTGAGGAAAAGAAAGCCATGACTGGATGACCCTATGCATCAGTTGTAAGAAGCTCAATGTATGCCATGATGTGTATTAGGCTAGATATCTACCATGCAATGGGAGTGGTAAGTCGTTACTAATCCTGCTATGGAGAGGAACACTGGAATGCAGTGGAGAACATTTTCATATATCTAAGATGTACACAAGATTACATCTTGGTCTATGGAGATGGTGATCTCCAAGTCCTGGGATATACATATTCAGAATTCCAACTGTATATTGATGATCGAAAGTCGACATCTGGTTTTGTGTTTCAGTTGAATGGTGGTTTTGTGAGCTAGAGAAGCAAGAAGCAGAAAACTACAACAAATTCAACAACAAAAGCCGAATATCAGATGCTGCAAAGGAGGCGGTGTGGTTGTGCAGTATCATCCTAGAAGTTTGCATAGTTTCCTCTTAAACTCCCATCTTGTTACTCTGCTATAGCATGAGAGCCATTGCCCAGGTGAAGGAACATAGATAGCATCAAAAGAGCAAGTACGTGGAACGGAAATACCACACCATTCGGGAGTTTCAAAAGCGTGGTGATATTGTCATTACAAAGGTGGCCTCTACCGACAACGTTGTTGATCCTCTTACCAAAACTTTGACACAAAAAGTTTTCAACTAGCATATAAAGTGTATGGGTTTAAGGATTAATCCTAAATGGTACTGAGGGCTTGTGCGAGATTGTTAGCCATATGAGCCCGAGGCGAACCATTCCTACAATAAATGTTATTTTCATAAATGATTTATAAGTAAAATTTAATGATTGTTTTAATCCCTTTCTGATATTAAATGAATGAATGCACTATATGGTCACTCAGTATAATTAGGGTTATGTACCATCATCATCTTGATAATCATACAATTGTTGCTTCATTAATTGAATCATGTCTAGGGAGTTAGATTGAGGGTCATTAGGCATCGTCAAATGATTGTTAAGAGATTATCTCCAGCCTGAGTAGGAGATAACAATACTTTCTTATTAGGATGATATCTGACTAACCTCTTGATGCAGGTCCTCTGCATGGGAATAGTGATTCAGAGATGTCAAATTAGTTAGGTCGAAGGGTTGACTTAACAAGATTGAGATAACCAAAGTCCTATATCGAATACTGTCATGATATGGAAACACATTCTCTGGCCAGAGATAGATGTGATGTTATATGTCTGAGTACGTACATTTGGCATACCAATAGATTTATCACCTAACCAAGGTCTATACACTGGCGAGCTGGTGTGCATATAAGGGCATATCAATAATACGATCTCTCAAAGGGATCATATAGGCTCACTTGTGAACTGGGAGGCATGATCTCACTCATGAGGTATTGGGATCGATCAAATTCCATACATGATCGTCGTGCTTTGGAATCATGACAAGAATTTGAAGGTATGATATATGCTTTGGGAAAGCATATGATCGATACCAACTCCCAATGACCAAGAATGAGAAACTTGATGATGAAACCCTAAAGATGACAGTGTAAAATTGATATATATATATATATATATATATATCTTTGGGTTTGTCATAATTCTTCTAATTTGCAGGATGTACATGTATTAGGAATACCTGATGGTGATGTGATCATAAACGATTGTAGAATCATGACACTTCCATTCCGAGGGAGTGATGAAATAGGTTTGGATTTTAGTGACTCCTCTTAGTAAAGAAATAATCTAATCTTGGTCCAAGTGTTGGACATTGATCAGAATAAGATTCAAATGGAACAAGAATATTAGATTTACAGTTTGATTTAATCAAGCAATGAAGGATATGGAATGATCCTTAAGCGCATCAGGGAAGTGCGAGGATCGTATTGTATACGATCGAGAATGACTAGTCTCACTAGATGTTCGATGCAGTGCAATTTAAAAAAGATCATGTGATGAAACCACATGATTCAAGAACACTTCTTGAATGGTTTCATCTAAACCACATAATGTATAAAGGAATATCTCTAGTAGCGTGGTAGCGATCAAGTCTCTAAGAAAAAGAGACCTCATGTTTCAAGTCCGATCTTCGGAGGAGACGCTTGCGAGCATGGGGATGAGTCCCGTGCTCCTCGCAATCCGAGTTGTTGATCCAAGAAAGGGAACTCCAGATCTCATTACACGAGATTGTACTTCTTCTTCGCAAGCGAAACACACCAAAGAAGATGGAGAATCAAGGGTCATCGAGGCGACAACATAACGACGAAGCGATGATGGGGTGTTCTTCCCTCTAGGGTTAAGTGGACGACCACCAATGGAGAGAGAGAGGGAGAGAGAGTGAGAGAGAGGAGAGAGATTGTTGTAATCTTGTAAACTTAAGAAGATCAAGGGGTACCTCTTCTTATATAGGGGTTTAGGAGTCCATGGATCACAATCCATGGACCACACAAAATCAATGGATGAGATTGATTTGTGCTTCTTTCAATGATCAAGATCATGTAGTAAAAATAAAACAATAATTAATTTATTTTATATTAAATATATTTTATAAATTCATATACGTTAATCCTAAATTAAATCAACTAATGTTGGAGACAATTGATAGGAGATTCTCTTCTTCCATATAGGAGGGGTGGATGACCACCCTTTCCTTGTAGGAATTGGTGGTCGTCCCTTGTCCTATAAGAAAAGGGAGATTTCCAATGCAATCTCCAAGATTGCATGATTCTATTTCTCTCCAATATTTACAACAAAAAAATTTATAAATTAGTCTACAAAAGTAATTCATAATTATTTTGTGAGAATTGCAATCTTGCCATTGGAAATTTGTGAATCACATCACAACCCAAAATAAAATGTGATTTACATTTGCAATTAATTATCCAATGTGAATCCAATTCACACCAATAATTAATCAACAAAATAAAATCATAATAGTCTCTCTCTAATTATAAATCACATTTATAATATATTAAGAATAATTGGATATTGCTATCCACATTATTCTCATCCATAATAATTAAATCATATTTAATTATATTTCATCCTCATTATCATGTATTCAAATAATGTGAATCAAATTCACATTATTCAACATAATTAAATCACATTTAATTATCCATTTCTCAAAGCATAGATATAATTCAACTATGGAATTATTCTGGAACACGTCCAAGAATGATGTGCTTTCTACGTAGATATTTGAAGATAAGGACATGGCTATGGTATGTTCTACGTATAGTGACTTGGATATTGAGATCTTATCTCAAATCTATATCTCATATACCCCTCATGTTCTCGCATCTTTCCTATTGACATCGAAGATGTCGAATTGGAGTAATTCATGTTCAGACTATGCGAGCTCATTTCATACTCCAGTTCTGTCATCTTCTATTCGAGAAGACTCACTTTCCGAATATCCCTCTTTCTCCATGTCAGCCATCTACTCATCCATCCCATTATTTGAGATTGACTCTAATCTCGAACTATGATTTGAGACTCCACCATTTTTTAGGACTAATCTAGTGTCATATACGTTTCTAGAGTCAGAATCAGAGCACTTGATGCCACCGAAGGGTAAGGATTCCATTATAGAACAAAGAGAGATCAACAATATGAAGTTAGCTTCCATATAGGTCTTTCAGGCACAATTTACTGAACATGCTGACATCCAGGAAGGTTTGAGTGATATGATCTTAGAGATGAGGAATGAGAGACAAGATAGGAGAGAGGAGGATAGGTAGGAGATTGGAGGTGACAATAGGGGAGGAGGAGACCCACTTATTGAGCTAGTGGATAAGCTTACATTTAAGGATTCTATAATAGAGGGGTAGGACAGACAAATACATGGATTCTGGTACATGTGATTCATGGGCATTTTGAGCTTAAACCCACGATGTTACCAATCCTCCCAATATTCCACAGACACATCAATGAAGAGCCTTATTTACACCTCCAGGAGTTTCACCCGATACGTGGCACAATACACTATCCAAACATCTTGTTGGAGGTAGTGAAGATGACATCCCTCCCATTCAGCCTTATGGATAAGTAACTATACTAGATTTATCACCTAGGAAGGGTTGTTACGTCCTGGGAAGAGTTGAGATCATCCTTCTTGAACAAGTATTATCACCTAGGATGATTGAATCAAACGTGGTCCCTGGTTGCCAAATCCTCCCAATTGTCCCATGAGCCTAATCACAATGCGTGGGAAAGATTTAAGGATTTAACAGAGAATTTCCCAATCATGATATTCCAAAGCTGAGCCTTTTGCTCGGGAATTGAGGATTGAGAATCAGAAGTTAGTAGATACCCCCGGTGGGGGTCCCACTTCAACAAGGACAAGGATGACCTTTATTAGATTTTTGAGGAGAGAGTAGAGCGCTCTACAACTCTTTGTTCTTCATATGCTTCTCAGATGCACCATGTTACCTCTCCTTCAGTGCCCCACAAGGTTGTCAATATGACAGCATCACGTGATTTGGATAGGGAAGATAGTGCATATCTGACCATTATAGGAAATCACCTATCCAAAGTGGACATAATAGAGAAATGATCCAAGGAGCTTGATAAGCTACATGTGATTGAACATAGGAGTAAGAACCTAGATATGCTGGATGACATCACAAAGCATTTGAAGCTTCTTGTCAGTACAATTAGTGCATGTCAGAGTGCTAGTGCAATGATGAATAGGTGATTCATCACTCTAAAAGTTGAAAATAGAGTTCTATTCCTAAGTAATTAGATGCATTTCATCACCTATATAGCATAATTTGCATTCATGCATGCATATATAATATTTGCATTTTAGCATTCACATCTACATTGAATAAGAAGACAAAATCACTTGTAAAAATCACCTATTTTGTATATTTTATACTAACTCCAAATTTCATTAATTCAACTCTATAGTGTATATATTACTAACACTAATACAAGAAAAGTACTAAAAAATGCTAACTGTAAAATTGACCAATAAAACCCGAGTCCAAGTTTGAGACTATGAACCTTAAAATGCACATATCTCTCTCATACAACCTCTGAACTAGGTCTACTCACTTTTAAAATAATGTACATTAAATAACCTTCAAAATGATACCAATTTCATTAAAATGAAAGCTCCTATGAAAAACCTGGGTTTTGGGCCCCCATTGTATATTGTATGTATTTGTACCCTTGTATTTTATCACTTCATTAGACCTTGTTTCCGTTTTTAGTCAACATGAAACTTGTAGATCTCATTGAGATTTACAACTTTCATGTTTTGAGTTTCTCCAAATTCTGGCATTTTCTCCCTAATTTCTCCATTTCTTCTTCGCAATAACCTGATTGGGCCACGTGGCACCTTCTGTTTGCGCCACGCGACCCATCTATCTGCTTGACACGCGCCTCCTTTTCCTAGTCATCCAATCATCCCCTACAACCCATGTTCCAAGCCATCCATTCCCGCCTCAATCTTGGCCCTTGGATAAAGCAATCTGAGCTGCACGCTAGCGCCCTCATCTCCTTCCTCTACGTAGCTCCATCATCGCTCTCCATCTCTTCTCTAGATACCTCCATCTCGGTCGTTCCTTCTTGCATCTGCCATCGAACAACTGATCCCATCCCAGATGTAATATCCAACGTTCACTAGCGCAACACCCACATCCTGCCACATGGCACGTCCATCACCCTTCGATCGCACCGCCCTAATCTAATCATAGCCGCTTCTCCGTGCCCCTATCGTGGCCGTTGGATAGCGAGATCCAACAACCAAGACGCTGTCTCCTACCTTCCGCTTCCCCCTCACCCACTTCATCCACCTCGCCAACCATCTCTTCCCCTTTCCATTTCCATTGCTTCTCCAGCCACGATCTCCACTTCCCGACGAGCCCACGTCCAAGAACCGACTTCCACCATCCTCGCAGGAGTCCACTATCTCCATGATTCCCTCCGTGTCGCTCCATAATTCCCACGCAAACCACCTCCACCATCATCAGACCACCACATTCCCTCTTTAAATACTCCACCTTCGACCGTTGTCATCCCCATTTACCCTTGTACAAGAGACACTAGAGCTCCAATCCACCGATCTGTGACAAAGATTAAGGTAGAAAGCGAGCGACGACAGTGGCATCATCTACGGCGAGATCCACTATGACTTTTAACGTGCAACAGCTCCTCCATCGAGCTGCTCAAGCTCAGGCACCTGCCGACCCTAAAGCAAAGACCGACAGCTCCAAGTCGAGCCCCAAATCTCAATTAGAACCCTTCATCTTCTTCTCCGATCTTCATCTTCTTTCCCTCTGATTTTCTCCTATTTTCTCTGACCTCCTCGCGTGACATCACCTCCCATCGACCATCAATCGAGCATCATTTCAGAGCTCCCATCATCGTGCATCCCTCCGTTCATCTCCACGATCTATCACAACACCTTCGACCACTTCTCCACCAATCACGACGGAGGAATACGTCGGTAGCCACCCACTCCACTCCGCAAGGCCTCAACCACCCTCCGACTTCACCACGTGAGCACTTGCAAGCCTCGGCTACGTTTCTAACCTTACCGGTACCATCTTCGTCATTGGCCGGACCCTCACCGGAGCTACTTCGCCAAGATTCATCTCCGGCGTGTAGACCACCCCTGCCTCTTCCAAGACCCTCGGTCGCTCTGTAGAGCTTCGATGACTCCACTCATCCACTCATGAGAAACTAAGGGTCATCACCAAGCGATGAAGAGGGCAACGGAGTTGCGGAGGCCTCGCCGGAGCTCTAAAATCACCGCCACCGTAGCGACGGAGGAGGAACAACCTAGGGTACAATTGTCGTTGGATTCACCCCCCGGTGATCATCTAACGAACATCATTCGTCCACGTCTCTTGCTCCAATAATTGTAGATATTGTTGGATCTATTAAGTATCTGAGAGTTCAAAACGCGCCACGTCTCCCGCTCTAGACACCATTGGATCGTTGAGGATCTGACGGTCCATCTTTAGCCACATCTTCAGCCCCGAGCCTCTTCCCTACCCTTTAGGCTCGGAGCATCCGAGCCTCATGCGAAGCTACACCAAAGCACGTCCGAGCATATAGAAGACCCAAAGAACCATACGAGCCTCCGATGCTTCTCGAGCCTAGATCCCACGTGGTCTTCACGTGCGGTCTAGGTAAATTACATCAAGGCCCCTATAAGTTTTGGTAATTACACTTCAGTCCCTGGCATGCAGCATCACATACGCGCACATGTTCCGTGGAGAAATTGCATGCACGTCTTCTACATTAGAGGTATTCGTATTTTAGTCCATGTACAAATATTTTGATTTAATCAATTTTATTCTTGTTTGCATTTACCCCCTATGTTTGCACATTCATTTAGGCACTCATTTAGCATTATATTAGAATTCCAAAAATTTCATATTGTAGAGAAACTTGTGCTCTATCATTGTGAAGACTTGTTGTAATTTTGAGAGCTTCGAGGAATTTAATATAATTCTTTTTGTGGAAATTTACATAGTTTTGCCATTGTGTGCCTTTAATTCCATATGAAATTATTTGTTGCTCCAAAAATCACCAAAAAATCATAATAAGTCTAGTTTAAGTACATTGTGCGCAAAAATCACATCATTTACACGCATAACGAGGCCTTAATAAATTAATTAGTGTTTTGCTTAATTTGATTTTTAATAGGTCCAAAATTTGTCATTTTTAAGGTCTAATAATTTTCCTGGATTCATGTACATAGAAGTATCTAGGTTTATTTTTGTAGCTGAAAATGATTTGATTTGTTATTTATTAAAATTAATTTTGCAAAAAATACCGTGCATTCATTCTTTAATTCATATTTAATTCATTCAAAAATTCCAAAAAAATTACAATAGCTTAATTTCAATGCATTTCATATTCTTGCCAAATTTCATCATTTTTTGGACTTCATTTGACTATACTTTATGCTTTAATCTTCACATTTGACTTGAATAATATTGAATTTTCTTAATAGCATAAAAAATACAAAAAATCTCTTAAGAACCTAACATCTGAATTGACTTCAAATTAATCTAAGGAAAAAGCTACCTGCCTAAGTTTGACCTTAGGCTTTCCCAAGTAAAATAAAAAAATTTACGTCTTGCGTTTAATTTAACATCAATGTAAGTGGTTTGATTAGTCTGTTTTTACCTAGATACAATGAGCACACATTAAATTTAATCGTTAATTCTGTTGAATTAAGTTGGGTAGGATGATGCTCTTCAAATGGCGTCATTGTCGGGGAGGCACGACTTAGGTTATTTTTTTTTAAAATAGATTTTTGGTTTTCCACCCCTGGGTAGTCTGATTCCCAATTTTTCTTGTGAATATTTCGCTGTCCAATTTTCAGCATTTATTTATTTTGTGTCCTCTCTCTGACCATTGTACATTTTTATGCGAGGAACATGAGGAATCGAGGTGCTTCGCCAGATGAGCCAAGGAACCTACATCAAATTGAACTGAGTGTTTTGAGAGAAATTGTAAAAAAAGGTTTTTGCATTTCCAATGGTTCTCGTTTAGGCCTCGCACGTGTAAAAGAATAGTAAAAAGAGTCCCCATGTGTTGTGTGGTTGCTTTACGTAGAATAAGACCTGCACTTGCAGCTCTTAGAGCTTTCTTAAGTATGCTCGTAATATCTAGGACCACACTTAATCACTAAAAGACGCACTTAGACTACAGGACTATAGTCATATTTAAATTTGTTCTTCACTCCCTAATAGCATTTCCTGTCTAGGAGCAGCTTTTCATTGATTGCATTTCATATAGTGTAAAATTTCAATTCAGTATTGCATCCTGCATTGTAGAGAGCTCAATTGCATCATCTTTTTCCGATTCTCTCTCTCGGTTTTCTAAACTAGGATAAAAGAATTGGGACTAGAAGGTAGATGAGATTGCTTATGTGGATTAATTACAGTAACAACTAATCTCTGAAATCAGCATTGCTAATTGAATTGGACCCTAAAAAATCAAATAAAATCAGAATTTTTGTTTGCAGGATAACAACTCCGACCTTAATTGCAGGTTGAGTGAGAGTTCAGAGTGTGTGTACACACCCTAAGGCAGAGCCTAAATCCTCGCCTTCCATATCACGTACCACGATCTTATCAATTATCATAATTTGAATTCTTTTAGGTTCATTGACTAGAACCAAGTAGCCTCCGCATATTCCGACAGGTAGATAGGGGTAAACTAGCCGTGCTCTATGACAAGTTGCTAGTAACCCTTCTAGGTGAAGTATAAGCCTTGTCAACCTCTACCTACTTTGGTAGGTAGATAAGGGCAGGTTTTTGAACTCCTCATCTTGGGATAGGAGCGAGGAAAGGAGGGTGCCTGTATCTTAGATGACAGGTTAAACGAGGAAGTGAAGGATATGGTTAGATCCTCAAGCTCATCACGGAAGCGTAAGCGTCGTATCGAATACAACAAAGAACGACTAGTCGTACTAGTTGTTCTGTTCAGCAGAAATTAAAATTTTTTTATGCGACAAAACCACATGATCTAAGAACACTTCTCGAATCGTTTCATCTAAACCACAAACAAGTATTAGGGTTACCTCTTGAAGCGTGGTTGCGATCGAGTCTCTAAACGAAGAGACCTCCTGTCTCAAGTCCGATCCGACGGAGGAGACGCTTGCGAGCGTGGGGATGAACCGCATGCTTCTCGCAATCCATGTTGATGATCCAAGCGACGGATCTCCTAATATCGACACACGAGATCCGACATCTTCTTCACGAGCAAGGCACACCGAAGTATACGGAGTTCCACGAGCAAACCATCGGGCAGCATAACAACGACGCTGCGACGATGGAGAACCTCTCTAGGGCATCCATGGTGGACGACCATGAGAGGGAGAGAGAGAAAAAGAGAGAGAGAGATTTGTTGTCTCAACTATTGTGTAAAGAAGAGCAAAGGGGTGCCTCTCCTTTTAATGCTTTTTGGGATCCATGGATCTCAATCCATGGGATAACACAAATCCAATGGCTCTCAATTATTGTGTTTCTTTTAATGGCCAAATTACAATTTAATTTAATTTAGATTAAATATATATTGATAAATCAATATAATTCAATCACCAAATTAAATCAAGATCTCTTGGAGATCACATGAGAGAGAGTGCCTCCTTCCATTTTGGAAGGAGGGGATGGCCACACATTCCTAATAGGAGTGGTGTCCGTCCACTCCATATATATGGAAGGTGGCTCTCATCTCTATATTGTAATCTCCAAGATTGTGCAACAACTTTTGTTGCAAATTATTCTACAAAAATAATTCACAATTATTTTGTAGACATTGCAATCTTTCCATTGAAAAATTTGTGAATCATATTCACAACCCAAAATAAATATAAATTACATTTTCAATTCAATATCCAATGTAAATCCAATTCGCATTAACATTTAATTAACAAATGTAAATTATAAATAGCTCTCTCTTATATATTATAAATCACATTTATAGTATATATGACTAATATGGATATTGCTATCCACATTATTCATATCCATGATAATTAAATCACATTTAATCATCTTGGATCTCTATTCTCTTGTTCTCAAATAATATAAATCACATTCATATTATTCACATCTTTGATAATAAAATCACATTTAATTATCTAAGATAACTCTCTCCATAATATGAATCAAATTCACATTATTTATGATACTTAAATGACATTTAGTTATACATTTTCTCGATGCTCAGTTACACATATCAACAACGAAATTATCTTGAAGTCTTTCAAGGATAATGCACTTCCTCCATAGATACTTGGAGATAAGGACATGGCGATTGTATTGTTCCATGTATAGTGACTTGGATATTGAGATCATATCTCAAATCCAGATAGCGGGCCTCCCATAGATGCTTGATTAAATCAAGACCGCAAATCTAATCTTCTCATTGCATATGAATGACATTCAGATCAATGTCCAACATTTGGACTAAGATCAGATTACTTCTCTACCGAGAGGAGTCACTAAAATCCAGACCCGTTTCATCACTCCCTAGGAATGGAAGCGTCATGGTTATAAAATCATTTATGATCACATCACCCACAAGTATTCCCAATACCTGTACATCCTGCATAGTGGAAGACTCGGAATAAACCCGAAGTATTGGATCAACATAATACTGTCTACTTCATGGTTTTATCAGCAAGTTTCTCATTCGATCATTGGGAGTCGATATCGATCATATACTTTCCAAAAGCATATATCATACCTAGGTCTTTATCATATACTTTCCAAAAGTATATATCAAACCTACAAATTCAGTGAAGCTTCCAAAGTGAGACGACCATGCGCATGGATTTTGATTCTTCCCAATATCTCATGAGTGAGCTCATGCCTTCCGGTTCAGTAACTGAACCTGTATGATCCCTTTGAGAGATCGTATTACTCATATGCCCTTATATGCACACCAGCGTGCCAGTGTATAGACCTTGGTTAGATCATCAACCTATTGGTCTACAAAATGTACATACTCAGACATATAGTAACACATCTGTCTCCGGTCAGAGGATGCGTTCCTATATCATAACAGCATACGAAATAGGACTTTGGTTATCTCGATCTCATTAAGTCAACTATATGACCTAACTAATCTAACACCTCCGAATCTCTATTCCTATGCAGAGGACCTGCATCAAGAGGTGGGTCAGATATCAGCCTTTAGAGATAAGGATTGCCATCTCCTACTCAGGTTGGAGATCAACTCTTAACAATCATTTGACGGTGCTTGATGAGTCCTCAATTAATCCCTTAGATATTCATCCAAGCACCAGCCTCTATGATTCAATAGTTGAATCAACAACTTTATGATTATTAGGATGGACATGGTACATAACCCAAATTGTACTAAGGGACCTATTATGAAAATTATTCATTCTTCATTTCAGATCAGGAAATGATATTTGCAAAAAAATTTATTGCATAATGGCTCGCCGTGGGCTCGCATGTCCAAAAGGAAGACACATCCGACTTTGAGCCGACTTCCCTATTGGTCGCATAATGCTTGCTATTTGTCTGAAAAATCACATTTAAAATCAACCAGACTAATTGGACTCGGTTGTGAGTCCTTCACCGTGTTGAATGTGAAAATCAGGGATTGTGTTACATTTGCTTGCTTCAGGTAGGAGTAAAATCCTATCTTTACACACTTAAACTCCTGACTCTTCCTTCTGCCATCAAAGATGACTGACTGAGGGTATATCTGCTCCATCATTGCAAATCTTTCCTTGAATCCCTTACGAAGTTTGTCTTCATCGGCCCAAGCACAACATGGGACAATCCGAGCTCATGACCCTCTTGAGTTCAGGATCCCCCAACCCCAGGATGGTCACTCTCAAACCATTCCTTTTCTCTCCTCTCATTTCACTTAGGAAAACCATCACCTCAGTGAGAATGTCTTCATTACTACGTCCCCTAACCTAGACCACCTTCTTTACCGAGGTGAAGAGGACGAACCAGAACCAAGATGCCTCCTAAGAGACCCCCTGATGAAGAGGAACACAGAGATGATCCAATACATCAAATCCTTGCCCTCTTAATCGCAACCGAATAGCAAAATGCATACCTTGTGTCGTGGATGGGACAGGTGATCGCGACGGGTGGAATTGATAGACCGACGGTGGATGCCTACATCCCAGTTGAGAATGAGATACATAATTGGCTTGTACCTGAGGTACCCCTTGAAGCATTCGAGCTGAAGCCCCCTTTTCTTAGTCTGCTACTGAAGTTTAATGGAAATGTCACTGAAGAACCATACACTTTCCTGAGAGACTTCTAGATGGTTTGCAACAACCTTAGTCACCGTAGGGTTGGACAAGATTACATCAGGTTGAAGGCTACCACGTTTTCCTTAGGAGATAAGGATGCTCCTTGGCCAAAGAATCTCGAGGTTAGATGTACTACCTTGGTGCAATTCAAAGATTTAATCTCATAGAAGTTCTACCCACTTAGTAGGACTAACGATATACGGACCAAGATCGCTAGTTTTTCCTGGGGTCACTGATGAATCTGTGATTCATCACATCAAAAGTCAAAAATAGAGCCTTGTTCCCGAGAAAATAGAGGCATATTTCCTTTTATCTTGCATAAATAACACTCGTGCATGCATCCATAATTCATGCATTATAGCAGCTCATCTGCATTTAAATAAGAAGCCAAAAATCCCCTGTAAAAGACATCTTCATCAAAATAACTTCTTCTCTATACTATATATATATTCATTAATAAAACAGGGAGGAATCACCCTTGTAAAATAGCCCAAGTATCCTGGGAACCCTTGTACATACATAAAGCCCTCATACAAACCCCTAATTAGGTCTACTCACTCTTAGAATACTACATATTAAAAGACCTTTAAAATGAGACTAATTTCATTACAACTGGAGCTTGTATGAGAAACTTGGGTTTTTGGTCATTTTGTATACTACATATGTACATTTATGTATCCTTGTATTTATGTACCATATGTGACCTTATCTCCGTCTTTGGTCAACATGAAACTTGTAGATCTCATCAAGATATACAACTTTCATGTTTTGAGTTTTTCCAAATTCGGCTTCCTCTTCTCTCTACACATATTTCTTCCTCCAGCCATTCACAGCAGGCCCCGTGGCGCCCTTTGATTGCGCCAAGCGGCCCGCTGCCCTTTGTCTGATCCGCCCGCGCCCTCCGCCGTTGGATCTCGCTTCAGATCCAACGGCCCCCATCTTCCCACGCCGCTCCTTATCCACAGCCATTGATCATCTTCCGCTCTTCATCTACACCGCACGCCCCCACCTCGCCCTCAGCGCGCCACGCGTCGCACGCCACGCCCTTGGATGACGCACGCCGCTGTCCATCGCAACCTCTCATTCCACCTTGCATTCCGACCCTCCGATCTAAACCCTAATCTCATCCACACCGCTCGCACACGCTTCGCTCACATCACGCCACGTGGTGGCTCCACGACCCTCAGATCGCCTCCCCTCGATCTGATCTCGCCCGCTCCCTAGTGATTGGATCTGGGCCGTTGGATCACAAGATCCAACGGCCAAGACTTCGTCTCCTACCTCCAGGCGCCCCTCTCCCCCACGTTCCTTGCCTTGCGGGAGGGGCGCCCCCTTTCCTTTTCTGGGCACACGTCAGCCATCTTCTCCGGCCGCTGACCTCGCCACGACGCTCCCCACTCGTCCCTCTCCCTCGCCAACACCCTCAATCGCCACCACCTCCACCATATTCGCCCCACGACGACCACCAACTTCACCAATCCACCAGCTAACCCATCAACTCCACCTTATAAATACGCCATCACCAGCGACCTTCATCTCTATCCGCCACTCCAGAGAGATCCCTCGAGCTCCAAGCTTCCTATTGGTGACAGCAATCGGCTGATTTGTCGAGCGACGACAGCGATCCAACTCCGGCGAGATCCTCGGCCCACCGCCGTGTCGCAGCCAGTCCTCCGAGCAGCTGCACGAGCTCGGGACCTTACCGATCCCTCGAGCGACGACCCTGGAACTCCCAGCAGAGCTCCAATCCCCAGGTAACCTCCTTCATCTCCTCCGATCTTCGTCTTTATTTTCGTGTTCATCTTCTCCGATTTTATTCGCCACCCACGACCATCCTCGCGCCTTCCAATCACTCCGCCGAGCTCCGCGTCGGAGCTCTCATCCTCGCTGACCCTTCCGCACCTTCAGACGCTCCACTCCACCGTCCATCGATCCCCAGCTCCGCCCCTTTGCCGGAGCAATGTCCCCCGACCACCTCACTTCTCTGTAGGCCTCGCCAAGCAGTACCATTTCTCCACAATCGCACGCACGAGCCTCGGCTATACGTCTAACACTTGCAGGTACTCCTTTGATCATTGGCCGGAGCCTCACCGGAGCTCTCCTCGAGCTTCATCGACTCAGAGCTCCAGCCCTCCTCCAGGGATCCAGAGACCACCGGAGGCCTCCTCGTGCTCTTCCGCTTCTTCCGAGCTAGGTGGGAGCTGACGAAGCTCATCACCGGAGCTTGGCCACCGAGGCGGAGCTCGGCTGCCTTCACCGGAGCGCAGCCCTCTCCTCCGCAGGCGGCGGAGGATCGTTAGAGAAGAAGGAGCAGCAGCCGTTCGATCATCTGATCGAACGGTACTCGCCTCGCCACGCGTCCCTTCGCCGCTATCAGCCTCGACCGTTGATCACCCCTCGGATCGGACGCCTCACCAGCCGCCACGCGTCTTCATCAACATCCCTTGGATCATCTTGATCCAAGGGCCTTCAGGCCGCCACGTCGCCTTGTCCGAGCCTCGGCGTCCAAGCCTAGGCTCGGGTGAACCGAAGCAGCACCGAGGCTTGGTCGAACCTCCAGAAGGCCCGAGCCTCACTCCGAGCCTCAGACGCCCTCCGAACCTAGGTCGCCCCACGTGAGGAGCACGTGCGACCTGGGTTATTTGCATCAACGCCCCTGGAGCTTTCAGAAATTGCTAAGAGGTCCCTGTGAAGCAGACATCACGTGAGGAGCACGTGCTTCGTGGAAAAATTGCATAGAAGTCCTGCATATTATCGGTAATTGCATTTTAGTCCCTGTCAGCACGTTTACTTATTGAAATTTTAATTTCCAGTATTGCATTTACACCCTTGTGTTTGCACGTGTCCATAGCATGCATTTTTTATCATTTTGAAATTCTAAAAATTGCAAATTGTTGAGAATTTTGTCCTCTACCTGTTTGCACACGTGTCTGATTTTTGTTGGCTTCATTGAATTATCAATAAATTAATTGGTTCATTTGTGTCATATTTTGCCCAGTGATGCCTTTTGATTTTTAATTAAATATCAGTGCCTTCAAAAATCACCAAAAATTCACAGTAGCTTAAGGACACCATTTTCAACACTCCATAAAAATTTCATGTCATTTGCACGCAGAACGAGGCCTCAATAAATAGTTTAGTGATTTTCTTTAATTAATTTTAATTAATTCATTTCACAATAAATTTAAGTTCTGTCAATTTTCCTAGGTCCCTGATCATTAGACCTTCCTAGGATAATTTTAGTTCTTGGAGAAATTGTGGTTTGATATTTATTAAAAATTAAACACTGAAAATCACTCTGTCTGTTTGTTTAATTCACAGAAAATTTATTTTGAGTCGAAAAATTCCAAAAAAATTAGTGTAGGTCATTTTCATCATAAATAACCATCTGGCCAATTTTCATTATTTTTGGACTTCGTTTGATACATCAATTAAATTTAAAGTTAAATTGGCTAAGATTTGTCTGCATATGTCTGCATAGGAAATAAAAAGACCAAAAAGATTCGACCCTCGAATATCAACACTTGAAAATTGCTGTAATCCACCTAAGGAGACAGTTGCCTCCCTGAGATCGACCTTGGACTCCACCAAGTAAAAAAATATCACCGCTTAAAATTGACCAAAATCTGTCTTAAGTGGTTTTTGATCAACCTCTCGTATCCGACTGCAACGAACACTTAAAATTAATTTGGACCATTAATTTGCCCGAATTAACTAAGGGTGTGGGGCGTTTATCAGTCACCACTAGCCATTCCATGAAGCCTGGGATAGATTTAATGACTTGATCCAATAATGCCCCTACCATGGAATTACCAAGGCAATCTCAATCCATACCTTGTTCTGTGGCATGACCCCTGAAATGCAGGGGTTAGTGAGTGCATCCTGTGGAGGTAGCTATCTGAACAAGAACGAAAATATCATATGGCAGACCCAGGAGCAGATGGCGGAAACAGGCAGATCCCAGGCCACCAGGGCCTTTCAGTTGTATCCCTCAAGCCTATCTAATGAGACAACTAGGAGGACTATAGCGGATCTGACATAGGACCTAATCCCTATCATGGGGATAATAGCTGATAAGCTCACTAAGGTAGAACAAATCCACAAGAGGAACACTGACCTTGAGGTGCTTTCACAATTATCGAAGTAAGTGTAGGAATTGACTGAGAAGGTAGCCAAGATACGGCTACATGCCCCTTCTGCACCACCTGTGCCTGTACATCGAGTTCATCATGTACAGGAGCAGGTATAGGGCCTCGGAGCAACTATTGAGGAGCAGTAGTACACTCAACAGGAGAAGCATGCACCCCTACAGGTGTAGTCAGTCTACAAGGAGACTCTATAGGTGTTCGAGATCAACGGACTGTGGTACATGAAGGATATGGAGAAATCCTCAAGCGCATCACGGAAGCGTGATCGTCGTATCGGATACGACGAAGAACGACTAGTCGCACTAGTTGTTCGCTGCAGCGGAATTTAAAAAATTTTATTCGATGAAACCACATGATCCGAGAACCATTCTCAAATCGTTTCATCTATAACCACAACAAGTATAATGCAATACCTCTTGAAGCGGGGTTGATCAAGTCTCTAAGAGAAGAGACCTCCTATCTCAAGTCTGATCGTCGGAGTAATGGCTTGCGAGCGTGGGGATGAGTCGCGATCTCCTCGCAATCCAAGTTGATCCAAGCGCGGTTGCTCCTGATCTCGTCACACGAGATCAAACATCTCCTTCGTGAGTGAAACACTCCAAGTAGACGAAGAACCGCAGAGCATCGAAGCGGCAACACGATGGCGTAGGCGTCGACGATTCTCTCCACCAAGGTATGGTGGACGGCCACCAAGAAGAGAGGGAGAGAGAGGGCTGTCGAGTATGAGAAAGAGAGAGAAATGTGTGCTACAATAGCATGTAAAGAGAGAGCATGGTATGCCTCTCTATTCTTAGGGTTTTGGGATCCATGGATCTCAATCCATGGGACATATAAAATCAATGGATGAGATTAATTTATGTCAATCCAATTGTCAAGATTGTTGTTGGTAGAACCAACAACTTGTGATTTAATTTTGATTAAATATATTTGATAAATCAAATATATATTAATACCAAATTAAACCAATCAAATAAGGAGAGAGAGAACAAAGGAGATCCACCTTCCCCTTTGGAGGGAGGTAACAGCCACCAATCCCACAAGGGATTTGGTGTCGCCCCCTCCTTTCCTAATGGGAAGGCAATCTCATGGATTCCCATGAGATTGCACATTTCCTTGTTTTTCTCTCAACTTAATTTCCAACAATTATTTGTTGGTATTTTATTCACCAAAAATAATTCTCAATTATTTTGGGAATATTGCAATCTTGACATTGGAAAATTGTGAATCATATTCACAACCGAAAACTAAATGTAATTTACATTTTCAATCAATTAGACAATGTGTATCCAATACACATTAATAATTAATCTACAAATATAAATTATGATTAGCTCTCTCTAATACATTATAAATCACATTTATAACATATTAGGAATAATTGGATATTACTATCCACATTATTCTTATCCATAATAATTAAATCACATTTAATTATATTGGATATCTCTCATACATCATGATAATTAAATCACATTTAATCATCAATTTCTCATTGCTTAGATCTTATGGAATTATTCTTAAACCATTTAAGAACAATGTTATTACTCCTTAGATACTTGGAGATAAGAACATGGCGATTGTATTGTTCCACGTATAGTGACTTGGATATTGAGATCACATCTCAAATCCAGATCCCATGGACCTCTCATAGATGCTTGACTAAGTCAAGACCGTAAACCTAATCTTCTCATTGTATCTGAATCTCATTCAGATCAATGTCCAGTATATGGACTAAGATTAGGTCACTTCTCTAATGAGAGGAGTCACTAAAATCCAGACCTATTTCATCACTCCCTCGGAATGGAAGCGTCATGGTTATACAATCGTTTATGATCAAATCACCCTTCAGGTATTCCCAATACATGCACATCCTGCATACTGGAAGACTTATGATCATTATGAAGATATAGATCATTTTTACATTGTCATCTTCATAGTCTGATCATCAAGTTTCTCAATCTTGGTCCTTGGGATATGGTATAGATCATATGCTTTCACAAAGCATATATCTTACCTTCCAATTCATATCATGCTTCTAAAGCATGATGACCATGCATGGAATTTGGTCAATCCCAACATCTCATGAGTGAGCTCATGTCTCCCGGTTCACAAGTGAACCTGTATGATCCCTTTGAGAGATCATATTACTCATATGTCCTTACATGCACACCAGCTCGCCGGTATATAGACCTTGGTTAGGTCATCAACCTATTGGTCTGCCAAATGTACATACTCAGACATATAGCAATACATCTGTCTCTGGTCAGAGGATGTTTGCCTGTGATGTGACAGTATTCATCATAGGTCTTTCGTTATCTCGATCTCGTTAAGTCAACTCATTGACTCAACTAATCTGATACCTACGAATCAATATTCCCATGCAGAGGACCTGCATCAAGAGGTCGATCAGATATCAGTCTAATGAGATAGGATTGCCATCTCCCACTCAGACTGGAGATCACTACTTGTCAATCATTGATGATGCTTGATGAGTCCTATATCTATCTACTTAGATATTCATCCAAGCATCAGCCTCTATGATTCAATCAATGAATCAACAGATGTATGATTATCAAGTTGGCCACGGTACATAACCCTAATTGTTCAGAGGGACCTTATAGTGCATTCATTAATTCAATATCAGAAAGGGAGTGAAACATAATCAATAACTTTTATTGATAAATCATTAATTACAATAACAATTATTGCAGGAATGGTTCGACTCGGGCTCACATTGCTAATATCTCCCACTAGCCCTTAGAACCATTCAGGAACAATCCTTAAACCCATACTCATTACATGCTGGTCGAAAACCTTCTCTGTCATAGGTTTGGTAAGAGAATCAGCAACGTTGTCGACAGAGGCCACCTTGGTGATGATGATGTCACCACGCTTTTGAATCTCCCGAATGATGTGGTATTTCCTTTCCACGTGCTTGCTCTTCTGATGCCATCTGGGTTCCTTCGCCTGGGCAATGTCTCCCGTGTTATCACAGAGTAGCGGGATGGGAGTATCAGAGGAAACTACACCAAGCTCCTGGACAAACTTGCGCAACCACACCGCCTCCTTTGCAGCATCCGATGCGGCAATGTATTCGGCTTCTGTTGTTGAATCTGCTGTAGTGTCCTGCTTCTTGCTTCTCCAGCTCACGGCACCACCATTCAATTGGAACACAAACCCTGATGTCGACTTTCAATCATCAATATCCGATTAGAAGTCAGAATATGTATATCCCAAGACTTGGAGATCACCATCTCCATAGACCAAGATGTAATCTTGCGTCCGTCTTACATATTTGAATATGTTCTTTACTGCATTCCAGTATTGTTCCCCATAGCAGGATTGGTAACGACTTACCACACCCACTGCATGTCAGATATCCGGCCTAGTGCACATCATAGCATACATTAAGCTTCCTACAGCTGATGCATAAGGGCATCCAGCCATGGCTTTCTTTTCCTCAACAGTTTGAGGAGTCATTCCTTTAGACAGGTGGATATCATGTGTTAAGGGCAGGAATCCTCTCTTGGAACTATCCATACAGAATCGTTCAAGAATCATCTTAATGTATCCATGTTGTGACAATCCCAATATCCTCTTCTCTCGGTTTCTGAACAACTTCAGACCCAAGATATAAGAGGCTTCTCCAAGATCTTTCATCTCAAAGGTATGGGACAAGCAAATCTTTACACTGGTCATCATCCATGTATCATTCCCAATGATAAGGATGTCCTCTACATAAAGCACGATGAACACGATGGCGCTCCCACTAAGCTTCTTGTATACACAAGGTTCATCACGATTCTGCACAAAATCATAACTCTTTATGGTTTCGTCAAATCTGATGTTCCAACTACGAGAAGCTTGCTTGAGCCCATAGATGGATTTCTTCAGCTTGCATACTTTACCATCCTCAGTCATGAAGCCCTGGGGCTGCTCCATGTAGATATCCTCCTCGAGGTATCCATTGAGGAAAGCCGTCTTGACGTCCATCTGCCAGATGTCGTAGTCAAGATATGCAGCTATAGCTAGTAATGCCCTGATGGATTTAAGCATAGCCACATGAGAGAATGTCTCATCGTAGTCGATGCCTTCTCTCTGTGTGTAACCCTTGGCTACGAGCCGTGCTTTGAAAGTCTCTACTTTCCCATCAGGTCCCCTCTTTCTCTTGAAGATCCATTTGCACCCAATGGGTTTTACCCCATTAGGTGTATCCTCGAGGGTCCATACACCATTCTTATGCATGGAGTCAATTTCTGACTTCATTGCTAGCATCCATCTATCCATGTCTTGATCCGCGAGTGCTTCATCAAATGAAGTAGGATCAATGTCAGCTTCACTTGACACATGTAATCCATACCTTTCAAGTGGTGCAACCACCCTTGAACTCCTTCGAAGAGGTATGGGTGTTTCATCTTTATTTACTTCTTCAGTTTCTGGTCTAGGAAGCTCAGAATCCTCAGAGGATTCAATGAGTTCCTCTACTTCATTTTTATCTTGACCTTTATGGAAATCATCCTCAAAAAATTTCACATCTCTGGAGACAAAAACCTTTTGGGTCTCAGGGTCATAGAGCTGATATCCAATACCATCTCTAACATACCCAATGAAGTAACACTCACGAGTGCGATATTCTAGCTTACTTGCATCCACGTTCTTTGCGTGGACCAAGCAACCCCAAACCCTCAAGTTCTTAACACTAGGTTTGGTTCCATTCCAGATCTCATGAGGAGTCTTAGGTACAGATTTGCTAGGAATCTTATTCAGGATATATATTGCAGTCTCTACTGCATATCCCCAGAAACTAAGTGGCAAATGTGCTTTACTCATCATTGAACGGACCATATCCATGATGGTCCTGTTGCGTCTTTCAGCAACACCAATAAGTTGGGGAGTTCCAGGAGTAGTGAGATTGGAGACAATTCCATTCTCTTTGAGGAATTCCTTGAATTCATCAGAGAGGTACTCGCCACCTCGATCAGATCGAATCCGTTTAATCTTCCTATCGGTTTGGTTCTCAACCAAAGCCTTGAATTCTTTGAACTTTTCAAAGGTTTCAGATTTATGATGTAATAGGAAGACAACCCCATATCGCGAATGGTCATCGATAAATGTCAAATAATATCGATATCCATTTCGAGTCGTGGTACGGAAGGGACCACATACATTGGTATGTATTAAGTCAATAATACCTTCGCATCTAGTGACCTTGTTACGGAAAGACATCCTAGTCATTTTACAACGAATACAATGTTCACAGGTAGGTAAAGATTGAACATGTAGAAAATCTAAAGGTCCATCCTTTATCAATCTATTGATCGTATCAACAGATAAATGACCAAGCCTTTAATGCCAAATCATGTTTGAATGATTTTCATTATTCCTGGATCTTTTAGGTTTTTATTAGTGGTTGTAACATTCATGACATGCTCATTAATGCACAATTCATAGAGTCCTCCAGAAGTCAAAATACCATCAACAATATATTTATCATAATGATTTATGACTAATTTATTACAGAACAGGAATGAATATCCACTTCTAACTAGCTTAGATACAAATATTAAGTTCCTCCTAACTTCAGGTACATAAAGACACTCTTTAAGTACTATGACTCTACCACTAGATAATGATAGCCGACAAGTCCCGACGGCGACTGCTGCAACACTTGCGTCAGATCCCATCTGGATGACTATCTCCCCTTCTTCAAGTTTTCTAGTTTCCTGAAACAAATGCAACAAATTGCATACATGAACAGAAGCACCGGAATCAACAACCCAACTTCCTTCTCGTCCTACGAGAAAGATGGTTTGAATGATAAAAGTAGATTTCATACCAGCTGGGGCTTTACCTTTGTCGATCGACATCAGGTAATCCGGGCAATTACGCCTCCAGTGCCCCGGCTTCTTGCAGTGGTGACATACGTCGGTTTTCTTCGATGCCATTAAAGTGGATGCATTAGAAGAAGAGCCAACACTTTGTCCCTTCTTCTTTCTCTTCTGGGCCAGGCCCTTTCAATAACCATGCTTCCGACCGCGCTTCCCTTTGACCTGTGCAACCATTGCACTGCCAGTGGGACCATCCTTCTTCATCACATCCTCTGCGGACTTTAATGCAACAAGGAGAGTAGCACTTGTCAATTCCAACTTATTCATGTGGAATGACACCACAAAGTTATTGAAAGATTTGGGTAACGACAGCAGAATGAAGTCAGCTTGCATGTCTGCATCCATCGTTGCTCCAAGAGTCTCCAGCTCCGACAAGTACCCAAACATTTTGAGTACATGTTCACGGACCGAAGTCCCTTCCTGCATCTTGCAGCGAATGAGTTCTTTCATAACATTGTACCGTTGGGTGCGGTTAATGTCACCAAACATATCTTTTAGGTTCTGCATGATCTCCTGGCAAGTACTCATCTCCACATGTTGTTTCTGAAGAACTTTGGAGAGAGAACCCAAGATATAGCATCTAGCCAAGACATG
Organism: Ottelia alismoides; assembly: GCA_037367405.1. Classification (NCBI taxonomy): domain Eukaryota; kingdom Viridiplantae; phylum Streptophyta; class Magnoliopsida; order Alismatales; family Hydrocharitaceae; genus Ottelia; species Ottelia alismoides. Next base: position 891,604 of record JAZKJV010010037.1, on the reverse strand, counting down.
ATCCTCATCATACTTGTCATTGTATGCTTTATCTTCCTTAGATTTAGGGTTTTCAAGCTTGTTTTCAGAGAGCACATAGTTGATGCACTCCGCCGAGAGTACAAGCTCCAAATTACGGATCCAATCTGAGTAATTTGGTCCATTCAATTGGTTGACCTCCAGAAGCCTGCTCAGTGGGTTCATGGATTTCATTTTCTGAAATTGAGAATGCACTATATTAGAACATATAATTATATATTAAATTTAGTTTTATTTGACTAAGACATTTTAAATCAAATTAGTCTTGCTATGTAAACTATGAAAGTTTATTCCCTTATTCACTTTCAAAGTAGGAGATATACTTACCGATATATCTCAAGCAAGAACTGGGATCTCCTCTTTACCTTTGTCATATCCCAATAATATGAGAACTGACGACTCCAATAAAGAGAAGCTGGAACACATTCCGCCTTGCAAGTCCAACTTCCATTTTCCCAATTCGATCTTTAATACCCGGGCCCACCACCCCTAAGGTGATGTTGACCCATCGTTAATTTTACCAACCGTCAACAGGAATACAACTCACTATGCGCAATCCAATATCGTCCCAATAATATGAGGACTCGCTATTGGGGTCACTACGCATACGTACTTACTCTTTCAAGAAGCGACGAGCCCGATCCAAATGGATCATATGCAGGAGTTGTCACTTCGGACAGGCGTCTCCTACACATAATATCTGGTGATGGAACTCTTCGCCTTGACGGGAGACCATGGATGTCACTTATGTGATCCTCCACCTCTTATTCAAATTTTAATTAATTAAAATGAATCTAATTCATATATAATTAATTATTCCAATGGAATTATTAACTGTAATCATATTAGAGTATTCTAATTGGACATAATTAATTCAATCATATTAAATTAATTATCAATCCAATTTAATCAATCAAACTTGAATGTCTTACTTGAATATATATGGTATTATTCTCAAAGTACGTATTAATTCGTATTTTAATAATTAGAAAAATACATCTTAATCCCTCAGACATTATCCCGGCCCTACCCGCTGTCATGGCCAGTACCGACGGGAGTGGGACGGACTGCATACGTTGCAACCCGCTACTCCAACGATCCCCGATTAGACACCATATCCACCTCGGGAAAGGATAATGCCAAATTGATTAATTTATACTTGAAATGATCATCGGTTTCAACCGAAATTGTACCATATAGTAATAGTCAAAACATTTTTGATTATAAGGAAATTTGCTAGACAAATTCCCAAATCCTATTCAAGCATCAAGTTTGAAGATTGTGGTTTCAATGATGATTTAGATCAAATCTAATCAATCAATTGGTTTGGGGCCAAGTCAATTAGGCAAATAATCATGTTTCAATATTTCATAAATATTATTCAAGATTATTTCATGAAATTAACAATTAATTTCACTAATTGACAATCACTTGGTTCTAGATTAGGAATGTAATTTCAGTAATGACCCCTACTCACTAAAATTAACAAATCTCAATCAGTTTAAATCCAAATTAGACAAACTCAATTTTCAAAGATTGCTAACTTGATTTAAGACAGAAGCCAAGTGATGTTTAACGCATTTCGAGGCAGATGATAATAGTAATTAACTCTTTAATCATGTTAAAATCTACTGTACCCGCAACAGTGCATACATGTTCATTAAAACATCCATATCTTAAGCATACGAAATTCGATTTACGCAAACTCAGATCCTATGGTTTCCTTGTTTAATGGGGAACACAATCCAAGTATTAAATTCTTGTTTAAACAATTTAAACAGTGCCGAATTTATTTACTAAACTGATCTGCGAAATCAAATGCTATAAAAACTTTCGCGACCTAAACGAACCCAAGTCGTCCTCGGTTTTTCGAATCATATTCGAAACCATCAACCTAAGGCTCTGATACCACTTGAAGGATATGGAGAAATCCTCAAGCGCATCATGGAAGTGTGATCGCCGTATCGGACACGACGAAGAACGACTAGTCGCACTTGTTGTTCGGTGCAGCGGGATTTAAAAAATTGTATTCGATGAAATCACATGATCCGAGAACCATTCTCAAATCGTTTCATCTATAACCACAGCAAGTATAATGCAATACCTCTTGAAGCGTGGTTAATCAAGTCTCTAAGAGAAGAGACCTCCTGTCTCAAGTCCGATTGTCGGAGTAACGGCTTGCGAGCGCGGGGATGAGTCGCGGTCTCCTCGCAATCCAAGTTTATCCAAGCGCGGTTGCTCCTGATCTCATCACACGAGATCAAACGTCTCCTTCGTGAGTGAAGCACTCCAAGTAGACGAAGAACCGCAGAGCGTCAAAGCGGCAACATGATGGCGTAGGCGTCGACGATTCTCTCCACCAAGGTATGGTGGACGGCCACCAAGAAGAGAGGGAGAGAGAGGGCTGTCGAGTATGAGAAAGAGAGAGAGTTGTGTGCTACAATAGCATGTAAATAGAGAGCACGGTATGCCTCTCTATTTTTATGGTTTTGGGATCCATGGATCTCAATCCATGGGACATATAAAATCAATGGATGAGATTGATTTATGTCAATCCAATGGTCAAGATTGTTGTTGGTAAAACCAACAACTTGTGATTTAATTTTGATTAAATATATTTGATAATTCAAATATATATTAATACCAAATTAAACCAATCAAATAAGGAGAGAGAGAACAAAGGAGGTCCACCTTCCCCTTTGGAGGGAGGTGACGGCCACCAATCCCACAAGGGATTTGGTGCCGCCCCCTCCTTTCCTAATGGGAGGGCAATCTCATGGATTCCCATGAGATTGCACATCTCCTTGTTTTTCTCTCAACTTAATTTCCAACAATTATTTGTTGGTATTTTATTCACCAGAAATAATTCTCAATTATTTTGGGAATATTGCAATCTTGACATTGAAAAATTGTGAATCATATTCACAACCCAAAACTAAATGTAATTTACATTTTCAATTAATTAGACAATGTGTATCCAATACACTTTAATAATTAATCTACAAATATAAATTATGATTAGCTTTCTCTAATACATTATAAATCTAATTTATAACATATTAGGAATAATTGGATATTACTATCCACATTATTCTTATCCATAATAATTAAATCAAATTTAATTATATTGGATAATCTCTCATACATCATGATAATTAAATCACATTTAATCATCAATTTCTCATTGCTTAGATCTTATGGAATTATTCTTAAACCATTTAAGAACAATGTTATTACTCCTTAGATACTTGGAGATAAGAACAGGGCGATTGTATTGTTCCATGTATAGTGACTTTGATATTGAGATCACATCTCAAATCCAGATCCCATGGACCTCTCATAGATTGATGACTAAGTCAAGAACGTAAACCTAATCTTCTCATTGTATCTGAATCTCATTCAGATCAATGTCCAGTATATGGACTAAGATTAGGTCACTTCTCTAATGAGAGGAGTCACTAAAATCCAGACCTGTTTCATCACTCCCTCGGAATGGAAGCGTCATGGTTATACAATCGTTTATGATCAAATCACCCTACAGGTATTCCCAATACCTGCACATCCTGTATACTGGAAGACTTATGATCATTATGAAGATATAGATCATTTTTACACTGTCATCTTCATAGTCTGATCATCAAGTTTCTCAATCTTGGTCCTTGGGATATGGTATAGATCATGTGCTTTCACAAAGCATATATCTTACCTTCAAATTCATATCATGCTTCTAAAGCATGATGACCATGCATGGAATTTGGTCAATCCCAACACCTCATGAGTGAGCTCATGTCTCGCGGTTCACAAGTGAACATGTATGATCCCTTTGAGGGATCATATTACTCATATGTCCTTACATGCACACCAGCTCGCCGGTATATAGACCTTGGTTAGGTCATCAACCTATTGGTCTGCCAAATGTACATAATCAGACATATAGCAATACATCTGTCTCTGGTCAGAGGATGTTTGCCTGTGATGTGACAGTATTCATCATAGGTCTTTAAATATCTCGATCTCGTTAAGTCAACTCATTGACTCAACTAATCTGATACCTCTGAATCAATGTTCCCATGCAGAGGACCTGTATCAAGAGGTCGATCAGTTATCAGTCTAATGAGATAGGATTGCCATCTCCCACTCAGACTGTAGATCACTACTTGTCAATCATTGATGATGCTTGATGAGTCCTCTCTCTAACTCCTTAGATATTCATCCAAGCATCAGCCTCTATGATTCAATCATTGAATCAACAACTGTATGATTATCAAGTTGGCCATGGTACATAACCCTAATTGTACAGAGAGACCTTATAGTGCATTCATTCATTCAATATCAAAAAGGGAGTGAAACATAATCAATAACTTTTATTGATAAATCATTAATTACAATAACAATTATTGCAGGAATGGTTCGCCTCGGGCTCACATTGCTGACAGTACAAACTTGAACCCTTCGGCAGACAATCGGGGATAAGGAATGGTCGGCCACACCAACCTTTCCTAGCTTACCAGGAAACCAGCTCTGTCCCCGCAGAGTGCTTTGTACAGTCCCATCCAGGACAAGGATATCAGCCTTAGCAACACCAGCAACTGTGCACATTCCACTTGAGCCACCAGGGCCCTCCACTACCTTATATCGCACCGTCCCACCTGCAGCAGTATCGACAAGTCCAGTAGGGCCAGTATAGATAGACGAATCACTCGTCCTCTAGTCAACAGCAGCAAGCCTCGCCTACTAATGAATTAGAGTCCCTCACCGTAGCCATACATACCCTTACTAATAGGGTCTAACAGAAACACAACGATTACCTGGATATCAGAACAGATCTAAACCGTGTTTCATGTACCCAGGACAAATATATGGCACCAAAGACCCAATTCCTACCCAAGTTAAGGCTAACCCACATAGCTTGAATTAGGGTCAGCATCGACCACGCAATCATATATACTATTCAGATTATCCACTATCTGAACATGAGATCCTTTTTTACGATAATGTTAATCTTATGTCCCTCAAGAGCGGAAGGACCGTGACTATACCTGATCAAGCGTGGGCACATGAGGAAGAGGCCACCAAGTCTCTATCTGTGGAGAACTTGGAGGCAGAGGAGCAGCATCACCATCATCACCACTAGCAGAATAAAAGGATTTCTAGGTCCTAAAAGCACCATGGTAAGAAGAAGGAGAGGAGCACCAATAGTGAATCAGGTGAAATATATGAGGATCCTGCACCTCCGTCTGAGGATGATGCATCAGGAGCAGCGGTAGATGCATCACCTGTTTTGCCACAAGAATTTCTTTTTAGTCCAAGTTAGTGTCAGAGTCTGAGTTAGAGTCTGAGTCCTGTATAGAACACAGTTTCCCATTTGAATGAAAATCTTTCAGCTTCAGAATCTGAGTTATCGTCAATAATCCCTTTCCCATGTGCCCTTAAGGGTGGAAAGAAGAAAAAGATCAAAAAAAATCCAAAAAGATGACTCTGAGATGACAGAGTTCTGCAACAAATACATCAAGGTCACAATCCCCTTAGATAAGTATGTGGACATGACACATGCATTTTATAAATACCTTAAGGTTAGATGCACATCTACTATGGTCAATAGGAAAACCAAAATCCATGTTGAGAAGCAAGTTTTGTCAGTAGCCAGTACTTGCGCCATTAAGAATATGTTTCCAAGGAATCTAAGGGACATGGGTGATCATTATGTGGTGAGTCATGTCGATGGCACTGTGTTTGCACACACTCTACTAGATAATGGATCCTCAATTAATCTGATGACCACAATCCTCTATGAGTAGCTAAATCTAGGATCTCTTAGGAAATCTAGAGCCTTACTTTAGTTTACAGATAAATCAACTAAGAGGTCCAAGGTAGAATTGAGGATCATTATCATCAAAGCCGAGGGTCAGGATTACATTGTGGAATTTACAGTGCTTAAAATAGAGACCCCTCAAAATTGGAGAGATTCTCGGATCATTCTTGGAAGGCCCTTACATAGAGTAGCAGGAGCCTTATTTGATTACAAGATGGGGAAAATTCAGTTCCAACCTCCAGGTGGAGATGAGGAATTTGAGATGAAGCAGACAAGGTGGCAAAAGCCATATTCTGAATCTAGCATCGAGTAAATTTCGTTAGAAGAAGATTGTGTTCATGTCGACACTGTTGGGCCATAGAGACAGAACTCAGCTAGCACTGATGAGTCCATCTCCTCTGTAGAAGATCATGTACATGAGACAGTCTGCGAGAACCTTAGGACCGAGTACAGTGCAGAAAAGGCATCCCCCTACATCTTCGATGACATAAAGGCTCAGCTGGGCCTGTCAGCCCTTCCCTCTTTAGGACAATCAGAAGATGAGGATAGTCGGACATGGCTTTCGCCGATTTCATGGATATTTTTGACGATCCGACTCCAGAGTTGAATGAGTTGGTGGCAGTTACTTCAAAGATAGATCCAGCCACTACCAACATAGAATCAGAGTTGATTGAGCCATATTTTATTGATGATAACACCTTACATGTTCTCAAAACATTACCCACAACCCTTAAGTATGCCTTCCTTGCAGGACAAGAGAGTAAATTTCCGGCCATCATTAGTTCACGATTGACCGAGGAGCAGGAATCTTGGTTGCTAGAGATCTTAGAGAAAAACCGCAAGGCAATAGGTTGGAGCATCTCCTATCTCCATGAGATAAATATCGCTCTATGTTCGCACCATATCTACTTGGAGAATAAGGCTAAACCCTCTCATGGATTCCAATGCAGGTTGAATCCAAATTTATGAGAGGCCGTGAAGAAGGAGAATGAGAAATTGTGTGACGCGGGTTTCATTTACCCCATCTCCGATTCCAAGTGGGTGGCACCTATCCATGTTGTCTCGAGAAAGTTAGGAATTCAGACGACCACCAAGAAGGACGGAGATGAGATCATGACACAAGTACCCACCTCGTGGCATGTCTGTGTGGATTATAGATGCTTGAATTCTTCTTCTTCTTAGACGGGTTCTCAGGCTATAACCAAGTGACCATTTCTCCTGAAGAACGAGAGAAAACCGCATTCACATGCTCCTTTGGTACCTATGCTTTCAGGAGCATGCCCTTTGGGTTATGCAATGCTCCTGACACATTTCAAAGGTACATGATTACAGTATTTGTCGAGATGGTCAGTGAATTCCTGGAAGTCTTCATGGATGACTTCTCGGTCCACGGTGATTCCTTTGATTCATGTCTTAGAAATCTTGACCGAGTCCTCAAAAGATGTCGTGAGATTAATCTGGTTCTCTATTGGGAGAAAAGTCACTTCATGGTGATGGCGGGCATTGTGTTGAGGCAGGTCATCTCCAAGTAAGGAATAGAGTTTGACCATGCCAAGGTGGACGTTATCATATGACTCCAGCCCCCAACCAATGTGAAATGGTTGCAGTCATTCCTCGAGCATGTTGGATTTTATAGGAGGGTTATCAAAGATTTTTCTAAAATTTCCGAACCTCTAAACGTGCTTTTTGGAAACGACATGGAGTTTTTTGTCGATCATAAATGTCTTGAGGCCTTTAAGCAACTTCAGGGGATGATCATGAATGCCTCAATCCTACAAGCCCCAGATTGGTCTCTTCCTTTTGAGATCATGATAGATGCCTCAGATTTGTTGTTGAGGTTGTGTTAGGACAGATGAGGGATAGTGTACCATTTGGCATACACTATGCAAGAAAAGTGATTGATACCGCTCGCTCAACTTAACTATACAATTACTGAAAAGGAGATGCTTGCGGTAGTGTTCGCCTTGGATAAATTCAGATCTCATCTTATCAGATCTAGGGTGATTGTGTTTACAGACCATTCAACACTACGGTACCTAATGGAAAAGATGGACACGAAGGCGCGTCTTCTTGGGTGGATTTTACTCATACATGAGTTTGGTTTGGACATTAGAGATAAACCTGGAAATAAGAATATAGTAGTTGATCACCTCTTCTGTCTTGAATTCTTGATAATTCTGATAATACACCAATTCGAGACTCCATTCCACATGAGTCGATTTTTGTTATCGACGCACTCCCATGGTACGCCAACATAGTGAACTATCTTGTCTCCAAGAAAGTTTCCGAAAATTGGCCCAAGAGCCACATAGACCGACTTAAGTCAGATGCTAGACATCACCATTGAGAGGATCCGATCCTTTTCTTTGAAGGACCGGATTGTGTCTGGAGGAGGTGTATTCCTCAGGAGGAATATCAGAGTGTCCTCAGTTTCTTCCATAGTCTGGAGGCAGGAGTCTGGACCGGATTGGTCTGAGTCTGGAGGTATTTCAATGTGGCTTATACTCGCCGACTCTATTTCGCGATGCGCTCAACTTTGTGAAGCCGTTCCCCGCATGTCAGCGAATGGGAGGAACCATTAGTTCAAGGATGAGATGCCAATGCAGCCTGTCATCATTTGTGATGTCTTTGACGCATTGGGCATCGACTTCATGGGCACATTCTTGGCTAACCATGATTTCGAAAATATCCTTCTTGCGATGGACAATCTGTCAAGGTGGGTGGAGGTTATCTCGACAAGAGCTACAAATGGAAGGAATGTTTGTAAATTTATTAGAGATCACATCATCTCTAGGTTCGGGATCCCCAAAGTGTTGATATCTGACGAATCCGAAATTTGCACTAGTTAAGATGCGTAAATCGATCGTGTGTTAAAATTAACGTCGTTTTGTTGTAGGTAGGCAATTAGAAACGGTCAAGAAATAACCACACTAAGTTTTTGTGAATTTTAATCAATGTGGTTTTATGTTCATTTTACTTGGGCAAGTCCCAAGGTCGAACGCAAGGAGGCAAAGGAACAACAAAGAATTTTGTCTATCATAGTTCGTGCATGATTTTCGATGTGGTCTTTTTTTGTAATTTTTAATGCAATTAGGGATTCAATATGCAATTTTGGCATTTTTTAGGACTAAAATGTAAATATCGATCAAACGATTTTCAAAAAATATGAAATTTGGCCAAGATGGTAATTATACTGAAATGAATGCACTTTATTTTTTTTGGAATTTTTGCATGCAAGATGAATTTTTTATGATTTTTTAAATGCAAACAAAGTGAATTTCAATATTTAATTAGAATAAATATTAAACCTACTTATTTTCAAGTGACAAAATTATCCAAGATCTATCAGTATGTGATCAATCTTGGAAAAATCCTAAACCTTGAAATATGAGATTTAATACCTATTAAAAAACAAACATTGAAATATGTAAAATGATTTTTACGAGGCAAACTATGCATGCAAGATGTATTCTTTTTTGATACAATGTTCAACACAAATAATTCTACAATCTGTGATTTTTCGACAGTTTTTATAGCAACGTTTAATTGGTTACGAATTTCAAAGAATAAGATGGGAAAAATATGCAATTTTCCACAAATTAATTAATTAATAATTAACCATCAATCACAAAAGTGTCAAGAATATTCTATAATGTAGAGAATTAATTGACAAACAAAATGCTATTTTTGGATAATAAAATAGTGCAACGTAGAGGTCCAGAACAATGTAGAACACAGGGGTAACAATGCAATATTACAATAATTTAAAAATAAAATAAAATGCTAAGGAGGACTATATTGTAATTACCGATAAGTACGGGGGTTGTTTTTTCAAAAATTCCAAAGTTCACGTGACTTGCACTTGACCCTGGAGCTTCTGGACTAAACTGCGCATAGGAGAACCAACGGGGAGCTTCCTATAAATTTCCTACACGGTTACGTGCCCAGCACGTGACTTGTGGATTAGATGACATTGTTTGCAAATATGACGAATGCTTGGGGCTCGTCTATAACTTCCCCAGTGGTCACGTGTGTAACACATGGCCCCGCGATAAGGCTAAAGACATTTCCCCGACACACGTGTCGCGCACGTGTGTGGGGGCCTTGGTCCTCGTGCCCGGCGGTTGGAGCAGCGGTTGGCGAGAGCAGTGGCAGGGATGAGGCCGATGAAGATGATGTGGTCTTCGGAGAAGAGCATGGTGGTCGTAAAAGGTCGAGGCGGTAGATAACGAACGTCTGATGGTCGGTGCAGGTCGAAGCGTGCTCGATGAAGAAGGCGAAGCTGGAGGTAGCTGCTGTGAGAATATGCTGGCGTTGTAGTCGACGTCGGAGACGAAGGCAGAGGTCGTTGTCTCAAAGGAGAAGCTATGGAGCAATGCGGCGAGCGGATAAAGCTCCAGCTGCAATCGAAGCACGGTGACGCGAATCGGATCTCGTCGGGAAGAGGGCGGAGCTCGGGATCACCAGCGAGCTTTGTGGCTGAGGAAGCAACCGACAGATAGGTCTGAAGGTGGGCGGCGCTAAGGTTTAAATAGGGTTGGGGAGCTTGGCCAGACAAGAAAGTTCGATCGGCGAGGAGATCTGATTGGGTTTGATTGGTGAGGACAGTGATCGCGGGATGGAGATGACGACCGATAATCGTGGATTCAACGAGGAAGGGCGGCGCGATAGGGAAATCAACGGGAGGTGGGTGAAATTTGGGGGAGGAAGATGACCTACAGGTGCCGTCTGATCAGCTATGATTGGACGACCCTTATAAGGCCACGTGGCGGTTAAGGGAAAGGGAGGCACGTGCCCCGCACATGTAGTGTTTTTAATTTTTTACAAAAACGAATAAATGAAAAATCAAAAATTGGATGACACGTGGTGGCTCCAGAAGCTGCCATGTGTCAGCACCACAAAATTCAAAAAATAAATACAAAGAAAAATAGAAAAGAAATAGTAAACGACATCAGATCAAAAAACATTCTCACCAAAAATTGCTCGTCTCGATGAGATCTACAACTTTCATGAAGACATTAAAATGAAAATTGATCAATTGCACACAGTGATATTTTTGGGGTATCCCATTACATAGAATACCTTGATTTTTGAATTTTATAATTTTTTATCATTTTTAAACTAGATAAATATACCAAAAAATATGATAAAATCAAAGATAAATATATATACATTAATCTATTTTTTTGGATTTTTATTAATAAAGAAAATGAAGAAATAACATAAAACACAAAAAAGATCAATTTTGTATAGACAGTTAGTGAAGACTCAGACTCAATTGATTTTTCCGATTTCAAGCTTAGTATGGATTTGGATTTTAGCGCATTTTAATAAAACTTTTATAAAGAAGACAAATGAAAAATAAATGAGAAAAAATTGGTTAATTATGTACATAAAATATTAGTCAAAAATCGCTAAAATACAAAATGTACAAAAGAGGCCCCAAACCCCACTTTCAAATATGAGCTCCGATTCACTTGAACATGGTCTTGTTTCGAAGGTAATTAAATGTACACTAGTTCAAAAGTGAGTATGATTAAAACATACACTAAATGAGAAAGATATGAGGGTTTTAGTTCAGAAATCCTAGAACTAGGGTTTGGGTTTTTGGTCCGCTTATTTGGGTTAGTGATTTTTTTCTTTTTTTCATTTATTCTTGTTAGTGGTTATGTACACAGTGGAGGTGGTTTTGGGTAATTCGGAGTTAGAATGAATTATTTTAAAATCAAGGAAGTTAGGCAATTTACAAGTCAATTTTGGCTGGGATTTTTGGATTCTTATTTTGTGCACAAATGAGTGATAAAATGCAATTCTTATTAAAACATGCATGAATGTTAATTATACAGAATAAATGCAAAAATCCCAACAATTTTGAGGAATTTGAGATTTATTAATGATATTTAGAGTGATGAATCTGAGATTCATCATCCCCTATAATTAAACCATGCTCGTTCCTAAGCATCAAAAAAGAAATGCCATGAGGTGAAATGAGATTGGGTTTCCATACCAAGACCTTGAGCTGAAGATGAAAACTTAGACTTGACCTTTGTATTATTAGTTTGGTCGAACTTCTGTGAGACTTAGAATTTTAAAATCAACCGCTTTCAAGTTCTACACATCATTGTCACAATTTCGTCTCAGAACTCATCTTAGATCGATCTTCTTCCCAAAGCATTCCCTATGAACATTGAACAATCGATTCCTGTGTGTGAAAGGTTCTACCTCTTCCCATCCAGAATGTCAGACTACCATGCAAACCTCTTCTCCAGTACTCGTCCTCGGGTATTTCCCTAAGGTATGTCGCGCTATGTTCACAATCAAAATGGGGGAGAAGTTAGAAGGAGGAGGAAAGAATTGGAGGGTGGCCAGTGTAGTCATCTCTCCTTTTGAAGCTGGCCAGTGTAGCCGAGTCTACACCAGATCTGCAGGTTTTCTTGATGCTTAGACTTTTTTGGTTAGATATTTATTTGGTAGTCGCTTCTTTGTATTTGGAATTTTGGTGGTTCTGCTTGTATATTGTTGTGCCCCTACGGATATAGAATCTTTTTGTTTTTGTGCATGTTTTGCGGTCTTAGAAAAATTGTGCCTAGCTGTCCATCCCTTTTCCGAAGCTTTATTTCAACCTGTAATCCAGTCTTTAGATTTCCACGCTACCAGAAAAGAAACTCACATAGTCTTTCGACATCCCGTCTAAGTTAAGATAAGTGCATAGTGCGAGAGTGCAAATTATTTCCCTATCCCAGAGTCGTACCCAGAATGAAGAGAACATGTTAGACACTAAGAGTCAAATGCTGCACATTGTCATGTGGAATTCAAAGAATTAAGTCATAGACCTAAAGCTTCTAAAATCCTATTTCTCGGTGATGTTCCTATGAAAATTAGGTGAATTAAGGTCATGTCCAGACCAATCTCGATTTCTGCTCATAACTCGGTTCAGACCCCAAGGACTTTTCATAATGCAAATGAAATGCCGGATGAAGTGCATGTGTGTGAGATTCATACACATTTTTTCTTTTGTGATTTTTATTTTTTTTATTTTTTATTGAAGGAAACTTTTTATGCAAAAATGAATAAGAAGCTATTTTTTTCAAAAAAAATTGGGTAGGTTATAGTCAGTGTTAGTAGCAAAACTCTTTTTCTTTTTGTTCTCATTGTCTTTTTCTTTCCAATTAATTACCCGCCCCGTAAATACATATAGATTTATGGGAAAGTACGAGATATGGGTAAAATATATACACAGTATATATACAGACCCCCTATACTTAGCGAGTGTTGTGTCCTCACAGCACAAGAAGCATAAAGAAGACATAATTCGGGCTAAGTGTAAGAGTGTGTAAAAGAAAGGGTAGTTAGCCCCTCTATACTTAGGCTGTGAACGGCCTAAGTATAGAAGAAGAGAGAAAGTGTGGTGGTCAGGATATGCGAATAAGGAGAGTATATACAGATGAGCATCGGTTTCCCCTATACTTAGGCTCTAGTCAGATTAAGTATAGAAGAAGGGTGCAATTGGAATGATCGTGAAATGGGAAGGATGGTAAATACAAATGTCATTGGTCCCCCCCTATACTTAGGCCTTAGCCTAAGTAGAGGAAGAAGATGTACAAGGAGACCGATGTGGTCGGGAGGGAAGGTGGGTAGCTGATGATTAAGGCGATTTTCGGCTGATCTTTTTGTGAGCCTACGGTAGGAGATTGTAATGACGAAACGGAGATGAAGCATATGATTCCCAACTATTATCAGTGTTATCCTTAGAAAAATCATGATGGATAGTAGATGAAGCATTTGAGTCAGATGAAAGATAACCATCATGAAAACTATCATCAGAGGAATAGTGAGGACATTGAATAAATATTCTGAAGCACCATCTCAGTCAACTTATAAGAAATAATTCAAGTGTATTTGATGAGAGCAGGAGCATCGGCTTTGGATGAATCATAGTGATGAACAGGAGTTGTCCAACGAGAATTTAAGTTTGGATTTCATGCAGAGATATGGTTTTAGGACTGTCAAACAGACTTCACTCATGTAGATTACCTTTTCTGGACCTGATGAGGGATCATCAGATGATTCCTCTTCCGGAAGGTCAAAGGTGAATATTTTTTTCGATGAAGGAGTAGTCATTTTGTTTCATGAAGTTCTTGATCTACTTGAGTTTCTAGATGAACAACCATTGGAATTCTACTCTTTGGTCGATATTCATCCTGTGTGTTTGTTCTTAATCTTCTTAATGTTGATGCACTCTTGATTTGGGAAGTTTTGGTAAAGGTATTCAGAGTAGGTTGCCCATGGGTGCAACCATGCACATGTATCAAGAATCATATAAGAAACATTCTTCTATTTTGAGATCCACAGGAATTGAAATACCAGGGAGAGTCTCTGCATGTTCATTCTCAACTGATTTGACATTGGAGAATTCCTTTGTTGAGTTGATGTGATCAAGCTAGTCAGAATAGGTTGACCCAGCGTGTGACCATGCATAAGCCTCCAGATCTTATGATCATATATTTGATTTTCCATGGTGAGAGCAGCTGGGAATGGAGTAGGAGGGAGAGTCTCTAAACCAATATCTCATCAACAACTGCTATCTCATATGTAGCAACGGAGTAGGGCTCTTCTATCGTTTGTTGGTTATGACTGTGGAGGACTTCGTGGTTTGCCTCAGAAAATCATGGTTCCTCAAGTGTTGGGTGTGATCGAAGTACATCCAATGCTGTAAAATTGATTTCCTAAGTTTCATACTCAATAATTACCTTAGCGAATGCTAAGAACGGCTTTCCGAGAAAAAATGGAGACTAGGTGAATTCTACTTGATGCTCAATATCAATGATCATGAAGTCCACTTTGAGCGGAGCACCTTGGAATGTCTTGATTACAGAAAGGGTTCATCTCGACCACTTTATCGATCGTCCAGCTAATTGAACAATCTCTCGTATCTTCCTGATTGGTCTGAGTTTGAGTTTGTGAAATACAGAGGTCGGGATGATACTGATCGGTGAATCGTCATCAATTCGAGCATGGGTGAAAATCGTTTCTTTGATTCCACAGTCAAATCCGGGCAACCGCTTCACTATGTGGCTCTTCGTTTTTCTCCTCAAGACCAAGGAGGAGGCCATTGACAAGATATGTCTTTCAGTCTTTGTTCTTGTCCTACCTGACCTCTTCCTCATTAATTTTTCTATTATAAATCCTTTAAGGTCGGGGAAGTGTTCAAATGGTCTGTGTGAAGGGAAGTTCAGAGATCAATCTTTTCTCCAACGCTTCCCATAAAGCAGGATCCAATTTCTTCATATCTTCTTCAGTCTCCATTTTTATGATTTTTTATGGATTTTCAAATTTTTGGGTGTTTTTGAATATTTCAATTTTTTTGTATTTTTTGTGTGGTGTGATGATGTGGTGTCTTCCGTAGATGAATTGGGGCTTTAATGTTCCGAGTAAGAGTGAGAGGCATAGTCATCCCTATGAGAGTAATATGCAGAAGTGTTGCTGTTAGAATCATCCCTAGGGTGAACATTTTCTCTAGGTTTCTGAATATCCTCAGAATTTTCAACACGAGATTCAATCATTTTAGCCTCCACTTTCGTATCTGAGCTCCCATAGAATAAACTGTGTCGGTCTGTAAAAATTCTGTATTTTTCCTCCCATTAATTTAAATTTATTATTTATCCTCGAAATATCATTCTAAAAAATATGTTCATGAACAATCATGGGAGCAGTCGGTGTTTGTTCTTGTTTTTGAATTTTTGATCCAGTCATTTTCTCTTCCATTTTCCCGTATGAGCTGGGAGGGGATTGTTTTTTATTATCCAATATATCATTGTTATTTTCTGAGATTTTCTCCTCAAAAATTATGGAAGGAGGCTTCTCAGCGGAAGGATTTTGCGGGAATCTTTACGTCTCATACTCGGCATACCGTGACTCGTGTATGCAATGCTGGTTCAAGTAGAATCTACTTCCATGGTTATGATTGATTGTATCATCAAATAATGGAGTCATACAGGGTGCGTATGTGTCGATATCCTCTGTCGGGTCCTCTATATGTATAGGTTAATCAAAGGAGTGGTACTCAGGTTGGTAAATAGGGATCTTATCGTCACGGTTAATCCAACATTGATGATCATTAAGTGCGGGTTTCTCCATCTGGGCTTGGTTTCTTGACCAGTCATGAGAATCTAAAGTGATTTGATCTTGAAATGGTTCATTAGCGAGAAACCGAGAATAAGACGGTTTTGTCCTGGATGATAAATCGTCATGGGTGGAAGGATAATTTGAGTAGAATGGCGTGGAATTCCATGAAGGAATAAGATTCATCCACTGGTGAATGTCTCCCACAAATGTTGGATGATTATTGAATGAATATGGTTCAGTCGAATTGGGCCTAATCGAGACAATTTCATTTTCATAATATAGGTCAGACGGGTATTCAGACCATTGTCCACTTATTGTCAAAAGAAGGTTGATGATGAATCGTCATGGTTGATCTTGGTGCAAGTGCACGGGATAATAAAAAGAAATTTTTATCAAGGAGATAAATGTACGATTTTTGGTCTTCGAAGATCGGGTCATGCACACCAATGCAAACACAAATCAAATCCCAATTTCACAAACTCACACAATGAAGACGTAAGAGTTCGGCAATTATCTTCTCAATTTTAAGTTGGCGATAAATCAATCTTGAAAAGTAATTAGCGAGATGTTAGGTGCCGAAGATTTTCTTAAAGACTGTCCTGAATTCCTATGACTAGTTGCATCTACTTTCAGCCAGTATAGGTGTAAGTACGGATCGTAAAATTTCTACCCATGTTACTTAAGGACGGAGCCTTACGCAATGTCCTTTAAACCACCCACTTTGCTAAGGAAATCCAGATCGTTTACTGGCTACCCATATTCCTCACATAGAAGTAGCTAATCATTTTTAAAATCAATAGTCTGAATAAAAATGTTGGAGCTGGGCTCTAACCTTAAGTGTCGTTTCTCGCTCACTTAGAAAAATAAATGCATCCAAGGTCGGGGTTGCTCTCCCGCAAAAATTCTAGATTTTATGGGTTATTTAAAGTCATCTATATTTAGCAGTCCCAATTTTTATTAGGTGATCACTGAAAATTTAAGGTGAGCGCAAAGGCACGTTTACCGTTTAGTCTCAATTTTCTTTAAAGTTATGTGATAAAACAGGAGGGAGAAATTTAGGAAAAGCCGATGCACGTGAAAAACGATGATGTATGCTCAGATAGAATACTTACAGTGATTCCTCGCAATCTTCACGTAGGATGCAATAGTAGAATCGACGAAAAACTGCACCTAGATGAAAGTTCTATTAGCGAGGAAGAATTGAGTTGAATTTGACTAAATTTAACGATTTAATGTGTGTCTCAATTAAAATGAAGTGTGGACCTAGGTCCTACGAGCACAATCAAAATTTAAATGCTCTAAGAGACATATGTGCAGGTATATCCTAATCGCCACTCAAGTCGGGCTCCACCTATAACGCAATACCTCTTGAAGCGTGATTGATTAAGTCTCTAAAGAAAGAGACCTCCTGTCTCAAGTTCGATCGTCGGTGAGACCGCTTGCGAGCGCGGGGATGAACCGCATTGTCCTCGCAATCCAAGATGTTGATCCAAGCGTGTTTGCTCCTGATCTCGTTGCACGAGATCGAACGTCTCCTTCGTGAGCGTAGCACATAAAGAAGACAAATAACCGAAGAACGTCGAAGCGGCGGCGCGGTGGCGAGAGCGTCGACGAATCTCTCCTCTAGGGTATGGTGGATGGCCACCAAAATTAGAGGAGAGAGGGTTGTCGTGTATGAAGAAAGAGAGAGAGATCCAAAATTGCATGTAAATAGAGAGCATGGTATGCCTCTCTATTTATAGGGTTTTAGGATCCATGGATCTAAATCCATGGGACATATAAAATCAATGGGTCAGATTGATTTAGGTCAATCCAATGGTCAAAATTGTTGTTGTCAAAAACAACAAATTTGGATTAAAATATATTTGACAAAATCATATGTTAATCAATCCTAAATTAAACCAATAAATAAGGAGAGAATATATACATGGAGCTTACATCTCCATGTACAACATGGTGGACGACCACCCATTCCAAATAGGACATGGGTGCCGCCCACCTCTTTCCAAATGGAGGGCAATCTCATGATAATTCATGAGATTGCATATCTCCATGGAAATCTCTCTTTATTTATTTGCAATAAATTTTGTTGGGTTTTATTCTTCGAAAATATTTCATAATTATATTTGAGATATTGCAATCTTGCCATGGGATAATTGTGAATCATATTCACAACCGAAAACAACATATAATTTACATTGTCAATTATTACACAATGTGGATCCAATACACATAATAGTTAATCAACACATATAAATTATAATTAGCTCTCCGTATAGTGACTTGGATGTTGAGATCATATCTCAAATCTAGATCCCATGGACTTCCCACTGATGCTTGATAAAATCAAGACCGTAGACATAATCTTCTCATTGCATCTTAATCTCATTCAGATCAATGTCCAGTTCATGGACTAAGATTAGGTCACTTCTCTAATGAGAGGAGTCACTAATATCCAAACATGTTTCATCACTCCCCTGAATGGAAGCATTATGGTTATACAATCGTATATGATCACATCACCCTCAGGTATTCCCAATACCTATACATCCTGCATACTGGAAGACCTATGATCATCCTGAAGATAAAGATCACTTTTATATTGTCATCTTCAGGGTTAGATCATTAAGTTTCTCAATCTTGGTCATTGGGATTTGGTATAGATCATATGCTTTCACAAAGCATGTAGCTTACCTTCAAATTCATGTCATGCTTCCAAAGCATGACGACCATGCATGGGATTTTTTCAGTACCAATACCTCATGAGTGAGCTCATGTCTCCCGGTTCATAAGTGAACCTGTATGATCCCTTTGAGAGATCGTATTACTCATATGTCCTTTCATGCATACCAGCTCGCTGGTGTATAGACCTTGGTTAGGTCATCAACCTATTGGTCTGCCAAATGTACACACTCAGACACATAGCAATACATCTGTCTCCGGTCAGAGGATGCATGCCTATATTGTGACAGTATTCAACATAGTCTTTGGTTATCTCGATCTTGTTAAGTCAACCCATTGACTCAACTAACCTGACACCTCCAAATCACTATTCCCATGCAGAGGACCTGCATCAAGAGGTCAGTCAGATATCAGCCATCTGAGATAGGATTGCCATCTCCTATTCATGCTGGAGATCATCACTTAATAATCATTTGATGATGCTTGATGCTTCCTCTATCTAACTCCTTAGATATTCATCCAAGCATCAGCCTCTATGATTCATCCAATAAATCAACAGCTGTATAATCATCAAGTTGGCCATGGCACATAACCCTTATTGTACAGAGGGACTCTATAGTGCATTCATTCATTCAATCTCAGAAAAGTTAGTGAAAAATAATCAATAATTTTTATTGATAATTTATTCATTACACTAACATTTATTGTAGAACTGTTCGCCCGGGGCTCACATTGCTAACAATCTCCCACTAGCCCTCAGAACCATTCAGGTACAATCCTTAAACCCATACTCATTACATGCTGGTCAAAAACCTTCTGTGTCAGAGGTTTGGTAAGAGGATCAACAACATTGTCGGCAGAGGCCATCTTGGTGATGATGATGTCACCATGCTTTTGTATCTCCCAAATGATGTGGAATTTCCTTTTCACGTGCTTTCTCTTTTGATGCCATCTGGATTCCTTTGCCTGGGCAATGACTCCCATGTTATCGCAGAGTAACGGGATGGGAGTATCGGAGTTAACTACGTCGAGCTCAAGCACGAACTTGCGCAACCACACCGCCTCCTTTGCAGCATCCGATGGAGCAATGTATTCGGCTTCTGTTGTTGAATCTGCAGTAGTGTCATGCTTCTTTCTTCTCCACCTCACAGCACCACCATTCAACAAGAAAACGAACCCTGATGTCGACTTTCGATCATCAACATCCGATTGGAAGTCAGAATCTGTATATCTTAAGACTTCAAGATCACCATCTCCATAGACCAAGATGTAATCTTGCGTCCATCTTAGATATTTGAATATGTTCTTTACTGGATTCCATTGTTGTTCTCCATAGCAGGATTGGTAACGACTTACCTCTCCCACTGCATGGCAGATATCTGGCCTAATGCACATCATGGCATACATTAAGCTTCCTACGGCTGATGCATAAGGACATCCAGCCATGGCCTTCTTTTCCTCAACAGTTTGAGGAGCTATTCCTTTAGACAGGTGGATACCATGTCTTAAGGGTAGGAATACTTTCTTAGAACTATCCATACGGAATCGTTCAAGAATCTTCTGAATGTATCTATGTTGTGACAATCCCAAAATCCTCTTTTCTCGGTTTCTGAACAACTTCAGGCCTAATATGTAAGAGGCTTATCCAAGATCTTTCATCTCAAAGGTATGGGATAGCCAAATCTTTACACTGGTCATCAGCCATGTATTATTCCCAATGATAAGGATGTCATCTACATAAAGCACGATGAACACAATGGCGCTCCCACTAAGCTTCTTGTACACACAAGGTTCATCAGGATTTTGCACAAAATCATAACTCTTTTTGGTTTCGTCAAATCTGATGTTCCAGCTACGAGAAGCTTGTTTGAGCCCATAGATGGATTTCTTCAACTTGCATACTTTGCCATCCTCAGCCATGAAGCCCTGGGGCTGCTCCAAGTAGATATCCTCCTCGAGGTATCCATTGAGAAAAGCCGTCTTGACATCCATCTGCCAGATGTCGTAGTCAAGATATGCAGCTATAGCTAGCAGTGTCCTGATGGATTTAAGCATAGCCACAGAAGAGAATGTCTCATCGTAATCGATGCCTTCTCTCTGTGTGTAGCCCTTGGCTATAAGCCGTGCCTTGAAAGTCTCTACTTTCCCATCAGGTTCCCTCTTTCTCTTGAAGTTCCATTTACACCCAATGGGTTTTACCCCTTTAGGTGGATCCTCTAGGGTCCATATACCATTCTTATCCACGGAGTCAATTTCTGACTTCATTGCTAGCATCCATCTATTCATGTCTTTATACGTGAGTGCTTCATTAAATGAAGTAGGATCCATGTCAGTGTCACTTGACACATGGAATCCATACCTTACAGGTGGTGCAACCACCCTCGAACTCCTTCGAAGAGGTATGTGTGTTTCATCTTTATTTACTTCTTCAGTTTCTGGTCTGGGAAGCTCAGAATCCTGTTGGGATTCAATGAGTTCCTCTACTTCATTTTTATCTTGACCTTTAAGGAAATCATCCTCCAGAAACTTCACATCTCTACAAACAAAAACATTTTGGGTCTCAAGGTCATAAAGCTGGTATCCAATACCATCTTTAACATACCCAATGAAGTAACACTCACGAGTGCGAGATTCTAGCTTACTTGCGTCCACGTTCTCCGCATGGACCTAGCAACCCCAAACCCTCAAGTGATTGACACTAGGTTTGTTTCCATACCAGAGCTCATGAGGAGTCTTAGGTACAGATTTGCTAGGAATCTTATTTAGCATATATATTGCAGTCTCTACTGCATATCTCCAGAAACTAAGACGTAAATGTGCTCTACTCATCATTGAACGGACCATATCCATGATGGTCCTGTTGCGTCTTTCAGCAACACCATTAAGTTGGGGAGTTCCAGGAGGAGTGAGATTGGAAACAATTCCATTGTCCTTAAGGTATTCCTTTAATTCATCTGATAGGTACTCGCCACCTCGATCAGATCGAATCCATTTACTCTTCCTATCAGTTTGGTTCTCAACCAAAGCCTCGAATTCTTTGAACTTTTCAAAGGTTTCAGACTTATGACGTAGTAGGAAGATAAACCCGTATCGCGAATGGTCATCAATAAATGTCAACTAGTATCGATGTCCATTTCGAGTAGTGGTACTCAAGGGACCACATACATTGGTATGTATTAGGTCAATAATACCTTCGCATCTTGTAACCTTGTTACGGAAAGTCATCCTAGTCATTTTACCTCGAATACAATGTTCACAAGTAGGCAAAGATTGAACCTGTAGGAAATCTAAAGGTCCATCCTTTGTCAATCTGTTTATCCTATCAACAGACAAATGACCAAGCCTTTGATGCCAAATTATATTCGAATGATTTTTATTCTCCATGAATCTCTTAGGGTTTTTATTAGTGGTTATAACATTGATGACATTCTCATTAATGCACAATTCATAGAGTCCTGCAGAAGTTAAAATACCCTCTGCAATGTATTTATCTTAATGATTTATGACTAATTTATTACATAACAGGAATGAATATCCACTTCTAACTAGCTTAGATACAGATATCAAATTCCTTCTAACTTCAGGTACATAAAGACAATCTTTAAGTACTAGGACTCTACCACTAGATAATGATAGTCGACATGTCCCGATGGCGATTTCTGCAACACTTGCATCAGATCCCATCTGGATGACTATCTCCCCTTCCTAAAGAATTCTAGTTTACTGAAACAAATGCAACAAATTGCATACATGAACAGAAGCACCAGAATTTTCAATCCAACTTCCTTCTCGTCCGACGAGAAAGCTAGTTTCAATGATTAAAGTAGATTTTATACATGCTGGGGCTTCACCTTTGTCTGAGGACTTCAAGTATTCTGGGCAGTTATGCCTCCAGTGCCCCGGCTTTTTGCAGTGGTGACAGACGTCGGTTTTCTTCGACGCCATTAGAGTGGATGCATTGGAAGAAGAGCCAACACTTTGTCCCTTCTTCTTTCTCTTCTGGGATGGGCACTTCCGAGAACCTTGCTTCCAACCGCGCTTCCCTCTGACCTGTGCAACCATTGCACTGACTGTGGGACCATCCTTCTTCATTACATCTTCTGCAGACTTTAATGCAACAAGGAGAGCAGTGCTTGTCAGTTCTAGCTTGTTCATGTAGAATGACACTACAAAGATATTGAAAGACTTAGGCAACGACATCAGAATGAAGTCAGTTTGCATATCTGCATCGATGGTTGCCCCAAGGGTCTCCAGCTCCGACAAATACCCAAACATTTTGAGTACATGTTCACGAACTGAAGTCCCTTCCTGCATCCTGCAGCGAATGAGGTCTTTCATAACATTGTACCGCTGGGTGCGGTTAATGTCACCAAACATATCCTTACGATTTTGCATTATGTCCTGGCAAGTACTCATCTCCACATGTTGCTTCTACAGAACATTGTAGAGTGAATCCAGGATATAGCATCTAGCCAAGACATGATCTTCATCATACTTGTCATTGAATGCTTTTTCTTCCTTGGATTTAGGGTTCTCATGCTTATCCTCGGAGAGCACATAACTTATGCGCTCAGCAGAGAGAACAACACCCAAATTACGGATCCAATCCGAGTAATTTGGGCCGGTCAATTAGTTGACCTCAAGAAGCCTACTAAGTGGGTTCAAGGACTTCTTTTTCTGAAATTAAGAATGCACTATATTAGAACATATAATCATAGATTCTTATTTATGATATTTGATTAAGGCATTTTAAATCGAATTGTTCTTGCCCTGTCAACCTTGAAAGTTTATTCCTTTAATCACTTTCAAAGTAAGAGATATACTTACCAATATATCTTAAGCAAGAACTGGGATCTCCTCCTTATCTTTGTCATATCCAAATAATATGAGAACCTATGACTCCAATAAAGAGAAGCGGGAACACATTCCGCCTTGCAAGTCCAACTTGCATTTCCCAATTCGGTCTTTAATACCCGGGCCCACCACCCCTAAGGTGATGTTGACCCGTCATTAATTGAACCAACCGTCAAGAAGAATACAACTCGCTATGCGCAATCCAATATCGCCCCAATAATATGAGGACACTATATTGGGGTCACTACGCATACGTCCTTACTCTTTCGAGAAGAGACGAGCCCGATCCAGATGTGCTTGCATACAGGAGCTGTCACTTCAGACAGGCGTCTCCCACATGCAATCCCTGGCGACGGAAACCTTCGCCTTGACGGGAGACCATGGATGTCACTTATGTGATCCTCCATATCATATTCAAATTTTTAATCAATTATCATGAATCACATTCATATAATTAATTCTTCCAAGGGAAATAATAACTCTATTCATAATAGAGTGTCTCAATTGGACATAATCAATTTAATCATATTAAATTAATTATCAATCCAATTCAATCAACAAACTTGATTATTTTACTTGAATTTATATATATATGGTAATATCTCAAAATACGAGTTAATTCGATTTTTAATAATTAGAACATACACCTTGATTTTCTCCAGCATTATAGATTCCCTATTCGCTGTCATGGCTAGTACCGACGAGAGTGGGACGGACCACATACATTGCAACCCGCAACCCCAATGCTCTCCGACTAGACACCATATCCACCTCGGGAAAGCATAATGCCAGATATATCAATTTGTACTTGAGATGATCATCGGTTTTTCAACCAAAATTATACCATATAATAATAATCAAAACATTTTTTATTATAAGGAAATTTGCTACACAAATTCCCAATCCTATTCAAGCATCAAGTTTGATGATTGTGTTTCCAATTAAAATTTAGATCAAATCTAATCAATTAATTGGTTGAGGACTTGTCAATTACGTAAATAATCATCTTCCAATATTTCACAAATATTTTTCATGATTATTTCACGAAATTAACAATTAATTTCACTAATTGACATTCACTTGGTTCTAGATTAGGACTGTAATTTCAGTAGTGACCCCTACTCACTAAAATTAACATATCTCAATAAATCTAAATCCAAATTAGACAAACTCAATTTTCAAAGATAGTTAACATGATTTAGGACAGAAGCATAGTGATGTTTCATGCATTTCGAGGCAGAAGATAACAGTAATTAACTCTTTAACCATGTTAAAATCTACTGTTCCCGCAACAGTGCATACGAAATCCGATTTACGTAAACTCAGATCCTATGGTTTCCTTATTTAATGCGGAACAAAATCCAAGTAAATAATTCGTGCTTAAACAATTTAAACATTTCCAAAATTATTTACTAAATAGATCTGCGAAATCAAACGTGATAAAAAAACTTTCGCGACCTTAACAAACCCAAGTCGTCCTCGGTTTGCGAATCATATTTGTAACCGTTGACCTAAGGCTCTGATACCACTTGAAGGATATAGATTATCCTCAAGCGCATCACGTAAGCGTGATCATCGTATCGGATACGACGAAAAACGACTAGTCGTACTAGTTGTTCTGAGCAGCGGAATTTAAAATTTTTTTATGTGATGAAACCACATGATCCAAGAACGATTCTCAGAACGTTCATCTATAACCACAACAGGTATAATGCAATACCTGTTGAAGCGTGATTGATCAAGTCTCTAAAGAAAGAGACCCCCTGTCTCAAGTCCGATTGTCGGCGAGACCGCTTGCGAGCGCGGGGATGAACGTGTTGTCCTCGCAATCCAAGATGTTGATCCAAGCGTGGTTGCTCCTGATCTCATCGCACGAGATCGATTGTCTCCTTCGTGAGCATAGCACACCAAGAAGACGGAGAACCGAAGAACGTCGAAGCGGCGGCGCGGTGGCGAGAGCGTCGACGAATCTCTCCTCTAGGGTATGGTGGACGACCACCAAAATTAGAGGGAGAGAGCTCTGTCGTGTATGAAGAAAGAGAGAGAGAGAGAGAGCTCCAAAATTACATGTAAATAGAGAGCATGGTATGCCTCTCTATTTATAAATTTTTGGGATCCATGGATCTCAATCCATGGGACATATAAAATCAATGGGTGAGATTGATTTATGCCAATCCAATGGTCAAGATTGTTGTTGTCAAAAACAACAAACTTGGACTAAAATATATTTGACAAAATCAAATATAAATCAATCCTAAAATAAACCAATAAATAAGGAGAGAATATATACATGGAGATTACATCTCCATGTATAACATGGTGGACGGCCACCCATTCCAAATAGGACATGGGTGCCGCCCACCTCTTTCCTAATGGAGGGCAATCTCATGATAATTCATGAGATTGCATATCTCCATGGAAATCTCTCTTTATTTATTTGCAAAAAAAATTGTTGGGTTTTATTCTTCAATAATAGTTCATAATTATATTTTAGAATATTGCAATCTTGCCATGGGATAATTGTGAATCATATTCACAACCCAAAACAACATATAATTTACATTGTCAATTAATTACACAATGTGTATCCAATACACGTAATAGTTAATCAACACATATAAATTATAATTAGCTCTCTCTAATACATTATAAATCACATTTATAATATATTATGAAATATTGGATATTTCTATCCACATTATTCTTATCCATAATAATTAAATCACATTTAATTACATTGGATAATTTCTTCACACTTCAATATGATTAAATCACATTTAATCATCATAATTTCATTGCTTAGATCTTATGGAATTATTCTCGAATCCTTCAAGAATAATGCGATCTCTCCGCAGATACTTGGAGGTAAGGACATGGCGATTGTATTGTTCCACGTATAGTGACTTGGATGTTGAGATCATATCTCAAATCCAGATCCCATGGACCTCCCACAGATGCTTGATCAAATCAAGACCGTAGACCTAATCTTCTCATTGCATCTGAATCTCATTCAGATCAATGCCAGTTCATGGACTAAGATTAGGTCACTTCTCTAATGAGAGGAGTCACTAAAATCCAAACTTGTTTCATCACTCCCCTCAGAATGGAAGCGTCATGGTTATACAATCGTATATGATCACATCACCATCAAGTATTCCCATTACCTGTACATCCTGCATACTGGAAGACCTATGATCATCCTGAAGATAAAGATCACTTCTATACTGTCATCATCAGGGTTAGATCATTAAGTTTCTCAATCTTGGTCATTGGGATTTGGTATAGATCATATGCATTCACAAAGCATATATCTTACCTTCAAATTCATGCCATGCTTCCAAAGCATGACGACCATGCTTGGAATTTGTTCAGTCCCAATACCTCATGAGGGAGCTCATGTCTCCCGTTTCACAAGTGAACCTGTATTATCCCTTTGAGAGATCGTATTACTCACATGTCCTTACATGCACACCAGCTCGCCGGTGTATAGACCTTGGTTAGGTCATCAACCTATTGGTCTGCCAAATGTACACACTTACACACATAGCAATACATCTGTCTCCGGTCAGAGGATGCATGACTATGGTGTGACTGTATTCAACGTAGGTCTTTGGTTATCTCGATCTCGTTAGGTCAACCCATTGACTCAACTAACCTGACACCTCCGAATCACTATTCCCATGCAGAGGACCTGCATCAAGAGGTCAGTCAGATATCAACCATCTGAGAGAGGATTGCCATCTCCTAATCAGGCTTGAGATCATCACTTAATAATCATTTGATGATGCTTGATGAGTCCTCTATCTAACTCCTTAGATATTCATCCAAGCATCAGCCTCTATGATTCATCCAATATATCAACATCTGTATGAACATCAAGTTGGCCATGGTACATAACCCTTATTGTACAGAGGGACCCTATAGTGCATTCGTTCATTCAGTCTCAGAAAAGGGAGTGAAAAATAATCAATAATTTTCATTGATAATTTATTCATTACAATAACATTTATTGTAGAAATGGTTCGTCGGGGCTCACATTGCTAACACCACCCTGATCGGAGAGTGAAACAGGCCATGACACACCACAGAAAAAAGTTAAAGGTCTTGTTACACACGCAAGAGTCCAAACGGACACCGCTACAGATGAGAAATTAACTACAAAAATCACAGTTGAAGAAAATTAAATCCTAGACTCTACGCTCTCTCACATCTTGATTAGATCTTAATGTTTGATGTGTTTTTCGAAAGTCGGTGAAGATGCATCGGTTCTTGGAAAACCGCTCCACGTACGCAGGGTACCTCTCAGGAAAAATAAAAGAGATGGTGTAAGAGAGTGCCTAAAAAATAACAAAATAAACAAAAAAATATATGCTGAAAATAAATCCTGGAAAAAATGGAATTTATAGTGGGAAATTCGGAGGTCAGACTACCCGAATACAGAAAACCGAATAAAATTCTTTAGACAAAAACTAAGCCATTTGCCTCCCCGGCAACGATGCCATCTGAAGAATGAGAAATTTGGAGTAGTCAAGATACGTAAATTAATTGTGCGTTAAAATTAATGTCATCTTGTTGTAGGCAGGCAATCGAAAATGGTCAAGAAATAACCACACTAAGTTTTTATCAATTTCATTCAATGTGGTTTTATGTTTATTTTACTTGGGCAAATCCTAAGGTCGAACATAAGGAAACAAAGGAACAACCTAGAATTTTGTCTATCAAAGTTCGTGCATGGTTCTCATGGCGGTCTTTTTTTGTAATTTTTAATGCAATTACGGATGCAATATGCAATTTTGGCCTATTTTAGGGACTAAAATTAAAATATCAATCAAATGATGTCCGAAAAATATGAAATTTGGGCAAGATGTTAATATGATGAAATGAATGCACTGTATTCTTTTTAGATTTTTTGCATGCAAGATGAATTTTTTATGAATTTTTTAATGCAAACAAAATGAATTTCAATAGTTAATTATAATAAATATTAAACCTACTTTTTTTCATGAGGTAAAATTATTCAAGATCTGTCACTAAGTGATCAATCTCAGAAAAATCCTAAACCTAGAAAATATGAGATTTAATACATATAAAAAATTAAAGACTGAAATATGCAAAATGATTTTTACAAGGTAAACTATGCATGTAAATGCAATTCTTTTTGGATACAATGTTCAACATAGTTAATTCTACAATCTGTGATTTTTCGACAATTTTTAGACCAATGGTTAATTGGTTACGAATTTCAAAGCACAAGTTGGAAAAAATATGCAATTTTCCGCAAATTAATTAATCAATAATTAACCATCAATCACAAAAATGTCAGGAATATGCCATAATGTAGAGAATTCATTAACGAACAAAATGCTATTTTTGGATAATAAAGTAGTGCAACGTAGAGGTCCAGGACTATGGGTAACATAGGGTAACAGTGCAATATTACAATATTTAAAAATAAAATAAAATACAAAGGAGGGCTATATTGTAATTACCAATAAGTATGGGGGGTTGTTTTTGCAAAATTTCCAAAAGTCACGTGCCAAGAACGTGTCCCTGGTGCTACTGGACTGAAATGCGAATAGAATAACCACCGGGGAGCTTCCTGCGAATTTCCCACACGGTCATGTGCCCAGCACGTGACCCATGGAATGGATGACGTTGTTTGCAAATATGAAGAATGTCAGGGGCTCATCCGCAATTTCCCCAGCGGTCACCTGCATAGCATGTAACTCTGGGATGAGGCCGAAAACGTTCCCTAAACACACTTGCCGCGCACGTGCACAGGGGCCTTTGTCCTCGTGCCCAGCGACTGGAGAGGCGGTTAGCGAGAGCAGTGGTGGGGATGAGGCCAATGAAGATGATGCAGTCTTCGGAGAAGAGCTTGGCGGTCATCGGAGGTCAGATAACGAACGTCTGATGGCCAGTGTTGGTCGAAGCGTGCTCGATGAAGAAGGTGAAGCCAAAGGTAGCTGCTGTGAGAAATGCTGGTGTTGTAGTCGACGTCGGAGATGAGCGTGGAGGTCATTGGCTCGACGGAGAAGCTCCAGAACAAGGCAACGAGCAGATGAAGCTCCAGCTGCAATCGAAGCACGACGACGCACTTCAGATCCCGTCAGGAAGAGGTCGGAGCTCCGGCTGTCACCACCGATCTCCGTGGCAGAGGAAGCAACCGACCGATAGGTCTGAAGGTGGGCGACACTGAATTTTAAATAGCGCCGGGGAGCTTGGCCGGAAAAGGAAGTTGGATCAGTGAGGAGATCTGATTGGGTTTGATTGGTGACGACTGCGATCACGGGATGGAGATGAGGGCCGATAATTAGGTATTCGACGAGGAAGGGTGGATGCTGGAGAAATCAACGGGTGGCGGGCGAAATTTGGGGGAGGCAGATGACCTACAGGCATCATCTGATCGGCTATGATTGGAAGGCCCTGATAAGGCCACGTGGCAGTTAGAGGGAAAGGGCGGCACGTGCATCGCACGTGCACTGGGGGCACGTGCCCGCACGTACGGTGTTTTTAATTTTATTTTTTTATAAAAAATAATTAATAAAAACTCAAAGATTGGCTGACATGTGGCGGCTCAAGGAGTTGCCATGTGTCAGCACCATAAAATTCGAAAAATAAATACAAAAAAAATAATAAAAGAAATAGTAAACGACCTCGGATCAAAAACGTTTCTTCACGAAAATTCCTCATTTCGATGAGATCTACAAATTTTAAATAGAAAAGAAAATTGATCAATTGCACAATGGTATATTTTTGGGGTATCCCATTACATAAAATACCTTGAGTTTTTGGTTTTATAATTTTTGTCATTTTTAAACCAGATAAAAATCAGCAAAAAAATATGATAAAATAAAAGATAAATATATACACATTAATATAATTTTTTGGATTTTCGTTAATTAATAAAAAAGAGGAAATAAAATAAAACATGAAAAAGACCAATTTTGTACATACACTTAGTGAAGACTCAGACTCAATTGATTTCTTTGATTTCAAGCTTAGTTTGGATTTGGATTTCTGCGCATTTTAATAAAAATTTATTAAATAAGATAAATTAAAATGAAATTAGATAAAAAATAATAATTATGTACATAAAATATTAGGTCAAAAACCGCTAAAATACAAAATGTACAAAAGAGGCATAAATCCAACTTTCACATATGAGCTCCGATTCACATGAACTTTGTCTCGTTATGAAGCTAATTGAATGTACATTTGTTCAAAAGTAAGTAGGATTAAAACGGACACTAAATGGGGGAAGATTTTAGGGTTTTAGTCCAGAAATCCTAGAATTAGGTTTTGGGTTTTTGGTCCACTTATTTGGGTTAGTGTTTTTTTTGTATTTTTCATTTATTCTTGTTAGTGATATGTACACAGTGGATGTGGTTTTGGATTATTCAGAGTTAGCATAAATTAGTTAAAAATCAGGGAAGTGTAGGCTATTTACAAGTCAATTTTAGCGTTGATTTTTGGCTTCTTATTTTGTGCACAAATGTGTAATAAAATGCAATTCTTATTAAAACATGCCTGAATGTTAATTATGGAGAATAAATGCAGATATGTCAATGATTTTGAGGGATTTGAGCTTAATTAATGAGATTTAGAGTGTTGAATTTGAGATTCTTCAATATCCGATGGGGGTAGCCATTTTGTGAATAGAGACGTAAAGAAACTCTTACAGGAATATGGCATCAAACAAAGTGTCGCTAGTCCTTACTACCCACAGACCAATGGCATGACAAAGGTGTCGAATATGGAGGTCAAGACCATATTGCAGAAGCTTGTCTGCCCAGAAAGGAAGGACAGGTCTCAGATCATAGATCAAGTCTTTTAGGCTTATAGGACAGCTTACAAGACACCTTTAGGAACCTCCCCATTCGGAGTGGTGGTTGGGAAGCTATGCCATTTGCCCGCAGAATTAGTGCATATATCCGAGTGGGAAATCAAGGTCAACTAGAACACACACCTAAGGCAGAAACATAGCGAGATGGATCTGAATGAACTTGTGGAGGTCAGAAACTGAGCATATGACAAAAGTCTGGAGTACAAGGACAAGGTAAAGCATTGGCATGATAGATATATCAGATGAAAGACCTTTGTTCCTGGATAGAAAGTATGGTTGTTCAATGTGGGACTGAAGGATTTCCATGGTAAATTTAAATCCATGTAGACGGGTCCGTTCATAGTTCGTGTTATGCATGATAGTGTATGTGTAGAGATCTCAGATCTTATAGATGAAGCATAGACATCCTAGTTAATAGACAACTCCTGAAACACTCTGTCAGACCCAATTAATAGTTATCCCATGTTGAGGAGATTGTTTTCATGCTCGAGGAAGACTCAGTAGACACACATAAAGTCGCGCATGAGACCTTGCAACAGTGAGATCTCACCATCAGTAGCATTGAAAAGATTCATATCATGATCCTTGTGTATACTCACCTTTCGTGTATATATTTTCTTTCCCTCGCTCCTGCAACTCCAGTCGCTCACCCCGTCTCCTAAGTATAGAGGGAGAGTCACTCAAATTCATTCACCATTTGTTGTACATCCTCCAGATCTCATCGATTCTCACATCCACTACAGTCCTATACTTAGGCTGACCGGAGCCTATGTATAGGGGGAACTGATACCTGCCATGTATATAAACTCCTCCATTTCCCCTCTTAACCTCACCCACCCCATTTTTGATCTTCTTCTACACTAAGGCTGCCAAAGCATTCGTATAGGAGGGCGGGATGACTGAAGGATATGGTTAGATCCTCAAGCGCATCACGAAAGCGTGTGCGTCATATCGAATATGACAAGGAGCGACTAGTCGGACTAGTTGCACTATGCAGCCGAATTAAAAAAAATTGTACGACAAAACCACATGATCCAAGAACACTTCTCGGATCGTTTCGTCTAAACCACAAACAAGTAATAGGATTACCTCTTGAAGCGTGGTTGAGATCGAGTCTCTAAACGAAGAGACCTCCTGTCTCAAGTCCGATCTGACGGAGGAGACGCTTGCGAGCGCGGGGATGAACCGCGTGCTTCTCGCAATCCATGTTGATGATCCAAGCGGTTGATCTTCTGATCTCGACACACGAGATCCGTCGTCTTCTTCACGAGCGAGGCGCACCGAAGGAGACGGAGATCCACGAGCAGACGATCAGGCAGCATAACGACGATGCTGCGGTGATGGAGAACCTCTCCATGGCATCCATGGTGGACGGCCATGAGAGGGAGAGAGAGGGCTGACGTCTAGAGAGAAAAGAGAGAGAGAGAGAGAGAGAGAGAGATGCTTCTCAAGCATTATATGTAAAAAGAGAGCATGGGTATGCCTCTCTATTTATAGGGTTTTGGGATCCATGGATCTCAATCCATGTGACATGTAAAATCAATGGATGAGATTGATTTATGTCAATCCAATGGCTAAGATTGTTGTTGGTAAAACCAATAAAATATAATCTAATTTAGATCAAAATATATTTGACAAAATCAAATATAATTCAATCCTAAATTAAATCAACAAATAAGGAGAGAGAATATACATGGAGATTTCATCTCCATGTATATCCAAAGGGACGTCCACCCATTCCATATAGGAATTGGGTGCCGCCCTTCACATTCCATGGAGGGAAATCTCATGGATTTCCATGAGATTGCATTCCTCCTTGAATTTCTCTCAATATTTATTTCCAACAACTTTTGTTGGGATTTATTCTCAAAAATAATTCACAATTAATTTTGGTAATATTTCAATCTTACCATGGAGAAATTGTGAATCACATTCACAACCCAAAACAACATATAATTTACATTGTCAATTAATTACACAATGTGTACCCAATACACATAATAATTAATCAACAAATATAAATTATAATTAGCTCTCTCTAATACATTATAAATCACATTTATAATATATTATGAATAATTGTATATTGCTATCCACATTATTCTTATCCATGATAATTAAATCATATTTAATAAACTTGGATCTCTTTATCTCATGTGTTCAAATAATATGAATCACATTCACATTATTCACATCTTTGATAATTAAATCATATTCAATTATCTTAGATAACTCTCTTTATAATATGAATCAAATCCATATTAATCTTGATAATTAAATCACATTTAATTATCAATTTTCTCAATGCTCGGATACATTTTAACAACAATGAAATTATCCTGAACCCATTCAAGGATAATGCGCTTTCTCCGCGAATACTTGGAGATAATGACAGGGCGATTGTATTGTTCCACGTATAGTGACTTGGATATTGAGATCACATCTCAAATCCAGATCTCGGGCCTCCCATAGATGCTTGATTAAATCAAGACCGTAAATCTAATCTTCTCATTGGATCTGAATTACATTCAGATCAATGTCCAATATTTGGACTAAGATTAGGTTACTTCTCTATTGAGAGGAGTCACTAAAATCCATACCCGTTTCATCACTCCCTAGAAATGGAAGCGTCATGGTTATACAATCGTTTATGATCACATCACCCTCAAGTATTCCTAATACATGTACATCCTGCATACTGGAAGACTCAGAATAAACCCGAAGTATTAGATCAACTTTATACTGTCTACTTCAAGGTTTTATCAGTAAGTTTCTCATTCGATCATTGGGAGTCGGTATCGATCATATACTTTCCAAAAGCATATATCATGCCTAGGTCATGATCATATACTTTCCAAAAGTATATATCAAACCTACAAATTTAGTCAAGCTTCCAAAGCGAGACGACCATGTACATGGAATTTGATTCTTCCCAATATCTCATGAGTGAGCTCATGTCTTCCGGTTCAGTAACTGAACCTGTATGATACCTTTGAGAGATCGTATTACTCATATGCCCTTATATGCACACCAGTGCGCCGGTGTATAGACCTTGATTAGGTCATCAACCTATTGGTCTGCCAAATGTACATACTCAGACATATAGTAAAACATCTGTCTCCGGTCAGAGGATGTGTGCCTATATCATGATAGCATACGATATAGGACTTTGGTTATCTCGATCTCGTTAAGTCAACTCTTTGAGATAACTCATCTGACACCTCCGAATCTCTATTCCTATGCAGAGGACCTGCATCAAGAGGTCGGTCAGATATCAGCCTAACTGAGATAGGATTCCCATCTCCTACTCATGCTGGAGATCATTTCTTAACAATCATTTGACGGTGCTTGATGAGTCCTCAATCTAAGTCATTAGATATTCATCTAAGCACCAACCTCTATGATTCAATAATTAATTCAACAGTTGTATGATCATTAAGGTCGCCATGGTACATAACCCTAATTGTACTAAGGGACCTATTATGTAAATTATGTACTCTTTATTTCAGTTTTAAAGAGTGAATTGCAATAACATTTATTGCATAATGGCTCGTCATGGGCTCGCATGTCCAACAATGAATTCTATAAAATTTTGTTATTTTAGCTCTCCTACGCTTAGCACGAGCTATGTCTTTTCCTCGCTTTTCGTTCTCTGAGGACATAACACACACTAAGTATAGGGGGTGCGTATATATTACATGTATACTTTACCCATAGCTCATACTTTTGCGTATTTTCGCATATTTTTGTATATAATTACAGGATGGTAAAAATAAAAAAAATTCAAAATCAAAATGGAAGGATTCATATTTACTCTTGCATATCATCCATGCGTTTAAAAGGAAAGAAAAAAGAGTCTTGCATTCATCTACATAGCATGTCATCTGCACATCATCTGCTTATCTAGCATATACAAAGTGAAAAAATAGTGGGTTTTGAACCAAGTTATGAATAGATGTTGAGGTGGGACTTGATTTGACCCTTAATCCACCTAATTTCAGATGAACCTTATAAGAATTGGACTTAAGATATCTCAGGTCAAGTGACTTAATTCTTTGAGTCCGCAAGTCTATGTTCACACGTCGTCTTGCTAGGTCTATATATAATATCTGGTGTACACACTTGATTCCTTTAAATAGTGACCTAACTTGGACAAGCACCATGCTTATAGCTCTTCATTAATGAGGTGGTGAGGAAGTAGAATACTTTGGCTTTGAGTAGCACACAGATGGAAACAATTGTCCTCCTCTAGGGATGGAAGTGCATCTCAACCTAGTCTGGTGGTGTTGACGTCTAAGGGAGGGATGCTGTGGGTTACAATAATGCTTCAAAAGAGGGATAGTCTACTAGATCTAGAAGAAAAATGCCTTATGTACATTTTGCACCTTGTATGTAGTTAAAAAAATTGAGAAAACTCCAAAAAGTGGACAGGCCTGAGTGAAAATAAAATACCTGCCGGAGTTTGTATATTTGCAAGAAGCCTGCAACTAGATGACTTGGCTACACTCGACAAGCATCCTAGGATAGGTAGCTACACTGGCTACCATCCATTCTTATCTCCACCACCGCTTCTTGAGCCGGTTGCACTTGAACTTAGAAGGGAATACCCCTCTCCTTGAGGAAAAAGTTAATGGACTGGAGAATTAGATTTACCTTGTTAGAGGATGCTGGCTCCTTTCCATTTCTGATGTGGAGAGCTATTTTTCACTTACACAGTACAAGTAAGAATCATAGTCATCAGACATTTGTTTTTGATGATTTGTTCTGACCTGACTGTTGTGGCATCATGAATAAAAGACTTGTAGAACTTGAAGTCAGTTAGGTCTTAAAATCAGATCCCAATAAGGTTCCGCCACTATTAATCTAAAGGTCGAGTCGAGCTCCATTTTCAACTTTTGTTCATCACCTTGGTATGGAATCCAAAATCATTTCACCTTTGCATTTCAATTTAGTTGCTCAGGGACGAGCAAGGTTTAATATAGGGGGTTGATGAATCTATGATTCATCACTATAAAAGTTTAAAATAGATCTCTATTCCCAAGTAATTAGAAGCATTTCATCACCTATATTTCATAATTAACATTCATGCATGCGTAGATAATATCTGCATTTTAGCATTCAAGTATGCATTGAATAAGAAGACAAAATCACTTGTAAAAATCACCTATTTTGTATATTTTATACTAACTCCAATTTTTATAAATTCAACTCTAATACAAGAAAAGTACCAAAAAATGCTAACTTGTAAAATTGAACAATAAAACTCGAGTCAAAGTTTGAGACCATGGACCTTAAAATGCACATATCTCTCTCATACAACCTCCGATCTAGGTCTACTCACTTTTAAAATAATATACATATAAAAACCTTCAAAATGAGACCAATTTCATTAAAATCAGAGCTCATATGCAAAACTTGGATTTTGGGCCGCCATTGTATACTATATGTATACGTATCGTATCCTTGTATTTTATAACTTCATTTACCTCGTTTCTGTTTTTGGTCAACATGAAACTTCTAGATCTCATTGAGATATACAAACTTTCATGTTTTTAGTTTCTCCAAATTCGGTCATTTACTCCCTCATTTCTCCATTCCTTCTTCGCAATAACCTGATTGGGATACATGGCACCTTCTGATTAGGCAAGGAGCAGGTACCCGATAATCAATCCACACTGATACAAGTATGGCCCTTGATTTTACATGTTTATCTGACACCATTCATCTCAGGAGTAGTAGGAGATTACTACCACCTACACATCAGTTGGGATTGGAAAGAGCCGCTGAGAGCTTTACTAACTTCATCATCTTACTCACCACTTGAACAACGATCCAGTGTAGCAGAGCCAGATCTTGGAGTATCACCACCTTCTTCTTCTTCACCACCACCACCATCTCCATCATTATTCATAAAAGATCAAAAAGAGAATAAAGAAAGATGCAGTACCGAGTCAACCATGAAAGAGAACACACCAATCGTGGAGTCTTCTTCTACACCAACTAAACAATCAGCCCATCTTATTTTCCCTTTTGTTTCATCTACTCCTCTATTGGATAACATTTTACAGACTGATTATGGCTATCCAAATGATTCTAATTGAATAAGAGAAATGGGTATTATGATATCCTTCTGATTTTATTCCATTTCCTTAGGCTTTGAATAAAACCAACCAAATACAAAAATTCAAAACAACACTATCTAATCCTGGAATGGTATTGATTCTACAAAATATCTTTTTAGAGATGGCACTCCTTAAGACTGTGGAGTACATGCATGTAGTCAAAGAGGGAATGAAAGAATCATGTACTCAAAAGCATCAATCAAAGCAGAACAAGCAAAAGAAAATAGAAAAATGCATCTTAACCATGGCCACAGTTCATGCCATTAGCAACCTCCCACCCAAAAAGAGATATAAGGGAGCGCCTAGCATCCATTGCCACATCTTTGATCAATAATTTGATCGTACTCTTCTTGATAGTGGTTCCTCAAATAATCTCATGACATCCTTACTCATTGTGTTTGGGTTGGGTACTCTTAGATCCACTAGGATGATCCTTTAGTTAGTTGACATATCGATAAAGAGGTCGAGAGACATTTTAGAGGACGTTATTGTAACGATGCAAGAAATGAGATTCCCAGTTAATTTCATTGTTATGGATATGAACGCCTCTGCACCATTACTCCATACGCAGATCATACTTGGTCGACCATTCCTTCGACTGGTCAAAGCGGTAGTTGATTATGGTATTGGAGAGATCTTATTTCACCCATGTAGTGATAAGGTGAAGATTACGAGGATCCCTGATCCTAGTCCATCATTATTACCAACAGCAACAAATGAGAGAGAGAGAGAGACAATTACACCAGATTCTGATGTCTGAGATTTTCTTACTAAGTTTCGATACACAGATCTATTCATTGACTTCATGGACACCTAGGAGTTCCTTTCTTTGAAGGACCTTTTCGAAAGAATAGTCACCTTGAGTTCCCTTACTGATCATTCTGAGTTGTTAGCTGATGGACAGTTTGGGTTGTATTTTGAAAACCATTTTGAGTTTTCAGATGTACATTCTCATATTCATGAGACACATTCATGTTCCGAGATTACAGATGAGATATCTCTTATTGAGATTTCTAAGATACTTATTGAGAATTCTAAAAATCATGTTGAGACATTCCTTTCTGAGCAGAGATCATTCGTTGTAGACCTTTCTAAGATTTTACATTCTGAGCTTACAGTAGCCATGGTGGACAATACACATAGTGTAAATCAGATACCATCTAATAGCGCAGATGGAGAGGTTGTCATAGAGCAAATTCAGACCCCACCTGAGCTTAAGGCTTTACCCTTAACATTGAAGTATGCCTTCCTTGTGGATACCTCCCAAATGTTTCTAGTCATCCTCAATTCATAGCTGATCGACGACCAAGATTCTCATGTGCTAGATTTTCTTGAGAGAAACGGCAAGGCCACTGGATGGAATATTTCGCATCATCGTTGTATTAGTCCAGCTGTGTGCTTGCATCATATCTACTTAGATCATGATAGAAAATCCACTCATGAATTGTCTGAACCGTCTAAATACCAACCTCTAGGAAGTTTGTCATGAAGGAGATCAAGAAATGATGTGATATTGGCTTTATCTATCCCATTTCGGATTCCAATTGGGTCCGTACTTTACATGTAGTGCCAAAGAAATCTAGATTACAATCGTAAAAAATAATTGTGGCGAGGAGATTCGGACATGTGTACCTACTTCATGTCATTTATGCGTAGAATACCGACACAGGAATTAAGCTACTAAGAAATATCACTTTCCACTACCCTTTGATCTGATTATTAAGAGGTTGGCAGGGAAGGAGTTCTTTTGTTTCTTTAAGGGTACTCGGGGTGTAACTAGGTCACAATCGCTCTTGAAGATCAGGAGAAAAATACTTTTACTTGTTTGTTTGGCACCTATATCTTTAGATAGATGCCCTTTAGATTTTGTAACACCCATACTACATTTCAAAGGTGTATATTGGTCATTTTTTCTGACAAGGTAGGTATTTTTCTATAGGTCTTCATGGACAATTTCTCGATCTATGGGGATAGCTTTGACACATGTCTTGCTCATTTTGACTGAGTACATCAACATTGTTGTGAGGTAAACTTAGTGCTCTCATGGGTTTAAGAGTCACTTAATGTTTACTAATGGACTTTTATTGGCATACATCATCTCCAAACATGGTATGGAGTTTGACCCGGCTAATATTGATGTCCAAGCTAGATCCGCTACAGAATTTGAAGCATTTGAGGTCATCTATTAGTATGTTGTATTATATAGGCGATTTATTAAGGACTTCAGCAAGATTGCCGGATCTTTGACTACGCCTATGTGCAAGGAGAGTGAGCTTATTGTTGACAATAAAGTACTCCTTGCATTTCACAAGTTGAAAAGACATGGTTACTAGTGTTTCCATCCTGCAGCCATCTGATTGGTCTCCCCCCTTTGAGATCATGATGGGCACATCAGATTTTGCAGTTTGAGTTGTTTTAGGGTATAGATAGGAAGGGATACCATTTGATATACACTATTCTAACAATACTATAGAAGAAGCACATCGTAATTACACAGTCACATAGAAGAAGATGTTAGTTATGGTGTTTGCTTTAGAGAAATTCATACCTTACCTCCTTGGTTCACATGTTATTGTGTACACAGATGACACTGCCATATAGTACATATAGGAAAAGAAGGATGCCAAACCACACCTTATCAGATGGATTCTTCTTCTCTAGGAGCTTGATTTAGAGATTCAAGATAAACCTGGAGTATAGAATGTTGTGGCAGATCACCTTTGTTCGATCACAAATGCAGACGCTTATGAGCAGCCAATACTTCTCACATCAAAGACCTTTCCAAATGAGACCATTTTGTTTATGGCCTCACTCCCTTAGTATGTTGATGTTGTGAACTATCTTGTCTCCAAGAAAATTCCACGAGATTCGATAAAGCACAAGGTAGACAGATGATAAATCTGTGATTCATCACTCTAAAAGTTGAAAATAGAGCTTTGTTCCTGAGTAATTAGATGCATATTTCTACTTATATTGCATAATTAGCATTCATGCATGCATTGATAACATTTGCAGATTCCTGTCTGAGATACATTTTTATCTAGAGAAGTTACATTCATCGTGAGGAGTACAGCAATGAACTTGAGCATTGTCACCAATTAGAATTTGGTGGACATCGCTCGGGGAAGAGCACAGTAGCAAGTGTTTTATAGATAGGTCTACGGTGGACAACTTTATTTAAGGATGCTATAGATTATATTCGAGGTTGTAGTAACTCTTAGAAATGGGAGGAAGCATTTGTTCCAAAGATACCATGCCCCTGAGATGTATCATGATGCTTGAGGCATAGACTTCATGGGGCCATTTCATGTTAGTCAGGGATTTCAATAATGTTAGTCGTTGAGTAAAGGTTATCCCCACCCAAGCTGTTGATAATCGTACGTTTTGTTCCTTTCTCAAGGACCACATTTTTCTACAGTTTCGAATCCCCAAGATACTCATTTCGATTTGGGGAAGACATTTCATTAATCGAGAAGTCAAGAATCTCGTGAAGGTGTACGCCATTGAGCATAAAGTTGTGCCTTCTTACCACCCATAGACTAACGACTTGGTTGAGATTTCAAATATGGAGATTAAAATGATATTGCATAAACTTATGCATCTAGATAGGAAGAATTGGTCCCATATGCTTGACTCAATTCTATGGGCTTATGGGACATTGTACAAGTCTCCATTGGGTATGTTTCCCTACAGATTGGTTTATGGAAAGCCTTGCCACTTGATAGTTGAGTTAATTCATAAACTATATGGCCACTCTGTGTATATAATTTGGATTATGAGAAAGCAGAACAGAGTAGGAAGTCGGATATGAACAGATTGCTAGAATTCTGAGATTGTGCATACAAAAGCTCACTCTTGTATGAGGAGAAAGTCGAGCATTGGCATGATAGACATATTATAAGGAAGACTTTCTCCCCATATCAGAAAGTTTGGTTGTTTGATGCGAAATTAAAGTTGTTTCCTGGTAAATTAAAAAGCAAATGATTAGGACCGTTCATTGTGAGAGTCGTACGTGATAATGGTAATATTGTCATATTTGGGTTGTCATCTGACACACAATCATTTGTATGAACAGACAATTGCTAAAGCCATATCTATATTTTGATACATTCATGTACGTGTTTGATTCCATATTGGTGGTATCAGATGATGACTTTTTGACATCTTTTGCATCTGATACATGAGATGATTTTCTCTTGTATATATCCGGCGATGCCACTACACTTTTGAATCTCCCAATGATGTGGTATTTCCTTTCCATGTGCGTGCTCTTTTGACGCAATCTATGTTCCTTTGCCTGAACTATGGATCCCATGTTATCGTAGAGTAGCAGGATGGCAGTATCAGAGGAACTATGCCAATCTCTAGGATGAACTTGTGCAACCACAATGCCTCCTTTGTAGCATCTGATGCGATAATTATTCAACTTTTGTTATTGAATCGACCGTAGTGTCCCGCTTCTTGCTTCTCCAACTCAAAACACCATCATTCAATAGGAATACAAACCCTGATGTTGAGTTTTGATCATCAATATGAAATGGTAAGTCAGAATTTGTGTATCCCAAGACTTGGAGATTTCCGTCTCCATAGACAAAGATGTAAGATGTTCTACACTTCATTCCAATCTTATTATCCATAGCAAGATTAGTAACGGCTTACCACTCACATTTCAAGGCAGATATCTGGTATTATGCACATCATGGTGTACATTAGCTTCCTATAGTTGATGTATAGGGGCATCCAATCGTAGCTTTCTTTTCCTCAACACATTGAGGAGCCATTCTTTTAGATATGTGGATACCATGTCTTAAGGGAAGGAAGCCTTTCTTGGAGTTCTCCATATATAAGCAATCCAAGATCTTCTTAATGTACTCATGTTGTGACAATCGCAAGATCCTTTTTTCTCAATTTCTGAATAGTTTCAGACCTATGATGTATGAGACTTCTCCAAGATATTTCATATTGAAGGTATGGGATAGCCAAATCTTAACATCGGTCATCATTCCTATATCATTCCCAATGATAGGGATGCCATATGCATAAAGCACGATGAACACAATAGCGCTCCCACTAAAGTTCTTGTACACACACAGTTCATCAGGATTCTGCACAAAATCATAACTCTTTATGGTTTCATCAAATATGATGCATCTTATATACTTTGCCTTCCTTGGTTATTAAGCCATGAGGCTGCTCCATACAGATATCCTCTTCGAGATATCCATTGAGGAAAACTATCTTGACATCCATCTACCAGATGTTATGATCGAGATGTGCAGCTATAGCTATCAATGACATGATTGACTTAAGCATATCCAAAGGAGATAATGTCTCATTGTAGTCGATGCGTTCTTATTGTATCTAGCCCTTGGGTATGGGCCATGCTTTGAACGTCTCTAAATTCTCATTATGCCCCCTCTTTATCTTGAAGATCCATTTACACCCAATGGATTTTACCCCTTTAGGGGGATCCTCTAGAGCCCATAAGCCATTTTTTATGTATGGATTCCATTTAATACTTCATTACTAGCATCCATTTATCCTTGTCATGGTCCATGAGTGCTTCATCAGATGAAGCTAGATCATTGTCAGTTTCATCGAACACATGGACTTCATACCTTTCAGGTGGTGCAACCACCCTCGAACTTTCGAATAGGTACGTGTGTTACATCTTTATTTACTTCCTTAGTTTTTGGTTCTTGTAACTCATCATCCTTAGAGTATACTATGAGCGCCTTTACTTCATTGTTATCTTGACTCTTAAGAAGTCATCCTATAGAAATTTTACATATGTAGAGACAAATGCCTTCTGGGTCCCAGGGTCATAAAGTTGGTATCCAATACCAACCTCAACATACCCAATGAAAGATATTCTAGCTTATTGGCAAGCATGTTCTTTTTATGGACCAAGCAACCACAAACCCTCAAGTATTTAACACGAGGGTTAATTTCGTACCAAAGCTCGTGAGGAGTTTTAGGTACAGACTTAATAGGAATCTTATTTACGATATAAATTGTAGTTACTACTGCATATCCCTAGAAAATAAGTGGTAAATGTGATTTACTCATCATTGAAAAACCATTTCCATAATGGTACAGTTGTGTTTTTCAGCAATGCCATTATGTTGGGGAGTTCCA
Organism: Ottelia alismoides; assembly: GCA_037367405.1. NCBI lineage: Eukaryota > Viridiplantae > Streptophyta > Magnoliopsida > Alismatales > Hydrocharitaceae > Ottelia > Ottelia alismoides. The sequence goes on along the minus strand of JAZKJV010010037.1, from coordinate 848,007 downwards.
AGAGGAGTGAGATTGACAATTCCTCTCTCTCTCTCTAAGATATTCCTTGAATTCATCTGATAGTTACTCGCCTTTCTGGTCAGATCTAATCTGTTTAATCTTCCTATCGGTTGGGTTATCAACCAAAGACATGAACTCTTTAAACTTTTCAAATGTTTCAAATTTATGACATAATAGGAAGATAAACACGTATCGTAAATGGTCATAAATGAATATCAAATAATATCGAAATCCTTTTCGGGTCGCGATATTGAAGGGACCACATACATTAGTATGTATTAGGTCAAGAAGACCTTTGTATATTGTAACATTGTTACAGAAAGGCATTCTAGTCATTTTACCTTGAATATGTTCGCAAGTAGGCAAATATTAAACCTATAGAAAATCTAGGGGTCCAATTATTATTAATCTATTGATCATATCAACAGATAAATGACCGAGCCTTTGATACCAAATCATATTTGAATGATTTCTATCCTACCTGGATATTTTAGAGTTTTTATTAAAGGTAGTAATATTCATCACATTTAAATGCACAATTCATAGAGTCCACTAGAAGTTAAAACACCATGCACAATATATTCATCATAAACAATTTATGACAAGTTTGTTACAGAACAGAAGCGAATATACACTTCTATCTAAGTTTGATACAGATATTAAGATCCTTCTAACATTGGGAACATAAAAGATATTTTTTAAGTAATAAGACTCTTCCACTAGATAATGATAGTCTATAGGTCCCGACGACGATTGTTGCAGAAGTTACATCATATCCCATCTAGATGGCTATCTCTGCTTTATCAATACTCATAGTTTCATAAAATAGTTGCAACATATTGCATACATGAACAAAAGCGCTAGAATTGATGAACCAACCACCTTCTCATCCTATGAGAAATTTGGTTTCAATGATGAAAGTATAATTCATACTTGTTAGGGCTTTAATGTGACGACCCCCATTCCCCTAGAGTCCAGGTACCCGACAAACCGATTCCACGCACATACATTCCACATTTGAATCATGTGTCATACATATAAGCAGGAGAAAACAACACAAAACATTGGAATTTTAGATTTTAATGCTTCCATTGCATTAAACTTGTTCAGAACCACGTGTATTTCCATTCACCAACTTCAGTGCATTCCATTGTCCATTTCCATGTCCACAAAATATATATTACATGCCATATCTCCCAATATGTAGAAGCTACAAGTACAGGAAATAGAAAAAGAACTACCGATACTATAGCACAAAAAGGGTGAAGCTACACAGAAAGAATGGTTCCTCCAACAAAGCACTGCTGCAAATCTACGGTTCCACACGTAGGTACGTTATGAGCAAAGTTTCTCAATACAATTTAAACAAAACTATACAAAAAGAATGCATGATGCAAACTAAATGTGTGCAACAGAGAAAGCAATAGGGTAACCTAAACTCACAAAGAATTGCTCTCTAGTTAATATTATTAGATATAGATACGAGTAACCAAGCTTTGTCGATAGTCTGTGGTCTCGGTCTGGATGAGGTCTCGCACTATGACTCTAAGGCAAAAAGAACACCTTAGGGTTGAGGTGCCTCTATAGGCATGTGGTACAATGCATCCTAACTAAGTTTTCAACACATCCACTTAGCCCCAATTCACAGTTTCACTTCAGGTTCACAAATAAGATTCCAACCCACGAATCATTACGACTAACCCAATCCTCCTTATACACATGAGATTCACGTCTCATTTCCAACTTCATTAACCACATTTCCCAAAATTCCCCGCTTAGCACTTCCACTCGGAATACTGACAAATGTGGCCTACATTAACCCGTACACTAGTGTTAACTCTAAGTGACAAGCGAAACAATAGCCAACCAATCATGACTACTTGGCCCGCGCTCGAGCACTGGGCTAAAGCACACAAGTGCCCAGGCCAACACTGTCAGATTAGCACCTTGGTCACTAAGCAACATGTCCCCCCAACCATCATAGTTACAAATAGCAGTTGGGATCGTGATCATCTAGGCTTCTACCCGAGGCCCCAAGGGTGCATGCCCCTCCCTTGGTGGTAACTATTCTATCTATCCGCTCACCATAAAACATCTCACATATATTAGACATATCGTGATAGCCTTCCCATTCCATGAAGTCATAATTACTGCAATATAATCAAGGCTAGAGACCCAAGAAGGGATTCAAATATTTGGCATGAGGACTGCTCATAATCCAAAAGTGTAATTGTAATATGCATATGTCCACTTCATTTATTTTGAGTTTAGAGCCCAATGTGAGTAGAAACATGGTTGTACTTCACAGCAGCTCATAACCTTTGCAAATGTGTATAAAAAGGGCATGTCAATGATAAGTGGATCCATCAATGTGATAATGCAAAAGTCATATCAGTTAATATAAGAAATAAATAATGTACTTGATCCAATAATATATTATGTAATAGGGAGGTGCACAATGATACAAAAGGATTAGTCCAAACACTATAGCAGCACGATAATATGTATATACGACCCGTTTTACAATATACTAATTCAATGTTGGACAATCCAGAATCTAATATACTTATTTGTTTAGTCAAACTCATCTCTAAAATTAAAAAAAACAATAATACCATGATCAGTATTACATATGTAACAGCCTGGTTCTTTTTTTAAAAAAAATCAAATGCATTATCTTGGATTAAATGGATTTAATTACTACATTAAATCCTCTCATTATCAACTTTAAAACCCAAGGGCTCTCTTCCCCTCATGTCACCCTATCTTGCAATTTTAGATAAAGTTAGAGAGGGAGAGAGGAAGGGTTATCTTACCGACGTCCTTCATCGTCGCAGGAGAAGATGACGTTAAATCGGAGGAGGAGAGAAGCGTGAATCTGTGATCAGAAGGAGTTGTGATGATTGCGACAATCAGAGTTAAGCGTTGGATTCGAGGTATGTATCGGTCTAGGTTTTGTATAAATATTGATTACATAAAAATAGATTTCTCATATGTATCGGTTTAGGATTTCGATTTCTAAGCGTATGTGTCGGTTTTAGGTTATTACATATATACAACGAGTCGATTTTTAGAATAGACCTCGAAATTTATGTATCGGTGTAGGATTTTCGTATACGTAACCATTTGATTTGATATACATCTAAATGTGTATATATATATATATATCAGTTTTAAAATTTACGTATAAACAAAGATCAAATAATGGATCAAATCTTTAAATGTATGTGTGAAACCCTCTTAGGACAATACCCTCATCAAGTAGATTCCATCGAGAAGGCCTAAAAATTGATTTGTGATGAACATGTTATCTTTCTCTTGGCAATGCTCTAGTCAGGATAATAGGATTCCACTGATCATTTTCTTGTTGAATAACAAAAAAAAGAACTTGCATGATATATATATATATATATATATATATATTCACAACCAATAGAGAATAAACAGACGTATAATGCCATTCACAAGATCTTGGTAGAAAGACAACAATTTTGGATTCATCAACAAATAAACAACAAGCTATGACTCGTGCTAGACATAACAGAGAGATGAGATAATGTCATGTCTATTAGATTTAATGTTATTTCATATTTTTTTCCTGCCATTATGGAAATGGTTTTTTCTATGAGAACTCATGTAAACTTGAATTTGTTATAAGTGCGTGTATACACTTAAGATTTGGATAAGTATATATATTACTGTTTTTTTGTTGATTTTACAAAAATTTGGGATAATAAGATTAGGTTCAAAGCTAGTCTTTCTAGTCATATATTAATGTATGATACAACGATTAATGTGAAGTTGCTACCATCACTAAATTATACCTGCAAGAAGAATTTTTCTCTAATAATATTTAAATGGTTATAAAAAACCAACTAAACTTCACAACCCAGAATCCTTTGTTGATATTATGTAAACAACGCTATATATTCTAATAAAGCATCTATATGATGTAAAGTAATCTGAAAAAAACTAAACAGAGTGATGTGAAAAAAGGAAAGAATCATAAGTATCAACAATAAAAGGAATGTGTTGAAGTATTATACATTATATATAAGTATATGTATAATGGTAGTTTGAGAACCTTAAATAAGATTTAAGGCACAGACTCATAAAGAGTCACATGGACGACCACAAGGGGTCCTGTTAGCCGCAAGGGGCAACGCCTCTAGGGGAGTATGGTTGCAAGGAACCACGGAGGCAAAAGCTAAGTCCTCTACAGTTGTAGCTATACTATCATGTCATTCCATGAACCGCAATTGCCAGCGGTTGAAAACGTATAAAAGATACGTAAATTAATGTTATGCAAGAAAATGGTTTATAAAGGAAAACCATCATGAAAATTGCAAGGAATGGTTTAATAGGAGAATGAACCATCACATGTTATGCTAGAATTGGTTTAAGAAAGTTAAACCATCAAAGTCATGGGGGCCAATATGTAAAGTGGTTTATATATTTTATAAGTATGTAAATTGCTTGGTACGTTATGAAATATGTCCACAAGTAGAACTAAATGGTTATCATACCTACTTATGCAATTTACATACTTTACATGCATTTCCATGTTTATGAAGGAAGTTAAACTACACATGATAGGGATTGAACTTAGACATGCATGTGAAATATCTAGGCACAGAATGAAGTGTATACATTAAAAATCCAAATACATGATTTATAACGGATCAAGGACCGTTAGAATACCCATGCATGGACTCGATGCGAACTGAACATTAGGCTCATACAAATTATGTTTGTTAATTCAGGTGAAAAACATGCTTGATTGCATTTTCTGGATCGTGCTACGGGCTCATTGAGATTTCTGACGTGGTACGAATTATCTTGTGAAGATCTAGTGGATATCTATATGCCCACATGAACCATCGAGTTGCTATTTTTTTTAATTTCTAGAATAGTTGATTTTTTTCATATTTTCCTAGTTTAGGGTTGTAATAATGGAACTCTAGTTAAATAGACATTTTATGGATTTGATATTTTATCTGCTCATTGTATTCCATTTATTGATTTTTTTGGTAACGGTTCGGTCGTGTGATCAACTATAGCCTGCTTCCGCTGATTGTCACAATCCGTTCCGTTACAAATGGTATCAGATCTAGAGTTCCTCTGGGTATAGCATATCCACAATTCTTAGTGATCTAAGATTTATTTTTATAGAGAGAGATTTAGTATCACAACTCATTGACCTTGTTAATTTTTGAATCGGATGGCTCGTCGACGTGCAATTGAAGCCATTGGAGACCGTGACTCATCGACGAGCCAAGAGGCCGTTATGGGTATGTAGAGGCAGATGCTGGAATTAATGACACTAATGGCCCAACAACAGAAGAGTCAGGCGTCTAACTCAGGTGGACTGACTCTAAAGACCTTCATCCAGCATGATACACCCATTTTCAAGGGTGAGCATGAGCCGGAAAAAGCCGAACATTGGCTAAGAGAAATGGAGCTGACTTTTGAGGCAACTGATTGCCCCGAAGAAAAGAAAGTGATTTTTTGGACATTTCGCCTGCCGGACAATGCAAAGGAGTGGTGGACTTCATGCAAAGAATTCACTTTTTGGAGGCTCCAGTCATTAAGTGGGATGATTTTGTTGAGCGCTTCACTGAGCGTTACATCTCTGAGCATGCTAAGGATGCTAAGCGTCAAGAGTTTATAAATCTCCGATAGGGAAACACGACGGTCGAAGAATATGTAGCACAATTTCAAGAATTGGAGAAGTATGGCAAGGGTATATATGCCAATGACAAGCAACGAGCCAGAAAGTTTATAGAAGGCCTAAATTCAGGATTAAGCACTAAAGTGCTTACTAGAGGTCCCACAACTTTATCTGAGGCGGTTGTAACAGCGGTGGAGATCGATGCAGCATACCGGAGGATACAACAAGAGAATCCTCAGAAGCGTCATCACAAGCTGAACTTCAATGACAAGAGGCGTCACACTGCAATGAATGCCAAGAAGACCAGGACAGATGATGCTCCAAACTACAAGAAGTACAGTTATGAAGTATGCCCACATTGTGATAGGAGGCATCCAGGAGAATGCTATAATCTAACCACTACTTGTTTTAAGTGTGGAGAAAAAGGTCACTTCATGAAAGATTGCAAGAAGGATGTCAAGGATCAGAAGAAGTCGTTCGAGCAGAAAAAGAAAGTAGCAGGAAGAGTCTTCGCTGTCACTCCTAAGGATGCAGAAGGTACCAACACGATAGTGGAAGGTACTATACTAATTGAAAACCATTTATGTCATGTTCTTTTTTATTCTGGTGCCACGCATTCCTTTATCTCGATTGCTTTTGCGAGAAAGATAAGTTTAGAAGTTGTTGAGCTTCCTTACGCACTTATAGTTTCTTCACCAGTGGTTGATATTATTGCCACGAGTATGTACTTAAAGGACGTACCTGTTTTGGTAAAAGAATACACCCTCACTGCTAATTTGATATTATTACCCATCACAACCTATCATGTCATCTTGGGAATGGATTGGTTATGGGAGCATTATGCAGCGGTCTATTGTCGAGAAAAGAAGGTGGTCCTCAGAGACCAAACCATGAGAAGATAGTTATTCGGGGCACATGTAGGAGTGGGAGGTTGGTTATCTCATCACTACAAGCAAGCCAACTACTAGTAGAAGGTTGCATCGCATTCCTCGCTAGTATAATTAACAACGAATCATCACATACAAGTCTTGAAGATTTAGATGTGGTCAGAGAGTTTGCCGATGTCTTCCCGGACAATCTTCCTGGACTACGGATGAATCTCCATTTCATCACCTTTATTCTATCATTTTGGCCTTAAAAACCCCAGCAAATGCATGTAAATAGCATCAATTTGTACATAATAGCATTCATTATTCATTGTACATAAAATAAAGTTTTTAATGCCAAAATTATAGAATAAAGGGAAGAAAAGAAAAAGGAATAAAATATTGCAAATATTTTATGACCCAAACCCCGAGACCAAGGCCAGTATGGTATTGGTCGACAAGGAATAAAGTAGGGTGAGATAAGGGCCAGTATACAATAAATACCTCATTCATTCATGTATTTACTTATGCATTTTGACACATATTTTGTACATAATTATTTACTCATCAAATAAAGAAACTTTGTTCATGAAAGTTGTAGATAATAATGTAAATAAAAATACAAAATTAAGTTTGTGAAAAAAATAATACACAGTGTACATTTTATACCCAGAATAAAAAGCCAAAATCTCAACTTCACAGACCCATATCTTGCCAATAAAAACTCCAAATCACCCAAACTCACCTTTAATTGTATATAGCATTCCAAGAACTATTTAATGAAATTAGTTTCATAATTTTTGGAGTTCATCTGTAGAAGTTAGGTTTTGGGCTCCTCATTGTATATAGTACTAATTAAAATATTCATTTTATTCAACATTCATTATAAATTCATAATTTTAGAATCTTGTAAATAACGTATATAATACATGTGCACATTAAAATTAAAAGAAAACTAAAAATATTTGGTAAAATAAAATAAGCCTATGTAATACATAGGCAAAATACCTATGTTAAGAATGCACCTAAATAAAAGGGGATTTAATTCTTTTGTTCTGTATTCATCTATATTTTTTATAATAATGTATATATCATATATATCTTATTAAAAATACAAATCCAAAATAAAAGCAAATAAAATTCATTAAAAAAATTAAAATGTATATAATATATAGGTAAAACACCTATAAGTATACCTACATATACATAAACACATTTATTTAAAAATGTAAATAGACTCATAAAAATTAAATAAAAATATATTTATACTCATAAAAATAAGTTATAAATTTATAAAATAAGACAATAAAATAATAAAATAAAATAAACAAATAAAAAATAAAATACACAAGAATACATGTAAATACATACATATACACATTATTAAAATAAACCCGTAATAAAACACTTCAAAAAAAATAAATAAAAATCTGAAATAAATACTACATTAATTTATAAACATTTTTTATTTTATAAATAATTCCCAATTAATTCATTTATCACGTCAAATAAATAGGTCAATTTCGGTCTGACGTGGACCAATCAGAAGCCAGGGACTGTTGACCTCCGGTCAACTTCCCCTGCGCTTCTTACTCCCGTCAGAACCATCTTGTCCCCCGCTTTTCATGCCTTTTTCCTGGGCATCTCGTCCGCCGATTGCACTTGATGTCTTCTGACAAAATATTCTCTGATTATCCTAGATCCCCGCCGTGATCCTGGATCTCTTGTACATATCGCCAGTGCACCGATACGGCCCGGTCAATAAGGGTGCCCAGCCCGTTTATAAATAAGGAACCACCGCCTCCTCCGCAAAATTTGGTCAGCTTCTAGCCAATCCCTTCCTCGCATTCGGTCCCGGCGATGTCCCTTGTGACAGGAGGAGCTCGCCAGCGTTTTGAATCGGTCGGAGAGGCGGAGGTTGCACCCACGGCGGCGCACCGGCAGCCGTCCTGCTCCCTGGAGTCTCTCCTGGTATAAGAGCTGCGCGTTTATATTTTGAGGTAGATTTTTATTCCAGCAATTTATTTCTGCGTTTTATTTCGCGTTTAGATTCATAGATTAGCTTAGTTTAGGTAATTCGAAGTTCGCCGGAGCTCAGCTCCGACGACTTCTCCACAATATCCTCGTTGTTCTCCGACCACCATTTCGCCTTCATTTCCTTCCCTATCGCCTTCTCCGCCTTCCAGCTACTTCCTATCAACTGGAGCCTCCTTGGTTCCGCGAATCGAAGCTCCTCCATCACCCCTCGCCAGAGCTTCCTCGCCCATCACCATCCCCGTGCTATCATCTTCAAACCCCAGGTCGAGGGTGACGCCCTCGAGCCTCTCTACCTTCCTGTGCAGGTTAGGTGCGCAACAAGGCACCAGGAGTCGTTCCCAAGGCCGGTGGAGGTATCTGGAGCTCCGCTTCTTCTTCGATCTCGCGGCGGCGCTCCAACGTGCCTCCGGCCGATCCGACACCTCCAGACGGAAGAGGACCCTGCCAGGAAGCTTTTGGGACACCTCGGAGGAGCAAAGACCGGCAGGGGCGCGAGATCTGGTCGGAAGAAGCTCGCCTCGGCGAGCCTTCTTCCCTGTTCTTCCACACTAGTCCCCTGCCGTTGGATGAAGACGAAGTCCCCAGTTCGAGTGACAGCCGTCCGATGGAGAAGCTCTCAGACCGTCAGATCAACTCGGGTGATCTAATCCGAACCCTTCATCGGCGAACCGACACCGGTCGTTGGATGTGCGACGCGTGTCAAGTGAAATAATCCTAGCCGTTCTCCAGCGCGCCTTTTGGGGGTAAATTGCCTATCCAGCCCCCGTTCTTTTTGTATTTAATTTTTAATATTGTAAATTAAATATTACGTTGTGAATAATGTGGTAATTTTGCATGTGACCCCCTGTATTGTTTTCATATTACACTTGGGTCCAGTCCACGTCAGCTCACATGTCGTCCCACGAAAGGTGGTAAAATTGCACAAGTCCCCCTGTAGATTTGCATATTTATCTTTAGTCCATTATATAAAATCTCCATTGTATTATTTTTGTGAAAAATTGCAACCAGAACCCTAGAGTTTCTGAAATTGCGTTTTGGTCCCTGTGGGTGCGGATCACGTGTAGTCCCACGTGATGGTTAAATTGCAAGGGGGCCCTGGCGGGTTTGCTTATTTAGTTTTGGTCCTTAAAATCGCAGAATACGTTCTAATATGTTGGTGTTTTTGCACTGATGCCCTTGGAAAGTATTTTATTTGCAAAAATGCCCCTGCGAGGCTGTTTAATTTTTGTGTCTTTTATCTATTTATTAAAAATACCTAGGTGGGTTCTAAAAAGCCAGAAAAATTAGGATAAATGTGTCATGTAATGTTATTCCACGCCTATATTTTATTTTACATTTTTAGCATTTTTCCTTATTATTAAAAATAAACAGAAGCCATTTTTATACTGTTTAAATTAGAAAATACAAAAAAATTATAAAATGTTTTTGAAAAATTACAAAAAAATTATATATGGTATATTTATATATATATTGAGTCCAGAAATTGAAAAAACCATAAAAATAGAAAAAGAAAATATAAAAATTTCAAGAAGCTCCAAAATCCTAAAAAAAATATAAAAATCCTTTAAAAATACCAAAAATATGTTTTTCATATTTTATAATTATGTATATATTATTATTAATGTATTAAAATTAATTTGGGTAATTTTGGAGTTTATTTTATATTTTTAAAACCCAAATTATATTCGGATATTTAATTAGTTCCTTATTAGGGACATTTTTGAATTAAAAACACATAAAAATTAGCAAATTCCAGAAAAATAACATAAAAATTAGAAAAATGTAAAAATTTTGAGTATTATGTCCAATAAATTTTGAGTATTCATGTATGTATATATATATATTATCTCTCTCTCTCTCTTCTCTTCCATATATCTCTTCATATATATATATATATATATATATATTATAATTAAAAATATAAAAAGAATATAAAATATATGTATATAATATAAAAACAAAATAAAAATTATAAAAAAAACAAAATAAAAAAATGAAAATTAAAAACCCAGAAAAACAATAATTGGACATGAACAGTGGATTGAATAATTACACAACACACATACAACCATTCGCCTCCCAGTGTTCGACATCTACCTGTACTTACACCTATACACATTTGCATGTAGAGTTATAATAAATTTTAACTCCACATTTTTGGATATTCATTGCATATATTTATTGTGGGTTAATTGTTGTTTTATTCTGGATTTCGCGTGGTTCAGTACGACAGCGACTAAGTTCCTGCCTTGTGAGGAACTTAACACCACCGATTTTCGGAGTAAACAAATGGCGCCGTTGCCGGGGAGGCAACGGATTTTGTATGATTTTGTGTGGTTGTTTGTTCATTTATTTAATTCTTTGCTCATGTCCATTATATTTTTATTTTATTTATTTATTTATTGATATTATCTGATTGATTGTTCTGACCCATCTTCTTTCTTTGTCTTTAATGCGAGGGACCGCCAAGCGAAGGAGGACCTCCTAGGAGGACCAATGCACCCAAGTGAGGCGGTGTTGGCTTTTCTACACCAAGCCAGCATGAGAGAGCATCAAAGGCAGATGGAGGAGATTTTGGATGGCAATCTCATTTTTGCATTATTTATTTTATAATGTATATTTATGTGAGAGAGTGACAATTGACCTGTAATAATTCAGGACTCTCAGACACTCCGACTACCGAGGTCCATTGCCCGAGGCATTGTTCCCTTGGGGGCCTCGATGGTTTTTGACGCTTTTTCTTTTTTATTTTATTTTTATTATTTTGTGTGAATGAGCCCTAGCTTAGGAATTGCTTGCCGATAGATTAAGGTCCAAAGCCCCTAATATAATTGCATGTACCTATAGTGCGTTTTGGATCTAGTCAAATCTAAACAGTCGGTTCATTTATCTCTTAACCCATGTGCCGTGAGCGAGCCCCATCAAGCGCTACTCCTGAACTCGAGTGTGTCGAGAAGAGGAGGGGTGAGCCAAGACCGGACTCTTAGGTTAAGGATAAGAGACCGACTTGTGGTGCTTCACGATAATAGCAGTTACTATCTTAGGGCGATTTCTTTGGCTTGCATTTGCATTTAGCATAGGTTTCGATTCCGTTCTGCATCCTGCATGGAGAGAGCTGGGAAGCACTGTAAGTCTTCTTACTTAGCATGCATCATCGATTTCCGACTTGCATGGCTTTTTCCGACCTTCTCCCTCTGATTTTGCCACTTAGGATGCTTAATGGAAATTGCAACCTCGATAGGCACGTGCATTGAAAATACCCAAAAAAGTGATAACTAAAATAAAATCGGGACTGCTAACTCTATTGGAACTAAAAATAAAAAACGTAATGGATTCCTTGTCTTGGGGAGAACAACCCCCTCATTGGATGTGTTGTAAGTGCTCACGTACACGCTAAGGAGTAGAGCCCAAATCCTATTAAGCCTCCTAAGTGTTTGTACAACTTTGTGATTCTCACCTAACTCTAAAACCGAAAAGATAAATGACCATCACCTAACGGTCTTCACTGTGTTGAGTAGGTGAATTGGGGGTTTGCCTTGTGTATTGATTGTAACTTGGAGTCCATTGTGCTTTCTATTTCATTATTAGAGTAGTGGGTCCCGTCCGTGTGAGTCATGCATTTTTCACCTTTGAGTCTCTCTATCTCTCTTAAACATATACCTCTTCACTTGCATTGAGTCGTGATATTGGCGCTTGAGCTCAATCATTTCTTTGCCAAGTCCATTCGTCCCGACATCTTCTTCACCATCTTCTTTGTATCCACTGTATCATCCCCATTTTCTTCGGTTCGAGGAGAGCCTGCTCTTCGAACCACCATTATGACGGTGTTCCCGCCTTGTGTGGAACACCCAACTTTGTCTATATCCCGATCTTCTCGCCCGCCCTCCTCGTACCCTCTGTATCACTCTTCTACCATCCATGATATTGGCACGCACGCTCAATCAGCTTCTCCATCCCATTGTGTACCCTTCTTATCCATCTTCCTCGTGTACCCCGTATCACCTCTCCTTTTTACCCTGGAATGCTCTGCATAGTGATGAGGCCCGCTGAGGTTTATGTATACAGATTTTTTGTGTAAGTCGGGCCAATGATATTGAGGATGCTGAGATTGATTTGGTGGATTTGACTTTGGATACGTGCATACGAGCGTATTGAGTATTTTTGTTGATGCATTATTATAGGTGTGATGCATTATTGAGGAATTTTTGGTCTCGCACACCGGATTGTGAATGTGATGTGCTTCAGTATTTGAGGATGATATCATGATATTTTGACTGATCTATCTTGAGGTTTCGGCCCGTTTTGATTTGGATTTTGGAAGGACGATCTTGATATATGCTTCATGATGACGGTGCCCTGAGCCCCCCACGATGTCTCATCTGCTAGATTGACCCATCCCCGGTTTCATGATTCTCTTATCCACCTATGGAACTTTGAGGATTCATGCTTATCTTTCGGGCCATCTCAACTGATTGGATTGACTTCGAGGGAGTGCATTATGACTGATGAGATGCTCTTTTGTCCCTCCACTTGATCGTATGCCCTCCGGTAGATTGATGGATTCACATTATGTCGAGGACCTGAGATTTTATGCCAACATTCCCACGACTTACATTGATCTAGCTCGCATTCCTCCCCGAGGACTATCTGCGGGAGAATGCGACAATTTCTAGGACTGCGGTTTCATTCACCACTTGGTCGCCATTGTGATGGGACCTGAAACCGAGTCAGATGATATGCTTGATTGGCCTCCCTCTGTGATTGTGTACCTGACCTGTCAGTACATGAGGCCACAAGACTGATTGCTCTCCTTGACAGTCCTCGCAAGGACGAGCCTTGATATTACAAGTATTCACTGCCTAGTTCATAGCTCTCCGAGGGTTATCTGCGAGAGGCTATGACACATCTTTGCTATGATGGTCTCTTCTGTTGGTAGGCGGTCTGTCGTCTATCGAGACCAGATTCTCTGTGGATCCGTCTGATGGATCCGGCTCCTTTGAGCCTCTCTCTCTCCTTGACGACCCTCGCAAGGACGAGTTGTACTCTGATTATTATGCATTGTGTAGCTCACTTCCCGAGGACTATCTGCGGAAGGATGTGACATTTTCTTTACGATCGGCTCCACTCACTCCTGGTGCCTCCATTTGTTGGGGCATGAAGTCGATTCGTCTGATAGAGACAGTTGGTCCCCCGTTCTGACTGTGCGCCCAATCTGTTGGGGCACGTGACCGACTTACCGAGACTCCTTTGAGTCTGCTTTCCTTGACGGTCCTCGCAAGGATGAGCTCTTTTCTGATTATTACTTGACTAGCTAGTAGCTCCCCGAGGGTTATCTACGGGAGTCTACGACATATTTCCAATTTGAGTGGACTCATCTCTTGGTAGCCAATTTGTCGTCTACTGAGACCACTATGTGGGTCTGTCTGATGGACCCGGCTCCTTTGAGCCCTTCTCTCTCCTTGACGACCCTCGCAAGGTAGAGACACATTATGACTATTCCTTTCCTAGATCGCAGTACTCTCCGAGGACTATATGCGGGAGACTGCGACACTCTCTTTACGCTCGGTTTCCACTACAGACTGTGTCTCCGATCTGCGGAGCACGGAATCGAGTCGTCTGATATACTTGATTACTGGTCCCGTCTTGAATTGCCTATCCGATCTGCGGATCATGGGACCCATCTGATTACACTCCTTTGAGTCTTCTCGCCTTGACGGTCCTCGCAAGGTCGAGCTTCTGATATCTGCTATTGCCTAGCTGGTAGCACGTTCCCCGAGGGTTATCTGCGGAACGCTGCCACATTCTTTAGACTTTATGTCGCCTACCGATAGAAGAGACCATACCTGATGATCCGTCTAATGGATCACTGATGCCTTTGCGCCCGCTCGCCTTGACGGCCCTCGCAAGGTTGAGTCTGTTCCTGATTTTTCAGTGACTAGCATGAACCACTCCCCGAGGGTTATCTGTGGGAGGGTACATCATTTTCTAGGTACTCGGTTTCACTTCTGGTGTCTCCTGTTTGTTGGAGCACGGAGCCGAGTCTCCTGAGTTGCGTACATGGTCCCCTCTCTGATTGTGTATCCGATATGCGGATCACGGGACCAAGTCTTCTGATTATGGTCTGATTCCTGGCTCCTTCGAGCCTGCTCACCTTGACGACCCTCGCAGGGTTGAGCCATGTCTTGCAGCATTAGGTGTGTGTCTCCTACGATCTTCCGACCTCATGACCACCGCATGCCACGATGTCTCCTATTATCTATCTTCCATATCTTATCGAGACTCTGATTGACCGGAGAGCTCTAACTGTTCCTTCTTCTTCCCGATCTTATGGTATCGGCTTTGTTTCCTCATGCTGAGCCTGTGTGCCGATTGTCTGCTTCATTCTACCGCACCTGATATCTGTACTTCCTCCTCTATTTGTCTTAGGTAGCCGACACCCACCTGACTGCATATTCGGGTGCCTTTTCACTTGTTGATTGTGTCCTCGTTCTCACAGGGAGACGACGACGAGAGTACGGTATTCACTTGTCAGATACCGTCCTGTACTTCAACAGTCGCTTCACCACTTGTATATATGTGTTTGTATATTCCGTTTTTCAACATGCTATGTGTGCCCTAGATCTATCGCCATATCTTTGTGTCTATACTTAGGACGTACTTTGTCCTAAGTATAGGGGGTACACACTGCGTTGTTTTTTTTCGTCGTTCAGTCACTCCTGTTGTTACCTATACTTAGGGATATCTCACCCTAAGTATAGGGGGAGTGATGCGTATATTCTCCACGATCTTTTCGTCTATCTGTATATCTCTCTTTTCTTCTTTTCTTCTTTTCCTTTTCTATCTTCTGTATCTAAATAAAAGGTGTCGTCCCTTGTAGACAGTCTTCTATACTTAGGACGTACTTTGCCCTAAGTAGAGGGGGGTGCACCCCTGATTTGTTAATTCTTTGAATTGTTTATTCCCACCCATGGCCATCCCTATCTTGTATACAATCTGCTATACTTAGGATTATTTGATCCTAAGTATAGGGGGGCGGTCATTTTCTTATTCATTTATCTCGTTATTCTTTCATTTATTATTCTTTTAGTCGTCAAGGTATAGACTTTTCTATACTCAGTACAAGTTATGTCTTCTCTTTCTCTTCTCCGATCTACGAGGACATAGCTCGAGCTAAGTATAGGGGGGTCGTATATACACTGTATATACTATATCCATAACTTGTACTTTCGTATAATTATTAATAAATATGGCTAAAAATAAGATATAGTTCATTAAAAATTAACTAACAGTGCTTCTTATTCCTCGGATTCTTTTTGTAGATACTGATTAATAAATCAGGTTAAAAATATGTTTGCAAAATGATTTGAAAAATGGTGTGAACTGTTTGGAAAACTTTTTGTGAAATATTTTCAACCTTTGTAAAAAATTTTTTGAGTGCAAAATTTCTTTTATTTGTGTGAAATAAAGATTTGAAAACCTATTTGCAAATGAATTTGAAAATGATTGTAAAAATATTTTTGAGAAAAAATGTATATAGTGTTTGCAAAATCTTTGCAAAATGGCTTTAAAATGTTTGTAAATATTTGCAAAAATTATTTTGTACTATAGTTTTCAAAATGATTTTCCAAATAAATTTGAGGAATAAAAGCACCATAATAAATAAAATGAAATAAAATAACTCATGAATAAAATACATGAAATTCTTTATTCATTGTATATACACTTTAAAACTTGTAAATTCTTTAAAATACTTAATTCTTGTAAAATAAAACGGCACGCCCGTGTAAATAGTTATACATATTTTATACTTTGAGTGCCAAAATTCTTTTGTTTGTGTAAAATTTTTTTCAAATGTTTTCAAATTCTTTGAAAAATTGCATTATTCTTTGCATATTTGTAAATAGCATTTGCATAGCATTCATATTCTTTGATTGAGTATTGATGATTGAACTAGTCCAATAAAGTCGAAGATTGGAGCTTGGTTGGACCTTACCGCATCTAACTGCACTGGAACCTTATGGGAACTAGGTTTAAGGTACTTCAGGTCTATTCAGACTTAATTCTTTGAGAAATCAGGGTTGGGTTCAAGTCACCTCAGTGGGCTAACTAGAACTTTTCGAAACACACGTATGACTCTTATCGGTCGTGACCTAACTTGGACATTTGCACCTTCCACTTGGCTCAACTCAGTTGGAGTGGCGAGGGGGTTGGATTTGCCAGTCTGAGACGCACACGGGTGGAAACATTCGTCCTCGTCTAGGGAGGGAAGTGCACCCCAACCTTGTCCAGTTTCAATGAAGTCGAATGACAGGAGAGTGTGGGTTGCAATAAAGCTTCAAAAGAGGGATAGTCTTCTGGCTCAAGAGGAAAAAGTCCTTATGTAAACGCTGATGTACATAGTATGTTGAAAAAAAATCTCCAAAAAAGTAGACAGGCTTGAAAATAAAATAAAGTGCCTGCCGGAGTATGTACATATGTTGTATAAAAAATAAGCAAGCTTGAGCATCAAAGTTACATCATGTGAGCCTGCAGCTGGATGACTTGACTACACTGGTCTTGCATCCCCGAATAGGTAGCTACACTGGCTACCGTCCATTCTTCTTTTCTCCAACCCCTCCTCTTGAGTCGGATGCCACTTGAACTTAGAAGGGAATACCCCGCTCCTTGACGGTAGAGGGCTGGATTAGGGAATCATTGGGTTGTCATTCTGGAGAAGTCAGTTCCTTTGTCATTTCAGTTGGGGATAGCCACTATCACTTACACCGTACAAGTCAGCTTCATAGTCATAAGGGTTTGCGTATGATGTAGGCTAGTTCTGACCTGGATATTGAGGTGATTTGAACCGAGTTCTGTGACTCTCAAACGCTGTTGTGTTTTAAATTTGGTTCCCAATTAGGTACCGCACACATTTTCACACCAAGGTCTAACCTGAGCTCCAAACTTTGATTTTGTACAGATGAATAATCATGATCAATTCAATTTATTCTTTGAATTCGTTATTTTTGCTTTTTCTTTTCTTCTTATTCTTTATTCTTTTTGTACTTATTGCATAAGTATTTGCTAGGGACTAGCAAAGGCAAGTATAGGGGGGTGATGAATCTCCATTTCATCACCTTTATTCTATCATTTTGGCCTTAAAAACCCCAGCAAATGCATGTAAATAGCATCAATTTGTACATAATAGCATTCATTATTCATTGTACATAAAATAAGGTTTTTAATGCCAAAATTATAGAATAAAGGGAAGAAAAGAAAAAGGAATAAAATATTGCAAATATTTTATGACCCAAACCCCGAGACCAAGGCCAGTATGGTATTGGTCAACAAGGAATAAAGTAGGGGGAGATAAGGGCCAGTATACAATAAATACCTCATTCATTCATGTATTTACTTATGCATTTTTGACACCTATTTTGTACATAATTATTTATTCATCAAATAAAGAAACTTTAATCATGAAAGTTATAGATAATAATGTAAATAAAAATACAAAATTAAGTTTGTGAAAAAAAAATAATACACTGTGTACATTTTATACCCAGAATAAAAAGCCAAAATCTCAAC
Source organism: Ottelia alismoides (assembly GCA_037367405.1). Lineage (NCBI taxonomy): Eukaryota > Viridiplantae > Streptophyta > Magnoliopsida > Alismatales > Hydrocharitaceae > Ottelia > Ottelia alismoides. The sequence continues at coordinate 829,869 of JAZKJV010010037.1, read as the reverse complement.
TTCACAGACCCATATCTTGCAAATAAAAACTCCAAATCACCCAAACTCACCTCTAATTGTATATAGAATTCCAAGAACTATTTAATGAAATTAGTTTCATAATTTTTGGAGTTGATCTGTAGAAGTTAGGTTTTGGGCTCCTCATTGTATATAGTACTAATTAAAATATTCATTTTATTCAACATTCATTATAAATTCATAATTTTAGAATCTTGTAAATAACGTATATAATACATGTGCACATTAAAATTAAAAGAAAACTAAAAATATTTGGTAAAATAAAATAAGCCTATGTAATACATAGGCAAAATACCTATGTTAAGAATGCACCTAAATAAAAGGGGATTTAATTCTTTTGTTCTGTATTCATCTATATTTTTTATAATAATGTATATATCATATATATCTTATTAAAAATACAAAACCCAAAATAAAAGCAAATAAAATTCATTAAAAAATTAAAATGTATATAATATATAGGTAAAACACCTATAAGTATACCTACATATACATAAACACATTTATTTAAAAATGTAAATAGACTCATAAAAATTAAATAAAAATATATTTATACTCATAAAAATAAGTTATAAATTTATAAAATAAAACAATAAAATAATAAAAAAAATAAACAAATTAAAAATAAAATACACAAGAATACATGTAAATACATACATATACACATTATTAAAATAATCCCGTAATAAAACACTTCAAAAAAATAAATAAAAATCAGAAATAAATACTACATTAATTTATAAAAATTTATTATTTTATAAATAATTCCCAATTAATTCATTTATAACGTCAAATAAATAGGTCAATTAAGGTCTGCCGTGGACCAATCAGAAGCCAGGGACTGTTGACCTCCGGTCAACTTCCCCTGCGCTTCTGACTTCCGTCAGAACCATCTTGTCCCTCGCTTTTCATGCCTTTTTCCTGGGCATCTCATCCGCCGATTGCACTTGATGTCTTCTGACAAAATATTCTCTGATCATCCCAGATCCCCGCCGTGATCCTGGATCTCTTGTACATATCGCCGGTGCACCGATACGGCCCGGTCAATAAGGGTGCCCAGCCCGTTTATAAATAAGGAACCACCGCCTCCTCCGCAAAATTTGGTCAGCTTTTATCCAATCCATTCCTCGCATTCGGTCCCGGAGATGTCCCTTGTGACAGGAGGAGCTCGCCAGCGTCTTGAATCGGTCGGAGAGGCGGAGGTTGCACCCACGACGGCGCTCCGGCAGCCGTCCTGCTCCGTGGAGTCTCTCCAGGTATAAGAGTTGTGTGTTTATATTTTTAGGTGGATTTTTATTCCAGCATTTTATTTCTGCATTTTATTTCGCATTTAGATTCATAGATTAGCTTAATTTAGGTAATTCGAAGTTCGCCGGTGCTCAGCTACGGCGACTTCTCCACAGTATCCTCGTTGTTCTCCGACCGCCATTTCGCCTTCATTTCCTTCCCTATCGCCTTCTCCACCTTCCAGCTACTTCCTATCAACCGGAGCCTCCTTGGTTCCGCGAATCGAAGCTCCTCCATCACCCCTCGCCAGAGCTTCCTCGCCCATCACCATCCCCGTGCTATCATCTTCAAACCCCAGGTCGAGGGTGACGCCCTCGAGCCTCTGTACCTTCCTGTGCAGGTTAGGTGCGCAACAAGGCATCAGGAGTCGTTCCCAAAGCCGGTGGAGGTACCTGAAGCTCCGCTTCTTCTTCGAGCTCGCGGCGGCGCTCCAGCGTGCCTCCGGCCGATCCGACACCTCCAGACGGAAGAGGACCCTGCCAGGAAGCTTTTGGGACACCTCGGAGCTGCAAAGATAGGTAGGGGCGCGAGATCTGGTCGGAAGAAGCTCGCCTCGGCGAGCCTTCTTCCCTGTTCTTCCACGCTAGTCCCCTGCCATTGGATGAAGATGAAGTCCTCAGTTCGAGTGACAGCCGTCCGATGGAGCAGCTCTCAGACTGTCATATCACCTCGGGTGATCTAATCCAAACCCTTCATCGGCGAACCGACACCGGCCGTTGGACGTGCGACGCGTGTCAAGTGAAATAATCCTAATCGTTCGCCAGCGCGCCTTTTGGGGGTAAATTGCCTAACCAGCCCCCGTTCTTTTTGTATTTAAATTTTAATATTGTAAATTAAATATTACGTTGTGAATAATGTGGTAATTTTGCATGTGACCCCCTATATTGTTTTCATATTACACTTGGGTCTAGTCCACGTCACCTCACGTGTCGTCCCACGTGAGGTGGTAAAATTGCACAAGTCCCCTTGTAGATTTGCATATTTATCTTTAGTCCATTAAATAAAATCTCCAGTGTATTATTTTTGTGAAAAATTCCAACTAGGACCTTGGAGTTTCTGAAATTGCATTTTGGTCCCTGTGGGTGCGGATCACGTGTAGTCCCACGTGATGGTTAAATTGCAAGGGGGCCCTGGCGGGTTTGCTTATTTAGTTTTGGTCCTTAAAATTGCAGAATACGTTATGATATGTTGCTGTTTTTGCACTGATGCCCAAGGAAAGTATTTTATTTGCAAAAATGCCCCTGCCAGGCTGTTTAATTTTTGTGTCTTTTATCTATTTATTAAAAATACCTAGGAGGGTTCTAAAAATCCAGAAAAATTAGGATAAATGTGTCATGTAATGTTATTCCACGCCCATATTTTATTTTACATTTTTGGAATTTTTCCTAATTATTAAAAATAATCAGAAGCCATTTTTGTACTGTATAAATTAGAAAATACAGAAAAATTATAAAATATTTTTGAAAAATTACAAAAAAATTATATATGGTATATTTATATATATTGAGTCCAGAAATTGAAAAAACCCTAAAAATAGAAAAAGAAAATATAAAAATTTCAAGAAGCTCCAAAATCCTAAAAAAATATAAAAACCCTTTAAAAATACCAAAAATATGTTTTTCTTTTTTTATAATTATGTATATATTATTATTAATGTATTAAAATTAATTTGGGTAATTTTGGAGTTTATTTTATATTTTTAAAAGCCAAATTATATTCGGATATTTAATTAGTTCCTTATTAGGGACATTTTTGAACTAAAAACGCATAAAAATTAGCAAATTCCAGAAAAATAACATAAAAATTAGAAAAATGTAAAAAGCCTAAAAAATATTATATCCAATAAATTTTGAGTATTCATGTATATATATATATCCATAAAGTATATCTCTCTCTTCTCTTCTATATATCTCTTCATATATATATATATATTATATAATTAAAAATATAAAAAGAATATAAATATATATATAAAATACAAAAACAAAATAAAAATTATAAAAACAAAATTAAAAAATGAAAATTAAAAACCCTAAAAAACAATAACTGGACATGGACAGTGGATTGAATAATTACACAACACACATACAACCATTCGCCTCCCAGTGTTCGACCTCTACCTGTACTTACACCTATATACATTTGCATGTAGAGTTATAATAAATTTTAACTCCACATTTTTGGATATTCATTGCATATATTTATTGTGGGTTAATTGTTGTTTTATTCTGGATTTCGCGTGGTCGACTCAGCGACGGAGTTCCCGCCTTGTGAGGAACTTAAGACCACCGATTTTCGGAGTAAACAACTACCTCCTCATAGAGAGGTTGATTTCTAAATTGATGTGATCCCAAGAACGCCACCGATTTCCAAAGCTCCGTATAGAATGGCAGCTGCAGAACTTGAGGATGTAAAGAAGCAGTTACAAGAACAACTGGATAAGGGATTTCTATGTCCCGGTGTCTCTCCGTGGGGAGCACCCGTTCTTTTTGTGAAAAAGAAAGATGGGTCTCTTAGACTCTGCATTGATTATCGAGATCTAAATAAAGTGACTGTGAAGAATAGATACCCGTTACCTCACATTGATGACTTATTCGATCAGATGCATGGATCAACAGTTTTCTCAAAAATTGATCTGCATACGGATTATCATCAACTTTGAATAAAAGACGAGGATATATCAAAGATAGCTTTCAGAACAAGGTATGGTCATTATGAATTCTTGATCATGCCATTTGGTCTTACTAATGCTCCTGCAGCCTTTATGGAGCTAATGAATAGGGTATTCCGAGAATACATTGATAAGTTTGTCATCGTGTTTGTGGATGATATTTTGATATATTCATCTGATCCAGAGCAGCATCGAGTTCATTTAGAGATTGTTTTCGAAACCCTAAGGCAACACCAACTTTATGCAAAATTCTCCAAATGTGTTTTTTGGCTGGATAGAGTCGCATTCCTTGGTCATGTGGTATCTAAAGATGGCATTGAGGTAGATCCAACCAAGGTAGAAGCTGTGATGAATTGGAAGCAACCCAAAAATGTTTTTAAAATCTGTAGTTTTCTTGGCTTGGCTGGTTATTATCGGCGATTTATTCAGAATTTCTCAAGGCTATCGCTACCATTAACAAAGCTCACTCGAAAGGATGTGAAGTTTCTATGGTCTGAGGATTGTGAACAGAGATTTCATGAATTGAAGCAGAGATTGACCACAACTCCAATCTTGGCTTTACCATCAGGCAGTGGAGGTTTTGTGGTGTATACAGATGCGTCAGGAACTGAACTCCGGTGTGTTCTTATGCAAAATGAGAAAGTCATTGCTTATGCCTCACGACAGCTAAAATCGCAAGAGAGTAACTACCCAACTCATGATTTAGATTTAGCAGTGGCAGGCTTTGCTCTTAAAATTTAGCGGCATTACCTTTACGGTGGACAATTTGAGGTGCTCAGTGGCCATAAGAGTCGCAAATACATTTTCTCTTAGAAGGAACTTAATTTGAGACAGCAACACTGGCTAGAATTCCTAAAAGATTATGATTTCGCCATCAATTACCATCCGGGGAAAGCAAATGTCGTAGAAGATGCATTAAGTAGAAAATTGGAAGGTAGATTGGTAAGTTTATAACTTCAATGGAAGATGATAAAGGATTTTGAAGATTGGAAACCTTTCTTGAGTGGATCAAGAAAGATATCATTTGCATCACTCCAGATTCAACCAGAGATAATTGGGAAGATCTTGACTGCACAAAAAGTAGATGTTGATCTTCCTAAATTTATAGAAGCATCTAAAAAGGAAGGTTCTGATTTCACCATCGGAATGGATGGAGCTATAAGGTACCGCAACAGATTATGGATTCCAAGCGATATTGAGATGAGATAGGAGATTCTAGATGAAGCACACAGATCGATGTATACTATCCGTCGAGGTACAACAAAAATGTACAAGGATCTACAACAGAACTTTTGGTGGCCGAAGATGAAGAATGACATCGTAGAATTTGTTGCTAGATGCTTGGTATGTGAGCAGATCAAGATTGAACATCAGAGACTAGCAGGACTTGTTCATCCCTTGGAGATACCTGAATGGAAATGGGAGAACATAACGATGGACTTTGTCAACGGTCTACCGAAGACCACAAAACATAGTTATGACACCATATGGGTGATTATTGACCGATTAACTAAATCGGCACACTTCCTACCTATCCTCTTAGATCAGTTGACAGACAATCTAGCTGAATTATATGTGAATGAAATTGTCAGCCTACATGGTGTTCCTGCATCAATTGTATCTGATCGAGATGCACGATTTACCTCTCGTTTATGGAAGAATTTTCAGGATGCTATGGGCACTCAATTGAAGTTCAGCACTTCATTTCATCCACAGACTGATGGTCAGTCAAAAAGGACCATCCAGACACTAGAAGATATGTTGAGAGCATGTGCTTTAGATTTTGTGGGCAGCTGGGATAGACACCTTCCGTTAGTGGTGTTTGCTTACAATAATAGCTATCATTCGAGCATCAATATGTCTCCCTATGAAGCATTGTATGGGAGACCTTGCAAATCACCCTCATGTTGGAGTGATGTGGGCGAGAAGCTCATCTTAGGACCGAAACTTGTTCAGACAAGTAAGCAGGGTGTTGAATTAATCAGAAAGAGATTGTTGGAAGCTCAAAGTTGGCAAAAATCTTATGCCGATCGTCACAGAAGAGAGTTGAGTTTCGGAGTTGGGGAGCACGTGTTCCTTAAGATCTCTCCAAGCAAAGGCATCTTGCGATTCGATAAAAAGGGGAAGCTCACTCCTAGATACATAGGACCTTTTGAGATTCTGCAGCAGATTGGAGAGGTGACATATCGTATTGCATTACCACCTCAATACTCGAAACTTCACGATGTATTCCATGTGTCTATGATGAGGAAGAACACTCCTGATCCTTCACATGTGATCGAGCACGAGGTCATTGATGTTCATCCGAACTTGACCTTTGAAGAGAAACACAGACGAATCGTCGATCGTGCGCATAGTTCCGATGGTCAAGGTCCTTTGGCAGCACCACCAAAAGGAGGAGGCTACTTGGGAGCTGGAAAGTGAAATGCAAGATAAGTACCCCAACTTTTCGGTATGTCCCTCTACTAAGAAATTTCGAGGATGGAATTTTTTAAGGGTGGAAGATTGTAACGGCCTCGTTCTTTTTGAAAAAAATTCAAATGCATTATCTTGGATTAAATGGATTTAATTACTACATTAAATCCTCTCATTATCAACTTTAAAACCCCAAGGGCTCTCTTACCCTCACGTAATCCTATCTTGCCATTTTAGAGAAAGTTAGAGAGCGAGAGAGGAAGGGTTATCTTACCGGCATCCTTCGTCGTCGCAGGAGAAGACGACGTTAAATCGGACGAGGAGAGAAGCGTGAATCCGTGATCGGAAGGAGTTGTGACGATTGCGACAATCAGAGTTAAGCGTTGGATTTGAGGTCTGTATCGGTCTTGGTTTCGTATAAATATTGATTACGTAAAAATAGATTTCTCGTATGTATCGGTTTAGGATTTCGATTTCTAAACATATGTATCGCTTTTAGGTTATTACATATATACAAGTCGACTTTTAGAATAGACCTCGAAATTTATGTATCGGTGTAGGATTTTCGTATACGTAACCATTTGATTTGAGATACGACATCTAAATCTGTATGTATGTATGTATATATATATCAGTTTTAAAATTTACGTATAAACAAAGATCAAATAATGGATCGAATCTTTAAATGTATGTGTGAAACCCTCTTAGGACAATACCCTCATCAAGTAGATTCCATCGAGAAGGCTTAAAAATTGATCTGTGATGAACATGTTAACTTTCTCTTGTCAATGCTCTAGTCGGGATAATAGGATTCCACTGATCATTTTCTTGTTGAATAACAAAAAAAGAACTTGCATGATATATATATTCACAACCAATAAAGAATAAACATACCTATAATGCCATTCACAAGAGCTTCGTAGAAAGACAACAATTTTGTGTTCATCAACAAATAAGCAACAAGCTATGACTCGTGCTAGACACAACAGAGAGATGAGATAATGTCATGTCTATCAGATTTAGTGTTATTTCATATTGTTTTCCTGTCATTATGGAAATGGTTTTTTTATGACAACTCATGTAAATTTGATTTTGTTATGTGTGTGTATACACTTAAGATTTGGATAAGTATATATATTACTCTTTTTTGTTGATGTTACAAAATTTTGGGATAATAAGATTAGGTTCAAAGCCAGTCTTTTTATTCATATATTAATGTATGATAGACCGATTAATGTGAAGTTGTTACAATCACTAAATTACACCCGCAAGAAGAATTATTCTCTAATAATAATTAAATGGTTATAAAAAACCAACTAAACTTCGCAACCCAGAATCCTTTGTTGACATTATGTAAACAACGCTATTACATAATCTAATATAGCATCTATATGATGTAAAATAATATGAAAAAAAAAACTAAACAGAGTGATGTGAAAAAAAGCAATAATCGTAAGTATCGACAATAAAAGGAATGTGTTGAAGTATTATACATTATATATAAGTATATGTATAATGGTAGTTTGAGAATCTTAAATAAGATTTAAGGCACATACTCATAAAGAGTCACATGGACGACCGCAAGGGGTCGTGTTAGCCGCAAGGGGCAACGCCGCGAGGGGCGTATGGTTGCAAGGAACCACGGAGACAAAAACTAAGTGCTCTACAGTTGTAGCTACACTGTCATGTCATTCCATGAACCGCAAGTGCCAGAGGTTGAAAACGTATAAAAGATATGTAAATGAATGTTATGTAGGAAAATGGTTTATAAAGGAAAACCATCATGAAAAATGCAAGGAATGGTTTAATAACAGAATGAATCATCACATGTTATGCTAGAATTGGTTTAAGAAAGTTAGACCATCAAAGTCATGGAGGCCAATATGTAAAGTGGTTTATATGTTTTATAAGTATGTAAATTGCTTGGTACGTTATGAAATATACCCACAAGTAGAACTAAATGGTTATCATACCTACTTATGCAATTTACCTACTTTACATGCATTTCCATGTTTATGAAAGAAGTTAATTTACACATGATAGGGATCGAACTTAGACATGCATGGGAAATATCTAGGCACGAAATGTTTGTATACATGAAAAATCCAAATACATGATTAATAACAGATCAAGGACCCTTAGGATACCCATGCATGGACCCCGATGCATACTGGGCATTAGGCTCATACAAATTATGTTTGTTAATTTCAGGTGAATAATAGGGTTGATTGCATTTTCTGGATCGTGCTACGGGCTCATTGAGATTTCTGACGTGGTACGAATTATCTCGTGAAGATCTAGTGGATTTCTATATGCCCACAGGAATCATCGAGTTGCTATTTTTTTTAATTTCTAGAATAGTTAATTTTTTTCATATTTCCCAAGTTAGAGTTGTAATAATGGAACTCTAGTTAAATGGACATTTTATGGAGTTGATATTTTATCTGATCATTTTATGCCATTTATTGATATTTTGATAACGGGTCGGTCGTGCGATCAACTATAGCCTGCTTCCACCGATTGTCATGATCTGTTCCGTTACAACATATTACCGCTAACCCTAGATAGATAAGAGGCATTAATGTGTGGTAAACAACTTTTGAGTGGCTCCATATTATACAAAACTATCGATGGAAATTGTTGTCCAGTAATTTTAAGAAACTAAGTTGAACTTCTGAACACACTTTAGCCATTTACCTAGGAGGGAACGACTGTGTGAGTAAGTCATGGAGATTGGGATGGGGATATTCCACGAAATAACAACTATGCCTTCCTAATATGTACAATCTGACACTATGTTCCATGGAAATGAACCCGAAACATGTCTCCATAATCTTCTGTAGAGAACAAAATGGTACTACAATGTCCAGCCACAACTCAACAAGCAGATGACAAATGGAAATCAAACTGCACATGACCTACAAAATAGAAAGACCTCTTGCCTTCACATAACTTAGACACCAGGCAAGTACTTCCAGTATCTTCAATTTCATGGACCATCATGACTATCATTCATGCTTGAACATAGCCAAGTACACAACAAGAATCTGACAGAAAAAGACAAGATTACCACAGGAATATTAAATCCAAATACGTATACTCCTCATTGAAACCTTCTTATGAATTCAACTCATACTTTGCCCGATATAAATATCCTATGGAGAGAAGTCTCTGCATGAATGCTTCTGTTTAAAACCTCACATGCTTATGTCCATTGAGATAATTACTATATGAAAAGGCAAATCCCACAAACCAATAAGCATTCTAATTAAACTTAACATTAATAATGCCAAACAATATCATACCAAGAAAGGAGAACAAAAACGTACAGGTGTTTTGTTGCACACGTCTAAATGTCTGGATTTTTTTTCATATATATATATATATATATAACTTGTTGAATTTAGTCAATTTTTATACTGCTGATTCGGAAGGAAATAATGACAATAGTAATATATGTAAAGAAATGGCATGAAATAGATTTTGAGAATTTTTTCTTCACCAAAACATACACTGAATATGTTGAAAAAGGATGAATGAAAACATGCATACGAGAACAGATCTACATCACCAATTGGAATCCATTTTTAAGGATGTTTAAGAAATGCGTGGAAAGCACAGTAAGAGGGGGAAACATCGTAACTCAAGAAAATCTGATTCCTCAGAACCTTCACCCACGATGAATGGCACGATCGGTGCCCTGATGATGATGCAAAATCATATACGGGGATGCCTTGGACCTTCTCTATGGGGGATTGGTCTCGGATCGTTGATTCGAGGAACGATGGCGATGTTCCGGTTAGGAAGAGGGAGGAGGAAGAGGGTTGATAGAAAGAAAGAAGGGTTTTGGGCATTTTGGGAAAGAGGGGATGAGTTACATGGGTTGCGACTCGGATTCGAAGCCGAGACCGGCTCTGAATATTGCATGGACCCCTCATAGAAAAAAAACATAACTCGAGCTCCTAAACTCAGATTTTTCGCATTTTTGGACTCGTTGGAAAGATCTCGATGAGAATACACAATGGACTACTTACTTGAATTTTTTTGGTCACTGGACAAGTACAGATTTTGCAATTAGTCCCAGACTTAGTCAAGATTTGCATTTTAGTCCATGTTCGGTATTCAAGGTGTTCACATCATAAAAATATAAAAGGAAGTCTTATCCCCAAGACTTAGGATGATTCTAGTCGATTTCAACACCTGAATCCGATTGTATCCAAGTCTCTCAGAGCCCATAGAAATCTCAAAGAGAGTGAAACCCATATAAATTTCAAAGAGAACTTGTCTATGATTTCAATTCCATACATGTGAACAGATGAAGGTATTTCTCCCTCATGCCCGCCTTAGGTTCCCATGCCGCTTCCTCACGTTTTGACTTCACCACAGGACCTTGACCAAAGAGATCTTCTTCCGCCTCAGCCTCTTAACCGTGTGGTCGAAAATCTGCACCGGCTCTTTTGGGAAGGAGAGGTTTGGCTCCACCGCCAAGTCCTCGTAGCAGACACATGTCGGAGATCTCGGATGTACTTCTGCAGATTCGACACATGGAATGACAATTTTTAATATTATTTAAACAAAACTCATGCAATATTACCAAAGGAGCCTTGCCATATATTAGACATACCATGATAGACTTCCCATTCCAAGAAATGATAATTCTTAAGATCAATCAAGGCTAGCGACCCAAGAAGGGATTCAAATATTTGGCATACGCATGCAATATTACCAAAGGACTGCTCATTATTCAAAAGAGTAATTGTAATATACATATATGTCCACTTTATTTATTTGAAGTTTAGTACCCAATGCGAGTAGAAACATGGTTGTACTTCACAGTGGCTCATACCCTTAGCAAATGTGTATAAAAAGGGCATGTCAATGATAAGAGGATCCATAAATCTGATAATGCAAAAGCCATATCACTTAATCTAATAAATAAATAACGTACTTTATCCAATAATATTATGTAACAGGGAGGTGCACAATGATACAAAAGGATCAGTCCAAACACTACAGCAGCACAATAATATGCATATATGACCTGTTTTACAATACATTATTTCCAATGATGGACAATCTAGAATCTAACATAGTTATTTGTTTAGTCCAACTCTTCTCTAAAGATAATAAGAAACGATAATTAAAGATTAGTATTACATATTACCTCTAACCCTAGATAGACTGGAGGCCATAAATGTATTATCAAATGTGTGCTAAACAACTTTCAGGTGGCTCCATATTATACAAAACTGTCTATGGCAACCGTTGTCCAGTCATTTAAGACACCAAGTTGAATTTCTGAACACACTTTATACATTTATCTAGTAGAGAACAACTATGTAAGTAAGACATGGAGATGAGGATTGGGATATTCCACGAAATATCAGCTGCGCCTTCCAAATGTGTTCATTCTAACATTATCTTCTGTGGAAATGAACCCGAAACATGTCTCCATAATCTTCTTTAGAGAACAAAATCTTACTACAATGTCTAGCCACAACTCAACAATCAGATCATAAATGGAAATCAAACTGCATATGACCTGCAGAATAGAAAGACCTCTCGCCTTCACATAATTAAGACACCACGTAAGTACTTCCAATATCTTCAGTTTCATGGACCATCATGTCTATGATTCATGTATGAAATCGCCAAGAACACAGGAAGAATCTGACAGAAAAAGACAAGATTACCACAGGAATATTAAATCCGAATACATATACTCCTTGGTCATTGAAACCTTCTTATAAATTCAAAATCAGACTTTGCCCGATAAAAAACCTCGTAATATCCTATGAAGAGGAGTCTATGCATGAATGCCTTTGATTAAAACCTCACAAGTTTATGTCCACTGAGATAATTACTATATGAAAAGGAAAATCTGATAAACCAGTAAGCATTCCAATTAAACTTAGCACCAGTAATGCCAAACAAGAGCATACTAAGAAAGGAGAGAAAAGCATGCTGATGTTTTGCTGCACACATCTAAATGTCTGGATTTTTTTTCAAGTGTATATATATAACTCGTTGAATCTAGTCAATTTTTCATGCAAAATACTATTGATTTAGAAGACAATATGAAAGTAGTAGTATATATAAAGAACTAAGATGAAATAGGTTCTAATAAACTTTATCTTCACCAAAACATACACCGAATAAGTTGAAAAAGGATGAGTGAAAACACATATACGAGCATAGATCTATATCACCCATCGGAATGCATATGTCTTTAAGGATGTTTAAGAAATGCGTGGAAACCGCAGCAAAAGGGGGGAACATCGTACCTCAAGAAAACCTGATTCCTCATAATCTTCACCCACAAAGAATAGCACGATCGGTGCCTTGATGATGATGTAAAACAACATACAGTGATGCCTTAGACCTTCTCTACATGGGGGTGGTCTCGGATCGTCGATCCAAGGTGCTCTGGTGATGTTTTGTCGAGGAAGACGAAGGAGGAAGAGGTTTAATCGAAGAGGAGAAGGGTTTTGGGCATTTTGGATAAGAGATGATGGGCTAAATGGTTTGGGACTCGAATTCATATCCGGGTCTGGATCTGAATATGGCGTGGACCCCCTTACTAAAAAACAGACGTAACTCGGGCTCTCAAACTCAGATTTTCACGTTCTTGGACTCATTGGAAAGATCTCAACGAGATCTATGCAATGGATTTCTTACTTGAATTTTTTGGTCACTGGACAAGTACAGATTTTGTAATAAACCTAGACTCAGTTATGATTTGCATTTTAGTTCTTGTTCGGTATTCAGGGTTTTCACATTTTCTTTTGTCAATAGACTTCTGGTAATCAGGGCAGGTACTCTTCTAGTGCCCCGGCTTCATACAGTGATACAGACATCGGTTTTTTTTATGTCAACATTATGGAAGCAATAGAGGATGGGCCAACACTTTGACTCTTCTTCTTTCTCTTATGGGTCGGGCTCTTCTGAGATCCTTGCTTCTGGTCGTGCTTCCTTTAATTTGTGAAACCATTGCACTACTAGAGGGATCATCTTTGTTCATTACGTCTTCTGCAGGGTTTAATGAAGCCAAAAACTCAGTGTTAGACAAAATCACCTTGTTCATGTGGAATGACACCACAATGTTATTGAAAGAACTAGGGAGCGATAGCAAAATGAAGTAGGACTGTATATCTGCATCCATGTTAGCCATAAGAGTTTCCAGTTCCGAGAGATACCCAAACATTGAGTACGTGTTCCCTAACTGAAGTCTCTTCCTGCATTTTGCAATGCTATGACCTTTCATAATGTTATAACGCTGAGTGCAGTTGACATCACCAAGCATCTCCTTAAGATTTAGCATTATAACCTGGTGTTGAAGAGGATTTGGCGAGGGTCTAAAAATTATTCTCACTAAAAAGCGAACATAAAAGTGTCGCTGAGGTGACTGCTCACGAAACCCTACTTCAAACAACAACTAACCCACAAATAAATAAAGCAATGGAAGGAGAAAATGTGGAGTTAAAATTTACTATACTCTACAAACAAAAATATATAGCATGTAAGCATGTAGAGGTTGAAACACAGATAAAAAACGAGGAAGCATGTGATTATTGCTAATTAATGTGTATTATATACATACTTGTCTTTAAGTGGATTTTGTAATTATTTACATTATTATTATATAATAATGTGAATAGTAAATAAAGGTACTTTGATAATAATAATAATAATAATATTACATACATGTATACACATAAAGGTGGGGGTATACATATAAGGTATATGTCTATGTATATACATACACACACATACACACACATACACACACACACACACACACACACACACATATATATATATATATATGATATTTTTTGTTTTTTAAATTTTGCTAATTTTTAATTCCTTTTTTATTTTTGAAAAAAAATAAAAATATAATTATATAGGATATATTAATACATAATATATCATATATATATAGGGTATTGTATATACATCCATAACTAGTCCAAAAATACAGGGAAAATATATTTTTAAGCTTTTATATTTTTCTCATGTTTTTGTGATTTTTCTAGAACTTATGTATATTTTTAGATATTTTCAGTATAAAAATACCAAAACATGGATTAAAAAATAGACTTAATAGATTTGAAGATAAAAATAGCAAATAGTGTCCAAAAATCTCCAAATCAATTTTATTAGATATATAACAATATAAAGATAATTAAGAAACAAAAATAGATAATTTGGAGTTTTTGGAAATTTTATATCCTTTTACTAGACTTTGGAACTTTTTTATTTTTTATCATTTCCTTTTTCTATTTTTAGGGATTTTTGGTCTAAAGTTAATATATGTCATATTAAGCAACATTTTTTTGTAAATTTTCAAGACATTTTAATATTTTTTGTCATTTTTAAAGCTGAATAGAGACAAAATAAGCATTGTTGGACTTTTAAAAATTACATAAAAGCACAGAAATGCAAAATGAAAATTAAAGCATGGAAATACGTCATCCCAAGCATGTACGTGCATTTTTGCAAACTTTAATACAAATAGTTTCTATTTTTAACTAAAATAAACAAGGAATAATATTTAATATTTTGTCAAGGACCTATTTGTAATTAAAGAAATATTTCCTTCATTTCTGAATACTAATACAAAATCTAAGGGTATACATGTAATTTTTCGCAAATTAAAAACTCCATGGAAGGACTTTATGCGAATATACAATAGTTAAGGGCCCCATTTACAATTTTTACAAAATATATAACATTTAATATACAATTTTGTGTAGTTAAAATAAATATACAAAAGCGGGAGGGTACTCTTAGAAAAAAGGGATTTTTACCCGGCAGACCCTGTAATCTTTTGCAATTACCGCTACGACCTCTAAAACATCCTAATTCCTCCCTCACCCTTGTAAACTAGTTAACTTTTACCATACAGACCCTGTGGTTAACCATCATCCATTAAGCCATTAAAGTTAGCCGGATTCTGTTATCTTCTTGTACATTATGCTCATTTTATCTATCAAATTTACCATAAGTACCACTCCCTCTCCCTCCCCCTTCTTAGCCTCCATTGCTCACCGGCTCCCTGCTCGAAGCACCCCGGTGGTGAGCTGCGTACCTTGCTTAAGGTCAAGGACATGTCCCAGGCGGACATTGGCCACCTTGAGATCAAGCTCGCCGAGGTGGAGATGCCCGGCCTCATGTCCTGTCGCTCCGAGTACGCCCCCCCCCCCCCCCAGCCCTTTAAGGGTGCCCGCATCTCTAGCTCCCTCCACATGACCATCCAGACCGTCGTACTCATCGAGGCGACGACGAGTTCGCTTTGGAAGGCAGCTTGCGCAAGGCTGTGGAGAATCGGTGGTGGCTCCAGGAGGTGGATGGTGCCCTCTCGATAGATGGTGAAAGGGGTTGCGTTCCTCTAAGAGCTGCAACGGGCAGTGGATGTTAGTTGCAGCGGAACTCCCTCAAGCAAAGGAGCTGGCAGCTTGGGCGGCCTGTCAGGACAGTAGAATGGTTGCACGAGTTCCAGACAGATGTTGATGAAGGCGGTCACGAGCTCCTGCGGCAGTGCTGGATGGCGGATGGGTTCCTCTTAGATGGTGGCACATGGGCAAAAAGATGGTGGAGTGGTTTCCTCCAGCATTAGTACTCCGCTCAATGGATGGGGCACAGATTCCTTCAGATGACGGATACTCCTCCAACGGTGGATGAGATGGTCAGTGGAGAGATGGCGAATGGGATTGCGCGATGCTGTGGAGATGCGATCGGTAGGGGAGGAGGTCAACAGAAGTCCTTGGCGATGGCTGGCGAATCCAGGCAGCGCAGGTTCACTCCAGTCGTGTCTCCTGATCGAGCCCTCCTCCGGCCCAGACGCCTCCCTGCTCGAGCCGTCCGTTTTTTTTCTCTGGGTTAATTCTACCCGTCCGATCGTGTTGGTTAGATTAACTCAGTTTTAACCCACCGAAGTTAGCTTAAGATGTGTCAATTTAACGGCAGGGTTTGTGGGGTAAGACGGAACAAGTTTACGGGGTCGAGGCAGGATATACGTTGTTTCAGAGGTCGTAGCAGTAATTGCAAAAGATTACAGGGTCTGCCAGGTAAAAATCCCTATAAAATATCCAACTACATAGCAAGCCATGTGACCTGAGCTAGCGTGGACCTATATGCAAATACATGGTAACATGGGGAGATATATGCAATTTTCGTACATTTATTTACACCATAGACAAATATTTAGGTGATAAAATAAAATAGAAAAATGCATAGGGGTTGGGTACAATTTACCCCTTACTGCACGACATCTGATGGTTGAGGATATTCACTAAAATGCATCGGATGGTTGAGGTGGAATGTCGCTTCATATTGATCTAAGGGCTGAGATTAGAGTTGGAGAGGCCTCTTGATCCAAGGGTATGTGGAGCATCAGCAAGAACACAAAGAATAATCAAGTGGTTGAGCTTTGATCGTAGATTCCACGCGACTCTGGGCACCAATCTTCGCTCCGAAAGACTATGGAGCATCCTTTGGTCATTCTGCATCTACAGGGACCTCCAAAAGGGTCAAATCTCATAGGGAGAGACCTGGTGAGTGATGAATCTCGGATTCATCACTCTAAAAATAACTAATTAAGCTCAAATCCACAAAATTCATTGGCGTTTCTTCATTTATATTGCATAATTAGCATTCATGCATGTATTAATAATAATTGCATTTTATCACTCATTATTGCATATAATAAGAGGCCAAAAATCCCAGCCTAATTGACATGTAAAATAAGCTAACTTCCTCAACTTTTAACTAATTCATACTAACTACAAGTGAACTGAAACCACCTCCATTGTGTACATATTATTAACTAGAATAAATAAAAATACAAAAAAATCACTAATATAAATAAGTGGCTCAGAAACTCAAAATCTAATTCCATGATTTCTGGACTAAAATACGGATATCTTCTTCATATACTGTCCGATTTGACCTCACTTACCTTTGAACTAATGTACATTTTATTACCTTTAGAACAAGACCAAGTTCAAGTGAATAGGAGCATATATGTGAAAGTTGGGTTTTGGTCTCTTTTTACATTTTGTATTTTAGCAGTTTTTGACCTATTATTTTATGTACATAATTAATTTTTTTTATTTTACATCTTTTTCATTTATTTTCTTGAACGAAAGTTTTATTAAGATACGTAAAAATCCAAATCCAAAATAATCTTAAAATCAAAGAAATTAACTGAGTTTGAGTCTTCACTAACAGTCTGTACAAAAGTTGTCGTTTTCATATTTTTATTTTAATTCTTATTTTTATTATTTCAAAAATTACAAAAATAGATTAATGTGTAAATGATTATCTTTGATTTTATCATTTTTTCGGATTTTGACCTCGTTTACAAATGAGAAAAAAATATAAAATCCAAAAATCAAGGTATTCTATGCACATGGAATACCCCAAAAATATCACTTTGTGCAAATGATCAATTTTGGTTTTGGTCTCTTCATGAAATTTGTAGACCTCATAAAGAAGAGCATCTTTCATGAAGAAAATTTTTCGACTCGAGGTTCGTTTTCTATTTCTTTTTGAATTATCTTTATATTTAATTTTTCAATTTTTCAAGCTGACATGTGGCCACTCCCGGAGCTACCACGTGTCACCCATTTTGGCCTTTATTTTCATTTATTTTTATATAAAAATATTTTAAAAATAAACACTAAAAATTAATAAATAAATAAGGCCACGTGAAAGCATCAAGGATGTCCGATCTCGAATGATCGGATGGACCCGGTGCATCCTCCTCCTCAAGCCCACTCCAATCTGGGAGGCTCCCCCCCCCCCAAATCTTGTAACCGCTCCACTCATCCCCCCATTCTCTGTCTAATAGAATCCCCCTCATCTCATCGATTTTCCAAATCCCATCACCTATCGCCCTCCTTTCCATCTCCGGCCACCTTCCTTCCTCAACCCAATCGCATCTCGCTCCCTACAATCTCCATTATCGTCATCCCCCAATCTGTAGCCCCTTTAATCGTCGATCAACCTTACAATTTCCGCCACCTTCCATCTTCGATCAACCCTCTCCTATTTAACCCTCGCCCCCTCTCCGTTCTTCATCATCTCTCGATCACCAGTAGGAGAGGAACAACCCTTGGCGGTGATAGCCCGACTTCAACTTCCTCTACCAACGAGATCTGAGGCTTCATTGGCCTCATCGCAGCAACTCATCCATCGAGCAACTGTTTCGCTCCGTCTTCATTGCCTTTGAGCCATACCTCCAGATACTCCTCCTTCTCCGCCTTTCTCATCACCTACATTCTTCACTCTCAGTAGCCCCATCGCATCTCAGCAAATCCTTCTCCGCTACAAACTCCACCGATACCCCCCTTCAACCCATCTCACCTCTGTCAGAGCTCTGCTCCTCTGCTAATCGTACTCCTCATAGACTTCACTAGTGGCTTACGCCTTGCTCATCTCCTCCTCCACACGACTCCATCCACTCATCTCCACTCCATCGTACAACATCGAACAACTCTGCTTACTTCTTCTGGCGTCATTGACCACCATGGTTAGCCATTGACAACACAACAACCTCCTTCATCGACCATCCCCTGAAGTTCATCGTCGACTCCGGTCACAATCTCGCCCCCTGCTCTGACACCCGCTGGCCGTGTGTTGGCCTCCACTTCCGCACTTTGTTCTTTGTTGATGCTTATCCTCCTTTATCTATTACCGGTATCCGGGCATTACCCTCCAGCAACTCCACTGCTTCGACTCCACTATATGCCAATCGCTCCACCCACGAACCACCGTCCTCCGCCATGCGCAAGAATTGAGGGGATGGCGCACGTGCGTCTCACCCTCCTCGATAGGAATTGGCCAAAGAAGGGCCCCCAGTTCTATCGTGTTTCAAAAGAACCCTACATGTTATCTACACGTGGGGGTTGGACATATTGCAAGCGCCACCTTGGAGATCCCACTTTTTGCTCTCCAATTTAGTATGAAATCTTATTTTGCATTATTTGGATTTAAATTGATTGAGATATGCTAATTTTAGTTAGTCAGGGTCACTATTGAAACATACTTTCCTAATCAAGAACTTTGTGATTATCTTTTAATAAATTGATGAAATTATAGTTAATTTCCTAAAATAATTATTGATAAATATTTTTGAAATACTTATGATGATTATGTCCTTAAATAACATTACAATAACCAATATGATAACATAATGATCTTGATTGATTTAGTTATAATGAACTTTCCAACAAACATGGTTAATTGAATATGGGAATTTGTTTAGCCAAGGGGCACGTGACGCACACGTGTCCCATTAAGAAATTTGCAGTAACTCCCCCTTGAGTTTAGGTAATATCAGTTTAGCCCATGTTCTGCATTTTCTTCATTGCTTAATTATTGTAATTTTTGCATTGAGACTGATGTGTTCCCCCTATATTTTGAACCACTTTATTGCATCATTTCATTATTTAAAAAACTGTAGGATGTTATTCTACTAATTCCCAGTAATATGGCATGCTTGTGATAGTTTTCTAGACTGTGGTTAATTAAAATTAATATTCTTGTGACAAATTACATATTTTGCCCATCTTGTAACTCAAAATTCATAAATAGTTAACCATTGCCCCCAAAATTACCAAAAAATAACAGATTTTAGAATTAGTAGTATTTCACATTCTTCCCAAAAAGAATTGTATTTACTTGCAAGGTTTGCTCTATAAAAATCATTTTGTATATTTCAATCTTTAATTTTTGGTAGGTATTAAATCTCGTATTTTTAAGGTTTAAGACTTTTCTAAGATCAATCACCTATCAATAGATCTAGGATAATTTTATCCTTTGAAAATAAATAGTTTTAATATTTATTATAATTAATTATTGAAATTCACTTTGTTTACATTCATAAACTCACAAAATATTTATCTTGCATTAAAAATTCCAAAAACATTCGACCTTGAAAATCATGCATGAACTTCGGCAAATAAAATTTTTAGGTTGTTCCTTTGCTTCCTTGAGTTCGGCCTTGGGACTTGACCAAGTAAAATAAACATTAAACCATGGTTATTAAAAATTGAAAAAATTCTTGTAGTGATCTCTTGACTAATTCTGAATTCCTTCCTACAACAAAAAGACAAATTTAAATGATAA
The DNA here is from genome assembly GCA_037367405.1 of Ottelia alismoides. Taxonomy (NCBI): domain Eukaryota; kingdom Viridiplantae; phylum Streptophyta; class Magnoliopsida; order Alismatales; family Hydrocharitaceae; genus Ottelia; species Ottelia alismoides. Next base: position 809,345 of record JAZKJV010010037.1, on the reverse strand, counting down.
TCCACATAAATTAAGTAGGACATTCTCGGACTCGTCAGATGGCGTAGTTGCTGGGGAGGAAAACTTCGTAGATTTTATCTAAATAATTAGTGTTCAGTTTTTTGTATTCGGATAGTCTGACCAATGAATCTTCATTGTAAATTTTCCATCTTTAACTTCATTTATTTTTATTTTATTTACATCATTTATTCCCTTATTTTATTTTTGATTTATTTGTGTGTCACTCTCTTACATTCTCTCTCTTATTTTTCGTGTGAGATACCTGATGTACGTGGAGAGGTTCTCTCAAAATCGATGCACCTTTACCTACCATCAATCTGCATTAAAATTAAGATCGAGTCAAGTCGTGAGAGAGCATAGAGTCTAGGATTAATTTTCTACAATTTTAATTTTTGTAAAATATTTTCTCATTTACAGAGACGTCCGTTTGGGCTCTCTCGTGTGTAATAAGAATTTGCACAATTTTTGTGGTATGTCTTGGTATGTTTCACTCTCCGATGAGGGTGGGCCTCGACTTGAGTAACTCGTAGGTTAGACATGCACATACGACTATTAGAGCTTTTAGAATTTTTTTATTGTGCTCATAGAACCTAGGACCACACTTGACATTAATTGAGACTCACATTAGATCATTCAACTTAGTCAAATTCAAATCAATTCTTCACGGCTAATAGAACTTTCTGCTGGGTGTGGTTTTTGTCAGCTTGCACTCATATAGAATAAATTCTAATTCTTGTATATCTCACTTGAACATTGCGAGGAATCACGGTAAGTCTTCTAACTAAGCATACATCATTATTTTCCACTTGCATTTTCTTTTCCTGAATTTTTCCCTCTTGTTTTGTCACTTAAATTTTAAAAGAAAATTGGGACTGGACGGTAGATGTACCACGTCTTAGCCTGAAAAGTCAAAAAATTAAATATAAAGATAATCCAAAATGAAATAGCAAACGATGTCAAATCGAATAGTTTTCTTCATGAAAGTTACTCATCTTGATGAGATCTAAAAATTCGTGAACAGATCAAAATCAAAATCGATCATTTGCATAAAATGATATTTTTGGGGTATCTCTTGTACATTGGGCTTTATAATTTTTTGTATTTTTAAACAGATAAAAATCCACAAAAATATGATAAAATAAAAGATATTTATTTACACATTAGTCTAAGTTTTTTGGATTTTTTTATTAATTAAGAAAAGAAGAAATAAAATAAAAAATACAAAAACGACAACTTTTGTATAGACTATTACTGAAAATTCGGACACAGTTAATTTCTTTGATTTCGAGGTTATTTTGGATTTGGATTTTTACGTATATTAATAAAACTCTTTCAAAGAAAATAAAAAGAATTAAAATAAAATAAATGAATTATGTACATAAAATAATAGGTCAAAAACAACTAAAATACAAAATGTACAAAAGATTCCCAAAACCCGACTTTCACATATGAGCTCTGATTCACTTGAACTTGATCTTGTTGTGAAGGAAATTGAATTTACATTAGTTCAAAAGTGAGTAGAATCGAATTGGACACTATATGAGGAAGATATCAGTATTTTATTATGGAAATCTTGGAATTAGATTTTGAGTTTCTGGTCCACTTATTTATGTTAGTGATTTTTTGTATTTTTTTAATTCTTGTTAGTAATATGTACACAATAGAGGTATTTCAAATCATTTGGAGTTAGTATAAATTAGTTAAAAATTGGGGAAGTTAGCTTATTTTACAGGTCAATTAGGCTGGGATTTTGGCTTCTTATTATATGAATAATGAGTGATAAAATGCAATTATTATTAATACATGCATGAATGCTAATTATGCGATATAAATTAAGAAATGACAATGAATTTTGGGGATTGAACTTAAATAGTTATTTTTAGAGTGATGAATCTGAGATTCATCTTCCCCCTATATAAACCATGCTCGTCCCTGAGCATCTAAAGAAACACAATGAGGTGAAACGAGATAGGGTTTCAAACCAAGATAATGAGCAAAAGTTGAAAATGGAGCTAGATCTGACCTTTGGATTATTAGTTTGGTGTAACTTTTAAGAATTAAGGTTTTAAAATCAACATCCTCCAAGTTCTACACATCATTATCACAGTTTCGGCTCAGAAGTCATCTTAGATCGATCCTCCTCCCAAAGCATACCCCGTGAACATTAAACAATGGACTCACGTATGTGAAAGGTTTTAGCTCTTACCATCCATAATTACGGACTACCATGCAAAGCCCCTCTCAATAACTCGCCCTCAGGGAGTCATGTATTTCCTTCTAGACCGGTGCAGTCACCTCTCCTTATGAAGCTAGCTAGTGTAGTCGAGTCTCCACCAAGATCTGCAAGCTGACTTGAAGCTTGGACGTTTTGGTGAAATATTTATTCGGTAGTAGGCTTCTTTTTTTGTTTGGAATTTTGGTTGCTCTTACATGGATCTTGCTGTGCCCCTACGGATATGGAATCTTTTTTATGTAAATTTCTTATGGTCTTAGAAAAAATTATGCATATTCATTCATACCTTTTCCAAAGCTTTATGTAAACCCATACTTTGGTCTTTAGATGTCCACCCTACCAAAAAAGAGACTCACACAGTCTTCCAACACCCCGTATAAGTAGAGCCAAGTGCATAGTGCGAGAGTACAAATTAATTCCCTATTATTAGGTTAGACACTAAAGTCAAACTCTTGTACATTATCATGCGGGACTCAAAGAATTAATTCAAATACCTGAAGCTTCTAAAATCCTATTTCTCAGTGAAGTTCCTCTGAAAATTAGGTGGATTAAGGTCAACTCCAAACCACTCTCGATTTCTGCTCATAACCTTGATCGGAACCAAAGGGATTTTCACAGATGTAAATGCATGTAATATTGGATGAAGTGTAGGTGTGTGAAATGCAAAATTTTTTTAGAGTTTTTCTGTAAGGATTTTTTTAATAAGAAGTTTTTTTTCGAAAAAAAATGGTTGGACACATTCAGTGTTAGTTGTAAAACTTTCTCTTCCTTTTTTGTTTTTGTTGTTTTTTTAACAAGTCAGTTATCCACCCTGTAAATACATATAGACTTACACGAAAGTACGAGCTATGGCGAGCAACGAGAGCTCCAAGCGACCTAGGAGGTGCAAAATGCCTCGATTCGAGGCTCCAGGTGGTTCTTAGGGAGGCTAGATCTACACAAAAGATTCAACGGCTCAATAGGTTCCTCTCGACCCATAAAAGGAGGTCTGAGACCTCATGAATAGAGAGACTGGTGCAGCTACGGTCAGGGTGAAGGATGGTGCTTCGATTCCCTTGATTCATGGCCTGATTCAAGGGGGAAATGAGTTGGGTAGATGGAGCAGTGTTAGGGAAAGGAAATGAGGTGGTCAGGCGAGGTCATAACGAGTTGAATTACGGTGAAACAGAGGATGAGGCTCTAGAGCTCCAACAATCTAACTAATCTAATCTATGCTAATGCAGTTATTAAAATACAAAATAAATTGCACTAAATGGAACCTATAAACTAAAGCTTCCTTAAAACGGTAAAAGAGCACAACTCGAACCTGATGGGGGACTAGGGAACAGGACGACCACCAGAGCACCACCTTGGACCCACTCAACTCCTCCTGCAATACTCTGACCTTGGAGAAGGCACCTCTGTCACCGGTGGACACTCACACACATGACTGAAGACTCTACAAGGCTCGGAAAGGGATCAAAAGGGGAAGAACATAGTAGACATTTATTTATAAACATGGAGATGGTTCCATATTAATTAATGATTACAGACAAATCGATGATATGTACATGGGGTTTTAGCATGAGGCGTGTATTAGGAAATATCTATGAAGAGATTTCGTAAACAATCTTGTCAAAGTGAGTGTTGAAACCACCAAGAAATAAGCGAGAAGACAGGGTGTCTACTTTGTGAGGAGGGTAGGTGGCCAAGGTCAAAGACTTGACCAAGGTAAACAAGTGTTTTCTCTAGTTGGTCCACGTGGACCAACCGGAAAATTTCTATAGTAAAATTATTGGAAAATCAATATTAAATAGATAATGAATTAAATAATTTTATGTTTTAAAATAAAAAATATTTAATATTTTATGTAGTATTTTAATATGATTTTTATTTATTTTTATGAGTTAATTTATTACAACATGCTCTTTACAAGAGTACTTATAGGTATATTGACCTAGCTTTTGTATATTTTATTTTTATTTGGTATTTTTATTTTATTATTTTATTTTATAATTTATGTATTTACAACTCCATTTTATATACAAAAATATATTTTTGTTGTGTTTTATGGTACTATATGTATACTTAAATAAATAAGGATATATACTATATATCTATAAGTATGTGTATTTCATCTATATACTTATAGACAATATTATTTGCGTGTTCTCTATATGATTTTATTCTATTCTATGTACATATACTATTGATAATATTCACAAATTATAAAAATTGTTAAATTATAAAAATAATATAAAATAAAAAATGAACATTTTTAAGGTATACTATATAATAGGGGTCCAAAACCTAACTTTCACACCTTAACTCCAAACTAAAAGAACCCCCTTCATTAAATATCTAATTAAAATGTATATACAATTAATGGTGATTTTGAGGTATTTTTAGTTTTTATTAAGACGATATGGGTTTGGGGATTTTGGGTTTTGGCTTTTTATTCTGAGCGTAAAATGTACATTATATGTTATTTTTGTGTAAACTCAATTTTATATTTTTCTATATATTTTTGTCTACAAATTTCATGTACAAAGTTTATATATTTGATTAATAAATAGTAAAGAATAAAATTAGTCCAAAAGGAATTATTAATGAATAAAGGAATGAGATTTTTATTGTCTTTTTGGCGCTTATCTCCCCCTACTTTATTCTTTGTTGATCGCATAAATTCTTGACTTGGTCGTAGGGTTTAGAGTCATAAAATACCTTTAGCATTTTGTTTATTTTATTTTATTTATTTATTCTTTTATTTCTAGTCAAAGCAATATAGTTTACACAATAATTATGAAAAAAATAACGAATGTTAATTTGTGCAAAATAATGATATTTACATGCACTTACAAGGATTCGGAGGCCAAAATGAAAAATAATTACGATGAAATGGAGATCCATCATCCCCCTATACTTGCCTTTGTTAATACCTAGTAAACACTTATGCAATTATTGCAAAAAATAAAAATAAAGAAAATAAAAAAGATATAACTTGGAATGATTATCGACTTTTAAACTGGTTTTAATAAAGTCAAAGATTGGAGCTCAACGAAGGCATTTGGATTACTGGTGTGTTCAGAACTGCTTGGAAGTCAGGAATTATGACACAACGACCCTTAGGTTCCATACTCCTATCATCCAATCCAATTCACAACCAGCTTAGAACCATCCTCCCAGTCACATACTCATGCTACCTTGAAATGATAGAACCATGTGTGTGAATTCGTTCAGCTCTTCTCAGACATAACTGTTGAACCATCAAGGTGTCTCTTATTCTGGTAATTCATCCTCTTGGAGACATATATTCCCTTATAAGGTCAAGTACTCCCGGTCTTTACAACCGAACAGGGGAGAAGTTAGAAGAATGTGAAAAGAAGTTGGAATGGACCAGTTTAGTCATCATTCCCTTGTGTTGTCAGTCAGTGTAACCGATTCTTCACCAAGAAACACGTTTTTTCTGATGCCTAAGTTTTGATGGAGTTTTTAGAATAGGCTTCTTTAGATATTTTCTTTAACTTTGTATAGCTTCTGCATTCTTGTTTGTGCCTGGTGGATATAGCATCTTTTATTCCGCCCAGTTTTTGGGGTCTTGGAAAATTTGTGTCGGTAGACCATTCCTTATCTGAAGCATTATCTCAATCTTTCTCCATCCTTTAGATATCGTTGTTACAAAAAGAAGTGGGTTAGAGTACTGGTGTCGGCATTCCAAAAGAATGGTTCCTGAGCTACCCTTGATGAAGCGGCCTTGCATTGTCTCGACTTAGACCCCTAGATTTTTCAATAGTCCTTCTGAGTTGAGACAAGTGCTAGGAGCGAGGTTTCTAGTCAAGTCAGTGTCTCAAGAGGCGTATGGAAGATATGAAGGGTTCTATTTAAGCACATTAAATTGGCTCATGAATATAATCTTATGGAACCTAAAGAATTAAGTCAAGGTCACTTGAAATATCTCCACTTCCAGTCATCAATGGGTTCCTCTAAAATTAAGTATATTAAGGTCTCCTCCATGTTCCAATCTTCGAACATTATTTTGACTTGTTAAATTGCCTATATTATTCTGCTAAATGTGAATGCTATGTACATTGCAAGAAAAATATGTTTGTGATGCCATTTCCAATTTTGAACTTTTTATGTATTTTTGAAAGAGTTTTGCACAATTTTATGCAGTTTTTCAAAGAATTTTGCAACTGATTTTGGAATTTTTGGTTTTTCAGTTTTTTATGTATTTTTTAACACAAAAAAACTTTATGGAATAAAATATAAGTACAATTATTTACACGGATGTGCATCTTAAAAATTTACAAAAATTGAGGTTTAGTGGATTTAGACAAGAGTTAATTGTTTTTCTAAACATATATATACAATTGGTGAAAATGTTTTTTATTAAGATGATATATATTCCTTAAATTATTTGAACATGATTTTTCAAAAAAAATGAAAACTATGTTGAAAATAATTTTTGCCAGTAAATTTTTTAAATTTTTACAAACATTTGAAAATCATTTTGCAAAGATTTTGAAACACTATGTATAGATTTTTCAAAAAAAAATTGCAAGTATTTTCCAAACATTTGCAAATACAATTTCAAAACATTTTATTTCACACACATAAAAGAAATTTTGCAAACCAAACATTTTTACAAAGGTTTAAGTAATTTTATAGAATGTTTTTCAAACAATTTTCAAAAGATTTTCAAATGGATTTTCAAACTATTTTTCAAACATTGTGCAAAACATTTTTTCCTTATTGATTCTCTACTTGATCAAAGTGTTTATTTCATATTTTATGATGGGAAAATAGTAAGTAAAAATAATATTATTATAGATCCATGATTTCGTGCAAATATCTTCATTGAGGGAACTCTTCCAATCATTTTCATGCACTTTTGGTACTACGCACAAACAATACGTTATTAATTAAGAAAAAATTGTCTATGCACAAACAATACATTATTAATTAAGCAAAAATTGATTCGAGTCTTGCATCCAATGCAAAAATAATGATTTATGCTCGTCCAAAACTTTAACCTCGATCGTTTAGGATAGTGTATCATATACAAGACCTCAACCTGGCTCTAATACCACTTGAAGGTATGGATAGATCCATAGGCGCATCATGGAAGAGTTAAGATCGCATCATACACGATAGGAGCGACTCGTCACACTAGTTACTAGGTGCATCAGAATTTTAAAAACTTATAAGATGAAACCACATGATCGAAGAACACTTCTCATATCGTTTTATCTAACCAAAAGTAGGATATTTAATTACCTCTTGAAGCATAGTTGTGATCAATTCTTTAAAGCAATAGACCTCCTATCTCAAGTCTGATTCGAGGAGACGCTTGCGAGCACGTTGATTAGACGTGTGATCCTCGCAATCTGAGTTGAAGATCCAAGCAATGAATCTCTTAATCTCATAACACAAGATCTGATGTCTTCTTCACGAGCAAGGTACACCGAAGGAGATAGAAATCCACAAGCAGTCGAACCGGCAACATGATGGCATGGCAACGACAACGATTCTCACTACGGCACAAAGGGGATGGCCACTAGATAGAGATGGGGCATGTAGTATGAGAAAGATAGAGAGAAAGTACTCAATTTCTGTGCGTAAAAGAAGATCTAGGGTTCTCTCTTCTTTTATAGAATTTTGGGAGTCTACAGATTCAAATCCTTGTGAAATGCAAAATCAATGGTTGAGATTGATTTGTGTTTTATTCAATGGCCGGGATTTTGTTGTAAAATCACAACAACAATTAATATAGATTAAATTAAAGATAATGAATAATCAAATTTATTTAATTTGTACTAAATCAATTAGGATATAAGGATTAGGAAGGAGGCCCACCTACCTTCCTAAAAAGGCGGTAAGACCACCCTTGAGAACAAGTCAAAGGGTGGTCATCCACCCTCCAAATGATGAAGGTATTGGCATTCTAATTTTATTATATATTAAATATCACATAATCCTTCATATATATTTACAACAACTTTTGTTGTGCAATAATTCACAAAAATCATTCCAAATTAATTTTGTGAAAATTGCAATCATGCCATTAAATAATTATAATTCATATTCACAACCCAAAATAATATGTAAATTGTATTTCTAATTAATTTCCAATATGAATCCAATTCACATCAAGATTTAATTTGTAAATATTTTTTACAATAAGCTCTCTCAGATATATTATAAAGTTTATAATATATATACAAATAATACGGATAACATTATCCACATTATTCATATCATTTACAAATAAATCATATTTAATTATCTTGGATCATCATTCTCATGTATTTAAATAGTTTGAATCGTATTCACATTATTTATGATAATTAAATCACATTTAATAATCATTATATCAATACTCAAATACTTATTTCAAAATTGTAATTGTTTATGAACTCTTTCAAAAACAATGTGCTTTCTCCGCAGATATTTGGAGATAAGGATGGGGTGATTGTATGTTCTATACACAGTGACTTGGATATTGAGATTACATCTCAAATATAAATCATGGGGACCTCCCATAGATGCTTGATTAAGTCAAGGCCGTAGATCTAAATTTCTCATTGCATCAGAATCACGATCAATGTCCAATATTTGGACTAAGATTAGATCACTTTTCTAATAATAGGAGTCGTTAAAATCCATACCCATTTCATAACTTCCTCAGAATGGAAGCATCATGGTTATACAATCGTTTATGATCAAATCACCCTAAGGTATTCCTAATACATGTGCATACTCCATACTGGAAGACCTAGAATAAACCGGAAGATATAGAACAATTTACACTGTCATCTTTACGGTTTTATCATTAAGTTTCTCGTTTAGTCATTGAGAGTCGATATTGCTCATATGCTTTCCAAAAACATATATCATACCTACAAATTTTTGTGATGCTTCCAAAGCAAGACGACCATGCATGGAATTTGATCGATCCCAATACCTCATGAGTGAGCTCATGTCTTCCGATTCACAAGTGAAAATGTATGATCCCATTAAGAGATCGTATTATCATATGCCCTTGTATGCACACCAGCTCGAATGTGTATAGATCATAATTTGGCTATCAACCTATCGGTCTGCCACATGTACATACCCAGACATCCAGCAATGCATCTGTCTCCTGTCAAAGGATGCATTCCTATATCGTGACAACATACGACATAGGAGTTGATTATCTTGATCTCGTTAAGTCAACTCTTTGCCCTAAAAAATCTAACAACTCTTAATCTCTATTCCTTTGTAAAGGACTTGCATCAATAGGTTGGTCAGATATCAACCAAAAGAGATACGATTGCATCTGGCTGGATATCATCTCTTAATTATCATTTGATATTGCTTGATGAATCCTCTATCAAATTCTTTTGATATTCATCCAAGCACTGGCCTCTGTGGTTCAATAATTGAATCAACTGATCTATAATCATTAAGATGGTCATGGTACATAACACTAATTGTACTAAAGGGAACTTATGGTGCATTTATTTATTTAATCTCAGACAAGGAGTGAAAATAAACCAATAGCTTTTATTGACATATCAGACATTAAAATAACATTTGTTGTAAGAATGGTTCTCCTCGGGCTCACATTTCTAACGAATACCACAAAACAGTTGAAAGACTTAAGGAGAGAAATCAAAATGAAGTCAGGCTGCATATCTATGCCCATCTTAGCCCCAAGAGTGTCTAGTTCTGAGAGATAACCAAACATTTTGATTACATGTTCTCGGACCGAAGTCTCTTTCTGCATTTTGCAGCGAATAAGCTCTTACATGATATTATAATGTTGTGTGAAGTTGACGTCATCGAACATCTCTTTCAGATTATGCATTATATCCTATCGTGAATCCATATCCACATGCTAATTCTGGAGCCCATTGGATAAAGATCCCCGAATATAACACCGAGCCAATGTATGATCTTTATCATATTTTTCATTGAACTTAATTTCTTCCAGTTTAGTAGGTTTGTGTACTTCTCCTTAGAGAGCACATAAGAAATGTGGTATGCTAAAAGAACACGATCCAAATTACGAATCTAATCCGAGTAATTTGGATAGGTCAACTAGTTGACCTCCAAGAGACTACTAAGTGGTTCATGGATTTCATTGTCTGAAACTAAGAATGCACTATATTAGAACATATAAATATTATATATTCAAAATTAAAATCTTTGATTAAGATTTTTTATCAAATTAGTCTTGCCTTTTCAACATTGAAAGTTCATTCCCTTATTCACTTTCAAAGCAAGAGATATAGGGACCTCCTTTTCTACCTCTGTAACATCACAATAATATGAGAAACAGTAACATAGATAAAAAGAAACATGAACTCATTCCATCTTGCAGGTCCAACTTGCATTTCTCAATTTGATCTTTAACACCCATGCCCACCACCCTTAAGGTGATGTTGACCCATTATTAATTCAACCAACTAACATGATTAGAATTTTCTATGTGAAGACCAATGTCACCCCCAAAAATATGAGGAACTGATATTGGGGTCACAAAGCATATGACCTTTCTCTTTCGAAAAGCAAAGAACCCAATCCATATGCTTGTATGCAGGAGCTGTCACTTTGGATAGATGTCTTCTACATACAATCCATGTGGATAAAACCCTTCACCTTGGCGGGAGACCATGTATACCATTTATATGATCGACCATATCACATTTGAATTTTACGTACTTGTCATGAATCATATTCACAAAATTAATTCTTCCAAGGGATTTACAACTCTATTCATAGTTGGGTGTTTATTTTAATTGGATCTAATTAGTTTAATCATATTACGTTAATTATCATTCCAATTAAATCAACCAATAAACATTTAAGGTTTTCTTTATATTACTATATAATATACACCCTCACAAGTACGTATTTTGTATTCTCATAATTAGAGTACAAGTTCACTTACTCATATTATTCTTTCCTTAAAAATAGATCCGTCCAGTGCACTCAAGATATACTGGGAAGGAAAATTTCCTGGACATGCAAGGCTCTAATCAGTAAACCAAGCCAACATACGCAGGCTAGACACATTCACCATTATGATTGAGAATAATACGAAATAATGCCAATGTAACTTACGATTTTATGGATCAAATTTGATGATTGGTATTATACTATATAATAATCACTCAAAATTATTAGGCATCTTAGAACATTTTTATGATGCTAAAATTTCCAAGCATATCAAGCAACATGTATTGCATGTAAAAGTTGTCCTACAATTATTGTATAATAAACTAGAATTTTCATGAAATATATTTTCAATGGCTAATGTTGTTTAATAAATAATTTTCATAAATATTAATCATAATTTAATCAAGTCAAATTGATAATTACCATGATTTTCATTTAATTATAAACATGTTAAGTAAGAAGATCTCAAGATCCAATCATCATTTGACCCATCTCCACTAAATATGGAATATATAGGGCAAATGGAGTCAGAATCATGTGAAATAAATTTGAGTGGTTTTTTGGTTTAATTCTATACTTAATAAAATTATTTATTTAATGTTTATGACAGGAAAATAGTAAGTAAAATTATTTTCTTATAGATTCGTGAATACATGCTAATGTTTTTGGTTACAATTATAGGAAAATGTTTTTAGGACATACTTAGATTTTCCAAATACAATTTGATAACAAAAAAACACTCCAAAAAAAGTGCACAAAAAGGGAGTTTATATTTTAGTGAAAAACCAATTCAAATCTTGCATCTCATTCAAAACAACGAGTCCCCACTCATACAAAATACAAAACCTTGTTCACCTAGGGTTTTTGATCATATCCAAGACCATAAACAAAACTCGGATACCACTTGAAGGCTAGGTCTTAGGCCCTAGCGCATCATGGAAATGTGAAGATCATATCATACGCGATCGGGAGCGACTAGTTATACTAGTTGCTCGGGGCAGTAGAATTTAGAAAATATAAAATAAAGTGATGAAATCACATGATTCTAGAAAATATCTTGAATCGTTTCATCAAGACCACAAAGAAGATATAGGAATGCTTCTTGAAGTGTGGTTGCGATCGAAGCATCTTAAGTAAGAGATTGTCTATCTCAAGTCCGACCTGAGGGAGGAGACGCTTGTCAGCATGTTGATGAGAATCCAAGAAATGATAATCCTGATTTCACCTCACAAAATCTGAGGTTTTAGTCATGTGCAAGGATCATTGAGGAAGATGGAGATCCAAGAGTGGGTCAAGCGACAACACGACGATCTAGCTATGACGACAAGTCTCTAGAGAGCAAGATGTGTACAATCACTCTTGAGAGAGAGGTGGTGTGATGAAAATGAGAGAGAAAGAGAGAGAGATTGTGATTTATGTTGTGTAAAATAAAAGCTAGGGTTGCCACTTCTTTATAATATTTTAGAAATCCATGGATCACAATCCATTTTTCATACAAAATCAAGAAGAATAAAACTCAAGAAATATAATCAATTGAAATCCAGATGCAGGTAAGAGTGCAAATAGATTTATGGTTAATCCTGTAATTAATGAGATCGCACAATGATTTGATCTCTAAATTCTCTCTAATTTAATACTTAAGAAAATTGAGTTTAATCTCATCAAATATCGAGAATTCTATTAAATCCTTCCTCCATGACTCCCCTACAAAGATTAATATTCAAAGAGTAAGATTGATTGTCGAAAAGAATTAATCAGATGAAATCTCCATAATCGAATCCCGTACAGAAATTAAATCATTAAAGAATATTATTAATAATTATTTTTCCTTGGATAAGCCCCTACATAGATTTAATTCTTCAAATAATCTTTTTCCAATCAACTCATGAATATTAATCTCACAATGTATTCTTAATTTTGCCCCTGCAAAAAGATCCTCAATTTTCCCACTAAAGAGCACAAATATGTCAAATATCATCATGCATAAAACAAAAGATATCCTCAAATAATGATCGTTATAAGATAGCCTCACATCTGTCCAAAAGCCTTGGGCCCTAGAAGCGAATGGACTCGGCATATGTGAAATAATAGAGCACGAAAATATCTTTCAAACGATATATTATATGCTAAAAATGGAGTTTGTATAAGAAATTTATGCTTAAATGAATTTCAAGGACTAAAATGCAACAAAAATAAGAGTTTCCTTCTTAAATGTGTCCCTAGAGGACTTATCTGCAAATATTTAAATTTCTAGGATTGCTTTCTACAATTTCTCCATAGTAACACATGTAGAACATGTGCCTTGGCAAGAGTGGACTTGGTTACAATTTATAGGACTTTGGGGTGAAATATACAATTTTCCAAGAAGTCACGTGTGTAGCACGTGACTCCGTGCAAGTGCTCCTCGAAGCTTGGCTACTTGCGAACTGAGCAACACAGAGGTTCGAAGACCCATGGATCGCGCCGAGGCAGAATCAACCGCTGCCATCGACGCTTGAGGGGAGAAGAGAAGATGATCCTCCATCAAGGGGGAACAAGGACTTAACAATTGTTGGCATAGATGTGAGGTGGCACGACCATTGCAGAGTATATGAAAGTCAGTGTGTTACGGTCGTTTGCAAAGGGAATAATGGTTGCTTACAATAGAGGGAGAAGAGGTTGGTGTCTATAGTGGAAGGGGAGGGGTGAGATGGCATGTGTCGCGTACGTGCCAGGAGAGGGGACAGCAAGCGCGTGTACTGCAGGTGGGATGCAGGGAGAAAGGGGAGAGTAGGGAAGAGAGAGAAAGGGAGATGGAAAGAAAGAAGAGAGGGAGAGAGAGAGGAGAGAGAGAAAGGAGCAAAGGGGAAAATAAATATAAAAATTAAAAATTAAATAAAAAACAAAATGAAGAGAAATAAAATATAAAAAAGTACATAAAGATAAAATAAAAATAATTAAAATAGAAATAAATATAAAATGAAATCAACTCAAAATGTGGTCAGCACGAAAATTGATCATCTCGACGAGATATCTAACTTTCATAAATGTTCTAAAATCAAAAGAGTTCAAGTGTACAAAACTTATGTTTTTTGAGTTACTCTACAGATAGGAAAATATCACTTTTTTTCATTTTTTGATTTTTTGATTTTTAATTTATTTTAATTATTGGATTAATTTACATACAATATATATGTACGTAATCTATTTTTTATGGATTTTTGTAGGTTAGAAAAGATAAAATAAAATCAATAAAGAGAAAATATGTACAAAATATATAATGTCTAATATTTTTTATTTCTTTTAATTTTATGTTTTTATGAGTTTTAATTCTTGATGTCACATTAGTTATTTTAGAGAAAGAATTGGGTTAAATTAGTTGATTTTTGTATATAAAATAATAAGCTCAATTAGGGTAAAAATCAGAGTCCAATTTTAGCACAAATAGTGAATGTTAATTAATTGATTTTAAGGGGTTTAGATATTGATTTATTAAGGGGATTTTGTTGCTAAAACAACCATATAGAGTAGAGAAATCATGGATTCATCACACACTCAAACATATGGTATCACATATGTCTCTAGTCAGAGGATGCGTGCTTATATCATGATAGTATACGACATAAGTCTTGGTTATCTCAATCTCATTATGTCAACTCTTTTACCAAACTTATCTCACTCCTCTGAATCTCTATTCCTATGTAGAGGACCTGCATCAAGAGGTCAGTCAGATATCAACCTTTAGAGAAGGAATGTCATCTCCTTCTCAGGTTGCGAGTACAAGGATGTGATGCATGCTCCTCATAATCCAAGTTGTTGATATAAGCTCGGAGTCTCATGATTTCATCCTACGAAAACTGAAGTCTTCTTCATGAGTAAGGTGCAACGAAGAAGATGGAATTCCATGAGTAGACGATCCGGCAGCATAGTGGCAACGTGGTGGCTATGAGGTTCTCTAGTTCAACAAGTAGGTGGCGACTATGTTGAGAGAGAGATATTGGATGTGTGAATGGAGAGAGAGAGAGTCTTCAATTGTTGCAATTGATTTGTAGAATAAAATTCTAGGACTACTCTCCCTTTTATACTATTTTGAATGTCAATGGATCACAATCCATGTACACACAAATTCAATGGTTGAGACTGATTTGTTCTTTCAATCAATGGCCATGATTTTGTTCCATTTTAAATTGCAACAACAATTATTATTAATTTAAATTAAATAAATTGAATAAACTTCAATATAGTTTAGTTCAATCAAATCAATAAGCATAGAAGGATTAGGAAGGTGGCAAGCTTCCTTCTAATCATGGAGTGGATGCCCACCTTAATTTAAAATTCAAGGGTAGTAATCCACCCTCCATAAGAGGAAGGTGGCCTCCTTCTTCCAAATTATGTGAGAACATGTATCTCACATAATCAACCATAATTTTCAATAAATTTTATGACATTTTTTCATAAAAATAATTCAAAATTATTTTGTGATAATTTCAACCATGCCATTGAAAATTATGAACATATTCATACATCCAAAATAAAATGTAAATTCATTTACAATTAATTATCCAATCTAAATCCAATTGACATCAACATTTAATTCATAAATAGCAATTACAATTCGCTCGCTCTAATATATTACAAATCACATTTATAATATATATGTTAATATGGATAATGATATCCACATTATTCATATACTTGATAAATAAATCATGTTTAATTATCTTAAATATTCATTGTCATGTATCTGAATAATATGATCACAATCATATTATTCATAATAATAAAATCACATTCAATTATCAATTTTCTCAATACTTAGATACATTATCAGCAATTGAATTATTCTTGAACTCTTTCAAGACCAATGTGCTTTATCCGTGGATACATGGAGATAATGACAGTACGATTGTACATTCCATGTATAGTGACTTGGAAATCTATATTTCGGGGACCTCTCATAGATATTTGATCAAAACATAAATCTAATTTTCTCATTACATCTGAATCATATTCATATCAATGTCCAAAATTTGGACCAAGATTAGTTTACCTATCTACTGAGAGGATCACTAAATTTCAAATCTTTTCCATCACTCCCTAGGAAAGGAAGTGTCACGGTTATACAATCGTTTACAATCGCATCAACCTCGAGTATTCCTAATACTCGTACATCTTGCATACTGTAATACATTGATCTTATTTGATCTTTCTTCTTCAGTATTTTTCCATTAAGTTTCTCATCAGATAATTGGGAGTTGGTAATGATCATATACTTTCCAAAAGCATATATCATACCTATAAATTTTATCAAACTTCCAAAGCTAGACGACCATGCATGGAATTTAATCCCAATATCGTATGAGTGAGCTCGTGTTTTCTAGTTTAGCAATGAACATGTATGATCCCTTTGAGAGATTGTATTACTCATATGCCCTCATATGCATACCATCTCGTCGGTGTATAGACATTGATTAGGTCATCAACCTATCAGTCTGCCTAATGTACATATTCTGATATATAGTAACACATCTGTCTCCGGTCAAAGGATGTGTGCTTATATCATGAGAGTATACGACATAGGTTTTGGTTATCTTAATCTCGTCAAGTCAACTCTTTCACCTAACTAATCTAACACCTCTAAATCTCTATTCTTATGAAGTAGACCTGCATCAAGAGGTCGGTCATATATCATCCTTTAGAGAAGGATTGACATCTCCTTCTCAGGTTGTAGATCCTTTCTTATCATTTGACGGTACTCGGTAAGTCCTCAATTTGACTTATTACATGTCATCCAAGCACCAGCCTCTATGGAATCAACATTTGAATCAACATCTGTATGATCATTAAGATATCCATGGTCATAACTCTAAGGGCCTGTTAGGTTGTTAAGTTGGACTGGGTTGGGGTACCCCTATGAATAGTAAACTGTACCCCTGTGAATAGTAAACTGTGAGGAGGATTGAGAGGGTTGGAAGGAGGGGTACACCGGTGTACCCCAACCCGGTGCAGTCCAACCCAGCAACCAAACATGCCCTAATTGTACTAAAGAATCTATTATGGAAATTAGTTATTCTTTATCTCAGATTAGGGAATGATCTACAATAACATTTATTGCATAATGGCTCGTAGTGGGCTCACTTGTCCAATAGAAATGATGTGGGAATGATTCCCATGTCATATGGTTTCATAAAAAAAGTAGTTTCCGCTGCCCCTTACTGATCTCTATGCTTCCGTGATGCACGAGACAAAAACACTCACCTTCAAATCCTAGATATCCATACTATGAATTGATTAAACAAATCTGCATATGAGGTTGAAGGTTTGAGCTAATCACTTCCACGTGATTCTTCCAATATATAAACATAACGACATACAAAGAGAGCTTTATAAAGATGTATGAACTTGATTCCTTGAATGATCTAGTAATGGGAAAAATATGCAAAAGACAACATTTTTATCTTAGAAATCACTCGTAATTAATGGTGAACTCCATATATTATCGAACATAAGATATCTTGGACTATTACATGATAGCAGATAAAGTTCATTACATTTATTGAAATCGAGAACAATTTTAAGGCAACATTTTCCATTCTTCTCCATGAACCTATTCATGGACTTTTGTAAGATTATAATAATAACATTCATGATTATTCATGTACTTTAGTAAAGACTGCCTAAAAACATTCCAACAAATAGAAGTTAGGATTTCTCGTGATGGTGGAGAAATCGAACATGTAATTTACATGGAAGTGGTCAAGGAGTATTTGATCATCGGGCCTAGATCCAAACTTCGAGAGGAAGTTGATGACATACTCATGTATATCGCTTAACGCATATGATGACAAATTAAATGCCAAGATGGATGATGTCAAAAATGAAGCTCATGTGACTGGTGGTTAGCAGAGGTAGGGTGCTCGAATATGGGAAAGGGGACATCCTTTAGAGAGCTTATATTCATATATCAAAAACTACTCTCTCGTTATGAGCAGAGCATCATCCCCATTCTCCTTAGAGAAAGACACCTTTCTCAGTATCACATGGTCAATCACTATTACCGCCCCCTTCATGCCATTCCCCAATGCGGGCTTTTCGCATCTAGCTAATAGTCTTGGACATGTGAGCCCATAATAATCCATTATGCAATAAAAGTTATTACAATTTGCTCCTTAATCTGAAATGAAGAACAACTTATTCCTATAATATGTCCCTTAGAATAATTAGGATTATGTACCATGACCATCTTGATATCATACATTTGTTGATCTAAAGGTTGGATCATATAGGTTGTTGTAGGGATGAATATCTAAAGAGTTATATTGAGGATTCAACCACACCATCAAGTGATTATCTATAAGGGATCTCCGACCTGAGAAGGAGACGGAAATCCTTACTCAAAAGGCTGACATCTGACATACCTCCTGATGCATGTCATTTGCATAGGAATAAAAATTCAGAGGTGTTGGACAAGTTAGGTCAAAGAGTTGACTTAACAAGATCGAGATAACTAAGACCTATCTCGAAGGTTGTCACGTATAGGCACACATTCTTTTACCAGGGACAAGTGTATTATTATAGTCTAGCAGTCTGCATTCGGTAGACCATTAGTTTGATGACCTAATCAAGGTCTATACACCAACGAGCTGGTGTGCATGCGAGCGCATATGGTTAATATGATCTCTCAAAGGGATCATATAGGTTCACTATTGAACCAGAAGGCACGAACTCACTCATGAGATATTGGTATAAACCTAATTCCAATGTTGGTAATCTTGTTTTGGTAACAAAATAGGATTTGAAGGTATGACATATGTTTTTCGAAAGCATATGATCGATACCAGCTCTCAATGATTGCATAAGAAATTTAATGATAAAACCCTGAAGGAGACAGTTTGAATAAGATGAGAACTTTATGTTTATTCTAGGTCTTCCAATATGCAGGATGTATGGGTATAAGCAATACTCAAGGATTTTGTGATCTTAATTGATTGTATAATCATGGTGCTTCCACTCAGGGAGTGATAAAACATGATTGCATTTTAGTGACTCCACTCAGTAGGCTAATTATCCAATCTTAGTCCAAGTGTTGGACATTGATCTGAATATGATTCAGTCGTAATAAGAAGATAGAATATTTTATCCGACTTGATCAGACATTTCTAAGTTGACTTCTAGATTTGGATATGATATTATATCTTGGTATTCAAGTCACCATACATGGAATATATTGTCTCCATATCCTTATCTCCAAGTATTCGCGAAGAAGACACATTGTTCGTGAAAGAGTTCAAAAATAATTATACTGTTGAAAATAACTGAGTATTGAAAAAATAATGATTAAGTAGGATTTAAATATCATTAATAATGAAGACATGATTCACATTATTTGGACACATGTAGAGAGACATCTAAGATAATTAAATTGGATTTAATTATCATGGATATGATTAATATGGATAGCACTATTCACAATAATCATAAATATTATAAACGCGATAAGATAGATTTTATTCAAAATATGATTTTAAAATATGTAAGTTAATGTGAAATTGATTCAAAGTATACAACTAAATGTGAAATGAATTCACATGGTATCCTTAAATGTAAATGTGATTTACATTTTGGGTGGATAAGTATGATCCATAATTACCAATTACATGATTGAAATTTTCTGAAAAATAATTTGAATATATTTTCGTGAAAATTCAAGCAATAAAATTTATTGCAACATGTGGAAAATAGAGGAGGAGGCTTTCCAATCTTATTAGGAGTAGACAATCTTGAAATTGAATTACATGGTGGTCGTCCACCTTAATTGGAAAGGCGACTATCCTCCTTTCTGTTATTCCACATGAAATTGATTTAAATTGAAATTTAATATACTGAAGAATATTTTAAATATATTTATTTCTTTTAAAATTATTTGTTGTTGTGAAATTAAAGCAATAAAATCGTGACTAGTGATTTCAATTTGGAGTGCATCCTACCCATATAATTTTGTATAAGAGACATGAAAACCCTAGGCTCTTCTCCACATAATACAACACACAAGTTGAAGCAACAAAATATCTCTATCTTTGTCGTTCACATGACCATAAGCTCTTCCGCTCATCCCCCATGTGGTTGTCCACCCTAGGATTTGTGGAGAGCATCATCGTCATCGTGTTATTGTTGTGTTGACGGATCAACTACTCGTTGGTCTCCATTCAATGCCCCATGCTCATGAGGAAATGACATGATTCGTTTGACGAAATCAAGAGATTCTCGACTCAGATCATCACCAAGGATTGCGGGGAGCACACGTCTCATCTACGCTCCTGCAAGTGGTGTCTATGTCAGATCGAACATGAGACAAGAGGTCTCTTCCTTAAGTGACACAAGGATCATGATTGCGCTTCAATAGGTAAGCCTGATACCTTGTGAAATATTGATGGAACAACTTGGGAAAGGCTCCCAAGCCATGTGGTTTCATCTGAAAGTTTTAAAATTATGTTGCCTCATTGGTCAATGCGACTAGTCGACCTAGATCGCATACAATGCGAGGGTAGGTTTTATTAAATTGACTCCCTTCAAATGGAACTCTACAAGATGCCATCATCGAACATAGCCAGGGCAAAGTATCATCTTCAAAGGTTGATGAACAATGGTTATGTGGGTAGGATTTGGTTATTAGCAAAAGGGTGAAGTCTAAAGCAATTGTAGTAGTAAGGAAGAAGGAATTTGTATAGGGACTTGAAAATATTAGCAGATCTAGATCACGTGATAGGGAGGATTATGTATGGCTGATTGGTAAGGAGTTTTGTCATACTACACGACGGTGGCATACATGTCGACCACATGACAGAGGACGACAATATGATATATGGAGGGGTTGCATATTTGACGTAGAAGGGAGAAACACTGAAGGGTAAAATTTGGCATTTCCAAAAAGGCAAAACTAATGAATATCAGTGTGGGAGCAACACATAAATGGAATTTTCAGAAGTAAAAACCAATGCAGGTTGGTGCAAGACCAGGGTCTGGTGGTAGCCCAGTATGCCTACCACCTAAAAGACCAGGGTTCAAGTCTCCTATTATGGGGGCCGCGTTAGGTAGTCGGCAACAAGCGTATTAAATAGTTGAATCTTTAAACATGGATTTGTGCAATAATCCATGTAGCCTACTCTACTTATAGTGGGAGAAGGCTTCACAAATTTTAGGTTTGTGCAAGACCGCTGCTCAATATAAAGAGATTATGACGCCATGAACCCTAGAATCATTGTAAATTATCTTCTTGCATTTGTAAACATCATTATTATCCACTCAAGATTCTAAACTTTCTATGTCTTACCCCACATACTTACCGCCATTTTTACTTTTACTCGAGTCAATAACTTGAGTTAGTATTAAGTTAGTCTAATAAGACATGCTATGGCTTCACCCTGACTAGCAACCATCGAATCTTTGGCCTGGAATGTTGTTCAAGGAAGACCCGCTGAAGCTCTAGCATGGAATATCTCCAAAGGAGTTCTGTTGTGTCTGGGGACGAAGCTCCTTCCTCACTCTTTTGCTTCACGGTATCTTAGCGGTAGATGGGTTGTTCTTCTTGGATGGGTGTCGACTTCTTCTGCTCAATGGATTGCTCGGGTTAGAATTTTCCTAGTGGTAGTTGATGGGCAAAACGAAGCATGTTGAGCGAAGGTTGCTAGTAAACGACGTGATAGTGAGGATGATCTATTATTGGGCGAAGGATAACTCGATGGGAGGAAGGAAGAGCCCGTCGGGAAAGATGGCATCGGGTGGTCCGGTTGTTATCTCAATGCAAGGCGAATGCATGGCTATTTAATGCTCATTAAAGACCATGAGGTACTATTCAATCAAGGAAGCATAGCTGCATCACTTGGATTTGCACACCTATTGTGTGGTCGATCTTAATTCGAGCTCAGCTTAGGGTCTCTCGTGAACAAGATATGGTGGTTGGCGTTTAAGCAACCTGAAACCTCTTTTGTTGGACTGGAAAAGGCAAATTTTTGCACAATAAAAGGGCTATGGCACTACTACTTTTCTTCCCCGATCAGAGATGAAATGATTGTCTAAGAGCTTCGACGTTTGCTAATCAGAGGCATACAAAGATTGGGGATATGCTTCTCAATATTCTTCTAATATGAGTCCCCTCGAGGGTCTGCAGAATCCAACCGGTCTAGGCAAAGGCAGAGGGGAGGAGAGGGGGTGGCAGAGGAGGTGGGGTTCTGGGTGGAGGTTGAAGGGGAGGAGGGGGGTTTGGACAAAGGTCGGAAGGGGGGTGCTAGGAGGAGGTCGGAGGGGTTGCCTAGGGAGAAGTGGAGGATCGATCAATATGGTGGAGGTGCATAGGTCAAAGAGGTGGGTGGTGATGGTACTAGGTAGGGAAAGTGAGGTGTGTAGGAGGGTGAGAGGGGAGAAAGGAGAGAGAAGACTCATTGTAATTTTGATAAACAAGATGGGTGTTATTTTAAAGAAATTAATGGAATTTGTTGCATTTTAGTTGTCTAATGAATGAAAGCTATCATAGGGTCGGGGAGATAATAACGATGTTTACAAGGTCGAGAAGATAATTTATAATGGTTCTAAGGTTCGTGGATTAAAAAATCCCTTATATATAATGGAGGAGTTTGTCTCCAATTTAAGAAAAGGAGTGTGAGCGTGAGGTTCCTATTTAGACGTTAAAATGGTCCCAATTTCCAGAGAAAGATGCCTGAAAATGGGACGGTCCGAACATCTGGTGAGTTTTTTATAATGCTTCCATTACATGTCAGTTCCACCTCCCCGTTTGAAAATTTACATATGCTCATATGATCTACAGTTCTGATGATGCCATGAATACACGAGAATGAGTGACTTTTAAAAAAGATAGTGCCAACTGAATGAAATGTAATGCATCTTTTTTCCGTAGTCTGGAAACGTTATTGACTGAGAGGAACACATTCCCGTTCAATCTCAAGTTCTCCGCGCTCAACATTTTTTAGCCTCAGGGTAATGTCCTGCTTTACCTTCCCATTTAAGACAGAGATTACACTGTCCTTGACGAAGGTATTGTCGTCTCCAGCAAGACATTTGTTAAGCGGCATGGACTCATTCGCTGAGCAGCCTTCCCATGCCTTAGCTGCTGATACCAGAGGTTGGATGTCTATTTCTGCCTCGCCCATGCGGTCATCCGTCGAGAATGTGTCTTTGTCATAGACTTGCTGCAAAGGAAGCAGAAGAATGTCTTCAATTCATATTTACTCAGACAGAGAAAGGGAAATGTCAAAATTTAGATAACTTTTGAGATCATTACTGGCTTGGTATAGTTATATGAACGCAAGCATAATTAAGTTAGAGGACACGGTAGTAAATATGAAATATGTAGGTATTGGGGGTGTAATTATGATATTCTATAGCCGTTAGTTCCATGGAATAAAAGTTTAGAAAGAAATTCCCATACATTTAACATTATTGTAGAGAACATTTCCTCCAAAAAGCCAGGATCAAATTATAATTGAAAAGTTGACAGGACTACACAATAAGATTCACAAAGAATGTCGTATTCATTGTCATAAGTGCAGACAACAAATCATAAAAAAACAGTAATCCATTCAGTTTCCTATTGCAATAGAATATGTATCCATTATTATATATTCGAATCACTACCCGTAAAATATTGTGCATTGCACGGTCAAAAACTATTCATCTATAACAATGAATCGTACCTACCATCACATGCAACGCTGTAACAAGCACAAAATTAAGTGTTTGATAATCCAACGGTAATGAACTTCTGCAAAACATTGTTCGGTGCAGGTCGCTATATTATAGTATCAGGACGGGATGTCTAAATAGAGGAAGTAGGTACTTTAGATCAAGGGAAACAAGCGCTTTATATTTTCTGAGGAAGAAGCAAGAGCTTTACGTTCTTAGTGCATGAGGGCTCTACCCCTAGACAGGAATTGCTCAATTCCTCGTGGTAGGGTGTACGTAAAGAATGGTTTGAGGAGTGGCTTGTAATTTCGAGAGGGGGAGGACTTAAAACAAGCACGTGTATTGTAATGCAACTTAAATGGATTTGAATTTTAATATTATTTTTTGCTTTCGAGAACATGGCAATAGACGATTTCTGAAAAAAAGGTAGTGACCTATTATTATGATCAGTATTATCCATCTTGATACAAACATCTACAGCATGCAGCCCTTAAATAATACAGCTAGAGGTTCTGTGCGATGACTAACGTTACACCTGCAGATATTAGACAAGACAACTCTAATATGTAAAAAAAGAAAACGAGGTAACGTAATTTGAGGATAATCATCTTACCAACTTGAGGGGTGGCAGAGAATCGGGAATGGACAACATTATCCTTTCATTCCAAATGGGATTCAAACTGCTCTTTATTACACGAGTTTTCATTGACTGCAAAGTACGGTGTCAAGATAAAGCCATTATATAAAATATTCAGGGCAAAACAATGTAGGCGATATTACTTGATGCCCCATCGTGAGAATGACATAAAGGATCACTAGTCATCACGTCCCGTACAGCCAGATTTGTGCCCTTTATTATATTGACTTTGATTAATCCAACAAATTCAACCATTCCCATCTACAGAGTTCATCAGTGAGACCATAGTTATCATATAACAGGACTTGAAAAAAAGCTAAGAAGAACCTCTATTCAATCGATTATACCGTCATGTTTTTCTTTAATGACTTGCTCTCCGTTTCCTTTCTCCTCCAGCTATTCCTGAAAGCATTGCCTAAACCATGAAGACGAATGCCAGTGTGTTGCTTCTCGAAATTTCTCTTGTCATGTTGTGACTGGGATGGGCTTAAAATGCCGACTGCCAAAGTATCATTCTGTTCACTTAAATTCGAAAACTGTTGAAATTCATACTTTCGCCTGAAAATAAGAATATTATAAGAGGTTAAATATCAAATATGGTGAAGTGTCTATCTACGCCTTACCTGTGATCTTTGGACATACCTAATGAAATCGACCCGCTCCTCCGTGGAAGAACTTGGCTTGGGTTTCTTGTAATACTCTGGCAAATAGGCTTCATATTTCTGATTAACGATAGTGTTTCCACCACCATCAATTAAGTAATTCACCTGCTCATCTGTCCATTCATCTAACTTCACAGACAGAACCTGAAATGTGAAATAAACGTGCATAGTCAGGGTGTTATGCTTAGTGGCAGTGGGCATAGAAAGAAATACATAGATATGCAAGCAACAATCACCACACAAGGTTCATGTAAAGCCCTAAAAATTAATTTCTTCGGATCCTACCTTGAATAATGTCCTTGTATTCCCGATGACGTGAATCCAATGAAATTTGTTTCATATAAATTGGAGATTGTTATAAATTGTTATGAATTTTGGAAGCAATGGAGGTTGGCATCAATTAAGCGATCATTAACTCCTAATCTTTCCATTAGCCGTAATCAAACATGATTAAGGAGACTAATAACGATTTAGAAATACTAATCATGATTAGGGAACATTAATAAGAAATATTAGATGTTAATCATAATTAAAAATAATAATTTGATTGGTGCTAATTAAGCGTCGTTAGCAAAATCATAAGCTTCGGAATAAACATGGACAAAATCACGGGTTGGATAGCCTATAATTTTGGCGATGAAGGACCTGCACGGCATGGGAATAGTGATTCATCAATAGATACCCCCATCCCTTCATTCTCTATAATTCCATTCCATACACCACAACCTCGGGCTAGGGTGGAAAGGCATGGCAAATGTGCGTACTTGGACACATATATGTAGATTTATCTCCGGTAAGAGGATGTGTGCCTATCTCCGATAAGTCAACACATTTACCTAAAATCAACGTTTTGACTTTTTGATCAACACTTAACTTTTGATCAACATATTGACTATTGGTCAACACTTTGACTTGACGATTCTAATATCTCTGAATCTCTCTTCCTATACGGAGGACTTGCATCATGAGGTATTTTGGAATGTGTTCATTTTTTATTCAAAAATATATATTAACCATTTTAGGAGTTGTTAATCATCCAACTTGAACATGAATCGAAGTAGGTACGCACAGAAAAGATATTACATTTATGTAATGAAATCCTGCCTTTATTGTTATTGGGTTTTCAAGCTAAATTAAATCAAATTGTTTAGTTTTCTTCATTATGAAGAACGTTCACGTGCTTAGTTTTAGAATTCGTGGTTGATTGATTCATGATTTACACCAAAATAATTGCTAAAACAGAATTGATGTCATGAATCATACTTGTAGTGCTAAGATTCATGCAAGTTGCATAGGGTTTGATATTTTGGAGAGAAAAATCATATGTAACAAAGATTCATAAGAAAATATGGATAAATATACTCCATATGCATATATATACTAAAATACTTATTTAACATAGAAGAAAGTTAAAGATTCATGTGTGATATTATATCGATTTTATGTCAACACTAATATGGCTTAAATTGAATCTAAATACAGACTACATGCTATCTTTTACGATCAGGATGACTTGGAATATATACTATTGGTCGAACATGCAACCTACATGTTTATCAAAAGAAATCTATATGACAGACCAAACTTAAGTGCTACACAATTATTTGGATATGTTGAGCATGCAGAATAAATTTTTATAATGCTTCGTGCTGAACTGCCATCAGACGGATTGTCTGACTGAAAATGTGGTCATGTCATGTGGAGGCACGAGGTGGGATATGTAGTGATTGAGTTACGATAGCATGTATTTTAAGTTGATGGTAAGATGATTAAATATTTTTTTGCATGAGGTTTTAAGAAAATGAGTACTCGAAGATGGTGTACTTCCTTGTTATACAGGAAGAAGGTTTGAAAATCATGAAAAATGAAACAACATAAACTGTGTGGATAGTATTAGGTAAT
Organism: Ottelia alismoides; assembly: GCA_037367405.1. NCBI lineage: Eukaryota > Viridiplantae > Streptophyta > Magnoliopsida > Alismatales > Hydrocharitaceae > Ottelia > Ottelia alismoides. The sequence goes on along the minus strand of JAZKJV010010037.1, from coordinate 782,311 downwards.
TAACTGAGGCGATATGCGATGTATAAGCTCATAAGATTAAAACAACCTCTAATCATGGATTATCCACTGTGAGATCCCAACGTATCTAACTTCACTAAATCCTAAATTACGGCCCAATGTAGTATCCGAATTGGACCATTCTATCTTGCAGTACTCTTTGAGAGCTTTTTAATGAGCCCGCGAACATCAAAAATAGATATCGTAGGCGAAAGTTACGCGCGAAGTAAGGTAGTTTATGCCTTTTGGGCTTAAAACCGAACCCGGACCCAATTCTATATAAGGCCAAGTGGGTCCAAACACTCGGCCATTCCACCGTGCCTTCGTTGAAGACTCACAGGAGCTCCACCATTGACGACCAACTTCTGGCCTACGATTGGCGAGCTGAGGGTGCCAAGAAGGGGATGGCGAGATTCACTCATATCCCATATGTGTTTCATGTGAAGCACTCTGAAAATATTGTTTTCAGGGTGGAGGAGGAATTTGGGGGAGCAACCCCGAAGGTATGGATTTTTAACATCCTGCATTTTTGTAGGAACACAATTTACGACCTAATGTAGTATCCAAATTGGACCATTCTATCTTATATTTTTTGAGAGCTTCTTAACGAGCCCAAGAACATAAAAAATAGATATTGATGCGAATGTTACACGCGAAGTAAGGCATTTTACGCCCATTGTTGGACATGTGAGCCCACGACGAGCTATTATGCAATAAATGTTATTGCAAATATCATTCCATGATCTGAAATGAAGAATAAATAATTTGCATAATAGGTCCCTCTATACAATTAGGGTTATGTACCATGGCTATCTTAATGATCATACAACTGTTGATTCAATTATTGAATCATAGAGGCTGGTGCTTGGATGAATATCTAAAGAGTTAGATTGAGGACTCATCAGGCATCGTCAAATGATTGTTAAGATGTGATCTCCAGCCTGAGTAGGAGATGGTAATCCTTTCTCACATAGGCTGATATCTGACCGACTCTTGATGCAGGTCCTCTGCATAGGAATAGAGATTCGGAGGTGTCAGATTAGTTAGGTCAATGGGTTGACTTAACGAGATCGAGATAACCTAAGTCCTATGTTGAATGCTGTCACAGCATAGGCACACATCCTCTGACCGGAGACAGATGTATTGCTATATGTCTGAGTATGTACATTTGACAGACCAATAGGTTGATGACCTAACCAAGGTCTATACACCGGCGCGTTGGTGTGCATATAAGGGCATATGAGTAATACGATCTCTCAAAGGGATCACACAGGTTCACTACTGAACCGGAAGACATGAGCTCACTCATGAGATATTGGGAAGAATCAAATTCCATGCACGGTCGTCTTGCTTTGGAAGCTTGACTGAATTTGTAGGTTTGATATATACTTTTGGAAAGTATATGATCAAGACCTAGGTATGATATATGCTTTTGGAAAGTACATGATCGATACCAAATCCCAATGATCAAATGAGAAACTTGGTGATCAAACCTTGAAGAAGACAATGTAAAATAGATCTTGATCTTCGGGTTGACCATGGGTCTTCCAGTATGCAGGATGTACAGGTATTGGGAATACCTGAAGGGTGATGTGATCATAAACGATTGTATATCCATGACGCTTCCATTCAGAGGGAGTGATGAAACAGGTCTGGATTTTAGTGACTCCTTTCAGTAGAGAAGCAATCCGATCTTAGTCCAAGTGTTGGACATTGGTCTGAATGGGATTCAGATTTAATGAGAAGATTGGATTTGCGGTCTGGATTTGAGATAATATCTCAATATCCAAGTCACTATACATGGAATAATACAATCACCCTGTCCTTATCTCCAAGTATCTGCGGAGAAAGCACATTATTCTTGAAAGGGTTCAAGAATAATTCTTTTGATGAAATATCCAAGCAAGGACTTGTTGATTAAATGAGATTTAATTATCAAGCTTAAAATGAGTATAATTCATATTGTGAAAATGATTGTCTAAGATAATTAAATGGGATTTAATTATCAAGGATTAAGAGAATGTGGATAACACTATCCATGATATATGTGTATTATAAATATGATTTATAATATACATATATAAGAGAGAGAATTTATGTGAATAGCATTTTTTGATTAATAATGTGGATTAGATTCACATTTATTAATTAATTGGAAATGCAATTTACTAACTAGTTTGGGTTGTGAATATGATTCACATAATATTCAATGGCATGATTGAGATATTCACAAATTAATTGGAAATTAATTTGGTGAATATTTTTGTGAATACAAAATTAATTAAGGAATAATAAGATAAATAAAAAGGAGCCAAAATTGACCACCATTCATAGGTGGCGTCACCCATGAATTGTTCATAGGTGACGCCCCCCCCCCCATTTTTAGGGAGGTTGGTTGACTCCATTTTATTTATCACATTATCTCTTAATTAGTTAATGTTAAATTAAATTATGTTGATAACGTTGCAACATTTTTTAATTTAAATTAATGTTGTTGGTTTTAACCAACAACAATCATAGCCATTGATTTAGCATGGACCAAGCATAGCCCTTGGATCCATGTGTCCCATGGATTGAGATCCATTGTATCCTAAACTAGTATAAAAGGAGGGCTAGGGTAGCCTTTCCATGTTACAACATTCTTGAGTTGAAGAACTCTACTCTCTCTCTCTCTCATTCTCGTGGGGTCTCCCTAATATTCAAGTGGCTGTCCACTTTGTGTATTAGGAAGGAGATCATTTTGCTACGCCTCAACGCTTGGATCTTCGTCAAAGGATTGCGGGAAGGACGCGACTCATCATCGTGCCCGCAAGCGCATTCTCTGTGGGTCGAACTTAAGATAGGAGGATCTCTACTTTGGGATCTCGCGATCACAACCATGCTTCAAGAGGTATTCCTTGTACTTTATGGTTTGATGAAACGATCCAAGAAGTGTTCTCGTGATCATGTGGTTTCATCTTTGAAGTTAAAAAATTTTAATTTCCGCTGCATCTATCATCTAGTACGACTAGTTGCTCCGATTGCATACGATGCGATCGACAAGCTTCTGTGATGCGCTTAAGGATTCACAATATCCTTCAAGTGGTATCAGAGCCATGGGTCGAATAAGGTTTTGGATATGATCCATAGACCTTAGACGATTTGGTTCTTGAAAGGGTTGCGAAATGTTTACTGCATTTCAATTTTCGCACCTCTGTCTAATTGAATTTTTCGGCACTATTTAAAATATTTAAACACGAAATTTTCAATTGGATTTTGTTCCCCTTTAAACAAGGAAACCATAGGACTTGAGTTTACTAAATTTGGACTTTATTTGCTCAAGATATGGTCTTTTGAATATGTCTATATTCACTGTTGCGGGAACTGCGGATTTAAACGTGAATAATGAGATAATTACGGTTTTAATCCGCCTCGAAATGCGTGAATTATCACTTGGATTCTTTAATAAATCAAATAGACAATATTTGGAAACTGAGTTTGCAATTTTTGGATTTAAATTGATCAAGATATGTTAATTTTAGTGATTGGGGGTCACTGCTGGAAATTGACATTTTTGATCTTGAACCTTGTGATATGTCATTCAATTATCATGATGAAAATTAATTGTTAATTTTCTGGAATAATTAGTGATAAATATTTGTGAAATATTTAAAGAGATAATTATTTCATTGAATGACACTTTCCTAAATCACAATGATAAGATATTAGATCTTGATCATTGGTTCATCAACAAACATTGCTTTCATGAAAACTATAGTTTATCCTACAATAGTTGTAGGACAACTTTTACATGAAAAACCCTCTTGCTTGAATAGGATTGGGGATTTGTCTAGCAAATCTCCTTATAATATAATCAAAAATGTTTTCATGTATATTATATGGTATAATTTCGGTTGAAAAACCGATGAGCATCTCAAAGTACATGATGGTCTATCTGGTATTATCCTTTCCCGAGGCGGATGTGGTGCCTAGTCGGAGAGCATTGGGGTAGCGGGTTGCAACGTATGTGGTCCGTCCCACTCTTGTCGGTACTGGCCATGACAGCGGGTAGGGACTGTATAGTACTGGAGACAGACAATGTGTATTTTTCTAATTATTAAAATTCGAATAATACGTACTTTGAGTATATACCTACTATTCAAGTAAAAGACATGCTTGTTGATTGATGATTGGATTAATGATTAATTTAATATGATTAAATTAATTATATCCAATAAACACTCTATCATGAATAGATGTGTATTTCCCTTGGAAGAATTAATTATGTGAATATGATTCACGATAATTATTACAATTTGAATATGAGATGGAGGATCACATAAGTGACATCCATGGTCTCCCGTCAAGGTAAAGGATTCCATCGCCAGTTGTTGTGTATAGGAGACGCCTGTCCGAAGTGACAGATCATGTACATGATTTAATTGGATCGGGTTCTTTGCTTCTCGAAAGAGTAAGGCCGTATACGTAGTGACCCCAATATCGGGTCCTCATATTATTGGGGCGATATTGGATTGCGTATAGCGAGTATTAAGCATGTTGACGGTTGGTTCAATTAATGACGGGTTAATATTGCCTTAGGGGTGGTGGGCCCGGGTGTTAAAGACCGAATTGGGAAATGCAAGTTGGACTTGCAAGGCGGAATGTGTTCCCGCTTCTTTTTATCCGAGTTGTAGGTTCTCATATTATTGGGATGCAACGAAGATAGGAAAGGAGATCCCATATCTTGTTAGAGATATAATGGTAAGAATATCTCTTACATTGAAAGTGATTAAGGGAATGAACTTTCAGTGTTGACAAGGCAAGACAACTTTGATATAAAAATTCGTAAATCAAAGTAAAACATGTATATATAATATATATACCCTTATGCAAATTTCTTATTTCAGATAATCCTTCATTAAACCCACTCAATGTTATACTCAATTATAACCAGTAAAATATCTTGGATTGGACTCATGATCCAGATATTATACTTGCAATTGGACACATAATGTATGTGGTTGCAGTGTGCAAGTTCCCTCAACATAATGAGGAATGACAATTAAATAAGACAATAAGACATCACCTTAGGGTTTGTATGTCTCTATGTTCTTGATCTTTCATCGAGTGTACTTTAGAAGTCACATGTCGATGGTGATCGTAATTGTCAAATAATCCTTATAAAATAAAAGAAGATATTTTGGCATACATATGTGCTCTATACATTTAATCATGATTTACATGGTTCTCTGCATTATGCAGAATGGTGGCTCGAAAGAGATGATGTATTCAAAATGTTTGAATACCTACCTGAACCTAAGTCTCTAAGAGTTAAGATGTATGAAGATATGATGAGTGTCGTCATTCTATTATCTATACTCTAGTCATTCATGAAGCTTTATGATATTCATATCGTATGAATTTAATGAAGCATGTATAAATGTCGAAATGCTCTTACATTGAATTCTTTTGAATTTAACATAAGAGATCCTTAGTCTTAAGCAATGGTTGTTTATAGATTAAGAGAGTGCAGTGGAAGCATGGGTCGGACCCAAGTAAGAAGGAAAGTCAAAGAGTTGACCTACTTCTGTGACTTCCATATGACATCCAAAGAGTTGGATAAATGCCAATACTGCAATATGTTGATGTGTTGATAGTATGACTATCAAGTCTGTCTAAAATCCTTAGTGAAGGACTCAGATAGAGCATCAGAATAATCTACACATAATCATTGACTCTGACTTTATTATTTCATAAGATAAAGTCTGACAATTGTATCCCAATCTTCTAATGACATTTGCAATTGGTTGCATATATATTAGAAGATTATAAATTTGATCTTAAGGTTTAGTAATCATCTACATGGATAGTATTGTAATTGTTGCACCAATCTCTATTGGACAGATAGACTTCATATTCTCAGTGGGAGAGCCCTTAGTCTTAGATAATGTCTCTATGACCTAGATATTAGAATACCATCATTGTTTGTTTCTAAATGTTGGAAATAAACTTGAATTCTGAGATAGAACTATCATAAAGAGTTATGATTGAAATATTTCAGATAGTAATCTAACATCTAGTGGACTCCATAAAATTAGAATATTAATGAATGGTTCATTAAGATTTCTAATACTGAAAATCAAACCTTATAAGATCAATAGGAGGATGAAGATCATTTAACAAATGATCTGGCATTAAGTCTTGGACATATGTCTGCTGATGTGATCAATAGACTAGTAAGATATGAAACTTTAGAATGTCTAAAATTTCAAATCTTACATACTTTTGAATATTGTATTCAAAGTAAAATGTCCAATACACCCTTCTCTGGGAATGGTGTTAGATGTCAAGATATTCAAGATCTCATACATATTGATGTATGTAGATCATTTATATCATAGTAAACATTATGGATATGTGATATCTATTGATGATTACGTATGATATGAGATTTCTTCTCTTCACCGGAGAAACCTTTGAAATGTTCAAAGATTTCACAATTTTGGTTTAGAACCAAAGTTTGAAGAAAGATGAAATGAATTTGATCTAAGCAAGGTAGCAAGTACCTATTAGATAAAATTCAAAGAATACCTTATGGAGATATGAATATCATTTCTATCTCAATCCTCCTAACACTCCTAAACTCAATGAAGTTGTAGGGAGATACAATTGGATCATGTGTGACATGATTTGGTCAATGATGAATTTTAGCATAATTATCCCTTAGTTTCCAAGTATATATGTGTAGTAGAGACTACAATATATATCCTTAATGAGGTTCCATGCATGTAAGCTGGAATCTAGCACTTGAGAGTGCTACTTCATTAGGAAAATAAAGGATGGTATTGGATACCTACTTTATGACCTTGAGATTCTTAAAAGATCTCATCTCTAAGAATGTGATTCTTAGAGGATGACTCTCTTGAGAATCAAGATGAAAATGAAGTAAAGGAACTCATTTAATCTTGAGAAGATAATGAGGCTCCTGAAATCGGAAACTAAAAGGACAATTAAAGATGAAACATTAATACCTCTTCAAATGAGTTTGAGGATGTATTCCATGTGTCAGCCAAGTCTGACAATGATCGAACTTCATGTGATGAAGCTCTTAAGGATCATGACATGGAATGATGGATATTAGCAATAAAGTCTAAAGTAGACTTCATATACAAGTGTTGTATATGGACCCTCGAGGATCCACCTATAAGGGTTAGACCCATTAAGGTGTAAATGGATCTTCAAGAGAAAGGGAACATGATGAAAAGGTAGAGACCTTCAAAGCTCGGTTCGTAGCCATGAGCTACACACTGTAAGAAAAGACATTGCTTGCAATGTGACATTCTCTTAGGTAATCGTGCTTAAACTCATCAGAATATTGCTAACCCTAGCTACACAACTTGACTGTTGCATCTTCAAGATGTAATTCAAGATTGCATTCCTCTAAAGAATACCTCTCTGAGGATATTCACATGAAGTAGCCCCAGGGCTTCATGATTTTGGAAAGTAAGGTGTGAAAGCTAAAGAACTCCATCTATGGATTCAAATAAGCTTCTTGCAGTTGGAACATAAGATTTGATGAAATTATAAATGTTATGATTTCAAATAGAACCCTGATGTACCATGTGAAGCTTAGTGGGAGTGCCATTGTGTTCATCGTGCTAAATGTAGATAATATCCTAATCATTTGGAATGATATAAGGATGATAAGTGTTTTATAGACTGGCTATTACATACCTTGAGATATGATCTCAAAGATGCCTCTTGGATCTTAGTTCTGAAGTTGTTCAGAAGCAAAGAAAAGAGGGTATTGGGATTGTCACATTTGTAGTACACCTTGGACATTTTCCATTCTTGGAAATTCCAAGAAAGGCTTCTTTCCCTTAAGATTTGGTACTGACCTATCTGAAGGGATATCACCTCAAAGAGTTGAGGAAGTGGATGCTAGAACTGCTTGCACTTGTGCATCAGTTACGAGAAGCTAAGTGTATGCAAGATGTGTACAAAAGCCAGATATCTGCCATGCAGTGGGAGTAGTAAACTGTTACTAATCCTACTGTGGAGAAAGAACACTTGATTGCAGTAAATAACAAAATCTTCATAGATGACAAGATTTTTGAGATGGTGATCTCAATGTCATATCTTCAAAAGCTTAAGACTTTATAGATAGAGATCTAAAAGGTCTTAACTGTGGATACCTTGAGAGATAGTGATCTCCCGGAATAAGGGTATTCTGATAAGGATTATGGAAATACTGGTTATAATAGTTATTGCGCAATAGTGTCAAGGACACTATAACTGCTTTGACTAGGTTGAGTATTGGTTGCATTAGATGCAACATTCGCATTGGATGTGAGCACTGTTACCTAAGGATATGCAAGTGCCGTAAAAGGACTTGGCATAGTCTTTTAGGAACAGAGTGACTGATCAACTTACCTAGCTATTTCTAAATAGCATATGATTGTCACATGAGTGTGCGTTTAAATGATTAGCCCATTAATGGCTCTTTGGGCTAGTGGGAGATTGTTGGACATGTGAGCCCACAGCGAGCTATTATGCAATAAATGTTATTGCAAATATCATTCCCTGATCTGAAATGAAGAATAAATAATTTGCATAATAGGTCCCTTTGTACAATTAGGGTTATGTACCATGGCTATCTTAATGATCATACAACTGTTGATTCAATTATTGAATCATAGAGGCTGGTGCTTGGATGAATATCTAAAGAGTTAGATTGAGGACTCATCAGGCATCGTCAAATGATTGTTAAGATGTGATCTCCAGCCTGAGTAGGAGATGTTAATCCTTTCTCACATAGGCTGATATCTGACCGACTCTTGATGCAGGTCCTCTGCATAGGAATAGAGATTCGGAGGTGTCAGATTAGTTAGGTCAATGGGTTGACTTAACGAGATCGAGATAACCTAAGTCCTATGTTGAATGCTGTCACAACATAGGCACACATCCTCTGACCGGAGACAGATGTATTGCTATATGTCTGAGTATGTACATTTGACAGACCAATAGGTTGATGACCTAACCAAGGTCTATACACCGGCGCGTTGGTGTGCACATAAGGGCATATGAGTAATACGATCTCTCAAAGGGATCATACAGGTTCACTACTGAACCGGAAGACAAGAGCTCACTCATGGGACATTGGGAAGAATCAAATTCCGTGCACGGTCGTCTTGCTTTGGAAGCTTGACTGAATTTGTAGGTTTAATATATACTTTTGGAAAGTATATGATCAAGACCTAGGTATGATATATGCTTTTGGAAAGTACATGATCGATACCAAATCCCAATGATCAAATGAGAAACTTGGTGATCAAACCCTGAAGAAGACAGTGTAAAATAGATCTTGTTTTTCGGGTTAACCATGGGTCTTCCAGTATGCAGGATGTACAGGTATTGGGAATACCTGAAGGGTGATGTGATCATAAACGATTGTATATCCATGACGCTTCCATTCCGAGGGAGTGATGAAACAGGTCTGGATTTTAGTGACTCCTTTCAGTAGAGAAGCAATCCGATCTTAGTCCAAGTGTTGGACATTGGTCTTAATGGGATTCAGATTCAATGAGAAGATTGGATTTGTGGTCTTGATTTAATCAAGAATCTATGGGAGGTTCGTTCTATCTGGATTTGAGATAATATCTCAATATCCAAGTCACTATACATGGAATAATACAATCGCCTTGTCCTTATCTCCAAGTATCTGCGGAGAAAGCACATTATTCTTGAAAGGGTTCAAGAATAATTCTTTTGATGAAATATCCAAGCAAGGACTTGTTGATTAAATGAGATTTAATTATCAAGCTTAATATGAGTATAATTCATATTGTGAAAATGATTGTCGAAGATAATTAAATGGGATTTAATTATCAAGGATTAAGAGAATGTGGATAACACTATCCATGATATATGTGTATTATAAATATGATTTATAATATACATATATAAGAGAGAGAATTTATGTGAATAGCATTTGTTGATTAATAATGTGGATTAGATTCACATTTATTAATTAATTGGAAATGCAATTTACTAACTAGTTTGGGTTGTGAATATGATTCACATAATATTCAATGGCATGATTGAAATATTCACAAATTAATTGGAAATTAATTTGGTGAATATTTTTGTGAATACAAAATTAATTAAGGAATAATAAGATAAATAAAAAGGAGCCAAAATTGACCACCATTCATAGGTGGCGTCACCCATGAATTGTTCATGGGTGACGCCCCCCCCCCCCATTTTTAGGGATGTTGGTTGACTCCATTTTATTTATCACATTATCTCTTAATTAGTTAATGTTAAATTAAATTATGTTGATAATGTTGCAACATTTTTTAATTTAAATTAATGTTGTTGGTTTTAACCAACAACAATCATAGCCATTGATTTAGCATGGACCAAGCATAGCCCTTGGATCCATGTGTCCCATGGATTGAGATCCATTGGATCCTAAACTAGTATAAAAGGAGGGCTAGGGTAGCCTTTCCAAGTTACAACATTCTTGAGTTGAAGAACTCTACTCTCTCTCTCTCTCTCATTCTCGTGGGGTCTCCCTAATATTCAAGTGGCTGTCCACTTTGTGTATTAGGAAGGAGATCATTTTGCTACGCCTCGACGCTTGGATCTTCGTCAAAGGATTGCGGGAAGGACGCGACTCATCATCATGCCCGCAAGCGCATTCTCCGTGGGTCGGACTTAAGATAGGAGGATCTCTACTTTGGGATCTCGCGATCACAACCATGCTTCAAGAGGTATTCCTTGTACTTTGTGGTTTGATGAAACGATCCAAGAAGTGTTCTCATGATCATGTGGTTTCATCTTTGAAGATAAAAAATTTTAATTTCCGCTGCATCTAGCATCTAGTACGACTAGTTGCTCCGATTGCATACGATGCGATCGACACGCTTCCGTGATGCGCTTAAGGATTCACAATATCCTTCAAGCTCCACCATTGACGACCAACTTCTGGCCTACGATTGGTGAGTTGAGGGTGCCAAGAAGGGGATGGCGAGATTCACTCATATCCCATATGTGTTTCATGTGAAGCACTCTGAAAATATTGTTTTCAGGGTGGAGGAGGAATTTGGGGGAGCAACCCCAAAGGTATGGATTTTTAACATCCTGCATTTTTGTAGGAACACAATTTACGACCTAATGTAGTATCCAAATTGGACCATTCTATCTTATATTTTTTGAGAGCTTCTTAACGAGCCCAAGAACATAAAAAATAGATATTGATGCGAATGTTACACGCGAAGTAAGGCATTTTACGCCCTTTTGGGCTCTGAACTGAACTTGGTCCCAATTCTATACACTTGGCCTTTCAATCAAACCTTCGTCGAAGACTCACAGAAGCTCCACCATCGACGACCAACTTCTGGTGTACGATCGATGAGTAGAGGGTGCCAACATGAAAAGGATGGCGAGATCCACTATATGTTGTGTGTGTTTCACGCGAAACACTATGAAAATGTCGTTTTTAGGGCAAGGGAGGAATTTGGAGGGGGGCACCCTCGAAGCAATGGTTTTTTAACATTCTGCTTTGCTGTTGCCTTGTTAGACCATACAATCTTTATATATGGCATGTGTGTTGTTTTGATTTCGGATTTAGTCATTCGAGGCTCATGTAAGACAAGTTTTCAAATTGTATCATGTATGTTTTTTGTAATTCCAAGTGATCCATGTATCCCATGTAGATAAAGTTTATACCACTACGATGTGGATGGAGGAAGAATCACTGGCACGTGTTTGTATCAAAAATCTTAGCACTTTCACGTAAGATGTATTTTAGAGGGGGTCTAGTTATCACGACATGTTTAGGACGATTCCGAGAGATATGAGTATCGCATGTCAAAAAAATATACCGATGTGATGTGGACGAGATGAGGATCACATGCACATGCTTGAATTGAAAATATGAGTATTTTCGCATGAGGAATGTTTTAGGGTATCTATTTATCACAACATGTTTTGGACGAATCTGGGAGATGTCGGTATCCTGTGTCGATAAAATTTATACCACTGTGACGTAGGCGAGACGAGGATCTCATGTACATTCTTGAATTAAATATCTAAGCATTTCATGATAGATGTGTTTTGGAGGTATCTGGTTATTGTGACATGTTGGGAGCGACATGTCAATAAAAATTATACCACTATGATGTGGGTGAGATGAGAATTACATGTTCTCTGATCAAACAACTAAGTGATTTCGCTCAAGCACATTTTCATGGTAACTAGCTCGAGTGATTTTTCCGAGGACTTTTATCGGCATGTCGATAAAGGTTAGGAATTTAGGAGATGTGCCTACAGTCGAGTACTTATATCAATGTGCAGTGATTTTCCGAGAGTCGCCTCGACAAATTATACTACTTGTGATATCTTATATGAGAATTGTTACTTTGGATTCATGTTGATATATCTGAATCATGGTTACATTTGGAATCAAGTTCTCATCTAATACAATTATAAAAGGAAAAATGGAGTGAAATTGTAAGGATAGTAAATAAAAGTGTTGGAAACGTAGCTAGGATGCATCTAATTCACCCATGCCTTCATAGTAATATTTATCATTAACATTGAATAAATTTCTACTGAGAAATTGATCACAACATTCCCCTCTTTTGTATGGACCAATAGGTTCTCTGGACTCATCGTCGCAACAATAAGCATCTTTATTGCATTGAGGAACAATCAGATTTAGCTGCACCAAGCAGAGTGTGTGTTATATTTTGGTAGCTTTACTTGTACAATTTTTATTTCTACATACTTTTGTTTATTTGTGAGAGGCAATTATGATATATGTAGTTCGTTATACTCTAATGGCATATTAGTATCTATGGACATAGTTGATGTTGCATTTGTTAATATATCAATGAGAAGTGAATGCATCATATTTACTTCATTTTATTTTGTTTATTATCCTTCTTATCAACTTGTCATATTTTGAAAATTAAGTTGATGTTTGTGAGTTGCTTGATACGTATCGAGGTCCTTGGGCGCATCACAAATTGATTATCATAGCCCAGATACCTATCCTTCTCATGAACATAAATTCTCATCAGTCTTCAAAATACATGATATTGTCAAGGTTTTCAGACTCCTACACGAATCCAAGGAGAATAACACAATAAACATACCATGTCAAGGTCTTTAGAAGTATTGGAACAAGTATTAACATCATGGTTTATGTTACAAGAATGTGTCGACTCGAGTAGGGCCAAACATGGCACAACAATTGGCCTTGCTAGTTCAGACCGTACATTGTATATGTAGAGACATATGTCATGTTATATGGTTATTTTGTATTGTTTCTTATTTTCTTTCTTCTTATGTACTCTTTTTGTAATTTACCCATAGGGGCCTGTCCTATATAAGAGAGCCTAGGGTTTGTGGAATAAACTACACAAGCATTTTCTTCCAAAATGGTATCAGAGCGGCTGTCCTAGACCAGAGCTCGAATACCCAAACCTAAATCCCCACCTACCGACCTCTCTCTCTCTCACGTGCGCTGCCTCTCTCCTACACGTTGCCTTCCTCTTATGCGCACTGTCTCTCCTATGAGTGTTGCCATGTCTTTTCCTATGTGTTGCACCTCTCTCAAATACATTTGTGTGCATGTGCTCTTGCACTCGCACGCTCAGCAACAGTGCACTCGCATGCCCAGCCCCAAGTGTGGTGTGCGCTTGGTGTGGCTAGTGCGCCCAGCCTTTGCATCCAACCCTAGCGCGACGTTCGCCTAGTGTGGTTGTGCGCTCCATCCTATGCGTGATTGCACGCCTAGCCCCGTAAACCCTTACTTCTTCACACGGGCTTGTGTGCAAGGCGTCACCGTCGTCTAGTTCCTTTACATGTTGAGATTGGGTGCATGAGTATACACATGCAATCCAATCTCCTTATATTGGTGTAGACACAATCCTGTCAAGTATTCAGTCATAGTCTTCTCAAGCCGATATTTCAGAGAACAAGGTGGATATTCCCTCCATAGCCGCCTTTAGAAGTCCAATGCCCATAGTCAAGATGGATGGGTCAAATTATGAACTGTGGGCTATGCAGTTTATGAGTATAATGAAGTCTAGAGGTGAAAAACACATTCTTACTGAGGAAGAATTGGTTGAGAAGACTGGAGTTAACGCCTCATGGGAGGCGGATGATGCATATGCCAAAGTATGGCTTCCAGGTACTTTGGAAATAGAGATTGCCAATTATATACTTCATCAGGCCACAACCAAAGCGATGTGGGACATTCTTGCTGCTACATATTCACAAGCTAAGAACGAGACGAAGACCTTACAGATCCAACATGATATCTTCACTATCAAATAGAATGGACGGCCACTACACTCTTTATATACATCCCTGTGTGGGATGTTTGAGAATCTGTATAGCTTTATGCCTCTCACATCTACTCCTGAGCAGTAGAAGACCTATAGGAATGCTACCATGGTAGGAGTATTATTGGCAGCACTTGATCTAGAATACAAGGCGACACGCTCTCAGATTCTGGCAGACTCTACTTTTCCTCCTATAGAGGAAGCTTTTCGTAGATTCAGTTGTATAATTGTCCCATCTTCTACCACAAATCAGACATTTTCAGCAATGGCAGCATCCCAAGGACGCGGTGGTTCTTCTTCGTTTTGTGGCCATGGACTTCGGGGAAAGGGAGGTCATGTTGGCCAACCATGTACTTTCTATCATCGCCCTGGACATACTGAGGACATATGCTACTCCAAGCATGGACTCTCGGCTTCTGCACGAGTGGCTGAACAGATTGAGCCTCCAACTGCTTCCTCGTTGGATCAACGCTTTGATGATCTTGTAGACCGTTTGAGGGGTATTATACGTCCAGCTCGTCCTGTGATGCCTTCGTTAGTATCAGAGAGCCATCCAGATGTTGCTGCTTCTTCCTCCTCTAGTACCTCAGGTAGTACTTATGCTCTCACTAGTAATAGTGATTTGGATACTATAGAATGGATTATGAATTCTGGAGCTACAGATCATCAGTGTGGAGATAGGGATCATCTTACAGCATATAAACAGGTTTTCCCAGGACACACTGTGGTTATTGCAGATGGAGCCCACTCCCCGATTACTGGTCAAGGGGAGATTCGATTGACACCTTTTATGCATCTAAAAAATGTGTTGCATGCACCTGATTTTTCTATGAATTTATTGTTTATTAGCCAAATTACGAAGGATTTACATTGTCGGGCCATTTTTGATCCATCTTCTCTTATTTTTCAGGACATCCTTACGGGCAACGTGATTGGACATGGCCGTGAGCAGGGGGTCTCTATCGCCTTGTTCGACCTCCATATACCGAAATCTCCTCTCTACCTGTTGGACTATCTCACCATTTATGTGGCACTTGCGATTTGATCATCTCCCGCATCAGAAGTTATGTCGTGTTCTGCCCCAGATTTCGCCTCACACATCCTTTCAATGTGAGGTTTGTTAGTTGGGAAAGCATCATCGATCTACCTTTCCCAATCGTCAGAGTTGGAGTAGTACCTCCAATTTTGAGTTGTTTTATGTTGATGTTTGGGGTCCGAGTCGTATTCCTGATCATCACGGATACAGGTTTTACCTTGTTGTCATTGATGATTTTTCTCGTTTGTTGTGGGTATTCTTATTAAAGAATAAATCTGAAGCTGGAAATGTTAACAAAAAATTTATAAATGAACTTCGTAATGTTCTTTCTGCTTCTGTGAAAATTGTGAGGACTGATAATGCATTGAAATTTTGTACTAATACTCTCTCTAAATATTTTTGTACCCAAGGAATTATTCACCAAACATCCTGTGCCTATACTTCCTAACAAAATGGAGTTACAAAGAGAAAACATCGTCATTTTCTTGATATCACTAGGAAACTTCTCATACAGAGTCGAGCCCCTCATTCCTTCTGGGACGTTGATATTTTAACGGCAAGCTATCTTATCAATTGCATGCCATCCTCAATCTTCAGTGAGAAGATTCCTTTCTCTGTGATCTTTTCCTGAAAAGGAATTGTTCTCACTTACCCCTCGTGTGTTTGGCTCAGTGGCATTATTGATTTTACTACCCCATCTAGCTACTCTGGGTTGGGGAGTAGGTCCTGGTATTGACAAGCTCTCTCCTAGAGCTGTCAAATTTGTTTTTGTCGGGTACTCAAGGACACAAAAAAGGGTAACGGTGTTATGATCTGCTACGCAGAAGATATTATGTTAGTGCCGATGTTATATTTTTTGAGTCTGTTATGTACTTCTCCCCTTCAGATGATAGGTTAATGTCTTCTGACACTGATGAAGCCATAAACATGCCACCACCTCCACCACACCCATCTTCGATACCACTACCACCTCCACCACCATCACCTCTGCCTATACCGTCCTCTCTTCCTATTACAGTTCTTGTTCCACCTCTGCCACACCACTATACCCGTCAGCTGGCATCTGCTCATGGTTATCACTCATCATCTACCTCGCATGAGGTATGTTCTGAGAATTTAATTTCTAATGATGGATCTAATGGTTTATCTGAGAATACTTCGTTACAGGAGACAGATGAGGAGGCTACTGATTTGGATCTACCTATTGTGCTTCGGAAATAAAAGCGAAGTTGTGCGTCATATCCTCTTGCCTATATGGTTTCTTTGATCGTCTGTATAATAAATTCAGGAACTTTGCTATTGCCCTATCTGTTGTGGACATTCCAATGAATTACCAGGAGGCTTTGAAGGATAGTAGGTGGCGGTTAGCTATGGAGGAAGAAATGGTTGCTCTTCAGTCAAGAGGTACTTTAATTCTTGTTCCTGCTCCTTTGGACGTATCTACAGTTGGTTGTAAATGGGTATTTACAGTTAAGCAAAATGCAGATGGTAGCATTGATAGATAAAGGCACGACTGGTTGCATGAGGGTTTACACAGACATATGGGGTGGATTATCTTGACATATTCTCGCATGTTGCTCGTCATTCCACCTTACGGATTCTTCTCTTTGTTGTTGTTATTCGAGATTGGCTACTATTTCAGCTAGATGTCAAGAATGCATTCTTATATGGTGATCTTCAGGAGGAAGTTTACATGCAACAACCACCTGGTTTTGCTATTGAGGGGGAGTATTCACAGGTGTGTAGACTTCATAAGGCGTTCTATGGCCTTAAACATTGTCCTAGAGCTTGGATCCAAAAGCTTTCAGACTTGTTTGAAAAACGGGGGTACAAATGTTCCAATGCAGATCATTCACTCTTTATACAAAAGACATACATACATATGGTTGCAATTATGGTATATGTTGATGATATAGGAGATGATGTACAAGGAATCAAGAGGGCAAAAGAAATGCTGGGTCGTGAGTTTGTCACCAAGGACCCTGGAGTCCTTAGTTATTTTTTGGGACTGGAATTTGCCAGGAATCAACAAGGACTCGTGATGACGCAAAGGAAATATGTCACTGACTTACTGAATGAAACAAGAATGCTTGGATGTCGGCCTGCTACTAGACCTATGGATCCAGCATGAAACTATATGATGATGATACTGACGAAGTAGATAGGAGGAGATACAGAGAACTGGTTGGAAAACTTCTTTATGTTACCATTACCAGACCTAATATATCCTTTGCTGTTAGTCGGGTGAGCAAGTTCATGCAGCAACCACGTCAGGTACATATGAATGCTTACGTATGATACTCGAGTATCTTAAATTATCTCCAGACGCATGTCTATTATTTAAGAAAGGCAAGGAGATCACTATCTTAGCATGCGTAGATGCAGATTATGCAAGATGTCCTAAAGATAGGAAGTCCACCACTGGATTTGCCGTATATGTTGGGGATTCTCTCATCTCATGGAGAAGCAAGAAACAAATAGTTGTAGCCAGATCCAATGCAGAGTCTGAATATAGGTCTATGGCCTAGGTCAGTACAGAAGTAATGTGGCTTAAAGTTGTTCTTACTGATCTATATATAAATGTACTACTTCCTCTTTCACTGGAATGTGATAATCAAGATGTTATATTCATTGCAAATAATCCAACATTTAATGAACGGGCCAAGCACATAGAGGTTGATTGTCACTATATACGAGATATGATTCAGAAGGGTTTTATCTCCACATCTCATGTCAGCTCAAGGGACCAGACTGCAGATATTTTCACTAAGGCCCTACTTAGAGGACCATTCAAGAAGTGCTCGTCCAAGCTGAGCATGATTGACATCTATGCTCCATCTTAAGGGGGGAGTGTAGAGATATATGTCATGTTATATGGTTATTTTGTATTGTTTCTTATTTTCTTTCTTTTGATGTACTCTTTCTATAATTTTCCCATAGGGGCCTCTCCTATATAAGAGAGCTCAGGGTTTGTGGAATAAACTACGCAAGCATTTTCTTCCAACGGTATAGAATACTGCTTGGAGGATGTAAGCAGAGGCCCAATAGTAAGATGATTCCTTGTATCACCATCTCATGAGGAGGACATAGTCTCCACCATTCGATGTCGCTAGAGACAGAAGTGGTTGAGGCAAGGTTCAGAAAGTCGGTATGCGGTATTCGTTCGGTCAGGCGGTCTGAAGCGAGTAAGCGGGTAGGCAGAAGTATATGCGGAAGTATATGCGAATTATGCAGTTTCTATTATTTTAATTTAAAATAATTAAAAATATAATAATAATTTCAAAAATTAGATATTTATGTTT
Source organism: Ottelia alismoides (assembly GCA_037367405.1). Taxonomy (NCBI): domain Eukaryota; kingdom Viridiplantae; phylum Streptophyta; class Magnoliopsida; order Alismatales; family Hydrocharitaceae; genus Ottelia; species Ottelia alismoides. The sequence goes on along the minus strand of JAZKJV010010037.1, from coordinate 763,640 downwards.
AAAAAATATAACATGGAAGAAATATGAAGTAAAGACTTTATTGTACAACGTGACATCAACCAAAGCATTTTCAAAGGTCATCCATTTCCAAAAGACAAAAATGTTAATTTAACGACGGAGAGAGTAAAAAATGTTGTAAATTGATTAAAGATAGAAAAACGATGGATATCCTGTCCAAATTGGAAGGAAACCTCTTTTTTAAGCGTAAACACAACCATGAACCTTCCTATTAGTAAATGGTGTATTTGTCTGCTCAAAGTCAAATATTAAAAAATTCAACCATTTAAATTAAATATATGTAATTTGTTCCATGCAGTTAAAAATTCCATGCAAATCTGGCATCTATATTCATTTTATCCTATAAAGATCTAAGATACACATGTAATTTATTCGATATTCATGCAGTTATGAAATAATGTAGAAGTTAGAGCTATTGTTGGAGAATCTAAAAAATAGAGATTTGTTTATGTTAAATTTAAAAAATAGAGAGATTTAGAGCTAAATAGATCAATCAACAAACCTTGGCAGAGGAGAAAAAGATGGTGGAGGAGAAACCCATGTGGAAATTGAGAAGATGGTGGAGAAGCAAATAGTTACCTCTATTACATATGCGGCTGCATATGCGGTTTACTCGATCGAGTATACCCCTAGACCCGCATATTTACCGAGTATAGCATACTCAGTGCAGTAGGTGGCCGACTTTCTGAACACTGGGTTGGGGATTTAAATGTTTTACAGAAGCATCAGAGCATTTGCATTGCTTTATCGAAGGACTTTAAGTGTCACAATTCCACAACTCTACGTTAGATGAGGTTGACTTCTGGATGGACCACGTGTCTAAAGTACTAAAGAAGATTATTGCATCATTTGATGTATATTGACTATCACATAGTATATGCTGGTTGGCTATGTCGAGCGTTGGTGGCATGCCACCAGGGAGCACATGATTAAGTCAATGACGTGAGATTTTTGTAGACAAGCTCAGCAGTGAGTTCTACTTAAAACATTGAGTAGATTATCAGAGTTATTATTTCCGGGTTTCACTTCATGTTTTATTTGGTTATGGTGCCATAAACTCACTCCTTGCACATCATTTAATGTCCACACTGGGCAAGTCGATAGCGAGTGTTCTACCTAAATATTACATCAAGAGTTCAGGGAGCCAGTTGTTTATGGACTATATAGGACATGGTATCATATAGATGGGCATATGATGCCCGCATTTCTATTGTTGATCAAGTGGCATGGATGACTTCCAATAGACGCATCATGCATGTTTGGATTGTTTTGGGAAGATGGTTGTGTCCATTTACCTGGAATGCTAGCTTTTAGTTCAACATGCATGAATCTATTTGTGAATTAGAGTATATATCCATTGAGGGAACATCAATATATCAGTATGGGGTGGTAGGCTTTCTCGCTTAGATTATTGATTCAGTTGTCCAAGATAGAATAATTGAGGACACTTGAGTGTGTGTGAATTTCCAGACATGATTCTGGATGATTTTCCCAGTTTGCCACTTGAGATAGAGATTGAGTTTGAGATCGTTTTACTACTTAATGCTCAACCAATCTCTATTCCCTCATATCGGATGTCCTAGATCTAGCCAAATTACGGGTCGGGCCATGGCTGGGCCGAACGGGCTGAGGTTTTAACCCTATTTAGGGTCTGGACCGAGCTGACCCATGGCCCATACTTCAAGACCCAAGCCTGACCCCATGGGCTGAATGAAAAATATTTTTTTCTCAATTTGTTAATCTATTTATATAGATAAATAAGTTTTTGAGAATCATCTAATCATTTTAAATCTAAGAGACTATAATATATGTTACGTAACATGTAAACTATAAAAAATGGTATAAATTTTATAATGTAAAACAAAAAATTTGAAGCATATATATTACATATATGCAAAATATACTTTTTAAATATATATTTTTATATTTACGGGTTGGGTCAGGTTTTGTGGCACATGTCCACAATCAGCCTAGTTGATGAGTGGGCTAAAGAGCAGGTCAGGCTGACCCATTCATGAAATCTCTTGGCCTAAGCCCGACCAATGAGCAAGTTGGGTAGGCGAGCCCCTGATCCATTATCCAGGTCGATAGGTGGCATTTGTCGAGCTTCAGGAGCTCAAGGTATAGTTGCATAATTTGCTTGAGAAAGGATTCATCTGCACCAATACCACTGCAGAGAGCTCCATTCCTCTTCATGAAGGATGGATCCATGTATAGGCAATTAAACAAGCAAATGGTGAATAATTGTTATCCACATTCATGTATTGATGATCTCTTTGATCAGTTGCAGGGAGCGGCAATATTCTCCAGGATAGATCTATGATGTGGATACCACCAATTGAGGATTTAAGGACTCAAGCATGCAGAACTTAGTATTCCGTACGGGATACAAACACTATGAGTCAAGGTGATGCCATTTGTGCTCTTGAATGCACATGCCGTATTTCTGATGAACAGAATGTTTCATCCATACATGGATAATTTCATAATGGTTTTTGTTAATAATATCTTAGTGTATTCTCATGATGAGCATGAGCATTAGTTTCACCTTCGCATTTCTCTGAAGGCTAGGGTTTGGGCCTTAGCGCATCATGAAAATGTGAAGATCACATAGGATGTGATCAAGAGGGACTAATCATACTAGTTGCTCAGGGTAGCAGAAATAAATAATTTTAAATAGATGAAACCACATGATTCGAGAACACTTCTCAAATCATTTCATCAAGATCACAAACAAGTTATAAGAATACCTCTTGAAGCGTGATTGTGATCCCTTGTCTCTAAAGTAAAAGACATCTCGTCTCAAGTCCGATCCGACGAAGGAAAAACTTGCGAGTACGTGAATGAGATGTGTGCTTCTCACAATACAGTTGAAGATCCAAGCAATAAATCACCTGATTTCGTCTCACGAAATCCGATGTCTTTTCACGAGTAAGGAGAATCGAAGAGAACGGAGATACATGAGCAGTCGATTCGACAACTCAACAACATGACGACGACAGTGAGGCTCTCTAGGTTAATATGTGGACGACCACAACATTGAGAGAGAGAGAGAGAGATAAGTCATGTAGAGAACAGAGGGACAAAGATTGCTCTTGAAGTTTTGTTGTAAAAGAAGGAGCTAGGATTACTCTTTCTTTTATAACATATTCGATGTCCATAGATCTCAATCTAAGTAAACACAAAATCAATGGTGTATGATTTTATGCTTTCAATCAATAACCATGATTTTGTTGCATAAATTTGCAACAACAAAAATTTGCTTTAAAATAAATAAAATATGTGGAAGATCCATCAATATAATCTAATTTAAATCAAAGCAACAAATATGGAGGAATTTAGAAAGAGACAAGCCTCCTTCCATACATAGGTTGGGCGGCAACCAAGTTGAAGAGCTCAAGGTGGTTGTCCCCACCTTGTATGGAATGGAGGCTCATTCATTCCAAATATGTTGAGATCTCATATCTCAACATATATTCCACACGTACAACAACTTTTGTTGCAAAATTATTCACAAAAGAAATTCCATATTATTTTGTGATAATTTGAATCATGGCATTGACAATTACGAATCATATTCATACATCCAATATAATATGTAAATTGCATTTGTATTTAATTATTCAATGTGAATCAAATTCACATGAACATTAAATTTATAAATATTATTTACAATTAAATCTCTCCAATATATTATAAATCATATTTTAATATTTATGATTATTAAAGGAAATAATATCCACATTAATCATATGCTTCATAATTAAATCATATTTAATATATTGGATGCCTATTCTCATGTGTCCAAATAATATGAACCATATCCATATTATTTGTCATAATTAAATCACATTTAATCATCTATTTTCCAATGCTCGGATACATTATCAACATTGGAATTATTCTTAAACTCTTTCAAGAATAATGCACTTTCTCTATGGATACTTGGAGACAAGGACATGACGATTGTACATTCCATGTACAGTAACTTGGACTGAGATCATATCTCAAATCCAGATCTCGGTGACCTCTCAAAGCTGTTTAATCAAATCAAAAGGTGAATCTAATCATCCCATTGCATCCGAATCGCATTCAGTTCAATATCCAACATTTGGTCTAAGATTGGATTACTAATTTATTGATAGGAGTCACTAAAATTCAAACATGTTTCTTCATTCCCTCGGAATGGAAGTGTCATGGTTATACAATCGTTTATGATCACAACACCATCGAGTATTCTTAATACCCGTGCATCCTGCATACTGGAGGACCTAAAATAAACCCGAAGTTTTAGATCATATTTAGATTGATTTCTTCAGTGTTTTACCATTAAAGTTTCTCATTTGCTCATTGGGAGTTAGCATCGATCATGTACTTTCCAAAAGCAAATATCATACCTAGAAATTATTGTCATGCCTCCAAAGCAAGACGACCATACATGGAATCTGATCGGACCCAATACCTCATGAGTGAGCTCATATCTTCTACTATAGTAATGAACTTGTATGATCCCTTTGAGATATCATATCACTCATATACCCTCGTATGCACACCATCTCGTCGGTATAAAGACCTTGATTAGGTCATCAACCTAGTGATCTGCATAATGTACACATTCGGACATATAGCAATACATGTCTCTGATGAGAGGATGTGTGCCTATATCATGATAACATACAACATAAGTCTGGATTATCTCGATCTCGTTAAGTCAACTCTTTGTCTTAACTTATTTGACACCTCCGAATCTCTATTCCTATGCAAAAGATCGACATTAAGAGGTCGGTTGGATATCAACCTTTAGAAAAAGATTGGCATCTCCTTCTCAGGTTGGAGATCATCTGTTAACAATCATTTAATGATGCTTGATGAGCCATCAATCTAACTCTTTAGATATCATCCAATCACCAACCTCTATTATTCAACCATTGAATCAACATTTGTATAATCATTAATATGGCCATGGTACATAATCCTAGTTGTACTAAAGGACCTTATAAGTGCATTCATTCATTTAATCTCAGATAGGGAGTGAAATAAACCAATAATCTTTATTGATATATCACACATTACAACAACATTTATTGTAGAAATCGTTCACCTCGGGCTCACATAGCTAACAATCTCCCACTATCGCTCATAACAATTCATGTAAAATCATTAAACTCATTCTCATTACATGTTAGTCGAAAATCTTTTGCATCAACAGTTTAGTAAGGTCACCAACAATGTTGTTGGCAGAGGCCACCCTCGTGATGATGATGTCACCACGCTTTTGATTCTCCCGAATGATGTGGTACTTCCTTTCTACGTACTTGCTCTTCTGGTGCCATCAGGATTCCTTTGCTTGAGCTATGTCTCCTGTGTTATCGTAGAGTAGTGGGATGGGAGTATCATAGGAAATTATGCCAAGTTCCATGATGAACTTGCGTAACCATGCCACCTCCTTTGTAGCATCCGATGCGGCCATGTATTTGGCTTTTGTTGTTGAATCTGTCGTAGTATCCTGCTTTTTGCTTCTATAGCTCACAGCACCACCGTTCAACAAGAACACAAACCTTGAAACTAACTTGCAGTCATCTATATCAAATTTGATGAATGAATCTATGTATCCTAAGACTTGTAGATCACCATCTCCATAGATCAAGATGTAATCTTACGTTCATCCTAGATATTAAAAGATGTTCTTCAATGCATTCCAGTGTTGTTCTCCATAGCATGATTGGTAATGGCTTGCCATTCCCAGCGAATGGAAGATATCTGGACATGTGCACATTATGGCGTACATTGGGCTTCCCACAACCGACATGTAAGGACATCCAGCCATGACCTTTTTGTCCTCAACAATTTGAAGAGTCATCCGTTTAGATAGGTGTATACCATGTCTTAAGGGAAGAAAGCCTTTCTTGGAATTCTCCATATGAAAACATTCCAAGATATTTTTAATGTATACATGTTGTGACAATCCCAAAATACTATTTTCTCTATTTCTGAACATCTTTAGACCCAAAATATAAGGGGATTCTTCAAGATCTTTCATCTCAAACGTATGAGATAGCCAAATTTTAATATTAGTCATCATACCTATATTATTCCCAATGGTAAGGATGCCATCTACCTAAAGCACGATGAACACAATGACGCTCCCACTAAGCTTTTATACACACACGACTCATCAGGATTCTGAACGGAATCATAACTTTTTATGGCTTCATCCAATTAAATGTTCCAGCTACGAGAGGATCTTTTAAGACAATAGATGGATTTCTTCAGCTTGCATACTTTGTCATCCTCAGTAATGAAGTCATGGGGTTGCTTCATATAGATATTCTCGTTGAGGTATCCATTGAGGAATGTTGTGTTGATGTCCATCTGCCAGATGGCGTAGTCAAGATATGCAGCTATAGCTAGCAGTGCCCTAATGGATTTAAGCATGTCCACAGGAGATAATGACTCATCATAGTTGAAGCATTCTCTCTGTGTGCATTCCTCATCTACGATCGGGTCTAGGTCTCTACCTTCCCATCAGGTCCCCTTTTCTCGTGAAGATCCATTTACATCCAATGGGTTTTACCCCTCTAAGTGGATACTCTAGGGTCCATACACTATTCTTATACACGTAGTCTACTTCAGACTTCATTGCTAGAATCCATCTATCTATATCATGATCTGCAAGTGCTTCATCCAATGGAGTCAGATCATTATCAGCTTCACCTAACACAAGGAATCAATACCTTTCAAGTGGTGCAACCACCTTCGAACTCCTTCGAAGAGATACAGGTGTTTCATCTTTATTTACATCTTTAGTTTCTGGTTCAGGAGGCTCAATATCCTCAGGGGATTTAATGAGTATCTTTACTTCAATTTTATCTTGACTCTTAACGAAGTCATCCTCCATAAATTTTACATCTCTAAAGACGAAAATATTTTGAGTCTCAGGTTCGTAAAGTTAGTATCCAATACTATCTTTTACATACTAATGAAGCTGCACTCTCGAGTATGAGATTCCAGCTACTTGCATCCATGTTCTTTGCATAATTGCATGGATCAAGCAACATAAAATCCTCAAGTGTCTAACACTGGGCTTGGTTTCAAACTAAAGCTCTTGAGGGATTTTAGAAACAAATTTACTAGAATCTTGTTTAGGATATATATTACAGTCTCTATTGCATATCCCAAGAAACCAAGATGCAAATGTGTTTTACTCATCATTGAACGGACCATGTCCATGATGGTCATGTTGCTTCTTTCAACATCATTTAGTTAAGAAATTCTAAAAGGAGTGAGATTGGATACAATTCATCTCTTTGAGGCATTCCTTAAATTCATCCGTGAGATACTCACCACCTCAGTCAGATTGAATCCATTTAATCTTCCTATCGTCTTGGCCCATAACCAAAGTCATGAACTCTTTGAAGTTTTCAAAGGTTTTAGATTTATGATACGATAGGAAATAAAACCGTATTGTGAATGGTCATCAATAAATATCAAATAATATTGATATCCATTTCGGGTCGCGGTACTAAAGGGACCACATACATTGATATGTACTAGGTCAAGAATATCATCGCTAACCCTATTACGAAAAGGCATCCTGATCATTTTACCTTAATACGATCTTCATAGGTAGGCAAAGTCTGGACTTGTAGAAAATCTAAAGGTCCATCATTTATCTATCTACTGATACTATCAACAGATAAATGACCAAACCTTTGATGCCAAATTATATTAGAATAAATTCTATCCTCTCGTTTTTTTAAGTTTTTATTATTAGATATTACACTCATGACACATTCATCAATGCACAATCAGAGAGATAGGGCGTGTAATAGATGAAGATAGATTGCTTTTGCAATTTTGTTGTGAAAGAAAGAGCTATGGTGACCCTTTCTTTTATAATATATTGGATGTTCATGGAACCCAGTCTATATGCACACAAAATCAATGGTGTAGATGATTTTCTGCTTTGAATCAATGGCCATGATTTTATTGCATAAATTTCCAACAATAAATAGTTTCTTTAAAATAAATTCAATATATATTGAAGATCAATATAATTCAATTTAAATCAAAGCAACAAACATGGAATAATTTGGAAGGAGGCAAGCTACCTTCCATACATAAGGTGGATGGCCATCAAGTTGAAGTGCTCAAGGTAGCCATCCCCGATTGCATGGAATGGAGATTCATTCATTCCAAATATGTTAAGATCTCATATCTCAACATTTATTCCACATGTGAAACAATTTTTGTTACAAAATTATTCACAAAAATAATTTCAAATTATTTTGTGATAATTTCAATCATGTTATTGACAATTATGAATCTTATTCATATATCCAATATAAAATGTAATTGCACTTACAATTAAATGTTCAATATGAATACAATTCACATTAAAATTTAATTTGTAAATATTATTTACAATTAAGTCTCTCCAACATAATATAAATCAAATTTATAATATTTATGATTATTATGGATAATGATATCCACATTAATCATATCCTTGATAATTAAATCATATTTAGTTATCTTGGATGTCTATTCTCATGTCTCTAAATAATATTAATCATATACTAATTGTTTATGATGAATAAATAACAATTACTTATCAATTATCTGATACTCATATAGTATAAAAAATGGAATTATTCTTGAACTCTTTAAAAAATAATGTGCTTTCTCCATGGATACTTGGAGACAAGGACGGGACGATTATGTATTTCATGTATAGTGACTTGGATTTAGATCATATATGAAATCCTAATCTCGAGGATCTCTCAAAGATATTTGAACTGTAGAGATATTTGTTATGCTATTTGTATTGTTTCCGATTTTCTATTTTCGTATAGACTCTTGATCTAATTTACCCATAGGCTAACCCCCCCCCATATAAGAGAACCTAGAACGTATGGAATAAACAAGTCTCTTATTTTTCCCAACAAGTTATCAGAGCGACGGTCCTAAAACGGAGTTCTCAAACAAAACCCTGACCCTAGCCCCCACCTCTGAGCCCTTCTCGTGCCGCCTAAGCCTCGGCCTTGGCCTCTGCCTTCCCCGTACACCCAGGCCACCTCAGCCTCCCTCGCGTTGTCTAGGCCCCCGCCTCCCGCACGCCGACTCGACCTCGGCTTCCGTGCGCCCCTCCAGCACGCTCAGGCCCCGCGTGTTCCCCTCCTTCCGACGCCATGTGCTCCTCGGCGCCCCTCCGTCGTTCTACGTGTATCCCGCCTAGTGCATCTCTCTTAGGGTTCAGTCACGTCCTAGGGTTCAACTAACCCTAGGGTATCTTCGTCAGCAAGGAGACCTTTGCCCGTGTCTCCACGTTTATGGGTTTGGTTGCTTGAGTCTACACATGCAATCGAACCCGTGAATGTCAGTGTAGACAATCATATCTTCAGTCTACAACCCTATTCTTCTATTATCATCATGTCAGAAAGAAAGGTAGATATCCCATTTACAGGCGCCTTCATAGGTCCTGCACCTATTGTGAAGATGGACGGGTCAAACTACGAACTGTGGGCAATGCAATTCATCAGTATGATGAAGTCAACCGGTAAGAAGCACATTCTTATTGAGGAAGAGCCTGTTGAGAAGACTAGGGTCAACGCCTCATGGGAGGCAGATGATGCTTATGCCACAGTTTGGCTATCAGGAAATTAAGCAATTTAGGTTGCCAATGATATTCTCCATCAGCCCACTGCAAAAGCAATGTGGGATATTCTGGTTGCCACCTATTCACATGCAAGGAATGAGACGAAGATTCTGTGACTCCAGCATGACATCTTTACAATCAAGCAGAATGCACGAGTAGATGAACAGATTGAACCTCCATCTGCTTCTTCTTTAGATCAATGCTTTGATGATCTTGTAGCTCGTCTGAAGGCATTATTCCTCCATCCGGTCTTGTTGCATTAACTCCTGCCTCTGAGAATCATTCTGATGTTGATGCTTCTGCATCCACCAATACCTCAGGTAGCACTTATGCATTCATTACTAGTAGTGGATCTGATACTTTAGACTGGATTATGGACTCTGGTGCCACACATCATCTGTGTGGTGATCGAGGTCTACTTACAGCCTACCGACAGGTTCCTCCAGGTCGTACTGTGGTTAATGCTAATGGAACAAACTCCCCAATTATTGGTCAGGAGGAGAATAGACTAACACCTTCTATGACCTCAAGAATGTGCTGCATGCACCTGATTTTTCTATGAAATTGTTGTCCAGTAGCCAACATGAACAAATCAAACAGTGAATCTAATCTTCTCATTGCATTCAAATCGCATCCAGATCAATGTCCAACATTTGGACTAAGATTGGATTATTAATCTATTGAGAGGAGTTACTAAAATCCAAACCTGTTTCATCACTCCATCAGAATGGAAGTGTCATAGTTATACAATAGTTTATGATCACATCACCCTCGAGTAATCCTAATACCCCTACATCTTGCATACTGAAAGACCTAGAATAAATCCGAAATTTTGTATCATATTTAGACTATCGTATTCAGGGTTTTATCATTAAGTTTCTCAATTAGTCATTGAGAGTTGGTATCGATGATATGCTTTCCAAAAGCATATGTCACACATACAAACTCTGGTCAAGCTTCCAAATCAACACGATCATGCGTGGAATTTAATCGTCCCAATACCTTATGAGTGAGCTCATGTATTTTGATTCAATAGTTAACCTGTATGATCCCTTCGAGATATCATATTACTCCTATGCCCTCGTATGCACACCACCTCGTCGGTGTATAGAACTTGATTAAGTCATCAACCTAATGCTCTGCCTAATGTACATACTCATACATATAGCAATGCATCTTTCTTTAGTGAGAGGATACGCGCCTATATCGTGACAACATACGACATAGGTCTTAGTTATCTCGATCTCATTAAGTCAACTCTTTGACCTAACTTATCTGACACCTCTGAATCTCTTTTTATATGCAGAGGACCCGCATCAAAAGGTTGGTCAGCTATCAGCCTATAGAGAAAGATTGTCATCTCCTTCTCATGCTATAGATCATCTCTTAACAATCATGTGACGATGCTTGAGAGGCCTCAATCTAACTCTTTAGATAATACAATCACCAGCCTCTATGATTCAACCATTGAATAAACAATTGTACGATCATTGAAATGATCATGGTATATGACCTTAATTATACAAAGAGACCTTATAAGTGCATTCATTTATTTAGTCTCAGACAATGAGTGAAATAAATCAATAACCTTTATTGATATATCAAACATCACAATAACATTTATTGTAGAGATAGTTTTCCTCTAGCTCAGATGGCTAATATGAGCATATCTTACTGTATTCTCATGATGAGAATGAGCATTAGTTTCACCTTTACATTTGTTTACAGATACCCAAAGAATATCAACTATATTTGTACAAGTGTGAATTTTGGCTAACATAGGTGGCATTTCTTGGACAGGTGATTTCTTGTACAGGGATAACAATTGACCCCATGAAGATAGAGGCAAATTTATCTTGGAGAAGCCAAAGTCAGTGACAGAGGTTCGTAGTTTTTTTGGCCTCATTGGGTACTACCAATGTTTTGTCATGAGGTTTTCTCAGTTGACCCTAACTTTCACTTGGTTGATGCAAAAGAACGTGTCATTTGTCTGGACCAAAAAATGGGAGCTGAGTTTCTGCACGCTTAAATAACATTTAACTACTGCATCCATCTTAACATTCCTTCTGGTACTTTGGATTTTACCATATACACAGATACATCAAAAGAAGAATTAGGCAGCATACTGATGAAGTATGGATAGGTTGTGGTGTATGTGTCTCGACAGTTGAAGAACGATGAGCGAAACTACCCTACCCATGAGTTGGAGTTAGCAATTATCTTCGTACGGAAGGTATGGCACCATTACTTATACAAGGTTACATTTAAGATATTTGTAGATCATAAAAGCCTCAAGTACATCTTTGATCAACAAGAGATGAATATGAGACAAAGGAGATAGATGGAGTTACTGAAAGACTATGATTGCATTATCCCTTACCATACTGGTAAAGGGAATGTTAGGTTCTTTTAATAGACGGACACATACAGAGGGATTAACAACTTGGTTACAAACTCACGATATACTCCGGACACTTAATGAGCGGCATCCACTTGAGGGTACATCCTATGTAGTTACTATACTGACAAAGAACAATGAATTTTGGGATCGTATTGTGCAAGGTTACTATATTAACAAAGTACAATGAATTATGGGATCCTATTATGCAAGGTTAATAGTCATACCTCATATTACATGACTAACATCATCGATGTCTAAAGAATGAGTACAATGGATTTATATTTTACAAATCTATCCTTTGGATTCAGATCGCATTTGTACCCTAGGTAATAAGGAACTGAGGAGAGATATCCTATATGAGGCACATGGTTTGGAACTTTTTATTCATTCAAACAACACCAAGATGTACCGAAATGGATTTCATGACATCATTGCTACGCACTCTAGGTCACCAAGTTACGATCTAGGTGATTGTTGGTTTGTTAAGCAAGTCATCCCATTTCATTCCAGTCAACATGACTTGCACACCGGCATAGTTTGACATGTTATACATTAAACACATCATTCATTTGCATGGTATCCCCAAGTATTTGATAATTAATAAAGACTCGTGCTTCACTTCACATTGCTATAGGAGTGTTAACGAGAGCTCTAAGTATTAAGTTACGTCTCAGTTTGAACATATCATCCACATACAGATGGGAATTCTGAGAAGACTATTCAAACACTTGAGGATGTACTTCGGATTTGTGATTTGGAGTGGAAGGTATCTTGGAAGGATTGCCCTACATTAGTGGAGTTCACATATAAAAACAACTATCATGGCAGCATCGACATGACTCCTTTCAAGGCCCTTTATAAGAAAAGATGCACTACACCTTAGTGTTAGCAGTAGGTGGGAGACAATGTTATTTACACCACTAAGATCACTGAGGAGATAACTAGAGCTGTAGAAACAAGGCAGAGTTGCTGACTCTGCAGAGCCGTCAAACGAGATATAACGATAAACGACATTGTGACTTCGACTTTGAGGTTGGGGATTTTGTATTCTTGAGATATCCCTAATGAAGTTCATTCAGAGATTGGATACCAAGGGCAAGTTGGCGCCTCGATAACTCGATTTATTAGAATGTTTGAGATGCTGACTACTGGGAAGGTGGCATATAGAGTTGTTCTTTCCCCAGTTCATGATGTAATTCATGTATTCAACTTACTCATGTACATTAGGGATTCCAGACATATGAATCCTATGAGGACATGTCGTTGAGTTGAATAGTTCCTTTACTGAGGCACTCATACAGATAAGGAACCGTGAGGTCAAGAGGTTGCGAAGGAGATTCCGTTGGTTAAAGTTCTTTGGTAGAGCCAGAAAGCTGAGGTTATGTAGGAGCATGAGGTAAACACGAGGAGAAGTACTCTCATCTATTCATAGGTAGGGAATTGAAAACCTAGTTTATTCCTCTTTGAGATTTTTATGGGTTTCAGTTTCTTTAAGATTTTCATGGCTCATTCTTTTGAGATTTTTATACCATGAGGTCGGGGTCGTGTTGGATCTTACAATTAAGTCTCGAGCACGAGAGTTCCTTTGTGATTTTTATAATATGAGATCCTAAATTATCAAAATTCACTAAATCATAATTCCCGACCTAATGAAGTATCCAAATTGAATAAACGAGAATTCCATCTTGTATTAATCTTTGAGATCTTTCCAACGAGCTCAAGAACATCGAAAATGGATATTTTATGCAAAGGTGACGCATGAAATAAGGCAGTTTATGGCTTTTGGGATCGGAACTAATCTCAAGCCCAAGCCTATATAAGGCCAAAGGGGTCCAAACACTTATCCACACCGCCAAGCCTTCGTCAAGGACTCTCTGGAGTTCCGTTGTCGATGACTGATTTCAGATGTATGATCGATGAGCTAAGGGCGTCAACACGAAGAGGATCGCAAGGTCCACTCATATCTCGTGTGTGTTTCACGTGAAGCACTTCAAAAACACCATTTGTAGGGTAAATAAAGAATTCAGGGGAGCACCCCTGAAGGTATGGGTTTTTAACATTCCGCATTGTTGTTGGACCAAAAAATCTTTATATATTGCACGCGTAATGATTTGATTTCAGACTTGGTCATTTTGGATGCATACAAGTCGAGTTTCCAAACTATATTGTATGATGTTTTGTACAGTTCTGTGTGATCCACGTATCGCATGTAGATAAAGATTTTATCCCTACGATTTCAGTGGACCAAGGATCACATGCATGTGCTTGGATCGAAATTTGAGTAGTTTCATGTGAGATTTGTTTTGGGAGGATCAATTTTATGTGACATGTTTAAGGCAATTACAAGATATCTGGGTACCGCATGTCGAAAAAAAATATACTTCTATGATATAGGCGAGATGAGGATCACGTACTTGAATTGAAAATCTGAGAACTTTCACATGAGGAGTGTTTTAGGAGTATCTAGTTATCGTGGCATGTTCGGGATGGTTCCAAAGATTTGGGTATCGCATGTCGATAATAATTATACCATTGTGATGTAAGAGAGATGAGGTTCACATGCACATTCTCGGATTAAACTAAGTGGTTTCATTCGAGATGTATTTTTACATTTTTTTCATATTGTATTTCGAATTTCAATAGCGGTTTTCGAGCTATTTGACCTTCGTATCGCAACAAAGTTTTTAATGCATAGTACCGATCTATTGAATGGAATAAAAAGTGTTAATTAGATGAATACATTGAATATTTACTTGTAAGTTTCTGATCATCTCCATTAATCAGTAATCTAATTATAGTAAGATCCTATGGAACTGAATCTTAAGTAGTTGAATGAAAATCAATGCTAAATCTAGACCATGACTCAATTAGGAATGAAATGATTAGTAAATGAAATCATGTTATCATCTGTCTCCAGATCTAAATGCTTGGTGACTACAGTGATTATATGATACCTTATTTGTACCATAGTCGTGATTTTTCCCACATGCTTGGTGCTTTGGTTATCTCCATAATTGAGGATCTTTTCTTGTGTTGAGGGTGGTGCTACGTATCTCATGTCTTAAGGTTGTTTCTCACAGTATAGTTTTCCCATAATGCATGGGTAGTTGGATATAGTGATCGTAAGGGATGGGCATGCACCCTTGGGTCCCCATGTGGACTTGAAGGCCTCGACCCCAGTTCCTTGCGAGGTTTGGAAGATAAGTAGGTCCGCATGTTTCTCAAGAGTTGACTGATGAACATTCGAGGATGCGTGACAATTAGTTTTGTATTTGCTTTCAATCATATGATTAACATGAGTTGCTAATAAGAGATGATTACTTGAGTTAGTTACTCATAAGTGGTTTCATGAAGGGAGTTCAGAAATGTGGGTAGCGGAGGTGTTCTACCAATTTGCCCCATGCTAGGAGAAAAACAGAAGGTAATCGTTGATTTTCCGACTATAGCGAGTGCGGTGAATTATATCCTAATTTCTATATCCATACTTGAGATGTGCCCACTGTTGAGGACTTCTACCAAAAATTAAAGAGATAATAACTTAGGTTAGAGTTCACTAGTAGAGTTCACTTAAAAGAGAGTTTTTATATTTCTTGTATACTTGTTTATTTTCTCTTCTAATTTCAGTTATTGTCGTTACCACCACTAGCTTACCATAGAATAAATCTGTATTGAAAATTTGCTCATAACGTACCCATCTTTTGTGTGATCCAACATGTTCTCTGGACCCACCGCTACAGTAGTGAGCAGCCTAGTTGCATTTAGGAGTTGTCAGGTTTAACTGCACCAGATAGGATGCATATTACATTTTGGTAGTTTTATTTGTATCGTTTCTGCTTCTGCTTACTTGTGTTTACTTGAGAGAGACATTTATAAGAAATGTAATTTGTCATACTCTGATGGCCTATTTGTAGCAGTGGACATGGTTATTGTTATATTTGTTTATATAACCATGAGAAAAGAATGCAGAATAGTTACTTCCTTTTGCTTTTCTTAAGTTGGAGTATGTTTAGTATGAGTCACTTATGTGGGAGATGGGTCCAGGATCCATTTACCTCATCCACTTGTTTACTCCCACATCTACCAATTGTGAGATGTGGAGACTTAGTGAGGGCTATATTTTTTAAAAAAAAGGTACGGGTGAACCCTCCCTTTTGGGGGTCACCGCCAAGAGAGTTATATTAAAAAAAATTATAGTACAAGATCGAATATTAACGCAAGAGCCAGAAATTGTAAAGCGTATTACAGTGAGCCACCACTTTTTCAAAGTAAAACCTTTGATTGTTGATCTGCCCCAACCAAATGGCCCAGAGAGCCACAAAGCCTTCGAGCAATCGTCCGTAGAGTTTGTGCCCATCGACTGGATGGATGTCCAAAAAAACAACGACGCCTCGCTTACCACCCAAGCCATTCGCATCTCTCTCCAGACACGTTGAGAGTCGGGGCAGTTGAAGAAGACATGGTCTGAATCCACGGTGAGGGCTATATAAGAAGCCCCTCACGCTCTATATCCACTGAGAAAGTGCGATGCATAAATCAGCCCTTAGAGGCATTCTCCCGTGGTTTCATCCCATTCCTTAATGAGTAGGGTTCCACGTTAAAATTTCGTCTCTTCAATATTCTTTACCTTTTATTTTTGATATGCTTCCGCATCATATTTTCTAACATGGTATAAGAGCGGGTCGATTCTTGAGGATTATTTTATATTTATGATTTATTCGAGATTTGAGTTTCTATGATTTATTTGAGATCTGTTCAAGAGTTTTAGGTTTTCGACCCTAATCTGTTCGGTTCTACCGTTGCGACAATCTCTAGAGAGATGCTGACAGATTCATGCTTGAATCATAACCCCAATCAGGGTATGTAGCATCTTAGCGTTCATCTTCCTCGATCCAAATATATTGTCGCATCAGAAGCAATCACAACTACAGGAATCACAACTCTAGGAACCACCAAAAGGGGGATCTCCATACCTCTCTAGGCACCTCCTCCTCGCATGGTGCATCACGTGTGGTCCTCTAGGCAGTGCCGCACAGCGTACAAGGCTGCCAAAGCGGCATCTCCTCCCATAGGTGCCCACTTTCAGCGATAATGGTGCCTCTCCAGATCTAGGTGCATCTCCCTCAACGTCGCCCCTCCTCTTTGTGCAAGATCTCCATCCACGAGCAAGATCTGAAGAGCCCAGCGAAGACAACCTCCACTCCTCACCGTCCATTACCGCACCTTTCGACCTGAAGTCGGCAGCTGCTGCTACAGCAGCCCACTCCGTAGAGTCCTAGACGGTGCAGCATCATCATGCGTACCACGCACGCACTCCTAGGCGGTAGTGGTCGCCTACCACGAGCAGCTCCACATGGCACCATCTCTTATGTTTCAAGCACCCGACAACTCTTCTTTAGGTGACCCTCCTCTTTAGATTGTCCCTCCCCCACTCTAGGAGGAGGCACCTCCCCGAGCAGCGCAACAGAAGTGTGGCGGCGCCCTCGAGCTCCAACGGCACCCTCCTCCATGCTAGCCTCTAGAGTCTCCAGGTCGCACTCCCCAAGACTTGCAGGGGGCAGCACCTGCCTTCCCAACCCGGCTCTAGGAGGAGGCTCCTCCCGCTCGCACCCCCGTGCAAACCTCCAGCATTAGGCAGCATCTCCACCCTAAGAGTAGGCGGCGAAAATCCAATGCAGTGTTGCACCCAAGTCCAAGTGGCAAGGGCTGCTTCTCCTCTCCCCAGCAAGCGATGGAGAGATCCAGGCGGCCCTCCGAGCCGTGCCATATGCAGCCACATCTTGGGCAGTGGCAGTGGTAACCAAGGTTTTAAAAATCGGACTGGACATTGAACCGGTCAATCTTTGTTTTGGTCCAAGCGGGTCGGACCGGTGATGATGTCAGCATGACATCATCATTCCTGTAGAATACAAAAAAACCAGACCGGGCTTAATTTACTGGTCAGACCGGTTGAACCAGTTTTTTGAACCAATAAAATCGGATACATATATGTAAGTATGTATTTATATATCAATGAAATAGTCATTTAAAATATAAATCTTTCAATAGAATAACATGATTTCCTCTTTCAAGTAAAACTCTACAAAAATTAGTCACACTTTCTAGAATTATATATGAATATAATACTGTAATCATTTTATTTATAGGTACTTCTAGAAAATTACTCTAAGTATTGGTACAATGTATATTCCAAAAAAGAGGGGGACATAACTTATATAAGGGCTCAAGTGATAAAAATCCCATTATTTTATTATTTAATCTTTATTTTTTGAAAATTTACCAAATCATCAAAACTGGGTCAATTCGGTTCAACCTAGTCCGACCATTCGGGTCAACCTGGTTCGGGTCAACCAGGTCCGACCACCTGTTGAAACCAGTTTTTTATTTTTTATTTTTTTTGAAGTTAATTACACAGAATAGGCCGGACCAACCAGGTCGGAGCCGGTTCATGGTCCAACCGATCCGACCGGTCGGTCCGGTCCGGTTTTTTAAACCTTGGCGGTGACGAAGAAGACCCCTACCGAGGGGAAGGTTGCTTCGAGTGGGAACCCTAGATTAAAAAATAAAAGGGGAAGAGCCCAAGCGGGCCTCCTTCCCTAAAAAATGGAGAGGGTATTTTTATTGTAAGGCCCCAGGTGGGCTGAGAAAAAATATGAAGAAAAAAAAAGAAAAGAAAGAGAGAGAGATAGCAAGTTGTTGCCCAGTGTTTGGTCCATTATCTTTAGGCTCAAGTGGACCAAGTTTCTTTGTTTAAAAAAAGAGAGACGCGTACAAAAAACGTACGTTAAAAAATTGGAAAAAATGGTAAGCCATAAAAAATGAGAAAAATGAAATAGCTTATTAAAAATGATTCAAAAAATGCGAGATCAAAAGCTGTAAAAAATGAAAATGAACATCTTATTTGAAATAAAAATGTGACGGCTATTAAAAAATTTAGAAATAGTCGAGATAAAATTGCAAGAAAAGCCGAAAAAATTGAGATTGGCTAAGTAATTCATGTGTTCTTTTTTCCCCATGTTATTGTCTTCTCCCAACTTTGTCGAGGTCAGTGATTTCCGATAAGTATGAGAGAAAGGGGGAGTATTGTGTAGAGTCACAGGTTGGATCCAGATATCAGATTCTTTATAGTCTAGACCAATCAAATTTCAAACTCTACAATGCAGATGTTCAGACTCAATGATTGGTTATGAATCCTTTTTTGATGCGCACATGTATGCCATCATTGTTTGTGGTCCCCATTTTTTGTGATTTGTCAGAGTTTTTATGTGATCCATAGGGACTCCAGAGTAGAGATCCCATTTCCTATGCCAAGTGAGTTAGGGTTTTCATGTGGTTTCATAAGGACTACAGAATAGAGACCACATTCTCTGAGCCAAAATGGAGAGACCCGGTTCTCCGATGAAGAGAGTTCTTCGGACTCCATTCTCCAACGGCTGTGGACTCTGACGAGTATTACACTCCACAGCTTTTCAATTCGACCCTTTCAAAAATGGAGCAGTTGTCCACATGTTGTGGCAGACTAGAGTACTCCGATAAGGAGACTCATTTTCAGTTGCAGTGACTATGACAGACACAGTACATATCACATGCTCTCCTATGAGGAGATTCAGTTCGACTCACACTCCAGTATGTTTGTCCTCCTCACATGCATGACATGAGAAGCAACATCCTCGACACCAGCTAACAATAGTGTGTGTTGAGTTATATTGTTTGTAGTGTCATGTAGCGTGAGTCGTGATTTCTTTCTATTTGTCCAAGCTGAATTGCATGCTCCAGCTTGAGGGGAGTGTTGCGGGATCCATTTATCACATCCAATTGTTTAGTTTCACATCTACCAGTTGTGAGATGTGGAGACTCGGTGAGGACTATATAAGAAGCACCTCACCCTTTGTATCCAGTGAGAAAGTGCAATGCATAAATAAGCCCTTTGAGGAGTTCTCCTGTGCTTTCATCCCGCTCCTTAGGAAGTAGGGTTACACGTTAAAATCTCGCGTTCTCAATGTTATGCTTCCACATTATATTTTCTAACAGCTTATTCTCCAACTTATTTGCTTGTGAGTTGGTTGTTGAGTATTGAGGTCTTGGAGGGTGTCGCATTCATAGCTTCGGAGTCCATAATAGGTGAGGTAAATTACTTGGACCAATCCCTGATATGGAATATGTAATGAGAAGAAATGGAATTTTATAGTATAATAAGTTTTGCTAAACTAACATACTTGTTTACTTTTCTCTTTGTTACTTAGCACTCGCTAACCTCTGTCCACTGATTTATGAAAACCCAATAAGCATCAATGAACCATTGTTAGGACTTTACCAAACAAGTTAGCGAACCAACAATACTTGCCTATTGCCTAACGTAGTTAGTAGTTCTTTCATGTTGTCTCATTTCATCTTAACATACATGTAAAAGAATATAGTGAAACAGATTGCTACGTAAACTTTATTTTGTAAATGAAAAACCGAGAGATATTTCACTATAGCATTTTTATTGTAGTCTATTTCTAAATCTTAACCATTAGTATTGGATAAACTTATGGTTTAGTAAGCACATCTGATAGGGGGAAGGATCTTACGACCCAGAATTGAGGTTGGGTAGATTGATTATTAGAGCCCAGTTATTCCAATAGCTTATTCAATAATTCATGGCTATTCAAGCTATTCAGAAACTATAGATATATTAAATCATCCGATCTTAATAACTAACTACAAAAGTATTACTATTCACAAATAAATGCCGTTAATGTACTACTAGATAGAGTAAGAACTAATCAATTGCCTTGATTCATCTGAGGATCATGGTAGATCAAGATTTAGATAGGTGTATGGCTACAATGATGAAATGCTCCAATAGATGTGGCCAAGGCATGTATTAGAGTATAGACTCAATGCGCGTGCTAAGAGACTCGACGCATCTAAACCTGTGGATGCTAGAGTCGAGGGTTCTATTCACACTGTTGAAAAAGAATCTAGCTACCATCCCTTCATTGAATATGTTCCTATATGATTTTAAGTAAAATGGAGAAGTCCCATCTTACACAACAAAAAAATTTACTTGACTCCCACCGCAAGGGTAAAACTCTACAATATAAAGGTATAGAGACACTTGTTAAGGCAGAACCATAGATGGATGAATTTAGCATTCCTGAGATGGATTTGTTGGAAAAGTATCATGCATTCATTGATTGCTTCCAATAGATAATAACAATTCAACTTCCTCTGTGTAATTCCATTTCAGTGGAAATACGTCAAATGATGAAGTGATATACAACTTTGTTATGAAGGCACAACGATTGTTGTTGTAGGGATGAAAATGCCACTTAGACTATGTATATATCACCATAGAAAAGGAGCGAATGATAAAAGTTGTGCCTATAATTTGTGAGCTTCATGATGTATTTCCAGATAAACTACCTGGGTTACCACCTAGGTGAAAGATTGAATTCGAAATCACTCTTGTACCTGATACTCAACCAATATCTATTATGTCATATCATTTGACTAGCTGAGTTACAAGAATTGAAGGTGCAACTACAAGAACTCTTGGATAAATGGTTCATTCTCCATAGTATTTTATCATTGGGTTCATTAGTGCCTTTTGTGTGTAAGAAAGATGTGTCCCTACAATTATTCATTGACTATAAACAATTAAATAAAAGGAAAATAAAGAATTGTTATCCTTTAGCATGAACAAACAATCTCGTTGACCAATTATGAGGTTCTACTTTATATGCCAAGATCAATCTACAATCTATATACCATCAATGGAGGATCAAAGACAGAAATATATTTTACAAGATCTAAGCTATGTCTTTTGGACTTTTTAATGCACCAACAACTTTTGGGCATTAAAACACGTGCTCTCCGCCATACCAGTGTAAAGACTTGTGGGATGGAAGGCTTTTACCTTGTCGAAAGGCGGGAAATTAGTCCTATTAAATACACGTTTTCTCCGCCATACCAGTATTCTTCTTCTCAACCAAATGGTTACCGGAGGGTGTAAGAAAGAGGATCGAAGCTTTGATGAGGGTGTTCTTCTGGTCGGATGGAAAGTAGCAGGGGCCAGGGATGCACCTGATCAGCTGGGAGGAGATGTCTAGAGGACGCGAGGATGGGGGCATGGGAATCCGAGATGTAGGGAACATGAACACGGTGCTCCTCGCGAAGTGTGTTCTCTGCATTTGGGGGCGTTGTCTTCTCTAGTGGCGAGGTTGCTGAGGAGTATTTATCAGGTCACGGGCCAGTTTGATAGTGGGCGAACACGGTTTGAGTCCCCACTCTGGAGAGGGATTCGTGAGGTCCTTCCTCGGCTCAGAAACAGGGTTTTTTGCAAGATCGGCGATGGCAACCTCCTTCATTTCTGGATGGACGATTGGACTGGGGAGGGTAAGCTGGAGGATCATTTCCCTCGGTTGTTTGCTCTTACGCATCTCAAGGAGGCAACTTTGGCCCAGACGGTGGTGTCGAATTCGTGGATTCCGGGGTTCAGAGCGATTATGTTTGAACGACGCATGTAAGAGTTCCTGAAAATGCAAGCATAATACCTCAGACGGAGGTGCTAACCACGGGCAGAGATCGCTTCTCATGGACGCAAAAGGTTTTCGGTCAAAAGAGCATACGAGGAATTCAACAAGCGGGCGCAGGAGCAGGATTGGGAGGTGAAAGAGGACACCAAAATAATATGGGCAAGAAAGATCCCGAGCAGGGTCAAAATTTTCCTTAGGTGCCTTAGAAGAGGTCGCCTTTTATACAAAAGTCGCAGGGGAAGACTGTTAGCTAAACCCGATACTCGTTGCAATAGGTGTGATGAGGCTGAGGAAGACTCAAACCATCTTTTCTTGGGTTGTTCAATCTCGTCTAGGTCTGGAGTGAATTGGGGATCTCAGGGGTCCGCATAGATGATCTCTCCACATTCTGGGAGTCTGTTCGCCGGTTGGGGGGATCCAAGGACGACTGCTCGTGGCCTTTTGCCGTGCTTTGGGCCATTTGGCTCGGACGAAATGATGTAACTTTTAAGGCTCATAGATGTTACTGGGAAAATGTAGCCACTCATTGCACCGTGCTCTAAAATTTCTGGCTAATGTGGTGAAGTAAACTTGCTAATTGAGTTAATATTAAAAAGACGGTGACCCCATGTTGGGGGATCACCCACTCTTTCCTAAAAAAAACAACCTTTATGCATTTTATGAATAGAGTATTCAGTCAGCTCCCTAGATCACTTTGTGGCAGTATTTATTAAAGATGTACTTATATAATTTAAGGATAAGAAACATCTTGAAAATCATCTCCGACAAGCACTTGAGACATTATGGAAGAAACAAGTTATATGCCAAGTATTACAAATGTGATATTTGATTAACTGGAGTGGCCTTCTAGGCCATGTTATTTCTGGGGCATGTATATACGTAGATCCTGCAAAGATTAGTATTGTGGTGAGTTGGGAACGTCTCAAGACTATAACAAAAATACGATCATTTCTAGGTCGAGCCATGTATTATAGAAGGTTCGTGAAGGATTTTTCATGAATATCCTTGGCTATAACTAGGTTGACTAAGAAAGAGGTATCATTTATATGGTTTAATACTAATAAAATCAGTTTTCAAGGGAATACTTAACAACTGCATCTATTCTTACCTTACCCTCCAGTACCAAGGGCTTTACTACATACACATATGCATCCAAGGAAGAACTTAGAGAAGTTGTTATGCAACATGAAAAGGGATTCATTGTATTATGATAATTGAAAACAAATGAGCTACCCAGAACATTACATGATAGGTGAAAACAAATGAGCTACCCAATACATTACCCTGAGCTTGCTGCAATTGTATTTTCTTTCAAGATTATGATATCACCTCTGATATTTTTCACTAATCATAAGAGTTTGAAATATTTGTTTGACCAAAAAGAGATCAACATGAGAAAGAGATGATGGATAGAACTAATTATTGAAGGTCTGTAATTGCACAATCTCTTACAATCCTAGTAAGAGAAATGTGGTGGCAGATGTCCTCAGTTGAAGAACTTACTCCTCAAGGATGGTAACTGCAATTCAATTTTAAGGTGCATTGTAGGCATTACGTGAATGGAAACATTTTCTATAATAATACAGAAATCATAATTATTCCTCATCGATATTAACCAGATATTTTGGGTGAGAATAGAGAAAGGTCATAAAGATGATCCACTTTCAAAGGACTTGAGACAACAAGCAGAAAGGATTGCAATTAAGGGATTTCATATATAGGATGGTTTATTATATAACTGTCAACGAGAGTGTGCGCTAGACATGCTTGAATTGTAAAAAAATGTCATATGAGAAGCACATTGTTCAAGATTACCAAATTCATCCGAGAATTACAATGATGTATAAAGACCTTCATTCATATTTTTTGTTGGTCCATAATGAAGAAGGATGTTACCGAGTTTGTAAAATCTTGCTTTACCTATCAATAGGTAAAGGTTTCCCACAAATAACCAATAGCATTGTTGCAACCTCTCCTTATTCTTGAATGGAAATGGGATAGCATTTCCATGGATTTCATTACTGGCCTACCATAGATTACATGTGGCAAACACAACATCTAGGTGATAGTAGATCGATCGACTAAGGTGGCACATTTTATAACAATCAACTTAACTTCCACCTAGATCAGCTTGGTAAACTATACAGAACACATGTGGTCCATCTCTATGTTATCCCAAAGGAGGTAATTTCTGATCGAGATTTCACGTTATTGGGATAATTTTATGAAAGCATTAAGCATACTTCTTTCGATGATTACGACCTGGCACTATCAAATAGATGTTCAATTAGAGCATGTACCAATTAGATCTTAGAATATGTTGCGGGCATGTGCCTTAATGTGAAAGGGATTGTGCATTAAGCATTTACCTCGTATAGAATTAAGTAAAACAACAATCATGGCATCAAATTTAGCAAATTTCGGACGAATTTCGATTTTAACGAGTGACCAAATTTTAACCAAAATAGCCCACTTTTGTGCCTTAAGGAGGGTTGATAGAAGAAAATGTAACTGAATTGGTCAAATTTTCGATATAATTTCGACCAAATTTCGGCTGAAATGTTACTTCTACCGGTCAACGATATGGTAACCTAAACTTGTATTTAAGGCCCTGACAACGGTTACCAGGCACTACATGGACGTAAGTACACTACTTCTATGGGTTGTCAAGAGGTTGGAATGAAGAACCTCTATGACTACGGTAGATTAAAGGAGACACGAGAAGTTGTATAGCTTGCTCGAAAAGACTTATAATTGTTAAGAGTAGCTAGAAAAATTATAGTGACACTAGGCGAAGGGACCTAGAGTTTGATGTTGGACATTTTGTCTTCTTGATGGTCTCCCTTATGAAGGGAATGCAAAGGTTTAGCTTGCGAGGAAAGCTGGCACCCAAGTTTATAGGCCTCTTTGAAATTATCAAGCAATTCAGTAAAGTTACATATATGCTTGCATTACCTCATCATCGTTCTGCAATACATGATGTATTTCATGTATTAAATCTGAGAAAGTATGTTAGGGATCCGGAGCATGTTATAAGTTATAATGATCTACAATTTGTGCCAAACCTAACATATACAGAAACTATAGTGCAAATACTAGATAAAGATATAAATAGGTTGAGAAATAAAGGGGTGCCTTTGATCAAGGTGTTGTGGCATAGTCAAGATTTCAAAGAAGCTACATTGGAACTTGAGGTGAATATGAGAAAGAAATATCCTAGATAATACCATGTATGGAGTTGTATACACTTGGCTATAAATGAAAATGAATCTCATTCTCTTTAAGTTTCTATGGCTCTCATCCTCTTTAAGGATTTTATGCTTCTACTTCCAAGTCTTGAGGAAGAGACTTTCTTTAAGGTTTTTATAATTGTAATACCTTGAAAATCAATTTCCTCATATACTACCTTGAATAATGTTATTGAATTTGAGTTGATGAGATGAATCCAATTGAATTCCTTTCATGTCAATCTGTGATCATTACAAATTGTTAGGAATTTTGGAAGAAATGAAGGTTGACGTCAGTTAAGCTATCATTAACTCTTAATCATCATCATTAGACCTAATTAACTGTGATTAAGAAGGCTAATGATAATTAAGGATACTGATCATAATTGATTGACATTAATCATAGATTAGAATACATAAATCGTAATTTAGGAAAATTAGTCATCATTAGCGCTAATTAAGCATCATTAGCAAAGTCACAAGCTTCGATATAGACATGGGCAAAACCATGAGCTGGATAGCCCATAATTTTGGCAAAGACAAGGCAACTGAGTAGGATTGTCCTACGCGATAGGCAAACAATGGTTCATCGGTCACACTAACTAGGCATTGACTGAATAACACATAGGTAAGGCGGAGACCTATAAATACCCCCTCCCTACTCCTTCATGCTCTATAATTCCATTCTATAAACTACCACCCAGGGCTAGGGTTGAGAGAATGAGAGAAGGTAAGGGAGGTGGGGAAGAAGTGCTAGCGGAATATTATCGGGAAGGAGAGGAGAAGGAAGACGGTGCGCTCCTTTCCTCGACGGCTTCGAATAAGAGGTAAGGAGATCTAACTTAACCTAGGGTTTCAAGTTATTTTCAAGTTATTTTTATTGGATTTAATGTATTTGTGGCAGTTGCGCAAGATTTTACATTTTGGAGAGAGAAATCTCTTGGAACACATAATAGTAAAAGAAAATATGGATAAATATACTCCATATGTATATTTACTACGACACTTAAAAGGCAAGAAAGTTAAATATTCATATATGATAATATATACGGGATCAAATTACTGACAACATAGTATGTTCTACGATAAAGATGAATTGGAATAGATACTACAGGTTGGACATGCAACCTATAGGTTTGCCAGAAGAAATCCATATGGCATGACAAACCTACGTAGTATACGGTTGCCCAGATATGTTGAGCTTATGAAATATTTGTAATTCATGGTACTCGACTGCCATCAAATGGATTGCATGATTGAGGATGTAGTTGTATCATGTGGAGGTACAAGGTAGGTCATTATATCATTTATTTTAAGCCACTAGCAAAGACTATTAAATGTTCATTTACATGTGGTTTTAAGCAACTGGGTCCTCGATGATGGTGCACATCCTTATTAGACGGGATGAGGGTCTAAAAAACTTAAATAATGAAATAACAGAAATTGTCAAGGTAGTATTGGAGGATTAGTTGAGATGATTTGCACTGACATAAGTTCATCAGATATGCAGCATCCAATCTTGTAGTGTTCACAGTTTAAGATTCTGTGATAAGTGAGGTAAATCACCTGGACTAATCTTCGATATGGAATAGAAGGAATACGACAATGTAATAGAAGAAATGGAAACTTTCTAATATTATAAGTTTTGATAAATTATCCTACTTGTTTATTTTTATCGTATTCATTACTAACCGATCCCTAACCTCTATCCTATGATTTTTGAGTTCTAATATGCATCGGTAAGCCATTGCAAGTATTTTAGCCAGCTAGCCAACCGCCAGTAGTTGCCTATAGTCTAAGGTATTTAGTAGTTCTTTAATATTATTTCCTTTCAGCTTAATGTACATGTAAAAGAATATAATTGGACAGTTTACTATGCAAACTTTATGTTTAGAATGGAAAGTTGTTAGATGCTTTTTAAATAGCATGTTTCTTGCAGTCTATTTCTGAATGTTAGTCGTTATCATTGTATGAAGTTATTGCTGAGTAACTAGATTATGCTACTAATCTCATCCCACACATCATACATGTATATCTTATTCTCAAGTTCTTACTCCTGGAGGTTGTGTTAATTCAATTGTCCTTTGACAAACATCAAGAAGATTAGTAACCAGTGATGTACATGATCTCATCCAACTTGATGATCTAACCGAAGGGTGTGTTTTTCAAGATACTCATCTACATTGTCGTCAATGTCACCTCTGATTTTGAACTTTGAGACATCTCTCATGCGGCAAAATCTCATACAAAATCAAAACTGCTTCGGTAAACCTAGTAAATGATGTATTTCCAGTGACCTAGAGATTAGTTGTTGATTGCTAGTGTTGTGATGATGATGATGAATTTAAGGTTGGAAGTCTAAAACCCAATAAAGCTAGACTATGACTTCTCTAGAGTGATGGTGTTAAAGCTGACTCTGATATCACTAGTGGCTACAGGTGCAAGGTGCTAAGATTGAAGACATTGGTGCATGAGGTATTAAAACCTAGCGATAGAGGTGCTGGTTTTTACAAATATAGAAATCATTAAAACCGTAGATTCATAGGTTAACACAAAGATGGTGGTTTATGGTAGTATGAGAGATTATAGGATGATGGTAGGTTTCTACATTTTGTGAGTGTGATGAAGATGGTGAAAGCGATAGTATGGTATAGTGTATTTGCAATAGATGTTTGAGATGGTGCAATGGGCGTATGATGGTGATGGAGATGAAGGCAAGGCCAACTGATGTAACCTTTCCATTGAGAAGGGCTTGTGGGGATGGAGGACAAACAAACATAGAGCTTTGGACTATGATAGTTGCTTTTGTACCATATTGAAAGAGAATGGTGTTTAAATTTAGAAGATGAATCTTGCCATTTAGATATAAGAGTATTATAGGGTTAAGGAAAGTATCTACGATTGAAAATAGAAAATTATCCCTGAGAGGTTACAACCCTATGTACTCTTACAGTTAGGTTGGGTCTTGTTGAACATTCGCTCTATGTTAGAACCTCTACTATATGTACTTGAACTAAATAACAAAAGATTAGATCCATGAAGGCCCTTCTCCGGTGGGGGGGGGGGTATTTTAGTTGTCTCAAATTACATTGTATTCTCATGTTTTTGACATTTATATTGCTATGTTTCTATGATTTATAAATCTTTTATTTTTTTATAAAAGAACGTACTTATTAGTGTTGTCCCTTTGTATATGTTGTTGAGGGAAAGGAATTGCTTACATTAGAAGAGACCTTAGCGCTCTCTTATATAAGATAAAAGCATTGGGTTAATTACGTGAGAGGTACTTCAAGAAAATAGAAATAAGAAATAAGTAGAAAGAGATATAAATATCTCAACACTCCCCCTTAAGTTGGAGCATATATGTCTATCATGCTCAGCTTGGAACATCACATCTGAAACGGGCCTCTAGCAAGAGCCTTGGAGAAAATATCAGTTGTCTCATTTCTAGTAGAAACATGGGAGGTGGATATGAGACCCTTGTGGATCATGTCCTTGGTATAATGGCAGTCCATCTCTATATGCTTGGCCCGTTCATGGAATGCGGGATTATTGGAAATAAACATAGCGGCTTGATTGTCACATAAAAGTTGCATAGGAAGAGGAACCTCAACAGCAAGAAAAGTCAAGGCCGATCTGACCCACATCATCTCTAAGCTCCCATGTGCCATGGCCATGTACTCAAATTTTGCACTAGATCTAGCAACCATAGTTTGCTTCTTGTTTTTCCATGATATGAGAGAGCTCCCAATAAAAATAGCGAAGCCAGAAGTATACTTCCTATCTCTAAGACATCTTGAATAATCTACATTTGCACAAGCTTTCACCTCAAGAGGCGTACCTCTGTTGAAGATAAAGACCAGTATCAGGTGAAGTCTTCAAATATCTCAAGATCATATAGACTGCATCCATATGAACCTTCATGGGTTGCTCCATAAACTAACTAACCTTGTTTATTTCAAATGAGATGTCCGGTATGGTAATGATAGCATATAGGATCTTCCCAACAAGCTCTCTGTAACTCCTCTTAACTATCGTCAGTGTCATCATCATATAATCTCATACTCTAATCCATAGGGGTAGTAGCAGGCTTGCACCCTGACATTCATGTTTCTAGTAGAAGATTGCTCACAAACTTTCTCTGGGTTATCACAAAACTACATTGGTTCCTGGCAAACTCTAACCCAAGGAAGTATCGAAGATTACCGAGATCCTTAGTCACAAACTACTAACCTAGGAACTCCTTGGCCTCCTGAATGCTATTATTACCATCACCCATTACAATAATATCATCAACATAAACAAGAATGGCAACAGTACCTCTCTGTGTCCGCTCAACAAAAAGTGAGTGATCTGCAATGGACCGTACAAACCCTTATTGCTTAATAGTGCTCTATCAACTCTGAGACCTTCTGGTACCATGCTCTCGGACTCTGCTTTTGGTCGTAAATCACATTATGGAGCATATACACCTTTTGAGACTCCCCCTCAGCAGCAAACCTAACGGTTGTTGCATATAGACCTCCTTTTGTAGATCGCCATATATAAATGCATTCTTCACATCGAGTTGGTAAAGAGACCAGTCCTATGAAACAACAAGTGATAGAAGAATGGGCAGAGTCAAATGTCTGGCCACTTGAGAGAAGATATCCTAATAGTCCCGCGATAAGTTTGGGTGAACCCACGTGCTACAAGCCTTCCAATGTACCGATCCCCACTACCATATGCATGTTGCTTCACCATAACGATCCATCTGCACCCCACAATAGAGGCACCTGGAGGAGCAGGAACCACAGTCGAGGTACCCTGATAATGTAAAACAACCATCTCCTCTTCCATAGCATGTCGCCAATGACTATCATATACACCCTCCTGATATGATCGAGGGATAGTAACAACAGAGAGTCCCATAACAAACCTCCTCTACTCCTCTGAAAGATGATCCAACAAAACATGCGCAGCTAGAGGATAAATGGCATAGTTATAATGTAGCTTCCTTAAGGCAATTGGAACATCCAGGAAATCAGCATCTCTGTTCTCTGGTATCAACTCCTCGTGTACAATATCCTGTGAAACACTCAAATCTCCAGTGCCATCAGTAGAAACAATGTGATCATTACAAACCTTCGCGCGTGCTGGATGATGGGGAAGGCGCATGAGCAGAGGGGCAAGTAGAAGACCTGCGAACGTAAAGATGTGGTAGGAACTGTGTCAAGGTAAACGGAGGTGAAGGTGGTGGTGGAGGTGGCGATGACTGCGACTAAACATGGGGTGTATATGGTGGAGATAATGGAGGTGGGGGAACAAAAACATCCTTGCTAGAATCAACGTTGGACAACCTACCACCTGTAGAGGAAAAATGCATAATAGACTAAAAAAATATGATGTCGGTACTAACGTAATACTTTCTCCCCATAGGATCAAAACATATGTACCCTTTTTGGGTACGGGAATAACCAAAAAATATGCATTTCACAGCTCTAGGAGAGAGCTTGTCATGGTCAGGAGTAAAATTTTGGACAAATGCCACAGACCTAACCACCCTAGGAGTAAGGGAGAATATATTTTCTCGAGAAACGCAATTAAGAAAGGAAGTTTTTCTCCAAGAATAGTGGAAGGCATGCAGTTCACCAAGTAGTAGGCAGTAAGAACCGCATCACTCCAAAACGAATGAGGAGAACGACTCTGAATCAAAAGGGTCCTCGTGACATCTAGAAGATAACGGTATTTGTGTTCAGCAACACCAATTTGCTATGAAATATAGGCACAAGAAATCTGATGAACAATACCAAGAGATCTGAAAAAATCAGATAATTGTAAAGTGGAAAACTCTAAGTCATTGTCAGTACGAATAAACTTCACATTAGCAGAAAAAATATTCTTAATTTCAATTAGAAAAGATTTAATGACAAAATCCGCTTCAGACTTATGTTTTAACAAGAATACCCAAAATAATCTAGAAAAGTCATCCATAGCAACCATATAGAACTAATGTCCCTGTTGATCAGGAACACGACTAAGACCCCAGATATTAAAATGAAACAACTCAAACGACTGACTACTATGACGACTCTAATGACTCGGAAATGAAGAACGATGGTGCTCCCAAGCTGACATGCCTCACACTTCAAGGTATCACGAGTAGAGATCTGAGAGAGAACATGACATAGCTTCTGTAGAGGAAGATAACCAAAGCAAAAATGCTACATAAAAGGAGAAACAAATTCTAAAGGAAGGGTAACAGGACCAGCAAAGGGAGGTAGACCAAGCCTGTAGAGTCCTCTCTGCTCATGGCCACATACAATCTCCCTGCCCTTGAGTATGTCTTGAAACACAAGAGAAGACAGATCAAATATGGCACGACAAGGTAAATCTTTTTTAATGTGGCTAATAGACAAAAGATTCATCTGAAATGTTTGAGCATGTAAAACTTTTTGCAGACGTATCGAGGGAGTAAGAATAATCTCCCCCTCACCAACAATAGGTAGATGAACCCCATTAGCAATCACTACTGATCTACCAGGAGGGATAGTCTTGTACAAACTAAATTATGCTCGATCGCCACACATATGATGAGATGCTCCAGAGTCCATGATCCAGTCGGTTAAAACTGAACTGCTACAACTTGTAAAAGCATAATAAATACCTACCGAACTAGAGGCTCTGGTAGGAGCTGCGACATCAGAAGGACTTGCAACTAAAGAGGTAGGAGCAGTCATCATCTCTTTTAGTCTAGAAACACTATCATCAAAATGTACATCATGTGTAGGGGCAGAAATAGGTTCTGTCTACTCAGCAACACGGGTAGACGTAGGATACCCATGCTTTAGATAGCATGTCTCCTCAGAATGACCTGAACGGCGGCAATGTGAACATGGGCCACATTGATGTCCTCCTCCTCGACCACGTAGGTCACACCTGTGAAATAGTGAAGTACTCCCTCTGCCACGAGAAGTTGTCATAGCAGAGGAAGGTTGGGCAATTGTCATAGAGGAAGTAGTGATCATGCTCATCCTCTGGTAGACCTCCTCCATTGGAGGTATCATCTCTTTAGTAAGAAGTTGAGTGCGTGTCGCATCGTACTCAAAATCAAGAGATGATAAAAAGACTCCCGTCATAGTGGTACTCCTATATGCCTTATGCTATTCAGTGCTGGCAGTAATAGGCATGAAGCTATGCAGACGCTAAAGCATGCCTCTAAGATGCAAGAAGTGAGCATGAAGAAGTCAACCATTCTGCTTGGTCGAAAAAGTATCATACTGCAATCGTAGAATCTTGCTATCATTCTTTGTCTGCCTATATGTGTCTGCTAAGATGTCCCACATAGCCTTTGTTGAGGGTTGATTGATAATATCGTTAGAAATCTCCATGGTGAGTGTCCCAGAGAGCCAATCTGAGCATAGGCATCATCTCGCTTCTAAGACGCATTAGCTCCAGTCTTGTCCGTCGGCTCTGGATCTGTCAGAATGTGCTCCTTGCTATGGCACTGCATAAGGGTATGAAATTGCATGGACCACAACTCGTAGTTGGTACCATCCATCTTCACCATGGGAACTAGCTCCTTAAGATATCGGACGATAAAAAAACATCACCCTTATTCTCTGACATGGTAAGAAGAACGCTAAAACTCAGAACAAAACTGAGGAGTATACTACCCTGAGTGAGTCTACACAGTGATATGGAGGATTGGTTATACGTGTAGACTTATACAATCAGCCTCATCAATTTTTGGTGTGGTCTAGAGTCGGAAGACATGATTTTATAGGTTGAAATCACGAAAATCGAACCAAAATCAGGTTGTCGGATGAACAGGACTACGAAGGAGCACGAACCGACAGTGGGAGAGGCCGGTTTTGTGGCCTCAGCAACCACTGAGCGGCAACCAGGATGTCTTTAGCCATTGGCCGACAGGGTTGCTGCGGATAGGAGATGCGGTCGATGGGACTGCCGGTGGTGCTTGGGCGTGGGGGGGAGGGGGGAGAGCGCATGTAGGGTTAGGGTTTTGGGGATATGGGAACCTCCGGACTAGGACCATTGCTCAGATACCATGTTGAGGGAAAAGAATTGCTTACATTAGAAGAGATCCCAAGGGCTCTCTTATATATGAGAAAAGCTCTGAGTTAATTACAAGAGAGGTACATCAAGAATATAGAAATAAGAAATAAGTTGCAAGAGATAAATATCTTAACCTATGTCATGGGTGAAAATCTTGCACATGGGAGGAGACGAATCATGTAGAGAAACCATGTCAAAATTTTATTCTTAAAGCATATGGATCGTTATGATCCAGTGGTTTGTCAATTTTTTGGGAAAATAACGACTAACAATTGACTTCGAAGTTTGTTTGAAATGCATCAAAAGCGATAAAGAATGAAAGAGTTGGTGCATAGCTCAACAAACAAGCTGAAAATATGAATACATCGGATACAAACAAAAGAATCTGCTTGCATAAATAACATACTTGATAGAGTTATTATCTTCCTTAGCCTCATTACATGTTTCTCGTTCATTCTCCTTCCAAGGCTTTCCATTGTGCCTACACTCTTCAGAATCTGTCCATCATTCTTTCTGGTTCCTATCTTCACAAAAATTACTAGCTACTAAATTGTTTGTTGAAATTTGTTACATTGTTTTGGAGGTATACAAGATTGCAATCAGATGTCAATCGAATAAATCATGATCAGTATCAGAACAAATGTTCTTAAAATTAGAACACGATCTTACTTTATAATTGATAGGCTTTGTCAATTCAATATATCATACGTAAGATATGCACTGTTACATTTTAAATTTTATATAGCGCACAATGGAACATCATAAAACCACCTCACTACGGATGCTACCTATCCTTCGCAGAATGATTGGTGAATACTCTTTGGTAATCTTTTATCATGTACGAAAGTTTGGGGAAAAGAAAAGTTTATTCATGTCAAACCAATTTGATGTTATTTCTAAAATTAAGATTATAAGCATATCACTAATAATCATCGTGATATTACAAAAGAGGATCTATACAGCAACTAAGCCATGGTCTCAGAATTTAGTAATTTATAGAATATCAAAAAATAAGTGCTAACTGACACAGATGATGATATTTGCAAGTGAATCTAAATACAAACCTTTGATATATGCACCCCAAGGCTTCTATGGACACCAGAACACTTTATGCAAATGAACACCCCTAAACTAATGGACCTGAATTTCATTGTCATCCAAAAAATGAATAAAGGGCAGTGAAACAATTGATGTGAATCACTTAAGAATTTAATTATTATCTCGTATGAAAAAGAAAGAGCATCTTCCATGCCAAAAAAACACATGTTCTGATAAGAAAAAAGTTAGCCATTAAGGACGAAAAACAACCACATGATAGGCAATTATTAAAATACAAGACAAAACGTAAAAGTGTCTTTGACTAAATACTAGTATCGGTATTTTTCTTGTCTTTGATAAAAAGCCAACATTAATTTTTTAATAAAAATTTAGGTGCAACATTCGAGGCACGGGGTCAAGATCAAATTCTCAGCTTTTTCTTCACATGGTCCCAGAATTATATTCTTATATTTGTACTAACTCGTTGCTTCTCTTCTTCCCGTGTGTTAATGCAAACCATGGAAAAAAGAGTCACATCGACCCCATAAACCATTAGTGCTGCTAGCACTATCAGATTCCAGCACGATTTTCAGTTGCACGTCATACATGTTTCATCCCGAATGCACTTCATGAATATCACCATGCCATTTATCGTGCATCATGTTGAGAGATTAAGCTATCAATGCACTAAAGCATACACGGGGATGCTTGTGTCCGCCTTGTCTTTCGAATTTTTGTATTATGGATGTTATTTAAAGTTGGTTTTCTCTTTATATGAGAAGATACGGTTGTCAAGGATCCCCTTTTTGCCCTAATTTAAATTAAAGGATTATATTATAAATCATGAGCTCTTAATATGTTGGATACGATAGAAATCACGGTCTGATAAGATGTTAGCCAAGTTTGTTTCATCGAAGAACGAAATTCCATGGATATGGCTTGGTTTATGAGTACTAACAAAGGCCTCTTCTAGGTCGGGGAAGTTGTGTGGGCATCACCAATACTAGAGCGGAGTGGGGATAATGGACTCGCCAAGCATAATCAGGAACCACAACATTTTTGCCAGGTTCCACCGAAAACAAAGTGTACGACCTTGGGAGTGTTGCTCCGAACTTCATTATATAATTGATAGGAGTCTTCAAACACCAACAATCCTCCTCTTGGAAAAGAGATGAGTCATCAAAGGAGATTACACACACTTCTTGATCCTTTTTGTATGGATAGATCTTCCTCCAAAATGAAGGGAAGGGTGAGAACAATTGGTGGTTCCTTCGTCTATAGAGAGACAAAGCTCAGAAGCTAGCCTCCTCCAAGGCGGGTCTTAGATCATTCTATAGTGTATTTCGTTCGTTTAACACCATTGGGGAGCTTCTTGCCATCGATTCCCATAACCGTCCTTCCTCACAATAGGAGTCAAGTGGCATGCTTATATTCAGGCTCGTGAGACATGGTGGAAAGGTGGGTCATGGAGAATTTTTTCTTTGAAGGATTGTATGTTCTTTCCATAGTATTCTTGCCCTCTCTTTACTGATGTATTGTTTGTGACATGGTTTCATTGAGATAAAAATTATTTCATGTCAATGAAAGTTTCGCAAGGTAGCATCTGGACATAATGGCGATAAAAAGACATCATGACAAATGCAACAAATCGTAACATCAAGTGATCTTTGCAATCAAAAGGCAAAATAGAAAGCTTTGTTGATCATCCACTACCTTTGTAATGTGGAGCAATGTTGAAGATATTTTCTTGATGGGCTTCTTCTTACCATTTTCTGCTCTCAATAAAGGTGTGTTCCTTGGGATGTGGCGGTTTATGTACATTAGATGAGGTATGTCTAGGGGAGCCAAGGTGTCAGCCGCACAACAAGGCTCATTAGGGTTACAAATTCCTTAGGATGGCGAGTTCCAAATGCCTTGTAGTATATTTTGACTTCCTCATTGATGAATAGTCATTCATCTACATTTATTCTTTCATTTTGTATTTAAATCCTTATCAAAGTATATGTAAATAGAGCTATCTTGTACACATTAACATTCATTATTTGTTTATTTGTTTATAAATATTGTATAAATATATGTATTTAATTCCAAAATAAAAGAATAAAGAAAATAAAAGAACAATAAATGAAGTATCAAAGATATAGAATGACTCTAAACCTCGAGACTAAGTCAATATTGACTTTGTCGATAAGGAATAAAGTAGGGGGAGATAAGTGTCTACTATGCAGATAAAACTCTAATTATTTATCTTGCAAATAAACCATTTTTGCTCCATTTATTTTACATTTTATACACCACAAATAAAAAAATGATCAACATGAAACTTGTACATAAAAATACATAGAAAATTATAAAATTAATTGCACATAAAAATAATGCACTATGTAACTGCAACACACAGATGAAAAAGTTGTGAACAGAACTTCTCATATTGATATCTTCTCCATATGCAATCAAAATTCACCAAACG
Organism: Ottelia alismoides; assembly: GCA_037367405.1. Lineage (NCBI taxonomy): Eukaryota > Viridiplantae > Streptophyta > Magnoliopsida > Alismatales > Hydrocharitaceae > Ottelia > Ottelia alismoides. The sequence continues at coordinate 726,253 of JAZKJV010010037.1, read as the reverse complement.
CACCTCCATTGTACTCTAAATTAAATTATCTATCTGATGAACGTTGTTTCATTAATGATAAAGTTAAGATGCAAATGCTGAATTTTAGGGTTCTTATTATACTATATACATGTATATTTTATTCATTTAATTTATTCTTTATATTTTTACTATTATTATATTCGTAAATAATTGTAAATGTTATTTAGAACACATTATAAATAAATATATAAAATAAAAAATTAAAAATACATCAAAATAAATCATAGAATAAAGTATATAGGTATGCTACCCCTATATTATACATACAAACAATTATGTATGTATGCAAATAAAATTAGAAAAATAAAACAAAAATGTATAAATATGTATTTAATTATATTATAAATATATAAAATATGTTTATAAGATAATAAAATTAAAAATACAAAATGAAAATAAAATACTCAACATACATGTAAATATACCTATAAATGAGCATGCAAAAACAAACACATAACAAATGAGGTTGTAAAAAAAATAAAAATTAAAGGAAAATAGCTTATTAAATTCCAAACCATTTTTATGTGTTAAATTTTATTTAATAAAATGCATAACTATTTTATCCAAATCAGCTAACTGCTCTCTTTAATAGCACATTCTCTGGTAGAGATTTCTCGATTTTGAAATGTCTTGAACCCTTAGGCATTAAAAAAGCGTGATTTTGAATTTCCAAGATTGGATTTCATATTTAAATAAACCTCGTAATAGTAAGAAAGTGGGCTTTTAGTTATGGGCCTAACAAAAGAAAAATCGGTCAACATCCCCTCTCTCTTCTCCTCTCCCCCAGGCATGTCAAAACCCCATCTTTTTTGCATTTTTCCGCTCGATGTAATCATCGAATCGTTGTGCACTGTTAACGAAATATGTCGATCATAGATCCATGAATCACGCCCCAATTTCATATTCGATCGATCTTTATCAATCAGAGCAGAATCTCTTTCGCAAGACAACCCATCGCCTCCTCTATTTAACTTCCCTTCCGAGCTTCAATTCGTCCTAAATCAATCTTTCTACATCGTAACTCTTGGCAATCACCTCCTGACGTGAGCTTTTCATGACAGGAAGTCTTTGCTTGATTCCAAGGCAAGGAGAAGATCTGTTGAGGTGATTTAACCCATAGCTAGAGCACCTCCGATGGTTATGCTTCATTGCCTCCAGTCATGTGAGGCCACTTATTTTTCTGTCATTTCCCTTCGCATTTTGATTCTTAGCATAGTAGCATGCTTTGTTTCCTTTGATTTTGTCAAAAAAATCCAAAATCCCCAAAAATAATGTAACCTAAAGTTCTTGAGCTCTAGGTCTTTGTTCACTTGTCACATCCCACAGTTCCAACTCACTCAACGCCCCATTTCACACCCCAGCCCATTCTCCATCTACAGACCACCCCTCTCACATCGATTCTGCACGATTCGGAATCCTCAGATCTCATCCATCATCCTCAAAGGATATCAGACCCATTCCACCTCATTCATGCTTATTTTGACCAAACTAATGGTCAAGAGCCTTCGCTTTCGATCCCCCTAGTGTGTCGTGCAGGCACCAGTTGACCAGGACCCCATATGAGGGGTATTCACTTCAAGAGATGAACGCCTAGGTGCCCCATCTTCAACAGAGATCATAGCCCCTATTGATGGGGCCCGGACTATTTTGAGCACTCCACGAGATACAGAACACGACCAAGAGTCTCTAACACATCTGAGTAGTGAGAGAGAGGGCTTGGGACACGAGATACGCTTGATCAAAACCAAGGTTCAAAATCTCGATTTCGATTTCATTTCGGTCCCCTCCAAAACCGAAATTTCGATGAAATTTCGGGAAATTTCGACCGTTTCGGTGGAAATGACGAAAATGACTCAAAAAAGCCATTTTTCGATGATTTCTTTGGAAATTAAGATCTTCTGAGTTATTAAAAAAAATAATTTACAAATACACACTTATATCACACATATTGCTTATATATGCCCCTTAGATCGCACATATCGGTCATATCAGTCAAATCGATGTTAATGTTAATTCTTGACTGATATGTACTGGAAATTAATATCATCCAATCCAAGATCTTAAAACAACATCTTACAAATGCACACTTATATCACACACACCTCTCATCCATGCGCCTTATATCACACCATATCAGTCATATCAGACATATTGTTGAGCAGTCTGATAGATACTGGAAATGGAAATCAAAATAACTAAGTTAAAAACACTTATAAGACATCTTTTGTTTAAAAAAATAGAAAAGAATTTTTTATTTAAAAATGTAGATAATGATTAATTAAACAATGTTTTGTTCATAGAAATAACCGTCATAGACAAAGTTCGAATGAATTACAGAATTAATTACATACTTACAATAAAGATGCATCTATTTACGAAGATAAATGACAAACAAATGAAAGGAACAAGCCATATCAAATATATAGAAGCTATAGAGTTTTTTCATCTCCATTGCTTAAACCCAAAGGGGAAGAAGCTCCCCAAGTTGAATAATCGATGTGTGTACCATCTTGTCTCAACATACCATGTATCCATGAATTTCAACTGAAATGGGTCGATATGTCGAAATATCACCGAAATTTCGGTCGAAATTCAGGAAATTTTGTACTGAGATACATGAATTTCAATCGAAATGGGTCGAAATGGATCAAAATGTCGAAATGTCACCGAAATTTCGGTCGAAATCCGGGAATCGATATATATAGGAGTTTCGATACCCATGACCTCTCGAAACCGAAATTTCGTGAAATTTCATTCCATGAGATTCAAAACCACTCCATCCGTTGATTCTTGAGTTGTTCTTCCACGCTATCTCCAAGCTGTCGGATCAAGAGCAACTGCGAGGAGAAGCAGCCATCATTGGATCAGGGCCTAAGTCCACAATCTAAACTGCCCTAGGAATTAATCCAAGGCATCAATTGGCAAAGAGGTGTCGGGTGCCCTCAACCGTACGATCCACTTAAGTGGGCACCATCCAACATTTTACTAGCGCACAGAGGGGTATTTTGCCATCCTAACCCCCACCTTTTTTATTTCTATTTAGTATTAAAACATTTATTTGATGTGTATAATTTTATCTGTAATATTTGCACATCAGATGCAAACTTTTGTGTTTATTGCATTTAGGTCCTCAGCTGACTCACCTCACGTGGCTCTCCACGTGAGGAAAGTGGCATTTTGCAGTCGACCCCCTCTAGGTCTGGCTATATATAATTAGGCTTTTATTTCATAATATGTGTGTAATATTTTAGGTAAATTTGCGTAGTTTGACCGCAGCTATCAAGCATGCTTTAAATTAAGTTTATTAGTGATATTTGCTTGTATGCCTCTAGAGATTATGATTGTATTATATCTTGCATTAAAGCTTCTATGAAGTTGCATATTGGTCCCTACTATGTATTTTTATTCTAGGTGGTTGTATTGTTTTTATTAATTTCTTATATTAATCTAAAGAAGACAAGAAATTGTTTTTAGTAGATTAGTGTAGAATTAGTGTATATTTTTGTGAGAGTGATTCATTCGCTTAATTTGTAATAATACTGGTCAAGGATACTCAAACTCTTTGGGTCTAATTTACCAAGTTTTTGTTCAGGTGGGGCTCTGTACAGTTTTCTTCATGGTTTTCTTTGCATTCTTCTTTTATTCTCGTTCTTTTTCCGCTTATTTTATTTGTTTTCTGTGATTTGCGCTTTCAACATTATTTTCAATTTTACATCTTCATTGATTGAGCCCATATATTTTAGGAGTGTATGTCCAGTTAATTAGATCCAAAATCCTAATATCATTCATGTGCATATTGTTTCATGTTAGGACTTAGTCAAATTCAACACATTCTTCATAATAGTATAAGCTCATATCGTAAGGTGATTTCATCATTGCACTCATTAGTGTAAATTGAAATTATGTATAGCATATCATATGAAGAGAGCAGGGAAGCAAGGTGAGCATTCTGACTAAGCATCACATCATTATTTTCGACTTTCATTGCTTTTCTGTCATCTCCCTTTGATTTTGATTACATATGCCAAACAAAGAATTGATAAAATCGACAGGCCTTTGCATAGAAATTTCCAGAAAAATTGACAACCAAAAAAATAAAAAGGGTCTTCTAAAGAAAACATGATCAAAAAATTGATTAGTTGGACATTCACTGTATTAGGTGAGTAATACCCTCATTGTTCTCAGGTACCTTTCCAGACCGAATGAGGCAAAGTCCCTTAAGGAATATAGCCCAAATTCCAGCATGGGTGCTACCTTGTTTATTGACTAGATTCATGAAGTATTGGTGCTTCTCTCGGTGCGTAGGGATGGGTTCGCTTGCGAGATTAGCCTGACATACTGAGCACAAAGGAACTGCAACAAAGGGTCATCATCTCACCATATCCAATGTTCAAGAAGGCGTTATGCGGTATTCAAGCGGAAGGGTCACTGCATAGAGAGTCTGCGATATGCGGGAGAGTGTGCAGGGAGTATGTGATTTTATGCAGTTTGATAATTTTATTATTAAAAATATAAATAAAAGTACAATATGATGTTAATATTCTCAGTCGGGAGAGTATGCGGGGACTATACGATTTTATGCAGAGGGGTATGCGGTTTTATGCGGGAGAGTATGCGGTTATATGCGGGGAATATGCAGTTTTATGCAGTTTGGTAATTTTATTATTAAAATATAAATAAAAATACAATATGATGTTAATATCCTCAGTTGGAAGAGTATGCGGGGAGTATACAGTTTTATGCAGGGAGTATGTGGATAATAAAAAAATGTTTATTTGGAAAGCAACCGAGTAGGCGACCGCGTAGGGGGTATACTTAGCCGAGTATGCCGGTCAACCCACATATATGATCATTTCACCATACTCAGAGCGGCAAGGCTATCGAGTATGAGTATGCGATCGAGTATGTCGTTTACTCGACCACTTTCCTGAACAATGATTGTACCATATCTGAGTACCCCGCATGGGGGAAACAATGGTTTTGCCTATCATCTTTCTCATTTATTTTTTGGTTGAGTAATGGATCCAAATCCGACAACAAGGACCCTAAAAAGGTATAGGATATTGATTACAAAGGAAGTAGGAAGTATAATACGATTGTCTGGTAGTACTCACTTGAGTCTAGGGATAGCTTTTAAGGACAAATATTGATAGGATTGCTTGAGAACTAATAAAATAAACAAGATAATTGTGAACCTTCACAGCTCACTGTGTTGATTAGGTGAATTCACCCTTATATTGAGGCTTGATTGGTTAGTGATATTTTGGTGAAGATCAATAACATCGCGCACTTGCATTTTTTATTTACACTCTTTTCATGCTTCTTTTCTTTTGCTCAGTTTGAGCCTTCCATTTATTTTCTAATGCACCTTTTCCTCATTGTTCCGTTGATGTACTCTTCACACTACTAGGATCTTTTCGTGACTACAAGGAGCTTCAATGGTGTCTAGGCCTCGTCAGAGATGGCCTGGAGGGTTGTTCTTCTCCGAGTATCTAGAGGTCCTATTCTTCCTTTGATTCATCTCCAGGTGCGACGTCTGGAGCTCCTTCTTAGAGGGAGGACATACTCGACCTGATTTGAAGCTGGATTGCACAAAAAATGAGGTGGATGGTTGATCTACGGAATGGTGACTGATGGAGATTTGATTCGTTGATCGGTGCATGATCAGGTTGATTTGGGCGAAGAGAAGTGATGTAGAAATGATAGAGAAGGTATATGAGGCGTTAGGTGGTCGGAAAAGTGGACATCACGACGAGAAACAGTAGCCAAAGCTGAAGCTTTAACGAACTTCAATTTGAAAATTTTACACTAAAACAAATGAAATCAATCTAAACTAAACCTAGATCTATGTTAAAGAACTAAAATATGACCTCAAAACTTAAAATTATAGCTATATACATTATAGGTATAGTATACCCGTGTATTATAATGTATTATTTTTTATTACTATCTTTTAAAATGTTTTTATTTATGTTTATATTTTTAATATATGTTGTCTATTATATACATTTATATCAAAATATAAAGAGAGTAAAAATGTAAAGAATACAATATGTTAATTTTATGCCCCAATATAATAATATCCCAAAAAGCCGGCTCTTGTATCTTAGCTCCATTTTCAATGAAATACTTCATTTAATAGATAATGTAATTTGAAATACAATAGCTAAGTTTTGTTAAATTTGAGTTCATATGGAGTTGATATTGATCAAAAAAAATTATTTGTGACTTTTTCATATGTGTATACCATGTGCACTGTACGTGATTTTTCTTGGCAATTATTTTTATAATTTTCTACATGTTATTGTGTACAAGTTTTGTGTTGAAAACATTATTATTTGAGGCATGTATATTGAATTATAAAATAGTGGATTATTGTCTATTTACATAGTATAGAGTTGGAGTTTCTGTGAGACTTTTGTAAAGTAATTGGCCATTATGTTCCCCTACTTTATTTCTGGTCGACCTAGTCAATATCGACTTGATCTCGAGGTTAGGATCAGTCAATATCTTTGATACTTCATTTTTTCTTTTCTTTTCTTTATTCTTTAAATTGTGGGTTTAAATACAAATAATTACATGCTAATGACAAATAAATTATAGATCAATGTTAGTTGTCAATTTATGCAAATTAGTAGTATTCATAGGTGTTTTACTAGGGATTTATGGCCAAAATGGAAGGATAGAGGTAGATGAATGGCTATTCATCACCCCCCCATAGTTATCTTTGCTAGTCATTGGCAAACACTTATTAGAATAATAAGTGATGCAAAGGAGAAAATAAAGAAAAGAAAAATAAATAACTTAGAATGATGATGATTCTTAAATTTATTTTCATAAAATCAAAATTTGAAGCTCAGTATGACCTTTGGATTGTTAGTTTGTTCAGAATCTTATTGAGAATAGGATCTAAAACTTAAAATCCCTCAAATTCCACAATTCTCTATTCAGATCACCTCAATAGCCAGGTCAGAATAAATCTATTAATACATAAATCCTTATGACTATGAGTCTCACTTGTACAATGTATGTCAAATGTAGCTCTTCTCTTCAGAAATAGCAAGCAATAGTCTCCTTGAGCAATGTAAGCTTAATTCCTCAATCTAGCTACTCTTTCCTCGAGGAGCAAGGTATTTCATTATAAGTTCAAGTATAGCCAGATCAAAGAAGAGGGGTAGAGAGAAGAATGGATTGTGACTAGTGTAGTAAAATATCCTATGGAGCTTGACCAGTTAAGCCAAGTCTCCAGCTGCAAGCAAACTTGAATCTTTCCCTTTGAAGCATAAGCCTTGCTTATTGATACATTGCTCCGACGAGAATGATTTTTCATTGAATTTTCTATTTTTTCTGAATTCTTTATTTCATACACTTTATTTACTCTATACAAGATTTTTTTCTTCTTGAGGCAGTAGACTATCCCATTTTTGAAGTGTTATTGCAACCCACAACGTCCTGTCTTTAGATATCAATGCCACTAGATCAGGTTGGGGTGCAATGGCCTACTATTGGGGCAACGTTTGTTTCCACACGTATGCTTCTCAAGCCAAACAATTATGCCCTCACCACCTCGTCTGAGTTGAGTTAAGTGCAAAGTGCATATCCAAGTTAGGTCAATGTCCTCAAGAGTCATGTGTGCACTTCAAAATATTTTACGTAGGCTAATCAAGATGACATGTGAACATAGTCTTACAGACTTAAAGAATTAAGTCTCACTAACTTGGAAAATCCTAATTACAATTCCTATAAGGTTCCTATGAAAATAAGTGGATTACGGACTTAACGAAGCTCCAATCTTCAGATTTTATTTAAACTACTTCAATTGTCAAAATCATTCTGAAAAATGCCCATGCAATGCAAAAAAAATTTTGTTAAGCAAATTTTCTGGTTTTGATCTTTTTATGGAATTTTTCAAAATAATGTAATTTTTCAAAGAATTTAAAAATTATCAAATTTTTAGGTGTTTTTGAAAGGGTTGGTGGATTATATGGATTTACATACATACATATGTGTGTGTATATATATATATATTCACAAAGGATTTTATATAAGTTTATAAAGAATTTTACACGAGTATATACAATATTTATTTGAATAATTTTTGCAAGATAATTATGTACAAGGTTTTCAAAACTATTTGAAAATATTTCGCAAATATTTTACAAATATTTTCGCAAAAAAGTTACAATATTTTGGAAACTTGTTTTGCAAATAATTTTACGACGAATTTTTCAAACAATTTTACAAGTAGTTTTTACAATAATTTTTACAAAAACATACAAAGAAATATTTTTTCAATGGTTTGAAAATATTTTTAAACGATTTTCAAAAAACTTTTCTAAAATATTTTACAACTATTTTTCAAAATCATTTGTAAATTAATTTCAAACCAGTTTTAGCGAAAAGTTTTCAAAATTTTGTACACATTCACATGAGCTTTTAATTGATTTGTTCGTATACCCTTACCCAATGTATGTTGGTCATATTATTGAAAATATACCAAAGTCTGAGTTATAGATAATATATATAACATATGTACGACCCCCCATAATTAGTTGGAACTATGTCCTCGTAGTGACCACGGGGCAACAAAGGAAGACATAATTCATGCTAAGTATAGAAAAGATCTATATTATAACGACTAAATAAACAAATAAGAAGTCAAGTGTCCCCCCTGTACTTAGGATCAACTAATCCAAAATATAGCAGATTGTACACAAAACATGGGTGATCAAGGATTAGAATTTACAAAACCAACGACTTGGCTTGTCTCCCTTTACTTAAGGTAAAATATACCTAAGTATATAAAAGAATTATGGACAAGTTAAAAGACAAGCAAGGGAATAATTAAGAATACTTAATGCACTCACTTGTAAATAGGAGGGTAAATGAGGAGGGTTGCGCGTTAGGTAGCCGACAGCCAGCGCAGGGAGATAAATTTGTACATAGTGTTCTTAAAGTTCTTCTAAGAATACTAATTATGAATTTATCTCGAAACCGTTCGGATCTTTTAAACATGGATTTAAGCAAACATACAGATTTTGTTGGGACGTTCCCTACTTACGGCGCGTTGCATCGCCCGAATGCAATGAAAAATTGGCAAGGGCCGCTACATCGCAGCATGGATGTAGTTCAAAATTTACAAGGGTTCTCGCATGAGGAACGCATGCGGGTAAATAAGCTAGTTCCGATGCATCACCGCCCGGATGCAGTCCAAAATTTGCAAGGGTTCTCGCATAATGGACGCATGCGAGTAAAGAAGTTAGTCCAAAAGAGATTGCAAAGGAAGTGACGGATTGATAGTTGGAATATCGGTACTTTAACTGGAAAACTGATGGAGATAGTGGATACAATGGAAAGAAGGAATATTCATATATTATGTCTTCAAGAGACTAAATGGGTTGGAGAGAAAGCAAGGGAGATCGAGAAGACATGCTTCAAACTTTGCTATTCAGGTAAAGATAAGGGCAGAAACGGTGTTGGAGTGGTTGTTCATAAAAATTTGAAGGATTGTGTGGTTGAGGTGCAAAGATTTGGGGATCGGATTATTTTGCTAAAGTTGGTGCTTGAAGAAGAAATTCTGAATATCATCTCAGTTTATGCACCACAAATTGGTTTAGATGAAAGGACTAAACAAGCTTTTTAGGAGGATCTGGATAAGATTTTACAAGAAATCCCACAAAGAGAGATGGTTTGCATAGGTAGAGATCTTAATGTACATGTGGGAAAGATGTTTCAGGGTATGCAAGTGTGCATGGAGGATATGGATTTGGGGATAGAAACGAAGGGGGAAAAGTCATTCTGGATTTTGTAACTGCTTATGATCTTTTCATAGCAAACACTATTTTCAAGAAGAGGGATGAGCATTTAATTACTTATAAGAGTGGCTCAACTAGAATATAGATCAATTACTTTGCGTTGAGGATAAGAGATCGTTGTGTTGCAAAGATTGCAAAGTAATCCCTGAAAAGAGTTTGACAACCGAACATCGCTTGTCAGTCTGGGATTTACAAATAAAAGGGTTGGTAAAGAAAAGGAAGGTTCCTAAGATCACTAGAACTAGGTGGTGGAATCTTCCGCTGAAGCAATCAAGCTTCAGGGAGAAGGTTTTAGAAGACTTATCTTGGGATTGTAGTGGTAGTGCAAACGAGATGTGGGAGGCAGTAGCATCTGGTATCCGAAAGGTAGCCAAAGAGATGCTAGGCGAGTCAAAAGAAGGAGCTCCGGGTCAAAAGGAGGCTTGGTGGTGGAGTGAAGGGGTGCAAGAGAAGTTAAAAATAAAAAGAGCTTGATTTAAAGCTATGTCTAAGGATAGAATAGAGGAAACTATCACAGACTATAAAATAGCGAAGAAGGAAGCAAAGAAGGCTGTAAGCGAAGATAAGTCAAAATCTTATGAGGTTTTGTATAAAAATCTCAACTCTAAGGAGGGCCAGAAGGGTATATTCAAGTTGGCCAAAGCAAGAGAAAGAAAAAACAAAGACCTTTCTCAAGTGAGATGCATTAAGGACGAGGAAGGTCACGTGCTTGTTACTCAGAAGGATATAGAGACTAGATGGGAGCAATACTTCCATAAACTTTTCATTGGAGAAGGAAATAGAGAGATCACTTTGGGTGATCTAGCTAGTAGTGAAAGTTACTTGAATCGTGCATGTTATAGACGAATACAAAGAAAAGAAGTAGAGGAGGCTTTGAAGGTTATGAGACTGTTGGAAATGCGAGCCCACGACGAGCCATTATGCAATAAATGTTATTGCAATTCACTCCTTAATCTGAAATGAAGAATACATAATTTTCATAATAGGTCCCTTAGTACAATTAGGGTTATGTACCATGGCCATCTTAATGATCATACAGCTGTTGATTCAACTATTGAATCATAGAGGCTGGTGCTTGAATGAATATATAAAGAGTTAGATTGAGGACTCATCAAGCACCGTCAGATGATTGTTAAGAGATGATCTCCAGCCTGAGTAGGAGATGGCAATCCTTATCTCTGAAGGATGATATCTGACCGACCTCTTGATGCAGGTCCTCTGCATAGGAATAGAGATTCGGAGGTGTCAGATTAGTTAGGTCAAAGAGTTGACTTAACGAGATCGAGATAACCAAAATCCTATATCGTATGCTGTCAGGATATAGGCACGCATCCTCTGACCGGAGACAGATGTGTTTCTATATGTCTAAGTATGTACATTTGGCAGACCAATAGGTTGATGACCTAATCAAGGTCTACACACCGGCGCGCTGGTGTGCATATAAGGGCATATGAGTAATACGATCTCTCAAAGGGATCATACAGGTTCAGTTACTGAACCGGAAGACATGAGCTCACTCATGAGATATTGGGAAGAATCAAATTCCGTGCGCACGGTCGTCTCGCTTTGGAAGCTTGACTGAATTTGTAGGTTTGATATATACTTTCGGAAAGTATATGATCAAGACCTAGGTATGATATATGCTTTTGGAAAGTATATGATCGATACCGACTCCCAATGATCGAATGAGAAACTTACTGATAAAACCAAGAAGTAGACAGTATAAAGTTGATCGAATACTTCAGGTTTAGTCTGAGTCTTCCAGTATGCAGGATGTACAGGTATTGGGAATACCTGAGGGTGATGTGATCATAAACGATTGTATAACCATGACGCTTCCATTCCTAGGAAGTGATGAAACGGGTCTGGATTTTAGTGACACCTCTCAGTAGAGAAGTGATCTGATCTTGGTCCAAGTGTTGGACATTGATCTGAATGTGATTCAGATACAATGAGAAGATTAGATTTACGGTCTTGATTTAATCAAGCATCTATGGGAGGCCCGCGATCTGGATTTGAGATACGATCTCAATATCCATGTCACTATATGTGGAACAATACAATCGCCCTGTCCTTATCTCCAAGTATCTGCGGAGAAAGCGCATTATCCTTGAAAGAGTTCATGGATAATTCTATTGTTGATATATGTATCCGAGCATTGAGAATATGTATAATTAAATGTGATTTAATTATCATGAGTAATATGAATTTGATTCATATTATAAAGAGAGTTATCTGAGATAATTAAATGTGATTTGATTATCAAAGATGTAAGTAATATGAATATGATTCATATTATTTGGACACAAGAGAATAGAGATCCAAGATGATTAAATATGATTTAATTATCATGGATGTGAATAATGTGGATAGCAATATCCATATTAGTCATATATATTATAAATGTGATTTATAATATATAAGAGAGAGCTATTTGTAATTTACATTTGTTAATTAAATGTTAATGTGAATTGGATTCACATTGGACATCAAATTGAAAATGTAATTTACATTTTGTTTTGGGTTGTGAATGTGATTCACAAATTTTCAATGGCATGATTGCAATGTTCACAAAATAAATTGGATTTATTTTTTTGTGAAATAATTTGCAACAAAAGTTGTTGCAAATAATGGAGATTACATAAAAGGTGAAATAGCCACCTTCCTAATGGAGGAGGGTGGACGGCCACCACTCCCATTAGGAAAGGGAGGCCGTCCCCCCTCTCCACATGGAAGGAGGCTTTCTCTCCTTTCATTATCTCCATGTATTGATGATTTAATTTTGTAATTAAATTGTGTTGATTTATCAACATATATTTAATTTAAATTAAATTAATTGTTGTTGTGTTTTTAGCAACAAATCATGACCATTGAAAGAAACACAAATTGATGTGGACCATTGGATTTGTGTTGACACATGGATTGAGATCCATGGATCCCAAAACCCTATAAAAGGAGAGGCACCCCATTGCTCTTCTAGACACATAAGTTGAGGCAACAAATCTCTCTCTCTCTCTCTCATTCTCTCTACACATCCTATCTCTTTCTCTCTCATGTGGCCGTCCATCATGGATGCCCTAGAGAGGTTCTCCATCGCTGCGGCATCGTCGTTATGCTGCCCGATGGTTTGCTCGTGGATCTCCATCTCTTTCGGTGTGCCCCGCTCGTGAAGAAGACCTCGGATCTCGTGTGTCGAGATCAGGAGATCCGCCGCTTGGATCATCAACATGGATTGCGAGAAGCACGCGGTTCATCCCCGCGCTCGCAAGCGTCTCCTCTGTCGGATCGGACTTGAGACAGGAGGTCTCTTTGTTTAGAGACTCGATCGCAACCACGCTTCAAGAGGTAAACCTAATACTTGTTTGTGGTTTAGACGAAACGATCCGAGAAGTGTTCTTGGATCATGTGGTTTCGTCGCATGAAAATTTTTTAATTTCCGTTGCATAGAACAACTAGTGCGACTAGTCGTTCTTCGTCGTATTCGATACGACGATCACGCTTCCGTGATGCGCTTGAGGATCTAACCATATCCTTCAAGTGGTATCAGAGCCTTAGGTCGGTGGTTTTGGATACGATCCATAAACCGAGGACGACTTGGGTTCATTAGGGTTTGCGAAAGTTTTCTTGCATTTCATTTTCGCATCTCTGTTTTGATATTACTTTCGGCACTCTTTTAATTATTTAAACACGAAAATAATATTTAGATTTTATTCCCCATTAAATAAGGAAACCGTAGGATCTGAGTTTGCGTGATTTCGATTTCGTTTGCTCTAGATATGCTCATTTTAGTGAACATGTGTCCACTGTTTCGGGGACTGCGGATCATGACGTAATTAAGATGTTAATTGCGGATTTGAAACGCCTTGAAATGCATGCAAATCACTTGGGTTCTGTTGTAAATCACGTTAGCAAACTTTAGAAATTTACTTTGCTTAATTTGGATTTAAATTGATTGAGATATGATATTTTTAGTAAGTGAGGGTCACTGCTGAAAATACTTTCCTAATCAAGAACCTAGTGATTGTCATTTAATTAATTAGTGAAATTAAAATGTTTAATTTCCTGGAATAATTATGCATAAATATATATGAAATATTTGATGATAATTATGTCCTTAAATGACTTTGCCCTAACCAACAAATGATTAGATGTGATCTAGATCAAGATTGGTTACATGATCTACATGATCAACATTCCAACAAACATGTTGTTTGAATAGGACTTGGGATTTGTTTAGCAAATCTCATTATAATGTTAATCAAAATTGTTTTGATTATTACTATATGGTATAATTTCGGTTGAAGAACCGATGATCATCTCAAGTACAAAATGATCTATTTTGCATTATCCTTTCCCGAGGTGGATATGGTGTCTAGTCGGAGAGCATTGGGGTTGCGGGTTGCAACGTATGTGGTCCGTCCCACTCTCGTCGGTACTGGCCATGACAGCGGGTAGGGTTAGTATAATGCTTAAGAAATCATGATGTATTTCTAATTATTAAAATTCGAAATAATACGTATTTGAGATAATACCATTATTCAAGTAACTATTAAAATGTTTGTTGGATATTAATTGGATCATTAATTTAATATGATTAGACTAATTGGAATCCAATTAAAATTAAAACACTCTATTATGAATAGAGATGTTATTTCCCTTGGAAGAATTAATCATAATGAATATGATTCATAATGATTAATTAGAATTTGAATATGATATGGAGGATCACATAAGTGACATCCATGGTCTCCCGTCAAGGCGAAGGGTTCCGTCGCCAGATATTGTATGTAGGAGACTCCTGTCCGAAGTGACAGCTCCTGCATACGATCCATTTGGATCGGGCTCTTCGCTTCTCGAAAGAGTAAGGACGTATGCGTAGTGACCCCAATATCGGGTCCTCATATTATTGGGGCGATATTGGATTGCGCATAGCGAGTTGTATTCCTGTTGACGGTTGGTTCAATTAATGACGGGTCAACATTGCCTTAGGGGTGGTGGGCCCGGGTGTTAATGACCGAATTGGGAGATGCAAGTTGGACTTGCAAGGCGGAATGTGTTCCCGCTTCTTTTTATCTGAGTTGTAGGTTCTCATATTATTGGGATGCAACAAAGATAAGGAAGGAGATCCCAGATCTTGTTGAGATATAATGGTAAGTATATCTCTTACATTGAAAGTGATTAAGGGAATGAACTTTCAGTGTTGACAAGACAGGACAACTTTGATATAAAAATCCTAAATCAAAGTAATATATATATATATTTATATATTTATGCAAATTTCTTATTTCAGATAATCCTTCATTAAAACCCACTCAATGATATACTCAATAATAACCAGTAAAATATCATGGATTGGACTCATGATCCAGATATTGTACTTGCAATTGGACACATAATGTATGTGGTTGCAATGTGCAAGTTTCCTCATAATATTGAGGAATGACAATTAAATAGATAATAGGACTACAACCCTAGGGTTTGTATGTCTCTATAATCTTGATCTCTCATCGGATGTACTTTGGAAGTGACATGTCGATGATGATCGTAATTGTCAAATAATCCTTATAAAATTAATGAAGATATTCTGGCATACATATGTGCTCTTGACATTTAACATGAATGAGATGGTTCACTGCATCATGCAGAATGGTGGCTTTATAAGAGATGATGTATTCAAATTGTTTGAGTACCTACCTGAGCCTATGTTTTAAGAGTTTAGATGGATGTAGATGATGAGTGTCATCATTCTACTATCTATACTCTGGTCATTCATGAAGCATCATAATATTCATATTGTATGAATTTAATGAAGCATGTATAAATGTTGAAATGCTCTTACATAAGAGATCCTTAGTCTTAAGCAATGGTTGCTTATAGATAAAGGGAGCGCAGTGGAAGCATGGGTTGGACCCGAGTAAGAAGTATGGTCAAAGAGTTGACTGTACATCTATGACTTCCATATGTCATCCAAAGAGTTTGATGAATGCCAATACTGCAATAAGTTGATGTGTTGATAGTATGACTATCAAGTCTATCTAGAATCCTTAGAGAAGGACTCGGATGGAGCATCAGATTAATCTACATAAATCATTGATAAGATAAAGTCAAATAATTGTATCTCAATCTTCTGATGACATTTGCAATATGTTGCATATGTTTTAGAAGACTGGAAAATTTGATCTTAAAGGTTTATAGTTATCCACATGGATATTGATGCAATTGTTGCAACAATCTCTGTTGGATTGATAGACTTGTTAATTTCTGTGGGAGAGTCCTTAGTCTTAGAGAATGTCTCTATGACCTAGATATAAGAATACACTCATTGTTTGTTTCTAAATGTTAGAAATAAACATGAACCTGAGATAGAACTATCATAAAGAGTTATGATGTATATATTTCAGATAGTAATCTAATAATCTAGTGGACTTCACTAAATTAGAAAATTAATGAATGGTTCATTAACATTTCTAAATACTGAAATTAAACCTTAAGATCAATAGGAGGATGAAGATCATTTGACAATGATCTAGCATCAAGCCTTGGACATTTGTCTATTGATTTGATCAATAGGCTAGTAAGAGATGAAACTTTAGAATGTCTAAATTTTCAAAGCTTACATGCTTATGAATATTGTATTCATAATAAAATGTCCAATACACCCTTCTTTGGGAATGGTGTAAGATGATAAGGTATTCGGGATCTCATACATATTGATGTATGCGGATCATCTATATCATAGTAAACATTATGGATATATGATATCTATTAATGATTATGTATGATATGAAATTTCTTCTCTTCACCTGAAGAAACCTTTGAAATGTTCAAAGATTTCATAATTTTGGTCTACAACCAAAGTTTGAAGGAAGATAAAATGAATTTGATCTAATCAAGGTAGCATGTACATGTTAGATGAATTCAAAGGATACCTTATGGAGATATGAATATCATTTCTATCTCAATCCTCCTAACACACCTTAACTCAATAGAGTTATAGAGAGATACAATTGGATCATGTGTGACACGATCTTATTAATGATGAATTTTAGCGTAATTATCCCTTAGTTTCCAGGTATATATATGTGTAGTAGAGACTACAATATATATCCTTAATAAGGTTCCATGCATGCTGGAATCTAGCACCTGAGAGTGCTGCTTCATTAGGAAAACAAAGGATGGTATTGGATACCTACTTTATGACCTTGAGATTCTTAAAATATCTCATCTCTGAGAATGTGATTCTTAGAGGTTGAGACTCTTGAGAATCAAGATGAAAATGAAGTGCAGGAACTCATTTAATCTTGAGAAGATAATGAGGCTCCTAAAATTGGAAACTAAAAAGGACAATTAATGATGAAACATTAATACCTCTTCAAATGAGTTTGAGGATGGATTCCATGTGTCAGAGAAATCTGACAATGATTGAACTTCATGTGATGAAGCTTCTGAAGATCATAGCATGGATAGATGGATGTTTGCAATAAAAGTCTAATGTAGACTTCATATGCAAGTGTTGTATATAGACCCTCGTGGATCCACCTATATGGGAAAAAGCTGTAAAGGTATAAATGGATCTTCAAGAGAAAGGGAACCTGATGAGAAGGTAGAGACCTTCAAAGCACGGTTCGTAGCCATGAGCCACACACCGGAAGAGAAGACATTGCTTGCAATGAGACTTGCTCTTCGGTGACCATGCTTAAAATCATCATAATGTTGCTAACCTTAGCTACACAACTTGACTATTGCATCTTCAAGATGTAAGTCAATATTGCATTCCTCTACGAATACCTCTTTGAGGATATTCACATGAAGTAGCCCCAGGGCTTCATGGTTGAGGAAAGCAAGGTGTGCAAACTAAAGAATCCATCTATGGACTCAAATAAGCTTCTTGAAGTTGGACCATAAGATTTGATGGAATTATAATTGTTATGATTCTAGATAGAATCTTGATGAGCCATGTGAAGCTTAGTGGGAGTGCCTTTGTGTTCATCTTGCTGAATGTAGATGATATCCAGATCATTTAAAATGATATAAGGATAATAATAAGTGTTTTATTCTCTAGTTATTCCATATCTTGAAATACGATTTCAAAGATACCTCTTAGATCTTAGTTCTGAAGTTGTTCAGAAGCCAAGAGAAGAGGATAATTGGACTGTCACATTTGTAGTATACCTTGGACATATTCTATTCATAGAAATTCCAAGAAAGGCTTCTAACCCTTAAGATATGGTACTGACCTATCTTAAGGGATAGCACCTCAAAGAGTTGAGGAAGTAAATGCTACAACTACTTGCACTTGTGCATTAGTTACGAGAAGCTGAGTGTATGCTAGAGTGTACAAATACCAGATGTCTGTCATGAAGTGGGAGTAGTAAATTGTTACTAATCCTACTGTAGAGATAAAACACTTGATTGCAGTAATAACAAAATCTTCATAGATGAGGAGATTTTTGAGATAGTAATCTCAAAGTCTTATCTTCAAAAGTTTAAGACCATGTAGATAGTGATCTATAAAGGTCTAAACTTTAGATACCTTAGGAGACAGAGATCTCCGGGAATGAAGGTATTCTAATAAGGATTATGGGGATACTGGTTATGATTTCAGGGACACTCTAACCAACTAGATTGAGTATTGGTTGCATGAGATGCAACATTCGCATTAGATGCGAGCACTGTTACTGGGGATATGCAAGTGCCGTAAAAGGACTTGGCATAGTCTCGCGGGAACAGAGTGACTGATCAGCTTACCTAGCTATTTTCTAAATAGCCTATGATTGTCACATGAGTGCGGGTTTAAATGATTAGCCCATTAATGGCTCCTTGGGCTAGTGGGAGATTGTTGGAAATGCGAGCCCACGGCGAGCCATTATGCAATAAATGTTATTGCAATTCACTCCTTAATCTGAAATGAAGAATACATAATTTGCATAATAGGTCCCTTAGTACAATTAGGGTTATGTACCATGGCCATCTTAATGATCATACAACTGTTGATTCAACTATTGAATCATAGAGGCTGGTGCTTGAATGAATATCTAAAGAGTTAGATTGAGGACTCATCAAGCACCGTCAGATGATTGTTAAGAGATGATCTCCAGCCTGAGTAGGAGATGGCAATCCTTATCTCTGAAGGCTGATATCTGACCGACCTCTTGATGCAGGTCCTCTGCATAGGAATAGAGATTCGGAGGTGTCAGATTAGTTAGGTCAAAGAGTTGACTTAACGAGATCGAGATAACCAAAGTCCTATGTCGTATGCTGTCAGGATATAGGCACGCATCCTCTGACCGGAGACAGATGTGTTGCTATATGTCTAAGTATGTACATTTGGCAGACCAATAGGTTGATGACCTAATCAAGGTCTACACACCGGCGCGCTGGTGTGCATATAAGGGCATATGAGTAATACGATCTCTCAAAGGGATCATACATGTTCAGTTACTGAACCGGAAGACATGAGCTCACTCATGAGATATTGGGAAGAATCAAATTCCGTGCGCACGGTCGTCTCGCTTTGGAAGCTTGACTGAATTTGTAGGTTTGATATATACTTTTGGAAAGTATATGATCAAGACCTAGGTATGATATATGCTTTTGGAAAGTATATGATCGATACCGACTCCCAATTATCGAATGAGAAACTTACTGATAAAACCAAGAAGTAGACAGTATAAAGTTGATCGAATACTTCAGGTTTAGTCTGAGTCTTCCAGTATGCAGGATGTACAGGTATTGGGAATACCTGAGGGTGATGTGATCATAAACGATTGTATAACCATGACGCTTCCATTCCTAGGGAGTGATGAAACGGGTCTGGATTTTAGTGACTCCTCTCAGTAGAGAAGTGATCTGATCTTGGTCCAAGTGTTGGACATTGATCTGAATGTGATTCAGATACAATGAGAAGACTAGATTTACGGTCTTGATTTAATCAAGCATCTATGGGAGGCCCGCGATCTGGATTTGAGATACGATCTCAATATCCATGTCACTATACGTGGAACAATACAATCGCCCTGTCCTTATCTCCAAGTATCTGCGGAGAAAGCGCATTATCCTTGAAGGAGTTCATGGATAATTCTATTGTTGATATATGTATCCGAGCATTGAGAATATGGATAATTAAATGTGATTTAATTATCATGAGTAATATGAATTTGATTCATATTATAAAGAGAGTTATCTGAGATAATTAAATGTGATTTGATTATCAAAGATGTAAGTAATATGAATATGATTCATATTATTTGGACACAAGAGAATAGAGATCCAAGATGATTAAATATGATTTAATTATCATGGATATGAATAATGTGGATAGCAATATCCATATTAGTCATATATATTATAAATGTGATTTATAATATATAAGAGAGAGCTATTTGTAATTTACATTTGTTAATTAAATGTTAATGTGAATTGGATTCACATTGGACATCAAATTGAAAATGTAATTTACATTTTGTTTTGGGTTGTGAATGTGATTCACAAATTTTCAATGGCATGATTGCAATGTTCACAAAATAAATTGGATTTATTTTTTTGTGAAATAATTTGCAACAAAAGTTGTTGAAAATAATGGAGATTACATAAAAGGTGAAATAGCCACCTTCCTAATGGAGGAGGGTGGACGGCCACCACTCCCATTAGGAAAGGGAGGCCGTCCCCCCTCTCCACATGGAAGGAGGCTTTCTCTCCTTTCATTATCTCCATGTATTGATGATTTAATTTTGTAATTAAATTGTGTTGATTTATCAACATATATTTAATTTAAATTAAATTAATTGTTGTTGTGTTTTTAGCAACAAATCATGACCATTGAAAGAAACACAAATTGATGTGGACCATTGGATTTGTGTTGACACATGGATTGAGATCCATGGATCCCAAAACCCTATAAAAGGAGAGGCACCCCATTGCTCTTCTAGACACATAAGTTGAGGCAACAAATCTCTCTCTCTCTCTCTCTCATTCTCTCTACACGTCCTATCTCTTTCTCTCTCATGTGGCCGTCCACCATGGATGCCCTAGAGAGGTTCTCCATCGCTGCGGCATCGTCGTTATGCTGCCCGATGGTTTGCTCGTGGATCTCCATCTCCTTCGGTGCGCCCCGCTCGTGAAGAAGACATCGGATCTCGTGTGTCGAGATCAGGAGATCCGCCGCTTGGATCATCAACATGGATTGCGAGAAGCACGCGGTTCATCCCCGCGCTCCCAAGCGTCTCCTCCGTCGGATCGGACTTGAGACAGGAGGTCTCTTTGTTTAGAGACTCGATCGCAACCACGCTTCAAGAGGTAAACCTAATACTTGTTTGTGGTTTAGACGAAACGATCCAAGAAGTGTTCTTGGATCATGTGGTTTCGTCGCATGAAAATTTTTTAATTTCCGCTGCATAGAACAACTAGTGCGACTAGTCGTTCTTCGTCGTATTCGATACGACAATCACGCTTCCGTGATGCGCTTGAGGATCTAAGCATATCCTTCAAGTGGTATCAGAGCCTTAGGTCGGTGGTTTTGGATACGATCCATAAACCGAGGACGACTTGGGTTCATTAGGGTTTGCGAAAGTTTTCTTGCATTTCATTTTCGCATCTCTGTTTTGATATTATTTTCGGCACTATTTAAATTGTTTAAACACGAAAATAATATTTAGAATTTATTCCCCATTAAATAAGGAAACCGTAGGATCTGAGTTTGAGTGATTTCGATTTCGTTTCCTCTAGATATGCTCATTTTAGTGAACATGTATCCACTGTTTCGGGGACTGCGGATCATGACGTAATTAAGATGTTAATTGCGGATTTGAAACGCCTAGAAATGCGTGCAAATCACTTGGGTTCTGTTGTAAATCAAGTTAGCAAACTTTAGAAATTTACTTTGCTTAATTTGGATTTAAATTGATTGAGATATGATATTTTTAGTAAGTGAGGGTCACTGCTGAAAATACTTTCCTAATCAAGAACCTAGTGATTGTCATTTAATTAATTAGTGAAATTAAAATGTTTAATTTCCTGGAATAAATATGCATAAATATTTATGAAATATTTGATGATAATTATGTCCTTAAATGACTTTGCCCTAACCAACAAATGATTAGATGTGATCTAGATCAAGATTGGTTACATGATCTACATGATCAACATTCCAACAAACATGTTGTTTGAATAGGACTTGGGATTTGTTTAGCAAATCTCATTATAATGTTAATCAAAATTGTTTTGATTATTACTATATGGTATAATTTCGGTTGAAGAACCGATGATCATCTCAAGTACAAAATGATCTATTTTGCATTATCCTTTCCCGAGGTGGATATGGTGTCTAGTCGGAGAGCATTGGGGTTGCGGGTTGCAACGTATGTGGTCCGTCCCACTCTCGTCGGTACTGGCCATGACAGCGGGTAGGGTTAGTATAATGCTTAAGAAATCATGATGTATTTCTAATTATTAAAATTCGAAATAATACGTATTTGAGATAATACCATTATTCAAGTAACTATTAAAATGTTTGTTGGATATTAATTGGATCATTAATTTAATATGATTAGATTAATTGGAATCCAATTAAAATTAAAACACTCTATTATGAATAGAGATGTTATTTCCCTTGGAAGAATTAATCATAATGAATATGATTCATAATGATTAATTAGAATTTGAATATGATATGGAGGATCACATAAGTGACATCCATGGTCTCCCGTCAAGGCGAAGGGTTCCGTCGCCAGATATTGTATGTAGGAGATGCCTGTCCGAAGTGACAGCTCCTGCATACGATCCATTTGCATCGGGCTCTTCGCTTCTCGAAAGAGTAAGGATGTATGCGTAGTGACCCCAATATCGGGTCCTCATATTATTGGGGTGATATTGGATTGCGCATAGCGAGTTGTATTCCTGTTGACGGTTGGTTCAATTAATGACGGGTCAACATTGCCTTAGGGGTGGTGGGCCCGGGTGTTAAAGACCGAATTGGGAGATGCAAGTTGGACTTGCAAGGCGGAATGTGTTCCCGCTTCATTTTATCCGAGTTGTAGGTTCTCATATTATTGGGATGCAACAAAGATAAGGAAGGAGATCCCAGATCTTGTTGAGATATAATGGTAAGTATATCTCTTACATTGAAAGTGATTAAGGGAATGAACTTTCAGTGTTGACAAGACAGGACAACTTTGATATAAAAATCCTAAATCAAAGTAATATATATATATATTTATTTATATATTTATGCAAATTTCTTATACAGATAATCCTTCATTAAAACCCACTCAATGATATACTCAATAATAACCAGTAAAATATCATGGATTGGACTCATGATCCAGATATTGTACTTGCAATTGGACACATAATGTATGTGGTTGCAATGTGCAAGTTTCCTCATAATATTGAGGAATGACAATTAAATAGATAATAGGACTACAACCCTAGGGTTTGTATGTCTCTATAGTCTTGATCTCTCATCGGATGTACTTTGGAAGTGACATGTCGATGATGATCGTAATTGTCAAATAATCCTTATAAAATTAATGAAGATATTCTGGCATACATATGTGCTCTTGACATTTAACATGAATGAGATGGTTCACTGCATCATGCAGAGTGGTGGCTCTATAAGAGATGATGTATTCAAATTGTTTGAGTACCTACCTGAACCTATGTTTTAAGAGTTTAGATGGATGTAGATGATGAGTGTCATCATTCTACTATCTATACTCTGGTCATTCATGAAGCATCATAATAGTCATATTGTATGAATTTAATGAAGCATGTATAAATGTTGAAATGCTCTTACATAAGAGATCCTTAGTCTTAAGCAATGGTTGCTTATAGATAAAGGGAGCGCAGTGGAAGCATGGGTTGGACCCGAGTAAGAAGTATGGTCAAAGAGTTGACTGTACATCTATGACTTCCATATGTCATCCAAAGAGTTTGATGAATGCCAATACTGCAATAAGTTGATGTGTTGATAGTATGACTATCAAGTCTATCTAGAATCCTTAGAGAAGGACTCGGATGGAGCATCAGATTAATCTACATAAATCATTGATAAGATAAAGTCAAATAATTGTATCTCAATCTTCTGATGACATTTGCAATATGTTGTATATGTTTTAGAAGACTGGAAAATTTGATCTTAAAGGTTTATAGTTATCCACATGGATATTGATGCAATTGTTGCAACAATCTCTGTTGGATTGATAGACTTGTTAATTTCAGTGGGAGAGTCCTTAGTCTTAGAGAATGTCTCTATGACCTAGATATAAGAATACACTCATTGTTTGTTTCTAAATGTTAGAAATAAACATGAATCTGAGATAGAACTATCATAAAGAGTTATGATGTATATATTTCAGATAGTAATCTAATAATCTAGTGGACTTCACTAAATTAGAAAATTAATGAATGGTTCATTAACATTTCTAAATACTGAAATTAAACCTTAAGATCAATAGGAGGATGAAGATCATTTGACAATGATCTAGCATCAAGCCTTGGACATTTGTCTATTGATTTGATCAATAGGCTAGTAAGAGATGAAACTTTAGAATGTCTAAATTTTCAAAGCTTACATGCTTATGAATATTGTATTCATAATAAAATGTCCAATACACCTTCTTTGGGAATGGTGTAAGATGATAAGGTATTCGGGATCTCATACATATTGATGTATGCGGATCATCTATATCATAGTAAACATTATGGATATATGATATCTATTAATGATTATGTATGATATGAAATTTCTTCTCTTCACCTGAAGAAACCTTTGAAATGTTCAAAGATTTCATAATTTTGGTCTACAACCAAAGTTTGAAGGAAGATAAAATGAATTTGATCTAATCAAGGTAGCATGTACATGTTAGATGAATTCAAAGGATACCTTATGGAGATATGAATATCATTTCTATCTCAATCCTCCTAACACACCTTAACTCAATAGAGTTATAGAGAGATACAATTGGATCATGTGTGACATGATCTTATTAATGATGAATTTTAGCGTAATTATCCCTTAGTTTCCAGGTATATATATGTGTAGTAGAGACTACAATATATATCCTTAATAAGGTTCCATGCATGCTGGAATCTAGCACTTGAGAGTGCTGCTTCATTAGGAAAACAAAGGATGGTATTGGATACCTACTTTATGACCTTGAGATTCTTAAAATATCTCATCTCTGAGAATGTGATTCTTAGAGGTTGAGACTCTTGAGAATCAAGATGAAAATGAAGTGTAGGAACTCATTTAATCTTGAGAAGATAATGAGGCTCCTGAAATTGGAAACTAAAAAGGACAATTAATGATGAAACATTAATACCTCTTCAAATGAGTTTGAGGATGGATTCCATGTGTCAGAGAAATCTGACAATGATTGAACTTCATGTGATGAAGCTTCTGAAGATCATAGCATGGATAGACTTCATATGCAAGTGTTGTATATGGACCCTCGTGGATCCACCTATATGGGAAAAACCTGTAAAGGTGTAAATGGATCTTCAAGAGAAAGGGAACCTGATGAGAAGGTAGAGACCTTCAAAGCACGGTTCGTAGCCATGAGCCACACACCGGAAGAGAAGACATTGCTTGCAATGAGACTTGCTCTTCGGTGACCATGCTTAAAATCATCATAATGTTGCTAACCCTAGCTACACAACTTGACTATTGCATCTTCAAGATGTAAGTCAATATTGCATTCCTCTACGAATACCTCTTTGAGGATATTCACATGAAGTAGCCCCAGGGCTTCATGGTTGAGGAAAGCAAGGTGTGCAAACTAAGGAATCCATCTATGGACTCAAATAAGCTTCTTGAAGTTGGACCATAAGATTTGATGGAATTATAATTGTTATGATTCCAGATAGAATCTTGATGAGCCATGTGAAGCTTAGTGGGAGTGCCTTTGTGTTCATCTTGCTGAATGTAGATGATATCCAGATCATTTAAAATGATATAAGGATAATAATAAGTGTTTTATTCTCTGGTTATTCCATATCTTGAAATACGATTTCAAAGATACCTCTTAGATCTTAGTTCTGAAGTTGTTCAGAAGCCAAGAGAAGAGGATAATTGGACTGTCACATTTGTAGTATACCTTGGACATATTCTACTCATAGAAATTCCAAGAAAGGCTTCTAACCCTTAAGATATGGTACTGACCTATCTTAAGGGATAGCACCTCAAAGAGTTGAGGAAGTAAATGCTACAACTACTTGCACTTGTGCATTAGTTACGAGAAGCTGAGTGTATGCTAGAGTGTACAAATACCAGATGTCTGTCATGCAGTGGGAGTAGTAAATTGTTACTAATCCTATTGTAGAGATAAAACACTTGATTGCAATAATAACAAAATCTTCATAGATGAGGAGATTTTTGAGATAGTAATCTCAAAGTCTTATCTTCAAAAGTTTAAGACCATGTAGATAGTGATCTATAAAGGTCTAAACTTTAGATACCTTAGGAGACAGAGATCTCCGGGAATGAAGGTATTCTAATAAGGATTATGGGGATACTGGTTATGATTTCAGGGACACTCTAACCAACTAGATTGAGTATTGGTTGCATGAGATGCAACATTCGCATTAGATGCGAGCACTGTTACTGGGGATATGCAAGTGCCGTAAAAGGACTTGGCATAGTCTCGCGGGAACAGAGTGACTGATCAGCTTACCTAGCTATTTTCTAAATAGCCTATGATTGTCACATGAGTGCGGGTTTAAATGATTAGCCCATTAATGGCTCTTTGGGCTAGTGGGAAATTGTTGGAAATGCGAGCCCACGGCGATCCATTATGCAATAAATGTTATTGCAATTCACTCCTTAATCTGAAATGAAGAATACATAATTTGCATAATAGGTCCCTTAGTACAATTAGGGTTATGTACCATGGCCATCTTAATGATCATACAGCTGTTGATTCAACTATTGAATCATAGAGGCTGGTGCTTGAATGAATATCTAAAGAGTTAGATTGAGGACTCATCAAGCACCGTCAGATGATTGTTAAGAGATGATCTCCAGCCTGAGTAGGAGATGGCAATCCTTATCTCTGAAGGCTGATATCTGACCGACCTCTTGATGCAGGTCCTCTGCATAGGAATAGAGATTCGGAGGTGTCAGATTAGTTAGGTCAAAGAGTTGACTTAACGAGATCGAGATAACCAAAGTCCTATGTCGTATGCTGTCAGGATATAGGCACGCATCCTCTGACCGGAGACAGATGTGTTGCTATATGTCTAAGTACGTACATTTGGCAGATCAATAGGTTGATGACCTAATCAAGGTCTACACACCGGCGCGCTGGTGTGCATATAAGGGCATATGAGTAATACGATCTCTCAAAGGGATCATACAGGTTCAGTTACTGAACCGGAAGACATGAGCTCACTCATAAGATATTGGGAAGAATCAAATTCCGTGCGCACGGTCGTCTCGCTTTGGAAGCTTGACTGAATTTGTAGGTTTGATATATACTTTTGGAAAGTATATGATCAAGACCTGGGTATGATATATGCTTTTGGAAAGTATATGATCGATACCGACTCCCAATGATCGAATGAGAAACTTACTGATAAAACCAAGAAGTAGACAGTATAAAGTTGATCGAATACTTCAGGTTTAGTCTGAGTCTTCCAGTATGCAGGATGTACAGGTATTGGGAATACCTGAGGGTGATGTGATCATAAACGATTGTATAACCATGACGCTTCCATTCCTAGGGAGTGATGAAACGGGTCTGGATTTTAGTGACTCCTCTCAGTAGAGAAGTGATCTGATCTTGGTCCAAGTGTTGGACATTGATCTGAATGTGATTCAGATACAATGAGAAGATTAGATTTACGGTCTTGATTTAATCAAGCATCTATGGGAGGCCCGCGATCTGGATTTGAGATACGATCTCAATATCCATGTCACAATACGTGGAACAATACAATCGCCCTGTCCTTATCTCCAAGTATCTGCGGAGAAAGCGCATTATCCTTGAAGGAGTTCATGGATAATTCTATTGTTGCTATATGTATCCGAGCATTGAGAATATGGATAATTAAATGTGATTTAATTATCATGAGTAATATGAATTTGATTCATATTATAAATAGAGTTATCTGGGATAATTAAATGTGATTTGATTATCAAAGATGTAAGTAATATGAATATGATTCATATTATTTGGACACAAGAGAATAGAGATCCAAGATGATTAAATATGATTTAATTATCATGGATATGAATAATGTGGATAGCAATATCCATATTAGTCATATATATTATAAATGTGATTTATAATATATAAGAGAGAGCTATTTGTAATTTACATTTGTTAATTAAATGTTAATGTGAATTGGATTCACATTGGACATCAAATTGAAAATGTAATTTACATTTTGTTTTGGGTTGTGAATGTGATTCACAAATTTTCAATGGCATGATTGCAATGTTCACAAAATAAATTGGATTTATTTTTTTGTGAAATAATTTGCAACAAAAGTTGTTGAAAATAATGGAGATTACATAAAAGGTGAAATAGCCACCTTCCTAATGGAGGAGGGTGGACGGCCACCACTCCCATTAGGAAAGGGAGGTCGTCCCCCCGCTCCACATGGAAGGAGGCTTTCTCTCCTTTCATTATCTCCATGTATTGATGATTTAATTTTGTAATTAAATTGTGTTGATTTATCAACATATATTTAATTTAAATTAAATTAATTGTTGTTGTGTTTTTAGCAACAAGTCATGACCATTGAAAGAAACACAAATTGATGTGGACCATTGGATTTGTGTTGACACATGGATTGAGATCCATGGATCCCAAAACCCTATAAAAGGAGAGGCACCCCATTGCTCTTCTAGACACATAAGTTGAGGCAACAAATCTCTCTCTCTCTCTCTCTCTCTCTCTCTCTCTCATTCTCTCTACACGTCCTATCTCTTTCTCTCTCATGTGGCCGTCCACCATGGATGCCCTAGAGAGGTTCTCCATCGTTGCGGCATCGTCGTTATGCTGCCCGATGGTTTGCTCGTGGATCTCCATCTCCTTCGGTGCGCCCCGCTCGTGAAGAAGACATCGGATCTCGTGTGTCGAGATCAGGAGATCCGCCGCTTGGATCATCAACATGGATTGCGAGAAGCACGCGGTTCATCCCCGCGCTCGCAAGCGTCTCCTCCGTCGGATCGGACTTGAGACAGGAGGTCTCTTTGTTTAGAGACTCGATCACAACCACGCTTCAAGAGGTAAACCTAATACTTGTTTGTGGTTTAGACGAAACGATCCGAGAAGTGTTCTTGGATCATGTGGTTTCGTCGCATGAAAATTTTTTAATTTCCGCTGCATAGAACAACTAGTGCGACTAGTCGTTCTTCGTCGTATTCGATACGACAATCACGCTTCCGTGATGCGCTTGAGGATCTAACCATATCTTTCAAGTGGTATCAGAGCCTTAGGTCGGTGGTTTTGGATACGATCCATAAACCGAGGACGACTTGGGTTCATTAGGGTTTGTGAAAGTTTTCTTGCATTTCATTTTCGCATCTCTATTTTGATATTATTTTCGGCACTGTTTAAATTGTTTAAACACGAAAATAATATTTAGATTTTATTCCCCATTAAATAAGGAAACCGTAGGATCTGAGTTTGCGTGATTTCGATTTCGTTTGCTCTAGATATGCTCATTTTAGTGAACATGTATCCACTGTTTCGGGGACTGCGGATCATGACGTAATTAAGATGTTAATTGCGGATTTGAAACGCCTTGAAATGCATGCAAATCACTTGGGTTCTGTTGTAAATCAAGTTAGCAAACTTTAGAAATTTACTTTGCTTAATTTGGATTTAAATTGATTGAGATATGATATTTTTAGTAAGTGAGGGTCACTGCTGAAAATACTTTCCTAATCAAGAACCTAGTGATTGTCATTTAATTAATTAGTGAAATTAAAATGTTTAATTTCCTGGAATAAATATGCATAAATATTTATGAAATATTTGATGATAATTATGTCCTTAAATGACTTTGCCCTAACCAACAAATGATTAGATGTGATCTAGATCAAGATTGGTTACATGATCTACATGATCAACATTCCAACAAACATGTTGTTTGAATAGGACTTGGGATTTGTTTAGCAAATCTCATTATAATGTTAATCAAAATTGTTTTGATTATTACTATATGGTATAATTTCGGTTGAAGAACCGATGATCATCTCAAGTACAAAATGATCTATTTTGCATTATCCTTTCCCGAGGTGGATATGGTGTCTAGTCGGAGAGCATTGGGGTTGCGGGTTGCAACGTATGTGGTCCGTCCCACTCTCGTCGGTACTGGCCATGACAGCGGGTAGGGTTAGTATAATGCTTAAAAAATCATGATGTATTTCTAATTATTAAAATTCGAAATAATACGTATTTGAGATAATACCATTATTCAAGTAACTATTAAAATGTTTGTTGGATATTAATTGGATCATTAATTTAATATGATTAGATTAATTGGAATCCAATTAAAATTAAAACACTCTATTATGAATAGAGATGTTATTTCCCTTGGAAGAATTAATCATAATGAATATGATTCATAATGATTAATTAGAATTTGAATATGATATGGAGGATCACATAAGTGACATCCATGGTCTCCCGTCAAGGCGAAGGGTTCCGTCGCCAGATATTGTATGTAGGAGACGCCTGTCCGAAGTGACAGCTCCTGCATACGATCCATTTGGATCGGGCTCTTCGCTTCTCGAAAGAGTAAGGACGTATGCGTAGTGACCCCAATATCGGGTCCTCATATTATTGGGGCGATATTGGATTGCGCATAGCGAGTTGTATTCCTGTTGACGGTTGGTTCAATTAATGACGGGTCAACATTGCCTTAGGGGTGGTGGGCCCGGGTGTTAAAGACCGAATTGGGAGATTGCAAGGCGGAATATGTTCCCGCTTCTTTTTATCCGAGTTGTAGGTTCTCATATTATTGGGATGCAACAAAGATAAGGAAGGAGATCCCAGATCTTGTTGAGATATAATGGTAAGTATATCTCTTACATTGAAAGTGATTAAGGGAATGAACTTTCAGTGTTGACAAGACAGGACAACTTTGATATAAAAATCCTAAATCAAAGTAATATATATATATTTATTTATTTATATATTTATGCAAATTTCTTATTCAGATAATCCTTCATTAAAACCCACTCAATGATATACTCAATAATAACCAGTAAAATATCATGGATTGGACTCATGATCCAGATATTGTACTTGCAATTGGACACATAATGTATGTGGTTGCAATGTGCAAGTTTCCTCATAATATTGAGGAATGACAATTAAATAGATAATAGGACTACAACCCTAGGGTTTGTATGTCTCTATAGTCTTGATCTCTCATCGGATGTACTTTGGAAGTGACATGTCGATGATGATCGTAATTGTCAAATAATCCTTATAAAATTAATGAAGATATTCTGGCATACATATGTGCTCTTGACATTTAACATGAATGAGATGGTTCACTGCATCATGCAGAATGGTGGCTCTATAAGAGATGATGTATTCAAATTGTTTGAGTACCTACCTGAACCTATGTTTTAAGAGTTTAGATGGATGTAGATGATGAGTGTCATCATTCTACTATCTATACTCTGATCATTCATGAAGCATCATAATATTCATATTGTATGAATTTAATGAAGCATGTATAAATGTTGAAATGCTCTTACATAAGAGATCCTTAGTCTTAAACAATGGTTGCTTATAGATAAAGGGAGCGCAGTGGAAGCATGGGTTGGACCCGAGTAAGAAGTATGGTCAAAGAGTTGACTGTACATCTATGACTTCCATATGTCATCCAAAGAGTTTGATGAATGCCAATACTGCAATAAGTTGATGTGTTGATAGTATGACTATCAAGTCTATCTAGAATCCTTAGAGAAGGACTCGGATGGAGCATCAGATTAATCTACATAAATCATTGATAAGATAAAGTCAAATAATTGTATCTCAATCTTCTGATGACATTTGCAATATGTTGCATATGTTTTAGAAGACTGGAAAATTTGATCTTAAAGGTTTATAGTTATCCACATGGATATTGATGCAATTGTTGCAACAATCTCTGTTGGATTGATAGACTTGTTAATTTCAGTGGGAGAGTCCTTAGTCTTAGAGAATGTCTCTATGACCTAGATATAAGAATACACTCATTGTTTGTTTCTAAATGTTAGAAATAAACATGAATCTGAGATAGAACTATCATAAAGAGTTATGATGTATATATTTCAGATAGTAATCTAATAATCTAGTGGACTTCACTAAATTAGAAAATTAATGAATGGTTCATTAACATTTCTAAATACTGAAATTAAACCTTAAGATCAATAGGAGGATGAAGATCATTTGACAATGATCTAGCATCAAGCCTTGGACATTTGTCTATTGATTTGATCAATAGGCTAGTAAGAGATGAAACTTTAGAATGTCTAAATTTTCAAAGCTTACATGCTTATGAATATTGTATTCATAATAAAATGTCCAATACACCCTTCTTTGGGAATGGTGTAAGATGATAAGGTATTCGGGATCTCATACATATTGATGTATGTGGATCATCTATATCATAGTAAACATTATGGATATATGATATCTATTAATGATTATGTATGATATGAAATTTCTTCTCTTCACCTGAAGAAACCTTTGAAATGTTCAAAGATTTCATAATTTTGGTCTACAACCAAAGTTTGAAGGAAGATAAAATGAATTTGATCTAATCAAGGTAGCATGTACATGTTAGATGAATTCAAAGGATACCTTATGGAGATATGAATATCATTTCTATCTCAATCCTCCTAACACACCTTAACTCAATAGAGTTATAGAGAGATACAATTGGATCATGTGTGACATGATCTTATTAATGATGAATTTTAGCGTAATTATCCCTTAGTTTCCAGGTATATATATGTGTAGTAGAGACTACAATATATATCCTTAATAAGGTTCCATGCATGCTGGAATCTAGCACTTGAGAGTGCTGCTTCATTAGGAAAACAAAGGATGGTATTGGATACCTACTTTATGACCTTGAGATTCTTAAAATATCTCATCTCTGAGAATGTGATTCTTAGAGGTTGAGACTCTTGAGAATCAAGATGAAAATGAAGTGTAGGAACTCATTTAATCTTGAGAAGATAATGAGGCTCCTGAAACTGGAAACTAAAAAGGACAATTAATGATGAAACATTAATACCTCTTCAAATGAGTTTGAGGATGGATTCCATGTGTCAGAGAAATCTGACAATGATTGAACTTCATGTGATGAAGCTTCTGAAGATCATAGCATGGATAGATGGATGTTAGCAATAAAAGTCTAATGTAGACTTCATATGCAAGTGTTGTATATGGACCCTCGTGGATCCACCTATATGGGAAAAAGCTGTAAAGGTGTAAATGGATCTTCAAGAGAAAGGGAACCTGATGAGAAGGTAGAGACCTTCAAAGCACGGTTCGTAGCCATGAGCCACACACCGGAAGAGAAGACATTGCTTGCAATGAGACTTGCTCTTCGGTGACCATGCTTAAAATCATCATAATGTTGCTAACCTTAGCTACACAACTTGACTATTGCATCTTCAAGATGTAAGTCAATATTGCATTCCTCTACGAATACCTCTTTGAGGATATTCACATGAAGTAGCCCCAGGGCTTCATGGTTGAGGAAAGCAAGGTGTGCAAACTAAGGAATCCATCTATGGACTCAAATAAGCTTCTTGAAGTTGGACCATAAGATTTGATGGAATTATAATTGTTATGATTCCAGATAGAATCTTGATGAGCCATGTGAAGCTTAGTGGGAGTGCCTTTGTGTTCATCTTGCTGAATGTAGATGATATCCAGATCATTTAAAATGATATAAGGATAATAATAAGTGTTTTATTCTCTTGTTATTCCATATCTTGAAATACGATTTCAAAGATACCTCTTAGATCTTAGTTCTGAAGTTGTTCAGAAGCCAAGAGAAGAGGATAATTGGACTGTCACATTTGTAGTATACCTTGGACATATTCTATTCATAAAAATTCCAAGAAAGGCTTCTAACCCTTAAGATATGGTACTGACCTATCTTAAGGGATAGCACCTCAAAGAGTTGAGGAAGTAAATGCTACAACTACTTGCACTTGTGCATTAGTTACGAGAAGCTGAGTGTATGCTAGAGTGTACAAATACCAGATGTCTGTCATGCAGTGGGAGTAGTAAATTTTTACTTATCCTACTGTAGAGATAAAACACTTGATTGCAGTAATAACAAAATCTTCATAGATGAGGAGATTTTTGAGATAGTAATCTCAAAGTCTTATCTTCAAAAGTTTAAGACCATGTAGATAGTGATCTATAAAGGTCTAAACTTTAGATACCTTAGGAGACAGAGATCTCCGGGAATGAAGGTATTCTAATAAGGATTATGGGGATACTGGTTATGATTTCAGGGACACTCTAACCAACTAGATTGAGTATTGGTTGCATGAGATGCAACATTCGCATTAGATGCGAGCACTGTTACTGGGGATATGCAAGTGCCGTAAAAGGACTTGGCATAGTCTCGCGGGAACAGAGTGACTGATCAGCTTACCTAGCTATTTTCTAAATAGCCTATGATTGTCACATGAGTGCGGGTTTAAATGATTAGCCCATTAATGGCTCTTTGGGCTAGTGGGAGATTGTTGGAAATGCGAGCCCACGGCGAGCCATTATGCAATAAATGTTATTGCAATTCACTCCTTAATCTGAAATGAAGAATACATAATTTGCATAATAGGTCCCTTAGTACAATTAGGGTTATGTACCATGGCCATCTTAATGATCATACAGCTGTTGATTCAACTATTGAATCATAGAGGCTGGTGCTTGAATGAATATCTAAAGAGTTAGATTGAGGACTCATCAAGCACGTCAGATGATTGTTAAGAGATGATCTCCAGCATGAGTAGGAGATGGCAATCCTTATCTCTGAAGGCTGATATCTGACCGACCTCTTGATGCAGGTCCTCTGCATAGGAATAGAGATTCGGAGGTGTCAGATTAGTTAGGTCAAAGAGTTGACTTAACGAGATCGAGATAACCAAAGTCCTATGTCGTATGCTGTCAGGATATAGGCACGCATCCTCTGACCGGAGACAGATGTGTGCTATATGTCTAAGTATGTACATTTGGCAGACCAATAGGTTGATGACCTAATCAAGGTCTACACACCGGTGCGCTGGTGTGCATATAAGGGCATATGAGTAATACGATCTCTCAAAGGGATCATACAGGTTCAATTACTGAACCGGAAGACATGAGCTCACTCATGACATATTGGGAAGAATCAAATTCCGTGCGCACGGTCATCTCGCTTTGGAAGCTTGACTGAATTTGTAGGTTTGATATATACTTTTGGAAAGTATATGATCAAGACCTAGGTATGATATATGCTTTGGAAAGTATATGATCGATACCGACTCCCAATGATCGAATGAGAAACTTACTGATAAAACCAAGAAGTAGAACAGTATAAAGTTGATCGAATACTTTCAGGTTTAGTCTGAGTCTTCCAGTATGCAGGATGTACAGGTATTGGGAATACCTGATGGTGATGTGATCATAAACGATTGTATAACCATGACGCTTCCATTCCTAGGGAGTGATGAAACGGGTCTGGATTTTAGTGACTCCTCTCAGTAGAGAAGTGATCTGATCTTGGTCCAAGTGTTGGACATTGATCTGATGTGATTCAGATAAAATGAGAAGATTAGATTTACAGTCTTGATTTAATCAAGCATCTATGGGGAGGCCCGCGATCTGGATTTGAGATACGATCTCAATATCCATGTCACTATACGTGGAACAATACAATCGCCCTGTCCTTATCTCCAAGTATCTGCGGAGAAAGCGCATTATCCTTGAAGGAGTTCATGGATAATTCTATTTGTTGATATATGTATCCGAGCATTGAGAATATGGATAATTAAATGTGATTTAATTATCATGAGTAATATGAATTTGATTCATATTATAAAGAGAGTTATCTGAGATAATTAAATGTGATTTGATTATCAAAGATGTAAGTAATATGAATATGATTCATATTATTTGGACACAAGAGAATAGAGATCCAAGATGATTAAATATGATTTAATTATCATGGATATGAATAATGTGGATAGCAATATCCATATTAGTCATATATATTATAAATGTGATTTATAATATATAAGAGAGAGCTATTTGTAATTTACATTTGTTAATTAAATGTTAATGTGAATTGGATTCACATTGGACATCAAATTGAAAATGTAATTTACATTTTGTTTTAGGTTGTGAATGTGATTCACAAATTTTCAATGGCATGATTGCAATGTTCACAAAATAAATTGGATTTATTTTTTTGTGAAATAATTTGCAACAAAAGTTGTTGCAAATACTGGAGATTACATAAAAGGTGAAATAGCCACCTTCCTAATGGAGGAGGGTGGACAGCCACCACTCCCATTAGGAAAGGGAGGCCGTCCCCCCTCTCCACATGGAAGGAGGCTTTCTCTCCTTTCATTATCTCCATGTATTGATGATTTAATTTTGTAATTAAATTGTGTTGATTTATAAACATATATTTAATTTAAATTAAATTAATTGTTGTTGTGTTTTTAGCAACAAATCATGACCATTTGAAAGAAACACAAATTGATGTGGACCATTGGATTTGTGTTGACACATGGATTGAGATCCATGGATCCCCAAAACCCTATATAAAGGAGAGGCACCCATTGATTCTAGACACATAAGTTGAGGCAACAAATCTCTCTCTCTCTCTCTCATTCTCTCTACACGTCCTATCTCTTTCTCTCTCATGTGGCCGTCTACCATGGATGCCCTAGAGAGGTTCTCCATCGCTGCGGCATCGTCGTTATGCTGCCCGATGGTTTGCTCGTGGATCTCCATCTCCTTCGGTGCGCCCCGCTCGTGAAGAAGACATCGGATCTCGTGTGTCGAGATCAGGAGATCCGCCGCTTGGATCATCAACATGGATTGCGAGAAGCACGTGGTTCATCCTCGCGCTCGCAAGCGTCTCCTCCGTCGGATCGGACTTGAGACAGGAGGTCTCTTTGTTTAGAGACTCGATCGCAACCACGCTTCAAGAGGTAAACCTAATACTTGTTTGTGGTTTAGACGAAACGATCCGAGAAGTGTTTCTTGGATCATGTGGTTTCGTCGCATGAAAATTTTTAATTTCCGCTGCATAGAACAACTAGTGCGACTAGTCGTTCTTCGTCGTATTCGATACGATGATCACGCTTCCGTGATGCGCTTGAGGATCTAACCATATCCTTCAAGTGGTATCAGAGCCTTAGGTCGGTGGTTTTGGATACGATCCATAAACCGAGGACGACTTGGGTTCATTAGGGTTTGCGAAACTTTTCTTGCATTTCATTTTTGCATCTCTGTTTTGTTATTATTTTCGGCACTGTTTAAATTGTTTAAACACGAAAATAATATTTAGATTTTATTCCCCATTAAATAAGGAAACCGTAGGATCTGAGTTTGCGTGATTTCGATTTCGTTTGCTCTAGATATGCTCATTTTAGTGAACATGTATCCACTGTTTCGGGGACTGCGGATCATGACGTAATTAAGATGTTAATTGCGGACTTGAAACGCCTTGAAATGCGTGCAAATCACTTGGGTTCTGTTGTAAATCAAGTTAGCAAACTTTAGAAATTTACTTTGCTTAATTTGGATTTAAATTGATTGAGATATGATATTTTTAGTAAGTGAGGGTCACTGCTGAAAATACTTTCCTAATCAAGAACCTAGTGATTGTCATTTAATTAATTAGTGAAATTAAAATGTTTAATTTCCTGGAATAATTATGCATAAATATTTATGAAATATTTGATGATAATTATGTCCTTAAATGACTTTGCCCTAACCAACAAATGATTAGATGTGATCTAGATCAAGATTGGTTACATGATCTACATGATCAACATTCCAACAAACATGTTGTTTGAATAGGACTTGGGATTTGTTTAGCAAATCTCATTATAATGTTAATCAAAATTGTTTTGATTATTACTATATGGTATAATTTCGGTTGAAGAACCGATGATCATCTCAAGTACAAAATGATCTATTTTGCATTATCCTTTCCCGAGGTGGATATGGTGTCTAGTCGGAGAGCATTGGGGTTGCGGGTTGCAACGTATGTGGTCCGTCCCACTCTCGTCGGTACTGGCCATGACAGCGGGTAGGATTAGTATAATGCTTAAGAAATCATGATGTATTTCTAATTATTAAAATTCGAAATAATACGTATTTGAGATAATACCATTATTCAAGTAACTATTAAAATGTTTGTTGGATATTAATTGGATCATTAATTTAATATGATTAGATTAATTGGAATCCAATTAAAATTAAAACACTCTATTATGAATAGAGATGTTATTTCCCTTGGAAGAATTAATCATAATGAATATGATTCATAATGATTAATTAGAATTTGAATATGATATGGAGGATCACATAAGTGACATCCATGGTCTCCCGTCAAGGCGAAGGGTTCCGTCGCCAGATATTGTATGTAGGAGACGCCTGTCCGAAGTGACAGCTCCTGCATACGATCCATTTGGATCGGGCTCTTCGCTTCTCGAAAGAGTAAGGACGTATGCGTAGTGACCCCAATATCGGGTCCTCATATTATTGGGGCGATATTGGATTGCGCATAGCGAGTTGTATTCCTGTTGACGGTTGGTTCAATTAATGACGGGTCAACATTGCCTTAGGGGTGGTGGGCCCGGGTGTTAAAGACCGAATTGGGAGATGCAAGTTGGACTTGCAAGGCGGAATGTGTTCCCGCTTCTTTTTATCCGAGTTGTAGGTTCTCATATTATTGGGATGCAACAAAGATAAGGAAGGAGATCCCAGATCTTGTTGAGATATAATGGTAAGTATATCTCTTACATTGAAAGTGATTAAGGGAATGAACTTTCAGTGTTGACAAGACAGGACAACTTTGATATAAAAATTCTAAATCAAAGTAATATATATATATATATATATATTTATTTTATATATTTATGCAAATTTCTTATTTCAGATAATCCTTCATTAAAACCCACTCAATGATATACTCAATAATAACCAGTAAAATATCATGGATTGGACTCATGATCCAGATATTGTACTTGCAATTGGACACATAATGTATGTGGTTGCAATGTGCAAGTTTCCTCATAATATTGAGGAATGACAATTAAATAGATAATAGGACTACAACCCTAGGGTTTGTATGTCTCTATAGTCTTGATCTCTCATCGGATGTACTTTAGAAGTGACATGTCGATGATGATCGTAATTGTCAAATAATCCTTATAAAATTAATGAAGATATTCTGGCATACATATGTGCTCTTGACATTTAACATGAATGAGATGGTTCACTGC
This sequence comes from Ottelia alismoides, assembly GCA_037367405.1. NCBI lineage: Eukaryota > Viridiplantae > Streptophyta > Magnoliopsida > Alismatales > Hydrocharitaceae > Ottelia > Ottelia alismoides. The sequence goes on along the minus strand of JAZKJV010010037.1, from coordinate 686,941 downwards.
ATCATGCAGAATGGTGGCTCTATAAGAGATGATGTATTCAAATTGTTTGAGTACCTACCTGAACCTATGTTTTAAGAGTTTAGATGGATGTAGATGATGAGTGTCATCATTCTACTATCTATACTCTGGTCATTCATGAAGCATCATAATATTCATATTGTATGAATTTAATGAAGCATGTATAAATGTTGAAATGCTCTTACATAAGAGATCCTTAGTCTTAAGCAATGGTTGCTTATAGATAAAGGGAGCGCAGTGGAAGCATGGGTTGGACCCGAGTAAGAAGTATGGTCAAAGAGTTGACTGTACATCTATGACTTCCATATGTCATCCAAAGAGTTTGATGAATGCCAATACTGCAATAAGTTGATGTGTTGATAGTATGACTATCAAGTCTATCTAGAATCCTTAGAGAAGGACTCGGATGGAGCATCAGATTAATCTACATAAATCATTGATAAGATAAAGTCAAATAATTGTATCTCAATCTTCTGATGACATTTGCAATATGTTGCATATGTTTTAGAAGACTGGAAAATTTGATCTTAAAGGTTTATAGTTATCCACATGGATATTGATGCAATTGTTGCAACAATCTCTGTTGGATTGATAGACTTGTTAATTTCAGTGGGAGAGTCCTTAGTCTTAGAGAATGTCTCTATGACCTAGATATAAGAATACACTCATTGTTTGTTTCTAAATGTTAGAAATAAACATGAATCTGAGATAGAACTATCATAAAGAGTTATGATGTATATATTTCAGATAGTAATCTAATAATCTAGTGGACTTCACTAAATTAGAAAATTAATGAATGGTTCATTAACATTTCTAAATACTGAAATTAAACCTTAAGATCAATAGGAGGATGAAGATCATTTGACAATGATCTAGCATCAAGCCTTGGACATTTGTCTATTGATTTGATCAATAGGCTAGTAAGAGATGAAACTTTAGAATGTCTAAATTTTCAAAGCTTACATGCTTATGAATATTGTATTCATAATAAAATGTCCAATACACCCTTCTTTGGGAATGGTGTAAGATGATAAGGTATTCGGGATCTCATACATATTGATGTATGTGGATCATCTATATCATAGTAAACATTATGGATATATGATATCTATTAATGATTATGTATGATATGAAATTTCTTCTCTTCACCTGAAGAAACCTTTGAAATGTTCAAAGATTTCATAATTTTGGTCTACAACCAAAGTTTGAAGGAAGATAAAATGAATTTGATCTAATCAAGGTAGCATGTACATGTTAGATGAATTCAAAGGATACCTTATGGAGATATGAATATCATTTCTATCTCAATCCTCCTAACACACCTTAACTCAATAGAGTTATAGAGAGATACAATTGGATCATGTGTGACATGATCTTATTAATGATGAATTTTAGCGTAATTATCCCTTAGTTTCCAGGTATATATATGTGTAGTAGAGACTACAATATATATCCTTAATAAGGTTCCATGCATGCTGGAATCTAGCACTTGAGAGTGCTGCTTCATTAGGAAAACAAAGGATGGTATTGGATACCTACTTTATGACCTTGAGATTCTTAAAATATCTCATCTCTGAGAATGTGATTCTTAGAGGTTGAGACTCTTGAGAATCAAGATGAAAATGAAGTGTAGGAACTCATTTAATCTTGAGAAGATAATGAGGCTCCTGAAACTGGAAACTAAAAAGGACAATTAATGATGAAACATTAATACCTCTTCAAATGAGTTTGAGGATGGATTCCATGTGTCAGAGAAATCTGACAATGATTGAACTTCATGTGATGAAGCTTCTGAAGATCATAGCATGGATAGATGGATGTTAGCAATAAAAGTCTAATGTAGACTTCATATGCAAGTGTTGTATATGGACCCTCGTGGATCCACCTATATGGGAAAAACCTGTAAAGGTGTAAATGGATCTTCAAGAGAAAGGGAACCTGATGAGAAGGTAGAGACCTTCAAAGCACGGTTCGTAGCCATGAGCCACACACCGGAAGAGAAGACATTGCTTGCAATGAGACTTGCTCTTCGGTGACCATGCTTAAAATCATCATAATGTTGCTAACCTTAGCTACACAACTTGACTATTGCATATTCAAGATGTAAGTCAATATTGCATTCCTCTACGAATACCTCTTTGAGGATATTCACATGAAGTAGCCCCAGGGCTTCATGGTTGAGGAAAGCAAGGTGTGCAAACTAAGGAATCCATCTATGGACTCAAATAAGCTTCTTGAAGTTGGACCATAAGATTTGATGGAATTATAATTGTTATGATTCCAGATAGAATCTTGATGAGCCATGTGAAGCTTAGTGGGAGTGCCTTTGTGTTCATCTTGCTGAATGTAGATGATATCCAGATCATTTAAAATGATATAAGGATAATAATAAGTGTTTTATTCTCTGGTTATTCCATATCTTGAAATACGATTTCAAAGATACCTCTTAGATCTTAGTTCTGAAGTTGTTCAGAAGCCAAGAGAAGAGGATAATTGGACTGTCACATTTGTAGTATACCTTGGACATATTCTATTCATAGAAATTCCAAGAAAGGCTTCTAACCCTTAAGATATGGTACTGACCTATCTTAAGGGATAGCACCTCAAAGAGTGGAGGAAGTAAATGCTACAACTACTTGCACTTGTGCATTAGTTACGAGAAGCTGAGTGTATGCTAGAGTGTACAAATACCAGATGTCTGTCATGCAGTGGGAGCAGTAAATTGTTACTAATCCTACTGTAGAGATAAAACATTTGATTGCAGTAATAACAAAATCTTCATAGATGAGGAGATTTTTGAGATAGTAATCTCAAAGTCTTATCTTCAAAAGTTTAAGACCATGTAGATAGTGATCTATAAAGGTCTAAACTTTAGATACCTTAGGAGACAGAGATCTCCGGGAATGAAGGTATTCTAATAAGGATTATGGGGATACTGGTTATGATTTCAGGGACACTCTAACCAACTAGATTGAGTATTGGTTGCGTGAGATGCAACATTCGCATTAGATGCGAGCACTGTTACTGGGGATATGCAAGTGCTGTAAAAGGACTTGGCATAGTCTCGCGGGAACAGAGTGACTGATCAGCTTACCTAGCTATTTTCTAAATAGCCTATGATTGTCACATGAGTGTGGGTTTAAATGATTAGCCCATTAATGGCTCTTTGGGCTAGTGGGAGATTGTTGGAAATGCGAGCCCACAGCGAGCCATTATGCAATAAATGTTATTGCAATTCACTCCTTAATCTGAAATGAAGAATACATAATTTGCATAATGGGTCCCTTAGTACAATTAGGGTTATGTACCATGGCCATCTTAATGATCATACAGCTGTTGATTCAACTATTGAATCATAGAGGCTGGTGCTTGAATGAATATCTAAAGAGTTAGATTGAGGACTCATCAAGCACCGTCAGATGATTGTTAAGAGATGATCTCCAGCCTGAGTAGGAGATGGCAATCCTTATCTCTGAAGGCTGATATCTGACCGACCTCTTGATGCAGGTCCTCTGCATAGGAATAGAGATTCAGAGGTGTCAGATTAGTTAGGTCAAAGAGTTGACTTAACGAGATCGAGATAACCAAAGTCCTATATCGTATGCTGTCAGGATATAGGCACGCATCCTCTGACCGGAGACAGATGTGTTGCTATATGTCTAAGTATGTACATTTGGCAGACCAATAGGTTGATGACCTAATCAAGGTCTACACACCGGCGCGCTGCTGTGCATATAAGGGCATATGAGTAATACGATCTCTCAAAGGGATCATACAGGTTCAGTTACTGAACCGGAAGACATGAGCTCACTCATGAGATATTGGGAAGAATCAAATTCCGTGCGCACGGTCGTCTCGCTTTGGAAGCTTGACTGAATTTGTAGGTTTGATATATACTTTTGGAAAGTATATGATCAAGACCTAGGTATGATATATGCTTTTGGAAAGTATATGATCGATACCGACTCCCAATGATCGAATGAGAAACTTACTGATAAAACCAAGAAGTAGACAGTATAAAGTTGATCGAATACTTCAGGTTTAGTCTGAGTCTTCCAGTATGCAGGATGTACAGGTATTGGGAATACCTGAGGGTGATGTGATCATAAACGATTGTATAACCATGACGCTTCCATTCCTAGGGAGTGATGAAACGGGTCTGGATTTTAGTGACTCCTCTCAGTAGAGAAGTGATCTGATCTTGGTCCAAGTGTTGGACATTGGTCTAAATGTGATTCAGATACAATGAGAAGATTAGATTTACGGTCTTGATTTAATCAAGCATCTATGGGAGGCCCGCGATCTGGATTTGAGATACGATCTCAATATCCATGTCACTATCGTGGAAAAATACAATCGCCCTGTCCTTATCTCCAAGTATCTGCGGAGAAAGCGCATTATCCTTGAAGGAGTTCATGGATAATTCTATTGTTGATATATGTATCCGAGCATTGAGAATATGGATAATTAAATGTGATTTAATTATCATGAGTAATATGAATTTGATTCATATTATAAAGAGAGTTATCTGAGATAATTAAATGTGATTTGATTATCAAAGATGTAAGTAATATGAATATGATTCATATTATTTGGACACAAGAGAATAGAGATCCAAGATGATTAAATATGATTTAATTATCATGGATATGAATAATGTGGATAGCAATATCCATATTAGTCATATATATTATAAATGTGATTTATAATATATAAGAGAGAGCTATTTGTAATTTACATTTGTTAATTAAATGTTAATGTGAATTGGATTCACATTGGACATCAAATTGAAAATGTAATTTACATTTTGTTTTGGGTTGTGAATGTGATTCACAAATTTTCAATGGCATGATTGCAATGTTCACAAAATAAATTGGATTTATTTTTTTGTGAAATAATTTGCAACAAAAGTTGTTGCAAATAATGGAGATTACATAAAAGGTGAAATAGCCACCTTCCTAATGGAGGAGGGTGGACGGCCACCACTCCCATTAGGAAAGGGAGGCCGTCCCCCCTCTCCACATGGAAGGAGGCTTTCTCTCCTTTCATTATCTCCATGTATTGATGATTTAATTTTGTAATTAAATTGTGTTGATTTATCAACATATATTTAATTTAAATTAAATTAATTGTTGTTGTGTTTTTAGCAACAAATCATGACCATTGAAAGAAACACAAATTGATGTGGACCATTGGATTTGTGTTGACACATGGATTGAGATCCATGGATCCCAAAACCCTATAAAGGAGAGGCACCCCATTGCTCTTCTAGACACATAAGTTGAGGCAACAAATCTCTCTCTCTCTCTCATTCTCTCTACACGTCCTATCTCTTTCTCTCTCATGTGGCCGTCCACCATGGATGCCCTAGAGAGGTTCTCCATCGCTGCGGCATCGTCGTTATGTTGCCCGATGGTTTGCTCGTGGATCTCCATCTCCTTCGGTGCGCCCCGCTCGTGAAGAAGACATCGGATCTCGTGTGTCGAGATCAGGAGATCCGCCGCTTGGATCATCAACATGGATTGCGAGAAGCACGCTGTTCATCCCCGCGCTCGCAAGCGTCTCATCCGTCGGATCGGACTTGAGACAGGAGGTCTCTTTGTTTAGAGACTCGATCGCAACCACTCTTCAAGAGGTAAACCTAATACTTGTTTGTGGTTTAGACGAAACGAATCGAGAAGTGTTCTTGGATCATGTGGTTTCGTCGCATGAAAATTTTTTAATTTCCGCTGCATAGAACAACTAGTGCGACTAGTCGTTCTTCGTCGTATTCGATATGACGATCACGCTTCCGTGATGCGCTTGAGGATCTAACCATATCCTTCAGAGACCTGGGAAAGGTGCTGGACCAGATGACATCCCTGTAGAAGTATGGAAAGTTTTAGGTGAGCGTGGTTTGACTTGGCTTACGAATCTATTCAATGTTATTTGGCGAAGCAAGAAAATGCCTGAAGATTGGAGGAGGAGTATCGTGGTGCCTCTTTATAAGAACAAAGGAGACATTCAAAATTGTTCAAATTACAGAGGTATCAAGCTGATGAGTCACACTATGAAAATTTGGGAACGTGTGATCGAAAGAAGGTTGAGGCAAGTTTCCCAAATAAAAGAAAACCAATTCGGATTCATGCCAGATCGCTCAACTATTGAAGCCATCCATTTGCTAAGGAGAACAATGGAGATTTATAGAGCTAAAAGGAAGAATCTTCATATGATCTTTATTGATTTGGAGAAGGCTTATGATTCCGTCCCACGAGAGATACTGTGGAGAGTTCTGGAGAAGAGACAAATACCTGTCCTATACATTAATCTCATAAAAGATATGTATGATAGGGCTTTATCTTGTGTAAGGACCCCGACGGGGAAGACTGACTATTTTGATATCAACATTGGATTACATCAAGGTTCAGCTTTGAGTCCATTTCTTTTTACTTTGATTATGGACGAGTTGACAAGTCACATTCAAGATGAGTTACCTTGGTGTATGTTATTTGTTGATGATATTGTGTTGATTGACGAGACTATAGATGGAGTAAATGAGAAGCTTGAGGTTTGGAGACATGCATTGGAGACTAAAGGTTTTCGTATAAGTAGGGCTAAGACGGAATATATGGAACGCACCTTTGATGGAAGCAATGGTGAAGGAATCGAGGTGAAGATTGGTGACGATAACATTCAGAAGAGAGATTCTTTTAGATATCTGAGATCTATTTTGCAACATGATGGGGAAATTGATGGACATGTTACTAATAGAATAAATGCAGGCTGTCTAAAGTGGAGAGGATCCTCCGTTGTTCTCCGTGATAAGAAAATTCCTTTAAAAATTAAAGGAAAGTTTTACAAAGCTGCCGTGAGACCTGCTATGCTTTATGGTTCTGAATGTTGACCTGTGAACCAAAGACATGTGCAGAGAATGGTTGTAGCAGAAATGAAAATGATAAGATGGATGTGTGGACATACACGTAAAGATCGGATTCGGAATGATGCAATCAGAAAGAAAGTTGGTGTAGCTCCGATCGAGGATAAGATACGGGCAAACCGCTTAAGATGGTTTGGTCATTTGCAAAGAAGGTCAACTGATGCAACGGTTAGGAGATGCGAGTGTTGGGATGTTGAGACGGCTAGAGGGCGAGGACGGCCCAAGAAGTGTTGGAAAGGGATCTTAGTTTTTTGGATATAAGTCCGAGATTGACCCAAGATAGATCTGAATGGAGGCGAAGAATCCATGTAGCCAACCTACTTAATTGTGGAAAAAGGCTTTGTTGTTGTTGTACTTAATGCGCTCACCCCCCCCCCCACTTAGGATCTAGTCATCCTAAGTATAGTACTTATAAAAGGGATGAATGAGGAAAATGAAAGAATGAAATAGTTGAAAAGGAATGAAAAAGAATTAATCAAGTAAAATATTTTTGGATAGAGCATTGTTTGTATCTTCTGATGTTGCGAGATCATCTTCAAATACCACAATCATTGACCCGACAACATATAGGAATGTATCTTGCTCTAAATACGGCTTCAGAAACAGTCCATTAATAGCTATGCATCAGATGATAACTCTGATATCAGAACGTTATCATTGTCAACCATAGTTTTTACTTCAAAAGGTACAATCCATTTACTCTTTAATTTGCACAGGAATATTTTCAACTTCGCATCAAATAACCAAACCTTCTGACTAGGATCGAAAGTTTTTTATGATATGATTGTTGTGTCAACGTTTGACTTTCTCCTTGTATATTAGCATGTTAACATATGCGTAGTCTTTAAATTCCACGAGTATGTTCAGACCTATATTCTGGTTTTGACCACCTTCTTGCGAGTCTAAGTTACACATATTTACTGTCCAAAGAGATTTGTGAATAAGTTCAGCCGGCAGATGGCATAGCTTTCCATATACAAGGTAATAGGGAGACATACCTAATGGAGACTTGTTGGCAGTCTGATAGGCCCAAAGAATGGAATCAAGAAGTTGAGACTGGTTCTTCCGATCTATCCTAACAAGTTTTTGTAGAATAGTCTTGATCTCCCTATTGGATAACTCAACCAAGCCACTCGATTATGGGTGGTAAGGAGATGCAACATGATGATCAATGTCATACTCCTTCACAAGTTTCTTTACTTCTCTATTTATGAAATGGCTACCCCTAGATGGAATAAGAATCACAGGATTTCCGAACAGAGATATAATGTTATCCTTAAGAAAGCGATAAACAATACGATTATCAACGAATTGGACGGGAATAGCCTCCAGCCAGTGACTCACATAATCAATGACAAGGCGGATGTATTCAAATCTTTGACTATTAGGAAATGGTCTCACAAAGTCAATGCCCTAAGCATCAAATACATTTAAGAACTTGAATGACATTGACTCATTAGAATTTATGGTTCGTCCCAATTTATGGCAATTGATGTAGCCTTTCACATAAGTTGTGGCATCCTGAATAGTGTGGGCCACCAAAGGCCATAATGCAATACTTCTATTGCCATTCGGTTTCTACAATGGTGTCATTCTTCGAGCTAATGACAATGCTCGAGGACGATGGTGTACTCCTGAGAATGCACTGACGTCAAATGCAATCTGCACCTTCTCTGAAAAGGTATGGATCTTCCCATTACTAGAAATGCATACCGGATAAAAATTTATTTGTCTTTATATGTGTCCAATCTTGTGGAACTTTTTCAAAGACGAGATAGTTCACAATATCGGCATACCAGAGGAGAGAAGCAACACTTAAGATATATTCACCAGGAAAGATTTTTATAATTGGTACACTGCTAAGCAGGGTCTCTATACATTCGATTCTAGATAAATAGTCTACTACTACATTCTTGACTCCAAAATTATCCGTAATTTCCAAATCAAATTCATGAAGCAGAAAGATCCAACAGAGTAGACATGATTTGGCATCCTACTTTTGTTGTAGGTACTTGATAGCATAGTGGTCAGTATAAACTTTAGACCTGAGAAGATGCGAACGAAGCTTTTCGAGGGCGAAAACCACATTCAGCAGCTCTTTGTCTATTACAATATATTTTTTCCGAGCTTCATCAAGGTTGCGGAAGTCGGCAATCGATACTCGATCAACAGGGTCACTAACTAAGGATTAATCAACAGTCGCAAGAGTAATCGGATTTAGTCGAGCATTAATTGGTTTGGAACTTTTTAAATTATTTTTAAAAAATGTAGCAAGAGAATAAAAGATGAAACGAGTTAAGAACAAAATGTTTGGAAGATTGTACTAGTAGATGTTAAAAAAACATCTACAATATGCCCAAAAAATAATACAAGTGAAAAGTGAGAACAGAGGCAAAAGGGGAGCGAGACAGGAGAGAGATAGATAGCCCCAGGCAGTCCCCTCAACTTCGCAAAGCAACTATATAAATCTATATAATAGGGGGAACTAAAGTCACCTGGGAGAGTAGGAAGGTAGGTCTGTAAGCAAGGGACAAGAGTCAGCTTGATTTCCTTTTCTTGATAGATGGTCTGCGGAAGCCTCTGGTCTACTATAGATTTCGGGAAGACAAGGCTAAATCGATAAACAAGTGTCACAAGTCAACAGATTCAATCCTCAATATCATCATCAAAGCCCAGCTCTTCTTCTTCACCATTGCCTTATTCTTCATCATCTTCTTCTTCTACATCCTAAAGATGTAGCTCCTCCTCCTCATTCATCGGTACAACATTGGAGAATCATGATGAAGCTCCCCTTTCAAAGTTCACCTCATTGACTTCTTCTTCGTTCCAAATTCTCTTCGTACCGCTAGCATGTGCTACAACACCCCATGTCAATCCAGAACATGGAAAAACATCCTCATCATGGGCATCAACATCCCTAATCCATCAGCCATGTGTGAACGATCACGAGATAAGAGAATATCACTTTCTTTCTCAACTCTACGTTCCTGCAGGGTTAAATTGAAACACTTGTACACAAGATCGTTTAGCTTCTTCATCTCCAACCTTTTTCTCTTCTTGACAAAAAAATAAATTTATATCAATTACTAATTTAAATTTTACTATTACTAATCTAATTAGGTGGGTAGAGTGGAGTCATTACCGAGTCATATGTACTCTAGTTACGCTCGCATCCCAATAATGAAGAAGTCAAGCTCAAGATTTTGATAGCCATAGCTTTCAAATGAGTCATGTCATCTCCATGATTATACCATAAATTAGCTATTGAAATAGAGAATTGGTCAAAATAATAAAATAAATTATTAGCATTAATAGAAAATTACGCCTGACTAGATCATAATTGACATCATTTGTCATCCTCTGTCTCAGAACTAAAGGCTTGCCAAAACCTCCACGACCAAGTCTATAAGCCAGAAGCTTGCCCCTGATAATTGCATCTTGTATATCCAAATCTAGATAAAATTATTCAATGCACTCCTTAAACCCTCTCCTCACCACAATATTTGGATAACCATTAGACTCGGTGTAGAAGAAAAATGGGTTCAAGTAATAAGCTGCTAGATGCAATGGAGTATTGAGCCTCCCTTTGGTCTTGGAGGTAACATCCTCAAATAATTTGTAAGACGACTCCATGCCATTTAATGCTACAATTACCTCCTGCTTGGCCTCTTCAAGCCCTCCATATCAAAGCCCATGGATGGGCGTCAATCGGCATCAACCACACGTAATAAACAAACCAATTGAGTGAAAACTCAGATAACATTTGTTGTATGGTTCCAGAATATAGGGTTGTGTACAATGGAACTCGTTGCTTCTCCCTTCTTGGTCTTATATCATTTGTAGTTTCTCTACTCTTCTGAGGAAAACGGCAATCTCATCTTGTCTTTCTTCTCATTTAGGCTCTCAAGAGTGAATAAAGTGATTGCAAATCTTGTTTGTCCGGGACTTGTAATGTCCCTCTTGCTAGTGAACTTGCGCATCAAGCTTAGAGTTTTGGTGTGAGAGTAGATGAACATCGTAAGCCTCTTCGCTTTTGTGATTGCACTCCTCACATTCCTCTCTCTACTTATCTCCTCCAAAACAATATTAATGGAGTGTGCGGCACATGGAGTCCACCAAATCTTTGGATATTTGGTGACCAACAATCTTCCCGCAGCTACATTGGCGGATGCATTATCCACAACAATTTGAACTACTTTATCCATTCCCACTTCATTTAGACACTCCACCAACTTGCAGATGTATTTCAAAGTGTGAGCCTCATCAAAGGCATCTATGGACTTCAAAAAAGAAATCTCAAAGGTGCAATTGACGCAAAAATTGAAGATGTTCCTTCCTCGCTTATCCGTCCACGCATCAGTCGTCATAGAGCATCCCGCCGACGTCCATGTATCATGATGGCATTACAAGTCATCGTAAATCTCCTTTATAGCCTTCTTCAAAGGTGGACCATTAAGCTCATATCTCATAGGAGGCTTTAATCTAGTCATGTACTTCCCAATCACCTCCACTATCTGCATGAAGTTTTTCGTCATCAATGCATTAAATGGAATCGCCGATGTATATCCCCTTTTGGATATGTAGGAGGTAACCCTATCACGGTGATCCTTAGAGAATGCATCCTTGATGGTCATCTGACGTGATGACCCTTCTACTGTGACAGTGTGCTCCAAGGATTCGAAGACTCGCGATCTCTTCATCAAACCCACCTCTCCAGTAATATCAACTTCCTCCCTATCTCACGAACATTTGCAACTTCTGGGACTTCTTCCTGGTAACATCATCAAGATACGCAATCATCTTCTTCTTCATTTCCTAGTCCACCTTGGACATACAACTATGTTTCCTCTTCGATGTGCTAGTTGTTTCTTGAACATGTACACACTACTCTTGACAATATTCTTGCACAGTCTACAAGTGACCATATTTGGATATGTACGGTTCGGTAGGTAACCGTATTACTGTACTGGATCAGTTAATCCTGGCAGCACGTAAAAAGATGAGTTGCTACCAGAAGTGACATTCATAGTAGGCGTAGTCATCCAAATAGTCAACAAACTCACAATTTAGCCAATCAACAAACACAAGGCTAACTAAGCTCACAAGTTGAATTTCTTAATCAACAAACAAAATCACAAGTTGAATATCTAACTAAACTCACAAGCTAAAATTCCTAATCAACAAACAAAATCTTAGGTTGAATATCTAACTAAAATCACAATTTGAATTTCCTAATCAACAAATAAAATCACAAGTTGAATATTTAACTAAACTCATAAAGTTGAATTTCCTAATCAGCAAACATATCGTAAGAAACCGAACATTTATGAAATAAAAGACATAATTCTATCATTTTATTAGCTAATAAACAAGCATTCATTATAATAAAATAACCTAACAAACTAATCAACATGCAAATTAGTAGAGGAAATCTAAACAATAACAACAAAGACAAGAATTAAAGTAATAAAACAAACAAGATGCAAAAGTTGTTTTTTTTGAAAAAACCCTAACCAAATTGCAAGGAGAATGTTCGGTTACAAGGAGAGCACGAAGAAGGAGGATGACGTGCAGTGGCCAATGAGGCATCAAAGCAACAACTACTCGAAGCGGAGAAGGAGGCGGTAGCAGCGGCGATCCGTAATGAAGGAGGAGGAGGCAATGATCGTACAGGCAATTCTAGAGTAGTATGCTAGGTTAGGCGACATGTGAGTATGAGAGAGACTTACTGTGAAACAGTGAGCCCCCACTTAAGCATATCGGGTATTTGGTTGCAGCCCCGTAAAAAAACTTCGCCAAACTCGATGTAAAAGGTTGCTGACTAATCAGCTGAGTAGACTGATTAAACGCCTGAGTAATTGAGCACACCCGACTATAGGGCAATTTTTCTTAGTCGCCTTGGTTACATGACCGAGTCGACTAATCTGACCGACTAAACGGGTTAGTCGACTGTTTTTGTAATAGTGGTAGAAACCAACATATCCAAGGAAAGACCTCACATTATTTACTATTCTTAGTGGCTCAAGTTTTGCAATCACATATACTTTTTCCAAGTCGACCTCCATACCTCATTTGGAGACAACATGGTCCAACACAATTCCTTCGATTACCATGAAGTGACTCTTCTCCCATGATAACATAAGATTAAGCAAGAAATGCATCGAAACTATTACCATAGATCGAAAAATCACTCATAAAAACCTCAAGAAAACTACCCACCATGTCGACGAAAACAACCAACATACACCTTTGGAATGTAGTGGAACACAATCTAAAGGGCAACTACTTAAAGGCAAAGGTGCTAAAGGACAAGTGAAAGTCATCTTCTCTTGTCCTTCTGAGGCGATTGCCACTTGGTTGTACCAAGAGTACCCATTCAAGAAGCAAAAGAACTCTTTCCATGCCAACCTTTCAAGCACTTCATCGATAAAAGACAGAGCAAAGTGATCCTTCTTTGTAGTTGAGTTCAGGCATCAGTAATCTATGCAGACGTGCCTGATGTAGTACTCGAGTAGACTCTTTGGTCATTAGAAACCACCATAATTTGAATTTCTTTGGGACTACATGTAATAGGCTTACCCATTTCGAGTCGGTCACCCTAATATCACTTCGTTATCTCTTTCATGACAACATCCCAAAATTTTGGATTCGGCCTGCTCTAAAACTCATGGGATGGCTTGTTGTAAGACGTGATGTGAACACAAAAATGGATTTATCCCTCGAAGATCTGAAACATTCCAAACAATATCTTTGCAGTTTTTTCGAGAATTTCTAGCAAGCGAGATTCTTGATCCATGGTCAATCGCAAGCTGGTGATGACTGGATACATTTCGGGCTCTCCCACAAGGAAGGCATACTTTATATTTGTCAGAAGAGGCTTCAATTCTGGTGGAGTCAGAGTTGGCTTCTCAAAGATTTCTGAAATTGTACTAGTTACAAGTGAATGATTTGACAATAAGGTGTTGTTCACCTCTATCACTCTTGTCTTAGATAATAAAATACCGAGCATATCTACAATGGTTTCCTCTTGTTTAGTTTGGGATGAATTTTCTTCGAATAATTCGATCAGTTCATCATCATGAATCTCATTGTCGTCAAAGGAACATAAGCTGATTGTGCTTTCCAATTCCTTCTCTGGAAGGAGGATTTCCTGTATCACGTTGTCATCCAAAGATAAATTTGAATTGTTGATATTATCGACGATGTCACGGTCTTCTTTCTACGGTTCTAGCTCACTATTCTCAAATGTTCCCTTTGCGGCTTTTGACTTGACGATCATATCAATAATGATTATCACTGCAGGAGTGGAATGTTATCTTTTTATACCCATAATCAACTTCCACCTCGATTGTTTGAAGGAGCAACCAACCAAGTATGATCGTTGTCGGGAGTAATGGTGCAGAGGAATCCATGTCCAGGACAACAAAGTCTACTAAGAATTTCATATCTCGTACGGTTACAATAACGTCTTCCAATAAACCTCAAGGTCTCTTAATGGATCGATTAGCAAACTGGAGGATTATTCCACTTAGTTTAAGCGAACTAAGTCTGAATTCCATAAAAAGTGATGTGCACATGAGATTAATGGAGGAACCGCTATCAAGCAAAATTCTCTCACAAATCTGATCAAAAATTTCACATCTGATTAAAGGTGCTCCCTTATCTTTCTTTTTCGTTGAGAGATTGATGATCGAGTTTACAGTAGCCATGGCAAGGATGTGTTTCTCTGATTTGTTGTGGTTAATCTTATGGGGTTGATGCTTTGATGTACAAGCCTCTTTCAAACCTTTCTTAACACTAGGCATGTATTCAATGGTTTTCAGGAGTAGAATTTCTAGAAAGATATTTTGTAGAATTTCAACAATGGCAAGATCAAACAATGATGTTTTCAATTTTATGATTTTTTTGGAATTTTTCATAGCACCAGGAAAAGAAATATTTACATCACAAATGTTCTTATTTACATGAGAATCATCTTTTACAATGACTGACTAGATGGGGTACAATCATTCAAAACAGGGGAATGAATAAAAATTGGAAATTCAGCCCTGTCGGCAGACATGGGATCTGTTGTAGATGCAAGTTTCTCCTTGGCAAGCATGACTCGACCTTGGATGTTATTCTGTTTTTGATCTTTTTGTTTTTCTTCATTTTTTATATTTTTGTAAATGGTGTGGCTCCTCCTTCACTCGCACTTGATGTGAGATCAGTTGCTATGGGCAATGACGGTTGGCCTTTATTTTCCTTCACGAGTGCAAATGGTTGTAAGAATTTACCACTCCTGAGAGTCACAACATTAGATAACATAAAATAATTATATATATCTGACTCGAGTGACATGCTACATGCTCTTTACCCCAGAAGTTATTGGAGTTGGCTTCGATCTGCGTAGGAATAATCGTCTTTCCGATAGCATAGTCATTCAACTTCTGATTCATTTCTACCAAGCTCTTCACGAGCTGAGTTAAACAATCAAGTGCTAGATTCACTGGTGTTGCCTCTGTTAGTTCAATAGTCTAAGCATGTTGGTTTTGATAGTGGTAATTCCGAGAAAAATTATGAGGAGAGTATTGCTGGTAATATGGAGGGGGATACTTATTGTTGTAATAAGTACCCGATGGATAACAATATGACAACAGTTGATGATAAGTCGGTTACTGATAGCTTTGTCTCCATGTGTGTATGTTCTGCGAAGACTGGTTTTACTGTTGAGGATTGTGACCATTTCTTCCACCATGATGTTTTTGGTGGTACAGGCACGTGGCTGATGACTGATCATGATCGTGTCTGCCTGGATAGGTCAGTTGAATGTCATTACTCTACACGTCATTCACCTCCTAAATGTGGAATGAAGGTGGGAGGAATGACATGACAAAAAAAGGTTGGGACTCAAGGTGACCACCATCTGTTGATGCACCTGTTGTTGCGGTACCTGGTCGGGAGCCTACACGTAGTATGCGTGTTGGACTCGCAACTGTTGCCCTGGACTATGCGGTTGATGTTGTGGTTCGACAAGAGTGTCGGTTGAATGGCTTGCAGACCGACACAAGTTGATGGTGTTGACCAGGAGTTCCAACTGCTTGGTGATCTATTCTATCTTGTCTAGAATCTTCGTCATTTGTTTGATCATATATAATTTTTCCTGGTCTTCTGATCGCTTCTCGATGATGTCCACTTCGGATAGGTGGTTACCAATGATGCTGAGATTCGAGCTCTCGCATATGTCCTCTTCTTGTGAATCCACCGTATTGACAGATTTGTAGAGGATCTATAGTTGTTTCTGATATGTACGGGATGAAGAGAGAGAGACCTCTCCTTCGGCCATTTCCTCAAAATTTTGCCGCACTACATCTTCATCCTTGTTAAAATAGGACCCTCTACAGGAGGTATCCACCTGTCATTGACTGTTCTCAGTCAAGCCTCGAAAAAATACCAGATTAAGCTAGTCTTTGGAACGTCGTGATGAGGGCATTTTGCAATTAATCTTCAAACTTCTCACATGCTTCATGAATAGATTAATGGGGTCCTTGGAAGAAGTTAGCAACGTGGGCACGCATATCATTGAGACGACACAGGGGATAGTACTTGTGGAGAAAGGCAGATTTCAATGCCTCCTAGGTCGTCTCCACCTTGCCAAGATGGTTGATCTAGTATGGAGCTTTATCTTGAAGTCTAAATAGGAATGCGGTCATCTTGACAACACTCAACGGGATGTTAGAGTAATGTACGTACCACATATACGATCGAACTGTTGTAGATGGATATATAGTTCCTCGTTGGTGTTCTCGTGAAATGAGGGAAGAATGAACAGAAGTTTTGGCTTTAGTTAGAAGTGTTAGTAGATCGGTGATATCTGGATCCTCTCAGTCATCTGACCAGCACCAGGATTATATGTTTCTTTTAGTGTAGACTTAGGAGATTATCTTCTCTCTTCTTCCCCTCCACGGGGTCCATCTGTCTAGTGTTCTTCTCCTCCTCTCTGTTCTCTATCACTCCTAGTCCTTATTAACATTTCCTGGAAGGTGGCATGTACATCGGCATGTGCAGTCAGTTGTCATTGTATCGCATGTATGGAGGTAAGCATCTACGCATTGATTTCATTCTACTCAATATGTTGTGCCTTCCCTTTTTGTGGAGCCATGACTATGTATGGATCTAACAAGCAATGCAGATCAGGTCTTTTAGTTGCAGAGGAAATATACTCCTATCAGACTGGAAGTAGGCACCAGATGTTGAGAAATGTTCAAGATGAAGGTCAACATTGAACTTTAATAAAGTTAGAGATGTGAATGGGGATTGGTCTAACTCCATTCAGAAAGAAGAGAATTCGAGACAAGAGTGATCATGATTATTTGGTGAAAAAAGAGAGGGGAGTCCCGAAAGATGTTCGCAGAGTCCGAACAAGTCTCTCAAAAATCATCATGAATTATTGATGTCGACATCGAGAATCGATGTGGGTGTTCGTAAAGTCCGAAAAAGTCCATCTCGGACGCGACATCTTGGAAACAAAAGAAGTTGATGACAGAGTGGAACACAGAGTGAACAAGAGATAGAAGATGAATAAAAATGAAGAAGGCTAAAAAATAAACGGGATGAAAGATAAGAGTAAAAAGAAGTGCATTGATAAGACACAAGTGCGTGATTTTTTAATCTTGACATTATCTAAAAATAAAACACAAAACAAGTGTGAATTCACCAACTCAACCCGTAAAGTTGTGAAAGTTTGGTTATTTATTTTGATCATTTTTATTTTTATTTTCAGGCAACTCTTTCCAGATTAAGATATCGTTACCTTTATAGGCGAGTGAGTACTACCAGACAAGCATCATGTACTTCCAACTTCCTTTGTACCCTATAGCACACATTTTTTTAAGGTCCTTATTATCGGATCCGGGCATGATACTCAACCAAAAAAGTAGAGAGTAAGCCTATGTAGTGAATCAGATACTTCCCCCGAAGGGTATTTGGATGTGGTACGATGAGACATGGTCCCATTGTCGTAGAATCCCTATATGTAGCGAATGAGATACTTCCCCCGAAGGATATTGAGACATGGTACGATGAGATGTATTACGGTGAGGTGAACTCAACCTTACTGGCCTATGCACTGATAGAAGCGTTATTACTTCATAAGCCCAAGCGATACACAAGGCAGTAAACAAGTTGGCTTGGGCTCTAATCCTTAAGGGTCGTACCTCACTCTATCGGGATGGTATCTGAGAATAATGAAGGCTTTATGAACCCCAAACAATGATGCCCATTCATTTTAATTATGGTCAAGGTTTTCATAATAGTCCCTTTATTAGGTTTTTCAGTTTTAAATTTTACAATGCAATTCACAATGAATTTTCTGATTTCTTTTTTATTTAAATACAATAAAACAAGGGGAGAAAGTCAGAAAAGACGATGCACATGAAATCTATGAATACATGCAGAATAAGAAATACGTACATCGCTCCAGCACTCTTCATGCAATATAATCTGCGCATATAATTAAAACTAATCTATATGCACATGTAATTGATGAAATCACCCTAGAAACATGAATTGCTATTAGAGTGAAGAACTTGATTAATTTGACTAGGTCTAAGAAAAGAGACTATATGTAAATAAATCTATTTAGGGTTTGGACCTAGTTACTGTATCGAGCAACCCTATATTCTATGAGCTCAATCAACGAAGACGTAAAATTAAAAAAAGCAAAAAATACAAAATATGAGAAATAAAGAAAATAAAGGGGAAATAGGAAGAATCAAAAGTAGAAAGAGATAAAGACACGTAAAAGCCGATCAGACCCCCCAGGTGAACATGCATCTGACGAAATGGGTATGTATGTGTCTAAGTGTATGAGAGTATCAATTATTACAAATATATAAATCACTATCTCATAAAATGAAATAAAAATATATAGTAATCTAAGTTGTTGTTCCTCTCAGTCTCTGTTAACTTCTGTTATTCTCTCTTACCGACTCGATCTGATTGGGTGGCCTCCATCTCGCTCAGGTGTGTCAGTTCTCCTAGAAGATCTGCCCTCACTCTGTGGGCCCTTGCAACAAATTCAAACAAGAGAGTGATTAGAACATATAAATAATTATACAAAAATAAATAAAGACATATAATGAAATAACAACAAGATAGACAACTGCTAGCCTAATCGTTGCTTATCCCCCGACAACAACGCATTTATTGAAATAGAGGATTAATATACCGACCTAATATGCTAAGCCGACAATCGTTGTGCGATCAACCTCAAATTCAAACAACAACCAACACACAAGTAGATATCAAGTGTGTGTATGTCAAAATTTATTATAACTATACATAAATATGTCTATAGGAGTAAGTAGGTAGAGTATCGAAGACTGAGATGCAAAACAGAGGGTACTAGTTATTACTAGTTATTATTAATTAATAATGATATTTTGATTTTCCTTGTTTTCATGTTTTTATTGGTTTTTTAAATTTATTTTTATGGATTTTTAATTTGTTTTATATTATTTTTTTATATTTTGTTTTTGATGTAGCAAAATTTTAATTCCTTTTTATTTAAAATAATAAATATTAATATAGAAATTATATCTTACATAAGAATATGTAGTATATATAATAAATTTTTTTATTTATAAATAAGTAAAAATATATTCAAAATAAGAAAAATAAGGTATTTTGTGATTTTTATATTTTTCTATATTTTTGGTCATTTTTAGATAATTTTTCTAATTTTTATGAATTTTTAAAGTTGGAGGTATATCAAAACGATGAATATAGATAATATGCTACATTATTTTGGCTATACTAGATATAAATAAATCTAAAATTAATACAAAATTATTTTTAATATAATATATAATATAGAATATTCATGGATAGAAGGAAATGTTTTTATATTTTTATATAGTTTCTACTAATTTTTATAAGAATTTTAGGATTTTTATGTCTTAAATTTTGTATTTTTAGTGATTTTTGGATAGTTTGTAGAATATACTATAATATAGATAATATAATTTTCTTTTAGAATTTCTGGAGTTATATTTTAATTTTTATGTGTTTTTAATATCTAAACAGTGAATAAATGCATGTTTTTTTATTTTTAAAAATCTGAAAATAAGGTTAAAGTGCTTAATAACAAACTATGTGTGAACAAGTACGGCTCGATGCATCTAACATATTTTTTCTACAATTTTCATAGGAAATATTTAATTGAATCATATTAACAAAAATACAACATACAGCTTACAAGGACTAATATGTAATTAAAAAACTATAAATGCATTTGCTAACATGTCTTGAGAGGTAGGATATAAAGTGCAAAATTTACAGCACCTTACGTGGGACTACACATGAGATGGAAGGATCTATTTGTAATAATAGCAATGTCCAAGGTCCTACCTGCAATTTATACAAAAATATTACACTACATATTTAGTTTACAATATTAGAAGTAAAAACAAAAGGTTTGGATGGTCTTTCAATTGCCCTAGGATGTGGTGTGCGTGGCACATATCGTTGGATCGAACGACTCTACTTATGCCACATGCTCACTTATGATCGAGCAGCAGAGGCTAGGTTATGCTTCACTTGATTTCAATAGCCTGGATTAGATCTGGGTCGCGCTACTAATCCAACGGCTACGGAGGGCTCACGAAGAACAAGGAAGAACAAGTTCTTCCCCTGAGCTTCGACCACCGATCTCTTTCTCCTTTGGCCACCTCAGGTAGCGTTGATGTGCTCTTCATGCTCCTAGGATACATATACGACTGCAGGGAGCTTCAATGGTTTCCAGGCCTCGTCGGAGGAGGCGTAGAGGGTTGTTCTTCTCCATACACCTGGAGGTCTTGCTCTTCCTTTGATTCCTCTCCCAGGTACATCGTCTAGAGCTCCTTCCTGCACAAAAATGAAGAGGGCTTGAGGAAGAACGTCCATGACCTAATTTAAAGATGGATTAAACGATAAATGAGGTGGATGGTTGATCATTGGCGAATAGTGAATCGTGATTAATGAGAGTGTATTCATTAATCGGTGCACAATCAAGTTGATCAGGGCTAAGGAAAGCGGTAGAAATGATAGGGAAGGTGTAGGAGGCATTAGGTGACTGGAACAGTAGATACCACGGTGGGAAATAGTGGCTGGAGATGAAGCTCTGACGAAATTCGATGTGGAAATTTCACGCTAAAATAAATGAAATCAAGCTAAATTAAACCTAGATATATGATAAGGAACTAAAATGCAACCTAAAAACCTAAAATTACAGCTTGTACCTGGTCACGGGACTGGGGAGCAGACAACGACATGGAGAGAGCTCCGACGATGTTGGATCTCACTTCTCCTCCTCCACACCTCATGTCCTTGGATCTCACCTCTTGTCACAAGGGAGCTTCCAACGACTGCATTAAGGGGTTACATTTTTTTGAGTCAAAAAGAGGGGGTAACACTCAAAGGTGTCCGCCCTAAAGATTTATTGAAAAAGAGAGAAAAGAGAAAGTACAAGAAAAGGAATTACAGGACCCACTCTGCCACTAAACATGTAGCATGTACCCAAACATTTTCCTTATAGAATCTATGGCCCTAAAAAAGTAGAGCATTTCTAGCAAGCCAAATAGCCCAAACAATAGCGAGAGGTAGAACAGAGCCCGACGAGGCTGTCCTCTGTTCGCCACCAAGGATCTACAAAAAGAGGCCAAATCATCCGTACAAACCCAGTCATGGGCATCCCCACCCCAGATTGGAGTGGTCTTCTAACACCGGAAGAACAAGTGGTCAAGATTCAAATTCATCCACACACAGCGGAAACCTGTAGGATACCATACCCATAAGTCTAGCACATCAGTCTCTCGTCATCAATCGTTTATGACGGAATAGCCAGAAGAAGAAGCCAAACCTCTCAGGGAGAGCAAGACTCCACAGAAAGCCATAGTCCTTGCGCAAAACCTCGGAGTTCGAAGGGGACGGCCTGCAAATCACCCCAAACGCCTTCCAGACAGAGAAAGGACCCCCACGCCATATCCAATTATCCCTACTCCCCAAAGGCCTCCCATACTCACTTAAAGAATCTAGCAATATGAGAAAGTCTTCAAGTCACTGATCCGAGAAGTTTGAAGAGAAAGTAGGCATCCAGTTTCCATACGACCATCACGAGGCAACAATCGCCCCTCCGCTCTATGGCCAAAGAAAACAGACAGGGAAAACGCTCACTCAAAGGCCCATCATCAGTCCAAACATCGGTCCAGAAAGAAAAGTTGTCCCCTCTACAAAGAACCGGCCTGAAAAGAGCTCGAAAACAGGGAAGAATCTCCAGAATCCCCTTCCAGAACGGCGTCAGAGGCAAAACACAACAGCAAGGCATTGGCGAGGCACCATTGATACCATAGATCCGACGAAGAAGGTTGCAACACAGATCATCAAAGGCACCCCAGAGTCTGTTGACCCATTTCAGGAGCAGGGCTTCATTCATAGCATCTAATCTCCGAACGTCGAGATCCCCCTCACCCTTGAGAAGCATGACCTCATCCCACTCCACAAGATGAATCCCACCAGTCTCCCGCTCAACCTTACCCCAAAGGAATTTGCACATCAATCTCTCCAGATGAGAATAGATCCCCTTTGGCATGAGACGAGAAGACATGAAGAAAATCGAATCGAAGATAGAACCGCCTTGAGCAGCACCAGGTGGACACCCTTGGATAAGATGGTCGACCTCCAACCGGAAAGCATGCTTTCAAGTTTCTCAACAACCTGTAACCAGTTCGCCAATATGGACATCCCCACAGTTAAAGGCACCCAGAGATACTTGACCAAGAGGGCACAACAATCAGAACCCAGGACCTGAGCACATATGTCCGTCTCTTTCTCCGATAACCCGAAACTGACGACCTTGGACTTGCTCTCATTTTTAAACAGACCAGAAGTTTCACTGAAAAGCTCAAGGGCCAAAGCCATACCAGAAGCCTCACCAGTCCCCCTCAATGAAGAACACGGTATTGTCTGCATATTGGAGGAGCAGGATCTCAAGTCCATCCCTAGAATAACCCACCGAGAAACCACCATTAGTAACACAGGTCACGATTCGAGCCAAGACATTCGAAGCAATGATGAAAAGAAGAGGGGCCAGAGAGCATCCCTACCTGACACCATGTCTCAGCTATAAGAGACCCCCTCCAGACGGTCGTTCACCAGGACAGACATAGATGAGGTCGTGACACAGCGCTTCATCCAGGAAATCCACAATTCCGGAAACCCCCTTCGACGCAGCGCAGACCGAAGAAATTTCCAGTTCACAGTGCCATAAGCCTTCACAAAATCAACCTTCCAAAGCAACCCCGCCTTCCCTCGCCTCTTCCCATCCGCAACAATCTCAGAGGCAAGAACCAAACAATCCGAGATCTGCCTGCGGGGGACGAAAGACGACTGCAACGGTGAGATAATGTGCTCCAGAGTATGGCTCAACCTAACCGCAAGAACCTTCACCACAATCAAGTAAAGAGCGTAAAATAGCGCAAAGGGTCGGAAATCCTCGATACGCTTCGTCGCCAAGCTCTTCGGAAGGAGAAAGATGAGGCCTTATTGATCCTCTCAAAGCCCGCATTCCCATCACAAAATTCTGAGATGACCTCCAAGACATCCGCGCCCACCAGGTCCCAAAAGTCTCTATAAAAAGCCATCGGAAAGCCATCGGGCCCAAGGGCCCCATCAGCGTTGAGAGACCAAACCGCATCCTTACGTTCCTCCATTGAGATAGCTTACGTCAGACTCGAAGCCAAAGAGGGAGGTAGACACAGCGCCCCCGGCCCCGTCCACCTTCTCGCAAACGGGGCAGCCGAGAAATCCCGGAAGTGGTCCGCAATCGCAATACCAAGCTCTTCCACCCGCACACCATTCATAATCACAGATCTCAAAGCATTGCTCGTACGCATACCATTGGTCACACGATGGAAGAAAGTTGTGTTCGTGTCACCCTCACTGAGCTAGGTGCTCCTAGACCGCTGCCTCCATTCCGTAACGTGCTTTCGATCCTCATTGGCAATTTACTTCTGGGAAAGCGCATGTAGGGCCAACTCCTCACTAGTAAGATCTCGCAGATCCTCAACAACATCTAGCCTAGACACCTCCGACTCGGCCTCCACCCAAGCCGCACGACATGCATCTCTGGACTACCTCTTGAAAGCAAATAGGCGTGTATGCAAGGAGACCAACTTCTGCACAAATCTGGACACCGCAGAACCCGACACTGACAAGGAGGACCAATGCATCCCGTCCAGATCCCGGAAGGAGTCTTCCAAAAGCCAACTCCTCTCATACCTAAAAAACCATTGTATGGCACCAGGTCACCTGAATCCCAACAGATCAGAGTATGACCGGACCGAGTCCTTGGCATGACATCCGCAAAGGCCAAAGGATAGATATCAAACAGCTCTGAGGAGACCAAGAACCGATCAATATGAGATCGAGAGGCAGAATTTCTCCAAGTGTACCTCGAGCCCGCCGCATCAAGCACCTCCAGGTCCATGGAATCAATAGCATCCTCAAAGTCTTCAAAGCCTGGATCCTGCCCCCCCCCCCAAGACTAGGGTCGATCCTCAGACCAAAGCATAACATTAAAATCACCGCCAACAAGCCAAGGAATTCCCACAAAAGTAAACCTTGCCTCCTGTAAATCGGCCCACAGCTCATGACGCTCGGAAGAAACACGCGGCCCGTAGACACAAGAGAGCGCCAAAAGGGAGGAAGAACAACTGCATTCCAGGACGACCGTGAGCACATGTTTTCCTCTGAGTTCCGCACGAAAAGAGAGAGACAAGCGCCTTCACGCCAATAGCAAACCACCTGAGGAGCCAAGGGCATCGATCGTCCGAAAATCATCAAGGCCCCCTACATCAAAGGAGCGCCAAACTAAATCAGTCATAGACTGAAGCTTCGTCTCTTGAAGCAGGACAACATCACAACCCCTCTCCTGAAAACGCGCACCAAGAATCCTCCACTTATCCGGGTCCCCCAGAGCCCTAACATTCCATGAGAGGACCTTTCATTGGGCGAAAGATAAAGATCCATGAGTGCAAACCACCCTTGTCACTTCCATAACTCGGACCTTCTGCTCCGAGCAAGGTGGAAAAAACCCTATGAGCGGCCTTGCCCTCTGTCTCCTCCTGTACCGCTTACCCGACCTTCTTTCAACAACATGTTCCCTAACGAGACCTAGGGCACCAGCTTCCAATGACCGAGCGGAAGAGATCTCCCCGACCGGCTGATCACCCAAGTTCGAACCACACTCCGACAAAGCGTAAACAACCGAAGACGAGGCAAGCCCCTCGACAGAGGGCAGCGGAACAACACGGGACATCGAGGGGTCGAGGGGGAGAGCCTTTGAGCCCCCACTCGACTCCTTACGGCGGGAAGCGAAAGGAGAAAAAGAAATGCCAGATGAAAGCGCAGGAGGACCCAAGCTACCCTGAGTGCTCAAAATCGCAGTGGCCCTTCTCCACTCAACCCCAGTGCTCGATAGCACAGAGCGAACCATAATCGGGTCGTAAAAAGTAGCATCCCCTACAAGATCCGAAAGCCCAACCACGAAAGTGTAGGCCCAGGCCCGCGAGTGAACACGTAGAGAACCAAAAGGCAGCCAACGATCCTCATTCATAAGCTAAGAGAAACTAGGGACCGAAAAGATAGGCCCATGGGACTGGATTGCCAAAGGATACCTCAAAGCCACTTCGGAATCCGCACCCATCGTGATCGAAGTAGGAAAACCAACCGCCAACTTAGAAGTCGAAGCGCCAACCGATGAAGCCGGAGCCCTTGAGACCGGTACCGGAGACGCCGGAGGCAGCGGAGGATCGAGAAACTGCAGCTCTAAACGGAAAGTGAACCGGCCGACATCGAAGACAACGTAAGATCTCCGCCCTGTTGCAATCCATTATAATGATTGTGACATCCGAGTCAGACCCCGGGCACCTACCGTCCTCCAGCACCGAGACCACAGAGTCGCAGCGTCTGAGGACTGGTCCCAAGCAGCAGACAGTGCGAGAGAGGAAGAGACAACACAAACCCGAACCACACGGCTAGAAGAGTCGCACGAAGCCCCATCAGCAAAGCGCAACAGTCTCCATTCAATCTTACCCACGCCATTAAGAGAGAGAAGATGGTCCTTTTACGCCGAAGAAAGACCATAAAGACCACGAGTATAGCACCATTGAACCACCAGCCGCACCACATCCCCAGAGAAATGGGGACCATAAAGCTCACGCAGGAATGCCTGCACCGGTTCCAGCGAGATGGAATCCGCCAACCAAGAACCCACGAGCACATGGGTGCAGCGAACAGCCTCCTACTCTGCCACAACCGAAGCAAACGAGCGACCATCACGCAGCCTTTCACCGCCAGGAGCAGGAGCGGCCCTCTCCAGTTCACACAGTGCCCCACAACTCAGAGAAACAGGGCAAGATGACCGACGATGACCCACCTGCCTGCAAATAAAGCAGCGTGCAGGGGCCGAGCAAGATGACGCCAAATGACCGTGAGAATCACAGCGGAAACACCTTCTCCTTGGCTTCTTGTGGAAGACGCACACCTACCCATCATCAGCAGCACGCTTCGCTCTTCCAGACGAGGTACCCCTCCCCCACCAAGCGATAACTCTCCAAACTCCACCCGCCGACGAACCACCCATCCCCAGACCATGTTCTCCCTACCTAGTCTTGGAATCTTATCAAGACCTACATGTCTCAATTAAGGGGCTATATGTGATTAAAAGTTGATCAAAACTTCAAATGTAGGTGGAGGGTGGTTTTTATAAAAATGTGGAAGAGTGATCTTGTGAGGGAGGTTTTGTGCAGTTGGAAGGTGGTTGGTGGAGCCTAATGATGTAGCGAGACGGAGGGTGATAGGGAGAACAAAATTAGTGAAGGGCTTGATATGGAAGGAGGAATGGAGGATGCAGTGAGAATTGGGAGAAGAGAGGTGGTCAGTGCTTCTGACAAAAGGGAGCTAAGGGGTCTGTACGAAGGAGTTGCTAACCGAGGAGGTCACCACTCCCTCCCTCCTTATTGGTCCACACAGGATCAAGTGAGGACAAAATAGAATTAAAATTATATATAAATTTAATAAAAAATAATTTAATTAAATAAAATCAAAAACATGAAAAATGTTCCTTAATTTGTGGGCTATTTTATAGTGATTTGTATTTATTTTTACAATATTATTTATTATGTATTAATATTTACAAGTACATATATAGGTATATAAACCAATCTTTTACATATTATATATTTTTTTTGTATTTTATGTACATAATACCAGATTTTCATATTATATATTTATAACACTATTAAAGACATATATACATATTTTTATTTTATTTTTACAATTTTATTTATATGTCTAAATAATTACAGGTATATGCGTTATAGGTATAGTATACCTACGTATTATAATGTATTATTTGTTTTTAGTATGTTTTTAAATATTTATATTTATATTTATAATATGTTTTATATAATATATACAATTATTTAAAAATATATAGAGAGAAAAATGTAAATAATAACATATATTAATTTTATATACATATGCCCTAGTACAATAGTAACCTAAAAAGTCAGCTTTTCTATCATAGCTCTATTTTCCATAAAACGTCTTCATTTGATAGATAATTTAATTTACAATCCAATGGAGATAAGTTTCGTTTAATTTGAGTTCACATGGAATAGATATTGCTCAATGAAGTTTTGTTTACGACTTTTTCATTTGTGTGTATTATGTCCAATACATATGATTTTTATTGACGATTATTTTTATAATTTTTCTACACATTATTGTGTCCAAGTTTTGTGTTTAAAACTTTATTATTTGAGGTGTGTATATTTAATAATAAAATAGTGGATTATTGGCTATTTACAGAGTATAGAGTTAAAGTTTCTATGAGTTTTTTATACAGTAAATGGCCCTTATTTCGCCATTTTATTCATGGTCGATCTAGTCAATATTGACTTGGTCTCGGAGTTTAGGGTCAATCAGTATCTTTGATACTTCCATTATTTTTCTTTTCTTTATTCTTTACATTTTGGGTTTAAATATAGATAATTACAAACTAATTATAGATAAATTGCATATCAATGTTAGTTGTTGATTTATGCAAATTAGTCGTATTTACAGGTATTTTGCTGAGGATATAAGGTCAAAATGGAAGAATAAATGCAGATGAATGGTTGTTCATCAGTAGGAGAAGCATCTAAATATGATAATAGTTCACATTAAGACTACTCACATTCCTTCTTAGAAACACGGTGTATACCGCAGTGTGCTTCTGTAGGGGGCATTGACTAATGCCAATTATTCTAATGATGAACTTTTCTTGCAAACTACTTTACTACTAGATCAAATGTGAGTAGGATCGCTTAGCTATTCTCTACTAGAAAAACGAGCATAAGTGCTTATGTACCCAAGGAGCCGAGGCCATTAGGAATGAGGAGACTAATCAAAAGTATGAATATTTCACAACTAGGCATCTTGGTAAACAAGTGAATTATACTTGTTATACTCATATAACTAAAGGGAAAGTTAGACTCCTAAGGATCTCATTATGATAAGCTTACCAAACACTATATATTGAAGTTTTCTCGAGATTTTCTATTTCTTGTAGTTTCTATTTTTAGACTTCATTGTACTTTTTCTATTTTGCGTGATTAGGATTTTAAGATTTCAGTATATATAAGAAAGTCTAACCCTCTTTAATATAATTATATTGTTGCATTCCATAGTTTCTCTTGCATGGTATTAAGAGCAAAATTGATACAGAGTTCTAAGCCTCTTTTCCTAGCCCTATGCTTCCACTCTTACACCTTCATCATGAGTATGATCATAAGTAGTTGAGTTCAACAACCACAAAGAGGGAAGCATCACTTGAACCATTGGAGAGTAGTACTATCGCCTCGTAGCAACTCACTGCCCCTTCCCATCGAGAGAAGCATCATTGAACCCCAAGCGAGTATTGGGTTCTCATCACTGAGGGTTCTCCTTACCATCACCTAGTGTGTTTATATAGTTGGGGTTCCATTTCCATGATGCATCCTCGCTTGGAGAGTAGCATCATCGCTTGGTAGCATCTTTTTGCAATCTCACAGGGTGAGTAGGTTACAAGTGCATCACCAAAAGTAGCACCTGCTACTCTGTCACGAGAGAAGCATCATTGCATCAGCACCTCGTTACACCCTCGTGTGGAGAGAAGCACCATGCGATGGTGCCTTTAAGTGCTTTACACCATCACATGTAAACATGTCTAATGGGTCGGGGGCCTGCCTACCCATCCCCTTCATGCATCGAACTTGGGATAGAGAGTTGAGGTATGGGACGACCTGGTCCGCCCTGCAAAAAAATAAAAAAATAGATATGTACGCTAAATAAGATATGTATTAATATGATATACTTCATGTTTTTTCATATTAATGCTAATTTTAAATAAAATTTAATAGTTTGCATGTCAAGTAACATGCAAACTACTTATATTTGTTATATAAAATATAAATGGTGGTAATAAAATCATTTATACTTAGTAAATAACATTAAAAAATCAATGGAAAAAATGAAATGGACACATAGGTTGGCCCATGAAGGGCTTTGGACAGACGTTTTAGAACCTCAGACCGTTTGACCCGACCCACATTTGGCCAGGTCTAATTACAAGGAGTGGCAAAGTTAAAGACAATTCCTATGAGCAATCAATTAACTCTCTACGGTACTATTTTAGAGCTTAGAGGTCCATCAAGTGAACTGTTTTAAAATCTATAATGTGGAAAATTTCAGTTCGTGATTTTGGTACACCTTTTCTATTCTGATTAGATTTAATAATAACGTAAAGTGACTTTTCATCCATTTTAATTTTCTAACAATCCATATAACCATGATGGCCTCTATCGAAACAAAACTTGTGAACCCCCGAGAATCTGGGTGCCCGTTTACGACACATTTGTATTACAACATTCATTAGTATCGCATTAAGTACGTGAAAGTCCGGGAAAATTTTTTTCACGCTGAAGCTACATATGACATTCACATTCACATTCATAACCACAAAGCTAATACAGGCAAATGCCACCAAGATTTCATTTTATTAACTTCCATTTAATTTACAACATGTACAGTGACTGACAGTACACACAGTATTTCCAAAAATCTGACTGAAGAGAAAAGAAACATGTTACATTATCAACCGAACCAAAAACTGCAACAAAAACACATACCATCTCTGGTATATACTATGTTGCCTGGATACATCAACAAGTACTGAACAACAGGATGTTTACCTACCAAAACATTTTAAGAAAGAAGAAGCGTCAGCGGGCGCTGGTACTTCCCATAGGCTTATATATATAAAAATATCAATTGGTATTTAAAATGTTCAAAAGTAAAAATGTAGAAAGGTGGAACAAGTACAATTTACATCTACTTCCTCAAGTAAAAAGGTATTCAAGTGTTTTGTAAGCATCTCTCATGATTGCCCATTTACCTAACATTTCCCATATATAACATATTTATATTGTAGTTGGATATTCATGAATGTATGAGTGTAAGTAGATATCATCATTTTCTTTACATATCATGTTTGTGAGTGATGATGGAAGTGTTTGAGATTGAAATGTTTTCTTGATTTATTTAGATTCTCAAGTCTAGCGGATAGTCTGTGGTCATGGTTATTGTTTAACCTCACACTATGACTCTAAGACTTGGGGAATGTCTTAGGGTTGGGGTACCTCCGTAGGCTTGCGGTGTAGTATAATACATCCTAACTAAGTTCCCAACACGTACACTAACTTAATGGGATTTCGAATCAGATTATCGTCACTTTCATTTACTCAACTTTGATGGTAATCCTTCAAACCTCAAGTACAATTGTCTCAAATGTAACTCTAGATGATGTAGATATAGATCTGGATGATCTGGATGTAGAATCGCCAAGTCTGTTGGCGAAAGTAAAAACTCAAGCAGTGAAGTAGCCAACAAAAGGGCTCTTCCGTCTCGCCCTCTAGTTGGAAATACGGTCCAATAGAGGGATAGGTATACTCAAAAACTACGCTACTGAGACGGGTGATAGAGACTCTCCAAAAAAGTCGCTCTAGAAAACGGCCCGACCGGTAACGAGCAACCGAGCTCGTATGAAAAAACTAAACCGAGGATCCCCCGTCTGGGTCTCCTAAAACAGAGGGTCAGCGGAACTGGTCAAAGACGGGATCCCAACGACACGTAAAAACACTGCGAGCTCGCATAAAAACTGAAAAGGGACTAGGATCCTAGACCCGTCACTTGGCGGCTGCTGCCCGAACTGGGCTTCCTATCTTCCGCCCAGTTGAGGGTCACCGCGCCCTCGTCGGTCAAGTGTAAGGGTCACCATGATCGGCATGATTAATTGTTTTCACTGCTTCACAAATATGCTCATGCACATGACTATGGATTCAATTTACATTATCTTGAGTTATTAGCCTTACAAAACTAAAGTGATCTTGCATTGCACTTTTGTTGGGACTTGGGAGTTAGGTTATTTTGTGAGTGAAGACATCGTAGACAGCTGGTGTCTTTTAGTGTCTGGTTTCAGCCCCTAAGTCTATACTATGCCTTCACCCAAGCACATATATTTCGAAGTCGAGAGTTGACATCTACCACTCGTCCTTGCTTATAGGAGGTGATGGAGTCTATAAGCAACACTAGATAAAGATAAGAATGATCAGCATGGGCATGAGTTTACAATTTTGATGATAGTGGCTAGGTGGTCATAGCTCAATAGAAAACTGTGAACATATCTTATTATTTAAATTTCAAAAAAACCAACAATAGCAATTTCAATTTGAAATTTTATACTTAATCAAAGGATACATTTACAGCCAATATCTGAATTTCAAAGTTCAATAGTAACTCTATGCACAGTAGGACATGCACAGACTCCAATTTATTTAGATTCTAAATTAATGGTAATTCATACAAGTTTTAAGCACTTTAATTTTCATTTTAAAATATATCAGGAGCCATAAATTTTTTTAAGAAACTTCCTGGAGATGATACAGAGCTCATTAAATCCATTTTTTTAAAGAAATTATTTGAGTGGCATAAGGGTTATATAAGCTTCCAAGCATATTGTGCTAGTAATACGAAAGTCCTTTATAGAGGAAAGATTAAGTATAGTCTTTCTATCGTATCCATAAAGGGAGAAATACAAACAATTTAGCTAAGATAATTATGTCTTATTGCCAAAGTAATCTGCACCTTACAGACATCATGTGATATTGAAAGAATATATATAAAGTTCAGCACCTGATTCCAAGTTACAGGTTTTAGAAGTTCACAATTGCTAAGATACCTACTTACATTATTCTTATTGACATAGGTTATGGTCAACCAAAGTGCCAAATAGGAATATTTGTTGCCTTTCTCTTCTTGTCAATGAATTAAGCAATATTTTTTTATAATTACTTTCAACACAGTGCACCTGTACAGATGCATAAACTAAATCTATATGGAATAACAAAACAAAATTGGCACACTCCTGCAAGGATAACCTTGAAATTCTCAAAGTGTTATCTCAGGTGGAGATGGTAAAGCAAGAGAACATGATTGACTGGAAAAATTTTGAGGAAATACACGGACAACTCTTCCATAAACACAGCCGAAGAAAGATGAAGATCTAAAAATGTAGGAAAAACATGATCGTTCATGACTATGTTATCAGACGATTGATTTTCACTGGTTTATAACAGTACATGTTCTCCTTCTCCAAAGATGTTACAAATATAACTAAAACATGAGAGACATGAAATAACATATGACAATCAGAGGAAAGAGGTGCAAAGTATGCTCTAATGATTTAACACAGCATGCAAGGCAGCAAGAGGAATGGAATAAGGGTTGTACCTGGACTTTCAGAATTTGAGAAGGGATTTTGATGTGTTGATATGAGCAGTTCTCAGCCTTCAGCAATGAGCAATAACGGCCAAGAAAAAAAGAGGACTGGAGTTCTATCGGCTAGAAAAATTCGAAGCCAAAGAAGAGGTTTGAGGTGTTTAAATAACCAAGATGGGAGGTTCTAGAGATTACATGTGGAGGATTCTTGAATGCCAAATTTTGGGAGAGCAATATGCCAAATGGATACTGCTAAAACAGACAACAGAAATCAAATTTTGAATATTTTTTCTTCTTTTCTGAAATTTGACCAACGTTAGTAGCTACTTTACATAATTTTATTATTTTTATTATTATTATATTGTTATTATATTATTATTATTGATGTTTTTTTTTAAATTTATCCGTGTGCGTACGTCGAGTTTTCGATTTCGTCCCGCAATATCTTGTTTCGATCGTTTCAGAACGACGACCAATATGAGTACAATATTGGCATACTTCCGATCGGGTTTTGAATACCCGAAATTTTCGAGATACGATTTTGGTTTGGATTTAAATTTTACGAATTTAAAATATCAAACGACTTCTTATCGACGAATGGTTGATTCTGTTGGTCTTGTTTCGACGAAACAGATCTAATGACAGTCTCGGTTTGTTTTGTTTTTTCCGAATTTGCGTGGCTTTTTCACGACGCATTACGAAGCGACCGATTTTTGATCGATTTCACCCAAACAACTTTTGACTTATGATCAATTGGTCGATTTAGGTTATCTAATGTTGTCAGATAACTTTATTGGGTTAAACGAACCCTAATCGGGTCGGGATTGGGTTAATTGAAACCTGGATGTTACAAGTATAAAAACCTCAAAGGGAGTCTCGTACTCGAGACTCGAGTCAAGGTTATTAGGTGTTCTTGTTTAGATTTCATATGGCCATAAAAACCTCAAAGGTTTTGAACTCATAAAAACCTCAAAGAGAAATCAAGTCATATAATTAAACGTATATCTATTTACAAAAACTTGTTTTGATTATTACCTCAGAAAAGATGCGGGTATCGTGCCCGCATGTCGCCTTCGGTCTCCCATGTCGCCTCTTCGACGCCGTGTCGGTTCCACAACACCTTGACTAATGGAATCTCCTTGCTGTGAAGCTTCTTCACAGCACGGTCAAGTATTTGTACCGGCTTCTCCTCGTATGTCAAATCAGGCTCCACGTCTAGATTCTCGTAACTAATGACGTGCCGAGGGTCGTGCACATCTTCAGGTTGGATACATGAAAGACATCATGAATAGCAGAAAGATGTGGAGGAAGGGCTACCCAGTAGGCCACCTTCCCCACTCTGGCAAGGATCTCGAATGGACCAACATATCATGGTGCTAGCTTGCCACGAACACCAAATCTCTTAATTCCCTTCATGGGTGATACACGGAGAAATACCCAATCCCCCACCTGTAATTTACAGAAATGTCATTAGTATGTGACTAGGTTGAATATATATATATATATGTGTGTGTCATGATTGAATGGATGAAGAGGAAATAATTAGATTACCTGAAACTCTAAGTGCCTCCTCCGACAGTCTGCATAGCTTTTCTGGCAGTTTTGTGCCGTCAGAAGTCTCCATCTCACAAGATCAATAGCTCTCGTTGTCTCCTCCCAAAGATCCACGGAATAGAGAGCATGGTCACCTACCTCACGCCAACTGAGAGGTGTAAGGCATCTCCGCCCGTATAGGGCTTCGAATGGTGCAATGTCGATGCTGGAATGATAGTTGTTGTTGTATGTGAACTCAACTAATGGTAGATGGTCCTTCGAAAACACTTTCCACTCCAAAGTGCATGCACGGAGCAGATCCTCTAGTGTTTGAATGGTACGCTTACTCTGCCCGTCGGCCTGCAGATGATATGCAGAACTCTTCTTCAGCTCTGTTTGTAATGCTGACATAAACTGATGCCAATAGTGCGATGTAAATCTAGAATCTCTGTCAGACACCACCTCTCATGGTATACCATGAAGTCTAATGATATTATGCATATAGAGCTTGGCCAATCTGTATGGAGAGTAAGTCATGTTGACAGGTATAAAATGGGTTGACTTGGTCAACCTATCAATAATGACCCAAATGGAATTATGGCTACCTGGTGTCTTTGGCCATCTCGTGACGAAATCCATAGAAATGCTTTCCCACTTCCACTCGGGAATGGAGAGAGACTGTAGTAATCATGGTGGTCTCCTGTGCTCGGCCTTGACCATCTGACATGTCATGCATCTATTAACATGTAGCACCACATCGCGCTTCATTCCATCCCACTAGAAATGTCGACGTAGATCATGATACATCTTCGTGCTTCCTGGATGGATAGATAACCGTGAACTGTATGCCTCACCAAGTATGTCTCTGCGTAACTGCTCATCGTTGAGCACAACAACCCGTCTTGCCTTCCATAAAATAAACTCTATCACAACAAAGTCATCAACCTCATCCTTGACGGCACACATGTATCTATCTCGAATCCAAGGATCTGTCTTTTGGCCTTCGACAATGCGATCCCACAAACTGCTTAATAATGGAGACACAGATGTGGATATGGATACACTCTCCAGAGGAAGCCAATCAGTCAAAGATGCTAGCATATCCTACGTGTATAGCCAGTTTGTTGTACCCTCAGCATGAGCTCTCCTGCTAAGTGCATCAGCCACCATGTTTCCCTTACCGAGATGGTAAGAGATCGTGCAATCATAATCCTTCATTAGCCCGAGCCATCTGCGCTGCCTCATATTCAGCTCCTTCTGATCAAAGATATACTTTAGACTCTTGTGATCAGTAAAAATCTCAAAATTCACCCCATATAGATAGTGACACCAGATCTTCAAGGCGAAGACAACTATCGTCAACTCCAAGTCATGCGTGGGATAGTTCCGCTCATGCGGCCTCAACTGTCGTGACACGTAAGCAATCACTTGGCCTCGCTG
Source organism: Ottelia alismoides (assembly GCA_037367405.1). NCBI lineage: Eukaryota > Viridiplantae > Streptophyta > Magnoliopsida > Alismatales > Hydrocharitaceae > Ottelia > Ottelia alismoides. The sequence goes on along the minus strand of JAZKJV010010037.1, from coordinate 651,159 downwards.
CAAGGGTACTGCTCCTAAACCTTCTCCAGCTGCATCTGTATATACAGCATAATCCTGAGTGCCTGAAGGAAGAGCTAGGATAGGTGTCATAGTCAATCTCTCCTTCAGTGTACTGAAGGCCTGCTCACAAGAATCGTCCCAAATGAATGGAACTCCCTTCTGCGTCAATCGTGTCAATGGACGGACAATGCGTGAAAACCCATTGACAAAGGGTCTGTAATAGCATGTTAATCCGAGGAAGCTCCGAATCTGTGTGACAGTCTAGGGCTGCTCCCAAGACATAACTGCCTCAATCTTCGCAGGATCAACTGCGATGCCTGCTCCAGAAATGACATGCCCTAGAAATGAGACCTAGGTAACCAGAACTCACATTTGCTTAATTTGGCATATAACTTGTGCTCCCGCAATGTATCTAAGATTGTCCGTAGATCATTCGCATGATCTCATTCATTCCGTGAGTATGTGAGCACATCATCTATGAACACTACCACAAATTTATCCAAATATGGACGGAAAATCATGTTCATCATATCCATGAAAGCTGCAGGTGCATTGCTGAGCCCAAACGGCATCACCACAAACTCGTAGTGTCCATAGCGCGTCCTAAAAGCAGTCTTCGGAATATCTGACTCTCGAATCCTCAATTAATGGTAGCCTGAGCGAAGATCGATCTTCGAGAACACCGAAGATCCCTGGAGCTGCTCAAACAAATCATCGATGTGTGGCAAAGGATAGTTCTTCACCGTTCTCTTGTTCAGCTGCTTGTAATCGATGCATAACCTCATGGATCCATCCTTCTTCTTGACAAATAGAAACCGGAGCAACCCAAGGTGAAGTGCTCGGCCTCACGAATCCCAAGTCAAGTAACTCCTGCAACTGCACCTTCAGCTTCCTCAACTCAGCAGGTGCCATACGGTAAGGAGCCATCGAGATCGGCTGGGTGTCTGGTAGTAATGTGATCTCGAACTCGATCTCTCTCTCAGGTGGTAATCTTGATGGCTCATCAGGAAAAACATCTGAATATTCAGATACTACTCAGATGTCCTGTGTCATCGGCTCCTAATCAGATACCTCCCGAACAAATGCAAGGTATGAATCACAACCTTGATCAATAAGTCGTTGAGCTCGCAACACTGAGATGTACTCCATGGTTGAGTCATGTATAATACCCTCAAAAGTGAACTCGGGTAAATCTGGAATTATGAAGACAACTATCTTCCTAAAGAAATCAACAAGTGCATGATGAGCAGATAACCAATCCATGCCTAGAATCAAGTCAAACTCATCAAGCTGTAGGAGTAAACAATTTGTGAGCATCTCGTATCCGCCAATCAGTATGGGTAAGTGCCTGACTATCAGAGAAATGACAAACAACTGGCCACCTGACCCTCGGATGTGATATGGAGAAGAGAGAGTCTCTGCGACTCTACCTAAAGAAGCAAGTAGCCTCGAAGCAAGAAAAGAATGTGTCGCACAAGAATCAAATAGAACATGGAAAGGTTGGCCCAAGACTGAGACCATACCTTTCACCATAGTAGCCGCTCTGCTCCTCAGCAACTGCATGTAACTACCCCTGCATGGCTGATGCAGCACTGGAACCTGTCGCACTCTGCATTTGTCTCTATTGTTGTCGCCTAAGGTTGGTGTTCCTGCCACGAAAACTCCCTGAACGCTGTGTTTGAGGTCGGGTAGGTGGAGTAGTCATATCAGTGCTCCGGGCTAATCCTGCAGGTGCTTTGTCTTCTCGCTGCGACCCAGATGGTCGAGCAGAATCTGTGCCACGTCCGGCAAGTGCTCCTCCTAAGGTAGTTGATGGGGAAGAGCAAGCACTACCAGAGAATGCCGAACATGTAGATTGGAATCGTCTGGATGACCTCTGCCATTGAAATGGTCGATGTATCGATGCAAAGGATCGTCGTAGTCTAGGCGTTGCTCCAGACGAGCTCCTGAATCGTCTCCCTCTGATGTCCTCGAACTTCTTCACTGCATCGGTAGCCTCGGAGATGGATGTGATGTGTAGTCCAGCCAGCTTCTCCTGTACCTCCTCTCGCAAGCCGCCAATGAACTTTTCCAGATTCTCCTCTGGAAATGCGCCAGCTGCTCGTGTATGCCGTGACAGCTCTGTGTATCGGATAAAGTAATCTCTGGCTATCATCTATCCCTGACGAAGCTCTGCAAAAAGTCGAAGTTGGGACTCCTTCCACTTCGCAAGAAAGAAATGGGCTCTGAACCTCGTCTCGAAATCGTCCCATATAGGTTCTCGGCCTAACTCAGATACTACGGCCTCACACCATCTCTTCGGCCACTGCTCAGCAACATCTGGTGTACTGGTACCCTCGAACAAGGGTATGTTGACCCGCTGATAAGAAGTGAAAACCGACTGGTGCCTGTGAATGGCTGAATACTCATGTACATCCTCATCAACAAAGTTAACAGGGCCACGCTCCCTGTCAAAGTCTGCATCATCTGCTCCATGCTCAGGTACCACCTCAAGTGGATCATCAGGATGAGGCTGCTCTACCTCAACAGACTGGTGTTGGTCATGCCGTGTTCCATCCTGTGATGGATGGTACGTGAAATCTGATAGGTCCTCAAACCTCATCTCTATGTCTGTCTATATGTCGACAATCTCAGTCTGCTGGGTCAATATCTGCTCCTGCTGACCTCGCATGGCAGCCTGCTGCTGCTGGAGGTCGGTGAGGGCAGCCAGTATGCGTGCCAACTGGTCAGTCGTCTCCTGACCGGGTCGGGATGCCATGGCTCTGTATGAGAATCATTTATTAGTCATAAAACTTATTGTTCACAGATATTATGATGTATGCTATTTCTCTTCTTGGGATATAATATAAAAATTAATGAAATGAGTGACATTTGTGGTATTTGAATCTGAATGTCATATTTCCCTTCTCGTACTCACGACAAGTCGGAAGACTGCCGCTATCCGAGAACTTAATGCGATCAGAATTGAAGTACTGCGAATGTGCGTATCGGGGTACCACTGCTCTGATACCAAAATATGAACCCCCGAGGATCCGAGTGTCCGTTTACGATACGTTTGCATTACAACATTCATTAGTATCGCATTAAGTACTTGAAAGTCCGAGAAAAAAATTTTCGCGCTGAAGCTACATATGCTATTCACATTCACATTCATAACCACAAAGCTAATAGAGAAAAATGCCATCAGGATTTCATTTCATTAACTTCCATTTAATTTACAACATGTACAGTGACTGACAGTACATACAATATTTCTAAAAATCTGACTGAAGAGAAAAGAAATATGTTACATTATCAACCGAACCAAAAACTGTAACAAAAACACATACCGTCCGGTATATACTCTATCGTCTAGAAACATCAACAGCTACTGAAATGCAGGCAGTTTGCCTGCCAAAACATGTTAGGAAAGAAGAGGCGTCAGCAGGCGCTGGTACTTCCCATAAGCTTATATATAAAAAATCAATTGGCAATTAAAATGTTCAAAAGTAAACAAGTAGAAAGGTGGAACAAGTACAATTTACATCTACTTGCTTAAGTAAAAATGTATTCAAGTGTTTTGTAGCATCTCTCATGATTACCCATTTACCCAACATTTCACATATATGACATATTTATATTATAGTTGAATATTAATGAATGTATGAGTGTAAGTATATATCATCATTTTCTTCAGATATCATGTTTGTGAGTGATGATGGAAATGTTTGAGATTGGAAAGGTTTCTTGATTTATTTAGATTCTCAAGTCTAGCGAATAGGTTGTGTGTCTTGGCTATCATGTAATCTCACAATATGACTCTAAGACTTGGGAAATGTCTTAGGGTTGGGGTGTCTCCGTAGGCATGCAGTGTAGTATAATGCATCCTAACTAAGTTCCCAACATGTCCACTAACTTAATGGGATTTCGAATCAGATTATAGTCACTTTCATTTACTCAACTTTAATGATAATCCTTCAAACCTCAAGTACAATTGTCTAAGATGCAACTCTAGATGATGTAGATATAGATCTGGATGATCTGGATGTAGAATCGCAAAGTCTGTTGGCAAAATTAAAACTCAAGCGGTGAAGTAGCCAACAAAAGAGCTCTTCCGTCTCGCCCTCTAGTTGGAAGTGCGGTCCAATAGAGGGATAGGTCTACTCCAAAACTACGCCATTGAGACAGATAAGAGAGACTCTCCGGAAAAGTCGCTCTAGAAGATGGCCCGACCGGTAATGGGCAACCGAGCTCGTACGAAAAAACTAAACCGAGGATCCCCCGCTTGGGTATCCTAAAACAGAGGGTCAGCAAAACTGGTCAAAGTCGGGATCCCATCGAGGCGTAAAAACACTGCGAGCTCGCGTAAAAACCGAAAAGGGATAAGGATCCTAGACCCACGCACTTGGCGGTCGCTTTCCGAATTGGGCTTCCTATCTTCCGCCCAGTTGAGGGTCACCGCGCCCTCATCGGTCAAGTGTAAGGATCACCATGACCGACATGATTAATTGTTTTCACTGCTTCACAAATATGGTCATGCACTTGACTATGGATTCAATTTACATTATCTTGAGTAATTAGCCTTACAAACCTAAAGTGATATTGCATTGCACTTTTGTTGGGACTTGGGATTTTAGGTTATTTTGTGAGTGAAGACATCGTAGACAGCTGGTGTCTTTTAGTGTCTGGTTTCAGACCCTAAGTCAATACTATGCCTTCACCCAAGCACATATATTTCAAAGTCGAGTGTTGACATCTACCCCTGGTGCTTTCTTATAGGAGGTGATCGAGGCGTAAAAGCACTGCGAGCTCACGTAAAAACCGAAAAGGGACAGGGATCCTAGACCCACGTACTTGGCAGTCGCTTTCCGAATTGGGCTTCCTATCTTCCGCCCAGTTGAGGGTCACCGCGCCCTCATCGGTCAAGTGTAAGGATCACCATGACCGGCATGATTAATTGTTTTCACTGCTTCACAAATATGGACATGCACTTTACTATGGATTCAATTTACATTATCTTGAGTAACTAGCCTTACAAACCTAAAGTGATATTGCATTGCACTTTTGTTGGGACTTGGGAGTTTAGGTTATTTTGTGAGTGAAGACATCGTAGACAGCTGGTGTCTTTTAGTGTCTGGTTTCAGCCCCTAAGTCAATACTATGCCTTCACCCAAGCACATATATTTCAAAGTCGAGTGTGGACATCTACCCCTGGTGCTTTCTTATAGGAGGTGATGGAGTCTATAAGCAACACTAGATAAAGATAAGAATGATCAGCATGTGCATGAGTTTACAATTTTGTTGATAGTGGCTAGGTGGAGTCATAGCTCAATAGAAAACTGTGAACATATATTATTATTTGAATTTCAAAAAAACCAACAATAACAATTTCAATTTGAAATTTTATACTTAATCAAAGGATACATTTACAGCCAATATCTGAATGTCAAAGTTCAATAGTAACTCACAGACTCCAATTTATTTTAGATTCTAAATTAACGGTAATTCATACAAGTTTTAAGCACTTAAATATTCATTTTAAAATATATCAGGAGCCATAATTTTTTTAAGTAACTTCCTGGAGTTGATACAGAGCTCAGATTAAATCCATTTTTTTAAAGAAATTGTTTGAGTGGTATAAGGGTTATATAAGCTTCCAAGCATACTGTGCTAGTAATACGGAAGTCCTTTCTAGAGGAAAGATTAAGTATAGTCTTTCTATCGTATCCATAAAGGGAGAAATACAAACAATTTAGCTAAGATAATTATGTCTTATTGCCAAAGCAATCTGCGCCTTACAGACATCATGTGATATTGAAAGAATATATATAAAGTTCAGCACCTGATTCCAAGTTACAGGTTTTAGAAGTTCACAATTGCTAAGATACCTACTTACATTATTCTTATTGACATAGGTTATGGTCAACCAAAGTGCCAAATAGGAATATTTGTTGCCTTTCTCTTCTTGTCAATGAATTAAGCAATATTTTTTTATAATTACTTTCAACACAGTGCACCTGTACAGATGCATAAACTAAATCTATATGGAATAACAAAACAAAATTGGCACACTTCTGCAAGGATAACCTTGAAATTCTCAAAGTGTTATCTCAGGTGGAGATGGTAAAGCAAGAGAACATGATTGACTGGAAAAATTTTGAGGAAATACACGGACAACTCTTCCATAAACACAGCCGAAGAAAGATGAAGATCTAAAAATGTAGGAATAACAGGATCGTTCATGACTATGTTATCAGACGATTGATTTTTACTGGTTTATAACAGTACACGTTCTCCGTCTCCAAAGATGTTACCAATATAATTAAAACATGAGAGACATGAAATAACATATGACAATCAGAGGAAAGAGGTGCAAAGTATGCTCTAATGATTTAACACAGCATGCAAGGCAGCAAGAGGAATGGAATAAGGGTTGTACCTGGACTTTCAGAATTTGAGAAGGGCTTTTGATGTGTTGATATGAGCAGTTCTCAGTCTTCAGCAAGGAGAAATAACGGTCAAGAAAAAAAAGAGGACTGGAGTTCTATCGGCTGGAAAAATTGGAAGCCAAAGAAGAGGTTTGAGGTGTTTATATAATCAAGATGGGAGGCTCTAGATATTACATGTGAAGGATTTTTGAATGCCAAATTTTGGGAGAGCAATATGCCAAATGGCTACTGCTAAAACAGACAACAGAAATTAAATTTTGAATATTTTTTCTTTTTTTCTGAAATTTGACCAATGTTAGTAGCTACTTTACATAATTTTATTATTATATTATTATTATTATTATTATTGATGTTTTTTTAAAAATTTATCCATGTGCGTACGTTGAGTTTCCGATTTCGTCCCGCAATATCTCGTTTCGATCGTTTTAGAACGACGGTCAATATGAGTACAATATTGGCATACTTTCGATCGGATTTTGAATATCCGAAATTTTCGAGATACGATTTTGGTTTGGATTTAAATTTTACGAATTTAAAATATCAAACGACCTCCAATCGACGAACGGTCGATTCCGTTGGTCTTGTTTCGATGAAACGGATCTAATGACGGTCTCAGTTTGTTTTGCAGTTTATGAATTTGCATCGCGGCTTTTTCATGGCGTGCATTACCAAGCGACTGATTTTTGGTCGATTTCACCCGAACAACTTTTGATTCATGATCAATTGGTCGAGTTAGGTTATCTAATGTTGTCAGAAACTTTATTGGGTTAAACGGACCCTTACTAGGTCGGGTTTGGTTTTAATTGAAACCCGGATGTTACAAAACCCCTGGTCGAAACCTTATCTATTATTACTTGGGGGACCTTTATCAAACTTAAGGTGCATAACATTATGCACTCTAATCTCGGACTTTTAAGGTATTTTTGGGTGGGCAGAGAAAGATACATGTTCTTATAAAAGATCCTCTCAAAATCGAGGACAAGGACCATGAGTAATGGCTTCAAGACAACTATCTAATCATAAATTGGATGACAAAGAGCATTGGTCAGACGATTCCTTCCAACCTTCTATACAATAGGAGAAAAGTAAGGAAATGTGGTAAGAGCCGTCTCACACATATTCCCAATATACCAAAACTTCCCATCTTGTTAACATCTACATGTGAATTCGAACGACCTCTCGACGTGGCTCCTAACTTATTCAATATTATCAAAAGATTATAGATCTATAAGAGAAACTTGCATTGTTTCAATCAGCATGTTGCCCTAAGCAAGAAGCAAAATGAGCAAAATTACAAGCATGTAGGTTTCTTAAAGGATTGAATCCTTACTACAATACAACGAAGGATCAATTCCTTAGTTTTGACAATTCTAGTAGCTTAGTTCCTCTATTGGTCACTCTAGCTAAGTTCAGACAGTAGAAACAATTAATTCCTTACGTCATTCAAATGAGGAGGTTCGACATATAGGTTTGTTCCTAAATAGAAAAGAGAAGATCAGGAAGAGTTAGTATTAGAGTCTACCGGTCAGAGTAGCCTTCATTCTATTTTTCATGGTGGCTGAGGTCATTATTCCAAACGTCGTCGAGGATGTAGTTATCCTCCATCTATGTACCAATGCACGATGTACCGGTCGTCCGACAAGTTTGGAAAGCACCTTATGGGTAACCAAGCTTTAGCCAAATCTGATGATTTCTCTGCCAAAATGACTACTGATCGATTATCCAACTCTCCTCTGTTGGGATGTCAATTTGGGTATACCCATTGGATACTCGACCTGAACCTGCCTCATTTAAGAACTCGAAAGCCATCCCATTTATTGTTAGACAGGTTTGGGTTTTAACTTTAGTATCCATGCAGGTACAGCTTTGGGTTTGGGGTTGCCTGTTGGGTATCCGAACCTGATACTGTGTTTATAAATACATACATACATAAATAACATTTAATCTATTTCTTAGGTCATGAACTCAGCACTCATCGCTTAAAAAATGTATGAAGAAAATGATCCATGCAACAAATAATTATTAAAAAATAAGATTCATAGAAGCATAAGAATGTAACATGTAAATTCCTTTTTATTAATAAAGGAAATTCGTTTGTTAATTACCATGATTCACATGAAAATTTTTAAGAAAAGATAGGTACCATTAGAATACGTAATGTAACAAATATTCTGGAAACCTAAAGGACATGTCACAAACTTGTAGTATGCTCGCTTCAGAGTGCCTTCGCTTATTTGAATCTCCAGTCCAAGTTCTTCGCCTATCCCATGTGTTGCCAACCTTCGTGCATTGTGGTGCATTCGTCCCAACCCTATTTACTTGCCCTCTATTCTTGTCATGGGCACCGTCGATGTTGTACGCCTCCAATGATCCAATATGTTTCGTGTTCCCTTTAGTCCTCTACATCTAAGTTAAGTATGTTTCGTGTTCCCTTTAGTCCTCTACATCTAAGTTAAGTATCCCATTTTACCTTATTAAATAAGCTTCTTCATGGCGAATGGTATTTTTTTAATATATTGGGAGTTGTTTGTTTCTTTTTGGATTGATTACAGAAAACATGTTAATTAAGAAATGACTAATTACATATTATTGATTACAATAGTAGATTATCGATTTATCATTCAAGAAATTATCAAAAAATGATAGGATGCATACTTTTCTCTCATCCCATGTTTTATTATAAATTATGTTAATGGATATATATATCTTGATAGTTTAGATATTGTCAATACTCGTATATGACTTGCTTTATATATCCTGTTGTGAATGTTTATTATGCCATTTACAAGATATATGGGTACCTATTGTGTAGATGGGTACCCGCTAGGAACTAGTCGTTCAATAAATGAGCATGTTTGAGTATTGATTTTATAAATGGGTATGAGTTTGAGAATATTGATACCAGCCTCAAACCCGACCTGTTGACATCCCTATCGTCTGCAGAGTATTCTCGACTCATGTAGCTGTTGAAGTGTGATCCTGCCACTACTATTGATTATGCTTCTACTACCAACCTAACTTCTACAAAAGATATTGTGGCCAATTATGATGCATCTTCTACCTTCGCTAGGATTATTAATACTAGATCCTTGACCAATCAGAAGGGATAATTGATGAATGGGTCCATTCTCCCATTACCTCAGTAGCAGTATAGAGTTATCATCTAAGCTTAAGCTTCTGGAGTTGGGTGCTTCAGACTTTCCCCTGAACTTATTATCTGCCATAGATTGTGTTATGAACTAAAATGTAGTCATTTATTTCTAAGCATATCTGTTATTTTCAGAACATATAGATGATGCAAATCTTTAGTGGTGGCTCCCGGCTTTGCTATAGGTATAATATAAGAAGAATCACACAGAAACTATTCATTTACCTACTCCTACCTTGTACGATGATGACCGTAAACTTAGACGGTCCCTCCTCCTCTACAGATTTTCCCATTCCTCTAAGGGAGTGGAGCCTAGAAGGCAACGTAATACTATGTACGGTATGTCATATTTTATTTCTATTGATGAATTATCTACATGTGACAGCATATTTACATATGCTCTTATGAAAATGGATGTGACCATCATATGGTTCTCTAGGATCAAGGATGGAAGCCGGCTATGGACAAGGAGATGGATGCTTTGATCTCTAAGGCCCTGTTCGTTTGGGGTATAAGGAGGAATGGAATAAGGGGAATAAGCCCCCAACACGCTTCCCCGTGGTACGACTATTCCCCATTATTTCATCTTATTTCACTTTTATTTCTATCGTTATCCCACCTTACCTACCTTTATTTCACCTTATTCTCCTTATTCTTATCCTCCAGCCGAACGGAGAATAGACCCTTATTCCCCTTATTACTCATCCTTATTCCTGCTTATTCTCCTACCGAACGAACCCTAAGGTTACGTTTGGTAAGTGGGGTGACCGAAGTATGGGCGGGTCACCCACCCGCAACCCTGCTAATGGAGAGAGCGCTATATCGGATGGGCGGGTCATTTGGTGAATTGCGCCCACTTGCTCTGTGTGACCAAACTCTGCTGCATGCATCACATCCTGTCCTGATTTTGACCCATTTTTTGGAACATCGCGCCCGCATCCCCTTACTCCGCCCGAAAAAGGAGACATGAAGCAACTCCATTTCATCTCCTCATGTCCCCTTTACTCCTCTTTTCCAACGCAACCATCAGCTACTGCTTGACAATACGATGAGGAATCTCATCCTCGGTTGGATGCAGCATGCATGCCTTCTCATTCCCTGAACTGCCTTGCTTGCATACATCCCATCATCCACAACTTTGCAGCTCATTGATGGAGAAACATGCATCTTCTTGTGAGTCTATAGTGCCATCCATGTCCCCTCTACCATTGAGGGCTGGAAGGAGGTCATGCCAGATCGAGGAGGATATTTCACCCTATAAATTATGTGCTGTCGTGTGGGGGTTCTATGCCCTTTCATACGCAGGTATTCCCATTGGAGAGAAGGAACGACTGTAGATTGTGAGGAGCAGGAGTCGTATACTTGGAAGGTACTTCCTCTAATCTCTCATTTGTTTCTCTGATCGAGGTTGCGCTGGGCGAAAATTATGTTTCCCCTTGTTTGAAACCCTAGCTGGGTTTAGATTTGTATCCCCAACGCTTATAATTGCGGCCGGTTTTATTTCAAACCCTTGCTACATTTGTATCCCACCATTGTTTGGTACCTTTGTATGTTTATGGATTAGCAAAGCTGCCCATTTCGATGTTTGGCAGAGATGACCAATCGACGCATTCAGAACGAACTATCTGAGTTGTTTATTACCGTTATTAGGGCTTTCTTTCAATCGTTTATTACCTGCATATTTGACTTGAGCAAGGCAGTGCGCTATCTTCGGTTTGCCCTTAGTTATGGAATTAACCTTGGTAACCTTGGATTGATGAAGGGAATGGGTCCGCCAAAGAAGACCTACTATGTCATGAGTGTCCTTTATTGGCAATATGCACGCCTTGGATGAGCAAGGCAGTCTTGATTTACCGAGCCATGGTGTGGGGCATAATCTTACTCTAATGTCGTAGTTGTTTTTTCAAAGCTTTTGTTATCTCATCTCATATATGTGCGTCAGATGGGTTTTAGTGGTTATGTCTTCATCTAGTGATGTGGATTTGATGATGGGAGGAACTTCAAACTGCAAGTATCTGAAGCTTTTTCATGCGCTTAACTTAGCATTGTTGATTTTATTTTTGTGATAATGTTGGCGTATTTTCTTACCTCTCATTCTATCGAAGATGCCATTTTGGACAAAAGACGGATGCGAATATAAAACATGCAAGCAATTGTTGCATATACCGAGAAAATACAACAAGATGGGAGAATATTGGGGATAACTTTTTGCACACAAGTTATGGCAGAACATTGTGCGAACTATGGGGTAGTAGTAAATGCTTAATAATTTCTCCTCGTTAGGTTGTGCAGGGTTGGTTACTGTAATATATCAGTTGTCGAATTCATTACAAGAGTCCATCGTTCGTCATGTTTCATATTTATTATATCTTGCATTAGATGCACCGCGATTTGTTTGATGGCATTCGTTGTTACATATTACATTCTCTGAATATCTTGTCTACAAACTTATGCGCGATGTCAACGAGGTGGCCACATGGTGAGACAGTTGTCGGGGAAGCATATGAGTGGCCAGAGACATGTGTAGCCAAAAATACGCACTAGAATCCAGGGTTGGACATGATTTTTGTTGATGCCATGTTAGAGCATGAGCTCTTGTGGGCTGGAAGCACATTTACAGTCACCAAATGGCAGATGATTGTGACAAGGTTCAACCACGTTAGTTGTCTTCACCATACCAAGGCACAACTGTTGTATAGATGGAAAAACTTGAAGAAGGACTGCGTAACTTACCTTTACCTTCGCAACATTAGGTGCCCGGGGGAGTCAAAGATGAAATAGTCCCCGTGACGGGGAATGTCACAGCAGAGTTTGATATTCGAGTAGTTGTCGAAGCTAATTATATAGAAAGTTGTTCGCGAGGTCTAGACTCGGAGAGCTTTCTCAATATGGTGTATTAATATGGGTTAATGGCTATTCTACTTATTAATTATTTACTGGCGGACTATAGGTAGCTTTATGGGCTGACGGCGGAAAGGACACTAGACTTTATGGGAACTTACATACGTAGACTGGGAAGTTCGATGATGTGTGACTGAGTTATATGCTTTGCTTATCGCACCCTCGGTCTGCCAGTTCACGCGTCATTTCGGAACTTGAATTATATATTAGGGAGCTGGAACTTGTCTATGCAAGTGAGGATAGGCCTTGGACCTCGTGGGTAGAGTACGTAGCATAGTGAGGAGCCATGTTTGTCTACGTTGCGAGATGAATGCCCTGATATATTTTCTTCCGATGGAACCACCCAACAAGGATACAAGGTAGGTGTGTCAGGGTAAGGATGTCGGCATGTATTTGTCTACGCAACATCTTGTCTGGATTGATCCTGGTGAGTCGATGTCCTAGTCCACTAGCTTGTGTCAGAAGAATGATTAATCTATTACATCTACGCTAGGAAGGGAACGAGCAGACTAACTATAGGAGGTGTGAGATAGGAGCGAATGAAGTGGAAGTGGTGTCCCAAAGATGTTACTCATGTACCTTGCAGATGGATCCCTGTGATCGAGTATCCATCAAATGGATTAGCAAACATATTAAAGGCCTGATTAGTTGAAAAGGGCTTCACTCGGAATTTTTTTAATGGAAAAAGGGCCACCACCGAATAGGTGTATGCCTAAAAACTTCACTATTAATCACCAAAAATGTTGCAAGCTTAGTACAAGGAATGTCGAATCAGCTTGCATCTCATAGACCAACTCTCCGCAAGCATCTTAGCATGCACCACCACATTTTCACTGTAAAAATGATCATTTCGAAACGTCATCCCATTTCTGTTCAACCAAATAGCCTAGACCATTGCCACTCGCTCCTTCTCAATACAGTGCTAATCCATACCAATGGATTCCCAAAACCTTGAGACCCCATCAATGGAAATCATGGTATTTCTGAAAATCTCACAAGCATTCATGGAGCTTCCACATCTGAAGAAAAGGTGATCCCCAATCTCCACAACCCCTAACAACGTCTGCACGTTAGAATCAATGTCTAGATAAAGCGTATAAATGCGTCCCTTATCAACAATCTCCCCTTCCTAAATAGCCACAAAAAACATTCACGTGTGCTAGAATTTTCCATCTCTAGATCCATTTACAATCAGCTACACACCCTTTAGGATAAAACACCAATGGGTCCTTTAAGACCTTATATGACTTGCCCAACGAAGGAACCATCACACTAGCTCCAACAATCTTGCCCTTCGGTTGGGCCCTTAATGCCATCCAGTTCCTACAACATCTCTAGATACTCTCTCATGTGTTGATTCGACATCTCAGATATGAAGTGTGGGAAGAATGATTAACTGTCTCAAACATACGCAACAAAACAATGTGAGTCTAAAGCCAGCGCCATCAGTCGCAGGTACTGCAAACCAAAAGTTCCACCCTCGCTCCAATTATCAATCCAGAACTTGAATCTCACTCCATTACCTACGATTGGCCTCAAAAAAGGTCGAATCTACTGCACCACACCATAATTCCTCACCAGAAATATGAGCAGAGCTAATTATCATCGATGCAGGAAAAGCGCAGCCCTACCCATAAATCTTTTGAATCAGCATGCACACCAAGCTTTCATAACCTACCCAAATACGAGTGATCCACTTAGAGCATTATTCATCTCCTCCAAACTACATACACCAAACCTGTCATCATCCTTCGAACATGATGCCATCCCCTAATCAACCAGCGACAATCTGTTCGAACTAGGGGTGTTCAATATTTTTGAGTCAAATGGGTACCAACCTGACCCAATTATTCTGATGCTAAATTGAGGGGTAAACAGGACAACATAACCAAGTTGTGTACCTGTACGCAACTGACTCGTTCAATGTTGGAAACCTGGTGGAAACCCCATTGAATGTTCCGGGTAACTGGTTGGATAACTTAGGGAAACCCCTCCCTTGAATTCTCATTCATCGCATGTCCTCGATTCATGGCTAGACAACGTTTCTGGAGGTAGACACATTGGTGGTAGACTTTTTGCTTTAGCTATAAACAAGGAGGCATACCCGGAGAACATCTGGTCAGTTGGTTCTTAGACTCCTTACTTTTTGGTGGAGCTATCAGATTACAGACTGGATGAGTTTCTTTGTCTTTCTAGTAGATTGGCAAGACCTAATGTGCTCACTGAAGGAAGAGATTCATGGTGCTAGAGAGATAGGACTTTCATAGTAAAAAAACATATAAAGTGATTTCTACTCCACCTATCAAGATGGATACGGAGACCTCTTAAACTGCTCTAGGATCTAGACATGGAAGATTCCTACAAGGGCTAGGGATTCTTCTGGTTATTGAGAATATAAAAAATTCTAACAAATGCTTATCGAGGCATATTCTTTCCAGGAGTGGAGGATGTCTGCAAAAGATGTAGAGGAGCTACAGAAGATGTCGGTTATTTCTTTTAGTGTCCTGGTTCATCGGACTCGTGGATAAACACGAACATTCCAGACATCCAGTGGAATGATAAGAATTCATTTTAGGCTTTGCTTAGAAAAAGACTAGGCGGGTTGAAAGGATGGACGAAGGTTTGCACACTATTCTAGGCAATATGACTGGTCAGAAATGTGGATGTCTTCGAGAGGGGGATGTTTATTTCGAAGATGTCCTTGGGTATGCCAAAGCCCTTTATGAAATATGGTGGTTGTACCCACTTAAATGGTATGGTGGTAGTGCAGTGTGCATACCACTAAAAAGACCATGGTTCAAATCCCCCTTTTTGAGGGTTGCATTAGGTAGTCGATAGCCAGCGTAAAAAATAGTCGAATCTTTCAACATGGATTTGAGCATAATCCATGTAGACGACCCTACTTATAGTGGGAGAAGGATTTGCCATTTTTTAAATATATTTTTTGGATGGGCCTCTAAAGGAGCTCCATCACACCTTTTCTAAAAAAACCTTCGTAATAATTCCACCTGGCAAACATAGCATAATCATCGGGCACGGTTTCTCTTCCTGCACCATTAACTCGGAGGGCTCGAGTGCCTTTACCCTATATTAGTCCAACGACTCACAGTTTCCCAACAGATTTAGAAGGACATGTATCTTGATATACCATATGTAGAAGGAAATAAATTGAATTGATGAAAGAGAGTCCCTTGGGTTCTCTTATATAAGAGAGGAACCTATTGAGAAAATTACATGAAAGAATATTGTTGAGAAGAGGAACGAGTGACATATTTACTCCATAGAGCAAGGTTCTCTTATATAGAGAGAAAAACCTAGAGAGAACAAGGGTTATGGAACCAAAGGGTCACAGGGGGTTACAGAACTCGAAGGGTCACCGATGGTTATGAAACCCGAAGGGTCATGAGAGGTTACGAAACCCAAAGGGTTATAAACATAAATGTAAATATAATAATTCTAACACTCCCCCTCAAGTTGGAGCTGAGAAAGCTACAGCTTGTAACAAAAATAAAAAGTATACACCACATCTTCACACGATGCATCATAAGAACATATATCCGCTGCTGGTAGAAGACCTTGCTTGAGGACGGGTCTGTGGCTTTCATCTCACCGGAACGTATCTTTGTCATGCCTGCAGGTCACCGGAACATATCTCTGTCGTGCCTTGAGAAGAATTGTTGTAAAAGAAGTCCAACATGGAGTAGTAGTCGAGTCGTAAAAGAAGAAGTATAAGCCCTGACGAAGAAGTCGATGCTCGGTGAAGATGGATGATCTGAGTAGTAGTCTGGAGTGTCGGTCTGTCTATCATGGTAGGGTAGCATATGTCCTGAAGAATCATCTCTGACTCCCTTTTCTCCCATACTTGATAGAATAAAGAGTATAAAACATCAAGTTGGGAAAAATAAAAAGTTGAGAGAAACAAGTTGTGGTGAAGCATGGGCTGTTGGAGGGGAGGGGGGCTCCAGGAGGTGCGGCTGGAGCTGCTAGAGACTCAGATGACGCTTTAGGTGCCGTTGGTGGTGGCAGCTGGTGTTGTTGGGGACTTGGATTGCCTTGCGCGAGACCATCGAATCCATGAATGATGCAAGAGGTCCATCCCTCTCTCCTTGTTGGTGGAGAGAGGGCTGATAGTGGTGGCGGATTTAGGATATTAGGCTTCGATCTAGGATCGTCGCTCTGATACCATGTTGAGAAGCGGAACGAGTGAGATATTAATTCCATAGAGCTAGGGTCTCTTATATAGAGAGAAAACCCTAGAGAGTACAAGGGTTATGGAACCCGAAGGGTCATAAGGGGTTACGGAACTCGAAGGGTCACCGATGGTTACGGAACCTGAAGAGTCATGAGAGGTTACGAAACTCGAAGGGTTATAAACATAAATGTAAATATAATAACTCTAACTAATACAAAATAAATAAATAAAAAGAAAACAGAATAAAAGATAGGAAATATCTCAACACTCCCTCTCAAGCTGGAGCGTATATATCGATAAGGCTCAGCTTGGAACATCTCTGATAAGGCCCTCTGGCTAGGATCTTAGTAAAAAAAATCTATTGTCTGATCTACAAAGCTGACTTGAGTAGTGGCAATAAGACCCTTATGTATCATGTCATGAGTGTAGTGACAGTCCACTCTATGTGTTTGGTCTTCTCATGAAAAGCTTGGTTTTGGCAATGAAAAGAGCATCTTGATTGTCACATTGGAGGTGCATGGGAATAGGCACCTCTATAGTCCAGTCAGAAAGAATAGATCTGGCCCACATCATCTCTGTGCTAGCATGCACCATAGCCTTATACTTTATTCTGACTCAACACTCGATCTGACAACCACGGTCTACTCATGCTCAAGAAAAGTACGTCGAGCATGGAATCAACATGTATGGAACATCATGGATGCTAGTAAGAGGGGGATGGGTTAGTTTGCACCTTGGAGATTTCCAAATTTTGGATAAAATAGATTGGATTCAAGGAATGCATCGGCTCAATTGGAGCAGCACATAGCTGCTTGGACATCAACTACAGGGTTTCCAGACCTTGGTTGCAACAGTTTCAAGATCCTGGAGCCTGGAGCAGCAAGGATTCCTACTGTAGCTGCGGTTGAAGTTCTAGAGTAGTAACAAATGTCGAAATTACAGCAGAAGCTGGAGCAACAGGAGGTGGCTAAAGGGGCACCTTCGATTGCAATTCTTTGGTAGTAATTAAGAGAGGATTTGGTGTTTATCGAATCAAGGAAATGGAGTTTTAGTTTTGCCAAGTAGAAAAGAGAAAAAAGCCATGTGGTGATTGTGGCCGAACTATCTTGGAATTTGTAAATTTTTTACATTTTAGAATTTTTCATCACATTTTGTTCACGCAGCCCTGTTTTGTATGATTTTTTCACCATGTTTAAAAGTATTTAAACAAGAAATTATCACTCATTAT
Source organism: Ottelia alismoides (assembly GCA_037367405.1). Lineage (NCBI taxonomy): Eukaryota > Viridiplantae > Streptophyta > Magnoliopsida > Alismatales > Hydrocharitaceae > Ottelia > Ottelia alismoides. The sequence goes on along the minus strand of JAZKJV010010037.1, from coordinate 633,262 downwards.
GTTCCCAATTTAATGTGGAAATGGTGGGACTTGAGTTTGTTTGATTTGGAATCCGTTTTCTCAAGTTATGATCATTTTAGTGAACATGTATCCACTGTTTCAAGGATGGTGTAATAGTAGTGGCAGTAATCTACCATGCATGTCTCTAAAAGGTCTGTATGATACTTCCTCTAGGTCATCATGAGACTTCGTTGGCTCCTGGCAAATTCCAGTCCAAGCAAGTACCGTGTATTACCAAGGTCCCTGATTACAAATTGCTGACCAAGGAAGTCCTCGACACTATGAATACCATGCTCGTCATCCCCTGTAACAATAATATCATCAACGTAAACAAGAATGACAATTGTACCTCTTTGAGTCCTATGCACAAACAAAGAGTGATCTGCAATTGATCGCATAAACCCATGCTACTCTATCAAATCTGAGAGCTTCTGAAACCATGCTCTTGGACTCCGCTTAAGGCCATAGATATCCTTGTGAAGCCTGCAAACCTTCTGACACTCCTCCTCAGTAGCAAACCTAGGTGGTTGCTGCATGTAAAACTCCTCGTGTAGATCACCATAGAGGAAGGCATTCTTCATGTTGGAGGAAATAAGATAATTGTTTATTCCTTTAACCCTAAGTTGACTTATATAAGGAGAGACGTATGGGTAAATTACAAATGGTGGACAAGGGGAAATAAAATAAACGAAAAGATACATAGGAAGTAGAAATATCTCAACACTCCCCCTCAAGATGGAGCATAGATGTCAATCATGCTCATCTTGGACGAACACTTCTGAAACGGCCCCCTGAGTAAAGCCTTGGTAAAGATATAAACAGTTTGTTCTCCTGAACTAACATGAGAGGTAGAAATCAAACCCTTCTGGATCATATCTCTAGTGTAATGACAATCTACCTCAATATGCTTCGTTCTCTCATGGAATGCGGGGTGGTTGGTAATGAAGAGAGCAGCCTGATTATCACATTGGAGATTCATGGGGAGAGGCATCTCTATAGTCAAGTCAGTAAGGACAGATCTGACCTACATCATCTTTGTACTTGCATGTGCCATAACCCTATATTCTGACTCAGCACTCGATCTGGCAACCACAGTCTGCTTTTTGCTCTTCCAGGAAACTAGCGAATTTCCGATAAATATAGCAAATCCTGAGGTAGACTTTCTATCCTTTGGACATCCAGCATAATATGCATCTGTACAAGCTGTAATTGAGAGAGATGTGTCCCTTCTGAATAAAAGTCCTCTGTCCGGTGAATTCTTCAGGTATCTCAGAATCATATAGACTGCATCCATATGTGTCTGTCTCGGTTGCTCCATGAATTTACTTACTTTCCTCACAGCAAAGGATATGTCAGGCCTGGTAGTGGTCACATATAGTAGCTTACCAACAAGTTCCCCGTATCTCTTCTTGTCGACCTCTTCAGTGCCATCATTATATAGCTGCATGCTCGGGTCAATAGGAGTAGTGGCAGACCTACAATCTGTCATGCCTATCTCCGAGAGAAGATCTGTAATATACTTCCTCTGTGTCATCACCAGACCATGCTGGTTCATGGCAAACTCTAGGCCAAGGAAGTAACGTAGATGTCCAAGATCCTTGGTCACAAACTATTGACCTAGCAAGTTCTTCGCTCCCTGAATGCTCTGTTTATCATCTCTTGTAACAATAATGTCATCAACGTACACAAGAATGTTGATAGTACGACTCAGTGTCTTCTGCACAAACAAGGAATGATCAGCAGTCGATCGCACAAACCCATGTTGCTCTATCAAGTCCGAGAGTTTCTGGAACCATGCCCTTGGACTCTGCTTAAGGCCATAAATAGCCTTGTGTAGTCTGCAAACCTTCTGACACTCTCCCTCAGCAACAAACCCAGGTGGTTGTTGCATGTAGACCTCTTCCTAAATATCACCGTAAAGGAAAGCATTCTTCACATCGAGTTGATACAACGACCAATCTCGCAACACAACAACAGAAAGAAGAATATGCAATGTAGAATACCTGGCCACCGGAGAGAAAGTATCCCGATAGTCCACCCCATAAGTCTGGGTAAACCCACATGCCACAAGTCTTGCCTCATAGCGATCCACGCTGCCATCCGCTCGGTGTTTCACTGTGAACGCCCATTTGCATCCCACAACAGATGCATCAACTGGAGCAGAAACAAGACTCCACGTACCACGCGACTGTAGCATTGCCATCTCTTCCATAGCTAAACGCCAGCGACTATCCTGCAATTCCTCCTCATAATTTCGTGGAATATCCACGACAGATAGAGCCACGGTAAATTTCTGAAAATCCCCTGTTAGACGATGAAAGGAGACCTGTGACGCCAAGGGATAAGAGGCACATGAGCGCTTCTGTTTTCTAACTGCAATAGGAATGTCCATGTCAGATACAACGCCCTCCATCTGCGTGGTATTTTCCAGCAATGACTCCTGCACCGATACAACTCCAGACCCATCTTTAGGAGCTATGTTATCAGAACAAACCTAGGGATCCATGAGTGCTAGGAGAAAGCCATGAGCGGGCGCAGTCTGCCGTGTGTAGAACTTAGGAAGGGATGGAACAAGTGGCACAAGTGACTGGATAGAAGATGGTGGTGGAGGGGTGATGGTGGTGGAGAAGGTGGTGGTGGTGGAGTAGATGGTGGTGAAGGTACAACATGCATGGGAGGAGGTGGCATGTAGATCTCATTGTCCAAGTCTGATGAAGCTAACCGATGACCTATAGGGGAGAAGTACATTACCGACACAAAGAAGGTGACACCAGCACTGATATAGTATTTGCTGCTCAAAGGATCATAACACCGATATCCCTTCTAACTCCTAGAGTACCCAACAAACACACATTTGATAGCTCTAAAGGGCGAGCTTGTCAAGGTCAGGAGACAGCTTGTGGACAAACGCAACAGATCCGAACATACGAGGAGTAAGGGAGAATGACTCCTTTTCAGGAAAAGCTATAGAGAAAGGAGTCTTCTCACCCAAGACAGACGATGGCATGTGATTCACCAAATAGCATGCTGTGAGAACAGCATCTCCCCGAAACGAATGTGGTGCATGACTCTGAATGAGAAGAGTCCATGTAACATCAAGCAGATTACGATGCTTTCTTTCAGCAATGTCATTTTGTTGAGAGGAGTAGGGAGATGAAGTTTGATGAATAATCCCTTTGATGAAAGAAATGAGACAAATCACGAGTACAAAACTCCAAAGCATTGTCAGTTCGCACAAACTTCACAGAGGCGGAGAAAACATTTTTCACTTCAATAAAAAAAGGTTTTGATTACATTCCCTGCTTCAGATTTATTTTTCAAAAGAAATATCCATGACAAGCGAGAAAAATCATCCACGGCTACAAGATAAAACCCGTGTCCCTGGTGATCAGGCACACGACTCGGACCCCAGATATCAAATATGAAACAACTTAAAAAGGGAGCTACTGCTCCGACTCTGACGACTAGGAAAGGCAGACCGATGATGATTTCCCAACTGACTCGCTTCGCATTGAAAAGAAGTACTGGGTGAGATCTGCGGTAAAATATGACACATCTTCTAAAGAGGGAGATGACCAAACCGGAGATGTCATGTGAAAGGAGAGACTGATCCCGACGAATGAGAGGATACACCAGCATAGGGAGTCCTGTTGGACATGTGAGCCCACGGCGAGCCATTATGCAATAAATGTTATTACGAATATCATTCCCTGATCTGAAATAAGGAATAAATAATTTGCATAATAGGTCCCTCTGTACAATTAGGGTTATGTACCATGGCTGTCTTAATGATCATACAGCTGTTGATTCAATTATTGAATCGTAGAGGCAGGTGTTTGGATGAATATCTAAAGGGTTAGATTGAGGACTCATCAAGCACCGTCAAATGATTATTAAGATGTGATCTCCAGCCTGAGTAGGAGATGGCAATCCTTTCTCACATAGGCTGATATCTGACCGACCTCTTGATGCAGGTCCTCTGCATAGGAATAGAGATTCAGAGGTGTCAGATTAGTTAGGTCAAAGAGTTGACTTAACGAGATCGAGATAACCAAAGTCCTATGTTGAATGCTGTCACAGCATAGGCACGCATCCTCTGACCGGAGACAGATGTGTTACTATATGTCTGAGTGTGTACATTTGGCAGACCAATAGGTTGATGACCTAACCAAGGTCTATACACCGGCGCGCTGGTGTACATGTAAGGGCATATGAGTAATACGATCTCTCAAAGGGATCATACAGGTTCACTACTGAACCGGAAGACATGAGCTCACTCATGAGATATTGGGAAGAATCAAATTCCGTGCACGGTCGTCTTGCTTTGGAAGCTTGACTGAATTTGTAGGTTTGATATATGCTCAAGACCTAGGTATGATATATGCTTTTGGAAAGTATATATCATTTGACAGTAGGTTTGCTTTTGGAAAGTATATGATCAAGACCTAGGTATGATATATGCTTTTGGAAAGTATATGATCGATACCAAATCCCAATGATCAAATGAGAAACTTGGTGATCAAACCCCGAAGAAGACAGTGAAAAATAGATCTTGATCTTCGGGTTGACCATGAGTCTTCCAGTATGCAGGATGTACAGGTATTGGGAATACCTGAGGGTGATGTGATCATAAACGATTGTATATCCATGACGCTTCCATTCCGAGGGAGTGATGAAACAGGTCTGGATTTTAGTGACTCCTTCCAGTAAAGAAGCAATCTGATCTTAGTCCAAGTGTTGGACATTGATCTGAATGAGATTCAGATTTAATGAGAAGATTAGATTTGCGGTCTTGATTTAATCAAGCATCTATGGGAGGTTCGTAAGATCTGGATTTGAGATAAAATCTCAACATCCAAGTCACTATACGTGGAACAATACAATCGCCCTGTCCTTATCTCCAAGTATCTGCAGAGAAAGCACATTATTCTTGAAAGGGTTCAAGAATAATTCTTTTGATGAAATATCCAAGCAAGGACTTGTTGATTAAATAAGATTTAATTACGAAGCTTGAATATGAATATGATTCATATTGTGAAAATGATTATCCAAGATAATTAAATGAGATTTAATTATCAAGGATTAGAGAATGTGGATAATACTATCCATGATATATGTGTATTATAAATGTGATTTATAATATGTATATATAAGAGAGAGAATTTATGTAAATAGCATTTGTTAATTAATAGTGTGAATTGGATTCACATTTGTTAATTAATTGGAAATGCAATTTACAAATTAGTTTGGGTTGTGAATATGATTCACATAATGTTCAATGGCATGATTGAAATATTCACAAATTAATTTGGAATTAATTAGGTGAATATTTATTGTAATTAATTAAGGAATAATAAGATAAATAAAATGGAGCAAACTAAACCACCCTCCATAGGTGGCGTCACCCATGAATTGTTCATGGGTGACGCCCCCCCATTTTTAGGGAGGTTGGTTGACTCTATTTTTATTTATCACATTATCTCTTAATTAGTTAATGTTAAATTAAATTATGTTGATAATGTTGCAACATTTTTTAATTTAAATTAATGTTGTTGGTTTTAACCAACAACAATCATAGCCATTGATTTAGCATGGACCAAGCATAGCCTTTGGATCCATGTGTCCCATGGATTGAGATCCATTGGATCCTAAACTAATATAAATAGAGGGCTAGGGTAGCCTTCCATGGTACATCATTAAGAGTTGTACAAGGTGACAACTCTCTCTCTCTCTCTCTTTCTCATTCTCGCCCTCTCTCTCTCTCTTTCTCTTCTCCATTAAGTGGCCGTCCACTTTGTGTTGAGAAAGGAGAGACTCTCGGCTTCTTCTTCGACGACTCGTGGATCTCCATCTTCTTTGGAGTTTCTTACTCTAAAAGAAGACGACGGATTTCGTTTGACGAAATCGGGGGAGCCATCGCTTGGATCTTCATCGAGGATTACAGGAAGGAACGTGACTCATCATCGCGCCCGCAAGTGCGTTCTTCGTGGATCGGACTTAAGATAGGAGGATCTCTACTTTGGGATCTCGCGATCACAACCACGCTTCAAGAGGTATTCCTTGTACTTTGTGGTTTGATGAAACGATCCGAGAAGTGTTCTCGTGATCATGTGGTTTCATCTTTAAAGTTAAAATTTTAATTTCCACTGCATCTAGCATCTAGTACGACTAGTTGCTCCGATTGCATACGATGCGATCGACACGCCTCCGTGATGCGCTTAAGGATTCACAATATCCTTCAAGTGGTATCAGAGACAGGTTGAATAAGGTTTTGGATATGATCCATAGACCTTAGACGATTTGGTTCTTGAAAGGGTTGCGAAATTTTACTGCATTTCAATTTTTCGCACCTCTGTAAAATTGAATTTTTCGGCTCTTTTTAAAATATTTAAACACGAAATTTTCAATTGTATTTTGTTCCCCATTAAACAAGGAAACCATAGGACTTGAGTTTACTAAATTTGGACTTCATTTGCTCAAGATATGGTCTTTTGAATATGCCTATATTCACTGTTGCGGGAACTGCGGATTTGAACGTGATTAATGAGATAATTACGGTTTTAATCCGCCTTGAAATGCGTGAATTATCACTTGGTTTCTTTAATAAATCAAATAGGCAATCTATGGAAACTGAGTTTGCATTTTTTGGATTTAAATTGATCAAGATAAGTTAATTTTAGTGATTGGGGGTCACTGCTGGAAATTAACAATTTCTTGATCTTGAACCTTGTGATATGTCATTCAATTATCATGATGAAAATTAATTGTTAATTTTCTGGAATAATTAGTGATGAATATTTGTGAAATATTTAAAGAAATAATTATTTCATTGAATGACACTTGCCTAAAACACAATGATAAGATATTAGATCTTGATCATTGGTTCATCAACAAACATTGCTTTCATGAAAACCATAGTTTATCCTACAATTGTTGTAGGACAACATTTACATGAAAAACACTTTTGCTTGAATAGGATTGGGGATTTGTCTAGAAAATCTCCTTATAATCAAAAATGTTTTGATTTATATTTATGGTATAATTTCGGTTGAAAAACCGATGAACATCTCAAAGTACATGATGGTCTATCTGGTATTATCCTTTCCCGAGGCGGATGTGGTGCCTAGTCGGAGAGCATTGGGGTAGCGGGTTGCAACGTATGTGGTCCGTCCCACTCTCGTCGGTACTGGCCATGACATCGGGTAGGGACTGTATAATACCGGAGACAGACAATGTGTATTTTTCTAATTATTAAAATTCAAATAATACGTACTTTGAGTATATACCTACTATTCAAGTAAAAGACATGTTTGTTGATTGATGATTGGATTGATGATTAATTTAATGTGATTAAATTAATTATATCCAATAAACACTCTATAATGAATAGATGTGTATTTCCCTTGGAAGAATTAATTATGTGAATGTGATTCACGATAATTAATTATAAAATTTGAATATGAGGTGGAGGATCACATAAGTGACATCCATGGTCTCCCGTCAAGGCAAAGGATTCTGTCACCAGTTGTTGTATATAGGAGACGCCTGTCCGAAGTGACAGATCCTATATATGATTTAATTGGATCGGGTTCTTTGCTTCTCGAAAGAGTAAGGCCGTATACGTAGTGACCCCAATATCGGATCCTCATATTATTGGGGCGATATTGGATTGCGTATAGCGAGTATTAAGCCTGTTGACGGTTGGTTCAATTAATGACGGGTCAACATCATCTTAGGGGTGGTGGGCCCGGGTGTTAAAGACCGAATTGGGAGATGCAAGTTGGACTTGCAAGGCGGAATGTGTTCCCGCTTTTTTTTATCCGAGTTGTAGGTTCTCATATTATTGGGATGCAACGAAGATAGGAAAGGAGATCCCAGATCTTGCTAGAGGTATAATGGTAAGAATATCTCTTACATTGAAAGTGATTAAGGGAATGAACTTTCAGTGTTGACAAGGCAAGACAACTTTGATATAAAAATTCCTAAATCAAAGTAAAATATGTATATAATATATATACCCTTATGCAATTTTCTTATTTCAGATGATCCTTCATTAAACCCACTCAATGTTATACTCAATGATAACCAGTAAAAATATCTTGGATTGGACTCATGATCCAGATATTGTACTTGCAATTGGACACATAATGTATGTGGTTGCAGTGTGCAAGTCCCCTCAACATAATGAGGAAGGGTAATTAAATAAGACAATAAGACATCACCTTAGGGTTTGTATGTCTCTATAGTCTTGATCTTTCATCGAGTGTACTTTGGAAGTGACATGTCGATGGTGATCGTAATTGTCGAATAATCCTTATAAAATAAAAGAAGATATTTTGGCATACAAATGTGCTCTAGACATTTAATCATGAATGACATGGTTCTCTGCATTATGCAGAATGGTGGCTCGAAAGAGATGATGTATTCAAAATGTTTGAATACCTACCTGAACCTAAGTCTCTAAGAGTTAAGATGTATGAAGATATGATGAGTGTCATCATTCTATTATCTATACTCTAGTCATTCATGAAGCTTTATGATATTCATATTGTATGAATTTAATGAAGCATGTATAAATGTTGAAATGCTCTTACATTGAATTCTTTTGAATTTAACATAAGAGATCCTTAGTCTTAAGCAATGGTTGTTTATAGATTAAGAGAGTGCAGTGGAAGCATGGGTCGGACCCGATTAAGAAGGAAAGTCAAAGAGTTGACCTACTTCTGTGACTTCCATATGACATCCAAAGAGTTGGATGAATGCCAATACTGCAATATGTTGATGTGTTGATAGTATGACTATCAAGTCTGTCTAAAATCCTTAGTGAAGGACTCAGATAGAGCATCAAAATAATCTACATATAATCATTGACTTTGACTTACTTATTTCATAAGATAAAGCCTGATAATTGTATCCCAATCTTCTAGTGATATTTGCAATTGGTTGCATATATATATATATATATATATTAGAAGATTAGAAATTTGATCTTAAGGTTTATAGTTATCTACATGGATATTGATGTAATTGTTGCATCAATCTCTGTTGGATAGATAGACTCCATATTCTCAGTGGGAGAGCCCTTAGTCTTGGAGAATGTCTCTATGACCTAGATATTAGAATACCCTCATTGTTTGTTTCTAAATGTTGGAAATAAACATGAATTCTGAGATAGAACTATCATAAAGAGTTATGATGGAAGTATTTCAGATAGTAATCTAACATCTAGTGGACTCCACAAAATTAGAAAATTAATGAATGGTTCATTAAGATTTCTAATACTGAAAATTAAACCTTGATAGATCAATAGGAGGATGAAGATCATTTGACAATGATCTGGCATCAAGCCTTGGATGTTTGTCTGTTGATTTGATCAATAGACTAGTAAGATATGAAACTTTAGAATGTCTAAAATTTCAAATCTTACATACTTGTGAATATTGTATTCAAAGTAAAATGTCCAATACACCCTTCTCTGGGAATGGTGTTAGATGTCGAGGTATTCAAGATCTCATACATATTGATGTATGTAGATCATCTATATCATAGTAAACATTATGGATATGTGATATCTATTGATGATTATGTATGATACGAGATTTCTTCTCTTCACCTGAGAAACCTTTGAAATGTTCAAAGATTTCACAATTTTGGTTTAGAACCAAGGTTTGAAGAAAGATGAAATGAATTTGATCTAACCTAGGTAGCTTGTACCTATTAGATAAAATTCAAAGAATACCTTATGGAGATATGAATATCATTTCTATCTCACTCATCCTGATAAACCTGAACTCAATAGAGTTGTAGGGAGATACAATTGGATCATGTGTGACATGATTTGATCAATGATGAATTTTAGCATAATTATCCTCTTAGTTTCCTGGTATATATGTGTAGTAGAGACTACAATATATATCCTTAATAAGGTTCCATGGATGTAAGCTGGAATCTAGCACTTGAGAGTGCTACTTCATTAGGAAAATAAAGTATGGTATTGGATACCTACTTTATGACCTTGAGATTCTTAAAAGATCTCATCTCTGAGAATGTGATTCTTGGAGGATTGAGACTCTTGAGAATCAAGATGAAAATGAAGTAAAGGAACTCATTTAATCTTGAGAAGATAATGAGGCTCCTGAAATCGGAAACTAAAAGGACAATTAAAGATGAAACATTAATACCTCTTCAAATGAGTTTGAGGATGTATTCCATGTGTCAGCCAAGTCTGACAATGATCGGACTTCATGTGATGAAGCTCCTAAGGATCATGACATGGAAAGATGGATATTAGCAATAAAGTCTAAAGTAGACTTCATATACAAGTGTTGTATATGGACCTCGAGGATCCACCTATAAGGGTTAGACCCGTTAAGGTGTAAATGGATCTTCAAGAAGAGAGGGAACCTGATGAGAAGGTAGAGACCTTCAAAGCACGGTTTGTAGCCATTAGCTACACACCGGAAGAGAAGACATTGCTTGCAATGAGACTTGCTCTTCGGTGACCATGCTTAAAATCATCAGAATATTGCTAACCTTAGCTACACAACTTGACTATTGCATCTTCAAGATGTAATTCAAGATTGCATTCCTCTAAGAATACCTCTCTGAGGATATTCACATGAAGTAGCCCCAGGGCTTCATGATTTGGGAAAGTAAGCTGTGAAAGATAAAGAAATCCATCTATGGACTCAAATAAGCTTCTTGTGGTTGGAACATCATATTTGATGAAATCATAAGTGTTATGATTTCAGATAGAATATTGATGTACCATGTGAAGCTTAGTGGGAGTGCCATTGTGTTCATCGTGCTAAACGTAGATAATATCCTAATCATTTGGAATGATATAAGGATGATAATAAGTGTTTTATATTCTGGCTATTCCATACCTTGAGATATGATCTCAAGAATACCTCTTAGATCTTAGTTCTGAAGTTGTTCAGAAGCAAAGAAAAGAGGGTATTGGGACTGTCACATTTGTAGTACACCTTGGACGTATTCCATTCTTGGAAATTCCAAGAAAGGCTTCCTTCCCTTGATATTTGGTACTGACCTATCTAAAGGGATAGCACCTCAAAGAGTTGAGGAAGTGAATGCTAGAACTGCTTGCACCTCTGCATCAATTACGAGAAGCTAAGTGTATGCTAAATGTGTAAAAAGCCAGATATCTGCCATTCAGTGGGAGTAGCAAAGTGTTGCTAATCCTACTATTGAGAGAAAACACTTGATTGCAGTAATAACGATATCTTCAAAGATGACAAGGCTTTAGAGATGGTGATCTCTAAGTCTTATCTTCAAGAGCTTAAGACTTTATAGATAGAGATCTAAGAGATCTTAACTGTGGATACCTTCAGAGATAGTGATCTCCCGAAATAAGGGTATTCTAATAAGGATTATGGAAATACTGGTTATAACAGTTATTGAGAAATAGTGTCAAGGACACTATAACTGCTTTGACTAGATTGAGTATTGGTTGCATTAGATGCAACATTCGCATTGGATGCGAGCACTGTTACCTAGGGATATGCAAGTGCCGTAAAAGGACTTGGCATAGTCTTTTGGGAACAGAGTGACTGATCAGCTTACCTAGCTATTTCTAAATAGCCTATGATTGTCACATGAGTGTGAGTTTAAATGATTAGCCCATTAATGGCTCTTTGGGCTAGTGGGAGATTGTTTGACATGTGAGCCCACGACGAGCCATTATGCAATAAATGTTATTGCGAATATCATTCCCTGATCTGAAATAAGGAATAAATAATTTGCATAATAGGTCCCTCTGTACAATTAGGGTTATGTACCATGGCTGTCTTAATGATCATACAGCTGTTGATTCAATTATTGAATCGTAGAGGCAGGTGTTTGGATGAATATCTAAAGGGTTAGATTGAGGACTCATCAAGCACCGTCAAATGATTATTAAGATGTGATCTCCAGTCTGAGTAGGAGATGGCAATCCTTTCTCACATAGGCTGATATCTGACCGACCTCTTGATGCAGGTCCTCTGCATAGGAATAGAGATTCAGAGGTGTCAGATTAGTTAGGTCAAAGAGTTGACTTAACGAGATCGAGATAACCAAAGTCCTATGTTGAATGCTATCACAGCATAGGCACGCATCCTCTGACCGGAGACAGATGTGTTACTATATGTCTGAGTGTGTACATTTGGCAGACCAATAGGTTGATGACCTAACCAAGGTCTATACACCGGCGCGCTGGTGTACATGTAAGGGCATATGAGTAATACGATCTCTCAAAGGGATCATACAGGTTCACTACTGAACCGGAAGACATGAGCTCACTCAAGAGATATTGGGAAGAATCAAATTCCGTGCACGGTCGTCTTGCTTTGGAAGCTTGACTGAATTTGTAGGTTTGATATATGCTTTTGGAAAGTATATGATCAAGACCTAGGTATGATATATGCTTTTGGAAAGTATATGATCGATACCAAATCCCAATGATCAAATGAGAAACTTGGTGATCAAACCCTGAAGAAGACAGTGAAAAATAGATCTTGATCTTCGGGTTGACCATGAGTCTTCCAGTATGCAGGATGTACAGGTATTGGGAATACCTGAGGGTGATGTGATCATAAACGATTGTATATCCATGACGCTTCCATTCCGAGGGAGTGATGAAACAGGTCTGGATTTTAGTGACTCCTTCCAGTAGAGAAGCAATCTGATCTTAGTCCAAGTGTTGGACATTGATCTGAATGAGATTCATATTTAATGAGAAGATTAGATTTGCGGTCTTGATTTAATCAAGCATCTATGGGAGGTTCGTAAGATCTGGATTTGAGATAAAATCTCAACATCCAAGTCACTATACGTGGAACAATACAATCGCCCTGTCCTTATCTCCAAGTATCTGCAGAGAAAGCACATTATTCTTGAAAGGGTTCAAGAATAATTCTTTTGATGAAATATCCAAGCAAGGACTTGTTGATTAAATAAGATTTAATTACGAAGCTTGAATATGAATATGATTCATATTGTGAAAATGATTATCCAAGATAATTAAATGAGATTTAATTATCAAGGATTAGACAATGTGGATAATACTATCCATGATATATGTGTATTATAAATGTGATTTATAATATGTATATATAAGAGAGAGAATTTATGTAAATAGCATTTGTTAATTAATAGTGTGAATTGGATTCACATTTGTTAATTAATTGGAAATGCAATTTACAAATTAGTTTGGGTTGTGAATATGATTCACATAATGTTCAGTGGCATGATTGAAATATTCACAAATTAATTTGGAATTAATTAGGTGAATATTTATTGTGATTAATTAAGGAATAATAAGATAAATAAAATGGAGCAAACTAAACCACCCTCCATAGGTGGCATCACCCATGAATTGTTCATGGGTGACGCCCCCCCATTTTTAGGGAGGTTGGTTGACTCCATTTTTATTTATCACATTATCTCTTAATTAGTTAATGTTAAATTAAATTATGTTGATAATGTTGCAACATTTTTTAATGTAAATTAATGTTGTTGGTTTTAACCAACAACAATCATAGCCATTGATTTAGCATGGACCAAGCATAGCCTTTGGATCCATGTGTCCCATGGATTGAGATCCATTGGATCCTAAACTAATATAAATAGAGGGCTAGGGTAGCCTTCCATGGTACATCATTAAGAGTTGTACAAGGTGACAACTCTCTCTCTCTCTTTCTCATTCTCGCCCTCTCTCTCTTTCTCTTTTCCATTAAGTGGCCGTCCACTTTGTGTTGAGAAAGGAGAGACTCTCGGCTTCTTCTTCGACGACTCGTGGATCTCCATCTTCTTTGGAGTTTCTTACTCTAAAAGAAGACGACGGATTTCGTTTGACAAAATCGGGGGAGCCATCGCTTGGATCTTCATCGAGGATTGCGGGAAGGAACGTGACTCATCATCGCGCCCGCAAGTGCGTTCTTCGTGGATCGGACTTAAGATAGGAGGATCTCTACTTTGGGATCTCGCGATCACAACCACGCTTCAAGAGGTATTCCTTGTACTTTGTGGTTTGATGAAACGATCCGAGAAGTGTTCTCGTGATCATGTGGTTTCATCTTTAAAGTTAAAATTTTAATTTCCACTGCATCTAGCATCTAGTACGACTAGTTGCTCCGATTGCATACGATGCGATCGACACGCTTCCGTGATGCGCTTAAGGATTCACAATATCCTTCAAGTCCGAACCAGACGATACAGCCACCACGCTCACGGCCACACCCAATCACTTTGCCCGTGAGAATGTCCTGAAACACAAATGACGATGGGTCAAAAATGGCTCTACAGTGCAAATCCTTTGTAATCTGACTAATAGAAAGTAGATTCATAAAGAAATCAGGAGCATGTAGCACATTCTGTAGACGCATCGAAGGCGTCAAAATAATCTCCCCATGTCCTATGATCGGGGAATGAGTTTCATCAGCTATCACAACTGTTCTTCCTGTCGAAACCTGTTTATATGATGAAAGTTGATGCCTGTCTCTACAGAGATGATGTGTTACACCGGAGTCCATGATCCAATCGGTAATGTCAGACCCATGACAAGATGTAAAAACATAAGTACCTGTGGTGCTAGTTGTAGCAGAGGTACTGGCAGAGATTGAGGCAGCCGCATCTGAATGATCTGTCAAAGATGGTGATGCGGAAGGAGGTATAATATCTCTCAATCTGGACACTAGATGATCAAACCTCTGATCTAATGTGGAAGCAGCAGGAGACTCAATTTGCTCTGTAACCCGAGCCGACGCAGAAAACCCATGCTTGGAATAGCATGTTTCCTCAGTATGCCCTTGGCGATGACAAAAGGTACATGTCTGACGAGTGTGACCTCCTCTACCACAAAGTCCACGTCCACGGAAGTTAGAATGACCTCCTCTTCCTCGAGAAGTTGTCATGGTTGAGGAAGTCTGACTAGAGGTGGTGGACGGAATAGTGATTCTGTTGAGCCTGCAAAATGCTTCCTCCATGGGGGTATTGTGGCATCTGCTAGAATCTGAGATCGAGCAGCATCATATTCAGGATCAAGGGCTGCTAGGACTACCCCAACCATGGTATCATTCCTATATGTCTTCTACTGCTATGGAGTAGTCGTTAATGGCATGAAACTGTGAAGCTTCTCAAACATCCCACGTAAAGATGTATACAATGAGTGCAGAGGACGTTTGTTCTGTTTCACAGTGAATATGTCGTACTGGAGTTGGAGGATCTTCGTTTCGTTCCACGCTTGAGACTAGATCGCGGCGAGGATATCCCACATCGCCTTGGCAGTAGGCTAATGTAACACATCATTGACGATCTCGATCATCAATGTACCAGAAAGCCAAACTTTGGCATAAGCACCGTCTGCCTCCCACGAGGCATTCACCCCAATCTTCTCCATCGGCTCCTCCGTAAGAATATGCTTCTTACCATTTGACTTCATCAGGCTCATGAATTGCATAGCCCAGAGCTCATAATTCGTCCCGTCAATTTTTACAATAGGCATTGGACCTCTAATGCCTATGTGGCGGGTACATCAACCTTGTTGTCAGACATGTTGCCAGAAGAAGAATACTACGAAATCTGTAGACCAAAGAGTGTATGTCTACACAGACATATGTGGGTTTGTGTGCAAGTGTAGACTCATGCACGCAAACCCATCATCCCATCGACGAAACCGATGTGCAAGAAGAATGATTGGCGTGCTCAAGACAGTGGCACGGTCACATGCACACCACAGGGACTGTCGGAGGTGCGCAGGGGTGACGCGCGCAAGGCGGGGCTGACACGCGAGGCAGCGCGCTGGGGTGACGCGCGCGAGGTAGGGGTAACTCACGAGGTGGGGTGGCGACGTGCGAGGGAGGGCGGCGCGCGAGGCGGCTGCGAAGCGCGAGGGAAGGGATGAAGCTATGGTTAGGGTTTTGGGGTTCGAGAGCTCTTGTCTAGGACCGCCTCTCTGATACCATGTTGTAGGAAATAAGAGAATTATTTATTCATGTAACCCTAGGCTCTCTTATATAGGGAGAGACCTATGGGTAAATTACATATGATGGATAAGGGAAAAATAAATGAAAAGATACATATAAAGTAGAAATATCTCAGCACTTCACATCAAGCTATTAAAGGTGCCAATCTCATGTCACAACAACAGAAAGTAGAATGCACGGAGTGGAATGTCTGGCAACTGGAGAGTGTATCCTGATAGTCCACGTCTGGGTAGACCCTCATGCTACAAGTCTCACCTTATAATGATCCACAATTACATCTACAAGGTGTTTCACAGTATACACCCATTTGCATCCCACCACAGATGCACCAACAGGAGCAGAAACAAGACTCCACGTACTATGTGACTGTAACGCAGCCATCTCCTCCTCCATGACTAACTCCACTGACTATCCTGAAGAACCTTCTGATATGTTCGTGGTATCTCCATGGCCGGTATTGCCGAGGTAAATCTCCTGAAATCCTATGATAGTTTGCTCGAGGAAATCTGGACAGCAAGAGGATAAGTAGCACACCTACGTTTCTGCCTGCGCAGAGCAACAGGCACATCCAGATCATCTGCTAAAGTTACCTGCTCATCCTGTACGGAATCTTGCTGCACAGACAACTCAGTAGTTCCATCAATAGAAACAATGTGATTATTACATACCCGAGGCCTGCTGGATGATGAGCATGGACTATGAGCATGGGAAACTGAGCGAGACCTACGACTAAAAACACGTGGAAAAATTGAGTCACGGAATGAGATGGAGCCACAAGAGTAGATGTAGGAAATGGCGGTAGTGGTAGAGGTGGTGGTGGTAAAGTAGGAGTAGATGGAGGTGGTGGTACGACAGTAGGAGGTGGAGTGGTATGTAGATCTAATCGTCAGAGTCGAAAATATCGCCTGTAGGAGAAAAATACATAATAGACTCAAAGAAAGTAATGTCGGCACTCACAAAGTATTTCCGCTTTAGTGGATCAAAGCAATGATACCCCTTCTGGGTACGAGAGTAGCCGACAAAAATGCACATAACAGCTCCCAGAGAGAGCTTGTCATGACCTAGATAGACATGATGAATAAAAACAATTGAACCGAACACACGAGGTGCGAGAGAGAAGATCCTTCTCGGGAAACGCAGTCGAGAAAAGAATATTCTCTCCCAACACAGACGAAGGCATGTGGTTCATGTGAACCCCTGAGGATTCAGGTGCCCGTTTACAACATATTCGCTATAATACATTCATAAAAGATCACAACACGTCAACTAACTTATAATGATTCTACATCTAACCTTATTATAGTCAACTCTAACCAACGCAACTTATAATTGAGTTAATCTCTTAGCCAAGATCCATTATACTTCATTCCGATTTTAACTTTAACTACTTCAAATAGGACCCTAAATGATTCATATGTAGACATAATGATTCGGATGTACCATCGCCAAGCCTGTTGGCGGAAAGTAACCTAAAATCAAGCGATGAGGAACTCTCCTAAGAGACTCTTCCGCATCGCCCTCTAATAGGAAGTGCGGTTTAATAAAGGGATATGTCTACTTCAAAACTACGCCACTAAGATGGGTGAGAGAGACTCTTTGGAAAAGTTGCTCTAGATGGACCCGACCGGTACAGGTAGATGAGCTCGTACAAAAAACTAAAACTGAAGATTCCCCGCATGGGCATCCTAAAGAGGATCAGCGGAACTGGTCAAAAGTCGGGATCTCAACGAGGCGTAAAAACACTGCGAGCTCGCGTAAAATTCGTAACAAGGACTGGGATCCTAGACCCACGCACTTGGTTGTCGCTGGCCTAACTGAGCTTCCTTTCCTCTGTAGGGTCATCGCGCCCGCACACACCCAGGTATAAAGGTCACCATGACCAGCATTATTAATTGTCATTATCTTATCACCATCATACTTCCTTCCTTGACAATTCATCTCTTTTTTTATCTTTCATGTGGTTGGCTATTCAGATGTAGGTCGTTTATCACAATTTATCACTAGTGATATATCTCAAGGATTAATTGATTGAAGATTTTTCAAATGGTCTGCTAGGACAATTGTCTCTATGATGATAGAATGTGTATATTTTAATAAAAATATACTTCACACTTATAGTTCATTGACTCGAGTAACGACCATATTTTCTCTCTTTGAAACAAATATCCCAAACAATGTTACTTATGACATACTAACCTATGTCGACTGGAGCCATAAACACCATAATTTTCTATATATAATATTTTGAGTTTTTAATGTACTTTTACAAAAAACTTGATATCATATGAATACCAAGAATAAATTTAGAGGGAAACTTTGTAGAGATGCGTATATAAACATATTCATTGCTTTGATCGTGTAGTGTAGAGATTTGACAAGGGTATCCGTGAAAATCCTTACAAATATTACTCACTCATTTCCATTTTATTCTCAAGAACATGATGACTGCTCTCAGGCCCAAGTGGTATTTCTAAATTAAGTAGTATAAAGTAGCTTTCTATTTTTCACAAATCTGACAGTGAATTTATCTATCTCAAAAAATGATCATATCATGACAATGCGGCTTACTCTCACATGCAAACTAGGAACTACCAATTTTCTCATCATTTAATTAATCGATTACCAGAACCAATCGAATTGATGCAGTCGTATTCTTTCCATCATTTTTTTCAAAGTAAACTCCATCATGTCAATAAATATTCAATTTTATGGATTAAACTAAGGTTACCAGATAAAGTTGAAATTTCTATAAACTTTCTGTAACAATAGTGGCACTACTTGAGGGTCCAGTCCATGATTGAAAGGGAAAACAATCATAGATTTGCATCTAATTTAACAGAAGAATAAGGTGAGAACTGGAAAGACATTACCGAACATGAGCATTTTATTTCATGAAAGAGAACACTACAAACAACTAAAGAAACTATTTGGATAGTGTTGAGAGAATTCTATCTTTTGTCGTTATTTATATATTTAAATTTCTCAGTACGCTAAGGTTACTTGAAATACAATCTTTTCTCTTTCACATCCACATGATATCAGAGCGACGGTCCTAGACCGGAGCCTGTACCCAAAACCCTAGCCCCCACCTCCGCGCCTCTGCCTCGCGCCTATGAGTCTTTGCGCACCTACGCGTGCGCCTCTCACCTTCGCGCGCGCCTCTCGCCTCCATGAGTCTCTACGCACCTCCCGCCTCCGCAAGTCCCCACGCATCTCCGCGCACAGTGCACCAGCGCCTAAGCGCATCTGGCACCTGCTTGCGCGTGTACCAGTGCGCCCATGCGTCCAACAGCGCATTGCACGCTCGCCTGCACGTGCACCAGTACGCTCCTGCACACCCCAGCGTGCATTTGTTGCACATACCAGTGATTTAAGTTCTGGTTTGGACCTCTAGGGTGTGAAGCACTCGTCTAAAACACTCTAGCAACCCGAAGGCAGTCTTAAAGAATGGAAGAGGTTGTCGTATAAGTCTACACCTACAACCATCTTCACATATATTCGTGTAGACACAAGTATTATTTATTGCAGTCCCAGTCTTGGTGATAGTTGTTGTCATGGGTGACTACAAAGTAGATATTCCATCCATGAGGGGATTCAAAGATTCAGCCTCGATCGTCAAGATGGATGGTACAAACTATGAACCGTGGGCCATGCAGTTCATGAGTCTAATGCACTTCAATGGCAAGAAGCACATACTCACGGTGGAGGAACCATGTCACAAGACTGGGATTAATGCCTGATGGGAGGCAGATGATGCTTATGCGCGGGTATGGCTATCCGGGACAGTGTCTGCAGAGATAGCAAATGACATATTGAGTCAGCCTACTGCAAAGGCTATGTGGGACATTCTCGTTGTGACATATTCTCCAGCGAAGAATGAGTCGAAGATATTACAGTTTCAACATGATATCTTGACATCGAAGCAAAATGGAAGACCCCTTCATACCGTCTACACTTCCTTGAGGGGCATGTTTGAGAAGCTACACGACTACATTCCCTTGACTGTTATGCCAGAGCAGCTCAAGGCATACAGAGATTCGGTGATGACTTTAGTCTTTCTAGCGGCCCTTGATCCTGAATATGACTCAGGACGCACTCAGATTCTTACAGATGCTACCATACCTCCAATGGAGGAGGCATATCGCAGGCTCAGCAGGTCGTCTATCTATACTAGTGGTAATGTGCAGTCTCGGACATCATCAACTATGGTTGCATATCGCGGTAGAGGGAATCTTGCTCCATATTGTGGTAGAGGAGGATCTACTCGTGGCAGAGGAGGAGGTCGATCACGTCAGCAGTGCACTTTCTGTCACATGACTGGTTACTCTTAGGAAACTGCTATTATAAGCATAGGTTTCCTGCTTCTGCCGGAGTTACAGAACATACTCAACGGGTTGGGTGTCCCTCTCCAATTGCCGATCAGACATTTGATGAGCTTGTGGCCAGACTCAGGGAGATCATGCCCACTCTAGGACCAACTAGCTCTCCTTCAGGATCCTTCGAGGTAGCTGCCTCTACTACGTCCTCCTCAGGACAACATACGCTTTCACTAGGTGTTACAGGGCAGATTTGTCAGAATGGTTTATGGACTCAGGTGCATCTCATCACCTATGCGGTAATAGAAGTCAGTTTATTATTTTTGGTCCAACGCAACCTGGACGATCTGTTGTGATAGCAGATGGAACCCATTCCCCCGTTACTGGACAGGGGGACGTGCAACTAACTCCTACAATGAGTCTACAGAATGTCCTTTATGCACCTGAGTTTTCAATGAACTTATTGTTCATCAGTCATGTTGGAGTATTCGTTATATGCGTCATATGAGTTGTAGAGGGTAAATGGATCTTGGAGAAGATCCATTTACCCCATCCAGTTGTTTATTCCTACATTGTCCAGTGGTGGGACTTGGAGGCTATGGAGAGGCTATATAAGGAGTCCTAGACCCCCTGTAACCATTTTTTAGGCTAAAAAAAGGGGGAGACACTCAACGGTGTTCGCCCCAATATATTAAAAAACTAAGAAAAGAATAATACAGAGAAGGGGAATAAAGACAGAACAGCACACGTAAAAAAAACGAAAAAACAATAGTAAACCACCACCCCCAAAAACAAACTGTGGCCTACACCGCACACCAGTCATCCAGAAGATGCGAACATTGGATAAGAACCATTGAGAAAAGCAATAGAAACATATGCCCTTTTGAGGGCTTCTCCCGTGGTTTCATCCTGCTCCTCACGGAGTAGGGTTCCACGTTAAATTTTTGTTCTTCCATGTTTTATTTATCTTTATTACCGATTCTGCTTCCGCTTTCTATTTCCTAACATGGTATCAGAGCGGGTCGATTCTCATGGTTTTTTTTCTTTATTTTTGGTCGAGATTCGTCTTTGAAATTCTTGAAGTTTGTTCATTGAAGATTATATGTATGAAACGATTTGTTCAAAATCATATCGAGTTCTAGGGTTTTGTTGAAACCCTAAGTCTGTGCAGTTTTGTGTTCTAAATATTAAAGCAACCGCCATCGACGCCAATATCTTCAGATTCGATTCTAGGGTTCTTCATACAAAAGCATCTCTCCTGACGGGCGAGATCTCTTCCAGGCAAATCCTGGAGGTATCCACGCGAGCCTCCAACTCTCGGCGGCGCGATTCTCTGGCGCATCACGTGCTCAGGCACACTCTATGCTTCGTGCGCCACAACGCTGGCGGCTCCAGCGACCCCAACAGACGACGCAATCTTCCAGGCGGCGCTAGCGGCAAGTCCCCTCCGCCTCAGACGCCTCCCTCTCCAAGACGACATATGTCCAATCGACGCTCCAGAATAGAGCACGAGATCCTGACTCCTCCTTCATGGAAGCAGCCACCCTGATCTCCTCTCGCGTAGGCTGCACCTCCGGGTTTGCCCTAGCACGCTCCACCTTCTCTCGAGCGCAACATCATGCCACACAAACTTCAACGCACTGTTCTTCTTCATCGACGCGCTCCATACTCGAACAGCCAGGCACGCTCCTCCTCTCCATCTCCTGACAGCGTGAAGCCCATCGGCGCTCCCTACTACGGCGGTAGCCTCCAGGCGGCACCGCCCCTATACCAAGGCAGTTGTGCGCCAATCCCGTGCTGCCCCCTATACGCTTCCCATCTCAACGGCGGGGGGCGTGAGAGAGCAGGGTTCCCGTGGAACCCTACGACCCCACTTATAAAAAAAGTTTTTTTGCGGGTTATTTGTTTAGGTGTCCCTGAGAAAAAAATATACGAGGGGAACTGTTAGATGTGTTTAACAAAAAGGAGAAAGAGGAGAGTTAAAAGCCAAGTGGGTTGTATGTTTGATTTAAAAAAATGAATGAAGAAAAGAGAGTGAGGCCAGTTTTTTTAAAAAAGAGGGGGATTGCTTTGAAAAAAAGAGAGAAAACTGATTTAAAAAAAGGATTAATCATGATGAAAAGCCGTGGAAAAAAAAGAAAGGGGCAAACGGCTTGTTTTCAAAAAAATGTGTAACGGCTTATAAAAAACTTTTTTGAAGAAAAGCCGCAAGGAATATTTTTTCTCTTTTTCCGAGAATGTTCGTGTTTTCCCCATGTTATTGTCTTCTCCCAACTTGGTCGATGTCCATATTTTCCGACAAGTATGGGAGAAAGGGAGAGTATTATGTAGAGTCACATGTCTTGTTGCATATGTCATGTAATACGCGTTTTGTATACTATGCTTTTGAATGTTATCAAGTGTTATTTCAAGGAAATATTGGATTGATAGTGTTCACACTTTACGGATACCATAGTCAATAGATTCGCCTAGATGCAATGATTTCATTCAAACTTGTTGTGTTTATATCATAGACCATCTTGTATAAAAATGGACTTCAAAAGATTCTCTGAATTGTGTAGACATCAAAGCATAGTACCACATCTAGTAATCTGAAATTTTAGTAGTAACTTATAAGTAGTAGAAGTCACTACTAGCATAGGGCCCATATGTTATAGATTTATACTCATTAGCCACAATCACATCATTAAGACTAATTAAGCATGATTAGTGCTAATTAACCGTCCTTAGTGATAATTAAGTGTCATTAGAAAAAGTAGGACACATGGAGAGGAAATCATGGGACACGTGTCGTTATATAGTCAGGACAAGTATCAAAACTCAATAGTGCATTGTGTCATCATCCTAAGACTAACATGTGCCATGGTGTAGCCTCTTGCTTGGGCAACAAGTTATCTCGTGGATAAGCCAAACCTCTTGCTTGGGCAACAAGTTATGTCATGTATAAGCCAATCCTCTTACTAGGGCAACAAGTTTTCTCATGAATAAGACATGTGGCATGTTAAATGGTTGGCAAGTGTTGCCATGTGTCGTCATACATGGAAGAGAGGCAACATGGGGCTTAGAGGCTCCCTTACATGTTGACACATGTCACACATGTAAAGGGGGTGGAGGCCTATATATACCCAAGACCTCCCCATTCCATTTCACTCATTCCACGCCCCTCTCACCACCCTAGAGCCCCAAGGCCGTCGCGGTTGCTGGAGGAGCGCGATAGGAGTACGGCGAAGCTCTGTCGGTGACCAAGAGCGCATTAAAAGCCGTAACGAAGTTCTGTCCGCATCAAGCCGTAGTACTCAAATCCAAGACGGCTATAGAGGGGGTGATTCACTGAAGAAGGCGATCTCGACTCGAGTTAGATATCGATCAGGTGAGGGATTCTCAAGCGTTATTTTAAAGCACTACTCTTTAGCTTTTATGCATGTTTATGATAACAAGTATGAAATCGTATTTTCTAGAGCTTTTACGTAGGAGTTTCAAGTACCGTATACCAGATATGAAATCAAGTAGTTAGAAAGTATTTCCAATGTCATTTCAAGTACTTTATGTTGATAACATGTTTTCAAGCATAAATTTCATTGTGGAACAGAAAGCATAAGTTCCACTACTTAGATATGAGTTTTTATGTGAAGAATTATGTTTTGCACGGTTACTATGCATTATGGATCGGTTTTCTAGTTCTTAATAAGTTCTAGTTATCAGAATATGTATATTATGTCAAGAGTGTTTTATGTTCATGAATTAGCTGTTATGAGCTTGAATTAGCAAAAGTACGGTTTATTAGTGGTAAGAAAAGAATCAGAATCAGAAGATAAGCACCACAGTAGCTCTTTTATACAAATCATAGACTAGCCATTAGATATGATGATGTCATTAGATATGACCCTGAAACCGCCATTAGATATGACAAACCATTAGATATGGTATTAAGAGGACTTTGGGTCCGCATTCTGTATACATATAGGCTTTTGGTCGTATGCAGGGTGTGTTTGATCTTTGGGACCGTCTGCGTGTATGACTTAGCTTTGTTTCAACGTTCATGATCCGATAACTTAGCCACAGTGGTGATTAGTACAAACAGCTTGATAGTGATAATTATGTTTCAGTTTATCTGCTTTTGAAGTGATTTCAGTGTTCAGTTGCAAATCTAGCATGTTGTTACATGTTTACTGTCATAAAGTCTCTTTTTCAAGCTATTTCAAAGTTATCAGCACAAATTTTGGCATGCTGCTCATATTTCAATTTTTAGCTATATGTAAAATGCTTGAGATCCTTTCACTGGGTCTAAGCTCATAAATGGGTTTAGACTCATCCCGTTATATTATATTATGTACAGATCAGCAGAATCACGACTAGCAGGGGAAAGGACCGCTTATACACTTAAAGGAGGTGGCTTTTGGTTTTCGTTGTTTTGTTTTTACTCTTTGTTTTTTTGTAAGGAGTTGTAATAGATAGAACTTGTGTAAGACACTTCTTTGAAATGTAAACTTGAAATACTTATGTTTGATGAGATTGCCACATGTTTACTTGAGGAAAAAGAAGCAGAAAGATCTCTGTCGCGGTACGTTCCGGTTAGCGGGACGGGTCGTGTCAACTTGTGGTATCAGAGCAATGGTTTTAGGACCTTGCGCAAGAATTATATTAGAATTGATCTAGATCATTGGAAGATAATTTAGTTACCATAGTTTTATTTGAACTTAGAAGAAAATTGATGTTATAGTCTAGAGGATGTCTAGAATCATTATTGGAGGATTTATGTTGACAAAAGATTTAACTGAGGTTTTATTTTATAGGAAACGATAGCAGCAGAGCAGCCATCTGGGACCACACAAGGCCCTAGTCATGAGAATAATAACAATAACAACGTGTATGACACGTTGACCTTGATAGCTCAAACACTAGGAGGCATGGCAGCCCAGTCCATTAAAAGACATGAATTTGAGTACCAATTGCCATTTGAACATGTAAAGAAGCTGGGAGGAGAACCATTTGTAGGAGACACTGATCCAAAGAAGGCAAGGGAATGGTTCAAGAATATGGAGAAAATATTTGCTCTGATGGATTGTACGGATGAACAAAAGTTAAAGTATACAATATTTTTACTGAAAGATAGCGTTGATGATTGGTGGACATCAGTGAAAATGAAATATCCAAGCCCATCTCACATTATATGGGAGATCTTCGAGAAAGAGTTCAATGAAAAATATTATCCAAGGGTCTATCAGGAGGAGAAACATAGGGAATTCCTATTCCTTACTCAGGGGAGCAATTTGTTTGATGAATATGAGAAGAAATTCACAGAACTTTCAAAATTTACTGCTTCTCTGGTTGCAACCGAAGAAGAAAAATGTAGACGTCTAGAAGATGGTATGCATATTGACCTAAAGGAAATGGTTTCAGCCACGGGATATACTGATTATGCAAAATTGGTGGAGGCTGCTCGTAGGGCTGAACGAGTGGTGATAGAAAGAAGGAAATGCAATGATCATGGAAAGAAAAGGTTTGCAGGTATACCCCAATGGAGAGGAACCATGAACAAAGAACCAAGAATAGCTGTGAATTCAAGACAAGATAATAGGTCAGCTCCTAGAGTACAAGGGAATCAAATAAATAGATATACAGTTGGGACTTTTGAAAACAGAACTCTTTCTTTTCCACAATGTACAAACTGTGGAAAGTTTCATCCGGGAACTTGCCGCAAGGGGACCACTGGGTGTTATCAATGTGGCGAGATAGGCCACATACGTCAAAATTGTCCCGTACTGGTCCAAGGTCATCGGGTTATGGGAAGACCAACACCAAATGAAAATCGTGATGTCGTTATACGTCGTCCTCCACCTGCAAGGGAACAAAATAAAAGCAATACACAGAAGAGATCAAATCAGAGAGAGGGAAAAGCTTTTGCTATAACCTTAGAGGAGGCCATATCTGCAGACGATGTTGTATCAGGTACCACTATTATTTTTGGTAAAAGTGCTCATACTCTTATTGATTCTGGTGCAAGTCATACTTTTATTTCACAAAGATTCTCCATATATGCTGATAAAGTGACAAGTACTCTCAAGCATGCTTTAGCAATTTCTTTGCCTAAGGGAGAACCAGAAATTATTATGAATATCCTCCGAAATTGTTTGGTAAAGACAGGAGAAAATTATATTGAAGTAGACCTGATTCCTATGGAGATAAGAGAATTTTGATGCTATCATAGGAATGGATTGTTTGAGTACATATCATGCTCTTCTAGACTGTCATAAGAAGCATGTTACTTTTAGAAAACCAGGTGATGTCGAATTCACCTTTTATGGAGAAAGAAGGATATATCCTACCCATGTCATCTCCTGTCTCTTAGCCCATAAGTTGATAAGGAAGGGATATTCCTCTTATATTGCTTATGTATTTAATACTAAGGCAGAAGAAATCAGTTTAGAAAATATTTCTGTGGTGAAGGAGTTTCCAGAAGTGTTTCCATATGAACTGCCAGGAGTTCCTCTCGATAGGGAAATTGAATTCACTATTGACCTCATTCCGTGTACCAATCCAATTGCCTTAGCTCCTTACAGAATGGCCCCAGCTGAGCTTAAAGAACTCAAAACCCAATTGCAGGAGTTGACAGATAAGGGATTTATACAATCCAGTATGTCTCCTTGGGTGCTCCTGTTCTATTTGTCAAGAAGAAAGATGGTTCCATAAGACTTTGTATAGATTACAGGAGACTAAACAGAGTGACTGTCCGCAATAACTATCCTCTGCCCAGAATAGATGACTTATTTGACCAATTACAAGGGGCCTCTGTATTTTCCAAGATTGATTTGAGATCTGGCTATCATCAGTTAAAGATTAGAGGAGATGTCCCTAAAACTACATTCCGAACCCGATATGGGCATTATGAATTCCTAGTAATGCCTTTTGGATTGACAAATGCCCCAGCTGCTTTTATGGACTTGATGAATAGGGTTTTCCGTCCATATCTGGACAAGTTCGTGATCGTATTTATTGATGATATTCTAGTATATTCTAAAACAGAGGGAGAACATAGAGAACACTTGAGAATTGTACTTCAAACTCTGAAGGAACACCGATTATATGCAAAGTTTGATAAATGTGAGTTTTGGTTAAGGAATGTTGCATTTCTAGGCCATGTCATATCTGGAGAAGGAATAACAGTGGATCCATCAAAGATAGAAGCGGTTCTTAGATGGGAACGACCGATAAATGCATCAGAAATCCCAAATTTCCTTGGATTAGCTGGGTATTATCGAAGATTTGTTGAAAACTTCTCTAGAATTGCCGCACCATTGACAAGATTAACTAGAAAGAATGTGAAGTATAATTGGGACGAAGAATGCGAGAAGAGTTTTAAGGAACTCAAGAGTCGCCTCACCTCAGCACCTATACTTAGCCTTCCATCAGGGAAATGTAATTATGTAATCTATAGCGATGCCTCAAGATAAGGGCTGGGATGCGTCTTAATGCAGAATGATAAGGTGATTGCTTATGCTTCTAGACAGCTAAAACAACATGAGTTAAATTACCCAACTCATGACCTTGAGTTAGCTGCTATAATATTTACCTTAAAGATCTGAAGACACTACCTATATGGAGAAACTTGTCGAATCTTTACGGATCATAAGAGTTTAAAATATATTTTCTTTGAGAAAGAGTTGAATTTAAGGCAAAGAAGATGGTTAGAACTAATCAAAGATTATGAGTGTTCCATAGAATATCACCCGGGGAAAGCCAATGTTGTAGATGATGCTCTCGGTCGAAAGTCTAAGGGTTAGCTATCTCACTTAAAAGGAGAATATTATCAGTTGAAAGAGTTACGTGCAAAGTTAACCATAAATAGCTCTGGAGCCCTATTAGCATCCTTACAAGTGAGACCCATATTATATGATAAAATCAAGGAGGCACAAGTCCATGATTCTGAAATCATTAGAATGATTGAGAAGATTAAGGGAGGAGATGAAGCCGAGTATTCAATAGATGATCAAGGGGTCTTATTCTTTAAAGGAAGATTATGTGTTCCGAAGAGATCTGATTTAAAGGCTGAGATTCTGGAGGAGGCACATAACTCCATGTATACTATGCACCCAGGAAGTACTAAGATGTATAGAACACTTAAGAGTTACTATTGGTGGTCTGGCATGAAGAGAGAGATTGCAGAGTATGTTTCCAGATGTCCTATATGCCAATAAACTAAACCAGAGCGTTTGAGACCTGCAGGAACTTTACAGCCACTTCCTATACCAGAATGGAAATGGGAACATATCACTATGAATTTTGTTACAGGATTTACAAGAACCCGTCGAGGTCATGATGCAATTTGGGTCATAGTAGACAGATTAACTAAGTTTGCACATTTCATAGCCATTAGCATAACATACAGTCTAGACCGCTTGGGAAAGATCTTTGTTCATGAGATAATTAGCCGTCATGGGGCTCCTGTATCAATTATTTCTGATAGAGATCCACGATTTACTTCTAAGCTATGGCCAAGCTTACATAAAGCTATGAGAACTAAATTAGCATTTAGTACAACCTTTCATCCTCAAACAGATGGCCAATCATAACGGACTATCCAGACTTTAGAAGACATGCTTAGAGCTTGTGCACTGAGCTTTAAAGAAAGCCGGGATGAACATCTTTCACTTATAGAGTTTGCATACAATAACAGCTATCATGCAAGTATTGGGATGGCACCTTATGAAGCCTTATATGGAAGACCATGTAGAAGACCTATCTGTTGGAGTGAAGTTGGAGAACGAAAAATTGGTTCAACCTGAACTAATACAAAGTACGATAGAAAAAGTTGAGGAAATCAAGAGATGCTTAAAGGCAGCGCAAAGCAGACAGAAAAGTTATGCAGATAAGCGAAGGAGAGACTTAGAATTTCAAGTGGGAGACCATGTGTTTCTGAAAGTATCTCTATGGAAAGGCTTAATCAGATTCGGGAAGAAAGGGAAACTAAGTCCAAGATACATTGGCCCTTACGAGATCACAGAGAGAATCGGAAGTGTGGCATATCGTCTTCGACTTCCATCTGAACTAGCAAGGATACATGATGTCTTTCATATCTCCACACTTCGGAAGTTTATTACAGATCCAACCCATATGATACAACCCCAAGATATTCAATTGAAGGAAGATCTGTCATACGAGGAGGTTCCTGTGGAAATTCTAGATTATAAAGTACAAGAGTTTCGTACAAAGAAGATTCCTTTATGGATCCTGACTCCTCCTTCATGGAAGCGACCACCCTGATCTCCTCTCGTGTAGGTTGCACCTCCGCGGTTTGCCCTAGCACGCTCCACCTTCTCTCGAGCGCAGCATCAGGCCACACAAACTTCAACGCACCGTTTCTTCTTCATCGACGCGCTCCATACTCGAACAGCCAGGCGCGCTCCTCCTCTCCATCTCCTGGCAGCGTGAAGCCCATCGGCGCTCCCCACTACGACGGTAGCCTCCAGGCGGCACCGCCCCTATACCCAGGCAGTTGTGCACCAATCCCCTGCCGCCCCCCTACAGGCTTCCCATCTCAACGGCGGCAGGCGTGAGAGAGCAGGGTTCCCGCAGAACCCTACGGCCCCACTTATAAAAAAAGTTTTTTGCGGGTTATTTGTTAAGGGGTCCCTGAGAAAAAAATATACGAGGGGAACTATTAGATGTGTTTAAAAAAATGAGAAAGAGGATAGTTAAAAGCCAAGTGGGTTGTATGTTTGATTTAAAAAATGAATGAAGAAAGAGAGTGAGACCAGTTTTAAAAAAAAGAGGGGGATTGCTTTGAAAAAAAGAGAGAAAATTGATTTAAAAAAAGGATTGATCATGATGAAAAGCCGTGGAAAAAAAAGAAAGGGGCAAACGGCTTGTTTTAAAAAAAAGTGTAACGGCTTATAAAAAAACTTTTTTGAAGAAAAGCCGCAAGGAATATTTTTTTCTCTTTTCCCGAGAATGTTCGTGTTTTCCTCATGTTATTGTCTTCTCCCAACTTGGTCGATGTCCATGTTTTCCGACAAGTATGGGAGAAAGGGAGAGTATTATGTAGAGTCACATATCCTGTTGCAGATGTCATGTAATACATGTTTTGTATACTATGCTTTTGAATGTTATCAAGTGTTATTTCAAGGAAATATTGGATTGATTGTGTTCACACTTTACGGATACCATAGTGAATAGATTCGCCTAGATGCAATGATTTCATTCAAACTTGTTGTGTTTATATCAGAGACCGTCTTGTATAAAAATGGACTTCAAAAGATTCTCTGAATTGTGTAGACATCAAAACATAGTACCACATCTAGTAATCTGGAATTTTGGTAGTAACTTATAAGTAGTAGAAGCCACTACTAGCATAGGGCCCATAATGTTATAGATTTATACCCATTAGCCAAAATCACATCATTAAGACTAATTAAGCATGATTAGTGCTAATTAACCGTTATTAGTGATAATTAAGTGTCATTAGCAAAAGTAGGACACATGGAGAGGAAATCATGGGACACGTGTCGTTATATAGTCAGGACAAGTGTCAAAAACTCAATAGTGCCATGTGTCATCATCCTAAGACTAACACGTGTCATGGTGTAGCCTCTTGCTTGGGCAACAAGTTATCTCGTGGATAAGCCAAACCTCTTGCTTGGGCAACAAGTTATCTCATGTATAAGCAAAACCTCTTGCTTGGGCAACAAGTTTTCTCATGAATAAGACATGTGGCATGTTAAATGGTTGGCAAGTGTTGCCATGTGTCGTCATACATGGAAGAGAGGCAACATGTGGCTTAGAGGCTCCCTTACATGTTGACACATGTCACACATGTAAAGGGGGTGGAGGCCTATATATACCCAAGACCTTCCCATTCCATTTCACTCATTCCACGCCCCTCTCACCACCCTAGAGCTCCAAGGCCGTCGCGGTTGCTGGAGGAGCACGATAGGAGTACGGCGAAGCTCTGTCAGTGACCAAGAGCGTATTAAAAACCGTAACGAAGTTCTGTCCGCATCAAGCCGTAGTACTCAAATCTAAGACGGCTATAGAGGGGGGGATTCACTAAAGAAGGCGATCTCGACTCGAGTTAGATATCGATCAGGTGAGGGTTTCTCAAGCGCTATTTTAAAGCACTAGTCTTTAGCTTTTATGCATGTTTATGATAACAAGTATGAAATCGTGTTTTCTAGAGCTTTTACATAGGAGTTCAAGTACCGTATACCAGATATGAAATCAAGTAGTTAGAAAGTATTTCCAATATCATTTCAAGTACTTTATGTTGATAACATGTTTTCAAGCATAAATTTCGTTGTGGAACAGAAAGCATAAGTTCCACTACTTAGATATGAGTTTTTATGCGAAGAATTATGTTTTGCACGGTTACTATGCATTATGGATCGGTTTTCTAGTTCTTAATAAGTTCTAGTTGTCAGAATATGTATATTATATCAAGAGTGTTTTATGTTCATGAATTAGCTGTTATGAGCTTGAATTAGCAAAAGTATAGTTTATTAGTGGCAAGAAAAGAATCAAAATCAGAAGATAAGCACCACAGTAGCTCTTTTATACAAATCATGAACTAGCCATTAGATATGGTGATGTCATTAGATTTGACCCTGAAACCGCCATTAGATATGGCAAACCATTAGATATGGTATCAAGAGGACTTTGGGTCCGCATTCTGTATACATATAGGCTTTGGGTCGTATGCAGGGTGTTTTTGGTCTTTGGGACCGTCTGCGCGTATGACTTAGCTTTGTTTCAGCGTTCATTATCCGATAACTTAGCCACAGTGGTGATTAGTACAAACAGCTTGATAGTGATAATTATGTTTCAGTTTATCTGCTTTTGAAGTGATTTCAGTGTTCAGTTGCAAATCTAGCATGTTGTTACATGTTTACTGTCATAAAGTCTCTTTTTCAAGCTATTTTAAAGATATCAACACAAATTTTGGCATGCTGCTCATATTTCAATTTTTAGCTATATGTAAAAAGCTTGAGATCCTTTCACTGGGTCTAAGCTCATAAATGGGTTTAGACTCATCCCGTTATATTATATTATGTACAGATCAGCAGAATCACGACTAGTGGGGGAAAAGACCGCTTATACACTAGGAGGAGGTGGCTTTTGATTTTCGTTGTTTTGTTTTTACTGTTTGTTGTTTTGTAAGGACTTGTAATAGATAGAACTTGTGTAAGACACTTCTTTAAAATGTAAACTTGAAATACTTATATTTGATGAGATTGCCACATGTTTACTTAAGGAAAAAGAAGTAGAAAGATCTCTGTCACGGCACGTTCCGGTTAGCGGGACGGGTCGTGTCATGTCAGATTCCAGTGGCCAGTCATTTTCCAGACTCCGCAGATTTTTTCAGATGAAGTTTTTTCATGCGTTATTTCAGACTCGATGTTCAACTTCCGAGTCCACAGTATGATGTGCAGATTCAGACTCGACATTCAGATTGGTCAGAGTCCAAGTTCGAGGCACTCCATGATGAGAGGCCCATTTTCGAGTTCTCCAAAGAGAGACTCATTTTCAGACACGCATATGTATGCGGTCTTCTTTCAGATGAGCACATGTTTGACATCTTTTGTTTTGGTCCCCATCTTTTTCTTCTTGTTTCGGCCAGAGTTTTCATGTGAGCTATAGGGACTCCAGAGTAGAGGACCATTCCCTATGCCATGTTGGCAAGGTTTTCATGTGGTATCATAGGGACACCAGAGTAGTGTACCATTCTCTGTGCCAGATGGGAGAGACCCAGTTCTCTGACGAGGAGACTTCTATCAGACTCCATTCTCCAGCGATCGTAGACTCCAACGAGGATTGCACAGCCACGATTCTTTTTCAGTTAGGCCCTTTTCAGAGATGGAGCAGTTGTCCACATTATTGTGGCGGGCCAGAGTACTCCGACGAGGAGACTCATTTTCAGTTGCAGTGACTCTGACAGGCGCAGTTCAGAGCACATGCTCTCTGACGAGGAGTTTCAGCAGACTCACACTCCAGTCCGTTCATCCTCCTCACCTGCACAGCATGAGAAGCAACGTCCTCGACAGCAGCAGTTGTGCGCGTTGGGTTGATATTGTCCATAGTGTCCTGTAGCGTTGAGTTGAGTTTTTTTCTGTTTGTCCGAACTGAGCATTACATGATCCAGCTTGAGGGGGAGTGTTGGAGTATTCGTTGTATGCGTCATATGAGTTGTAGAGGGTAAATGGATCCTGGAGAAGATCCATTCACCCCATCCAGTTGTTTAGTCCCACATTGTCCAGTGATGGGACTTGGAGGCTACGGAGAGGCTATATAAGGAGCCCCAAACCCCCTGTAACCATTGAGAAAAGCAATAGAAGCATGTGCCATTTTAAGGGCTTCTCTCGTGGTTTCATCCCGCTCCTCACGGATTAGGGTTCCACGTTAAATCTTTGTTCTTCCATATTTATTTATCTTTATTTCCGATTCCGCTTCCGATTTCTATTTCTTAACAAGCCAAATTACCAAAGATTTGCATTGTCGTATCATTTTTGACCCTTCCTCTCTTGTGTTTCAGGACATTCTAACGGACAGGGTGATTGATACTGGCCGTGGGCAAGGAGTTCTCTACAGACTAGTGCAATTTCCATATGCTGGTGCTTCTTCCATTCGCACTAGTTCTATGTCCCCTTACATATGGCATCTTCGTTTTGGTCATCTTCCTCTGCAAAAGCTGTGTCATGTTCTTCCACATATTTCACCTCGCTCCACATTCCAGTGCGAAGCCTGCCAGCTTGGGAAGCATCATTGATCTATATTTTTAGAGTCGTCATGGTCTATTTAAGTTGTTTCATTTTGATATTTGGGGTCTAAGTCATGTCCTTGATCATCAGGGGCATAGATTTTATCTTGTTGCTGTTGATAAGTTTTCAACGTTATCTTGGGTTTATCATCTTAAAAACAAGTCGGATGCTGGTCCCCTGTTATTCAGTCCTTCATTATTGAAATACAAAACATCTTCTCTGTAAAAATCAAGTATATACGCTCTGACAATGCTTTGGAGTTTTAGATTAGACAGCTCGCCACATTCCTCACATCTCATGGCATTGTTCAACAAACTTCATGTGCATATAATTCTCAATAAAATGGGATGGTCGAAAGAAAACACCGCCACCTCTTGGATGTTACAAGGGCTCTTTTGATTCAGAGATGTGCTCCTCATTCATACTGGGGGGATGCGCTTCTAACTGCGTGTTGCCTTGTTAATCGCATGCCCTCTTCCGTTCTGGGTGAAAAGATCCCCTTCTCGACTTTGTTTCCCGAGATGGATCTTTTCTCTCTCATGCCTTGAATTTTTGGTTATGTGGCCTTTGTTCACCAGATGTCTCCTGGTCTTTACAAGCTCTCTCCTAGAGCTGTCAAATGTGTATTTGTTGGTTACTCTAAGACCTAAAAGGGCTATCGTTGCTTCGACCCGGTTCGACAGAGTTACTATGTTAGTGCTGATGTCACCTTTTTTGAATCCATTATGTATTTTTCTCCTACAGGTGACAAGCTCATTTCTTCTAACGATGGGGAAAAATTTTATATGTTGTTACCTCTGATCTCCACTCTACCAGCTCTACCTCAGTTACATTCACCACCTTCTCCACCGCCACCGCAACCACCTGTGCCACAGTCCTCTCCACCTCCTTTCCTCAGGTCTACCAACGTCGACCTCGTGCTCTCGTGCCCCAAGCATTATCCAGCATGCCCAAGTTATGTTCTGAATAGTTGAGTTCATATAATGGCAATGGTGATTTCATGTACAGTGTGAGATGCAGGATGTCGACGATGCTCCCCCTTCTGGGATCACCGAGATCTGAATGTTCCTATTGCTCTACGGAAGCAGAAGCGTGCATGTACTATGCATCCTCTTGCTTCCCATGTATCACTGGATCACCTTTCAGAGGACTTTCGGCAGTTCGTTATGGGTTGTCTATAGTGGAGATACCACCCTCTTATCAGGATGCGCTGATGAATAGTCATTGGTGCCTTGCTATGGAAGAGGAGATGGCAGCTTTACAGTCTCAAGGTACGTGGAGTATTGTGTAGGCTCCTCCTGGTGTGTCTGTTGTTGGGAGCAAGTGGGTGCTTACAGTGAAACATCGGGTTGATGGTATTGTTGATAGATATAAGACAAGGTTGGTTGCTCGTGGGTTCACTCAGACGTATGGGGTGGACTACCAGGACACTTTTTCTCCGGTTGCACGTCACTCTACGTTGTGCATTATCCTCATTGCAGTTGTCGTGGTACATGATTGGCCGCTTTTCCAGTTAGATGTAAAGAATGCTTTCTTGTATGGCGATCTGCAGGAAGAAGTTTACATGCAGCAGCCACCAGGGTTTGCTGCTGAGGGGGAGTCTAGTATGGTGTGGCGACTTCAAAAGGTAATATACGGCCTCAAGAAGAGTCCGAGGGCTTTATTTCAGAAGCTCTCAGAGTTGTTTGAACAGAATGGGATTGTTAGATCTACAGTAGATCATTCTCTTTTCATTAATAGAACCCAGAGAGGTACGGTTATTGTTCTGGTTTATGTGGATGATATAATTGTTACTGGAAGTGATGAATAGGGTATTCAGGCAGTAAAGGATTTTCTTGGACAATAGTTCGTGACTAAGGACCTTGGGAAGCTACGATACTTCCTTGGCTTGGAGTTTGCTCGCAGTCAACAGGGTATGATTATGATGCAAAGGAAGTATGTTACTGACCTTCTGGCTGAGACAGGTATGACAGGTTATAGACCGGCCACTACACCGATGGATCCCAATGCTAGACTCTATTATGATGATTCTGAGGAGATAGATAAGAGACGATATAGAGAGCTGGTAGGGAAGCTTCTATATATCACTATTACCTGGTCTGATATATCATTTGCTGTAAGCAGGGTTAGCCAGTTTATGGAGCAACCAAGGCAAGTTCATATGGATGCAGTCGGTATGATCTTGAGATATTGAAGTCTTCTCCAGGAGCAGGTCTTCTGTTCAGAAGAGATACATCACTATCAGTGACTGGATGTGCAGATGCAGATTATGTTGGGTGTCCCAAAGACAGGAAGTCAACCTCAGGCTTTACTGTATTCACTGGTAGCACACTTGCTTCATGGAAGAGTAAGAAACAGACGGTTGTTGCTCGATCCAGTGTTGAATCAGAATATAGGGCTATGGCCCAAGGGAGCACGGAAATGATGGGGGTTAGGTCCGTTCTGACTGACCTTGCTATTGATGTGCCTCTCCCAATGCATCTCAAATGTGATAATCAAGCAGCTCTATTCATAGCCAATAATCCAGCCTTCCATGAGAGAACAAAGCACATCGAAGTTGACTGTCATTATACCAGTGACTTGATCCAGAAGGGGTTTATTTCTACCTCACATGTTGCTTAAGGAGATCAGATTGCAGACATGTTTACCAAGGCTCTTGCAAGGGATCCCTTTCACCGTTGTTGTTCCAAGTTGAGCATGATAGACATATATGCTCCAGCTTGAGGGAGAGTGTTGAGAGAATTCTATCTTTTGTTGTTATTTATATATTTCTATTTTCTCAGTACGCTTTCTGTAATTTCTCCCTAGAGTCTTTCTCCTATATAAGAGGACTCTAGGGTTACTTGGAATACAATCTTTTCTCTTTCACATTCTATAGATAGGTTTGTCAAGAGAAACTGTCAGCCAAACAAAATTTAGTTTTGAATATGATAAAATGAGCAATTGCCAGCTGGAAATATTATTATTTTTCTTTTAACAAAAAGTCCAGGAGGCAACCTGGGATATACTGTCAACATATTACTCTTTAAAAAATTTTCCAAATCCATTACTTAATCCATTACCATTTACAAATTTTCCAGGAGCCATTACTTGATCCATTACTACCCGCTCCCACCATATTACAACAAGAAGGACATCAGTTTATGGGATCTAATTGTATATAAACCCATGCATGGCAGCAAAAAATAGGATTGGAGGATTGTACCTATTTGATTTCTTCAGGAAAATGGAGGATTTTTGGCTCTTTAGTAGTTGCAACAGTAAGTTGGGAGTAGCTCCAGGGGCTTGCCAAGTTGCTGGACAGCAACTTTTGCAGAGAAGAAGGCTTCGGTGGAGAGAAATGGAAGGGAGAAGAGAAGGGGATTTTGGGAGAGAATGGAGGAAATAAAGAGGAGAGTACGAAAGATGATTTGTGAGAGAAAGAGAAGAAGGGTGCTTTAAATAAGGAGAGAGGGGAGGGAGGGTTCCTTCTAGGAACATTTCTCCAAAATTTATTATTGTTAATTTTTATATAATGACATTAGCAATTGCCTCATCCATGACATCATCATATATGACAACATAAATATGACATCATACAACATATATTACATATATATTTAATTTATTTAATATATACATATATTTTCTGGAATTCTGTAAACAATCTGCAACTGTAGAAATTAAATTTTTAATTTTTTTTGTTAAGATAATTACATACGTTTCACTGTCTATTTTATGTTATTATCTTTTCTCAGGATTTAGCATGTAATTAACTCAAGGGTTTTTCTCCTATGTAAGAGAGCTCTTGGTCTATTCTAATGGATCAACAACGTTTCTCCCAACATGGTATCGGAGCAACGGTCCTAGACAGGGGTTCCTTTATCTCACCCAAAACCCTAACCCTACACCTCCCCCAGGTTGCCGCCGCTGCCGTCCGAGGTGCTCCCAGTCCAGCCCGCACCCGCCGCCTATGCTCAAATGCCGCTGCTCTTCACTCTTCGGGTGCCATTACGGCCTCCGGATCCACCCTAAGTTGCCCGGACCGCCGCTGGGGGTGGCGCAACCCATCGGAGCCACTGACGAACAGCCTGGGGGTTCGTGCACTGCCCTAGGCATGTCGAAACTGTTGTTGCTCATGTTCTTTCAGCATGTTTGGTGACTTCGATCTTCTGCTAGAGGTCCCAAAGGCTCACGAGGGAGATAGGGATGGTTGTATGAGTCTACACATGCAACCTATCTCTTCTATGGATTTGTAGACAAAGTAATTTCTAGTTATCACTCAGTCATTCCACGCTTCGTGGCTCATTCGTACCATGTCAGAGGACAAGGGTGACGTTTTCTCCTCTTCGGGTACCTTCAAAGGCCCGACCCCAATTGTGAAGATGGATGGGACCAACTATGAGCTTTGGTCTATGCAGTTATGTACCCTCATGCAATGCCACAATAAAGAGCACATATTGTCAGACTCCGAGCTAGCGGACAAGACTGGGGCAAATGCCACATGGAAACAAGATGATGCTTACACACGTATATGGCTCTCCGGGACACTGACTACAGAGATAGGCAATGATATTGTGAATCAGCCAACTGCGAAGGCGATGTGGGACATACTGGCGGATACATATAGCCAGTCGAAAAAAGAAAGCAAGATACTTCAATTGCAGTTCGATATCTTTTCGACCAAACAGAATGGTCACCCTCTGCATGCTCATTTCTCTCACCTGCAGGCATGTTTGAGAGATTAGACAATTTCATTCCCATCACCACCAACACCGAGCAACTGTTGGACATGTGAGCCCACAGCGAGCCATTATGAAATAAATGTTATTGCGAATATCATTCGCTGATCTGAAATGAAGAATAAATAATTTGCATAAATAGGTCCCTCTGTACAATTAGAGTTATGTGCCATGGCCATCTTAATGATCATACATCAGTTGATTCAATAATTGAATCATAGAGGCTGGTGCTTGGATGAATATCTAATGAGTTAGATTGAGGACTCATCAAGCACCGTCAAATGATTGTTAAGATGTGATCTCCAGCCTGAGTAGGAGATGGCAATCCTTTCTCACATAGGCTGATATCTGACCGATCTCTTGATGCAGGTCCTCTGCATAGGAATAGAGATTCGGAGGTATCAGATTAGTTAGGTCAATGGGTTGACTTAACGAGATCGAGATAACCTAAGTCCTATGTTGAATGCTATCACAGCATAGGCACGCATCCTCTGACCGGAGACAGATGTATTACTATATGTCTGAGTATGTACATTTGGCAGACCAATAGATTGATGACCTAACTAAGGTCTATACATCGGCGAGCTGGTGTGCATATAAGGGCATATGAGTAATACGATCTCTTAAAGGGATCATACAGGTTCACTATTGAACCGGAAGACATGAGCTCACTCATGAGATATTGGGAAGAATCAAATTCCGTACACGATCGTCTCGCTTTGGAAGCTTGACTGAATTTGTAGGTTTGATATATACTTTTGGAAAGTATATGATCAAGACCTAGGTATGATATATGCTTTCGGAAAGTATATGATCGATATCAAATCCCAATGATCAAATGAGAAACTTATTGATAAAACCCTGAAGAAGACAGTATAAATTTGATCTTGATCTTCGGGTTGATCATAGGTCTTCCAGTATGCAGGATGTACAGGTATTGGGAATACCTGAGGGTGATGTGATCATAAACGATTGTATATCCATGACGCTTCCATTCCGAGGGAGTGATGAAATAGGTCTGGATTTTAGTGACTCCTTCCATTAGAGAAGCAATCTGATCTTAGTCCAAGTGTTGGACATTGGTCTGAATGAGATTCAGATTCAATAGGAATATTAGATTTGCGGTCTTAATTTAATCAAGCATCTATGGGAGGTTCGTAAGATCTGGATTTGAGACAAGATCTCAATATCCAAGTCACTATACGTGGAATAATACAATCGCCTTGTCCTTATCTCCAAGTATCTGCGAAGAAAACACATTATTCTTGAAAGGGTTCAAGAATAATTCATTTGATGAAATGCATATACAAGTAAGAAGGACTTGATGATTAAATGAGATTTAATTATCAAGCATAATATGAATGGGATTCATATTGTGAGAATAATTATCCAAGATAATTAAATAGGATTTAATTATCAAGGATTAGAGAATGTGGATAATACTATCCATAGTATTTGTGTATTATAAATATGATTTATAATATACATATATTCAAGAGAGAGAAATTTCGTAAATAGCATTTGTTAATTATTAAATGTGGATTGGATTCGCGTTTATTAATTAATTGAAAATGTGATTTACAAATTAGTTTGGGTTGTGAATTTGATTCACATTCGATGGCATGATTGAAATATTCACAAATTAATTTGGAATAAATTTGGTGGATATTATTGCAATAATAGAGATAATAAGATAAAATAAAAGGAGACAAAATTACCACCTAAATATAAGGTGGTGTCACCTATGACTTATTCATAGGTGACGCCCCCTATGATTTAGGGTGGTTTGTTGCCTCCCTTTTTTGTTATGACATTATCTCTTGATAAATTAATTTATGTTAAAGTAAATTGTGTTGATAATGTTGCAACATATATTTAATTTAAATATAAATAAATGTTGTTGGTTTTAGCCAACAATAATCATAGCCATTGATTATAACATAGACCAAGCATGGCCGTTGGATCTATGTGTCCCATGGATTGAGATCCATTGGATCCTAAACTAATATAAAACGAGGGCTAGCCTAGCCTTTCTCATTACATCATCAAGAGTTGTAGAAGACTACTATTCTCTCTCTCTCTCTCTCATTCTCATCTAGCCTCTCTCCCTCTCAATTTCAAGTGGTCGTCCACTTTGTATATTGAGGAGGAGAGCATCTTACCTTCGCCTTCGTCGACTCGTAGATCTCCTTCTTCTTTGGAGTTGCTTACTCTAAAGGAAGACGACGGATTTCATTTGACGAATCAGAAGGTCCATTGCTTGGATCTTCATCGAGGATTGCGGGAGGAACGCGACTCATCATCGTGCCCGCAAGTGCGTTCTTCGTGGATCGGACTTGAGACAGGAGGATCTCTTGTTTGGGATCTCATGATCACAACCACGCTTAAAGAGGTATTCCTTATACTTTGTGGTTTGATGAAACGATTCGAGAAGTGTTCTCGTGATCATGTGATTTCATCTTTAGTTTTTAAAAATTTTAATTTCCGCTGCATCTAGCGACTAGTGCGACTTGTTGCTCTGATTGCATACGATGCAATCAACACGCTTCCGTGATGCGCTTAAGGATTCTCAATATCCTTCAGCAACAACAGGCATATCGAAATGCCACGATGACTGGAGTTTTTCTATCCTCTCTTGATCTTGAGTATGATGCAGCTCGTACTCAACTTCTAACTGGAGAGACTATTCCACCAATGGAAGAGGTCTATAAGCACCTAAGCAGGATCACTACTTCAGCGAGCATTGCGCCAGCTACTCCTTCGGCTATGGCTGCTACTAGAGGAAGAGGCGGATCATGTCACTTTCGAGGTCGTGGACCTCGTGGTTGAGGGGGTGGTAGACATCGTGTCCCGTGTACTCATTGCCATCGTCCAGGTTACTCTAAGGAGACGTGCTTCCATAAACATGGGTATCCAGCTTCAACACGAGTTACGGAACAGACCGAGGCTTCCGTTGCACCTACTTCAGACACTAGACTTGATGACATTGTATCTAGGCTTCGTGAGATGATGACCACTCCAGCATCTTCGTCTACAGGTTCCACAGAGGCTGTAACATCCACCAAAGTGTCGTCTAACTCTTCAGGTACTCACTATGCGTTCACCAGTAGTTCATGTTCGGACTTGACATATTTGATTATGGACTCCGGGGCATCCCATCATATGTGTGGCGACAGGATGCAATTTACTACCTACAGAGCACTTTCACCTGGCAGATCAGTTGTTATTGCCAATGGGGTTCGCTTGCCCATTGTTAGTCAGGGAGAGATAACTCTAGCACCTTCTCTCAATCTTCAGAATGTCTTATATGCACCTGATTTTCAGATGAATCTGTTGCCAATTAGTCAACTTACAAAAGATATCCATTGTCGAGCCATATTTGATCCATCTTCTTTTGTGTTTCAGGACATACTGACTGGCAGGGTGATTGGACATGGCCGTGAGCAGAGAGGCTTGTATAAGCTTACCTTACCATCATGTGCTGGACTTGATACCATTCCGTCTGGACCCGTTTCACCACTACTCTGGCATCTTCGCTTTGGCCATCTTCCGCTACAGAAGATGTGTCATGTTCTACCACAGATATCTACCCGTACTACATTGGATTGTGAAGCCTGTCAGCTTGGAATACATCATCTCTCTTCCTTTCCGAGTCGTCCAAGGCATCATAGTAGTCGGTCTTTTGAGTTGTTTCATTTTGATATTTGGGGTCCGAGTCGTGTACCTGATCATCAGGGACATCGTTATTATATGGTTGATGTCGATGATTATTCCATATTGTCGTAGGTGTTCTTGTTGAAACACAAGTCTGAAGTAGGTGCTATCATTAAAAAATTTCTTCTGTAAGTCAAAAATATCTTCTCTGCAAATGTCAAATTCATTCGTACGGATAATGCATTAGAATCTTCAACTCTTTATTTATCTGAATTTCTAAGTTCTATGGGCATTATTCATCAGACTTCATGTAGTTATACTTCACAACAAAATGGTGTGGTTGAACGAAAAGATCGCCACCTTCTTGATGTCACGTGCACATTATTGATACAAAGTCGTACCCCACATTATTTTTGGGGGGATGCTGTTCTCACCGCTTGTTACTTGGTTAATCGTATGACGTCGACTATTCTTGGAGATAAGGTTCCTTTCTTGATTGTGTTTCCCGAGAAGGACCTATTTTCTCTCACACCAAGAGTCTTTGGGTCTGTGGCATTTGTCCATGATTTCACTCCTGGTCATGACAAGCTCTCACCCAGAGAGGTCAAATGTGTGTTTATTGGATATTCTCATACCCAAAAAGGGTATAGATGTTTTGATCTTGTTGGCAAAAGATACTATGTGAGTGTTGATGGTACCTTCTTTGAATCCATTATGTAGTTTTTTCCCACAAGTAACAGGCTATCCAATAGAAATACTGGAGAGGAAGTCGTTGTTCCTCCTTCACCGTCGCTTCCACCAAATGGCTCCCATGATACACAACACCATACCCACCACCACCTCCAGCGCCAGCTATTCGACAACGATTCCTACCTTTGGTTTACACTCGCAGGTCTTCTACTGGCACATCTGCTCATAGGTCGTCCACATCATCCAGCACGCCACAGGTATGTCATGATAACATTGTTTCAACTGATGATACTGGAGTTCTTCATGACACACAGGGTGACTTAGGCCACCAAGACAGTGGGGATGTTGATCTACATGTTCCATTACCCTTAGGAAGCCTCGACGCAAGTGTGC
This sequence comes from Ottelia alismoides, assembly GCA_037367405.1. Lineage (NCBI taxonomy): Eukaryota > Viridiplantae > Streptophyta > Magnoliopsida > Alismatales > Hydrocharitaceae > Ottelia > Ottelia alismoides. The sequence continues at coordinate 589,757 of JAZKJV010010037.1, read as the reverse complement.
CACCTACCCACTTGCTGCACATGTTTCTTTGGATCACCTATCTGATGACTACAAGAGGTTCGTAGCGGGAATCTCCGCAGTTAATATCCCACGTACTTACACAGAGGCCTTGCAAGACAAGCCATGGCGCCAGGCAATGGAAGAAGAAATGGTAGCGTTACGGTCATGAGGAACATGGAGTATTGTTCTTGTTCCCAATGGTGCATCGACTGTCAGTTGTAAGTGGATATTCTCCATTAATCACAACGCAGATGGTAGTGTGGATCGCTACAAGGCAAGGCTTGTGGCACGTGGTTTCACCCAGACTTATGGGGTGGACTACCAGGACACGTTTTCTCCAGTTGCGAGACATTCAACACTGCGAATTCTACTTTTTGTAGCAGTTTCACAAGATTGGTCGTTATATCAGTTGGATGTCAAGAATGCCTTTCTCTATGGCGACCTTCAGGAGGAGGTCTACATGCAGGAGCCACTTGGGTTTGTTGCTGAGGGGGAGTCCCAGAGTGTGTGCAAGCTACATAAGGTGATTTATGAGCTGAAGCAGAGTCCAAGAGCTTGGTACCATAAGCTATCGGAGTTGATTGAAACCCATGGTTTTGTGAGTTCTACTGCAGATCACTCACTATTTGTTCAGAAGACAAAGAAAGGTACGGTTGCCATTCTTGTTTACGTAGATGACATTACTGTTACAGGTGATGATGCTAATGGCATTCGACTAGCTAAGGAATTTTAAGGTCAACAGTTTGTAACCAAGGACCTTGGTACTCTTCGATACTTTCTGGGGATAGAATTTGCAAGAAACCAGCGTGGTCTAGTGATGACTCAGAGGAAGTTTGTGATGGATCTTCTTTCCAAGAGATGGATGCAAGCCTGCCACTACGCCAATGGACCCAAGTATGAAATTATATGACAAGGATACTGAGGAAGTAGATAGCAGGAGATACGGAGAACTGGTCGGGAAGCTGTTATATGTTACTATCACCAAACCAGATATTATGTTTGCAGTGAGAAAAGTTTGCCAGTTTATGGAGCATCTCAGAAAGATACATATGGATGCTATTCACATGATATTTAGATATTTGAAGACTTCACCTGGTACTGGTTTATTATTCAGTAGAGATACATCCCTGGAGGTGATAGCATGTGTTGATGCAGACTATGCAGGGTGTCCCATAGACAGGATGTCCACATCGAGATTTGCAGTTTTTGTTGGAAACTCACTTGTCTCATGGAAAACCAAGAAGGAAACTGTGGTAGCCAGATCGAGTGCAGAATCTGAGTACAGGGCCATGGAGCAAGGGAGTGCTGAGATGATGTGGGTTAGATCAGTGTTGACTGATCTTGCTATTGAAGTCCCTCTTCCAATGCGACCCTTATGTGATAACCAAACTGCATTATTTATTGCTAATAATCATGCTTTCCATGAGCGAACAAAGCATATTGAGGTGGATTGTCACTACACCAGAGATATGATACAGAAAGGGCTCATAGCCACCTCTCATGTTCCAACAGGGGATCAGACAACCGACATCTTCACCAAGGCTCTATCTCGAAGTCCATTTCAGAAGTTTTGTTCCAAGCTGAGCATGATAGATATATATGCTCCAGCTTGAGGGGAGTGTTAAGATAATTATATATGTTTCACTGACTATTTTATGTTATTATCTTTTCTCAGGATTTAGCATGTAATTAACCAAATCTCCTATATAAGAGAGCCATCGGTCTATTCTAATGGATGAACAACGTTTCTCCCAACACTTTTTATTATTTTAATTTTTTCCATTTATTTAAGGTGTTACAGTTGAACGAAATTGCAACTCGGGCCTCAAATTTTTACGCGTAATATGTCGATTTGATCGTTTCTAAACGATGATCAATAAGAGTATAATGTTGATATAATTTTGACCAGAATTGCATCCCCGAAATTTTCAAGATACTGTTTTCATTTATTGTTAAATTTTGCGGTTTTAAAATATCAAACGATCTCCGATTGACGAATGTTCGATTCTATTGGTCTTGTTTCATCGATCGGATTTTTAGACGATCTCGATTTATTTTGCGGCTACCGAATTCATGTCGTGGCTTTTTTGGCACGTATTACAATGTGATTGATTTTTGGTTGATTTCACCCGAACGACTTTTGATTCACGATCAATTAATCGATTTAAGTTATTTAATATTGCTCGATAACTTTATTGGGTTAATCGAACACTAATCGGATCGGGTTCGGGTTTAATTGAGTCTGGATGTTACAAATATAAAAATCTTAAAGGAAGTCTTGTCCTGTAGACTCGAGTCATGGTTACTATGTGTTTTATCTGGTTTCCGTCTGACCGTATAAACCTCAAAGGGTTTTTGAACCCATAAAAACCTCAAAGGTAAAACAAGCCATATCATTTAACATGTATATAATTACAGATTCTTCACAACATTGTCTAGTATCTGCACTGGCCTCCTATCGTATATCAAATCTGACTCCAGGTCAAGATTCTCGTAGTTGATGACGTATCGAGGGTCGTACACATACTTCCTTAGATTGGATACATGAAAAACGTTGTGAATACCCGAAAGATGTGGAGGAAGGGCTACCCAGTACGCCACCTTCCCCTATAACATCCGGGTTCCAATTAAAACCGAACTCGATTCGATTAGGATCTGTTTAACCCAATAAAGTTATTAGTCAGCATTAAATGACTTAAATCGATCGATTGATCATGAATCAAAAGTCGGTCGATTGCAATTGACAAAAAAATCAACCGCATTGTATAGCGAGCCCGGAAAAGCCACAACGTGAAATCGGAAACCGCAAAATAAACCGAGACCGTCATTAAATCTGATTCGACAAAACAAGACCAACGAAATTGACCATTCATTAATCGGAGATCGTTTGGTATTTTAAAATCGTGAAACGTAACAATAAACCGAAACCGTATCTTGAAATTTTCAGGCATGCAAACCCGATCTAAAATATATCAATCTAATACTCATATTGATCGCAGTTCAGAGATGATCAAATCAAGATATTGCATGTCGAAATTAGAGGCTCGATGTGCGTATATGGACAAAATTTAACATGTTAATTAAATTAAAAAATAGTATAAAAATAAAAATTTAAAACCTTTGGTAATAGACTGCTATTGTTACTATTTACAGCAAAAAGATATGAAAATTTCATCTTATATTGTATAATGACGTCACTAATGCTTATGTCATATAACTCTAAAAAAAGAAAGAAATTTGGGAAGGTTCCAAGAACCTTCCCCCTTTCTATTTCCCTCCTTTCTCTCCTTCGTTTTATAAGCACACTTCCAACGAGAACCCTCTCTTGCTTTTCCCTAATTTCCCAAATCCCCCTTCTCTTCTCCCTTCCATTTCTCTCCACTGAAGCTCTATTTTTAACAAAACGTGTTGTTATTTCTTGCATCCCTTCCAGCCATTCTACTCCAAAATAAAGGTGTTGGAGCTCCTGTTAAGAGCTACTATAGCAACTTGTGTGAGTTGATGCATGCAAAGGTTTTTTTCTAAATTAGAGAGATCAAATAGGTATAATCCTTTACCCATTTTGCTGCCATGCATGTGATTACTACATAAGCCAAACAAGGCATTTCTTAGCCGTTCTCATTATTAAGGTGCATATTACTCAGAATTCAACATGATACTTTTGTCAGTTAGGAAATCTGAAATAAAAAATTTTGATTGTGTGTGAAAATGTGATACCTTGTGAATTAATGCTTTAGAGATATATTCGTGTTTCCGTCATTCCATAAGATTCCTGATATCAAAATATCATTTTATCATATTAACAATGATATCATAATCCAGATCTAACTAAATACAGGTTATATTCTCTTTTCTACAGACTCCAAGTTTCTCTATTACTTTCTGGAGCTCTGCTTTCATATTGGTTGTCATATTTACATAAAGTGCCTTAACCATTTTTTTTGGTTCTAGTAAGTCTGATGTTTATGGGCTTATGTAATTTCCTTATTTCTAAAAAAAGAAGGTGACACGAGATGCTCTTTTAAGAATTTACAATGAATGTCAGGAAAGAAAACATCAGAAATGGAATTAGGCTGAAAATTAATTTCAGTATTGGAATCGCACAACATAAATTGACAAACAACAGTTGTCAACTTAAGATCTTGAACAATATTTAAAAGCAACAGAAGATTCGATATCAACTTCATCTTTGATCATTGCTCATCCATATCCTTTGTTAGATGTCATCAACTTAGTGTAGAATACAGTTTAAATTATACTTCGTGCAAAAGAAATGGATGTGAATTACGCTATTGAAATTTTATATCCACATACTTTATCTTGCCCCCAAAAGTAGAAAAATAAACACTTGTCATTCCTTAATGTATTCTTTAGATCCTTTAATCTCACCAAAAGAAGAATTTCTTAACTCATGGCTCAGGATAACCCGGATCAACCTAGCACCTTCAACTCTATTAATAAAACTAACGATCATCTTTATATGTGTCTATAATATATATATATATATATAAAATTGACTCCTGACTTAAGTTAATAGGAACCAGCTGTTATATAAGTTAATCAGAACTCGAGAATGAACCAAGATAGAAATGATTGAAGATAAAAAATCCTTATCGATGACTCTACAAAATTTTGTATTGAATCAAGTTGGAAGAACGTACTGAGGGTTTCATATGAGGATGTTTGAGTCGCATCTTTCAACTTCCATGATTACCAAAACCAAGTAGATCACTTAAATAAGGACTTACTCCAATTATAAATTTATCTTTCACTTCTTTTTTAGTAACCATATCCTTACAAGAAAGTGATGGCAAGTAGTGAACGTTAATTATGAAAGCCTAATGACCATTGATCTTTGAGGTAGTAGGAATGCCCAATGTTAATTAGGAAAGCCTAATGACCATTGATCTTTGAGATAGTAGGAATGCCCAATGCAAGGGATCGCTTTAGATCTGTAACCATTAAAACTCATGCAAGTCATGTTAGGGCTGCAAAGCTAACAACACAAGATTTGTATCTCTGGTTGGAAATCAGTAATGACTTATAATTTAATAGTGTCGGTAACGATGACCTTCACACCTGATTGTGCGAGGGTGCGGTGACCCTCAACTAGGCGGGACATAGGAAGCCCAGTTCAGGCAATGACCTCCAAGTGCGCGGGTGTAGGATCCCAGTCTTTTTCACGGTTTTTATGCAAGCTCGCAGTATTTTTACGTCTCATTGGGATCCAGCCTTTTGACCAGCTTTATTGACCCTCTTTTTTAGGATACTCATGTGTAGGATCCTTCGTTTTAGTATTTCGTACGAGCTCATTTGTCCGTACTAGTCGGGTCGATTTCTAGAGTGTCTTTTCTGGGAAGTCTTTCTCTCACTCGTCTCTGGGACGTAGTTTTGGAATAGACCTTTCCCTTTATTGGACCGCACCTCCAATTAGAGGGTGAGACGGAAGAGTTTCCTTAGGAAACTATCTCACCGCTTGAGTTTTGGTTTCTTTTTCCGGCAATAGGCTTGGCGATGCTACATCTGAATCATCTAGGGTCACATTTGAATCAATTACAGTTGAATTTGGAAGAGCTACAACTGAAATCGGAATGAAGCATAATGGATCTTGGATAAAAGATTAAATCAATTACAAGTCACGTTGATTAGAGTTGACTATAATTAAGTTGGATGCAAAATCATTATAAGTTAGTTGATGTGTTAATAACTTAGTTATGATGCATTACACAACACCGCATGCCTACAGAGGCACCCCAACCCTAAGGCACTCTTCACGCCTTAAAGTCATAGTGTGAGGTCACACACAGATCAAGACCACAGACTATCCACTAAACTTATGAATCTAAATAAAATCAAGAAAACCTTTCCAACCTCATTTTCCCTATTATCAAAATACATAATTAAGATATCTAAATAACCAGAGATTAATAGATATAGATATACATGAGTCATTCAACACAATATAAAAATATCGCATATAAAAGGTAATGGTAAAACTTGGGGGTGTTTCTCTGAGTAGCTTGAAAAACCTTGTTCAAATCAAGTAGTTATAAATTTAATTGTTTATACCTTACTACTTATTCTTTTCCAACCACTTTAAACGTCTGCTTATTTTATAATAAGTTTTTGGGAAATATCAACACTCGCTGAAGTCTCATGTACCTTTCATGTGTAGCAGGCAAATAGCATGCATCATAATAGCTGCTTGATGATTCCTGCCATCTGGGTATATATCAGATGTTACAGTTTCTTTTGTCATTGTTTTAGTTCAATTTATGATATAAAATCTTTTCTTTCTCTTCTGTAATGGCAAAACATGGGGGTGTTTCTCTGAGTGGCTTGAAAAACCTTGCTCATATCAAGTAGTTATAATTTTTAAATTTTTTATGTCTTGCTACTATTCTTTTGCAACCACTTTAAATGTCTGCTTATTTTAATAAATTTTTGGGAAGTACCAGTGCTCGCTGAAGTCTCCTATACTTTCATGTGTGGCAGGCAAGAAGCCTGCATCTCAATAGCTGGTTAATAATTCTTGGCACCCAGGTATATACCAGACGGTACAGTTTCTTTTATCATTGTTTTAGTTCAGTTTATGATATAAAATGTTTTCTTTCTCTTCTGTATATTTTAGGAATACATGTATGAATCTGTCAGCCTCTTTTGCACATATATATATATCTGTGTGTGTGTGTGTGTGTGAAAATTTTAATGAAATGAAATGTTGGTGGCACATCTTCCTGTTGTTCAGTGGTTATGAATATAGATTTGAATGCCATGGTAATAATGTTGGAGTATTTGATTGTGCTCTATATGAGTTGTAGGAGGGTAAATGGATCTCTCTAGGATCCATTTAGCCCATCCATATGTTTAGTCTCACATCTACCAGTGGTGGGACTTGGAGACTCTGTGGAGGCTATATAAGGAGCCCCAGACCTCTTGTATCCTTGGAGAAAGTTCAATGAAAGCATCCACCCCTTTGAGGGCTTTTCCTGTGGTTTCATCCCACTCCTTAGGGAGTACGGTTCCACGTAAAAATTTCTAAGATCTTTATATTCTATATTTCTATTCTATGCTCTGTTTATCATTCTCTTCCGTATTCTCTATTTTCTAACATGGTATCAAAGCGGGTCGATTCTCGAGGATTTTAAGTTTTTTTAATCGAGATTTGGTTGTTGTTCATTCTTGATGATCTTCTTTATAAAGATCATGTTAGTGAGTCGTTCAAGATCTGGAATTTATACGAGGCGATTGTTCATGTTTTATCTCAAGATTGTCCAAGAGAAGCCATTAGAGTTCCTGATGGAGCCCTAATCATAGTTCATGCCTCGAGGCTTAACAAGCCATAGTCATATGCAGCCGAACACGATGTCTCCAGGTTCTGGCACACATGGCAAGCACCACGACACCGTCTCTCTCTCCAGGATCTGGCGAAGCCGAACCCTCGAGCCTCTCCTCGCGCAATATGTTTCGCGATCAACTCGCGGTTATCTCCAACGGCCCCGCTCGCATGTGCAACATCTCCTCACGAATTGCATGCATGCGTCGAAGGCACTTCAAGCGGCGAGCCCTAAAGGCTCCAGATCCTCAAGCGACACTGCCTGCGTCCCCTTGACGAATTCCAAGCGCATCAGGTGAAGCCCCCTCTTGCTAATACCCTCCAGCCGCACTCAGGGCGGCGTCCTCGCCCCCATATTCCACTTGTGCGAGCACCTGGCACGAGCCGAGGCATGCTCTACGCATACGGAACCTGTTCTTCGATCTCCTCCATGAAGGTGCGGCTCCTGCTCTACCAGCGATTGCCTAGGTCACATCCCCTTTAGCTTCCTCCGCTCCTTAGGGAGTAGGGATCCACGTAAATCTTATTGTTCATATTGTTTTATCTTTATTTCTCTGATTCTGCTTCCGCATTCTCTATTTTTTAACAGGGTATCAAAGCGGTCGATTCTCGTAGATTTTTTTCTTTTGGTTGATTTGAGATTCCCTGATTGGTTTGAAGTTCCTGTTATGATTCAATGTTCGGATGAAGGGCTACAACATCGTTTTTTCTGAAGCGCGCATCTCCGTGAACCCTAAGTGCCCTCTGATGATCATCTCGAAGATGCGTCATTATCCCTCTGATCGTGCGTCCAGGAGAGCCCTCACGGCTCCTTGCACAACATCTAGACGCCTTGAACGATCCATTCGTCGCCCTCATAGATCAGTTGCAGGCGAATACAGGCGGCGAGCCACAATGTTCCCTACAAGTTGCAACCTACAGGCGGCCTCACACAAGGTCGCAACCTACAGGCGGCCTCTCACAAGGTCATAACTTACAGGCGGTGCGCGAGAGAAGAGGCGCTCAACTCCAGTCAAGCACCAGGAGGCGTCGCTACTCCCTTTCATTGGCATCCTCCCAAGCGGCATCGCCCCATCTGTGGAAGTTTTGCTCCAAGCGGTCGGCGGCACACTCCCCCTGTGGAGGGGGATGAGCCCAACATGAGCTTAAAAGAAGGGAGAGTGTTTTGAGAGAGATATGGACCCATATTTGAGCCAAGTGTGAAAAAAGGGGAAAAAAGAAGAGGTGTGTACAAAAAAATCGTACGCAAAATATTATAAAAAATCTCAACAACTTAAAAAATTGATGACGATGATGATGATTTTGAAAAGCTGAAAAAAATCAGTTTATAGGCTTCATGTTGTTTTCCTCGTGTTATTGTCTTCTCCCAACGTTGTCGATGTTTATTTTCTGATAAGTATAGGAGAAAGGGGGAGTATATGTAGAGTTACAAGTCCAAGTCAGATCCATATTTTCTAGACTCCATATTATAGACCAAGCAATTTTTCAAACTCTACAGTTGATATTCATACTCGACATCAGATTCCGAGTCTTCAGTTCAAGCACGCACATGTATGCCGTCTTCTCAGATGAGACCATGCTTTCCATCTTTTGTAGTGGTCCCCATCATTCTTATATTTCGATCAGAGTTTTTCATGTGAGCCATAGGGACCCCAGAGTAGAGGACTATTCCCTACCATATTGGCAAGGGTTTTCATGTGGTATCATAGGGACTACAAAGTAGAGTACCATTCTCTATGCCAGATGGGAGAGACCCAGTTCTCCGATGAGGAGACTTCTTTAGACTCCATTCTCTAGCGACCGTAGACTCCAACAAGAATTGCACTTCTACGGCCTTTTTCAGTTTCGGCCCTTTTCAGAGATGGAGCAGTTATCCACATGTTGTGGCGGGCCAGAGTACTCCGATGAGGAGACTCATTTTCAGTTGCAGTGTCTTTGGCAGGCGCAGTTCAGAGCACATGCTCCCTGACGAGGAGATTCAACAGACTCACACTCCAGCTCGTTCATCCTCCTCACCTGCACGACATGAGAAGCAACGTCCTCGACAATAGCTGACAGTTGTGCGCGTTGAGTTGATATTGTCTGTAGTGTCTTGTAGCGTGAGTTGAGTTTCTTTCTTTTGGAGTATTTGGTTGTGGCTATATAAGTTGTAGGAGGGTAAATGGATCTCTCCAGGACTATTTACCCCATCCATATGTTTAGTCCCACATCTATTAGTGGCAGGACTTGGAGGCGCCTCCATAAGGAGCCACATACCTCATGTATCCTTGGAAAAAGTTCAATGAAAACATCCGCCCCATTGAGGGCTTCTCCGTGGTTCCATCCTGCTCCTTAGGGAGTAGGGTTCCACATAAAAATATCTGAGATCTTCATGCTATGTATTTCTGCTCTATGCTTTGTTTATCATTCGCTTCCACATTCTCTATTTTCTAACAAATAAGGCGAAAAATTTCCCCATATTTTCATGAAACTTGTACAATCTTTTATGAATGTAATACCGTGAACTCCTAAGGATCTGAGTACCCATTTACAACACATTCGCAATATTATGTTCACAAAAGATTCCAATACATCCACTAAATATAATGATTCTACATCCAACCTAATTATAGACAACTCTAACCAACGCAACTTATAATTGATTTAATCTCTTAGCCTAGATCCATTATACTTCATCCCGAGTTTAACTATAACTCCTATAAATATGAACATAGATGATTCAGATGTACAAATAATGATTTGGATGTAGCATTGCCAAGTATATTGGCAGAAAGTAACCAAAACTCAAGCAGTGAGGAAGTCTCCTAAGAGACTCTTCCGTCTCGCCCTCTAATTGGAAGTGCAGTCCAATAGAAGGATAGGTCTACTCCAAAACTACGCCACTAAGACATGAGAGAGACTATCCGGAAAAGTCACTCTTGACAGACCCGACCGGTAGAGGAAGACGAGCTCCTTCGAAAAATTAAAATCGAGGATCCCCTACATGGGCATCCTAAAATAGAGGGTCAATCGTTTCTCGTTCGCGGTTTGATGGGAATCGTTTCTCTTTGGGAATCGGGTGTTCACCCGAGGATCCCTCACGGGGAGATGGCTGTGATCGGCGCTGGAGGTCGCTCCTTTGCTCAGGTCGTGGCTGGTGGTGCATGCAGCCTCTCAGCGGGGGATTCGTCTTCGCTTCAAAAGGTGTTGTCTTCGTCATCAAAAGAGGTTCGTGGCATACCCTTCCTATCTCATTCGGTCCACTGCCTAAGGCGACCGCTGCGAAGATGGGGTGAAGTTCTGACGGTAACCGATGATGGTTTGTCTCCGGGGTCTGATCCCTCCTCGACAAGGGTTCTCATGGAGTGCAACAAGTCCTTGATAGGGCAGTGGATCAGGTCTTCTATGAAGACCTGAAATTTGGCTGTTTCTATTGTCAGTTGGAGATGTCGGTGGTGTCTCCTCCGCCACCTCCGGTGGCGCGTGGCGTTGCTGTGAATTCGGAGACTGGAAGAGGAAAGGTCGTCGTTTCGGTTCTCGAGGTGCAGATGCCCATGCAGGGCGCCGCTTCGGGGATTTCGTCCCGCTATGATGTTTTCATAAGGCATTCCGACTCATTCGTACGTCCCGCCCATCCTTTCTCATGGGATCGCTGCATGGATGCTTCACTTGGCGGTTTCCCGGGTAACATGGCGGGTAGGTGCTCGGGGTTCGAGGGTGATTTCGACTTCTCGAAAGGGATGCACAAGACCTCGTTTCGGGCTTTCTCTTCTGATATTCGGGTGGCACATATATGGACCGGAGCCTCTTTTGGATCCGGGCGTGGATCAGATGGGCAGGTTGTGGAGCTGGCTCCGATCGAGCATGACGTGGCGGCCAAGAACTTACCAGAACATGGGCTGACGCTATTGGGGTCGACTGAGAGGGGAGGATGTCCACCGATTCGTGGACCCCTCTCTCTCGATAATTACGTGTATGAGTTCGAGGGCCTTCAACAGGGATCTCCCTCTCAAGCTTCGGGGCCTTTGATGAATCCACGATTCATCATCTTAATATCTTAATCTTAGCAAAATCCATGAGTAAAATCCCATATAAATGTCAATAAAATCAATAAACTAACAAAATGATTCTTGTAAATAAAACACACTAATTATTATATATTAAATTGTATAAAATAAATCAACACTAAAAAGCCGCAAAAATAAAGGAGTTTTATACTTGTAAATAACCCAAAACTTCATGTATTTTTAATAATTTCATTTCAACTCCTTCTTGGCTAATTCTTTCTCTAACTTGTTCATAATAATGTACATAAAAATACAAAAATACAAAACAAATTATATCTCAAATAAATGCTCCTAGATCCCAATGGGAAAAAGCCGTAAAGACCAACTTCCAAGCTAAATTCCCGCTCCGTATGAACTCTAAATTCACCAAACTCACTTTTAAAGTTCAAGTTAGAAAATTATCTATCCAACGGAAGTGGTTTCATTAAAATCGGAACTCGTTTGCAAAAGTTGGGTTTTGGGACCTAGATGTACATTGTATATTATGTATATATTCTTTCTTTCTTCATTTTTTATTTTATCTTTCTTAATTACTAAAAATCCAAAAAAATCACTGTGATCTTGTATTTTGATTGTACTATTTTATTGTATTTTCCTATTGTACATAGCTACTATTAAAAAGACAAAAAAATATAAAAAGAAAAGCAAACAAAAAATGTACATGTTGTATATCTTCGTTTTGTAAATTCCCCACTCTTTTTCTTCTCTTTATTTTATTTTCTCTTTTTAGTAGCCTACTTTATTTCATTTCATTTTTTATTTATTTAATAACATTCTCTACAATAACTTCCCTTTCTCCATTAACCTCCAAGTCTTCTTTCAACCTCCATTCCACTCCATATTCTTCATATAACCTCCCATTCAACTCCACCAATAATCTAACTTCTCATTCAACACCACCACCTCTCTAACTCCCATTACTCATCTCTTTATAATCATCTCCACATCCACATTTTTTCCCCATCCACCATTCTTATAGAATAAGGAGAGAGCTTGGAGTGTTTGGTTGGTGACAGCTGCGAAGCATCGTCCTCAAGCGACGACCTCCTTCAGGTGAGATCCGCGGAGCTCTGCTTCGCGTCACGAGTTCCCCGTCGAGCTCGCGTAGCTTCTCCGATTTTTATTTCGCCAATCGGATTGAGGCGATGACAGGAGTTCAGCGTAGCTGCTCCGCAAACCCGGCGAACATCAGGTAAGTATTCCTCCTCATTTCTCTCATTATTTTTTTTCTTTATCTAATATTTTGTCATTCGTTGTGTCACCATCATTTTTTTATATCACTCTACCAACACATCCTCCATTTGTTTATATTTATCAAACACCATCTTCATCACATTTTCTTTCCCACCTTCATTTCATTTTTCTGTTTAACGAAAACTAAAAAATAAAAAAAATTAAAACAAAAAAAAGCTTCTTTTGTTAAAATAAAAATAAAAAAAACGAAGCTGCAGCAGCGGTGGGGGTGCCGCCCACCGCCGCCGCCCCCTTTCATCCTCCACCGCCGGCGGTGTAGCCGCCCTCGCCAGCCAACCGCCCCGGCGGCGTCCTCCGCCCGCCAGCGCACAGCAACCGCGCGGGCTGCGCTCCAGGCGCCGCCCTTCTCGGCCGCTACCGCCCTCTTCCCCGCCTCCTTCCTCCGTGGGTGTCCGCGCCGCCCTCGCCAGCCAATCGCCGCACCTCCGCCTCCTTCCCTCGCCTGCGTGCGGTCCGCACCGCCCTTCTCGCGGCTGCGCGTGGCCACGCCGACCGCCGTCGCGCCCCACCCGTTTTGGGTTCACCTCCATCGTGCCCAGACCAGCCAAAGGTAGAAGAAGGTCTTTTTTTTAATGTAAAAATTGCATTTTTTTATTTCAAGTTTCAGTAATTGCATAATAGTCCCTGTACATAAGTTGCTTTATATTTCTAGTTTCTCTGTTTGCACAAAGACCCCTGTGTTTGAGTAGTAATTTGAATATCTGTTTGGCATCCTTTTATTCATTGAAAAATGTGTTCATGTTGAGCAACTAATTGTCTACATTTTGACAATTTGTTTGTATTTTTGTGGGTAATGAGTAATTAATTAAAATTGTCCAACTGAAATTTTGCATAGTTTACCCATTCTGTGCTGTTAAATTAATATCTCACAAACGGTTGCTCTAAAAATTCCACAAAAATTATATGTGATGCCTTGACATTTGTTGAACTTACCGTCCAAATTTCACGTCCATTGGAGTTGTATTGTGCCTGCAATAAATTATTGAGTGATTTTCGTATTTGATTTTTAATTAAATCCACACACATTTATTTCACGAAATTACAAGTCTCCTAGATTGCTCATCTAAATATCTACTTGAGATAAATCACACTCTGATTAATTTGATAACGTGGATTAATTAGGAATTAATTACTCACTGTCACTCTGTTTTCACTAAAAAATACATAAAAAATTCATAACTTGTCAAAAAAATCCAAAAATATTACTGTAGTCTCTTTGCATCATGTTTATATTCCAGTAATTTTTTCATGATTTTTGCTTACTGTTTGTGTGAGAAATTGCGAAAAAACCCATAAAAAGTGTGTATTTTTCCTTGTTGCATTTTAACCCCTAAAATTCTAGAAAAATGTGTTTTGTGTTCATCTCTGGATTAGGACTCTAAGAAAAATATAATTTGGCTAAATTGGACTTATTTTCGATTAAAATTAATTTGGCCTTGTTGTGTGTTTTCTTAGTGTTATAATTCACTTGCATTTGCATTCTTTTTGCATAAAAAAATCTAAAAAAATACCGTCGTGGATATCTAGATCTAAGTTCTTGAATTAAACCCGAAGTTGTTCCTTTGCCTCCCTGAGTTCGACCCCGGACTTGCCCGGGATATAAATCAAAGCCGAGATACTCTTCACGGAGATCTTCTCTCGGTTCTGACCGAATCGCTAAGTACACGTGCTACAACGTGACCCAATTAAACAACGTATTTAGCGACTCGTCAGCCTTCCATTTCTCTTGGTCCCTCTGAGGCTTCAGTGGAGGCTCAGATTGATGCTGAGGCTGATGGCGATTCCAGAAGAAGATCAGCAAAGCGGTACAGGAGGAGGAACAAATCGCGCACGAGGTTGGGGGAGGCTCAGACTTGCCTCACTTTCAAAGAGGTGGTGGCGGCGGCTGCTGGCGTGGTTCGATCAGGAGGGTACAACGAAGGTTCCTCATGAAGGTCTTATCATGGAATGTGAGGGGGTTGGGGGATGCAGATAAGCGGAAAACGTTGGGTATCAGGTTCACAGAATGGGGTTGCGATGTGGTGTTGCTTCAGGAAACGAAGCTCCGGCAGGTGGGAGATGATCTCTGGCGATCATTTGGTACAGGGAGTTTAGATGACTTTCGTGCCCTGGATGCTGAGGGCTCTGCAGGTGGTTTTATCATTGCTTGGAGGTCGGCGGCCTTCTCCTTTAACTCTATTTTCAAGGGTTGTCATTCTATTACCGTATCACTCATGAGGCGGGACGATTCTTCTGCTATGGCTTTCTCCTGTGCGTACGGTCCCTGCTATCATATTAAGAGGAGGGAATTATGGGACAAGCTTCTTGGGGTCAGCCACCTGTTTGCGAGCCTTCCTTGGCTGATTGGGGGAGATTTTAATGTTACCTTGCGCACTTCGTATAGACCCCGTTCGAGGGGGGGTGCGGATCCGGGCTCGGCTGATTTTACTCATCTTATCGACTCCTTAGCTCTGGAGGATCTTCGTGCAAATGACATTTTGTACACCTGGAGGAACTCGTCATCGAGATCTCGCATTGACAGGTTTCTGGCTTCCGAGGTCTTTGACAGCCTTTCCCCTCGCTCTTGTTTACTCTTATCCGCGCTCTTACTCGGACCACACCCCTATCTTATGGGACTCGAGTGTGTCGTCTCCCTCTTCTGGCTTTTTTAGATACGAGAAGTGTTGGCTTCATGAGGACAATTTCAAGGACTTTGTGGCAGATATTTGGGGGAAGGACTATGGTGGGGGGTCGGATGTGGGGAGATTTGCTCAGAAGTTGGTGCTTTTGCGGAAAAGCTTGGCTACTTTTAAGAAAGCCTCGCGGGATGTGCGGGCGTCTGCCAGAAAAGAGGCGGGGGAGATCGTGACTTCATTAGATGTTTTGGAGGGGGAAAGGGATCTCTGTGCTGAGGAGTTGGCTTCCAGATCGGTTGCCCAGGCGAGGGTGGAAGTGGAGGACCGGAAGCGGGTGGCGGAATGGCGTCAGAGGGTGAAAGTCTCATGGCTAAGAGGAGGGGACGCTAACTCCCCTTATTTTCATAGGGTGGCCAGTAACAGGAGGCGCTCGAACTTTATTCGATCCATCTCCTTTGATGGCAGAATGGTGATGGGGGAGGATGCCCTGGGGAGGGAGGTGGCGAGATACTTTAAAGATCTCCTCTTCGCGCGCACCTAGGCGTTGGATTTGGTCGGGGGAGGGGACTCGGTCTCTCTTGCCCCTGCTTCGTGACGAGTTGACTAAGGAGGTGACTTTGGAGGAGGTCAAGAAGGCGGTTTGGGATCTCAACGACAATGCTTCGCCGGGGCCGGATGGGTTCCCAATTTCTTTCTACAAGGACTTTTGGGAGCTGGTGGGGCAGGAGGTATGGGAAGTTATTGTCGAATTTTGTAGGTGTAATGCAAGATTTGACAAAACCAATAGGACTATCATTGTCCTGCTGCCGAAGCTTTCCTCCGCCCAACGTATTGAGGACTTTCGTCCTATTGCTATTTCGAATGGTCTTTATTTGATCGTGGCGAAGGTGCTCGCTTGTAGACTCGCCCCGGTGCTTGATGGCCTAATTTCACCAGGCCAGGCGGCTTTCATTCGCGGTCGGCAAATTGCCGATGTTACGGCTATGGCATCTGAGATGGTGGAGAGTTGGGTTAGGGGAGGGATCCATGGGGTGCTCTGGAAAGTTGATTTTGCTAAGGCTTATGACTCGCTTGACTGTACTTTCTTGTGGTCGGTCCTGAGAGCTCGTGGTTTCCCTAAGATCTGGATCTCTTGGATGCGTCGATGCATCTCCATGGTCTCGTTCTCGATTATGATTAATGGGCGCATCGTGGGTGATCGCTTCCAACCTAGAAGAGGGGTTCGACAAGGCTGCCCCCTGGCCCCCCTTCTGTTTGTTCTTGCGGTTGATGTGCTTTCTCAGATGGCGGCTCGTGTGGTTGATTGTGGTCTATCCATGGGCTTCTCATGCGGCGACCGGGTGATCCCGATCCTCCAATACGCTGACGATACGATCGTATTCATTGAAGGGGGACGTGAGGAGGTCAGGGGCATGGCAGCGACTTTGGAAATATTCAGCGAGCTATCGGGCTTGCTCATCAATCAAAGCAAGTGCAAGGTGATCCCCTTTGATTTGGATTCGGAGGCGACGTCTGATTGTGGCCTGGCCTTGGGCTCCCCCCTACTTCTCTTCCGATCGACTACTTGGGCATGCCCCTGGGGGCGGGTAAGACTAGATATCGCGACTGGTACAAGGTTGTTGAGAAGGTGGAGAGGCGGCTCTCCGGTTGGAGTTCGGCCCCTGCTCTCGAGGGGTGGCCGCCTTATGCTCATCAAATATGTTCTTTCGTCTATCCCCGTCTACGATCTCTCCAATTGGCAGCTGCCGGTGGGGGTGCGGCGACGTATTGAGAAGATGATGCGGAATTTTCTTTGGGGGAGAAGGGGGCCTTCTTCGTGTGGTCCACATCTCGTTGGTTGGGAGGAGGTGACGAAGAGGAAGTGTGAAGGAGGTCTTGGCATCCGTCGTCTCGACAGGGTCAATAACTCTCTTCTTTTAAAGTGGGTGAACAGGTTATCGGGTGTTTGTGACAATTTCTGTTCTTCCCTATTACGCGAGATTCTTGGTTTAAATGGGGTGTTGCTGGGGGAGGTTGGTGGTCTCCGCTCTCATACCCCCTTCTGGCGCGAGGTGATGTCGGTGGGCCATCGCTACTCACATCTCTTTATTCCTGTTCTGGGGGATGGAAGGTCTTTCAAATTCTGGATGGACAGATGGGCTGGTGGAGCCCCCTTAAGGGAATCATTCCCGCGATTATTTGCCTTGGCGACCGATGGGCGTGCTTCTGTGGCTTCCTGGTTGGTCGGGGGATGGCTGGTTTCCGATGCTTCTTGACATCCTTTCTGACCAAAGGTTCGACGAGATTCTTACTCTTCTGGATACTATTAAGAATGCGCTCAGACCCGCGAGGGGAAGAGTCCACTGGGCTTGGCGGGAGGGCGACTTCTCGACGAGGAAGGCTTTCATGGCGATTTCCCATCATCCGCAGATGCAATTGGACCCCTTCACCTGTGACTGCAGCTTCCTTTGGAAATTGAAGCTCCCGGAGAGGGTGGCTATCTTCCTTTGGCTCTTTCGCAGGAGGATGATTTTAACGTGGGATCGTTGCGCTAGACTATATGGTGGCTTGGCTTCAGTGGATTGTGCTCTCTGTGGCAATGACTGGAATCCTTAAATCACCTCTTCTTCGCTTGCCCTATCACTGCAGGCGTGTGGGAGGAGGCGAGGATGTCTTGGATCAATACTTCTGACCTGGTCGATTTCTGGGAGTCTATTCGGTCGAACAAGGACAGGGAGCGCATGGATTTCTTGGGTCTTTTTGCTTGCATTTGGGCGATTTGGCTGGGGTGTAACGCAACAATTTTTAGGGACCAGAGATTTTACAAATAAAACGTGTTGGCTCACGTGGCCCGTCTAACGTGCGACTGGTCGTTGTTGTAATTCACGCTTTCTTGTCTGGGTGGGATCTCATGGATCCGGTCTCTTTTCCTTCTGTTTCTCCACTTGTACTTATCTTTTGCTTAAACCGTGTAAATTCATTACTATATCTCTATATTTTGTCATTCAAAATTCATGCGAAACAGATACTCTTATGACCTCCATCCAAACGGGGTCGATTTAAAAAATCCCGTGACCGTTAAAAAATGATTGTCTGAATAGAGGCAGCACGAATCTATATTTCAAACGAAATTTGAATGACATGATATAGGGATATAATGATGAATACTTATGGAAGAAAATTTCAAAAAAAATAAAAATAGAGAAAATGAGGCGGGGAGAGTTAATTTAGCTCCTCCAAGGGGACATCTCCATTTATCCCATATGTGTGTGTGCAATGGGGCTGCGCCCACCCCCATTTCGTGTAATTTCTTTATTTTTTTAAATATCACCATGTATATTCATCTATATATCCCTCTTATATGTCATTCGAATTTCATCAGAAACAGACTCATATGCGCTCCATCTAGAACATGTCGATTATATCAATGTTTAGATCGTTGAAATTACTTGTTTCTGATGAAATTCGAATGACATATAGGAGGGATATATAGAAATTGCGACAAATAGGGGCGGATGCAACCATGTTAGGCAGCCCCAACTTTTTCTTATATATAGGGAAAAATGGGGCTGCTCCCAAGGGGTAGCTAACTTAGCTCCCCCGCCTCATTTTCTCCGTATTTTTTATTTTTTTGAAAAATAAAACCGTGGAAATTCATCACCATATACCTATATTATGTCATTCAAGTTTCATGAGAAATAGAAACTCCTACGGCCTCCATCCAGACATTCATTTTTTAACGGCCGCAGGATTTTTTTTCTCACGAAACTTGAATGACATAATATAGGGATATAGTAATGAATTTCCAGGATTTTTTTTTTAAAAAAAAAATATAGGAAAAATGGGGCGGGGAGAGCTAAGTTAGCTACGACCTTGGGGCAACCCCATTTTTCCCGCACAGTGTGGGGGGGGGGAATGGGGTTGCCCCCATGTGGTAGCTAACCTAGCTCTCCCCACCCCATTTTTCCTATAATTTTTTTTTGAAAAATGAAATCGTAGAAATTCATCACTATATCCCTATATTGTGTCCATCAAATTTTGTGAGAAACAGAGACTCCTACCGTCGGGATTTTCTAAATCGTCCCTATCAGGATGGGGGTCGTAGGAGTCTCTATTTCTCATGAAACTTGAATGTCATAATATAGGGATATAATGAATTTAAATGATTTTATTTTCAAAAAAATAAAAAAAATATGGAGAAAATGAGGCAGGGTAGCTAAGTTAGCTACACCTTAGGGGCAGTCCATTTTGCCCTATATACATACATACATACATATATATAGAGAGAAGGGGGGGGGAGGGAAGGGAAAGGGATGCTCCTCTGTGTAACAGCGAACATCCCTGATGCGCTCATCCTAACCGTGCATTTAGTAAATCCTCTACTAGGGGTGTAAACGGACCGAACCTGAGCGAACCTATATTTTTTAGGTTCGGTTCGTTTATTTAATCGAGCCTAAACTTGTGTTCAAGTTCGGTTGTTTATTTTCGAACCGAATCCGAATCGAACCTCTTTTTAAACGAATCGAAACTAAGCGAATATCGGACTTAAGAATTTTCTAATAAGAGGGAGTGAAAAGAAGAGAAATGGATATATATATATATATATGTATTTACAATTAGAATAAATATTCATTTAGTTTTTTTCTTTATTTAACTCATCTTCATCTTTTGAAAAAATTAGATTAATAGGGATTCGTCTATTTGAAAAAAAGTATAATTATAATATATTTTATATCTATTCAGATGGGGATAAGGAATAAGAATAATGCGGAGATATTCGATAAGTAATGTTTGTACTTGTTCTGTTGATTTGAAGATAAAGAAGGGAAAAGTACTAGACCATAGATGATACATGTTGTAAACACGATGTGACTATTTATTTTTGGATGTTTATACCAAGATAAAACCTAGTTATCCGTAAATATCTAGTCATCTCTAGACAAAATTCACTTACCTTGGGATAAAAACCACTCATCTCAAAATAAGTCCACTTCTACGGATAAGGATTTGTAAATATGTATATGTGTATGTTTATCGAGCTTTTAACGAATCGAACCTGAGCGAACCTATGATTTTTAGGTTCGGTTCGTTTATTTAATCGAGCCTAAACTTGTGTTCAGGTTCGGTTCGTTTATTTCCGAACCGAATCTGAATCGAACTTTTAGCGAGCCGAACCTGAGCAAATATCGAACTTGAGAATTTTCTTAGACCCCTATCCTCTACGGTAGGATAGGTTGCTCATATTCTCCCCTTGCGCGCACTCTGGTAAGATGCGTCTCCAAGCATCTCTCCTCACCGTCCGTCAACCGGCTACGCCCCACGCACTCTCCTCCTCCCTCCAACAGCACGCGCACAGGACGGCACCCTTCTTGCACATCCACCCTCCTTTCCACGAACATCCAACATTGCATACCCTCATCCTGTACCTCTACACTTAACCTCTCATCTACAGGCAATCCCAGCGTCGTACGCCTTCTGGAGCGTCCACCTCCTCACGCAACGGTGCCTCCACACATCCTCCTCCTCTAGGGGCACCTTCCTCCCACAACAGCACTCTCATGCCCTCCTCCTCCCGATGTCACCCTCCTATTCTCCGGCACCTCTGCGCTTTCCTCCGCCCCGGCACCCTACGTGCCTTCCTCCTGCAGCAGCCACCGCTGTGCACCCTCCCTCACCAGTGCCACCCACATGCGCCTGCAATATCATCTCTACGCTTAAAGTTATTTTTTGGTTGTTTAATTTTTTACTGAATCCTTGATAAGATATGTCCCGAGTTGTCCAATTTCTGCAGATGGGATCCAAATGAAGTCAGAGGAAGTGAATGGTAATAAGATCTGATTTAGGGTAAAATTGCAATGAACATGACCCTCAACTCTCAAAATTCAAAGTTTTGTGCTTATTTATACTCCATACTTGAACAGACTAACCAACGATTTAAGAGTAGTGCACATATCAGTCATTGGGACTGGCTTTCTTGCAGATGAAACATTGGGAAAATTTGCAATTTGTTCAGAAATAAACAGTTCCAAGACCTATTAATTTGATCATGGAGGCTTTGTACACCCCTTCTCGTTCCCTGTAGATTCCTAGGCTTTGCAAATGCAGAAAATAGTGACTTTAATACAAAATGTTACAAACAAGTCCCGGGGTAGTTGATTCGTTGACTGCATGTTACATGTAAATCACGTGGAAGCAGTGAATTTTTTTAAAGAAGAAAACCTTGTATAATCTAAATAACATATCTAACTAATAAAATATATGGAATGTGTCTCCATGTATCTTTTATTGCAGCAAAAAAGATTCTTAGAAAATCTATTACATCGCAACTCAATGGATATCTAAGGAGTATCTGCTCATCAAACACATAAGCAGCATATTTTATTTTTTCAAATCACAACTAAAAATTGAGAAAACACTGGAACTCATTATAGTACAATTCTTAGATATTTGTGGTTTATTCTCAAATGATCGGAGAACATTTTCGCAACTTTCAGTACATGCAAGCATAAAACTTACTTGTGGGCAACTTTTAATATCTTGAATGTGTGGTTTCCAACTTATTTTAAAATCACCAGTGTCTTCTTAGTGTGTATAATTCCCGACAACACCACTCAACGATTGGTATTTTGATTGTTTGAAAGATTAGCATGCATTTTAGTGCTGCTGACATCCACATATTAAGAAAGGAAACATTGCGTTTGTCATTTTTCCAGCACAACAGTATTCACACAATTGATTCCTAAGAAAAATATTTGGATATTTTACCATCTCCAGGCGTTATTATTTGAATCAATCTTTGAGATAATGTTTAAGGTGATCTTTTGAGCCCATAATGCGTGATGGGGCAACACCCCTAAGATAGAGAGGCATGGAACCAATACAGATCGCAAGAGTCTTTAGATTTGCAAAACAAGCAACAATTTCTGTTGTCCTTGTCACAATGATACCATAAAAATATATGTACCGAACTTTCATATTCGAATTGTATCTTTGTATGGATTTATATCGATGATAAGAGATCATACAACCAATAAATATCCTTCCTAAATATTGTCAGTGCAATTGTTAATCATTCGCATATATGTATGAGAGTTAGGGATGAAAATGGATTGGATACGGATCGGATATGCCTATTTTCATATACATATTCGCTTCATTTATATCGGATACGAATACGGATACGGAAATGATTCGGATATGCATTCCGGAAATCATATCCGTAAAAATACGAATACGAATCTGAATCGGATATTTATCGAATCCGAATACGAATCGAATAAAGAGCAGATCCGAATACGATCGAATAAAGAGCGGATCCGAATACGGATCGAATAAAGAGTGAAATCCTAATATGGATCCAATAAACATGAAATCCGAATAAAGATTGAATAAAAACCACATACGAATATGAATTGATTTTTTTTATCAAAGTTCACAATGATTTTAAAAATTGCAATGAAATATAAATAAGTTGTGTCATGATAAATGGGAGTGTCCACGTGACATGTATTCTTGACCGGAAGCAAAAAGGTGATAGGATTTCATAAATTTTGTTAGTGCTCATACCCAAAGAAATAGAAATTCATTAATATCGTTAATATATTGTATTATATAATGTATAATACTAATATAATAGCATAAGGTTGTAGCTTATATTATATTAACTAATATATAAAATAATATTAAATATTATATTTGGATATTCGGATTCGAATCCAGATATTCAATCTATTACCATATACGTATCCATATTCGGAAAATTTTTTACAACCTATATCCATATCCGATCCATGTTCGATTAATATTCGGATACAGATATCCGTATCCGATAATTTTTCGAATACGGTAAGAGGATATTCGGATATATTCGTACCAGTTTTCATCCCTAATGAGAGTTGGAATCAATGTTTCAAAGGATATAAATGGCACATCACAATTACTTGTTTTATAAGCCTATTCTATCAGGAAATCTTTATTTAGTATAAAGCATCTTCTTAACAATTGTATCAGAGACAAATGACATAGCTTGTTTCCCGCTTGTCTCCTATCTGAATGTTTTGAAATTTTAACGAGTTCCTTTTAGAAACTTGTTACGTACGAATTCTGAAGAATAAACAAATAATAATGTTAAATAATAAACAAATTAGAATTCACTCATATATCTTAATCCCAACGCTAAACTAACATATAGAATCTCCCACCTACAAAATTAAGCAACGGTTGTAGGAACAAAACTCATCCACTTGTAGCTATGCAGTGGGAATGAAGAAAAAAAGAGGGGAATGGATTTTATCAATCAACTAATAAAATTACAATGATATTTCCAACCAACAAATTTTTTTAGGAATGCTCAACCAACAAATAAGATCCCTCGTTCTCCTTCTCTTAAAAGGAAAACGATTACAGAAATGAAACACAACGAATGTATTTTGAGAAAAAAGGATATGCAAATCCTTACAACAAATCCCACTAGAACCCAAGTTGGAAGTTTCAAAGAAACTTCGTCTGATAGATTTTAGTTTTGGCAAACACGCAATCAAGAAGGGGAGGGTACTCGACAAGAAGGGTACAATTTGCAGAGGAGGTGCGCATGGATGCAAGCGAGGAGGAGGGTGCTGCTGCAAGAGGAGGGCACAAGGGGGTAGGATCCGACACTAATGTTGGGATGGATGGATGCACGTGGCTGGGGAGGGAGGGAAACCTCGTATTAGGAGCCATCGTCCTTTGTGCACACGCTGGAGGGAAGATGTGTACCTTATTGAAGAGAGGTTGCAGCAAGGTGCGCAAAAGGAGGAGGGGGAAGCGTGGGGAGTATGCTCTAGCTGGAGGACCAGCCACCATCCTGTGCGCGTGCTGTTGGAGGGATGAGGTGAGTGTGTGGGGCGTAGCAGTTGATGGAGGACGACGGTGAGGAGAGATGCTTGGACATGCAAGGGGAGAATATGAGCGACCTATCCTATGAGAAAAATTCGCACGTACAACCATATGTGATTGTTATTCACCCTATATGGCGAGGTTTATTTTTTTAGTTAAGTACCGTACAAGAGCCGCCTCTTGAGAAGGCGACTTCCACTTAGCAAAAGCTGTCTCCCCAAGAGGCGGCTTTGTACGAAAGCCGCCTCTTGAAAAGGCAGTTTCATGTGCAAGCAGCCAGAAAACAGCAAGCCACAGTTTTATGTGGTTTTTTATTTTTCTAGCTATATATGAAACAATTAGATCCTTAAAAATTGCATGCTTACAAAAGAAATCATAAATGATAAATTCAACAAAAACGCTTAGGTTTTAATAAACGTAACGAGGTTTAAAAGTTATAATATTTACACAAACAAAGTACAACAATCATACTACAAAAAAAGTCCAAACAACAAACCCAATAGCAACCCATAACATCACATGCGCTGCCTCCTTCAAATATATTGACGTTGTGCAGGTGCTTGTTGAGGAAGTATCGTAGTTGGCTCAACTGAGAACGAAGACGATAGATTGTCATGATCAATGTGCTCAATTTGCGAGAATTCTTCGTCAACCATTACATCATTGTCCAAAGGAGGTAATGGTGAATGGCGATGCGATGGTCCAGGCTTGCTCTGTGACCTCTCTCTCATCGGTGCAGGTGGAGTTTGTTGTATTCTCTCAAACTCGCATTTAGCATTAGGAGTTTGATATTTCACCCCCGAAGCTGTACGTCCTCGACATGGGGATGTGCTCGTCCTCCTCGTGTTCTGCGTACACGTCCATGTCCTCTACCGCGTCCATATCTCTGTGAAGATGTACCCTCAGTCGGTCTTCCCTCCTCATCTTTTCTTCATCATCATGGAGTCCATCTCTGAATTGTCGCTGGATAGAGTCATCGAGAAGGCGTCGAGTGTCTGTCACCAATCGGATCACATCCTCGTTAGGTCCCACATGTGAACAAATCTGATCTAATCGTGTTACCTACAAAATAAAAAAATATGACAATATCTCCACTACAGAAAAATGAGACGTTCTCAACGCAATTGATGCTAACATACCATCATATAGAGTATGCATCCATGTCTCCCAATCTGTGCAATCACTGCAAGCCCATCTATCTTCAAACCCAATAAGACGGCAACATATTGGAGAGTAATGATCATCTCCCCATGACGCATATGAAAAGGATGCATCTCCGGTATCCATCTCTCTACCAATGCAGTCAACAAATGCCAATCCAATAAAATAAACTGTAGCTGCAGCACCCCAAAAAAACCCGTGGTGTATAGGTGCTCCACCAATCTCTCATCTAACTGTGACTGATGAAGTGCACCTTCGTGTCTCCTACAACGTAGCCACCTAGACACCTGTAAAACCACAACGGGAAAGAAATTAGTATAACAAAGGTTAAGATCGTATATTAAAATTCTTCCGATACTTACATCCCCCAACCAAACTGCACGTGAACGGTGCTCGTGCTGCTTGCGAAGAACTGAACGATCAGCTGGGTTCGGCTCCGCTGCGAAGAACTGAACGG
The DNA here is from genome assembly GCA_037367405.1 of Ottelia alismoides. Classification (NCBI taxonomy): domain Eukaryota; kingdom Viridiplantae; phylum Streptophyta; class Magnoliopsida; order Alismatales; family Hydrocharitaceae; genus Ottelia; species Ottelia alismoides. The sequence continues at coordinate 564,035 of JAZKJV010010037.1, read as the reverse complement.
TGCTCGTGCTGCTTGCGAAGAACTAATCGTTGCCACGTGATAACCTCATAAAGATGGAGTGGAGCACCCCTTATACGGGTAATGCGATGACTGTTGCTACGGTCCACCCATACTTTCAACTTATTCATGGCAAATTTTGTGAATTGGTCACCTCAAGCAATCATAGCCAATACCTCAGCATCGTTCGTAAAAGTAACAAATACAATTGTATTATGTTTTCAACACTAAGGCGGCAATTGGCAAACACCTTGAATCTTTCAAAAGAGAATTCTAGCTCTCGGAAAAGTTAGTAGTGGTATAGCCGAATCAGTATCCTCCATTGAATGCTATGGTCACGGCTCTTTCGGGCAACCATGTGTATCAAACCATTTGGGAGCATCTGTCACTTGGATTGAGAGTACACACTACCAGCCCGCTTGACCATTTTCTTCATCATTTGGTTCTTGTGAACATCGTTGAAGTTGCTCGCAATGTGACGTAGGAAAAACCTCCAATACACATATGGAGGATGAAACTGTACATCATCATTATGTAGGGTTGCATGAATACCAGGTGCACGATCAGATAACAAACATATGGGCCCTAGACGATCCCTAAAAACATGAAGTCGCAACCTCTCCAATAACCACGTCCAACTGGGTTCATCCTCCTCGTTCACAAATGCAAAAGCTAGAGAAACAATGTGATTGGCAGCATCACATCACATGCAATAAGAATCTTCTGCTTGCACCTTCCGTACATGTGGGTCCCATCAACACTAATTACAGGCTTACAGTGCTTGAAGGCATTGATACAAGGTCCAAAAACCCAGAAGGTCCTCTCGAAAACTAAACCAGTATCAACAACAATAGTATCCAAATCTCTAGCAGTACCTGAAATGGAAGTTTCAAATGCTCAAAATAAGTATGGCAATTCATTGTAAGACACGACCCAATTCCCATAGACAATCTCTATTCTTTTGCGTCTAGCATCCCAGACCCTTCTACAACTGACCATGTAGCCATAATCCTCAGAAATCATGCCTTGTAAAACTGTGACTCTTACGGATGGGGAAATTTTTATCTGGTTGAGAAACTTCCGTGCCATGAAATTGCAATCAAGTTGAGGATGATCTTGATTGGCTACGCGATACAAACAAGTGTAGGGTGCATCCACCTTAGAAATCACAAATGGCCATCTAGTGGTCACCTGTGACCTCGCAAACGCCATTTACAACATCTCTCTTTCTCGCTGCAGTAAACAACCGAAATCGACTTATCTGACTCGTGCACATGAAAATTGTAATGTCGCTTGATGTGAAACATCTTCACGGAGTAGACCAAGTCCGCCTTTGACTTAAAGGTCATCCCGTTCATCAGCTCCTCTGCAAGACTAAGTCCCTCTACGGCATCGTAGGCATCCTCGTCATTTCTTATATATCCATCACCACCACGGACATTATAGAATGGTATATCAGACACAATGTGTTTCTCAGATTCCTCAACATTCTCCATTTCATCTTCCATGTCATTCAAATTCAAGTCTTCATCGGTGCTCACGCGATCAATTTCCTAAGTAATTGTGTCATTCATATCAAAGGTAGCAACACCATGAGCTCGAGTTAAAGGTGAAGATGCTCGGGTGACTGTTGTAGAGGCGGGTGACATTCGGTGATGACTCCTCTTGATGGGTTACATATAAAATGGGACGGTATGATGAACCCATCATTCCAGCATAGTCAACAACATCTTGTATGTCATCATCGTACTCAACAATCGCTAAATAACTATTGCCATTCCCCTTCATTTTGTGAAACAACTTCAATTCAGCGTAATGTATACGTTGGAGTAGGAATAACGGTACGATCTTCTCCAACAGGTTATCAAATTTCATGTTCGGAGCTAACTTCAACAGTTTTATACAACCACCTTGATAACTCTTGTCCTTCCCGGAAGTTATAACCGTTCCTCCAAAGTGACAAAAACACAAAATATCCATGGGTATCCTATATGTATCGAGAGACGAACACATTATATACAATCTCACACTAGGGTTATTAATATAGATGAAGAGCTCACCTTAGGTCACTGATGACCAACCCGATGATGGGAGAAGATGACCTAGGTAGCGGACGAGTGGACGAAGGAGGATTCGTTCGATGGGACAGGCGACGACAATGGAGGAGGCGATTTGGGGGCAACGGGTGCGCGCTGGGAAACAATCTGGAAGTGCGGGGGTGATGGGGTGGCCGCACGTTGTGTCTAATATTTAGAATAAGACGCCTTTTCAAGAGGCGGCTTTCGTGCAAAGCCACCTCTTGAGGAGGAGGCTTTTGCTAAGTGGAAGCCGCCTTCTCAAGAGGCGGCTCCCTTACGTACTTAACTAAAAAAATAAACCTCGTCGTAGAGGGTGAATAACAATCACGGATGGCTATACGTGCGAAATTTTCTCCCTATCCTATCGTAGAGGATTTAATGAATGCACGACCAGGATGCACACAACAGGGATGTTCTCAGTGTCCCTCCTCATATATATATATATATATATATATATAGAGAGAGAGAGAGAGAGAGAGAGAGAGAAAGAGAGAGAGGATGGGGGAGAGAGAGGGGGGTAAATGGGGCTACCTCTGGGGAGATAAATTAACTCCCCCACGTCATTTCGTCCATTATATATATTTTTTAAATTTCTTCCGTGAATATTTATCACTATATCCATATATTATAATATTCAAATTTCGTGCGAAATAGAGACTCCTACAACCTCCATCTAGACAATTATTTTTTAATGGTGATAAAATTGTTAAAAATAACCCATCTGGATGGAGGCCGTTGGAATCTCTATTTCGTGCGAAATTTAAATGATATAATATTGATATATTGATGAAAATTCACGGAAGAAATTTCCAAAAAAAATTAAAAAATAGGCGAAATGGCATGGGGGAACCAAGTTAGCTCTCCCCTAAGGGAAACCCCATTTTACCCCCCCCCCCCCCCCACACACACACACACACATATATATATATATATATATATATATATATATATATGTAGGGAACTTATCCAATGTGCCATGTGCCCATTGGAGTTGTAATAAGCACACTCATTTTTTTAGTAATATTTTCTATCATTTTCAGTTCTATGCTTATTGATTTACAAGTATTATATCATATTCTTACTAGTAACCATTTTCACAAGAAGAAAACCTTAAATTCATACGAAATAATTATTAGTAAAAATTGAAAAGACACCGGTAATACAAATAAAGATAAAATCATTTCGTAAGAATTTGTGACTTTCTTATGAAAAATAATTACTAATAGTAAGAATATGATATACCAATTATAAACCAATAAATATTAAGCTCAAAATGATACAAACTATTAGTAGAAAATAAGTCTGCTCATTACAACTCTAATGGACATAGGGCCCATTGGATAATTTCCCCTACATACATACATACATACATACATACATACATATCATATCATATCATATATATTTATATGTTTGTGTACATACATATGTATATATCTAGCTACATGAGCATGCATGTATATGCGTATGTGTGCGGTTGCTCAAACACATCAAAGTTTTGAGTAAATCCATATTGTATGTTTTTTCTTAGGAATAAAAAAATAGCTCTTTTATTTTCCAATTAATATTTCTAAAAAATAACTTACAATGCAAACTACGTAGTTTTATACGCATGAAAAATTTATCATAGAAATATATCCATAACGTAAGATTTAAACATTTGTTGATAGCACCAAATCTTGCTTGACTTGTCATGTCAAAGAAATAAAGCGATAAATGGGCATACAACTCAGTTTGAGACATACCATCTTTTCAGCCAACATTCATTCCCCTCTGTCAAATGCAATGAGATCCGGACCCGCACGGTCAGAAAGTTGAGTACTTTGAATATAAATAAAAAATGCATTCATGATGTTATTATTAATGATCTTTTAGTAAGAACTTCAATATTTATTTTTTCTAAAAGAGAATATTTCACCGGAGAATCTATTTAATTGTATTTCCATTACATTATATAAATCATATATAATATTAATTTTACTGTCTTGTGGTTCTTCGTTTTTTTACATCAAAGCATATATTAAAAGTTGTCAGCTGCTTTAGCTGACAATAATTTTCCAAGCGTTAATTTCCATTACATTACCTACATTACCTCACTCATCTTCTCAGTTTTGCCCTGCCACTTTGTAGGAGTACTGCCCTCCTTCTTCACATCACAAGCTCTAAGGCTACCGCTCATGTCGCACGCCCATCTCTGCTTCCCCACTATCGCTCCAACTCTGCCTTCCTTTGTGCATCGGCCCACTTCGATATCTATCCATTTCCCATCTTTGACCCTGATCATCATTCTAGTAGGGGTGTCTATCGAGTTCAATGAGCCGAGTTGTCCTCAACCTGGACTCGAACTCGATAAGAAACCTAAGGCTTGAACTCGGGCTTGATAAGGATCGAGCCCTGGATCACCAACTTGAACTCGAACTCGTCGAAATCGAGCTGACTCACGAGCCTCTTATCGAGCCACAAGTTTCTGAGTTGGCTCACGAGCCTCTTATCGAATCATAAGTTTCTGAGCTGGCTCACGAGCCTCAAAATGAGCTGGCTCATGAACCTCCTAACGAGTCATTGGTCCATTTATACATTAAATTATGCAAATGCCATTTATAACTTTGATTTTTATACTTTTTTCTGTAGCTTTTTGGGCAAGTAAAATGTTAACCTCTATTTTATATTAAACTCAATGCAGAAGTTTCGGTATATATGTTTTCAACTTTTTATTGAGAGGGGAAATGAGTTATCGAGTCGAGTTTTCGAGTTGAACAACGCCCAACTCTGACTCGACTCGATAAACTAATGAGCCATAAAACCCAACTGGGACTCGAGCTCATTAAGATTTCGAGTCCGGCTTGTGAGCCCTTAACGAGCCGAGCCCAAGTTGAGCTCATGGAGCTCGAGCTTTCCTCAAAGCCCTGCATTTTTGCACCTTATGATAACCCTCTCTGGTGCTCTCGACCCTGACCTTCAGCATCCTCCCGTCCCACTCGCCTACCGCGATCCATCTCGGCATTCATCTTGATCGCTCCTTCACCGTCTTCGCCTACCTATCTGCTGGGGCCGATCCCTCCTTCCAACCCCCCTCTGGATGGACCCCTTTTTGGGAGTCAGTACTCCTCTGCTGCCCGCTCTCCTTCTCCCTTCGCCTCCGGTGCCACCACCTCTCCGCCCTTCGCCACTTGACCTTCCATATCTCCTCGTGGTTGGAATGCCTAACCCCAAAATGAGACTGGAAATTAGAAAATTTTGGAAAAGATTTGGGTTGTAAAGGATGCAAAAAATGCTTAAGAGAATGTTCAAAATAAATCTAACGGGAAGGAACAAAGTGGAAGCTCAAACTCAATAGACGATGGATGAGGCAGAGATAGTTTAGGGAACTCAACCAAACAACATGACAGTAAAGAACTTTGAAAAAGGTGACACATCTGCTAGATCTTGGAGTCAGAACAAACTCAACAGGAAACTAAGAACTGTTGTAAAGGAAAATATAAACAGCGAGGGTGTTTTTAGTAACTACAGAAGAGATACAATTGCAATCAAAATGGAACTGGCAAGGGTTCTTTGGTGCAATTACATAGCCAAAGGACCTGGTTATAATAGCAGTTGCTTCAATGTCCAGTCAGAAGAAAGCATTACATCAATTCTGTGGCGAAAAAATGCATCATTGGAGACATATAGAGAAGTGAATACAAAAGAATCTTGGGAAGATTACCAACTTGGTATGGGAAAAGAAATCATGTGCTTGGCATATGTGTTAACATACCGTCTGGTATACACACGGTCTCTTGAAGTCATGTATAGCTACTGAGCAGCAGGTTGTTTGCCTGCTAAAACATGTTAGGAAAAAAGAGGCATCAACGGGCGCTGGTACCACCCAAAAATTTATAAAATAAACATGCATTTAATTATTTTCAAAAGCGAGCAAGTAGAAAGGCATGTATGATGAAAAAATCTACCACTACCTGCGTAGAGAATGGTTTTCAACTATTTGATATGAAGTTCACATGTTCACCCCTTTTTCCCATTCTTCCCCTATATATATAAAGTTTAGATGACAAACTCTAAACATATATTGATTTCCTGTCTTTTTAATATCATGATTTTGGGTCTTGGAGATAATGTTGTGGATCTTATATATATATATATATATATATATATATATATATATATATATATATATATATATATATATATGGGAAAAGTGGGGCTGCCCCCTAGGGGTAGTCAACATGGCTGCCCCCACCTCATTTTTCACAATTTTTTTATTTTTTGGAAAAGTATCACCATCTATATTCATCCCTATATCTCTTCTATATGTCATTCGAATTTCGTCAGAAACAGAGACTCCTACGGCTCCCATCCAGACTTCATTTTTTTAACGGTCGCAGGATTTTTTAAATCGACTCTGTCTGGATGGAGGCCGAAGGAGTCTCTGTTTCTGACGAAATTCGAATGGCATATAGGAGATATAAGGATGGATATACATGACGATATTTTTCAAAAAAAAAATAAAAAAAATTTACCCCAAAATGAGGCGGGGCAGCCATGTGGCTGCCCCCACCCCATTTTTCGCATTTTTTTTATTTTTTTTGAAAAAATATCACCATGTATATTCATCCCTATATCCCTCTATTTGTCATTCGAATTTCGTCAGAAACAGAGACTCCTACGGCCTCCATCCAGATAGTGTCGATTTAAAAAATCCTCCGACCGTTAAAAAAATGACGTCTAGATAGAGGCCGTAGGAGTCTTTGTTTCTTACGAAATTCGAACGACATATAGGAGGTATATAGGGATGAATATACATGGTGATATTTTTTCCAAAAAATAAAAATAATTTGCGAAAAATAAGGTGGAGGCAGCCATGTTGGCTACCCCTTGGGGGCAGCCCCATTTTCCCATATATATATATATATATATATATATATATATAGGGGATCTTTCAAATGAGGTGGGAGCTTTTCTGAAATTGTAAAAGCCACTGCAAACTTAGTAAAAATTCTGTAACTGTTTTGTAAAAGTATAACTGCACATTGTAAAAAAAATGAATTTTGTAAAATATAGCATCGAATTTTAAATTAACATTTCCATCCAATAAAATAATATTTTCATAATTTTATTTCACTATACATGTTGTGTTAATAATTATTGTTATATATATGAAATAAGAAATTGTAAAATATATTGAAAGGATGCATAAATTTAGGATGGCTCACCATATATATGGTGAGACCCCGCCTCATTTCAAGTTTCTCCTATATATATAGTTGATGTCACATGTAGATGCTATTTTCTTGTCATTGAAATTATGTCATGATTTTTGATAATAGACTGATACAATGATGATTGATTTGATTCTTAATTCTATTTACTCGTTTGAGTTAGTGGATAGTCTGTGGTCTTGGTCTGTATGTAACCTCACACTATGACTCTAAGGTATTAAAAGTGCCTTAAGGTTGGGATGCCTCCGTAGGCATGTGGTGTTGTGTAATGCATCCTAACTAAGTTCCCAGCACGTCCACTAACTTATAGGGATTTCGAATCAGATTATAGTCACTCTAATCAACTCAATTGTAATTACGATCCCTTCAAACCTCAAGTGCAACTGTCTCAGGTATAACTATAGATGATGTAGATATAGATATGGATAATCTGGATGTAGAATCGCCAAGTCTGTCGACAAAAGTAAAAACTCAAGCGGTGAAGTAGCCTACGAAAGGGCTCTTCCGTCTCACCTTCTAATTGGAAGTGCGGACCAATAGAGGGATAGGTCTATACCAAAACTACGCCACTGAGACGGGTGTGAGAGACTCTCCAGAAAAGTCGCTCTAGAAAATGACCCGACTAGTACGGGCGAACGAGCTCGTACGTAAAACTGAAAACCGAGGATCTCCCACATGGGTATCCTAAAACAAAAGGGTCAGCGGAACTGGTCAAAAGTCAGGATCCCAACGAGGCATAAAAACACCGTGATCTCGCGTAAAAACCATGAAAGAGACTGCGACTGCCTTAACTGGGCTTCCTATTCTCCCGCCCAGTTGAGCGTCACCATGCCCTCGCATGGTCAGGTGTAAGGATCACCATGATCAACATTTATTATTTTTCATCACTGATTCTCATCCACCCAATGTTTCCTATGTCAACATCTATGAATCAGTTGAATGCATATATTAACTAGATAATCCACCAACAGATTCCTTGATCCAAGTTATATAGTTTGAAAGTAAGATAGAAAGGCATCATTCTAACTCCAGACCTCTAGAAGAATGGTCAAATCATTAAGTACTATGCTCAATTTAGCTCTGTAAATCAACTTTCTATTTTAGGTTCTTGTTTAAAGATTAAGAACTGATAATATTAACATCAGAGTTTGTTTTAATCCAAGTAATCAATTAGCCCAATATACAATTGAAAACTCGAAAGTGTCCTTTGAAATCAGCGATTATAAGTCTCAACATGTCTGATCTTTACTAATCTCTTTCCATATTTGAACGACACTACTCTGTTAGTTACACAGCTTAATGTTATGAGGATTTTGAGTTTAATTTTATAAACTAAGTACTCGATGATATTATAAGCATATTTACTTTTACATGCTTTTTTTTCTCTTAAACACACCTTTTTCTAATCGCTGCCTTTTTATAATTCCTACTTTCATCATGCGATCATGATGATTCTCAGTATCATCTATTCTTAAAACTCCTCCCGAAGAAATAATACATATAAGACAGTAATAAAAGTGGTGCTCTGCAGAAAAATTTAAATGAAAATAATCACTTGAAATGTTAAGAAGGATTTGTATACAGGAGATTGTGTGTGTGTATATATATATATATAGAGGGCCCTTCCAATGAGGTGCACCTTTCCTTGGTGCTAGGAAAGCAACTCATAAAGACCGTATGATGAAGATCAAATGGATGAGATTAAAACCACCAAAGAAAAGCTAAGAGTGGTATTCGAAATAACTAATTAGCTAAGTTTTAGGAGGAGATTGAGCGCCTAACAAAATAAGGAAATAATTTAAAACGATTCGAATATTCAAAAATTTCTATGATTACTTCAAATTAGTATTAAAAAACTTTCCTAAAATAATTTTTAAACTTAGCGATAACGTACATCCTGTAAACTATCAATGTCGTTGTGTTAAATAAAATTACTGCCAATTACAAAAATATATACTATAATACAATACGGTGCAAAGGAATACAAAATAGATGCTGACATACATTAAAAATTGTTTTCTGAAATAAAATTGATTTCATTATAATGACAAATATCTTTAGAATATAATATATGTTTGTTGTATGACACAATATAATGAAAAACCAAAATATATTACATGTTGTAACAATTAGTCAATCTAGAATAGAGCATACATATTTGAAACTGCAATTGTCGGTATGTATATATAACATTACTATGATTTACAATATAACAGCACACAATACAATACAATGCAGAATAATACAAAAGAATGTCATGACATTTTGAAATTCTGTCCATATATATTGAAATGTTTAAAATTTATATAACATATAACTCTTTCAATTACTATATTACAAGGTATAATACAATACGTTCACACTAATGTTTTAATTTGTACAACCATATCGAAAAGGGAAAATTCCTTTAACAGAACTTTACACTATAAGTCAAAATTACCTTAAATGGACGACCCAAAAATTGTTAAGATGTATGTGTTTTTTTAAATTACTAATATGTACAAAAGTAAGGACTATTATACAAAACAACAACAAGGAATACACAATTAACTCTTCCATATTTACAATAATTGTGGTTTGGATTACGTTGTCTAGCAGACAAATGAGATATAGCATCATAATGTACTATACTCTACAGTATAACACATTACACAGAAAACATATATATTGAATTAAATGTTTGTAATATAGGAAAAAATCGAAAATAACATGCTTTTTGAAAAATGTTATTGTCGGTATGTTTAGATTAAATTGGCCAAATTTACTAAAGATTAACATAGAATACAATAAACTACAAAGGTATACAAAAAAATCTCTGTTTTTAAGAGATTGTTGAAAATTGTAATGTAATAATAAGCATTTTTATGAAATATGTCTCTCCCATTTACAATATGTCAAAATAAACAATAATATATGCATACCAAAACTGAAACTTTTTCTACCAGTAGTAAAAATAAATATTTCTAAGAAAATACTTAACACTGTAAATAAAAATAGAAAAAAAAATTGAAACCTCAACTGATGAGTGCGTTAGTTTACTATAATTGACATATATTTACAATTTAAAATATTAAAATACAATATATATCTTAAAAATCTTAATCAATGCTCAACCAACATGTATATTATGTCACGTATATTACAATACATACCAACAAAATAAAATATTGATCAATTGGATAAATTGTATTTGTTTATAAATTTTCATTCCTTAGTATACAGATTACATTATCTATTAGACAAAAAAAACACTTACCACATATTGAATTTTGATAAACGAGAACTTTTTGAATAGATTCAATTAGCATGACATACTACAAAATTTTTCTTTCTAAATTTAAATAAATTTTTTTAATAAATCTCTGTATACTATGTATTAACAACGATGTAAATAAGAAAGATCCTCTAAAAATTTTAAAAAGATAGCATTGGAAAAGGATGAAGATTGACGAAAGAAATAAAACCTGGAACCGTGAAGAAGATGCAGACGTTGTCAAATGAACAATGGCAGAAAAAAATTTGAAATTTGACAGTCGAATGAACAATGACGGAAAAAAATTTGAAATTTGACGGTATAGGAATATTTGGGAAAAACATATTTCTATTTTTAGCTAAGCTAATGTAATTAATTATTAATTATTTCTTAAACAGCTACATAAGTATTTTTACTTAAATAACTCTAAGTAATAAATAGGTGGACTTTAACACCGTGATTTCCGCCATCGGTTAGAAGGAGAGCGAAACAGAGTTCCCTCCCACAGCGAAAGGCAAAGCGACTCAAGAACCCTAGGGTGTTTCTCGTCTTCGAACGACGACTACAAAGGCAGGAAGACAACGATACTGAGAAGACGACATCCAGGTCAGATATCCCTCTATGATGCTGTATTGATTAGATATCTTAGTATTTGGTTTCAAAAAAAATGACTACGTATATAATGAAACTGAACAATGTAGATTTTTATACCATTTGTTTATCTTTTATTTGCAAATGATGGATTTTTAATTGAACGATTTATTAAATGATGTTTACAATTTACTTTGTTACACTAGGACAGTAACAAAATCATGTAAACAATAAAACCTATCTATACTTATGGTCGAAAGCAAAAGAAAAAAATTTCAACAATAAGATGATTGTCTGATGTATAAATTTATAGTTAATCATGCATACAATAAATGTTAGTTTAAGTGTTACACATTAATGCATCTTAAGGAAAAAAATTTAACAATAAGATCATTAAGTGTTAACGTGTAAGAAATCTTAATGAAAAAATTGTAGAGATGAGCAGCAGTGAATCAGATTTCGAAGAAATTAGGGGGCCAAGAAATATGAAGGAAGACTTAACAGGAAATTCTACCGATGAGGACAGAGTGAATGAAGAAGCTGATTCAAACCGAACAACTTCATTGGTGATGAAAGGTACATGAATGTATTTTCAAATAATATCATTACACATAATCTATTAATATGATGTATTTGTTATTTGTGAGTTACAGTGATGGGTAAAGGCCTGAGAAAAACAACTGACAAAGAAGATGAGCATATTGAAGAATGCATGATAGAGAAATATGGCAGTAAGATAGATATTATATATCCCTTTATAAATTTTTGTATTTTATAGTTGTTACATCTGTTTTGAGTGTTGTATGTAAAATTAATAGAATTATATGTGTACTTCTTTAAAGGTAAGGGATATATCCAGCACCGATGCTTTATAGAGCATTTTGTTCAATACATAGACGCACATAGACCAACAGCAAAGCAACAAAGTCTTCTTAATAAGACAGCATTCTCAAAATTAATAAACGTTGGGAAGGTTGATATCCAAAGGAGGATTCTTCAATGGATTGTAGAACAATATCAAGGAGGACGACAATTCAAATTGGGGAACAGGGTTCTAAACTTCACAGACGAAGACATTGGAGCAATATTAGGGATTCCAAGCACGGGATTTACAGTGACTGTTAAAGGCAGACACCTACAGTGGAAGAGCTATATCTCAGAAGAGATATTTGATGCTGGGATGATTTTCAATCGAAAGAAATTAGTCAATATTTTGATGGATTTCTACGATAGAGATGATGATGACTCGGTAGCTCTATACGTGACTTGCTTGATATTGTTCATGTTTTCGACGTTCTTGTTCCCAGACTGTGGGTACTCTTTCCCACGAGACTTACTCCATTACGTAGAATCTTTAGAAGATACCCGATTTTTCAACTGGTCAGATGCTGTAGCAAAAATGCTTTTGTTCAACATGGAAGATGTGCGGCATAGAATAAATCAAAGGCGGCAAGGATCGTCGAGATAAATACTTGGATATCTCACAGGATGTGTAGCATGCCTCTACGTAAGTAGACATGTTTCTGTATAATAATTAATATAGTTTGAAACTAATCAAGATTTTTTAAATTTATGCCAGGTATGGATGTTAGAATACTGTTGCAAGGACCTTGTCGTCAACAGAGATCTACGTCCAAGAATACGTAAATGGGCAGGCTCAATAAAAGGTTTATCGAGAAGGATAGCTTCACTCACCAATGAACAGGTATGCAATATTATATGCCACTAGATAAAACTATATATTGTGTATTGTTGTAAATATTAGACGTTTAAAGTATAGATAGTTAACTTATTATACTTCAATTAAAGCAGATTTTAGGAGGTTTAAACCCACAAAAAAATGAGATATTCAAAATAGGATCAGATGAATATGTTTTCCCGTATGAAAGGTTCATTCAATACGGGTTCTCCGTTAGAAGACCACAGATAAACCTCCGCGCCCGAATAAAAGTTCCAGAAGATGGACCTGCAAGGAGAGGGAGATACAAGAGGGGAGATTTTCAAATTGTAAAAAGTCTGAATCAAGAGACTACCATTCGAGTTGGAAAGGGGTCTGAGAAACAATGCACGTGTGACGATTTTTCAAAAGAAATTGACAGGTTGCAGAAGCTAGTCGAAGCACTGAGTGATATGCACAATGATAAGGATGCAAAAATTGCATCTTACGAGATTCAAATAAGAAAGTTGGAAGAAGAGAATGATGAACTGAGAGGCAAACTGGGAAAAGATACACCAGCTGAAGCTGACAGAGAAATCAATGAGATTATGACAATGGAAGGAGACAAGAATGCGACTGAAGCTGATGCCCAAAAAAATACACTTGTGGTGGAAAACATATCTGAAATTGACCAAAAGATGGATGCAGAACATGAAGCTGAAATTAATTTAACCAAGAAAGAGTCTATTCCATGTTTTGATCTTGGTATTGGGGAGTAGGAGTCCATTGTAACAGAGAAAAATAAGATAGCACCGAGGAAGAAAAGGAAGGAGAGATCGGAAGTGCATCCTAGCTCATTGACTAAAAGAGTTAAAGAGCGGAATGCAGCAAAAAGAGATGCCCGGGATACAAGATAAATTATTCCCAGTGAAACAGACCACGAGGTGTGTATTGTGACTTAATTCTTTATCATGCAATGATTTATAGATCTTCTTGAGAATAAATATTAAATAATTACAGATATAATAAATACTTGTTTAAATCTTATGTGTAACTACAATTTACAGTATCTATGTGATCCGTCAACTGACTTTATCGGATATGAAAATATAAGCGAGGATCAAAGGAGGTTGATTCAGGACTTTCTAAGAGACCCAGCAGACAAGTAAGTTAGAATTTAAGATAGAATTTTATGTTTTAAATAAATATGTAATTACATTTTAATCTTTTCTTGATGAAACCTGCAGATTTAACGCCACATACTTCACACCGCTTGGAATCTTTTGCAAGGGAAAAGAAATATATCATTTTTTATATGAAAAAATGATTGAAGATAGCGTAATCAAATAATTTTATTTCATATTTTAAATATTAAAGAAATACTGTGATGATACATTTACTTTGAATACAGATTTTGGAAATGTTCATGGATGTTCTGCGACATAGATATTGTACCGGAGACACAATGCCATTCCTATTCACACCTATTTACAAGATGGTTAGTCACTACAATGTCGTGTAATTCTAATAATATAACATAATATTTACATCTTCATCATGCAGCAATATTTTGTAAATACGGTTGATAGAGCTACAAAGGAGGAGTTGAGCCATCTGGACGGCCTTCATGAATTGGAAGATGAAAGGCTGATTGGATTATCTAAGGTTTTCACAGTTATACACACCAAGAATCACTGGCATCTCCTGGTCACAGACTTCACGGCGAGGAAATTCTATGCATATAACTCAATGAGAGGATCAAAAATTCACAAAAAAGATGCACAAAAATGGGTATGTGTATTTTCAACATTTTTACATTAAAACAATCATTTGGTTATAAAGGAATTTAACAATATCTTTTTTAGCATGGATGGATGTGCGAATGCTTTGGCATGGTCTTGGTGGACGAAACAATGAATGACTGGGATATAATATATGTGGTTGACAGCCCGCAACAACCTCCTCACAGCTTGGATTGCGGTGTCTACGTGATGAAGACAATGGAATACTTGTGTGAAGGAAGGGCTTTGGACTTCAGCTTTGAGGACATTCCAAGGTTCAGGGCAGAAATTGCATGTACTCTTTTGACTTGCGGACACGTTGACAATGAAGCTGGAAATTAATTGAGAGATGATGATGAATGTTGTTTTCAAGACAACGTCAAGACATATTTCGTATATGTTTAATAGTGTTGAAATTTACTTTCCTGAAACAATATTTAGTTTTTTGTGTTTAGAAGTATTTCCTGGAACAATATTGTATTTATAAGTATTTCATGGAATTCTGAAAAATGTGGTTAAGTTTAATTTATTTAAGTTGGACAATTCAGCCATGTAACGTCTTTTTTAAGTATTTTGTGCATGAATTGTATTTTGTGATGTTCTTCTGATTGTAGTATGCATATAACTTAAACATGACTTCAATACTGATATTGATTGTTTAACACATCAATGTAAAACATTAATATTTGATATTTATCCATTATATGTAAATCATTATACATATCAAATATACAAATCAATGAAAGCATTATATTGGTCTTAAATATATTGATATCTGTATAATCCTCTGACTTCGACTATTATGGATCTGTATAACCTCATATATATTAACTATATATTACAAAAAGTTAATTACTGTGTACAATAATGAATGTTATTATACAATATGTTCATTTAATGTACATTAAACTGGGAACATTGTTTCACTTAGATAATATTTTTTTACATGGAAGACAATCGTTTTTACATTTTAACAACCTTCTGTTAACATGTAAAAAATTGCTTTTGTTCAAAATGGGATATCAAATATACAGATCAATGAATGCATTATAATAATACTGAACAAAACTTATTGTGAGATAATAATACTGAACAATACCCAATATGGAACATACAATATCTGACTAATTCAGTCATATATATTACATTCAAATGTTTCCAGAAAAACTCATCACAACCACAAAACTTTTTGTGAGATAATAATACTGAACAATACCCAATATGGAACATACAATGTCTGACTAATTCAGTCATATATATTACATTCAAATGTTTCCAGAAAAACTCATCACATGAAAACAATAATAACTACCAATCGTTTGAGTAACATCAGATCATACAATAAATATATAACAGTCAACACACTGTTATATGGAAGAATATAAATAGAAAGTGACTTTAAACATCGGTCTATATTTTAAAATGGCTGCAACTATGACCTCTTCCAGATTGATCAATAATAATCTGAAAAGAAAAAGCAAAATACATCAGTAAATTTAACATATTGTATAAAAACAACTTTGTATGCGATATCTGAATATGATGTAATGGTTAAACTCTGTAATAACAAAATATTAAAGCTAAATAGAGGAATAAAAATTTATAAAGTAACCAAAATGTCAGTTAAAAATATACCCCCACGCATTTAAGTAATTTGCAATATATTTATTGGGAATCTGCCTGTCCTGAATCATCGCTGCAGAGAAAATTTTAGGTTATATCAACAATAAACAAATATAAAAATAATAAACTGGTTAACACTGCATACCAGTCTGAAGTTGCTTGAACCTTGTTTGAAGGACAATTCCTAGAATCATGACCAACATTATACTTCATGCAAGCTTTGCATTGTCTGCCTCTATTCCTTTTTAATTCTTGTTGAGAAATTCGGCGACTGCCTGAACCTTTTGGTCTTCCTCCCCTTCCACTACCTTTTGTCTTTGCAGTAACAAGGACAAGTACATGGTTATTATTATCATGATTTTCCAAATGAGATTGATCCTGTGATACATTTGATAATCTTTTTTTTGAATTTAAACTTTGAACTTCTTCGAGCAATTTCAGAAGCTTTGCTTTTACGAGAAAGAAAATATCATCATATTCTACGCTACTTTCAGCAACAATCTGAGAACATATATCATTTAACTGTCCAGACCTTTCATGTTGGGGATTTTGGTTGTAGATTGGATAATTACCAGACCTCTTAATATTCCTGGTCCATCTGGGCATGATAAAAGAACTTGAAAGAAATGAATCTCCTCTGAACTTGAGAACAACAAGTAAATGCATGCATGGTATTCCTTGAAATTTCATTTTTTTTGCATTCACAAGATAGATAATCAGTCTGATGAAATTCATTAACTATTCTATCTCTAACAGACTTATCGATTGATGAAACATTGTAACATGTCGATCCATCTTTTATTTCAGAAACACGAACGTTTAACATCATTGACTCCTTCAACTCTTTCTGGAACTTGTAAAAAATCCTTTTCGAATAAACATCAACCATTTATTCTTCCAAAGTCCATTTGGTTCTTAACTTAGGCCTTCTAGTCTTTGAATCATGGTCCATATCATTCTCACGTTCTCTTAACCTCTGTATGGCGGTCTGGAATCTAGAAACAAACTCTAAAAGAGTGTTCTGTTTAGTAATAGAATTTTGTAAAAATGAGTTTATACTTTCACTCCTTTGAGTGCTACGCATACCAGCAAAGAATGTGTCATTAGTATATACATCTATCCATTTCTGTCTTATTTCATACTTCTCTGCTAACCATTTATTCTCAAGCAATCCAAACTCAGAAATGGCTGCTGACCAACCATCTTCAAATTGATCAATAGACTCACTCTGCCAACACAAGCCTGCTAAATGTTTTAAGAGCCTTGACAATTTCCTTCAGTCTATCCAGTTTAAGTTTCAGCTTTGTCATAATATGCCATGTACAAAACTTGTGAACAGTGTTGGGAAATGAAATACGGATTGCAGCACCTATTGCTGGATCTTCATCAGTGATTATAGAAATAGGGTGTTTTCTAACAGCATCAAGGAATTGATTAAATAACCAAGTAAAACTTTATGTTGTTTCTCTGTTGATAAATGCATTACCAAAAAAAATTGAGCAACCATGGTGGTTAACTCCACAGAAAGATGCAAATATTAATTTGTATTCATTAGTTCTATATGTCGTATCAAACGAAATTGTATCACCAAAAACCTTGTAATCTTCGATGGATACACTGTCAG
The DNA here is from genome assembly GCA_037367405.1 of Ottelia alismoides. NCBI lineage: Eukaryota > Viridiplantae > Streptophyta > Magnoliopsida > Alismatales > Hydrocharitaceae > Ottelia > Ottelia alismoides. The sequence continues at coordinate 546,218 of JAZKJV010010037.1, read as the reverse complement.
CCCAGAATAAATGTGTGAGCCTATTGTCCTCGTCAGTTTGATAAGAGTAAAAAAATTCAGGCGTCAACTTTTTACAGTTATCAAAGAGATCTAACACAAGTTTTGCATCCAAACCATCACGACGTCTTCTCTCATCCCTGTTAAGGTTGTATATATCGCGCACAATGCCACCAACTTTGTTGTTTGTAATGAAACCGTTATCCAAAAATGCCGATTGTTTTGATGCAGGAATATTAACATCAGTCATGGACTTGATAAGCATTTTAGCAGCTTTAGAGAACTTTCTATTGGCACGAAGATATAGCCGTTTGCTGGGGGATACAAGGTTATGATTGTGCTCTTCATTGAAACAAGCCACTATCCAGTCATGATCAACAAACCTATATTTAACCGACATCATGGCCTTACAACCAGTTCGAACAACACCAACAGCTCTCTCCGATCTTTCAAACATACTTTCATCGCTGCAATCACTGTCAACTAAGAAACCATCTCTTGTTGATGAGGAAGCTCTTGATTTTCCTTCTTTCCAACATACAAAACTCTTAAACACAGTGTCTTGTTTCTAGTTACTCTATCAACTCTATGTCTTGTGCTACTTTTACGTACATTGAAACCCTCCCTTGTAGCATAAGCTTCATAAAAATTATATACGTGTTCAACGGAACCAAAAACCATACCAACAGTGGGTATATTCTGATAACTAGAACAGTTTGCGATTGGGGAACTTGGATCAACTGCATTAATTTAAATATAATTGAAAAACATGTTAAATCTAATGATGTTTTTCACATATATATCGAAAAAGATTGAAAAATATTAACAATATTAACTTTAAGAACTATGAAGATATATTGTTTGTATAATTATTAAATTTACACACTAACAATATTACCTGAAAAGGATGCATCAGTTTGTAGGCACTCTGTATATGTGATCTTTGCTCCAATATCCTAATATAAAAATAACACAATAATAAATTTACTTAAAAAAAATAATAGTTTATATGGTATCTCATTACCTCAAAATTTGGAAGACAGTCTTGTGCAATATCTCTGGAACGTATGGCACCCCATATATTTCCTGGTAATATATAAAGAAAGTGAGATTGCGTAAACTAAACTAAGAAAAATTAATATAGAGCAAGAAAATGTACAATTCAGATTAATATTTTACAATGGAATATGTTATTAATTATTGTGTATTATATTTGGTATATAGGGCATCCGAACGTGGTCCTGCCAAAAGTCAAAAAACGTGAAATTGTGTAAAATATACTAGGAAATATTACCCAAAGTAAATAAAATTTAAAATATATATAATTATTGTATAATGGATTATAAAATTAATTCTAGTGAAATATATTTGTAATAAATGTCACCCGAAAATGTTACTGGTAAAAAAGAAAGAACGAAATAATGTGTAATTTATATAAGGAAATAGTAAAATAAATTAATATAATGTACAATACAATCAAATATTGTACAATGGATCGTGAAGTTATATATATTATGTTGAATGAATATATTGTAAAATATGTCGAATGATAATAAAATATAGACATGTATTATTGTATAATGTCAATTATATATCAAGACAACAAATTAAATGAAAACACGTTTATTGACCATAACTGTAAATCTAGTACAATTTAACATAAACTTGAGAACAAATTGAAGAACAAATGTAATGATTACATAAAAATCATATTAATTCTACTAAAATCAAAAATTTGTATAATATTAAAATACAACACCTGTGGAGAGAGGACAGATATCAGAATTGACGTGACCTGTATCTTCAGTGCTATTTTCCTGTTACAAAAAATCACTATATACATCAAATCGAAATATTTTTTGAAGAACAACAAAGAAATATAATGTAATAACCTGGAATCCTTCTTCATAAAAGTTAGACATAAACTCCGATGCAGAATCATCGCTTGATGAAGAATAGGAATCGTCCATGGTGAAGAACGAATGTGGATGCAAAAGATTAAACGTTAGAAAAAAGAATTAAAATTAGTATAAAACCAAATACCGTAATTTAAGGGATAATTAAATAATTCTGGTGCCGGATGAAGAATCTAAATATAGGAAGAAGAATCGTTTATAAAAAAAAGAACGAACATCACAAAATTGATTGAGTCATAAAGCCACTAATTTACTAAATATAGAAAACCAGGAGTGGTATATTGCGATGGTTTAACATGGTTTCGCGTGTGTGATTATAGACGGCTGATGGCCGTAGATGCAGATCAGACGGCCAATATTCGTGGCTTTCCATATAGCAAGGAAAGGTGCACCTCATCTGAAATATTCTCTATATATATGTGTATATATATATATATATGTATATATATATATATACTACGAAGAGTAAGATAGGTTCTTCGATATTGATCCAGGAAGATCCAATGTGATCAGCTCCATTCAACAGAGGCTTGTGTTTGAAATTCCCAAAAGTCAATGTTTCTCATTTAGCTTGTTAGTGTTGTGGCTTCTAGTGCTATGAGGTTATGTATGATGGGTCTACAATGTAGATCCAGAACGAAGCTATTGATACAACCCTCCCTTATTAATACCGTTATATTTCACCAAATGGAATTATAATAAGGCGCACACAGTGAGGGTTTTGTATGATATGATTGTAGAGGCTTATTGGCTGGTGATAAATTGATAGACATCGTACTTCATACCCTTCTTAATGAATTAAACAATTTTGTATCTCCAACAGAGGCTAAAGCAATACTTAGTGGGAGTTTACAATTACCTAATTAGGCTTGACAATGGTAAAACTAAGTTAGTTTAACATGGAGGTTCTTTCATATTTCAACCCTATGAAGTAGCATATGTATTAACCAAATGTCCAGTTTGTCAGTGACCTGAAGCCTTCATCATTCCTTAAATAACCCCTCTCCCATTTTTATTTCCATATCTGAACTATGTAAAAAAATCAAGAGAAGGTTAATTCAACCCAGGAACGTCACACTAAATCAAAAGAACTGAAATAATTCTAACCATTCTTAATCCAATAAGAGCAATATACCCTAAAATCCATCTTAATTACTATTCAAATTCCCATTATTTAATACTCTAACAAAATAAATAGGAGAGTAAAAATGGGTAAAACACCATACATGGCATCAATGAGGGGAAGGGAATGTACATGTACAAAAAATATCAAGTTTAATATACATGCATGACAATAAGGGATGGGGAAGGAGGTACCTCTTTTGATTTCAAGAATGGAGAAAGGCCGGCTGTCCTGGAACTCCAGCACCTTCTAATTCATGCAGAATGGTTATCCTTGGAGAAATTGGCTTGAGGACAACAACAAGTCTGGAGCTGCTGGGTTGCTGCTCCAATCGAGAGAAAGATGGTTTCCAATAGTATCTTCAAGAGGCTGGAATTTGGAAGGAGTATTGGGGAAAGAAGAAGATAATAGGAGATGGAAATGGGGGTTGCGGGTGGGACTTTTGTGGAATTGGTGTTTATTTATATAGGAAGAGGAGGAAGTGAGGAGTTATTTTCGTAAACATACATAGTTTTTTTATTCATTTTTTTCAAATAAAATTCTCCTTATTTGAAATACTTAAAATAGAACATATGCGCACATCGAGCTTCTAATTTCGACGTGCAATAACTCGACTTGATTGTTTCTGAACGAAGATCAAAGTAAGTATAATATCGATATACTTCCGATCAGGTTTTGAATCCCTGAAATTTCGTGATACGATTTTGGTTTGGCTTTAAATTTCACGATTTTAAAATATCAAACGAGCTCTGATTAACGAACGGTTGATTCTGCTAGTCTTGTTTCGTCGAATCGGATTTTACGACGGTTTCGCTTTGTTTTGCAGCTTCCCAATTTTTTGTCACAGCTTTTTCAGGCACGCATTATGGTGCGACTGATTTTTTGGTCGATTTCGCCCGAACAACTTTTGATTTATGATCAATTAATTGGTTTAGTTTGTTTGGTATTGACCAACATTTTTATTGGGTTAATCGGACCCAAATCGGGTCGAGTTCGGATTTATGTAGATTTCGGATGTTACAAATATAAAAACCTCAAAGGGAGTCTCGTCCTTGAGACTTGGGTCAAGGTCATTAAGTGTCTTGTTTGGATTTAATATGCCCATAAAAACCTCAAAGGATTTTGAACCCATAAAAACCTCAAAGAGAAAACAAGCCTTGTATTTATCATATATCTAATTACAAAAGCTTATTTTGCTTATTACATCAGAAAAGCTACGGGTATCATGCCCGCATGTCGGCTTCAGTCTCCCATGTCGCCTCTTCGATGCTGTATCGGTGCCACAGCACCTTGACCAATGGAATATGTTTGCTGTGAAGCTTCTTTACAGCATTGTCAAGTATCTGCATTGGCTTCTCCTCGTAAGTCAGATCTGGCTCTACATCAAGATTCTTGTAACTGATGACGTGTCGTGGGTCATGTACATACTTCCTAAGGTTGGATACATGGAAGACATCATGGATAGCTGAAAGATATGGAGGAAGGGCTACTCGGTATGCTATCTTCCCCACTCTAGCTAGGATCTCGAATGGTCCAATGTATCGCGGTGCTACTTTGCCACGAACATCGAATCTCTATATTCCCTTCATGGGAGATACACGGAGAAATACCCAATCTCCAATCTATAATTTGTAGGAATGTCATTAGTACGAGATTAAGTTGAACATATATACGTCATAATTGAATAAATGAAAAGGAAAAAATTAGATTACCTGGAATTCTAAATCTCTTCTCTGACGGTCTGCATAGCTCTTCTGGCAGCTCTGTGCTGTCAGAAGCCTCCGTCTCACAAGATCAACAGCTCTCGTAGTCTCCTCCAGGAGATCCACGAAATAAAGAACATGATCACCTACCTCATGCCAACTGAGAGGTGTGAGGCATCTCCTCCCGTATAGGGCTTCGAATGGCGCCATGCCGATACTGAAATGATAGTTGTTGTATGTGAATTCAACCAATGGCAGATGGTCCTTCTAGGACCCTTTCCACTCCAAAGAGCATGCACGAAGCAAATCCTCAAGCATCTGAATGGTGCGCTCACTCAGACCGTCAGTCTGTGGATGATATGCAGAACTCATCCTCAGCTCTGTCTGTAGTGCTGACATGAACTTATGCCAATAATGAGACGTAAACCTCAAGTCTCTGTCAAGCACCACCTCACGTGGTATACCATGTAGCCTGATGATGTTCTGCACAGAGCTTGGCCAATCTGGATGGAGTGTAAGTCGTGTTGATAGGTATGAAATGGGATGACTTGGTCAACCTATCAACAACGACCCAAATGGAATCATGGCCACCTAGTGTCCTCGGCAATCCCGTGACAAAATCCATAGAAATACTCTCCCACTTCCACTCGGGAATTGGGAGAGACTGTAGTAATCCTAGTGGTCTCTTGTGCCCGACCTTGACCATCTGACAGGTCATGCATCTGCTAACATGCTGAGCCACATCACGCTTCATTCCATCCCACCAGAAATGTCGACGCAGATCACAATACATCTTCGTGCTATCTGGATGGATAGATAATCGTGAAGTGTGTGCCTCATCAAGTTTGTCTCTTGTAGCTACTCGTTGATGGGCACAACGACCCATCCTGCCTTCCATAAAATAGACTATGTCACAACAAAGTCATCAACATCATCCTTGACAGCGCGCATGTATCTATCTCGAATCCAAGGATCTGTCTCCTGGCCCTCGACGATGCGATCCCACAAACTGCTGAATCGTGGAGGCATGGCAGTAGAAATAGATGCACTCTCCTGTGGATGTCAATCAGTCAAGGCTGCAAGCATGTCCCATGTATATAGCCAGTTTGTCGTACCCTCAGTATGAGCTCTTCTGCTAAGTGCATCAGTAACCATGTTTTCCTTACTGGGATGGGAGGAAATCGTGCAATCATAATCCTTCAATAGCTCGAGCCATCTGTATTGCCTCATGTTCAACTCCTTCTGATCAAAGATATATTTTAGACTCTTGTGATCCGTGAAAATCTCGAATTTCACCCCATAAAGATAATGGCATCAGATCTTCAATGCAAAAACAAATGTCTCCAACTCCAAGTCATGTGTGGGGTAGTTCCGCTCATGCGGCCTCAATTATCGTGATGCATAAGCAATCACCTGTCCTCTCTGCATCAGTACTGCTCTAAGACCTTCCCCAGATGCATCTGTATAGACTGCATAGTCTTGAGTGCCTGATGGGAGAGCTAGAATAGATGTCATTGTCAATTTCTCCTTCAGTGTATTGAAGGCATGCTCGCATGAATCGTCCCAAATGAATGGAACTCACTTCTGCGTCAATCGTGTCAGAGGGCGAACAATGCGTGAAAATACATTGACAAAGTGTCTATAATAGACAACAATCCCGAGGAAACTTCGAATCTATGTAACTGCCTTGGGCTGCTCCCAAGACATAATCAATCTTCGCGGGATCAACTGCGATGCCTATTCCAGAAATGACATGCCCTAGAAATGAAACTTGGGATAACCATAACTCACATTTGCTCAATTTGGCATATAGCTTATGCTCCCTCAATGTGTCCAATACAATCCGTAGATCATTCACATGATCCCATTCATTCCGTGAGTATGCGAGCACATCATCAATGAACACCACCACGAACTTGTCCAAATATGGACAAAAAATCATGTTCATCATATCCATGAAAGTTGTAGGTGCATTGGTGAGTCCAAATGACATTACCACAAACTCGTAGTGTCCATAGCACGTCCTGAAAGCAGTCTTCGAAATATCCGACTCTCGAATCCTCAGCTGATGGTAGCCTGAGCGACGATCAATCTTCAAGAACACTGGAGATCCCTGGAGCTGGTCAAACAAATCATCGATGTGTGGCAAAGGATAACAGTTCTTTTACCGTTCTCTTGTTTAGCTGCCTGTAATCGATGCATAACCTCATGGATCTATCCTTCTTCTTGACAAATATAACCAGAGCACCCTAAGGTGAAGTGCTCGTCCTTACGAATCCCAAATCAAGTAATTCCTGTAACTGCACCTTCAGCTCCCTCAACTCAGCAGGTGCCATGCGGAATAGAGCCATCAAGATTGGTTGTGTATCTGGTAGTATTGTCATCTCGAACTCGATCTCTCTCTTAAGAGGTAATCCTGGTAGCTCATCAGGAAACACATATGGGTATTCTGATACAACTCGGATGTCCTGTATCATCGGCTCCTGATCAGATACCTCCCGAACAAATGCAAGATATGAATCACAACCCTTATCAATCAGTCGCTTAGCTCGCAACACGAAAATGTACTCTATGGTGGAGTCATGTATAGTACCCTCAAAAGTGAACTCGGGTAGATCTGCAATCCTGAAGACAACCGTCTTCCTAAAGCAATCAACAAGTACATGATGAGCTGATAACCAATCCATACCCAAAATCATGTCAAACTCATCAAACCATAGAAGTAAACAATCTACGATCATCTCATGTCCGCCAATCAGTACGGGCAATTTGCCTGATTATCAGGGAAATGACAAACACTTGACCCTCGAATGTAATATGGAGAAGAGAGAGTCTCTGCAACTCTACCTAAAGAAGCAAGTAGCCTCGAAGCAAGAAAAGAATGTGTCGCAGCAGAATCAAATAGAACAAGGAAAGCTCGGCCCAAGACTGAGAGCATACCTTTTATCACAGTAGCCGCTGAATGTTCCTGCTCCTTAGTAACTGCATGTAACTACCCCTGTCCGGCTGGTGCAGCACTGAAACCTGCTACACTCTGCGTATGTCTCTGTTGTTGTCGCCTAAAGTTGAAGTTCCTACCATGGAAATTCCCTGCATGCTGCGTCTGAGGTTGTGACTGTGAAGGTTGTGGTTGACGCTCACCAGAAGCCTGTAAGCACTATGATCGGAAATGTCCCCACTCGTGACATCGGTAACACCGGACTGGTCTGGTAGGTGGGGTACTCCTGTATGTGCTCTGTACTGGTCCTGCAAGTGGTCTATTTGCTCACTGCGACCCAGATGGTCGAGCGGATTCTGTGCCATGTCCGGTAAGTGCTCCTCCTAAAGTAGTCGATGAAGAAGAGCGAGCACTGCATGAGAAGGTCAAACCTGTAGGTTAGAATCGTGTGGCTGATCTCTGCTGCTGAAATGGTCGACCTATCGGTCTAAAAGATCGCTGCAGTCTAGGCAATGCTCCAGACGAGCTCCCAAAATGTCTCCCTCTGAGGTCCTCGAACTTCTCCACTGCATCGGTAGCCTCGGAGATGGATGTGATGTGTAGTCCAGCCAGCTTCTCCTGTACCTCCTCTCGCATGCCTCCATTGAATTTTCCCATATTCTCCTCTGGAAATGCGCCAGCTGCTCGTGTATGTCGTGACAACTCTATGTATCTGATAAAGTAATCCTTGGCTATCATCTGTCCCTGACAAAGCTCTGCAAAAAGTCGACGCTGGGACTCCTTCCACTTCACATAAAAGAAGTGGGCTCTAAACCTCGTCTCGAAATCATCCCATGTAGGCTCTCAGCCTAAATGAGATACTACGGCTTCCCACTATCTCTCGGCAAAGTCTGTCAATGAATACTACATGAAAGATAGCCATGTTTATCGTGGTGTGTGAATCATCCTGAGCACTTTCATCACTCTCTTCGGCCATTGCTCAGCAACATCTAGTGGACCAGTGCCCTCGAACAAGGGTATATTGGCCCGCTGGTAGGATGTGAAAACGGACTGGTGCCTGTGAATAGCTGAGTACTCGTGTGCACCCTCATCTGCAAAGTCAACATGGTCATGCTCCCTGTCAAAGTCTGTATCATCTGCTTCATGCTCAGGTCCCTCCTCAAGTGGATCATCAGAATGAGGTTGCTCTACCTCAACAAAGTGGTGTTGGTCCTACCGTATTCCATCCTAAGATGGATGGTACGTGAAATCTGATAGGTCCTCAAACCTCATCTCTATGTTTGCCCGTCTGTCGGCAATCACAGTCTACTGGGCCAATATCTGCCCCTGCTGACCTAGCATGGCAGCCTGCTGTTGCTGGAGGTCGATGAGGGCATTCAGTATGCGTGCCAACTGGTCAATCATCTCCTGCCATGGTCAAGATGCCAATCCTCTGCATGATAACCGTTTATTAGTCATAAAATTTATTGTTCAAAGATACTATGATATATGCTTTTTCTCTTCTTGGGATATAATATGAATGTTAATGAAATGGTTGATATCTGTGGTGATTGAATCTGAATGTCATATTTTCCTTATCGGACTCACGACAAGTCGAAAGACTGCCGCTATCCGAGAACTTAATGCGATCGAAATTGAAATACTGCGAATGCGCGTATCGGGATACCACTGCCCTGATACCAAACTTGTAGACCCCTGAGGATCCAGATTTTCGCGGCATTTCATTCGCATTAGATCGCACAAGCTACAGAAAAATAGGAAAAATTTTTGCGCTGTTATATTTGCATATGACATTCACATTCTTTGCATAACCATAAGGATAACAAGAACAAGAACTGTCACCACTTCATTTCATAAATTTTCATATAATTACATCATGTACAAGAAGTCTTCCAGTACATATTGTATTCTCAAAATCTGACATAGAAGAGAAAGCATTTACATCATAAAGTGAACCAAAAACTGCAATAAAAAAACATACCGTCTGGTATACACACGGTCTCCTGAAGTCATGTATAGCTATTGAGCAACAGGTTGTTTGCCTGCCAAACACATGTTAGGAAAAAATAGGCGTCAACTGGAGCTGGTACCTCCCAAAAATTTATAAAATAAATAGGCATTTAATTATTTTCAAATAGGAGCAAGTAGAAAGGTATGTATGATAAAAAATCTACCACTACCTGTGTAGAGAATGGTTTTCAACTATTTGGTATGTAGTTCACATGTTCACCCCTTTTTCCCATTTTCCCATATATATATAAAGTTTAGATGAAAAATCCTAAACATATATCTTTTGAGTTAGTGGATAGTCTGTGGTCTTGGTCTGTATGTAACCTCACACTATGACTCTAAGGTATTAAAAGTGCCTTAGGTTGGGGTGCCTCCGTAGGCATGCGGTGTTGTGTAATGCATCATAATTAAGTTCCCAACACGTCAACTAACTTATAGGGATTTCGAGTCATATTATAGTCACTCTAATCAACTTAATTTTAATTGTGATCCCTTCAAACCTCAAGTGCAACTGTCTCAGATGTAACTCTAGATGATGTAGATATAGATATGGATAATCTGGATGTAGAATCGCCAAGTCTGTTGGTGAAAGTAAAAAATCAACCGGTGAAGTAGCCTACAAAAGATCTATTCCGTCTCGCCCTCTAATTGGAAGTGCGGTACAATAGAGGGATAGGTCTATTCCAAAACTACGCCACTGAGACGGGTGAGAGAGACTCTCCGGAAAAGTTGCTCTAGAAAACGTCCCGACTAGTACGGGCGAACGAGATCGTACGTAAAACTGAAAACCGAGGATCCCCTGCATGGGTATCCTAATACAAAAGGGTCAATGGAACTGGTCAAAAGTTGGGATCCCAACGAGGCATAAAAACACAACGAGCTCGCGTAAAAAACGTGAAAGAAACTGGAATCCTAGACCCACGTACTTGGCGGTTGCTGCCCTAACTGGGCTTCCTATTCTCCCGCCCAGTTGAGGGTCACCGTGCCCTCGCACGATCAGGTGTAAGGATCACCATGACCGGTATTTATTATTTGTCATCACTAATTCTCATCCACCCAATGTTTCCTATGTCAACATCTATTATTCAGTTGAATGTATACATTAACTATAAAATCCACCAACAGATTCCTTGATCCAAGTTATATAGTTTGAAAGTAAGATAGAAAGCATCATTCTAACTCCAGACCTCTAGAAGAATGGTCAAATCATTAAGTACTATGCTCAATTTAGCTCTCGAAATCAACTTTCTATTTTAGGTTCTTGTTTAAAGGTTCAGAACTGAGAATATTAACATCAGACTTTGTTTTAATCCAAGTGATCAATTAGCCCGATATACAAAATAAAACTCTAAAGTGTCCTTTGAAATCAGCGATTATAAGTCTCAAGATGTCTGACCTTTACTAATCTCTTTTCATATTTGAACGAAACTACTCTGTTCCTTACACAACTGAATGTTATGAGGATTTTGAGTTTAATTTTATAAACTAAGTACTCGACGATATTATAAGCATATTTACTTTTACGTGTTTTTTTCTCTTAAACACACCTTTGTTTAATCACTGCCTTTTTATAATTCCTACTTTCATCATGCGATTATGACAAATCTCAGTATCATCTATTCTTAAAACTCCTCCTGAAGAAATACTTCATATAAGATAGTAATTAAATGGTGTTCTGCAGAAAAATTTAATTGAAAATAATCACTTTAAATGTTGAGAAGGATTTGTATTGATCCAGGAAGATCCAATGTGATCAGCTCCATTCAACAGAGGCTTGTGTTTGAAATTCCCAAAAGTCAGTGTTTCTCATTTAGCTTGTTAGTGTTGTGGCTTCTAGTGCTATGAGGTTATGTATGATGGGTCTACAATGTAGATCCAGAACGAAGCTATTGATACAACCCTCCCTTATTAATACCGTTATATTTCACCAAATGGAATTATAATAAGGCGCACACAGTGAGGGTTTTGTATGATATGATTGTAGAGGCTTATTGGCTGGTGATAAATTGATAGACATCGTACTTCATACCCTTCTTAATGAATCAAACAATTTTGGATCTCCAACAGAGGCTAAAGCAATACTTAGTGGGAGTTTACAATTACCTAATTAGGCTTGACAATGGTAAAACTAAGTTAGTTTAACATGGAGGTTCTTTCATATTTCAACCCTATGAAGTAGCATATGTATTAACCAAATGTCCAGTTTGTCAGTGACCTGAAGCCTTCATCATTCCTTAAATAACCCCTCTCCCATTTTTATTTCCATATCTGAACTATGTAAAAAAATCAAGAGAAGGTTAATTCAACCCAGGAACGTCACACTAAATCAAAAGAACTGAAATAATTCTAACCATTCTTAATCCAATAAGAGCAATATACCCTAAAATCCATCTTAATTACTATTCAAATTCCCATTATTTAATACTCTAACAAAATAAATAGGAGAGTAAAAATGGGTAAAACACCATACATGGCATCAATGAGGGGAAGGGAATGTACATGTACAAAAAATATCAAGTTTAATATACATGCATGACAATAAGGGATGGGGAAGGAGGTACCTCTTTTGATTTCAAGAATGGAGAAAGGCCGGCTGTCCTGGAACTCCAGCACCTTCTAATTCATGCAGAATGGTTATCCTTGGAGAAATTGGCTTGAGGACAACAACAAGTCTGGAGCTGCTGGGTTGCTGCTCCAATTGAGAGAAAGATGGTTTCCAATAGTATCTTCAAGAGGCTGGAATTTGGAAGGAGTATTGGTGAAAGAAGAAGATAATAGGAGATGGAAATGGGGATTGCGGTTGGGACTTGGAATTGGGGTTTATTTGTATAGGAAGAGGAGGAAGTGAGGAAAGTGCAAGGAAGCTTCCACTTGAGTGATGTTAGCCATGACATCATTTGCGTGATGGCACATGATAATATTAATAGTGACATCACTATTATAATAGTTATATATATTTTTTCTAGATTTTCTTTCTTTTTTTTAAACCATATGCTACGGTTACTGTAACTAACTGTAACTGGAAAATTCTAATTTTTTTATTTTCATAATCGTACAGACCGTGTCTGTAGTTTTTTTATTCATTTTTTAAAACAAAATTCTCCTTATTTGAATTACTTAAAATAGACCGTATGTGCACATCGAGCTTCTGATTTCAACGTGCAATAACTCGACTTGATCGTTTTTGAACGAAGATCAAAATGAGTATAATATTGATATACTTCCGATCGGGTTTTGAATCCCCGAAATTTCGAAATACGGTTTTGGTTTGGCTTTAAATTTCACGATTTTAAAATATCAAACGAACTTCGATTGACGAACGGTCGATTTCGTTAGTCTTGTTTCATTGAATCCGATTTTATGACGGTCTTGGTTTGTTTTGCAGCTTTCCAATTTTTTGTCGCGACTTTTTCGGGTACGCATTACGGTATGACAGAGTTTTGGTCGATTTCGCCGAAGGACTTTTGATTCATGATCAATTGATTGTTATAGGTTGTTTGGTATTGACCAACAACTTTATTGGGTTAATCGGACCCAAATCGGGTCGAGTTCGAATTTGTGTAGATTTCGGATGTTACAACTCTCCCCCTCTCTCCCCCCTCTCACTCTCCCTCTCTCCCTCTTTATCCCTCTCTCTCTTCCTCCCCTCTCTCTCTCTAAGTCAAACACAGTGGAGAACAATGGATACTCTAATTAACGATTGGTTAGTTGATAGAGGAACATGGTGGAATCAGTTGGGGTTTGATTTGATCGGGTCTATGAGGTTTAGGAATCTAAGATGGTTGGCTATGGGTTGTTTATTGATGATGGGGATAAGGATGATTACTGGAGATTGTGTATTGGTCAATCATTGGAGGAAAAAGGGATAAGAGGTGTTGGATGTTGTTTTGTTAGTTTTGGTTTCCAGGTTGAGTCATCGGATGGGTTTTGATATTTGTTGGATTTGGCTCTCGATTGGGTGGTTTTAGGTTTCAAAGTTGATGAGATTGATGGGATTAAGAATAGTTTAGGTTTTTTGGAAATAAAGGGGTTTGGGGATTAGTGATGATGCAGAGGCAGGGGAGTCATAGTTGACCCGTAGGTAAATAATCAGTGGAACATGATTGGTGGGGAGAAGAACTAGCATGAGTTTGATCGAAGTTAGAGCGCATTTGGCCATGGGTTGAGTTGGATAGGAGGGTAGTCAATGCGGTGATGACAGCTAGGATAAGAGTTGACGAGCTTTGAATATGCTCTTTAAAATCAAAAGAAATTTATACGAATATGAGTTGAACTCTAATGAAAAAGTAACCAAGATACAACTTATAGATCTCAAATAACTCTACAAACTTCGTTGATTCAAGTGCAACTTGGCCCAAAATGGAAATTATACTTTTTCTTGATGATTATAACATAATATTAATTTTTTACATTTTATATAAAAGGGATATTTACACCCATAACCCTGAGTAATATGGTAATTACCCCAGGAACCCTCGATAAATACGAATTACATACGGGTCCCTGAATAATGGCTCCGTTTTACATCTGTAACCTTCCGTTAGTTTAGTGAGTTAACCCAACCATACAAGTAAGTTAATCTAACCCATCTACAATCTAAGGGCTAGGATAAAGGCTAGGATAAACAAAAAGAAAAAAATTCAAAAGGATGTCGCTTGCAGATGCGATGGAGCTGGAGACACGGCGGGGGAAGGGGACGAGCTCGCGAGCTGGGGGACTGGTGAAGAGACCTCGCGAGCTGGGGGGCCGGCCAGGGGAGGGGTGCTGAGCGACCTCGCGAGCTAGTGGGCCGGCGAGGGGAGGGGTGCTGGGCGAGCTCGTGAGCTGGGGGCCGGCGAGGGTAGGGGTTCTTGGCGAGCTCGCGAGCTGGGGTCGTAGATGGGTCCAGGAAAATCAAATGGGGTCGAGGAAGAACGCGAGGGGGGGGATGTTCCAGGATAAATGCGGGGGGAGGGCGGCTTCCAAAAAGTAGGGCTCGAGGGCTTCCAGGATAAACGCGGGGGCAAGGAGCTTCCAGAAGGTTGGGCTCTGGGGGAGGGAACAGAGGACGACCCCGAGTCCTACCGCGGAGGAGGAGCATGAACCGGGCAACTCGACGGCGGCGGAGGTGGGCTTCGAGGCGCTTCCAGAAGGCAGGTCGGGGGGAGGGGGCTTCCAGGAGAAACGCGGGGGCGGGGGCCTTCCAGAAGGCGGGGCTCAGAGCAGAGGGAACATGGGAGGTGGAGGACCTGGGCGCGGGCTCCTCCACAGTGGGACTCGCGGGAGGGGGATTGGAGGAGAAGCAAGAACCGGGCTCCGCGGGAGCCAGAGGGGGGGGGGTGCGCTCCTCGGCGGGCTGGGGGAAGGGGCTTCCAGGATGAGGCTCCTCGGCAACCGGTGGGCAGGGGGGAGGGGATTCCAGGAGGAGGCTCCTCGGCAACCGGGAGGGCTCCTCGACATGGACTCAGTGTACGCAACGGCGATGTTCGACATGGACTCAGTGTACGCAGCGACGTTCAGGAGCTCGGGGCTTCCAGGAGCTCGCATACGGGGGACGGAGGTCCGGGGAGGGGGAGGGTTGGAGCTCGCATGTAGGGGGCGGAGGCGCGGGGCGGAGGGGGCAACTTGTCGGGGACAAGGACTTGAGGCTTGCCATGGGAAGGGGACATCAACTTGTTTGATAGAATGGCATCGCATTATAAATAAAATGGGGTTCTAAGGGCAAAATAGTCAACATCTGACTTTTTCCGTCAGAGTTAACGGATAATTAAGACGGAATTTGACACAGGGTTATCCCATGTAAAGGTTAAGCATTATTCGGGGTTCCGTATGTAATTCGTATTTATCGAGGGTTCCTGGGGTAATTACCATATTACTCAGGGTTATGAGTGTAAATATCCCTTTATAATTTTTATTTGACTTTTTTTAAATAATGCATGCATGTAAAAACTACTTAAAATTTAAAATATTGAATGTGACTTGAATGCATTTTTTATTTTATCATTTATGAGAAAATAGGAATAATGAAGAAAGTCAATTGTATGTAGATGAACATATCGGTGTGCACACAGTTAGAATTGACCTTTTTCAGAGCTTTTCTAATTTTTTAGATTTTTATTGTTATGCAGTCAGTTAAACCATGAACTAGAATAAATAAATTAAAATAAATAAATGATTAAAAGTTAAATATGGACACAAAATAATGAGTTAAAATTAGTCAGTTTTCTATAAAAGCGGGATTATGTTCCAAAGTCAAATTTTCATAAATGAATTCTAATTCCTTTAAATTGTCTTACTTTGTAGAGAATTAAATGTGCTTTAATTCAAAGGTAAGTAGAGAGTGATCAGACACTGTGTGAGAAAATATATAAATTTACTATGTTTAATCATGAAAACTAGGATTTGGGTTTTATGCAATATTTACAGGTAGTGTTTTTAGGATTTTTCTATGGAATGAGGTCAATAATATGTGCATACTAAAGTTGCTTTCATGTTAATCCCGAGTTGGAATGAATTTATCTAAAAACGTTATAAGAATGTACAATATATACATATATTAGAATATCCATTTCTGATCAAATTTCTCATCGTTTAATTTCGATTACCTTTATGAGTTAATTTCTCCAAATTCCACAAATATTATATGAAACTATTTTATAATTTTATCATTTTCTATGGATTTTTGTGTGTTTTTATCACAAAGTTAGGACAAAATTTAAAATAGCAAAGATAAACTACATGTTCATTACTATTGTCGGTGTTGCATGAAGAAAACCTAGCAACATTTATTGAGGGCTTATTGATGAAAATAGTATGGGGTTTTCTCCTTCTATTTTTATAATGTGACAAAATGACCAATAGTGATTTTTAAACATTGAAATAAATGTATGAGGCGGATGATTCAAAATTTATATGCCATTAATCACAGTGACATGATTCAAAATAAATGGACGAGGTGGATGGCTCACCATGGACATGATGAGCAGATATGTCATTTGGAGTATCTCTTTTATATAGTTATTTATTTATATTTATACTTATTTATATTTATATATTTGTACTTATTTAATCACATGATAATCAATCATTCATAAAATGATGCATGATCTTTACAAGGAGACACAACCATGTGAAAATATTGATTGGCCTTTTCTAACTTTGGATTACATACCATAGCTGCACAATGTTGAAGCCTTGAAGTGCACAAAATTCCTTCTTTTCTCACAATGTTTAGAGTTGAGAGCAAGTTTTAAACCTTTATCTCTTTTGACTAAAAAGATAAGAACGAGTATCTTAATTTGATTGTATTGATTGGTGAAAAATAATGCATTAGTAATTGTACCAGAATGAGACATCTGGCAAGCTTTGAGTTGTGTGAAAATCAAATAAGTCCATTGAAGAGAATGGTTAGCCAATTGAAATTTTGAAATTAAAGATAAGTAATTATATTGTTGTAAGTTAGTCAGGTGAAAAATCTTTGAATCATGTGAACCCATGATTAATCAATTGAATAGAACGTTCACTGGACTAAATAGTTTAAAGTAATCATTTGAAAATCCGGAAGTTGAGACAACTGTGGTGCAGAAATGATGCATTTTCTCGATAGAGGCAGCCATTTAAAGAAGATTTATTTCACTACATCAAACCATATGTAAACTAAAAAAGAAATCAATTAGTTGAAGAGATGATTATCGATAGATTTGGTTTAAAAAATTAAGTATGAAGTAAAGATAGATGTTATACATATAGGTAGTCTAAATAGTTGTATGTAGAGATGAAAATTATGCATTTGTGTGAAGTATTCAAATCTCTCGTAAATAATTTGATCTTCATCTTCTCTTGATCTTCTTTTTATCTTTTGCTTCTTTGTCAAGCCTTTGTTAAATATTTGTGTTGTTGCAGTTTCTTGATGTTTTCTTGAAGTTTACATTTTTAAACAATCTTTGGTTTGAGCATGGTTGTCATCATTATTGTCATCTTGGTTGTCAGGTCTTGCGTCATCACATTCTTAACATTCTTCAGACATCTAAATATAAACTAATAGAAATCAAAACTCTTTCGTCATCATTGAAGTATGCATGCATTTGTGCATGTTCCGCAAAAGAAAAACACAGCAGCAACAATAGCAGCACGATAGTCCTCTCTTTGTATATTGCTATAAGCTTAAGTTTTACTTGATAGATAAACACACGCAACTACAATAGCTCCTCCACCTCACCAATTTAGGAGGTATCTTTTGGGAAGGGGAGAAAAGAAGATGGATAAATGAGATAAAGGACATTTATTTGGAGATTATGTGATTAGTCTAAGTCTCTACACAAAGAGCTCAATATTCTATGGATCCACCAACTTGCTCCACGAGTTTGTGGCAACTACTTTCTACCTCGAGCCAAATCTTAGATTTTACCATAAACAAGTCATTATCCTTTAGGAAAAAATGCTGGGTCTAACTAGTTCTTGAAATAAGGTCTAGCTCACCTAATTTTATACACAACTAAGCCAAGTCAAGTTTAAATAATGTAATTAAGCACAAATATCTAAAATACTCAACAAGGAAGTTGGAAATTGTTCGAAGCACACTTCAGAAAATTAATTTTTTTTTATAAAAAAACTTAAGCAAAATCATTTTAGCCAAATTTGTAGAACTTGAGGCCAATTATGGTCTTTGAAAATTTGAGGTTGAGGAATCAGAATTGATGAGTTAATATTGGATGGTATGTGTGCCTCGCCAGTTTCTTGTGCTTTTGCGTTTAGGCAAAAAAAACTATAGTATGCCTATATGATTACAAGAGATAGTGTATGTGTGCACACACATCTGCATGGGCATCTGTGTGCACACACATCTGCATGGGCATCTTAATGTGAACATCAATTTAGAAAATATGTATCATGTATGATCGTGTAAATTTCTATACAAGTTTAGATGTAAATGGGTCTTCATGAGAAATATGTGTTTTTAAATGGAATGAATGAGAGTTTCTATGTGTATGAGAAAATAACCATTTGCATATCCCAATGATTGAATTTGTCGATTTCATGGTTTATTTGCAGGTCTTTGACACCAGGACCATATTGGGACTGAGATAAAACTTAGTCATACGTACATTTTGCCTTTCATATCTTAGCCATTTATAATTGAAGCGCAAACAATATTTTTTTGTGTAACATCGGCACTAACATAATATTTTATGTGCACAGGATCATAGCATCTATATCTCTTCTGTGTCATGGAGCACCTAACAAACACACATTTGATAGCTCTAGGAGAGAGCTTGTCTAAACCTGGAGACAACTGGTGGACAAAAGCAACCGAGCTGAAAACACAAGGAGTGAGTGAAAACAATTCCTTTTCTGAAAATGGCAGAGAGAAAGAAATTTTCCTATTAGGAAAGGGTGGCCGTCCACTCCATGTATATGGAAGGAGGCACTCTCTCTCCAATTATCTCCATATTTGATTAATTTATTTTGGGATTAAATCATATTGATTTATAAATATATATTTAATCTAAATTAAATGAATTATTGTTGGTTTTTTACCAACAAAGATCTCAACCATTAAAAGAAACACACATCAATGAGAGATATTGGATTGGTGTTGACCATGAATTGAGATCCATGGATCCCAAAATATTATAAATAGAAGGGCACCCCTTGCTCTTCATAAGCTAATGAGAACATAAGTCTCTCTCTCTCTACATGCCCACTCTCTCTCTCTCATATGGTCGTCCACCATGGATGCCCTAGAGAGAGCCTCCATCACCGCAACATCATCGTTATGTTGCTCGATCATTTGCTCGTGGATCTCCGTCTACTTCGACGTGCCTTGCTCGTGAAGAGGATGTAGTATCTCGTGTGATGAGATCATGAGTTTTGTGTCTTGGATCATCAACGTGGATTGCGAGGAGCATGTGTTTCATCAACACGCTCACAAGTGTCTCCTCTGTCGGATTGGACTTGAGACAGGAGGTCTCTTCGTTTAGAGACTCGATCACAACCACGCTTCAAGAGGTAATCCTATTACTTGTTTGTGGTTTAGACGAAATGATCCGAGAAGTGTTCTTGGATCATGTGGTTGTGTAACATGAAAAATTTTAATTTCCGCTGCCTCGAGAAACTAGTGCGACTAATCTCTCTCGATCACATACGATGCGGTCCTCATACTTCTGTGGTGCGCTTAAGGATCTTACCATATCCTTCAGGCATGGTCTTTAACTATGTAGGCACGGGTCTCTGGAGATTTGGAGAAGGTGGTTCGGTTGCATAAGATGAAGGTAAGGTTTAGTTAGCTTCCACTTTGTGAAGGGTTTACTTCTGTTTGAGATTCGAGTTGGGTGTAGGATTAGGAATCAAGGGATAAGGTTCGTCCATGCCCTCATTCTCCAAGAAGATGGGGATGCAAGGAGAAGAGGGATTAGGTTGTCATTTCTGCTGTAGGATTGAAGTTTGTTGGAGTTTTATGTTCTTATGATGGAGTTTACAAGTAGATTAGCATGATTTCAGGTATGGGAATGGAAACTAAGAAGAGGATTAAGGAAGAGGTTGTTTAGGTTTAGGAGGAGGATATGTCTGAGTTTTCGAAATTGTATATTTGAAGATCTGATTCCATCAGTTCTGCAAAACACATGATTACACTAGAGTCTATGATCTCCCTTCATTTCCATTATAAATAAATAGATCTCTTATGTCTTTATATTTGATATATCAAGCAATCAATGTACATAGACTATTATTCAAATACCTTCATAAATAGTTGTTGCCATAAGGGCAATGGATAAAATCCTCTCACCCACTTAATTAACTTACCGCATATCCCTTTCTTAATAAAAAAATGAAGCTACAACTTATTCCACTACTAATCTCTCCTCATAATACAAACATCAAAGAAAAGTATAGAAAAGATTATGGAAATTCTATTATTAGCTAAACAACAAGAGAACACCAAAAAAGCAGTAGTTCCAAAAATATTAGCCATCAAAAAAGTGGCCAAAATTTCATGGTCAACTTATTAGTTCTTTTTGGAATCTATATATTTGGGAAATTTTCAAAAAAGAGAGTTAAATGTTCACAATAATTAAATTTCATGAGACGAAGATGGTCATTGGACCTCACGATTAAATTTTGGATATTTGATTCAAGCATTAAATAATCTAAAAGAATCATCACGATTAAATTTTGGATATTTGATTCAAGCATTAAATAATCTAAAAGAATCATCGGTGATGGTGAGATACATCGTAATAAGTCAAGGATTCGATGAAATTTGAGTTTTGTTAGATTGAGTTTTTCTTGTAATCAATCTCTTGGTGGTTATGGTTCTCAATTCAGCTCATCATTTTAGTAATTCAAAATTTGTTGCATGTATACACTGATACACACACATCGAGAGAGAGAGAGACCATTGATAGTCATTCACTCGACCATGTTGAACCTTTCAATCTGCTGCGAAGCGCGTGCTCATACACTAGTTAGAGGAAAGGAGAAGGTGAAGATGGCAAGTATCAGTTCTCCTCTGAGACCATCATCTTCAAGTCTGGAAAATGAACACCGGCTACTAACTGCAAGGATCCAATGATTAACCCTGCCTAGGGGAAAGTGCACCGTCCCCATTTGCCATGTCAATTGCAAGTTGCATCTTTAACAACTATAGCAGGAAGGGTGATGGATAAATCAATTAGGTTTGTAAGGAGCTCAATTTCATTCCTACGCATCCCAAGTCGGAGGAGATGAAAAAGTGGGAGAGACTAGGAGGCAAGGAGCAAGTAAATGTGGCTGGTTTTTCTTTTATCCAAAAAAAGGGGAAACACTCTACAGGTGTTCACCCCGTATATATATATATATATATATATATATATATATATATATATATATAGGGAAAACGGGATTGCTCTTGCCCCTATTTTTCCATATTTTTTTAAAATATCACCATGCATCTATAACTCAGCCATGGCCGGTCCCAAGCTCGGGTAAATGAAGAGTTGCGTTAGGTAGCTGACAGCCACCGTAAAATAGCCAGAGAAACCTTCCAAAATAGTACTTTTTTTTAAAAAAAATACTATCTAAGAAGTTGCCTCATGACAGTCTGATCTTTTCAACATGGATTTAAGCAAACATACAGATTTCGTTGGGGCGTTCCCTACTTGCGACGTGTTGCATCGCCCGAATGCAATGAAAAATTGGCAAGGGCTGCTACATCGCAGCCTGAATGTAGTTCAAATTTTGCAAGGGTTCTCACATGAGGAATGCATGCGTGTAATTAAGCTAGTTCTGCTGCATCACCGTCCAGATGAAGTCCACAATTTACAAGGGTTCTCGCATAATGGACGCATGCGAGTAAAGAAGTTAGTCAAAAAAGAGATTGCAACGGAAGTTACGGATTGGTAGTTGGAATATTGGCACTTTAACTGGAAAGTTGATGGAGATAGTGGATACGATGGAAATAAGGAAGATTCATATACTATGTTTTCAAGAGACTAAATGGGTTAGATAGAAAGCAAGGGAGATTGAGAAAACAAGCTTTAAACTTTGGGATTGAGGTAAAGATAAGGGTAGAAATGATGATGGAGTGGTTGTTCATAAGGATTTGAAGGATTGTATGGTTGAAGTGAAAAGATTCGTGGATCAAATTATTTTTCTAGAATTGATGCTTGAAAAAGAAATTCTGAATATCAACTAAGTTTATGCAATGCAAATTGGTTTAGATGAAAGGACTAAACAATCTTTTTGGGACGATTTGGATAAGAGTCTACAAGGAATCCCACAAAGAGAGATGATGTGCATCGGTGGAGATTTTAATGAACATGTGGAAAAAGATGCTTCAGGGTATGCTAGCATTCATGGAGGACATGGTTTTAGGGATAGAAATTAAGAGGGAAAAGCCATCCTGGATTTTGCAACGGCATAGGATCCTTTCATAGCAAACACTATCTTCAAGAAGAGGGAGGAACATTTAATTATTTATAAGAGTGGACCAACTAGAACACATATAGATTACTTTACGTTGAGGAGAAGAGATCGGTTGTATTGTAAAGACTGCAAAGTAATCCCAGGAGAGAGTTTGACAACTCAACATCGTTTGTTAGTCTTGGATGTACAAATGAAAGGGATGGTAAAGAAAAGGTGGGTTTCTAAGATAACTAGAACTAGATGGTGTAATCTTCCACTGAAGCAAGCGAGCTTCAGGCAGAAGGTTTTAGAAGACTTATCTTGGGATTGTAGCGGTAGTGCGAACGAAATGTGGGAGGCATTAGAATCTTATATCCAAAAGGTAGACAAAGAGATTCTAAGCGAGTCAAAGGGAGGAGCTCTAGGTCAAAAAGAGGCTTGGTGGTGGAGTGAAGGGGTGCAAGAGAAGATAAAAATAAAAAATAGCTTACTTTAAAGCTATGTCTAAGGATAAAACAGAGGAAACTGTCACAAACTACAAAATAGCGAAGAAGGAAGCAAAGAAGGTCGTAAGCGAAGCTAAGTCAAAAGCTTATGAAGTTTTGTATAAAAATCTCGACTCTAAGGAGGGATAGAACGATATTTTCAGGTTGGCCAAAACAAAAGAAAGAAAGACCAAAGAACTTTCTCAAGTGGGATGCACTAAGGACGAGGAAGGTCATGTGCTTGTTACTCAGAAGGATATAAATACTAGATGGGAGCATTACTTCCATAAACTTTTCATTGGGGAAGGAAATAGAGAGATCACTTTGGGTGATCTAGATTGTAGTGAAAGTTACTTGAATCGTGCAAGCTATAGACATATACAAAGAAAGGAAGTAGAGGATGCTTTGAAGGTTATGAGACCCGGGAAAGGTGTAGGATCGGATGACATCCCTGTAAAAGTATGGAAAGTTTTAGGTGAGCGTGGTTTGACTTGGCTTACGAATATATTCACTGTTATGTGGCGAAGCAGGAAAATGCCTGAAGATTGGAGGAGGAGTAGCGTGGTGCCTCTTTATAAGAATAAAGGAGGCATTTAAAATTGTTCAAATTACAGAGGTATCATGCTGATGAGTCACACTATGAAAATCTGGGAACGTGTGATCGAAAGAAGATTGAGGCAAGTTTCCAACGTAAAAGAAAATCAATTCGGATTCATACCAGGTCGCTCAACGATTGAAGCCATCCATTTGCTGGGGAGAACAATGGATATTTATAGAGCTAAAAGGAAGAACCTCCACATGATCTTTATTGATTTGGAGAAGGCTTATGATTCTGTCCCATGAGAGATATTGTGGAGAATGTTGGAGAAGAGACAAGTACTTGTCCTATACATTAACCTTATAAAGGACATGTATGATAAGGCTTTATCTTGTGTTAGGACCCCATTTGGGAAGACAGGATATTTTGACATCAACATTGGTTTACATGAAGGTTCTGCATTGAGTCCATTTCTTTTTACTTTGATTATGAGTTGACAAGTCACATTCAGGATGAGTTACCTTTGTGTATGTTATTTGCTGATGATATTGTGTTAATTGATGAGACTTGAGATGGAGTAAATGAGAAGCTTAAGGTCTGGATACCTGAGTTGGAGACTAAAGGATTTAGTATAAGTAGGGCTAAGACATAATATATGGAGTGCACCTTGGATGGAAGCAATGGTGAAGGAATCGAGGTGAAGATCGGTGATGATAACATTCAGAAGAGAGATTCCTTTAGATATCTGGGATCTATTCTGCAACATGATGGGGAAATTGATGGAGATGTTACTAATAAAATAAATGCATGCTGGCTATGAAAGATATGGTATAATCCTCAAGCGCATCACGGAAGTGTGATCGTTGTATCGAATATGATGCAGAACGACTAGTCATATTAGTTGTTCTATGCAGCGGAATTTAAAAAAAATTTCATGTGATGAAACCACATGATCCAAGAACAATTCTCGGATCGTTTCATCTATAACCACAACAAGTATAAAGGAATACCTCTTGAAGCGTGGTTGATCGAGTCTCTAAGAAAAGAGACCTCATGTGTCAAGTCCGATCGTCGGAGAGGTCGCTTGCAAGCGCGGGGATGAACCGCGTGAGCCTTGCAATCCAACAAGTCGATCCAAGCACGGTTAGCTCCTGATCTCGTTGTACGAGATCGAACATCTTCTTCGTGAGCGTAGCACTCCAAGAAGACGGAGAACCGAAGAACGTCGAAGCGGCGGTGTGGTGGTGAAGGCGACGACGAGTCTCTCCTCTAGGGTTTGGTGGACGACCACCAAGAAGAGGGAGAGAGAGAGTTGGTGTGTGAGAAGAATGAGAGAGAGAGTGAGTTTGCTCCAAAATTGCATAGCCTTAGAGAGCATAACATGCCTCTCTATTTATAGGGTTTTGGGATCCATCGATCTCAATCCATGGGACATATAAAATCAATGGATGAGATTGATTTATATTCAATCCAATGGCCAAGATTGTTGTTGGTAAAAACCAACAATTATGATTTAATTTAGATCAAAATATATTTAACAAAATCATATAAATCAATCCTAAATTACATCAACCAAATAAGGAGAGAATATACATGGAGATTACATCTCCCACGTATAACAAGGTGGACAACCACCCATTCCAAGTAGGACTTGGTGGCTGTCCACTTTATTCCATATGGAGGCAACTCTTGAGATTTCATGAGATTACATATTTTCATGGAATTCTCCATTATTATTTCCAAAAAATTTTGTTGTGATTTATTCTTCAAAAATAAATCATAATTAATTTTGAGAATATTGTAATCTTGCCGTTGAAAAATTGTGAATCACATTTACAATCCAAAACAACATATAATTTACATTTGCAAATAATTATACAATGTGTATCAAATACACATTAATAATTAACCAACAAATATAAATTATAATTAGCTTTCTCTAATACATTATAAATCACATTTATAATATATTATGAATAATTGGATATTTCTATCCACATTATTCTTATCCATAATAATCAAATCACATTTAATTATATTGGATAATTTCTACACACATCGAGATGATTAAATCTCATTTAATCATCAATTCTTCAATGCTTAGATTTATGAAATTATTCTTGAACCCTTTCAAGAATAATGCGATTTCTCCACAGATACTTGAAGATAAGGACATGGCGATTGTATTGTTCCACGTATAGTGACTTGGATATTGAGATAATATCTCAAATCCAGATCCCATGGACCTCCCACAGATGCTTGATCAAATCAAGACCGTAGACCTAATCTTCTCATTGCATCTGAATCTTACTCAGATCAATGTCCAGTACATGGACTAAGATTAGGTTACTTCTCTAATAAGAGGAGTCACTAAAATCCAAACCTGTTTCATCACTCCCTCGGAATGGAAGCGTCATGGTTATACAATCGTTTATGATCATATCGCCCTTAGGTATTCCCAATACCTGTACATCCTGCATACTGGAAGACCTATGATCATTCTGAAGATAAAGATTATTTTTATACTGTCATCTTCAGGATTTGATCATTAAGTTTCTCAATCTTGGTCACTTGGGAATTGGTATAGATCATATGCTTTCCCAAAGCATATAACTTACCTTCAAATTCATGTCATGCTTCCAAAGCATGATGACCATGCATGGAATTTGATAAGTCCCAACACCTCATGAGTGAGCTCATGTCTTCCGGTTCAGAAGTGAACCTGTATGATCCCTTTGAGAGATCGTATTGCTCATCCTTACATGCACACCAGCTCACCGGTATATAGACCTTGGCTAGGTCATAAACCTATTGGTCTGCCAAATGTACACACTCAGACATATAGCAACACATCTGTCTCTGGTCAGAGGATGCATGCCTATGTTATGAGAGCATTCAACGTAGGTCTTTGGTTATCTCGATCTCGTTAAGTCAACCCATTGACTCAACTAATCTACCACCTCCGAATCACTATTCCCATGTAGTGGACCTGCATCAAGAGGTCGGTTAGATATCCACCATATGAGAAAGGATTACCATCTCCTACTCAGACTGGAGATCATCACTTGACAATCATTTGATGATGCTTGATGTGTCCTCTATCTAACTCCTTAGATATTCATCCAAGCATCAGCCTCTATGATTCATTCAATGAATCAATAGCTGTATGATCATCAAGTTGGCCATGGTACATAACCCTTATTGTACAGATGGACCTTATAGTCCATTCATTCATTCAATCTCAGAAAGGGAGTGAAAAATAATCAATTACTTTTATTGATAAATCATTTATTACAATAACATTTATTGTAGGAATGGTTTACCCGGGCTCACATTGCTAACAATCTCCCACTAGCCTTCGGAACCATTCAGGAACAATCCTTAAACCCATACTCATTACATGCTGGTCGAAAACCTTCTGTGTCAGAGGTTTGGTAAGAGGATCAGCAACGTTGTCGGCAGAGGCCACCTTGGTGATGATGATGTCACCACGTTTTTGAATCTCCCGAATGATGTGGTATTTCCTTTCCACGTGCTTGCTCTTCTGATGCCATCTGGGTTCCTTTGCCTGGGCAATATCTCCCATGTTATCGCAGAGTAACGGGATGGGAGTATCAGAGAAAACTACTCCAAGCTCCAGGACGAACTTGCATAACCACACCGCCTCCATTGCAACATCCGATGCGGCAATGTACTCAGCTTCTGTTGTTGAATCTGCAGTAGTTCCTACTTCTTGCTTCTCCAGCTCACAGCATCACCATTCAACAAGAATACAAACCCTGATGTCGACTTTCGGTCATCAATATCCGATTGGAAAACAGAATCTGTATATCCCAAGAATTGGAGATCACCATCTCCGTAGACCAAGATGTAGTCTTACGTCCGTCTTAGATATTTGAATATGTTCTTTACTGCATTCCAGTGTTGTTCTCCATAGCAGGATTAGTAATGACTTACCACTCCCACTACATGGCAGATATCTAGCCTAGTACACATCATGGCATACACTAAGCTTCCTACAACGAATGCATAAGGACATCCAGCCATGGCTTTCTTTTCCTCCACAGTTTGAGGAGCCATTCCTTTAGAATGGTGGAGACCATGTATTAAGGGTAGGAATCCTTCCTTATAACTATCCATACAGAATCGTTCAAGAATCTTCTTAATGTATCCATGTTGTGACAATCCCAAAATCCTCTTTTCTCGATTTCTGAACAACTTCAGGCCTAAGATGTAAGAGGCTTCTCCAAGATCTTTCATCTCAAAGGTATAGGATAACCAAATCTTCACACTGGTCATCATCCTTGTATCATTCCCAATGATAAGGATGTCATCTACATAAAGTACGATGAACAGAATAATGCTCCCACTAAGCTTCTTGTACACACAAGGTTCATCAGGATTCTGCACAAAATCATAACTCTTTATGGTTTCGTCAAACTTGATGTTCCAGCTACGAGAAGCTTGCTTGAGCCCATAAATGGATTTCTTCAGCTTGCACAATTTGCCATCCTCAGTTATGAAGCCCTGGGGCTGCTCCATGTAGATATCCTCCTCGAGGTATCCATTGAGAAAGCCGTCTTGACGTCCATATGCCAGATGTCGTAGTCAAGATATGCATCTATAGTTAGCAGTGTCCTGATGGGTTTAAGCATAGCCACAGGAGAGAATGTCTCATCGTAATCGATGCCTTCTCTCTGTGTGTAGCCCTTGGCTACGAGCCGTGCCTTGAAAGTCTCTACTTTCCCATCAGGTCCCCTCTTTCGCTTGAAGATCCATTTACACCCAATGGGGTTTACCCCTTTAGGTGGATCCTCTAGGGTCCATACACCATTCTTATGCATGGAGTCAATTTCTGACTTCATTGCTAGCATCCATCTATTCATGTCTTGATCCGCGAGTGCTTCATCAAATGAAGTATGATCAATGTCAGTCTCACTTAACACATGGAATCCATACCTTTTAGGGGGTGCAACCACCCTCGAACTCCTTCGAAGAGGTATGGATGTTTCATCTTTATTTATCTCTTCAGAATCTGGTCTAGGAAGCTCAGAATCCTCAGGGGATTTAGTGAGTTCCTCTACTTCATTTTTGTCTCGACCCTTAAGAAAATCATCCTCCAGAAATTTCACATCTCTAGAGACAAAAACCTTTTGGGTCTTAGGGTCATAGAGCTGGTATCCAATACCATCTTTAACATACCAAATGAAGTAACACTCACGAGTACGAGATTCTAGCTTACTTGCATCCATGTTCTTCGCATGGACCAAGCAACCCTAAACCCCTCAAGTGATTAACACTAGGTCTGGTTCCATACCAGAGCTCATGAGGAGTCTTAGGCACAGATTTTGCTAGAAATCTTATTCAGGATATAAATTGCAGTCTCTACTGCATATCCCCAGAAACTAAGAGGAAAATGTGCTTTGCTCATCATTGAACGAACCATGTCCATGTTGGTCCTGTTGCGTCTTTCAGCAACACCATTAAGTTAGGGAGTTACAGGAGGAGTGAGATTGGAAACAATTCCATTCTCCTTAAGGTATTCCTTGAATTCATCTGAGAGGTACTCGCTGCCTTGATTAGATCGAATCCGCTTAATCTTCCTATCGATTTGGTTCTCAACCAAAGCCTTAAACTCTTTGAACTTTTTAAAGGTTTCAGATTTATGACGTAATAGGAAGACAAACCCGTATCGCGAATGGTCATCAATAAACGTCAAATAATATCGATATCCATTTCGAGTCGCGGTACTGAAGGGACTACATACATCGGTATGTATTAGGTCAATAATACCTTCGCATCTTGTAACCTTGTTACGGAAAGGCATCCTAGTCATTTTACCTCGAATACAATGTTCACAAGTAGGCAAAGATTGGACCTGTAGAAAAATCTAAAGGTCCATCCTTTATCAATCTGTTGATCCTATCAACAGATAAATGACCAGGCCTTTGATGCCAAATCATATTCGAATGATTTTTATTCTCCCTGGATCTTTTAGGGTTTTTATTAGTGGTTGCAATATTCATGACATGCTCATTAATGCACAAGTCATAGAGTCCACCAGAAGTTAAAATACCCTCTGCAATATATTTATCATAATGATTTATGACTAATTTATTACAGAAAAGGAATGAATATCCACTTCTAACTAGCTTAGATACATATATTAAATTCCTTCTGACTTCAGGTACATAAAGACACTCTTTAAGTACTAGGACTCTACCACTAGATAATGACTGTCGACAAGTCCCGACGACGACTACTGCAACACTTGCATCAGATCCCATCTGGATGACTATCTCCCCTTCTTCAAGATTTCTTATTTCCAGAAACAAATGCAACAATTACATACATGAACAGAAGCACCAGAATCTACAACCCAACTTCCTTCTCGTTCAATAAGAAAACTAGTTGCAATGATGAAAGTAGATTTCATACCTGCTGGGGCTTTACCTTTGTCTGATGACTTCAGCTATTCCGGGCAATTACGCCTCCAGTGCCCCAGCTTTTTACAATGGTGACAAACATCGGATTTCTTCGACGCTATAAGTGTGGATGCACTAGAAGATGAGCCAACGCCTTGACTCTTCTTTCTCTTCTGGGCCGAGCCGAGAACCTTGCTTCCGACTGTGCTTCCCTCTGACCTATGCAACCATTGCACTGCCAGCGGGACCATCTTTCTTCATTACATCTTCTGTAGACTTTAATGCAGCAAGAAGACCAGCGTTCGACGAATCCAACTTGTTCATGTGGAAAGAAACCACAAAATTATTGAAAGACTTGGACAAGGATAGCAGAATGAAATCGGCTTGCATGTCTACATCCATGTTGGCCCCAAGTGTCTCCAGTTCAGGCAAGTACCCAAACATTGAGTACATGTTCTCGAACCGAGGTTCCTTCCTGCATCTTGCAGCGAACGATCTCTTTCATAATGTTGTAACGCTGGGTGCAGTTAATGTCACCAAACATATCTTTCAGATTCAGCATTATCTCCTGGCATGTGCTCATCACCACATGTTGCTTCTGAAGAACATTGGAGAGAGAACTCAGGATATAGCATCTAGCCAAGACATGATCTTCATCATACTTGTCATTGTACGCTTTTTCTTCCTTGGATTTAGGGCTTTCATGCTTGTCCTCGGAGAGTACAAAACTTATGCGCTCAGCAGAGAGAACAAGCTCCAAATTACGGATCCAATCAGAGTAATTTGGACCGGTCAACAGGTTGACCTCAAGAAGCCTGCTTAGTGGGTTTAAGGACTTCATTTTCTGAAAGTAAGAATGCACTATATTAGGACATATAATCATATATTCACATTTATAATGTTTGATTAAGGCATTTTAAATTAAATTATTCTTGCTCTGTCAACCTTGAAGTTTATTCACTTAATCACTTTCAAAGTAAGAGATATACTTACCGTTATATCTCAAGCAAGAACTGGGATCTCCTCCTTATCTTTGTCATATCCCAATAATATGAGAACCTATGACTCCAAGCGGGAACACATTCCGCCTTGCAAGTCCAACTTGCATTTCCCAATTCGGTCTTTAAAATACCCGGGCTCACCAACCCTAAGGTGACGTTGACTCGTCATTAATTGAACCAACGTCAACAGGAATACAACTCGCTATGTGCATCCAATATCACCCTAATAATATGAGGACCCGATATTAGGGTCACTACGCATACGTCCTTACTCTTTCGAGAAGCTACGAGCCCGATCCAAATGGATCGTATGCAGGAGCTGTCACTTCAGACATGCGTCTCCTACATACAATATCTGGCGACGGAACTCTTCGCCTTGACGGGAGACCATTGATGTCACTTATGTGATCCTCCACCTCATATTCAAATTTTAATCAATTATCATGATCATATTCATATAATTAATTCTTCCAAAGGAAATAACAACTCTATTCATAATAGAGTGTCTCAACTGGACATAATCAATTTAATCATATTAAATTAATTATCAATCCAATTTAATCAACAAACTTGATTATTTTACTTGAATATATATGGTAATATCTCAAAGTACGTATTAATTCGAATTTTAATAATTAGAAAATATACCTTGATTTTCTCCGGCATTATCGAGTCCCTACCCGCTGTCATGGCCAGTACCGACGAGAGTGGGACGGACCACATACGTTGCAACCCGCAACCCCAATGCTCTCCGACTAGGCACCATATCCACCTCAGGAAAGGATAATGCCAGATAGATCATTATGTACTTTGAGATGCTCATCGGTTTTGTCGACCAAAATTATACCATATAATATACATCAGGAAAGGATAATGCCAATATTATCAATTTGTACTTGAGATGATCATCAGTTCTTCAATCGAAATTATACCATATAGTAAAAATCAAACATTTTTTATTATAAGGAAATTTGCTACACAAATTGCCAATCCTATTCAAGCATCAAGTTTGATGATTGTGTTTCCAATTATGATCTAGATCAAATCTAATCAATTAATTGGTTGAGGCCAAGTCAATTAAGGAAATAATCATATTACAATATTTCACAAATATTTTCCATAATTATTTCATGAAATTAACAATTAATTTCACTAATTGACAATCACATGGTTCTTGATTAGGACTGTAATTTCAGCAGTGACCCTACTCACTAAAATTAATATATCTCAATCAATTTAATCCAAATTAGACAAATTCAATTTTCAAAGATTGCTAACATTATTTAGGACAGAACCTAATGAAGTTTCATGCATTTCGAGGCGTATCAAAACAGTAGTTAACTCATTAATCATGTTAATGATTCGCAGTTCCCGCAACAGTGCATACATGTTCATTAAAACAACCATATCTCGAGCAAATGGAATCCGAATTACGTAAACTCAGATCCTAGATTTTTTATTAAAGGAAAAAACAAAATCCAAGTGATTAATTCGTGTTTTAATTATTTTAAACATGGGCCTAATTTATTCACTAAACAGATCTGCGAAAATCAAATGCGACAAAAACTTTCGCGACCTTAACAAACCCAAGTCATCCTAGGTATGAGAATCATATTCGAAACCTTCGACCTAAGTCTCTGATACCACTTGAAGGATATGGTATAATCCTCAAACGCATCATGGAAGCGTGATCGTTGTATCGAATACGACGCAGAACGACTAGTCGTAGTAGTTGTTTCTATGCAGCGAAATTAAAAATTTCATGCGATGAAACCACATGATCCAAGAATGATTCTCGGATCGTTTTATCTATAACCACAACAAGTATAAAGGATTACCTCTTGAAGCGTGGTTTATTGAGTCCATAAGAAAAAAGACCTCCTGTCTCAAGTCCGATTGTCGGAGAGGTCGCTTGCAAGCGCGGGGATGAACCGCGTGAGCCTTGCAATCCAACAAGTCAATCCAAGCACGGTTAGCTCCTGGATATCGTCCTACGAGATCAAACATCTTCTTCGTGAGCATAGCACTCCAAGAAGACGGAGAACCGATGAACGTCGAAGCGGCGTCACGGTGGCGAAGGCGAAGACGAGTCCTCCTCTAGGGTTTGTGGACGACCACCAAGATGAGGGAGAGAGAGAGTTGGCGTGTGAGAAGAATGAGAGAGAGAGAGAGAGTTTGCTCCAAATTGCATAGCCTTAGAGAGCATAGCATGCCTCTCTATTTATAGAGTTTTGGGATCCATGGATCCAATCCATGGGACATATAAAATCAATGGATGAGATTGATTTATATTCAATCCAATGGCCAAGATTGTTGTTGGTAAAAACCAACAAATTATTATTTAATTTAGATCAAAAATATATTTGACAAAATCAAATATAAATCAATCCTAAATTACATCAACCAAATAAGGAGAGAATATACATGGAGATTACATCTCCCACGTATAACAAGGTGGACAGCCACCCATTCCAAGTAGGACTTGGTGGCCGTCCACTTTATTCCATATGGAGGCAATCTCACGAGATTTCATGAGACTGCACATTTCCATGGAATTCTCCATTATTATTTCCACAACTTTTGTTGTGATTTATTCTTCAAAAATAATTTATAATTAATTTTGAGAATATTGCAATCTTGCCATTGAAAAATTGTGAATCACATTCACAACCTTAAACAACATATAATTTACATTGTCAATTAATTACACAATGTGTACGAATACACATTAATAATTAACCAATAGTTATAAATTATAATTAGCTCTCCCTAATACATGATAAATCACATTTATAATATATTTATGAATAATTGGATATTTCTATCCACATTATTCTTATCCACAATAATCAAATCACATTTAATTATTAGATAATTTCTACACACATCGAGATGATTAAATCACATTTAATCTTCAATTCTTCAATGCTTAGATTTATGGAATTATTCTTGAACCCTTTCAAGAATAATGCAATTTCTCCCGTAGATACTTGGAGATAAGGACAGGGCGATTGTATTGTTCCACGTATAGTGACTTGGATATTGAGATCATATCTCAAATCCAGATCCCATGGACCTCCCACATATGCTTGATCAAAGCAAGACCCTAGACCTAATCTTCTCATTGCATTTGAATCTTATTCAGATCAATGTTCAGTACATGGACAAAGATTAGGTTGCTTCTCTAATGAGAGGAGTCACTAAAATCCAAACCTATTTCATCACTCCCTCGGAATGGAAGCGTCATGGTTATACAACCGTTTATGATCACATCACCCTCAGGTATTCCCTATATCTATACATCCTATATACTGGAAGACCTATGATCATTCTGAATTAAAGATCACTTTTATACTGTCATCTTCAGGGTTTGATCATTACGTTTCTCAATCTTGATCATTTGGGAATTGGTATAGATCATATGCTTTCCAAAGCATATATCTTACCTTCAAATTCATGTCATGCTTCCAAAGCATGATGACCATGCATGGAATTTGATAAGTCCCAACACCTCATGAGTGTGCTCATCTTCCAGTTCACAAGTGAACCTGTATTGATCCCTTTGAGAGATTGTATTACTCATATGTCCTTACATGCCCATATGCTCGTCGGTGTATAGACCTTGGCTAGGTCATCAACCTATTGGTCTGCCAAATGTACACACTCAGACATATATCAACACATCTGTCTCTGGTTAGAGGATGCGTGCCTATGTTTGTGACAACATTCAACATAGGTCTTTGGTTATCTCGATCTTGTTAAGTCAACCCATTGACTCAACTAATCTGACACCTCCGAATCACTATTCCCATGCAGAGGACCTGCATCAAGAGATCGGTCAGATATCAACCATATGAGAAAGGATTGCCATCTCCTACTCAGACTGGAGATCATCACTTGACAATCATTTGAGATGCTTGATGAGTCCTCTATCTAACTCCTTAGATATTCATCCAAGCATCAACCTCTATGATTCATCCAATGAATCAACAGCTGTATGATCATCAAGTTGGCCATGGTACATAACCCTTATTGTAAGAGGGACTTATAGTGCATTCTTTCATTCAATCTCAGAAAGGGAGTGAAAAAAATAATCAATTACTTTTATTGATAAATCATTTATTACAATAACATTTATTATAGAATGGTTCGCCCGGAGCTCACATTGCTAACATGCTAAAGTGGAGAGGAGCCTTTGCTGTTCTATGTGATAAGAAATTCTTTTAAAATTAAAGGAAAGTTTTACAAAGCAACAATGAACCTACAATGCTTTATGGATCTGAATGTTGGCCTGTGAACCATAGACATGTGCAGAGAATGAATGTAGAAGAAATGAAAATGCCAAGGTGGATGTGTGGACACACACAATCAAAAATCAAGATTTAGAATGATGCAATCAGAAAGAAAGTTGGTGTAGCCCGATCGACGGATAAGATGCGAGAAAACCACTTAAGATGGTTTGGGCATTTGCAAAGAAGAACAATTGATGCACCAGTTAGGAGATGCGAGTGTTGGGATGTTGAGCCGGCTAAGAGAGGGCGATGAGGACCCAAGAAGTGTTGGAAAGAGACCATACGAAGGGATCTTAGTTTCGTGGATATAAGCCCGGGATTGACCCAAGATAGATCTAAATGGAGGCGAAGAATCCATGTAGCCGACCCTACTTAATTGTGGGAAAAGGCTTTGTTGTTGTTGTTGTTGTTAATCACCATGCATCTATATATCTCTCCAATATGTCATTCGAATTTTGTCAGAAACAGAGACTCTTATGCCCTCCATCTAGAATAAGTAATTTTAACAGTCTAAACATTGTTGTAATCGACATGTTATAGATGGACAACATAGGAGTCTCTGTTTTTTATGAAAAATTGAATGACATATAGGAGGGATATTTAGATGGATATACCTTGTGATATTTCTGAAGAAAAAGACGTCGAAAATGGGGTGGGGCAGCCATGTTGGGGCATCCCCATAACCTTATATAGAGAGAGAAAGAATGGGAGCCTACTTCATGAAGTAGGAAATCTTACCTACTTCATGTCCATTTTTGAAATTTTATTTTTTTTGAAAAATAACACCATGGATTTTCATAACTATATCCCTCTAATATGTCATTCAAATTTCGTCAGAAACATAGACTTATATGCCCTCCATCCAGATTAGGTCCATTACAACAAATCTAAGACCGTTGAAATTACATGATTTGGATGGAGGGTATAGGAGTCTTTATTTCTAACGAAATTTGAATGACATATTAGAGGGATATAGTTATGAAAATCCATGGTGATATTTTTTAAAAAATAAAAACTTGCTAAAAATGGACATGAAGTAGGTAAGGTTACCTACTTCATGAAGTAGGCTTCCTTTACTCATGTATATATATGGGAACTGGGACCCTACACTCGAGGGTGTAGGTAATTACCTACACCCGACCTTTTTTCATTATTTTTTGGCTTTTATGAAAGAAACCATTTGGGGGATTCAGTTAATATATTGAGGGGACTACGTGTTTCAAGTTACATGCAAAACAAACATTCCTAACATGTTCATCTAGATGGGGTCAATTTTAGTAATTTTAAGACCTTTAAAATTTGATACTCTTGAAGGAGATGATAGGAGTCCTAAATTAAGTCAAATTCGGAATGACACCATGGTGAGATATGGTGATTTAATTTTCCAAAAAATTCATTTCAAAAAACAATGAAAAAAGAGTTAGTAGTTTACCTACACCCCGGGTAGGGATGCAAACAATTACAAATATATATATATATATATATCCGATCTGTCACCATATTCGTTTTATACATATTTTGACATCTGTATCTGTATCCATTTTAAAATGGATACGAATATGAATATCGTTTTTATATCCGTAAACATTCATATCCGTATATCCGTTTTTCCTATATAAATATAGTCATGGATTAATTTTTAACCCCACATAAAACTCTATACCTTCTTTTATCATATTTGTATATCATGTTTTTTTAGTCTCAAAGAAGGGGAGTATCATGTATAGGTGCCCAGCCCAAATATATTAATTAACAAGAAAAAATTACAAAAGCAGCTACTTCCTACAACATGTCCACCAGGTTCTTATAGTGGAAAGAGACATTTTCATTGTAAAAGCGCTCGCCCGAGAAGAGGACATTGTTCCGGGCCAACCAAACCGCGCAAACAACAACCACAAGAGTCACGAGCTCCTTCCTCAGCCTAGACCCCGTACCACACATAGACTCCAGAAGATTGCAAATGAAAGGGCACACATCCAACTCAAGCTCACGACAGTGCATAGGAAGAAAAGATGGTCCAAAGACTCGACTGCAACACCGCAAAGGGGGCAGCAGTCCAACACCGATGAGAAGATCCTAGCATAGCGGTACCTCGTCATTAACCACTTCCTCCGAAAGAGCCATAGGAAGAAGCAAATTCTTTCTGAAAGCTGAAGCGACCAAACAAAGTTGTAATCCCAAATAACCTCATCAGAAAGCGCAGGCGACCGTCGAGAGATCACCCCATAAGCCTTTCGAACGGAAAAAGGACCTTCCTTCCAAATCCAATGGTTAGGGCTCGAAGAGGGCTGGTTGATCTGACCCAACGAATCTAACATGCGAAGAAACTCCTCCAGGTATTGATCCAAGAAAGGTGCCCGAAACGACAACATCCAATTACCATTCGCCCAAACCTCAGCCAGGGAGGGAAACGTGCAGCAAGCAAACCACCACATGTCCAGTCATCCTGCCAAAAGCAAAAAGAAATCCATCTCCAATCACCGACTTGAACATCTCGCTAAAACGTGGATGAATCTTCACAATCCCCTACCAAAAGGGGTACATGTGCGTCCTCCTACTCCAGAGCGTAGGCTCCACCATAGACACACCATATATGTTCCAAACCACCTTGCAGAACATACTCTCATCCTTACCCCATACT
This sequence comes from Ottelia alismoides, assembly GCA_037367405.1. Classification (NCBI taxonomy): domain Eukaryota; kingdom Viridiplantae; phylum Streptophyta; class Magnoliopsida; order Alismatales; family Hydrocharitaceae; genus Ottelia; species Ottelia alismoides. Next base: position 508,288 of record JAZKJV010010037.1, on the reverse strand, counting down.
CGGCCCGCCCATTTCAGCAAAAGAGCTTCATTGCATGCCTCCAACCACCTAACCCCAAGCCCACCACAAGACTTTGGCAACGTGACATTCTCTTAATTCACCAATTGCATACCTTTCTTTTCCTTACCACTGTCGCTCCACAGAAACCTTTTGATAAGCCGCTCCAAACGATCTTTGATGCCTACCGGCAAGATGCGGGAGGAGAAGAAGAACATCAAAATGTTGCACAAAACTGCCTTCACAAGAACCATCCGACCGCCCCGCGACAGAAGGGATTCCTTCCATCCGGACAACTTTCTTTCCATCTTTTCCACGATCGGAAGCCAATCCGACAGTTGAGCCCTACCCAAAGATAGTGGCAAGCCAATGTACATAAAGGGCAACTTGCCACATTCTGTGGCCAAAGCAAGGTTGCAGGCACTGACCTCATCATCTGGCATGCCAAAGTGATGACAATAGACTTCCCAAGATTCAATCACAAGCCCGAGAGCTCACTAAAGATCTCAAGCATAAGGGTCATCTCCCCAGCTTCCAGGGCACCCCCTCAGTAAAAAGGATTGTGCCATCAGCATACTGCGGCAAGGGGATAACCAAATACTCACATTTGTATCCCATAAACAGGTCAGATAGTTGGGCGCAGTCAATCATACAAGCAAGAACGCCAACAGTCAAAATGAAAAGTAGAGGCGCAAGAGGGCAACCCTGTATTAACCCCCTCTGAGGCTGAAAAAAGCCTCCTTCAGGGCTACCATTGATCAAAACAGAAAGGGACGTCGTGGTGACACACCGTTTCATCCAAGAAATCCAAATATCCAGGAATCCTTTTTTGAGAGGGCGCACCAAAGGAATTTCCAATTTAGAGTACCGTACACCTGGGCAAAGTCAACCTTCCATAGAAATGCACGCTTGCTATTACGTTTCCAATCATAAATAATCTCCGAAGCTAAAACTAGAGCGTCAACAATTTGACAGCTAGGGATGAGCGCAAACTGTAGAGGACAAATCACATGTTGTAAAACCTTTCTAAGGCTAGCAGCGAAGACCTTAGCAACAACGAGGTAAACACCATTAGACAGAGCAATGGGTCTGAAATCCCCGATCGTGATCACCCCTTCCCTCTTTGGGAGAAGAAAAATAAGTGCCTTGTTAATCCGCTCGAAACCCGTATTACCCCTGCAAAATTCCTCAACAACTTCCAACAGCTCACCACAAAGTAGATCCCAAAACTCCCTATAGAAAAAAATGGGGAAGCCATCTGGGCCAGGCGCACCATTCGCATTTAAGCTCCACACTGCCACCTTAAGCTCCTCTATAGTGAAAGAAGCAATCAATGCCGCATGTACCTCCGAGAGACAAGAAGAACCAAGGCCAGACGATCTCCATGGTCGAGACAACACCCTCATAGTGAAGTCAGAGAAGTGTGTCTTGACAGCGCTACCTAGCTCCTGCTCACCGACCACACGGTCGCCATCAACCATCAAAGCACTGATTGAGTTCACCTGACACCTGCCAATAGCAATCCTATGGAAGAAAGTCGTATTGGCATCTCCCTCCTTGATCCAGCAAATTCTCGATCTTTGCTTCCACTCCAAAACCCTCTTCTGATCGTCCTCCATGATAGCTCTCTGGGCAGCCGATCCTCAACAACTTTCAGCTGCTCACCACAAAGTAGATCCCAAAACTCCCTGTAGAAAAAAATAGGGAAGCCATCTGGGCCAGGCGCACCATTCGCATTTAAGCTCCACACTGCCACCTTAAGCTTCTCTATAGTGATAGAAGCGATCAAGGCAACATGTGCCTTCGAGAGACAAGAAGAACCAAGGCCAGACCATCTCCACGGTTGAGACACCGCCCTCGCAGAGAAGTCAGAGAAGCGTGTCTTGACAGCCCTACCCAGCTCCCACTCACCGACCACACGATTGCCATCAACCATCAAAGCGCTGATCGAGTTCACCTAACTCTTGCCACTAGCAATCATGTGGAAGAAAGCCGTATTGGCATCTCCCCCCTTGAGCCAGCAAAATCTCGATCTTTGATTCCACTCCAAAACCCTCTTCTGATCGTCCTCCATGATAGCTCTCTGGGCAGTCGATCTCTTCTCAATCTTGTCAGCTTCCAGCGTATGAGTATCCTCTATCATGTCCAAATGTTTAATCTCTAGTTCTACCGAGAGACGATTAGCCCTTCTCGACTCCCTGGTCTCTTTTTTTAATAAGCATATCCTCTGGCGCAGCAACCAAGGCTTCTCAGTAAAGTGCACCGTCGCAGAACCGACAACCACATTAGACGACCAATGGGCATAGACCAAGTCTCTAAAGGAGTCTTCAAGCATCCAGGATCGCTCGAGACTAAAAAAACCTTTGGCAGAATAACACAACCAGAGTCCCAAATCACAGGGATGTGATGGGAACATGAACGGAGCCCCGACGTGGAGGCGCACAAAGTAAAAATATCAAGGACCTCCGTAGAGGCTAGGAATCGATCAATATGAGAGCGGGAGCATGATCTTCTCCACGTATATTTTACGTCTAAAGCATCAATAACCTCAAGCTCTAGGTCCCCAACGAGGTCAGCCAAGCCAACCAATTCCGGGTTATGACCACCACGTAGCCGGTCCGTGGAATACAACATGGCATTGAAGTCTCCGCCAACCACTCACGCAAACCCAAGGAAACCTAGCCTCGCCGCATACAATTCCAACCACAACTCCTCCCGAAGAGCGCTCATATGGAGACAATAAACAAAGGAGAATGCAAATCGAGTCATTGATCCGAAGCACTCCAAAAGAACCATAATCACATGAGTCCCTTTTAGATCCTCAATAGAACGGAGGGAAAATTCTTTCCATGCCACACAAAGACCACCATCAGAGCAATATCATCAATCGTCTTAAAATTAACCATCGACAGCACATGAAAAGAGCATCAGATCTCCACACCGCATGAAGTATATGGGGAAAATCCTCAAGCGTATCACAGAAGCGTGATAATCACATCGAATGCGATCGGGAGCGACTAGTTGCACTAGTTGCTCCGGGCAGTGGAAATTAAAAAATTTCTATGTGACGAAACCACATGATCCAAGAACACTTCTCAGATCATTTCGTCTAAACCACAAACGAGTAATAGGATTACCTCTTGAAGCGTGGTTGCGATCAAGTCTCTAAACTAAGAGACCTCCTGTCTCAAGTCCGATCCAACGGAGGAGATGCTTGCGACCACGAGGATGAATCACGTGCTCCTTGCAATCCATGTTGATGATCTAAGCAGCAGATCTCCTGATCTCGTCACACGAGATCCAACATCTTATTCACGAGCGAGACACACCGAAGGAGATAGAGATCCACGAGTAGATAATCCGACAGCATAACGACGATACTGTGTCGATGACGACTCTCACTATGGCTCCATGGTGGACGACCATTATAAGAGAGCGAGAGAGAGAGAGAGACTTTGCGTGTAGAGAAAAGAGAGAGAGCATTCATTTTAATCATGTCATTTGAAGAGAATGGATGCCTCTTCTTATATAGGATTTTGGGAGTCCATGGATCCCAATCCATGGACAACACACAATCAATGGTTGAGATTGATTTGTGTTTCTTTCAATGGCTAAGATGTTGTTGTAAAAACACAACAACTAATGATTTGATTTAAATTAATTTCATTAGATAAATCAACAAAATTAATTTCAAATTAAATCATCTTTTTATAAGAGAAAAGATAATGAAGAGAATAAACCAATGTCCCCATAAGAGGGGACGGCTACTCTTCTCCTAATGGAGAGTTGTAGCCATCCACTCCTCTTTGGTGGACTTAGTCTATCTCTTCTAATTATCATGAGATCTCATTATCTCATGATATATATCATCATCTCTTGTCAACAATATTTTCACCAAAAAATAATTCCAAATTATCTTATGGAAAATATCAATCATGCCATTGAAATTATGTAAATCTTATTCACAACCCAAAACTAATTGTAATTATATTTTCAATTAATCGTTCAATGTGAATCCAATTCACATTAACAATTAATCAACAAATATAAATCACAATATGCTCTCTCTAATATATTATAAATCACATTTATAATATATATGATTAATATGGATAGTGCTATCCACATTATTCATATCCATGATAATTAAATCACATTTAATTATTTTGGATCTCTTTCTCATGTGCCCAAATAACAAGAATCATATTTACATTATTCACTCTTTTGATAACTAAATCACATTTAATTATCTTAGATATCTCTCCTTATAATATGAATCAAATTCATATTATCCATGATAATTAAATCACATTTAATTATCAGTTTTCTCGATGCTAGGATACATATATCAACAATGAAATTGTCCATGAACTCTTTCAAGGATAATGCACTTTCTTTGCAGATACTTGAAGATAAGGACATGGCGATTGTATTTCCATGTATAGTGACTTGGATATTGAGATCACATCTCAAATCCAGATCTCGGGCCTCCCATAGATGCTTAATTAAATCAAGACCGTAAATCTAATTTTCTCATTGCATCTGAATCACATTCAGATCAATGTCCAACATTTGAACTAAGATTAGATTACTTCTGTACTGAGAGGAGTCACTAAAATCCAGACTCGTTTCATCACTCCCTAGGAATGGAAGCGTCATGGTTATACACTCGTTTATGATCACATCACCCTCACCTGTATACTGGAATACTCAGAACAAACCCAAAGTATGAGATCAACTTTATACTGTCTACTTCAGGGTTTTATCTGTAAGTTTCTCATTTGATCATCGGGAGTTGGTATCGATCATATACTTTCCAAAATCATATATCATACCTAGGTATTGATCATATACTTTCCAAAAGTATATATCAAACCTACAAATTCAGTCAAGCTTCCAAAGCGTGACGACCGTGCATGGAATTTGATTCTTCCCAATATCTCATGAGTGAGCTCATGTCTTCTGGTTCAATAGTGAACCTGTAAGATACATTTGAGAGATCGTATTACTTATATGCCCTTATATGCACACCAATGCATCGGTGTATGGACCTTGGTTAGGTCATCAACCTATTGGTCTGCCAAATATACATACTCAGACATATAGTAGCACATCTGTCTCCGGTCGTGCCTATATCGTGACAACATACGACATAGGACTTTGGTTATCTCGATCTCGTTAAGTCAACTCATTGACCTAACTAATTTGACACCTCCGAATCTCTATTCCAATGCAGAGGACCTGCATCGAGAGGTCGGTCAGATATCAACCTATGTGAGAAAGGATTGCCATCTCCTACTCAGGCTGGAGATCATCTCTTAATAATCATTTGACGGTGCTTGATAAGTCTTCAATCTAATCCTTTAGATATTCATCCAAGCACCAGCCTCTATGATTCAATTATTGAATCAACAGCTGCATGATTATTAAGATGGCCATGTTATATAACCCTAATTGTACTAAGGGACCTATTATGCAAATTATTTATTCTTCATTTCAGATCAGGGAATGATATGTGCAATAACATTTATTGCATAATGGCTCACCGTGGGCTCGCATGTCCAACAATCTTCCACTAGCCTAAAGAGCCATTAATGGGTTAATCATTTAAACCCACACTCATGTGACAATCATAGGCTATTTAGAAAAATAGCTAGGTAAGCTGATCCGTCACTTTGTTCCCGCAAGACTGTGCCAAGTTCTTTTACGACACTTGCATATCCCCAGTAACAGTGCTCGCATCCAATGCGAATGTTGCATCTTATGCAACCAATACTCAATCTTGATAAAGAAGTTATAGTGTCCTTGACACTATTACTCAGTAATTATTATAACCAGTATTTCCTTAATCCTTATAAGAATACTTTTATTCCTGGAGATCTCTATCACCTAAGGCATCTACAGTTAAGAACCTTATAGATCACTATCTTACAATGTCTTAAACTTCTTGAAAATAAGACTTACAGATCATTATCTCGAAAGTCTTGTCATCTATGAAGATTTTGTTATTACTGCAATCAAGTGTTTTATCTCCATAGTAGGATTAGCAACACTTTACTACTCCCACTACATGGCAGATATCTGGCTTTTGTACATATCTAACATACACTCATCTTCTTGTAACTGATGCACAAGTGCAAGCAGTTCTAGCATTCACTTCCTCAACTGTTTGAGGTGCTATCCCTTTATATAGGTCATTACAAAATCTTAAGGGAAAGAAGCCTTTCTTGAAATTTTCAAGAATGGAACTTGTCCAAGGTGTACTACAAATGTGACGGTCCCAATAGCTTCTTCTCTTTGCTTATGAACACCTTTAGAACTAAGATCCAAGAGGCATATTTTTGAGATCATATCTCAAGGTATGGAATAGCCAGGTCATAAAACAATTATTATCATACTTATATCATTCTAAATGATTAAGATATCATCTACATTTAGCACGATGAACACAAAGGCACTCCCACTAAGCTTCATATGGTTCATCCAGATTCTATCTGAAATCATAACATTTATGATTTCATCAAATCTTATGTTCCAGCTTGAAGAAGCTTATTTGAGTCCATAGATGGATTTCTTTATCTTTCACACCTTACTTTCCCAATCATGAAGCCCTGGGGCTACTTCGTGTGTATATCCTCAGAGAGGCATTCATAGAGGAATTCAATCTTGATTTTCATCTTGAAGATGTCAAAGCCAAGTTGTGTAGCATGGTTACTGAAGAGAAAGTCTCATCACAAGCAATATCTTCTCTTCCGGTGTGTAGCTCATAACTACGAACCGAGCTTTAAAGGTCTCCTCCTAAAGTAGAGCGGAATCTATTCCGCATCCGACAAGTGCTCCTCCTAAAGTGGTTGATGGAGATGAGCGATCACTGCCAGAGAATGACGAACCTATAGGTAGGAATCCCCTGGATGACCTCTGCTGCTGAAACAATCGACGGATCGGCCCTCAAAGATCGCCGCGATCTAGGCGTTGCTCCAGACGAGCTCCCGAAACGTCTCTCTCTGATGTCCTCGAACTTCTTCGCTGCATCAGTAGCCTCAGAGATGGATGTTATGTGTAATCCAATCAGCTTCTCCTGCACCTCCTCTCGCATGACTTTAATGAACTTTTCCAGATTCTCCTCTGGAAATGTGCCAACTGCTGGTGTATGTCGAGATAGCTCGGTGTATCTCACAAAATAGTCTCTAACTGTCATCCGTCCCTGACAAAGCTCTGCAAAAAGTCGGCGCTGGGACTCCTTCCACTTCACAGAAAAGAATGAGACGTGGACCTCTTCTCGAAATCATCCCATGTAGGCTCTCGGGCTAACTCAAAACTACAACATCCCACCATCTCTCGGCGAAGTCTATCAGTGAGTACTCCATGAAAGATAGCCATGTATCTCGTAGCGTGCGAATCATCCTCAGCACCTTCATCACCCTCTTCAGCCACTGCTCAGCAACATCTAATGTACCGATGCCCTCAAACAAGGGCACATTGGCCTGCTGGTAGGAAGTGAAGACTGACTGGTGCCTGTGAATGACAGAGTACCCGAGTGCATCCTCATCTATAAAGTCAACATGGTCCTACTCCCTGTCAAAATCTCCATCCTCAACTCCATGCTCTGGTATCTCCTCAAGTGGATCATCGAAGTGAGGATGATGTACCTGTACCGACTGTCGATGGTCCTGGCGTGTGTCGTCATTAGATGGACGGTAGGTGGAATCTAATAGCTCCTCAAATCTGAGCTCCATGTCTGTTTGTCTATCAGCAATATCTATTTGTTGAGCCAAAATCCGATCATGATGATCTCTCATAGTATCTTGTTGCTGCTGGAGATCAGTGAGAGCAGTCACTATATGTGCCAGCTGGTCACTTGTCTCCTAGCCAGGTCGGGATGACGTGGCTCTATATGAGAACCATTTTTTTGTCATAAAAATATCATTTGCAGATACTTATCATAGATGCTTTTTCTCTTCTTGGGATATAATATGAAAATTAATGAAATTAATGACATCTTTGGTTATTGAATGTGAATATCATATTTCCCTTCTTGGGCTCATGACAAGTCGGAAGACTGTCACTATCTAAGAACTGAATGCGATCAAAATTGTAATACTGCAAATATGTGTATCGGGGTACCACGCTCTGATTCCAAACTGTGAACCCCCTAGGATCCGGGTACCTATTTACACACGTTCGCACAATACATTCTCATGTCATTGTACAAAGTATTGAAAATTTGGGAAAAAAATTTTCTTTTTGTTGTTACATATGACACTTACATTTAATATATAAACCACATAGACAAGAAGATGTGTCACCAATATTTCATTCATTTCCATAAACTTTACATGTAACAAAAGAATTTATTACAATGTACATGTAGATCCAAAAATATATGACTGAAGAGGAAGGAAGCATATTAATTCATAAGTTGAACCAAAAACTGAAAAAAAGACACGTATCGTCTAGTATATACATGATTGTCTGAAGTCATCAACAACTACTAAGCAACAAGCTCATTGCTTGCCAAAATATGCTAGCAATAAGAGGTATCAACGAGCGTTGGTACACCCATAATTCGTATTATAAAAATTAACATGCATTTAATATAGTTACAAAAGAAACAAGTAAAAAGGCATAAACATCTAAAATTATTTTCTACTTGCAATGTAAAAAGGTTTTCAAGTGACTTGTAGGTTCCTCCCCTTGTTTACCCTTTTTCCAACATTTATCATATATAACATATTTATATTGTAATTGATTGTTCATAAGAGTGTGTGCGCGTGTGTATATATATATATATGTGTATGTGTGTATTTATATTCTCATATTTTTCAGATATCATGTTTGTGGACTTTGACGATGTGAAAAGTGAGATTGGAAATGTTTATTGATTTATTTAATTCTCAAGTCTAGTGGATAGTCGGTGGTTTTGGTCAGTGTACGAACTCACACTATGACACTAAGACGTGAATAATGCCTTAGGGCTGGGTTGCCTCTGTAGGCATGCGGTGTTGTATAATGCATTCTAACTAAGTTCCCAACAAGCTCACTAGCTTATGGAGATTTCGAATCCAATTTTAGTAACTTTCTACCAACTCAACTTTAATTGAAACTCCTCCAAACCTCAACTGCAATTGTCTCAGGTGTAACTCTAGAAGACTTAGATGTAGACATGGATGATTTGGATGTACAATTGCCAAGTCTGCTGGTGAAAGTAAATAAAACTCAAGCGGTAAGGTAGCCTACAAAAGGGCTCTTCCGTCTCGCCCTCTAAATGGAAGTGCGGTCCAATAGAGGGAAATCTCTACTCCAAAACTACGCCCTAGAGCAAGTGAGTGGGACTCTCCGGAAAAGTAACTCTAGAAAAATGGCCCGATCGGTAACGGGCAAATAAGCTCATACGAAAAATTAAAATTGAAGATCTCCCGCATGAATATCCTAAAACAAAAGTTGAGCGGAACTGGTCAAAAGTCGGGATCCCAACGATGCGTAAAAACACAATGAGCTCGCGTAAAAACCGAAGAAGAATCGTGATCCTAGACCCGCGTACTTGGCGGTCGCTGCGCTAGCTGGGCTTCCTATCTCCTGCCCAGTTGAGGGTTATTGCTCCCTCGCTCGGTCAGGTGTAAGAATCACCATGACTGGTACTATTATTTGTTACTTTGAAATCTTTTCAATTCAATTATTGTCCTTGCTTGACATCTCAGATAATAAAATACACATGTTCACCTGGTTATCTTTTAATAGTGATCTATGTAGATGTTATATGCTTTTTGCCTTAATTTAAAAGTCCATACAAATATATCACCGTTATCGATATTTTTCAAGCATACTAATCATAGAATTCATATATGTTGTTGTTAATACCTCATATAAGTGAACTTCTAATATGTATGATATAATGTTGTCTCCCATTGATCGTTTTATAATTGCAGAATTCCCTACAGGAAGCAAGGCATCTATTTGTTTCGTTGTAGATGTGGTCTTTAGGTGAAGTTCCAGGAATAGATATTGGTTCTGATCTAGGGGAAAAGGTGTTGAAATCAGATTTTTGGTACCCATAAGATTAGCTATGATCATATTATGTCGTTACACTTATATCATCCGATAATACTTTTACTTGTGAGAAGTTTCTCTGGATTGTTCTTGGCCCTATATCGTATGGATGCTTTCACATCTAGTATCAAATTACAATATTTGATCCCATTAATTAAATTTGAATTACTGGAGATTCAGAGCTGAACCATAACAATAAAATAAAGATATCCTTTCGTAGGTTCTGGTAAGATTTTGTATATTACATTCTGTAACTCAGATATCTACGAACTTTACAACAAAATTGGCATACATTCGTATTACCCGATATCCAACTGCCCATTGATGACTGACTTAATGAAATGAATTCCAAAACCTTCCCTCGCTCGCTCTTTTTCAGTGTAACGGTAGCTTGCTAAATGTCTTTTAAATTAAAATTTGAGCAGACTACTTTTAACATCAAAATTTTAATGGACAATAGCATACTTTTTGGTTGAATCTTTATTTGATCAAGATTTATTTACTGAAATTGTTAAATTGTCAAAATCCTACAGTGGCACAATTTTTAGCATTAAAAATTTACATTTAACCAAGATCAGTTTACACGTAATTGCTAAATTTTAAACAAAATAAGAAATTTGAGATCTTTTAAATTTAAAACTTAAAGATTCAACAGAACAACAGTAACAATTTCATAACTCAAATAAATAATGGATTTTTTTGCATAAGCAGACAACACAACATAACAGAAACTAAATCAGTTAAATAATTTATCTTTTATTTCAGAGCAGAAAACTTTCTTTTTTTTTCATTTGATCAGTAGTAACAATAATATTCGATTTTAAATTTCTATTTCTATAGAAACTATGCTCACAAGAGCTTAAGTGGCTAGATTTGTACATCTCAATTTGATGTCTTCGCTTGTAATGCTTAATGCAACTTATTGTCTTCTATGATAAAGTTTAAGTGTAGATCTATGATGGAGATTCACAGAAAATTATCAACAACTTAGAGTATGTTAGAAAAAGAAAGGTGGTTGTTCATGTGAGGCAGCAAAAGATGGCTTTGGATCGTACCTACAAATCATCAAAACTTGAAGATTGCCATGCATGCAGGACTTGAGGTAGAGATGAGAAACAACCTGGGGAGGTAGCAACTCCAGGGGCTTCAGAATTTCCACTCAAATTTTCAGAAATTAGGATCTAGAGGTTCCGGGATTCCCTTTGATTTCGGGATATGGAAAAATTATGGCCTCATTTGGCTACAAGCACTTGGAGAATTAGGGAAGAAAAGAAAGATGGAGAAGGGAAGACCTCGTTGGAGATGGGATTAGGGAAAGAAGAGAGAGTTGGAATTTAGAGGAAATTAGGAAAAGGAGGAGAGTTGGGGATCTCGTTGGGGGAATTAGGAAAGTATATATAGGGGGAGGAAATGAACTTGCTATTGACATGTAGAGGAATGTTTGGGCCCTAGTGGAGTACAACAAAGAGGCCAAGTGTTGGCAAAAAGATGACTTCTGCCTGCTGGACCAGTCAACAGATTTTTTTAAATAAAAAATCGAACTTTATTTGGCATTCAAGTAGACCGTATTCGCGCCTCGATCGTCAGACTTCGATGCACAAAATCTCGATTTGATTGTCTCTGAACGACGATCAATATGAGTATAATGTTGACATACTTTTGATCGGTTTGGATGCCTAAACAATTCGCGATACAGTTTCGATTTGGGGTTAAAATTTGCGATTTAAAAATACTAAACAACTCCCGATTGACGAACGGTCGATTCCGTTAATCTTATTTTGTCGATCAGATTTTATGGCAGTCTCGATTTGTTTTGCGGTTTCCAAATTTATGTTGCGGCATTTTCGGGCACGCATTACAATGCGATCAATTTTTGGTCGATTTCGTCTGAACGACTTTTGATTCACGATCAATTGATCGATTTAGGTCGTTTATCATTGACCAACAACTTTATTAGGTTAATTGGACCAAAATCAGATCAATTTCGGGTTTAATTGATACCCGGATGTTACAATATTTGCAGTTGCCCAAACATAATTGTTGCAGGTGCAAGAGTAGAAGAGGTGGTCCATGTCCTCATTGTCGCTCCCGCATAAGGAGTAAGTGGGGTGTCGTCCTCCTGTACCAGAGTCGATCTTCTGACCTTTGTCAGAATCCACTCCCTTATGTGTAGCCATAGAAAAATCTTCAGCGTGAGAGACCTATAATGTCCAAATTAGATTACAGTCACGCTCTACGATGCTCGGATCGAATGTCAAGCAGAGGAGAATGCCTGATAAATCTTCTTCACAGTGAAATAGCCATCTTTCCGCACCTAATGATCGTGTGTCACTCAGACGAAACTGAGTAGTCCGCAATCACCTTAGATAAACGTTGGAAATCATAAAAACATTATTCCAAAAGAGGAGATGAGAATCACAACATCCACTGGTCGTCAACCCATGCCTCCTTATCATTGTGTTCAGCATTCTTATCAATGAATGGTTCAGATATCTCGACAATAATCTCAGAAAGATGTCTCTCATCTGTGTATAAATAAGGAAATTTAATGCATGGCTCAGATATCTATACTTCAAAACTCTCAGAATGAGGTCTATCATCAGTAATCTCAGAAAAGTGTATTAAAGGAATATCATAAGGTGCCTCTAAAAATTCAGATTGATCATCAGAAATCACCTTAAACTGTCCATCAACAACTAGCTCAATTGCACCACCAAGGAAACTCACGTCGATTGTGCTTTCCACAGAATCCTTTTGGGAAAGGAACTCCTGGGTATCTATAAAATCAGTGAAAAGATCTGTCTCTTCGAATTCAACAAGAAAATCACAGTCTTCTGGCTTTGATATAACTTTCTCTGTCTCATCTACTGCAGGTGGCGGTGATGGTCTAGGATTAGAGATCGTCTCAATTTTCCCCTTGTCACTACAAGAGTGAAAGATGATCTCTCTAGTACCATAATCAACTCCAGCTTCAGCCGTTCGGAGGAACGGTCGACCTAGTATGATCAGGGTATGGAGTAACGGTACAGGTGTGTCCATATCCATGACAACAAAATCAACTGGGAATTTCATTCCCTGCACCGTTACAATAATGTCCTCTAAAATGCCTCTTGACTCTTAATCGATCTATCAGCAAACTGAAGGATCATCCTGGTTGTTTTAAGAGTCCCCAACCGAAATTTAGTTAGTAAAGGGGAAGGCATGAGATTAATGGAGGAACCACTATCGAGAAGAGTACGACCGAATTCTTGATCAAAGATATGGCAACGGATGTGAGGTGCTCCCTTGTCTTTCTTTTTAGGTGGGAGGAACTGATGGCATGAACTGTGGCCATGGTCAAGATGTGTTTTTCTATTTCCTTTCGTTTGTTCTTCCTTAGTTGACACTTTTGTGTACATGCCTCTTTCATTCCATTTTTTACTACAGGCATGTATTCCATGGCCTTAAGAGTGGCATAATTAAAAAGATATTCTGTAAGATGTCAACCACTCCAGGATCAGATAGGGTTGTTTTTAATTTTTGAATTTTCTTAGATTTGAGAGCATGAGGAAATGACACTGAATCAAAATAAACATGCAAACATTCATTTCCATTATTCAAAGTAGAATCCTCATGTACAAAAGGACAACCAAAAACAATCTGTACAGTGTTGTCCAAATCAGATGGAGGAAAAACAGAATCTAAAATAGAATGGGATGCTGTTGCTGGCAAAGAGGAAGAATCTGCGATTGGTATATTATCCCTTGTTGATGGTGATCTATATCTTCCTGTTGAAGGTGGTGGTGAAGGCGGTGAAACTCCAGACTTGGGTGCTGCTACACTGGTCCTCTCAACTACTGGTGAAGGAGATGATGTAGAAGATGATGCTCTCTCAGTGGTTCGATCTCCGAACCCCTAATGGTGTGTAGGTGACTGCAATCTCCTACCGCTCCTGAGATGAATGGCGTCAGATAACATGTAAAATCAAGGTGTATACCTGTCTCGGGGGTGGTGGGCTATTAGCTACCTACTCCTTGCATCTTAAGTTGTTGGGTTGGCTTTGCCCTGTGATGGAATCAGTGTCTTGGTGGTTGTCAAGTCATCGATTCGTTGAGTCAGTTTATTCATGTTCTTCATGAGAAATACAACTTGGTCCAGTACTGGGTTGACTGAAGGGGCCTCAGGTTGCTCATTGACTGGCTATCGCTGAGACATATAATATGAAGGCAGTTGGTAACCATACAGATTCTTATAATGAGGAGGAGGAGGGGGAGGATACTGCCCATAATATGCAGTCTGCTGCTGGTTAGGGTGAGGAAAATACATAGATTGTTGTTGTGGCTAACCATGTCTTCAATTTTGGAACTATGGTGAAGACTGAAAGTGAGGCTAGAACTGCTGGTGCTGGTACTGCTGCTATCTGCCTCCCTGAAGCTGGTGGGCGGGTCTCTGGCCCTGCTATGAACCCAACTAGCATTGCCCTGACGGACGGGGCTGGTTTCGCTCATGGTCAGGTGGAGACTGCTATTCTGGAATGTAGGCTACTTCCTGTTGGTATGGAAGTATCTGATGTGCATGCTGCTGAACCTGATCAGGTGCATGTACGTAGTAGACATGCTGAATTGTGGATGGTCCTCTGCTACTTTGCTGGGTGGAAGAAGTATGCTCCCTAATACAAGTATCGACTGTTGCACTCACACTGTGAACCACACTGATCTTATTCACAAGAATCTCCAAGTGCTTTTTTTATCTCATCTAGCTTATCCAGGCTCTTTGTCCTCTACTCGATTACTTGAAGCTTCTCAAGCTCCTTGGATCGTTTCTCAATAATGTTCACTTTGGATAGGTGGTTTCCAATAATAGTCAGGTCAAAGTTGTCCACCCTATCCACTTCTTGTGATGTTGTCATATTGACATCCTTGTGGGGTACTGCAGGGTTGGTGATGGGGTGCTTCTGAAAAGCACATGAAGAAGAAAGAGCTGTTGAACTCTCCACCATCTCCTCAAAAATTTGATAAAGGACATACTCATCCTTATTGAAGTGGCTCCCCCCACAAGCGGCGTATACCGACTTTTGATTCTCTATTCTTAAACCCCTAAAGACATTTTGTACAAGGCTGGTCTTTGGAATATCATGATAGGGTCATTTCTCTGTCATATCTTTGAATCATTCCCATGCCTTGTGAATAGGCTGTTGGGGCATCTGGGAGAAATTAGCAATCAAGAATCGCATTTGGCTGAGTCGTCCAAGAAGATAATATTTGTTTAGAAATGCGGACCTCAACTCTTCCCAAGTAGTGACAACCTTCCCCAAGTGATTTAGCCAATATAAAGCTTTGCCCATCAGACTGAATAGAAAGACAATCATCTGTACTACCTCCAATGGGACATTTGGGTAGTGTGTTGTTCCATGAATGAGATTGAATTGCTAGATGTGTATATAAGGTTCTTCATTAATATTTCCATGGAATATTGGGAGAAGAGGTAAAATAGTGGGCTTAAGCTTAAAATTCCCATGAATCACATGGATTTTATCAAAGAATTTGTATGTTCTTCCCCTAGATTATAAGCATCCTTTAATGTAGGCTTAGCCCCAGGTTCTATGTGAGGTTCTTCTTCCCCATTCACACCTTCATGGTTTCTGTTATCCCCCTCTCACCTATCTTCTCTTTCCTCTCTCATCTCGAGAATCATATCTCTCAGTGTGGTATGAAAATTAGCCTGCTCTGTTAACTGGGCTTGAATTGATTGAATGGAGGCTAACATGGTACTGTTGATCTCACTCTGCTCCGACATGATTCCTTTCCCTTTGGGGGCATTAAGTATCCGATATCTGACTATGAAAATGTGCATGACACTCGATTAGTGCTCAGAATAGATGGAGTCTCATATATTAATTTGAGATTAAAGCCATCTCAAATAGTGGGTTGATGATGTTGTGAAGTGTGAAATGGGGAAAGAGATATATTCATGAAGTGAGTCTCCCCCAATATAAGGTGAACATATCGAAGCGTAGAATGAGTTCGCAAAGTTCGAACGAGAAATACTCTAGTCCGACATCTTCGAAGTCAATAGGCAAGATGCAAGAGCACAATGTTTAATGCAAGAGTGAAAGTGAGTGAAGGTGCAAATTACAAAGAAGGATCTTTATCACTAGCAATCAAATACAATACAAACCCCCAACTCACCAACTCAACACAATGTGAAGACCGTGAAGGTTCGGTCAAGTATCTTGTTAATTTTAGAGTTTAGTGAGAATACAATCTATCAGAGCGGTTAAAACGAGCTGTTAGGAATACAATGCTCCCAGGAGACTGGCCTAATCCCAAAGTTATATATTTCCCAACCAGTATGAATTGCTGACCGTTTACTGGCTACTTCTACTAAGGACGCGGGCTGCTTTACTGGCTACCGGAGAGATCCTCACCGGAGAACGACTAACCCCAAGATAGTAGTTTGAAAAGAGGTCGGGCGTGGTTCTATCCTAGTGTGTGGGTCGCTCTCTCGCTGGATAAAAACAAAATAATGAGGGGGTAACTCTTCCCAAAATAATGATTTTTCGTTGTGTTTATTTTAGGGTTGTGTTTTCTTTAGCAGTCCCGTATTTTAGACAGTTGTCACTTGGTTTAAATATTTTCAATGAATCGCCTACCGAGTGTCCAATTTCCTTTTTTACTTATGTGAGTGAAAATGAGGAAGGAGATCGGAAATGCTAATGCACGATTTAAAATAATGATGCATGCATGGGTTAGAGATGCATACCTTATCACAAGCACTCTA
The DNA here is from genome assembly GCA_037367405.1 of Ottelia alismoides. NCBI lineage: Eukaryota > Viridiplantae > Streptophyta > Magnoliopsida > Alismatales > Hydrocharitaceae > Ottelia > Ottelia alismoides. The sequence goes on along the minus strand of JAZKJV010010037.1, from coordinate 491,485 downwards.
CATGCAAAATGATCCGGGCAGAATTTAAATACAGAAAAGTAAACTAACCTTATATGATGCAAGTGAACCATCCTAGATGATAGCTTCTATTAACGGGTAAGAACCAATTAAATTTGACTAAGTCCACCTACATTCTACTCTATAGGTACATAAATTCTTGTTTAGGGTGTTTGGACCTAATTAATTATTTCTCTCAAGCAATTAATTAAATCAATCAATAGGTAGCTCACGAATCCGCATGAAACAAGAAAATACAATGCTGAAAACAAATCCGGTGAGGTCCCCCAAGTGCACCGACACTTGGCGAAACAGACCTGACAACAAATGAATGTCCGTTTACAAGAGTTCAAATGATAAAATAAATAATAAAAACTATCTATTCTCCAAATGATGGTCCCTCTCAAAATCATCTTCTCCTCCTCTCGCTCTCTCCTACGGCTTCAAGATGAATCAAGCCACCTCCGCCTCGCTTGGGTGCTTCGGCCCTCCTAAGATCACCTACTTCACTCTGTGGGCCCTCGTAAGAAAAAGAAAAGAGAGAATATGTAAGAAACATGATTATAAAATATGAGCACAAATAGTGAAATAAATGTAATGGATATGAACAATGGAGTAAATGTGAAAAGATATAAACATATATTTACAACCAAGAATAGTAGGCCAAAAGAGAAACCTAACTACCCTTGTCGTGCCTCCCCGGCAATGGTGCCATTTTGTTTGCTTGGAAATCTCGAGGATCGGTTATTAATGATATACGGTGTCATCGTTATCTCAAAATTCCCAGATCAAACAAATAAATTTATTTTTTTGTCTTCTCAAGCTGCAAAATTAACTACAAGAGAATAATGAAGCAAGAGAATTTTTTTCACCACTTATTTACCTGTATATCGGAGATGATCAAACTTAGGAAGGCTATAATTTCTGAGGGTTATTCAAACAATCGAAAGAAATTCAATTAAGAAAAAATGGGAATCTCAAAGGTAAACTATCCTTGTTTTTTTTGAATTTTTTCTTTTTCTTTCTCTCTTTTTTTTACTTTCTATTTTTATTTTCTGATTTTCAAATTTTTAGTTATTTTAATTTTGCATTTTTTTATTTTCAAATAAGGAACAATATGCACAAGGGAAGAAATACGCACACCACACTCTTTTTGTATATTTCAAAAAATGCTCAAAAAAATCCAGAGAAAATATTTTAGGGTTTTAAAGACTTTGAAATATTTTTGAGTATTTTTGTAGAATTTTCAGATGTTGTTGTATTTTTCTAAAAATCAAACAGTGACAATAATGATAAATAGTGCACAACCTAGAGTAATTTGCAACTTAAAATATTTTGATTCCCCAAAACTCATGGGAACTATTTTTATGCTAAAATATAAACAAATATCTACAAGCAGAAAGTTAAATCACGATTTTTGTATTTTTGTAGATTTTTTTATGATTTTTATAATTTTTATAATATTTTTCATTTTTTGGGTTTTGAAAAGAATTAATGCATAGAATTTGCAAAGAAAGACAATGAAATACACTTAATCTATTTTTTTGGAATTTTCAGAGTAATATTCAAATTTTTATGAATTTTTGAATTTCAAGAATAGAAAATAACTTGATTTTTTATTAATATTAAATGATGATAAAATGGAATGAAAATTTTATGCTAGAAAGATACACATATCAAGAGCATACCATAATTTTTTTATAGATTATTGACCAACAAAAACATTTATTTCCTTGAAAATAACATGCAAAATAATGTCTGGAAAGACATGACTAAATGATAATTATTCAATGTTTTTGCATTCAACAAATAACAGAAATAAAAAGAGTACTAAAAGGCAAATTACCCAATGAAACGTGCCATGCACATGACTTGTTGGAGCATGGAGCTTTTGTGCAATTTGTGAAATCTTTAGGGTTCTGATTTGCAATTTACCCATTTTTAATTGATAAACCTTCCCCCATCAGGGTTCTATTGATGTCACCGGATGGCTTGGAGCCTCGGCACCCTTCTGCGATAAGAAGACTCTCGGAGATCGGGTTCCTCTCACCAAAGATTGATCAAGTTGAAAAGAGGGACGAGGAGCCATATTAATATATAGAATGGAATTTGAATTTTAAAAATTTTGAATAAAGATAAGAGATAAGAGAAAAGAAATTTGAAATGATATAAAGATAAAAGTAATTAATATTTAAAAATATTTACAAAAATTAACTATTTTTTTGTATTTTCGTCACTTTATTAATTTGAAAAATTAATGTTAATTTTTTGTGGTAGTTATTTAAGAAAATTAACTATATATATAAACTATTTACATATGGTACATTATTTACATTGTTAATTTTTTTGTTTTAAAATTTTATTTTTTTATATTAAATAATTAGTAAAAATATTTACAAATATAACATGTACAAATAAATGGCAAAATTGCACAAACCACCCCAGAAAAGTGACTTTTCAACCGTAACTCCAAAAATTATGAAATCTCAACCATTTTAAAGATAATTTAATTTAGAATACAACATAAGTGAGTTAGGTTCAATTTGAGTTCATATGGAGCCGAAATTGATCTTTCAATTATCACTTAATGGCTTTTTTCGGATGAGGTTACATTTATTATATACATGATTTCATTATGCAATTATTTTTCTTATTTAGCAAACTTTTTTATTTACAACTTTTGTTTTGAAAATTATTTTATTTATGTACAAAAAGTGTTAGCTTTATACAATTGTACACAAAATAAGTGAGAAGTATTTACAAGACATACATTTTTTTGGATTTTCTGATTAAGGACCCTATCTCCCCAACTTTATTCCTGGTCGATCAAGTCAAGTCTTGACATTCTCTCGGGGTTCGGGTCAGATTGTATCTAGTACATATATACAATCTTTTCTTTTCTTTTCTTTTCATTCATTCATTTAAAATAATATACAAATATACAATTTTTACACGTAGATGCAAATTAGTAAGAATATGGAGTTAGTATTATATATAGGTATTTTATATGGGATTTTAAGCTAAAATAAATGAATAAAGATGATGAAATGTAGATTCATCAGTTAACCACATGGTATGTAGGGTTAGCAAGTTACGGGGTCGAGGGAGAAATTACATTGTTTCAAAGGTTGTAGAGGTAATTGGCAAAGATTATAGGGGATGTTGGGTAAAAATCCCTTTTAACAATTATATGTGTTATTAAATGAACAATTAATAATCAAATATTAATAATATGCAAAGAGAATGTATCAACCATACATATATATATATACTTGAATCAAACAGATATACCTCTAACACAAGTGAAAGAAATAATGAGAAAAAATATCTTTCAATTTTTCTAAGTAGCTTTAAGTAAATCTATGACTATACAGAAAGAGCTTGAGAAACTTGCTACGGATCGGGATTATCTTTCTGCTTAGAAATATTCTTTTTTAAGACATGAGCACTCATGAATGAAAGAGAGAAGGAGAGAGAAGAATACAAAAATGAGTTATGTGTTGAATAGGGAAGTCAAAGTCTTATTATATAGGCTTTGAAAAATGTAAGCATAAGAATCCAAAAATAGTAATGTTTAAATCTATAATGATTGATAAAATACAAAGAACATGATCGACCAATGCTTATGTGATCAATCAGACAAGAGGACATGATTAATCACAAGATCAGTTACGGATTTCAAAATTCAAATAAATAATCGATTATAAAGAGTGAATTATCGATCAACAAAAGTAATGGTTAAAAATAGACAACGTTAAAAAAATGATTGATCTTTGTTAAAGACATGAGCGGTCAATATGTCTTACCAATCATACAAGAACCAATGATCGATCAATTCAAAGTGCTCATGAGTTGGATGCAGAATGATCGATCAATGAAGTACCATGAGCGATCAAATGTATGATTAATCGGCAGAAGTTGTAATGAACAATCAATTGAAGACTTTGACTTTGACTTTGCTACGAGAATTTTGACTTGATTAGTAGTAATATAAACTCTTTGTGTGCATTATCAGAGATACAAGAAATGAATACTATTTAGAGTACATTCGATTATTACATAATAAGTACAATAAAAATACTTAACAACATATAATATGAATAGAAAAACTTCTGAAGATCTTCTGTTGAAGTCTTCAACAGTGTCTGAAGATCCTGCAAGAACAATTAACTCATGCAAGTAGAGACGAAATGTGTGCCAACTTTAAAACAAGGTAAACAAGATTCTAGAAAATAATGTGATTAGATTGATTTAATTCAATTAAAATATACATCCTATTTTTCATAAATTTGAAAATCCTTTGGAATGATAGTTTATAAGAATTTAATTCAAAATGATCATATTAGAACGGGATATGGAGAATCATAAGATGACATCCGTGGTCTCCCGTTAAGGGTAAGGGTTCTGTAGCCATGTATTGTATGACGTAGACTCCTACACGAAGTTATAGCTCTGACGTAGAAGCGTACATGAATCGGGATCTTTTCTTTTCGAAAGAGACATGTCATATGCATAGTGACCCCAAAACTTTTCCTCATATAATTGAGGCGGTATTGGACTGTGTATAGCAAGTTATATTCATGTTAACGACTGGTTCAGTTGACAACAAGTCAACAACACAATAGGGGTGGTGAGGTTGGGAGTCAAAAGCCTATTGGAAAATATAAGTTGGACTTGCAAGGCAAAATGAATTTGTGCTTTCTTCATACATGTTACATTTTCCTATTATTAGGGTGTAACAAAGGTGGAAGGATATCTCAAATCCTGCTAGAGATACAGTGGTAAGTATATTTCTTAGTTTGAAAGTTAAATGCAGAATGGACGTTCAAATATTAAAAATAAATACAACTTCGATTAAAAATTGCCTAATTAAAGAAAAGAAACTAATATATATAATATTATATTAAGAGTTTTTTTATTCCTAGATATGAAATCATGAATCCACTCAGCAAGTTTCTTGAGGTCAACCTGTTGATAGGGTAAAACTATTCGGACTGGCTCCGAGATTTAGAGCTTCTTCTCTCTACAAAGTGCATCAGTTATGTATTGACGAAGAACAAGCATGTGAACCCTATGTCAGTGAAAGAGTTAACATTTAAAGTAAAATTTGATGAAGATCACATGATGGGCTTGATGTTATATTACAGGGTCTCTATCGAATGTGCTTCAGAAGCTACATGTGAACTTAGGGAATGCTCATGATATAATTTTGAATCTGAAATAGATGTTTGGTGACAAGAACTACACACAACATTACAATCTTATGAAAGATCTAATAAGGTGAAGGAAGGGGCCCCCAGTTAGAGAGCATGTAATCAAATTGTTTAGTTACCTCTTGATCAACTGAGAAACACATGGTATGTTAATCTACAAATGATAGATAAACAATCACTGTGACGACCGGGTATCTCTCTAAATCAATCAACAAATCAACCCACAATATAGATGAATATTAATATGCATGTGAGCCAAATACATGATAACTTTTCAAAAATGTATACGATGTATAAGTAGTTAAGAGTGTTAAACATAGGGAGCAAACATGGGTAGATGGTTAATTATTACTACTTATTTCTAACTAATAATAGTTTCTGACTTTTCAATTTTACTTATTTTTATGCCTTCTTGTTTTCTTAAATGTTTTTGTTGGTACTATTTATATGCAAAATTTTAAGATCTTAATGTTTAATATTTTTATATGTTTTATGATTTATGATTTTGTATTTTATTTTTAATTTAGCAAAATTTTTATTTTTTATTTTTTTAAAAGGTAAATGATAATATAAATAATATAAATGATAAATGCATGATAGATAGATAATATACAAAGAAAATGCCTTTTGAATTTTTTAATATAAGCCCACAAATCAAAATAAAGAAAATAAAATATTTTGTGTTTTTAATATTTTTCTATGTTTTTCTATTTTAGGGTATATTTTATTTTTATGATTTTTAATTATAAAACAGTGAATAAGATAATCTACAAACTTGTTGAGGGTTTTTAACATATAAAAGTCCAAAATTAAACTACATTATTTTAATGTAAACTTTATATAATAAAGAAAATTCAGAGATATAAAACACATTTTTTGGGTTATAGAATTTTTGCCAATTTCTATAAGATAGGGTTATGAAGTTTTTAAGGTTTTTATTTTTATATTTTTAGTGATCTTTAGATATATGATAGAGTACGATAAAATGTATACAATATATTTTTTGTTGATCTTTTAGGTGAATATTATATTTTTTATGAATTTTCTAATGCTAAATAGGGAGAATAGACAATTTTTTAATTTTATAAATGGAAAAATGCAATCAAATGCAAGGTGCAAAATATATGTGACCAATTTAAGTTCCAGGCATATACTACAATTTTTTAAGATTTGTAGACAAATAGAATCAATCAATTCAAATAAAATATATAAAATAAATAAAGCAACAGAATAGGGACCTAAACACATTACTAGGCAGTTTCTGTGTATTTAATAACATTCGTTACAAGACCATGGCCAAATATGCATGATTTCCAATGAAATAAGCAATTTAATTGTGCATGGCATGACTAAATTATAAATACATGAAACATTTCATTAATTTCATACCACGTCCAGAAAATGTAAGGGTATGGCCCACAAAAAACCTAAAAGGCACCTCACATAGTGGACCTATGTGCAATACTAGAAGGTTCAAGGTCCAATATGCAAAATATACCTAAATATCACATATTCTTTAATGTTTACAAGACTAAAATAAAATATCAAAGGCAGGAGGGGGCCAACGCAATATACCCAACGAGCTCGTGCATGGTGCGTGCGGGGCTGGTCTGATCAAACGGTGGAGACAAGCCCACTTATGATCTAACAATTGCGGGTGCGTAATGCTTCACCTTGGATCCAACAGTTGTGATTAGACATGGGCGGAGCTCTTGATGAATACCTATTCATTCATCTTTATTCCTTCATTTTGTCTTTAAATCCCTATATAAATACATGGAAATATATCTAACTTGTACAATTTAGCATATTGATTGTTGTCTATAAATAGCACATAAATGCACTTATTTAAATACAAAATAAATGAATAAAAACGAAAATAAAGGAAATGTTACAAATATCGACTTACCCTAAACTTTGAGACTAGCTCAATATTGACTTGATCGACAAGGAATAAAGTAGGGGAGATCAGAAATAAATACAAACAAAAATTACACAAACACCTAGAAAGACGAGGTGCCCACTATACTGCATATATAACCAAACTTTCACTAGTATACTTTCACTAATTTACACACACTCTTACCCACTTCAAATAAATATATTTTCAACACAACACATGTACACAAAAATAGTTAGAAAAATACAAAATTAATTGTAGGAATAAAAAAGATGCACTGTACAACTAGGACACACATTTGAAAAAAAGTTGTAAACAAAACTTAACATAATCATATCTTCTCCATATGAATTCAAAACAAACTCACTTTTATTGCACTCTAGATTAAACTATCTGTCCAGTGAAGGTGGTTTCATTAAAAATGGAGTTAAGATACAAAAGTTGACCTTTTTGGACCTCCTTGTACTAAATACCTATACATTTCACCAATTCTATTTATTCTTTACATTATTTTTATATTTAAATACTTTTAAATATTATATAAATATATTAAAATATAAACATAAAATAAAATTGTTAAAAGTATATTACAATAAATAATACATCGAAACATATAAGTATACTATACATATAATGTATGTACCAAAAATTATTCAAGTAGACAAATAAAATCATAAAAATAAAATAAAAATGTTAAAATGTAAATTTAATTATACTATAAATAAATTAATTATTAAATAAAAATAAAAATAGAAACATAAAATATAGGTATAAATATCTATAGTTACACTTGTAAAATTTAACCTCTAATAAATAAGTGGTTATAAATAAAAAAATCACCTGAAAATAGTACATAAAAAAATAAAAAAGTTCATTTTTAGTATTATTTAATAAAATAATTTTCTATTTTATTTTCCTTTTCTTTCTATTTTTACTTCTGGTCTATCTTTTAACAACCGATGCGGACCATCAGGAGGCAGCATTGGTTGACCGTGGGCAATTTCCCGCCCCCTCTTGGACCGGTCCGTGTGATGTTCTTTCCTCATTTTATCAAATTTACTAATTTGATTCAACCTTCCTTTCTTCTTGATTCCGTTTGTGATATCTAAACCTACTATTGGTCTTTTACGCACACCAAGGATTATAGTTAATCAACCCTCGATTCGAACAAAAACCCTATGTGAAAAAGGCATCTCAGTCAGCCTGTATAAAGTATCTCTTCTGCCCAATTTTGAAAGTCAATCCTTTATACCAGATTTTCTCCTAAAAAATCATCTTTGGATCTTGTTCTCAGTGACAGTGAGCAGAGCCTCCCGATTTGCAATGGGGAGGAGGAGCGGAGAAAGTGATTCACCATCACTGGAGATCTTCTTCGGGTGATTCTTCTCCCGACTTCTCCAGTTCCAATGAGCTTTATTTCTTCATTCTTTCAACTCTTAGGAGTAGCAATATCTTATACTTGTATATTTATTTTGATTTTGTCTATTTTAGCTTAAAATCAGAAATCACAGTTCATTGGAGCTCTAGGCCCCGACCTCTGTTTCACCTATTATTGACCATTGACAAATAATTTTACCACTCCCACATCTTCGTCTCATCGCATTTTATCACTCCCATCCATAATCCAAGCCAGATATTGCACTGAGAATCAGGTCTCCATACTCCGCTAGTTGTCAAAGACCTCCACCCTTCCATTATAGCCCCCAATGTTTTGCTCATCAATGGGTTAAGGAGCATCGCCCTTGAGCATTAAAGATTCTGGTGCATGCCCGCACATGAAAGGACCCCATCGGAGGCTCGAATTATTCTGACTTGCAGCTCTAGGTGCCCAGACCTTCTCCAACTCTCCAGACATCCATCGATCTGGTCTGGAATGATCCATCTCCCAATTACAGAATCGATCCAGGAATGTGAAGAGCTTATCAACACCCCGAGAGAGCATCAAGATCATGCAAGAGGCTCGATTGAATCCCAATGCCGATTTGTTCTTGAGTTGTTCTTCATGATCAACTTAAAACCGTTTGATCACACCTCGAGCTCCAAGTGTACAATTGTCCTCAGATCAAGTACTCAAGGACCATCATAGTATAGGGTGGGATCTAATCTCCACTCTCCATCATCGAAGCATCATCGGCTATTGTAGAGGCACCATATGTTTAAGTGAAACCATCCACGCCTTCCGTCAACGCACGTTGGGGTATATTGCATGTTAATATTTTCTTTATTTCTTGCATTTCCCTATTTAAAAATCTATAAAAATTCTCAAATATTACCCAAAAATTACAAAAAATAGAAAATTTTATAAAATCAAAAACATTTTATTTTTGAAATTTTGAATTTATTTGATGTGTTTGGCTATCCAAAAAAATCTCTTTTCTACTCCTTTTCTATATAGTATATTAATGTATAAGACTATATTTTATTCTTAGAATTAAAATTAAGAATTTTCAAATTTTAAAATATAAAATAATAGAAATTAAAATCCATAAAATAATTACAAATAAAAAATACAAAAAATCCTCTAGTATATTTACTTTTGCTCTTCCTCATGTGCTTCTTGTTGTTTGACCCCTACTACTTGTCTACTATACACATTTTTTGTTAGGATATAATTTATTTTAGCTATCTCTTTTATATTTCTTAATCATTATTCTGGGTTAACTGTTAATTGATTTGATTTGTTCGGGTATCGAGAGCCGTGAGAGTGATCGACACATCAATTGTCATATCTGACTTGTCGGACACCACATACCCTCCAAGACTAGACACTAGGTATCGATGAATCTCCATTTTATCATTTTGGCCTTAAAACCTCTCGCTAAATGCATGTAAATATCATTATTTTGTATAAGGTAACATTCATCATTTTATTCTATTTATTGCATATAAAATATAGTTTTTATGCGAAAATTATATAATAAAGAAAAGAAAACATCAAAGGTATTTTGTGACCATAAAACCCGAGACCAAGTCAAGAATTGACTTGGTCGATGAGGAATAAAGTAGGGAGAGATATGGGCCAAAAAGACAATAAAAATACGATCTATTTATTCATAAATAATTAATTTTTGGGACTCATTTTATTATTTATTACTTATACCTTAAATAAATAAATTTTGTATATGAAAGTTGTAGATAATAATATATAGAAGAATACAAAATTGAGTTCGCACAAAATAATACTCATTGTATATTCTATACTCAGAATAAAAAGGCAAAAGCCAAACTTCCCAAACTCATGTCTCTTCAATAAATGCTCAAAATGCACCAAAATAACTTTAATTGTATAAAACTTCTAATAAGCTATTCAATGAAGGTGGGTTCATTTAATTTGGAGCTAAGATACAAAGTTGGGTTTTGGTCCCTATCGAACAATATACCGAATAAAATATTCATTTTATTTATTCTTCAATATTTTTATATTTTTGTAAATATTATTTATGATATATGTATATTTATATAGAATAGAATTAAACCATAAATAAAAACTAAAATAAAGTAGTCTATAGAAATACATAGATAAAATACCTACACTTATTCCTATATAACATAAACATCTATTTATTTAAGTGTATAAAATTACCTCAGAAAAAACAAAAAAATATTTGTATATCGAAAAATAAGTTCTAAATATATTAAATATGAAAATAAAATAAAAATAAAAAATCAAAAATACAAAATAAAAATAAAATATACAAAACATAGGTCAACAAACCTATAAATACACTTATAAAAAGTAACCTTTAATAAATTAACTCAAAAAAATAAATAAAAATCATATTAAAATACTACATAAATTAATAAACATTTTTATTTTGTAAACAAAATTTGATAAAAATCATATACTATTTTTAATTCATTTGTTTTTGAATAAAGCACCTTTGTGGACCAATCACGTTGCGAGGACTGTTGACCCACGTCAACTGACTCCCTTGGCATCTATGCTATGTCAAGTGTGTCTTCCTCAAATTTTCACCATCGTGCGGTCGTAGCTTGATGCATGGAAAGTGAACCGACTCTAGTCGAATATTGAAGCGCTCTTTGGGGGTGATTTGCAAACTTAGCCCTCGCTTTTTTTTATTTTTGTAGTCATGTAAATAAATTTTGTAGTTCAAATAAACTTAGAAATATTGCATAAAGACCCTATACGTATTTGTTATTGCATATGAATCCAGTCCAACTCAGCTCACGTGTCGTCCCACGTGATCTAGGCAAATTGCTCATATGTGTTACTGATTTTGTTAATTGTAAAATAGTCCACAAACTTTGAATAATAGTTGTATATTTTTGGGAGATTTTCACATGTCCCCCTAACTTTATTATTAATTGCGAATATATCCTCCTAGTACATGTATTTTTGTGTTTGTATTTTATTATTAAAAATAGTATCTATGCTCAAAAATAGCAAAAATAGGGTTAGATGCTTGCTAGCATGTACATTCATGCCTTATTTTTATTTTTACATTTTAGGAATTTTAACTATTTATTAAAATTCAAATGAGCACATGTTTGTCCCTATTTGAGTTAAAAATTATAAAAAATATAAAACCATTTTGAAAAATAAAAAAAGTGCATTCTATTTATTTTAGTATATTGTATCTTCATATCAAAAGTTCCTAAAAATAAAAAAATATAAATATAAAAAATTAAAATTCTTTAAAATCCAGTAAAAATAGAAAAAAACCAAAAATCCCAAAAATATTTATTTTTTACTTGAATTTTCTTCATATTATTATTTATTCAATAACTCACCAAAATATTATTATTTATTCATTAAAATTGATTAAAGAATTTTTGACTTTATCTGCTATTATTAATATTCATATCCATTCAAACTATTTATTTATTTCCTGACTTGGGATATTTTTAACTTTAACAATTAGAAAAATTTTATAAAAAATCAACAAAATAATAAAAAATAATATAAAACTCAAAATAATTTTATTTGCTATTTTGATTATTTGTAATAATATTTATAATTCCATTACCTATATTACATATAGCCTTATATATTCTTACATAATGTATATTCAAAAGAAAAAAAGAAAATTAAATATCAAAAAATATAAAAAGAATATAAAAAATTTATAAAATTAGAAACAAAAAATATTATACGTAAAATTCTAAAAAATACAAAAATTAAAACCCACACACAAAGAGAATAAAGAGAAGAGAAAATGACAAATTTTGCATGTATTTTCCCTATCTACCGTTTGCTCCCTGTGTTTGATACTCTACATATGCCTACACACTATACACATTTTGTTGAGTTATAATAAATTTTAACTCACTCACAATTTTACTTTTATATACATTTGTGGGTTTATTATCGTCTGAATGAGAGACTTCATGAGCGGTCATCTCAATGATAATGTTGTCTTCACACTTCTTCAAGTGAGGATACATTTATAGATCGTCTCGAGATCTCTTACTCAACAAATGGCGTAGTTTCTAGGGAGCAACGTCACATAGATTGTATTTATTTATTTGTTTCTTCTCTCTTGTTTAGAGTTTTTCATTTATTTTTTCTTCATTTTATTTGATATTATTGGTGAACATTCTAACACTCCTTATTTGACTTTGTTGCAAGGGACCGCTACATGAGGGAGGACTTCTTAGGAGGACCTGAGCAACCAAACAAGGCAGAGCTGGCTTTCTGGCTTACCTGGCACAAGATAACATCAAATGAAGATTTGGAGGAATTTTGGAAGACTGATTATTTGTATTTCTATTTTAAATTTTATTTTTATTTTGATGTTATTTTGTAATTAAAGTGAGAGTGACACTTGTAATAAGTTGGACTCTCTTAGACTTTGATACTTCACGAGGTCCAGTGCCCACACAATTGTTCGCTTGGAGGCCTCATCGGTTTTTGTCTTGTTCTCATCACTTTCTTTTTCTTTGTTTTTCGACTTTATTTTTATTTGTTTTGTGTGATCGAGCCCTGTCGTAGGATTTTCTTGATGATAGATTAAGGTCCAAAGCCCTAATTATATTTGCATGTACCTATAGATTCGTTCTTGGACTTAGTCAAATCTATTTGTTAATTATTTAGACTTGAAACCACACATCGTGAGAGACTCCACACAATGCTTGCAAGATGCATGTGGTAGACACCAAGGAGTCTCCAAGACCATACCTTAGGTTTCATGTATAGATAATTAGCATATGGTGCTTCACTCTAGTAGCATATTCTATTTTATGGTGATTTCATCGGATTGCATTTCATATAGCATAGTTTTCAATTATGATATGCATCTTGCATGAAGAGAGTTGGGAATCACTATAAGTCTTCTAACTATGCATGCATCATCAATTCACGACTTGCATTACTTTTCCGACCTTCTCCCTATGATTTTGATTAACTAAGTTGTTAATGGAGTTGGGAACTCATTAGGCGATTGCATTGAAAAATACCAAAAAAATTATAACTAAAAATAAATTTGGGACTACTAACTCTACCCAACCTTTAAAATAAACATAATGGATTCTTTGTTTTGAGGAGAGCAACCTCCTCATTGTATTATGCACTTTATATTTGATACATACACACTAAGCATTAGTGCTCAAATCCCAGACCTACCTACATGCTTGTACAACTATTTTGAAGCTCACATAACTCTAAAATGGAAAAGATAAATGACCACCATCTTCGGTCTTCACTGTGTTGAGTAGGTGAACATGGAGGTTGCTTTGTACATTGACAGTGATTTCAGGTCCATCCACGTTCGTTACTCTTTGAGTTGGTAGATCCACGAGTTTTTTAGTTCTTCTTTTTTATTGAGCCCATCTTCCTTTCTTTGTCTATATTATTGTTTTAAGTCTTGATATCGGATCTTGATCTTCACTTTAGTTGCCAGATTTTACGGTTGTCTCTGTGACCATACCACCCTATCTCTGGTCTGGTTCAAGAAGACTCTTACAATTTTGTCTTCGTTACGCCCTTCTCACCCACCGTCCTCGTTCCCTTTACTATCATCCCTTCTTTCATCCAAGTGTGCTATGCTATTAGATGAGGCCCACATCAAGGTTTTGATTACATGAAATACTTGAGTAAGCTGGCTAGATTTGAGGATACCGAGACTGGTGTGCTATTTTTGGTGGATATGGATCTGATATGTGCATAGATTCTTTATTGAATACTCTGATTTGGACACGATTATAAGTGTGATTCTTTATTAAGGATTTTTGATCTCACACACCGGATTGAGGATCTGATGGATTCCCTATGATTTGATGATGATTCCTTGAGCTATGATTGTACAATCTTTTATTAGGTCCCGCCTATCTTGATTCAGACGCATGATGTATGGTCTGTTTCTGTGCTTCAAAGTGACGGTGCTCAGAACCCACACAATTCACCCATCTTCTTGACAGATCCTTCTTTCATTTTAGAATTTTTCTATCCCCATTTAGAACTTCGAGGATATCCTTCTGACATATTAATCCATCTTAATTGATTTAGATGATATGAGGGATTTCATTTGGATTTCCCTGACGACCTCTTATCCCTCCCACAACCTTATGCCCTCCTACTGGTGGTTGATTGATTAATTTTGAGGACATGAGACTTGCTGCCAGCATTTCCCTGATGTCCATTGACTTAGTTTGCATTACTCCCCTAGGACTATCTGCAGTAGAATGCAACATTTTCTTTACGATCGGATTCATTCACCGCTTGTGTGTCTATCTTGGTGGAGCACGAAACCGAGTCGTCTGATATGAGATGTCAATCTCAATGTTTAATTGTGTGTCCGATCTGTTAGAGCAAGAGACTAATTATCCTAGTTGTATGGACTCTGTTGAGTCTTCTCTCCTTGGCGGTCCTCACAAGGATGAGTCACATTTTTCTGATTATTCCCTACCTAGTTCATAGTACTCTCTGAGGGTTATTTGCGGGAGACTGTGACGTCCTCAAGTTATTTTAGTCTCTTCTGCTGGGTAGGTGATCTGTTGCCTACCGAGACCGCTTCAATTGATCTATCTGATGGATCTAACTCCTTTGAGTCCACTCTCCTTGATGATCCTGGTAAGGATGAGTTTTGTCCTGATTATTTATTGCTTAGTATGTATTACTCCCTGAGGGTTATCTACGAGAGGATACATCATTTTGTGGGAACTCAGTTTCACTTATGGTGTTTCCGATCTAGTGGAGCATGATGTCGAGTCTTCTAGGTGTATACTCTGTCTCATCTCTGGTTGTGTATCCTATTTTGGATTTTTGATTTTTATGAGATCTCTGACCCATATGAGTTTACTCCCTTGACAACCCTCGCAAGGTTGAGCCATTTCTTGTGATATTCGTTGAGTTCTTGATCTTTCGACCCTATGTCCGCTAGATATCAAACTGTGTGGAGAGTCTCCTGTTCTTCACTTTCATATATTCTTGAGACTATGAGTAGCATAAAGGAATTTGTATTGATCCTTCCTTCTCCATGTTGTACAATATCGGCTTTGATCTCTCACTATGTTCTTGTGAGCCAATATTCTGCTTCCTGCTACCGATCCTGACTTATTTTCAATTTGTTGTTCCCGGTAGTTGAGACCCTTGAGTACATATTGGGGTGTCTCTCTCTATTTGACTGCATCATCGTTCTCACAAGGAGATGATGATGATGAAAGTACTGTATCTGACTATCAAATAATATCATGCACTTCACCATCTTTACTGCTTGTATATACATCTTTTGTCTTTCCATTTCTTCTTTCTCCCGTATGTCATGTGTACACCAGATCATTCGTCATATCTACGTGTCTATACTTAAGAAGTACTTTGTCCTAAGTATAGGGAAATGCACCTATTATGTTGTTATTTCTTCATTTTGTTTCATCACTTCTTTTGTTTTATATACTTAGGGCTCTTTTACCCTAAGTATGGGGGAGTGATGTGTACATTCGCACAATGTATTTTTTATTTTCATTGGTTTCTTTCTATTGATCCCCTGTCTCCTCTCATGTTGATTTTCTCTACTATACTTTGAGATATCTTATCCTAAGTATATGGGAAGACAGACCGAGTCATGATATGTCCATTCTCGCCCTTGACCCTCCCTATATGTAGGTACAGTTTATTATACATAGGATTATTTGATCCTAAGTATAGGGGGGATGGTCGACTTCGTATTCCTTCATTTATTCATTCAATATTCTTTGGACATTATAGTAGAGGCTCTTTTATACTTAATATGAGTTATGTCTTCTCTTTTTCTTTTCGATCTATGAGGACATAGCTCAAGCTAAATATATGGGGTCGTATCTACTTCGTATATACTTTGGCCATAATTTGTACTTTCGTATTTTTAATAATTGTGGCTAAAATACTATATATACTTATACAATTCATTAAATCAATTAAAAAATATGTATATTATTCTCCAATTATTTTTGTATATACTGATTAGTAAATAAAGTAAAAATGTTTGAAAAACAATTTGAAAATCTATTTGAAAAATCTTTTGAAAACTATTAAAAAAATGTTTTGTAAAATGTTTTCAACCTTCGTAAAATTGTTTTGATTTGTAAAAATTTCTTTTCTTTGTGTGAAATAAAATTATTTTGAAAATATAGTTGCAAATGGTTTTGAAAATGGTTGCAAAAATATTTCAAAAAAAATCTATTTGCTGTTTTAAAAATATTTGCAAAATGGTTTTCAAATGTTTGTAAAGTAAATGTTTGTAAAAATTATTTGCAAAATTATTTAGAACTATAGTTTTCAAAATTGTTTATAAAATTATTCTCAAATAAGTTTGAGGAATATAAATATCGTCCAAATAAATAAACATTTCTCACCAAATGTATTCATATCTATAAAAACAACTAACATATCTCCTATATAAATCATTTAAACCGTAACTCTAGTAAATAATAAAAAGTATTCACGTGTAAATATATGTACCTATTTTTTTCAAAAATCTTTTGTTTAGAAAAAATCCTAATATATTTGAAAAATTAAAAGTGCCAAAAACATTTGAAAAGTCTTTTAAAAAATTGTTCAAAAATTTTCAAAATGTTTTCAAAAATTCTTAAAAAAGTTTAAATTTTGAAAATTACATCACAACATATTTTTCTACATTGTACATAGCATTTGTGTTTTTCGGTTTGATTTTGATAATTGAACGACTCTAAGTAAAATTTGAAGATTGTAGCTTGGTTGGACCTTAAAATGTACTTAATCACAGGAACCTTATAGGAAATGGAATTGAGGCACTCAGGTCTAGTTGACTTAATTCTTTGAGTTCACGGGGCTTAGTTCAATGTCATCTTTACTGCCTAAGTAGAGTGTTTAGGAGTGCATGCTTAACTCTTGTTGATAAAAACCTATCTTTTACACCTACACCTATCAATTTGCTCGCCTCAGTTGAAGTGGTAGAGGCCTGGATTTGCCGGCATGAGACACAAGCTAATGGAAACATCATAAGTCACACATTTGTGGCCATTGTTCCCCAACCTGATCCAATATCAACAAGGTCTAAAGATAGAAGTTATGGGTTGCAATAAAGCTTTAAAAGAGGGATAGTCTACTATCTCAAGAGGAAACAATCCATATGTAAATGTCGTTGTATATAGTATTCAAGAAAAATGCAAAAAAAATTCCAAAGAGTGGACAGGCCTAATTGAAAATAAAATGCATGCTGAAGTGTATATATTTGTATAGTAATTAAGCAAGATTGATCTTCAAAGTCTTACGTATGTGATCCTGTAGCCGGATGACTTGGCTACACTGATCTAGCATCCTAGGATGGGTAGCTACACTAGCTATCATCTATTCTTCTCTCCACCCCTCTTCTTGAGCTAGTTGTACTTGAAATTAGAAGGGAATACCTCACTTCTTGAGGAAAGAGTTGTCGGATTGGGGAATTAGGGTCACCATGTCGAAGAGGACCGACTTTTATCGCTTCAGTCGAGGAGAGCTACATATCACATACATTGTCCAAGATACATTCATAGTCATAAGGGTTTGCATATGAGTTGAAGTATTCTAACTTGGATACCGAGGAGACTTGAGTCGAGTTTCGTGACTCCCAAAGGCTGTTGTGTTTTAAATCCGTTGCCCAATAAGGTTCCGATTACAGATAAAAACCAAAAGTTCGACTTAAGCTCCAAACTTTTATTTTATGAAGATCAGTTTGTGAATTAAATTCAACCCGATTTCTTTTTTTTTTATTTTCTTTATTTTTATTTTTTACACTTTTTGCATAAGTGTTTGCAAACGACTAGAAAAGGAAAGTATGGGGGTGATTAATATCCATCTCATTACCTTTATTCTATCATTTTGGCTATAAAAACCCTAGCCAAATTTATGTAAATAACATTATTTTGTGCAAATTAACATTCATTATTTATTCTATTTGTTGTGTAAAAAAATATAGTTTTAATGTCAAGTTTATAGAATAAAAAAAGAAAAGAAAAAAGAAGAAAATATCAAAGGTATTTTATGATCCTAGACCCCGAGACCAAGTAAAGAATTGATTTGATCGACAAGGAATAAAATAGGGGGAGATAAGGGCCAAAAAGACAACAAAAATCTCATTTATTTATTTATCAATAATTCATTTTTGGGACCCAATTATCCTTTATTATTTATACCTCAAATAATTTTTTTTACATGGAAGTAGATAACAATATACAGCAAAAAAAAACAAAATTGAGTTTACGCAAAAATAATACTCAATGTACATTCTATAACTCAGAATAAAAAGCCAAAACCCAAACTTCCTAGACTTATATCTCCTCAATGAAAACTCAAAATGCAGCAAAATGACTTTAATTTTGTATAACTTTTAAAAAGTTATTTAATGAAGGGGTTCATTTAATTTGTAGTTAAGATACAAAATTTAGATTTTGGACCCTATTATACAATATACTTAAATAAAATATTCATTTATTTATTCTTTATTATTCTTTATTATTTTTATATTTTTATCATTTTTAAAATATCATTTATGGTATATGTGTATATATTGAATAGAATTGAAGCATAAAGAAAACACTAAAATAAAATAGTCTGTATAAATACATAGATAAAATACTTATACTTATACATATGTAATAAATACCTCTATTTATTTAAGTATATAAAAAACATCACAAAAATACAAATAATATATTTGTGTATCTAAAAATAAGTTATAAATATGTAAAATATAATAATAAAATGATAAAATCAAAAGTTCAAAATAAAAATAAAATATACAAAACATAGGTCTATATACTTATAAATACACTTGTAAAAGTAACTTGTAATAAATTAATTCATAAAAATAAGTAAAAACCGTATTACAATACTATATAAAATAATAAACATTTTTATTCTATAACCAAAATTTGATAAAATCAGTTACTATTTTTAATTCATTTGTTTTTGAACAAAGGTCTTATTTTATCATGACTTGGTCCAACGTGGACCAATCACGTTGTGGGGACTGTTGACCCAAGTCATCTGATTCCCCTGACGTCTCTGTTCTGTCAGGCATGTTTGTTCCTCGATTTTTCGCCATTTTTATGGGTATTACATACATGTTTTTCGTCGATTCACCACACCTAACTCAACGTCTATCATCCCAAATCCACACCCATTCCAAGATCCTTTGTACATAACCCAACATAATTCCAAACCATAGGTCTATAAGGGTCGGAACCCGTGTGTATAAATAGGTCCCTTCGTCCTCTTCTTCCTCCTCCTCCTCCTCCTCCTCAAAATTGGTCCTTTTTTGATTGCTTAAACCCCCTACCCTCGATCAAGAGAGTCTCCAGGTGACAGATGTTGTACCCCTGAGGCATTACTTGGTTGGCGGAGGTGGAGAGGTGAGCCATGACGGAGATCCGATCCATTCTGCTCCTTGGTCCTTTGGCCATGTTCGAACTACTCCTTTTACTATTTCTAGGTAGCTTTATTAGTTAGGTTTCATTTCACACATTATATTTTGTGTTTCGTTTATTGTTTGAGACTAGGTTTAGATTTAGACCTTGCTGGTGCTCTAGAGCTCCGGCCACCGTTTCATGCCCTCATACACTTATTCTGACCAAAGTGACCATCCCATCACCTTCCCTCTCAATTTATCAGTTATTTCCCTTCACCAGCTATCCAGATAACTCCTTGATATGGAGAATCATGCTCCCTCCGCCGCCACCTTGACGGATCACTCCATCCACTCTACCTCACCTCAATTCCATAACTAATTAGGTCGAGGCATTGTGCCCTTGAGCTATGAGTTTGTTTGTGCAGGTTGAAGGATATGGAATTATCCTCAAGCGCATCACGGAAGCTTGATCTTCGTATCGGATACGACGAAGAACGACTAGTCGCACTAGTTGTTCGGTGCAACGGAATTTAAATTTTTTTTATTCGAAGAAACCACATGATCCGAGAACCATTCTCAGATTGTTTCAACTGTAACCACAACAAGTATAATGCAATACCTCTTGAAGTGGGATTGATCAAGTCTCTAAGAGAAGAGACCTCCTGTCTCAAGTCCGATCGTCGGCGAGACCGCTTGCGAGCGCGGGGATGAAGCGCGTTGTCCTCGCAATCCAAGAAGTCGATCCAAGCATAGTTGCTCCTGATCTCATCGTACGAGAACGAACGTCTTCTTCGTGGGCGTAGCACACCAAGAAGACGGAGAACTGAAGAACGTCGAAGCGGCGGTGTGGTGGCGAGAGCGTCGACGATTCTCTCCTCTAGGGTATGGTGGACGGCCACCAATATTAGAGGGAGAGAGGGCTGTCATGTATGAAGAAAGAGAGAGAGCTCTAATAATTCATGTTAAAGAGAGAGCATGGTACGCCTCTCTATTTATAGAGTTTTGGGATCCATGGATCTCAATCCATGTGACATACAAAATCAATGGATGAGATTGATTTGTGTCAATCCAATGGCTAAGATTGTTGTTGGTAAAACCAACAAATTTAGATCAAAATATATTTGATAAAATCAAATGCAAATTAATCCAAAATTACATCAAATAAATAAGGAGAGAATATACATGGACATTACATCTCCGTGTACATTCCATATGGAAGGCCGCCCATTCCTATTTGGAATTGGGTGCCGCCCAAGCTTTCCATGAGGAGAGCAATCTCATGACATGTCATGAGATTGCATATCTCCATGGAAATCTCTTTATTTATTTCCAACAACTTTTGTTGGGTTTTATTCTTCAAAAATAATTCATAATTATATTTGAGAATATTGCAATCTTGCCATTGAAAAATTGTGAATCATATTCACAACCCAAAACAACATATAATTTACATTGTCAATTAATTACACAATGTGTATCCAATACACACAATAATTAATCAACACATAGATATCATAATTAGCTCTCTCTAATACGTTATAAATCACATTTATAATATATTATGAATAATTGGATATTTCTATCCACATTATTCTTATCCACATTAATTAAATCACAATTAATTATATTGGATAATTTCTTCATACATCAAGATGATTAAATCACATTTAATCATGATTCCTTCATTGCTTAGATCTTATGGAATTATTCTTGATCCCTTCAAGAATAATGCAATCTCTCCACAGATACTTGGAGATAAGGACATGGCGATTGTATTGTTCCATGTATAGTGACATGGATATTGAGATCGCATCTCAAATCCAGATCGTAGGCCTCCCATAGATGCTTGATTAAATCAAGACCGCAAATCTAATCTTTTTATTGCATCTGAATCTCATTCAGATCAATGTCCAACATTTGGACTAAGATCAGATTACTTCTCTACTGAGAGGAGTTACTAAAATCCAGACCCGTTTCATCACTCCTTAGGAATGGAAGCGTCATGGTTATACAATCTTTTATGATCACATCACCCTCAGGTATTCCCAATACCTGTATATCCTGCATACTGGATGACTCAGAATAAACCCAAAGTATTAGATCAATTTTAAATGTCTACTTCAGGGTTCTGTCAGTAAGTTTCTCATTCGATCATTGGGAGTCGGTATCGATCATATACTTTCCAAAAGCATATATCATACCTAGGTCTTGATCATATACTTTCCAAAAGTATATATCAAACCTACAAATTCAGTCAAGCTTCCAAAGCGAGACGACCATGCGCATGGAATTTGATTTTTCCCAATATCTCATGAGTGAGCTCATGTCTTCCGGTTCAGTAACTGAACTTGTATGATCCCTTTGAGAGATCGTATTACTCATATGCCCTTATATGCACACCAGCGCGCCAGTGTATAGACCTTGGTTAGGTCATCAACCTATTGGTCTGCCAAATGTACATACTCAAACATATAGTAACACATCTGTCTCCGGTCAAAGGATGCGTGCCTATATCATGACAACATATGATATAGGACTTTGGTTATCTCGATCTTGTTAAGTCAACTCTTTGACCTAACTAATCTGACACCTCCGAATCTCTATTCCTATGCAGAGGACCTGCATCAAGAGGTCGGTCAGATATCAACCTTTAGGGATAAGGATTGCCATCTCCTACTCAGGCTGGAGATCATCTCTTAACAATTATTTGACGGTGCTTGATGAGTCCTCAATCTAACTCTTTAGATATTCCTCCAAGCACCAGCCTCTATGATTCAATAGTTGAATCAACAGATGTATGATCATCAAGATGGCCATGGTACATAACCCTAATCGTACTAAGGGACCTATTATAAAAATTATTTATTTTTCATTTCAGATCAGGGAATGATACGTCCAATAACATTTATTGCATAATGGCTCGCCGTGGGCTCGCATTTCCAACAATCTCCCACTAGCCCAAAGAGCCATTAATGGGCTAATCATTTTAAACCCGCACTCATGTGATAATCATAGGCTATTTAGAAAATAGCTAGGTAAGCTGATCAGTAATTCTGTTCCCACGAGACTACGCCAAGTCCTTTTATGACACTTGCATATCCCTAGTAACAATGCTCGCATCTAATGTGAATGTTGCATCTTATGCAATCAATACTTAATCTTGTTAAAAACTATAGTGTCCTTGACACTACTGCTTAACAATTATCATAACCAGTATTTCCATAATCTTTATCAGAAACCCTTGTTCCTGGAGATCACTCTCTCTTAAGGTATCTACAGTTAAGACCTTTTAGATCTCTATCTATAAAGTCTTAAGCTTTGAAGATAAGACTTTGAGATCACTATCTCAAAAATCTTGTCATCTATGAAGATTTTGTTATTACTGCAACCAAGTATTTTATTTCCATGGTAAGATTAGTAACATTTTACTACTCCCACTATATGGCAGCCATCTGGCTTTTGTACACATCTAGCACATACCCGGCTTCTCAGAACTGATTCCCAAGGGCAATTAGTTCTAGCATTCACTTCCTCAACTCTTTGAGGTGCTATCCCTTTAGATAGGTCACTACCATATCTTAAGGGATGGAAGCCTTTCTTGGAATTTTCCATAAAATGGAATATGTCCAAGGTGTACTACTAATGTGACAGTCCCAATACCCTCTTCTCTTTGCTCCTGAACAACTTCAGAACTAAGATCTAAGAGGTCTCTTTGAAATCATATTTCAAGATATGGACCAACCAGATTACAAAACACTTATTATTATCGCTATATCAATTTAAATGATTAGGATATCATCTATATTTAGCATGATGAACACAAAGGCACTTCCACTAAGCTTCACATGGCTCATCAAGAGTTTACCTGAAATTATAACATTTATAATTTCATCAAATCTTATGGTCCAACTTCAAGAAGCTTATTTGAGTCCATAGATGGATTCCTTAGCTTGCACTCCTTGCTTTCCTTAATCATGAAGCCTTGGGGCTACTTCATGTAAATATCCTCAAAGAGGTATTCGTAGAGGAATGCAATATTGACTTACATCTTGAAGATGCAATAGTCAAGTTGTGTAGCTAAGGTTAGCAATATTCTGATGATTTTAAGCATGGTCACCGAAGAGCAAGTCTCATTGCAAGCAATGTCTTCTCTTACGGTGTGTAGCTCGTGGCTATGAACCGTGCTTTGAAGGTCTCTACCTTCTCATGAGGTTCCCTTTCTCTTGAAGATCCATTTACACCTTTACAGGTCTTGCCCATATAGGTGGATCCTCGAGAATCCGTATACAACACTTGTATATGAAGTCTACATTAGACTTTTATTGCTAACATCCATCTATCCATGCTATGATATTCAGAAGCTTCATCACATGAAGTTCGATCATTGTCATATTTCTCTGACACATGGAATCCATCCTCAAACTCATTTGAAGAAGTATTAGTGTTTCATTTTTAATTATCCTTTTAGTTTCCAATTTCAGGAGCATCATTATCTTCTCAAGATTAAATGAGTTCCTACACTTCATTTTTATCTTGATTCTCAAGAGTCTCAACCTCTAAGAATCACATTCTCAGAGATGAGATATTTTAAGAATCTCAAGGTCATAAAATAGGTATCCAATACCATCCTTTATTTTCCTAATGAAGTAGCACTCTCTAGTGCTTAATTCCAGCTTACTTGCATGGAATTTTATTAAGGATATATAATGTAGTCTCTACTACATATATACCTAGAAACTAAGAGGAAATTATGCTAAAATTCATCATTGATCAAATCATGTCACACATGATCCAATTGTATCTCCCTATAACTCTACTGAGTCAAGGTGTGTTAGGAGGATTGAGATAGAAATGATATTCATATCTCCACAAGGTATTCTTTGAATTTATCTAGCAGGTACTTGCTACCTAGATTAGATAAAATTCATTTTATCTTCCTTCAAACTTTGGTTCTAAACCAAAAATAATGAAATCTTTGATCATTTCAAAGGTTTCTTAGGTAAAGAGAAGAAATCTCATATCATACATAATCATCAATAGATATTACATATCCATAATGTTTACTATGGTATAGATGATCCGCATACATCAACATGTATGAGATCCTAAATACCTTGACATCTTACACCATTCCCAAAGAAGGGTGTATTTGACATTTTTCCATTTTTGCATACAATATTCATAAGTATGTAAGTTTTGAAATTTTAGACATTCTAAAGTTTCATCTCTTACTAGTCTATCGATTAAATCAATAGACAAATGTCCAAGGTTTGATGCTAGATCATTGTAAAATGATCTTCATCCTCCTATTGATCTTGAGGTTTAATTTCAGTATTTAGAAATGTTAATGAACCATTCATTATTTTTCTAATTTAATGGAGTCCACTAGATTTTAGATTACTTTCTGAAATATCTTTATCATAACTCTTTATGATAGGTCCATTCCAGAATTCATGTTTATTTCCAACATTTAGAAACAAACAATGAGTGTATTCTAATGTCTAGGTCATAGAGACATTCTCTATGACTAAGGGCTCTCCCACTGAAATTATGAAGTCTAGTGATCCAATGGAAATTGTTGCAACAATTGCATCAATGTTCATATGGATAACTATACACCTTAAGATCAAATTTTTCCAGTCTTGTAAAACACATGCAACCCATTGCAATTGTTGTTAGAAGATTGAGATACAATTATTAGACTTTATCTTATTCAATAAGTAAGTCAATATCAATGATTTATGTAGATTATTCTGATGCTCCATCCGAGTCCTTCTCTAAGGATTCTAGACATACTTGATAGTCGTACTATCAACACATCAATTTATTGCAGCATTGGCATTCATCCAACTCTTTGGATGTCATATGGAAGTCACAGAGGTACAGTCAACTCTTTGACTATACTTCTTACTTGGGTCCAACCCATGCTTCCACTGCACTCCCTTTATTTATGAGCAACCATTGCTTTAGACTAAGGATCTCTTACGTTAAATTCAAAAGAATTCAATGTAAGATTATTTCAACATTTATACATGCTTCATTAAATTCATACAATATGAATATTATGAAGCTTCATGAATGACTAGAGTATAGATAGTAGAATAATGACACTCATCATCTACATCCATCTAAACTCTTAAAAAATATAGGTTCAGCTAGGTACTCAAACAATTTGAATACATTATCTCTTATAGAGCTACCATTCTACATAATGTAGAGAACCATGTCACTCATGATTAAATGTCAAGAGCACATATGTATGCCAGAATATCTTCATTAATTTTATAGGGATTATTTGACAATTGCGATCATCATCGACATGTCACTTCCAAAGTACATCCGATGAGAGATCAAGACTATAGAGACATACAAACCCTAGGGTTGTAGTCCTATTATCTATTTAATTGTCATTCCTCAATATTATGAGGAAACTTGCATATTACAACCACATACATTATGTGTCCAACTGCAAGTACAATATCTGGATCATGAATCCAATCCATGGTATTTTACTGGTTATTATTGAGTATATCATTGAGTGGGTTTAATGAAGGATTATCTGAAATAAGAAATTTGCATAAGTGTATACATATATATACATATTTTACTTTGATTTAGGAATTTTTATATCAAAGTTTCCTTGCCTTGTCAACACTGAAAGTTCATTCCCTTAATCACTTTCAATGTAAGAGATATACTTACCATTATATCTCGGCAAGATCTGGGATCTCCTTCCTTATCTTTGTTACATCCCAATAATATGAGAATCTGCAACTCGAATAAAAAGAAGCGGGAACACATTCCTCCTTGCAAGTCCAACTTGCATTTCCCAATTCGGTCTTTAACACCCAGGCCCACCACCCCTAAGGTGATGTTGACCCGTCATTAATTGAACCAACCGTCAACAAGAATAGTACTCGCTATGCGCAATCCAATATCACCCCAATAATATGAGGATCCGATATTGGGGTCACTATGCATACGGCCTTACTATTTCGAGAAGCAAAGAGCCCGATCCAAATGCGCTTGCATACAGGAGCTGTCACTTCGGACATGCGTCTCCCATATACAATCCATAGCGACGGAACCCTTCACCTTGACGGGAGACCATGGATGTCAGTTATGTGATCCTCCATATCATATTCAAATTTTAATTAATCATTATGAATCATATTCATTACGATTAATTCTTCCAAGGGAATTGACAACTCTATTCATAATAGAGTGTCTCAATTGGACATAATCAATTAAATCATACTAAAATAATTATCAATCCAATTCAATCAATCAAACTTGATTATTTTTACTTGAATACATACATGGTAATATCTCAAAATACATATTAATTCGAATTTTTATAATTAGAAAATACACCTTGATTTTCTCCGGCATTATACAGTCCCTACCTGCTATCATGGCCAGTACCGACGAGAGTGGGACGGACCACATACGTTGCAACCCACTACCCCAATGCTCTACGACTAGTCACCATATCCGCCTCGGGCAAGCATAATGCCAGATATATCAATTTGTACTTGAGATGATCATCGGTTTTTCAACCGAAATTATACCATATAATAATAATCAAAACTTTTTTTATTATAAGGAAATTTGCTACACAAATTCCCAATCCTATTCAAGCATCAAGTTTGAAGATTGTGTTTCCAATTATGATTTAGATCACATCCAATCAATTAATTGGTTGAGGCCAAGTCAATTAGGCAAATAATCATGTTCCAATATTTCACAAATATTTTTCAAGATTATTTCACGAAATTAACACTTAATTTCACTAATTGACAATCACTTGGTTCTAGATTAGGACTGTAATTTCAGTATTGACCCCTACTCACTAAAATTAACATATCTGAATCAATTTAGATCCAAATTAGACAAACTCAATTTTCAAAGATTGCTAACTTGATTTAGTACAGAAGCCAAGTGATGTGTCACGCATTTCTAGGCAGATGATAACAGTAATTAACTCTTTAATCATGTTAAAATCTACTATCCCCGCAACAGTGCATACATGTTCATTAAAACAACCATATCTAGAGCATACGAAATACGATTTACTTAAACTCAGATCATATGGTTTCCTTATTTAATGGGGAACAAAATCCAAGTAAATAATTCGTGCTTAAACAATTTAAACATGGCCGAACTTTTTTTACTAAACAGATCTGCGAAATCAAATGCGATAAAACTTTCGCGACCTGTAACGAACCCAAGTCGTCCTCGGTTTTCGAATCATATTCAAAACCAGCGACCTAAGGCTCTGATACCACTTGAAGGATATGGAATTATCCTCAAGCGCATCACAGAAGCGTGATCATCGTATCGGATACGACGAAGAATGACTAGTCGCACTAGTTGTTCGGTGCAACGGAATTTAATTCTTTTATTGGATGAAACCACATGATCCGAGAACCATTCTCAGATTGTTTCATCTATAACCACAACAAGTATAATGCAATACCTCTTGAAGCGTGATTGATCAAGTCTCTAAGAGAAGATACCTCCCGTCTCAAGTCCGATCGTCGGCGAGACCGCTTGCGAGCGCAGGGATGAACCGCATTGTCCTCGCAATCCAAGAAGTTGATCCAAGCGTAGTTGCTCCTGATCTCGTCGCACGAGATCGAACGTCTTCTTCATGGGCGTAGCACACCAAGAAGACGGAGAACCGAAGAACGTCGAAGCGGCAACGCGGTGGCAAGAGCGTCGACGATTCTCTCCTCTAGGGTATGGTGGACGACCACCAATATTAGAGGGAGAGAGGGCTGTCGTGTATGAAGAAAGAGAGAGAGCTCTAATAATTCATGTTAAAGAGAGAGCATGGCATGCCTCTCTATTTATAGAGTTTTGGGATCCATGGATCTCAATCCATGTGACATAGAAAATCAATGGATGAGATTGATTTATGTCAATCCAAAGGCTAAGATTGTTGTTGGTAAAACCAACAAATTTAGATCAAAATATATTTGACAAAATCAAATACAAATTAATCCAAAATTACACCAAATAAATAAGGAGAGAATACACATAGAGATTACATCTCCATGTACATTCCATATGGACGGCCACCCATTCCTATTTGGAATTGGGTGACACCCAAGCTTTCCATGAGGAGAGCAATCTCATGACATGTCATGAGATTGCATATCTCCATGGACATCTCTTTATTTATTTACAACAACTTTTGTTGGGTTTTATTCTTCAAAAATAATTCACAATTATATTTGAGAATATTGCAATCTTGCCATTGAAAAATTGTGAATCATATTCACAACCCAAAACAACATATAATTTACATTGTCAATTAATTACACAATGTGTATCCAATACACATAATAATTAATCAACACATATAAATCATAATTAGCTCCCTCTAATACATTATAAATCACATTTATAATATATTATGAATAATTGGATATTTCTATCCACATTATTCTTATCCACATTAATTAAATCACATTTAATTATATTGGATAATTTCTTCATACATCAAGATGATTAAATCACATTTAATCATGATTCCTTCATTGCTTAGATCTTATTGAATTATTCTTCAACCCCTCAAGAATAATGCAATCTCTCCGCATATACTTGGAGATAAGGACAGGGCGATTGTATTGTTCCACGTATAGTGACATGGATATTGAGATCGCATCTCAAATCCAGATCGTTGGCCTCCCATAGATGCTTGATTAAATCAAGACAGCAAATCTAATCTTCTGATTGCATCTGAGTCTCATTCAGATCAATGTCCAACATTTGGACTAAGATCAGATTACTTCTCTACTGAGAGGAGTCACTAAAATCCAGACCCGTTTCATCACTCCCTAGGAATGGAAGCGTCATGGTTATACAATCTTTTATGATCACATCACCCTCAGGTATTCCCAATACCTGTACATACTGCATACTGGAAGACTCAGAATAAACCAAAAGTATTACATCTATTTTACACTGTCTACTTCAGAGTTCTATCAGTAAGTTTCTCATTCGATCATTGGGAGTCGGTATCGATCATATACTTTCCAAAAGCATATATCATACCAAGGTCTTGATCATGTACTTTCCAAAAGTATATATCAAACCTACAAATTCAGTCAAGCTTCCAAAGCGAGACGACCATGCGCATGGAATTTGATTCTTCCCAATATCTCATGAGTGAGCTCAAGTCTTCCGGTTCAGTAACTGAACCTGTATGATCCCTTTGAGAGATCGTATTACTCATTTGCCCTTATATGCACACCAGCGCGCCGGTATATAGACCTTCGTTAGGTCATCAACCTTTTGGTCTGCCAAATGTACATACTCAAACATATAGTAACACATCTGTCTCCGGTCTGAGGATGCGTGCCTATATCATGATAGCATATGATACAGGACTTTGGTTATCTCGATCTCGTTAAGTTAACTCTTTGACCTAACTAATCTGACACCTCCGAATCTCTATTCCTATGCAGAGGACCTACATCAAGAGGTCGGTCAGATATCAACCTTTAGGGATAAGGATTGCCATCTCCTACTCAGGCCGGAGATCATCTCTTAACAATCATTTGACGGTGCTTGATGAGTCCTCAATCTAACTCTTTAGATATTCATCCAAGCACCAGCCTCTATGATTCAATAGTTGAATCAACAGCTGTATGATCATCAAGATGGCCATGGTACATAACCCTAATTGTACTAAGGGACCTATTATACAAATTATTCATTCTTCATTTCAAATCAGGGAATGATACGTGCAATAACATTTATTGCATAATGGCTCGCCGTGGGCTCACATTTCCAACACAGGTTCCGTACCTAGAAGGACCATTTGAGAGGTTTTGAGACTTAAAAATACCTTGAGGAACACTCGACCTCCATGGTTCGATCAATGAGGGATGAAGAGGTTTTTGCGAGGGTCTAAAAATGATCCTCACTAAATGAAAGCGAAGATGGATGCAACTGCTCACAAATACCTCGTTAGTTAACAAGTACCCATTATCTATGAATTAATCAATTATATCCCAAAATTTATGAGTTACTATTTATTTTTAAATCTACATAAATAAATGTATAGAAAGTAAGCATGCAGAGATCGATTCACAGAGAATAAACTAGGTAACTTATGATTATTTCTAACCAGTGTGTATTATGTACATATTTGTCTTTCATCCTTTTTATGTGGGATTTTGATCATATATATAGTTATATTTTTTAATTTTAATTAATTATAAATAATAAATATATTTATATAATATATAGAAATAATAATAATAATAATAGTAATAACAATAATATAGATATATAGTGTCATATATAGAGAGAGAGAGAAAGAGAATAATCAAATATACATAATAACTCTTTTTTTGGGTTTTTAAATTTTAGGGATATCATTTTGCAAGTTGTTATTTTTAATTTTTAAATATAAAATAATGAATTTATAATATAGTAATTAATAATATAGGGTATATAGTATATATAAGTATACAAAGCTATATATTGTATATAACAGATAAATATAAATATAAATAGCTTATAAATATAGGAAAAATATTTTTTTTACTTTTCTATTTTTCTAATGTTTTCATGATTTTTTGGTATTTTTGCATATTTTTATGGGTTTTTAAACTCATAAATATACCAAATCAGGGATTAATTAAATATATCAAATTGGATTGTAGATAAAAAATAACAAATCAAGTATAAAATTCGTCAAATCAATTTTAATTGATAAATTATAATATGCAGAAAATTCATAAATAACTAATAATATTTTTGGTATTTTTTGGAATTTTATATATTTTTATTGGATTTTGGACCTTGTTGATTTTTATGTTTTTCTTTTTATATTTTTATGCGATTTTTGTTCTGGAGTGAAAATATGCCATAATATATATCCTAAATGTTGTTTCGATTTTTTTAAGTTGTTTTAATTTTTTGGAAAATTTAAGTTATACATGGAAATTTAAGGTTTTGTTCTAATTTTAATAAAAAATAAAATGCCTATAAATACAACTTAAAAATCATGGCAATGATGCACAACATCCAAGGCATACACATTGAGTTTTTGCAAAATAAAACTTAGTCAATAGTTATTTTTAACAAAATGTAAGAAAATGCAATCTAATTCACTAGTAAGGAACTTTTTTCAATAAAAATTGAATATACTTGCATTTCAGAACAACATTCCAAAATCTTGGGGCATACACGAAAATTCCATGCAATATATTAAACTATACATGCATGGTAAGGACAAATATGCAAATATACAAAACATTTTGTCCTTTGTACAAAATTACCTCAAAATTTAATGTTTTTTATACAATTAAATGGACTAAAAATAAATAAGAAAAATTGGTAGGGCATACATGATATTTGCCCAAACTCACGTCGGACTCCACGTGAGCTGAGCTCGCACATGATTGCATACAATATCCATGAACATGAAGGGCCTTGTTCTTGTTTTTTCTTAACATTTTACACTCCAGAAAATAGTTTATATATTAAAAATAAAAGAGAAAAGGCGGTGGAGGTTCAAGGTAATTTTCCCCTTATTGTACGCTAAGGAGCAGTCCAGATCAAATCGCTTAACTTCATCGGATGGTCCAAGCATGCATCGCTTTGCTCTCAGTCCAACAGTTGGGATTAGATCTGTGGATGACCATTGGATCGGACGGTATCTACTTCTCAGGAAGAACGGAGAAGAACTTTTCTTCCCCCAACCCTCGATCTTTGATTCCTCGCTCCTCCTAGGGTCTCTAGTGGTGATCTGATGCTCCACACATCCGAGAGCTGGTTCTATAACTGATGATGCACTCTAGAAAGTCCAGGACCCAATGATGGGGTCCTGGTATGTCGAAGAATGTTGGAGCACCTGGAACGTCTTGTCTAGATTCAAATATGTCCTAAGAAGGGTTTGTTTGGAGCGGACCTTGCACAAAAATATTCTTGGGCTCGAGGCGACGATGCTCGACCCAAATTTAAGCTGAGATGAATAAGGATGAAGGTGGGAGGATATGCTTCGGCGAAAGGCTGAGGGTAGGGCTCGATTTGTCGATCCAACGAGAATCGGGGGGTACTGATGGGTCGAATAGATTAAGAATGTGTAGGGAAGGATGATGGCGTGAACGTGGCAGTCATAGACTATTAAAAGCATGGTGGAATGTTTGGAGTCCTAGCGGCTTCGGCGAGCGAACAAAGTGGAACCTGGCTAATATACTGGATTAAATGCGAAAGTAAATACAGAATTAAAATCATGACATTAGAATTTACCTAGGAATTAAAAAATGCAACTCTTATACCTGCTGGTGGGTAGGGAGCATAGCGCCCAGAGAATTTCTTCATAAATCCTGTCCTGTCCTTGCTTCGTTGTCTCCGAGCATGGGGGAAGGCTTACTGTCACCAGACTTCAACGCACACATACAAGGAATTGGGAAGAAGCTCCAAGAGGGATCAAGATGGGAACATAGGACCTAGTAGGATATTTATAGGCTAGGGTCTGGTGAAGTTCAAGAGAGAAGATTGAGAGGCTCGAGATAAATCTTGCGGATATTATGATAGGGTGTGAGGCTCAATCGAGATGCAATCAGGTTCGCTGAAGAGCTCGAGGCAATTCCAGCTCCGCAGCAACATGGAGAAAATCCAGAAAAGGAGGGACTCGATGCTCTGACATTGGTCTGAGTGAACGATGGGGAGTTTTTTCGAGTGTCAACACCCCCTGAAACGTGATTGGTCCATGCATGACCAAATCATGACAAAATGGACTTTATTCATAAATAAATTAAAAATAGCAAATGATTTAATTAATTTTTGGGTATATAATATACATTTTTTTATTATTTTATGTAGTATTTCAATATGATTTTTATTTATTTTTATGAGTTAATTTATCACAAGTTATTTTTTACAAGTGTATTTATAGGTATAATGACTTATGTTTTGTATATTTTATTTATTTTGTATTTTTGATTTTATTATTTTATTCTCATATTTTATATATTTATAACTTATTATTATGTACGTCATTATATTTTTATTGTATTTTTATGATGTTATTTGTATACTTAAATAAATAGGGATATTTATTATATATGTATAAGTATAGATATTTCATCTATGTGTTTCTATAGGTTATTTTATTTTTATGTATTATTTAAGGTTTTATTCCATTCTAAATATTTACATATATTATAAATAATATTCAAAATTATAAAAATATAAAAATGTAAAGATAATAAAGAATAAATATGTATATTGTACAATAAGGTCCAAGATTTAACTTTCACACTTAACTTGAAATTAAGTGAAACCTCCTTAATTAAATTGATAATTAAAATTTATATACTACTAAAGGTAATTTTTATGCATTTTGAGTTTTTATTGATGGGATATGAGTAAGGGAAGTTGAGATTTTGGATTCTTACTTTGAGCATAAGATGTACACAATATATTATTTTTATGCAAACTCAATTTTGTATTTTTCTATACATTTTTATCTATAACATTCGTGGATAAGTTTATTAATTTGAGATATAAATAATAAATAATAAAATGTGTTAGAAAAAATGGATTATAGATTAATAAAAGAATGGGCTTTTTATTGTATTTATGACCCTTATCTCCCCCTACTTTTTTCCATATCGACCAAATCAATTCTTGACTTGGCCTCGGGGTTTGGGGTCATAAAATACCTTTGGTATTTTGTTCCTTTTCTTTTCTTTACTTTATTCTATAATTTTGGCATTAAAAACTATCTTTTACATACAATAAATGGAATAAATAGTGAATATTAATTTGTACAAAATAATGCTATTTACATGCATTAGCTAGGTTTTTTAAGGCTAGAATGATATAATAAAGGTGATGAAATGCAGATTCATCACCCCCATATACTTGCAATTGCTAGTTCCTAGAATACACTTATGCAATGAATGCAAAAATAAAACTAAAGAAAAGGAAAAAGAAATAACTTGGAATAATGGTCGGCTTTTAAATTACTCTTTAATAAAGTTAAAGTTTGGAGCTCAAAGAAGGCCTTTGGATTAATGGTGTGTTTGTAACTACATGGAAGTCAGGAAGTGTGACATAACTGCCCTCAGATTCCATACTCCTATCATTCAGTTAAATTTACACCTAGGTTAGAACCATCCTCTCAGTCGCATACTCTTGCTAACTTGAAATGATAGAACCGTATGTGTGGATTTGTTCTGCTCTTCCCAGACAAAACCATTGAATCATCAAGGTGTATGCTTTTCTGATAACTCATCCTCATAGAGACAGATACTCCCGTCTAAGATAATGTACTCCCGATCTTTACAACCGAATGGGGGAAAAGTTATAAGAATGGGAAAAGAAGTGGAAATGGACCAGTGTAGTCTTCATTCCCTTGTGAAGCCGATCAATGTAACTGATACTTTACCAAGAAGCATGCTTTTTTTGAAGCTCAGATTTTTGTGGAATTTTTGCAATAGTTTTTTGGATATTTTCTTTGACTTTCTACAACTTCTGCATTCTTGTTTGTGCCCGATGGATATAACATCTTTTGTTCTACCCATTTTTTTGGGGTTGCACCAATAGACGATTCCTTATCCGAAGCATTAGCTCAATTTGTCTCCAGTCTTTAGATATCATTGTTACCAAAATTAGTGGGTTAGAGTACCGGTGTCGTTAATCCCCAAGAATGGTTCCTGATCCACCCTTGACGAAGCGACCTTGCACAGTCTCGACTTAGACCCCAAGATTTTTCAATAATCCATCTGAGTTGAGCTAAGTGTTAGGTGTGAGATTTCCAGTCAAGTCACTATCTCAAGAATCGTATGGATGATATGAAGGGTTCTATTTAATCACATTAAATTGACTCATAAATATAGTCTTACAGAACCTAAAGAATTAAGTCAAGGTGACCTGAAATATCTCCACTTCCAGTCCTCAAGAGATCCTCTGAAATTAAGTGTATTAAGGTCTATTCCATGCTCCAATCTTCAGATTGTATTTGGATATGTTCAATTGTCTAGGTTATTCCTAAAAATGCAAATGCTATATACAATGCACGAAAAATAATTTTGTGATGCAATTTTCTAGTTTTGATCAATTTTATGGATTTTTTGAAAAATATTTTCAAATTTTTATGCAACTTTTGGAAAATATTTTTGCTGATGTTTTTAGATTTTGCATTTTTTAGAGCTTTTCAAAGAAAAGGATTTTTATAATAAAAGATAGGTATAAATATTTACACGTGAGTGAATCAATTATTTATAAGAAGTAGGATTTTTAAGGATTTACAGACGGGATATATTATTATTCTCATAAATATACTTACAGTTGGTGAAAAATGTTGATTTATTTGTATGATGTATATGTTCCTTAAACTTATTTGAAAATCTTTTTACAAACAATTTTAAAAATTATAGTCCAAAATATTTTTTACAAATAATTTTTACAAATATTTGCAAACATTTGAAAATCATTTTGCAAAGGTTTTTCAGACTGTATATAGATTTTTCAAAATATTTTACAACTATTTTCAAACCATTTGCAAATAGGTTTTCAAAACATTTTTATTTCACATGAATAAAATAATTTTTTACAAATAAAACAATTTTACAAAGGTTGAAAACATTTTACAAAATATTTTTTCAAATAGTTTTTAAAAGATTTTTCAAAAAGAGTTTCACACTATTTTTCAAACATTTTGCAAAATATTTTTACCTGATTCATTAATCAATATATACAAAAAGAATTTGAGGAATAATAGATATCTTCTTATTTGTTGATTTATTGAATTATATGTGTATATATAGTACTTAAACCATTTTATTCAAAATTATGAAAATACGAGTCATGGATAAAGTATATACAGAGTATATACAACCCCCTGTACTTATCTTGAGCTATGTATTCATAGATCAGAGAGAAAAAGAGAATACATAACTTGTACTGAGTATAGAAAAGCCTATACTAAGTATAGAGAAGCCTATACCACAATGACTAGAGAATAATGAATAAAAGAATCAAACGAATGAGAAGTCAGTTGTCCCCCGTACTTAGGATCAAATAATTCCAAGTATCGCATACTTTATCTACATCCAGGGAAGGTCGAGTGTGAGAATGAGCAACTCAACGATTCATCCTTCCTCCCCTTATATGTAGGGTCAAATATCCCTAAGTATAGACATAAATATCAATAAGAGAAGAGACATGTGGCGAGACAAGGAATGAACATCTGAATTCACTCATCCGTCCTATACTTGGGATGAAGGATATCCTAAGTATAAAGGCAATGGATGTGGAAAACGAAGTAGAAAATAAAAAATACAACAAAAAAGAAGACTAGAAGAGAGGAAGCATTATCTAAATATTCCGATGATGCTGAGGTTGTGGATGCTTCCTCATTGAATATCACTTGGACAGAATCGACAACGTCCAAGAAAGTGTCATGCTCAAGGTATAACTTCAATAACTGACCCTTGATGACTGATGGTTATGCGTCAAGCGATAAATCTGATATCACAATGCTTCATTTGTCACACACTTCTTGCACTCTAAATGGCCATGTCCATTTACTCGTTAAATTGCCACACTTTCTATTTAATCTCGAAGATCTTTCGTCTGATGTGCTGGTCATGCTAGTGTTTAACCTTCTCCTTATACATCAATGTATTATCATATGCATAGTCTCGGAATTCTAGGAGCTTATTCAGATTCTTTTTCTTTTCTAACCACCCTTTCGTGAGTCCAAGTTACATGTATTAATTCCCATAATGATTAATGGATTAGTTCCACAAGAAGATGGCATGGCTTTCCATACACAAGATGGTAGGGCAACATTCCCAAAGGAAACTTGTAAGAGGTTCTGTATTCCCAAAGGATGGATCCAAGATCTGGGACCAATTCTTCCTATTGCTTTACAAGCTTCTGTAAGATCATCTTGATTTCCCTGTTTGGTAATTCTGCCATGCCATTGGTCTGTGGATGATGAGGAGACACAACTTAGTCCTCGATGTCATACTCCTTCACTATTTTATTGACCTCTATGTTGATAAAGTGACTACCCCTATCAGATATTAGTATCATCATAATCTCGAACCGTGATATGATGTTCTCTCTTAGGAAGTGACAAATTGTATGGCTGTCTGCTTATCTGGCAGGGATAGCTTCAACCTAACGACTCATGTAGTCAACAGAAAGAAGGATGTGATCATATACCTGACTATTGGGAAAGGGTTCCATGAAGTCAATGATCTAAGCATTAAATACATCTGAAATCTGAATGAACTTCAGGGGCATGGAATCTTTAGTTGTAAGGGTGCCTCCCAATCTCTGACAGTTAGTGCAATGCTTCACAAATGCTGCAACATCCTTAAATAGTGTCGGTCACCAGATGACACACTATAGTACTTTCGCTACCGTTCTATCTCCGGAGTGATGTCCACCAGATTCAAGCATATGACAATGCTCGATGACACTATGATGCTCCTCTTGAGGAATATACCAGTGCCAAATACAATGTACTCCTTCCCTGAATAGAAGTGGGTCTTCCCATTAGTAGAAATGAATAGTGTATAAGAACTTGTCCTTGATTTTTGTCCAATCTTGTAGGACTACACTGGAAATGAGGTAGTTCACAATGTCGTCATACAAAGGTATGAATCCACAACCAAAATTGACTCGTTAGGAAAGGTGTTTGTGATGGGTTCACTGCTTAGTGGAGGGTCTTGCTGTTCAATTTTGGTAAGGTGATCTGTTACCACATTCTGAACCTTAACCTTGTCTTTGATTTCCAAGTCAAACTCCTGGAGGAGAAGGATCCATCTGATCAGTCTAGGCTTGGCATCCTTCTTCTGTTATAAGTATCTGATAGTAAAGTGGTCAGTATAGATAGTAACTTTAGATCCAAGCAGATAGGATATGAACTTCTCAAAGGCAAATACAACAACCAACAATTCTTTCTCTGTGATAGCATAATTTCTCTGAGCTTCATCTAGTGTCTTGCTGGCATAGTGAGTGGCATGGGCATCTCGTCTTTTCTTTGTCCTAGAACAACCCCAACTACAAAATATAACACATCTGTAATGATCTCAAAAGGAAGAGACCAATCTGGTGGTTATAGGATAAGAGATTGAGTGATTAGCTCCTTCAACTGATTAATAAAAAGGAGAACATGCTGATCAACATTAAACTCGATCTCCTTGCACAGTAATTTTGTAAGAGGTCAGGCAATGCGACTGAAATCTCTAATGAATCTCCTATAGAAATCCACATGCCCCTAAAATAACCTCACATGTCTGACTTTCTGAGTCGGGTCAAGGTTGCTGATAACATCCACCTTTTCTAGGTCGACTTGCATGCCATGCTTGGAAATGATGTGACCCGGCACAATTCCCTTTGTGACCATGAAGTGATTCATTGCCTAAGATATCACGAGAGACTTCACAACATTTCTGATGTAACCTCACATGCCCCTAAAATAACCTCACATGTCTGACTTTCTGAGTCAGCTCAAGGTTGCTGATAACATCCACCTTTTCCGGGTCGACTTGCATGCCATGCTTGGAAATGATGTGACCCAACACAATTCCTTTTGTGACCATGAAGTGACTCATAGTCTAAGATAGCACGAGAGACTTCACAACATTTCTGAAGTACTCGATCCAGGTGCTTAAGGCATGGATCAAAACTATCACTATAGACTGAGAAGTCATACATAAACACCTTAAGAAAGCTGCCAAACATCTCGGTAAAGACTGCAAGCATGCTTCTTTGGAATGTAGTAGGGGCATTGCACATACCAAAGGGCATCCTCTTGAAGGCATAGGTACCGAACATGCAAGTGAAGGTAGTCTTCTCTTGATCCTCTAGGGTGATTGCCACTTGGTTGTACCTAGAGTACCCATCCAGAATGCAGAAGAACTCCTTGCCAGCTAATCTCTCCAGAACTTGATCGATAAATGGCATGGGGAAGTGGTCCTTCGTTTTTGCTGCATTGAGGCGATGTTAGTCAACACACACTCACCAAGATGTTGGTACCTAGGTAGAAATCTCCTCTCCTCTGTCATTTGTATCCACGGTGAGCCCATATTTCTTCAGAACTACATCTAGATGGCTTACCCATTTTGAATCGGAGATGGATAAATGAAACTTGTGTTCGTGATTTATTTCATGACGACGTCCCGTAAATTTGGGTTCAATCTTCTTTGAAACTCTCAGGACGACTTGGCATCTTCTTCCAAATAGTTATGATGTTAACACATGGCATGATTTATCTGGTAGAGATTTGAGACGTGCCATCCAAGTGCCTTACAACTTTTTTCTAGAGCCTCGAGAAGTCGAGATTCCTGATCCGGGGTTATCTAGATGCTAATGATGACTGGATACATGTTCTCTACACTCATAAGGAAGGCATACTTAAGGTCTGCAAGAAGTGGCTTTAATTCTCATTCTGATCTGGCCTGCTTCTTGGTCACTTTAGAAACTGTGCTAGTATGCGGATGATCTACCATGACTTTGGAGGTACTGCTCACCTCAGTGGCTTCTTGTTCAACTACCAATGTGCCAAACAGATTTGTAATGATTTCATCATATTCGGACTAATCTGGATCCTCTGACTCAAAGAGATGCATGAATAAATTTGATTCTGTCTTCCAAGTGCTATTAGAGCTTGTACTGACTATGCTTTCTCGGTCCTCCTTAGGAGAGAGGATTTCCAGGGTCCATGTGACATTCAAAGAGAGTTTTGTGTCTCTGATTTCTACAATAAAGTCACAGTCTTCTTCAAGCGATGTTGCATGACTTTCATCAGATACGAGTTTTGGTTTGTTGATCATGTTTATGGTAACTCTGTGATTGCTCGAGCTGAACGTGATCTTCCCAGACCAATAGTCATCCCCGACCTCTGCAGTGCGCATGAATGGACATCGAAGGATAATTGGGGTCTAAATTAATGGTACAAGAGAGTCCATATCAAGGATCACAAAATCTACTGGAAACTACATGTCCAACACCTTTACGACAACGTCTTCCAACATACCTCAGGGTCGCTTGATGGATCGATTAATGGACTGAAGATTCGTGCATGTCTGCTTCAATGGACCCTGCTCAAATTCTTGCAATAATGATGAGGGCAAGAGGTTGATGGAGGATCCACTATCAAGCATGATCTTCTCGAAGACTTGGTCAAAAATCTCACATCCATCAAATTGCTCCTTTGTATTACTTCTTATGAGGGAGATTGTTGATGGCTGCAATTGTGCCCACGGTAAGGACATGCTTCTCAACTTGATGGCATTTGTTACTATGATTCGACTGACGCTTGTTTGTATATGCTTCCTTCAAGCCTTTCTTCACATCTAGCATATATTCCAAGGATTTCATTAATTGTAACTCAATAGTTAATTCTTAAGAATATCCTCAACTCTTGGATTAAACAATGCGCTTTTTATTTTTTCATTTTTTGGATTTTTGTATTGCATCAAGAAAAGGAATATGTACAAATCTGAATTGAAAATAGTGTTCTTATTTACAACAGAATTCTTGTCCACACTAGTATGTACCCCCGGTTTGCAAAAAGGTGTACATTCTGTAGATAAAGATGCTGCTACTGGAGGACATGCAAAAAGTGCGGTCTTCACTCCGTCGGCTGGCGTTGGATCGGTTGCTGATGCTGGATCCTCCATTGCTGACGCGACTCCACTTTGACTGCTATCTTCTTTTTGGTTTTTTAATTTTTCGGATTTTTTTGTTCTTTTTGTGGATGAAGGAGATGGTGATGTGTAGTTGGCATGTCTTCTCCTCCTTCTATCTCACATGAACGTGGAGATGGCATGAACGACGCAGAAGATTATGATTTAACTTACAAAGATTTATTCTTCCCTTTGATTATGACAGACAGAGGGAAGTTCCTGCAGCTTCTGAGAGTTCAACATTAGGCATGGTAAAATTACAAGCATATGACTTTATAGATACAGATGGGCATCACATTCTACCTGCTCTTTTCTCTTGAAATTGTTGGGATTTACTTTGACCTGAGCTAGGATAGGAGTTTTGGTGGCTGTCAGGTCTTCTAGCTTCTTTGTCATCTCTACTAGACTCTTTATGAGTTGGGCTAATCAATCATTGTTGGGGTTCATAGGAGCTACCTCAAGAGATTCAACGTGCTCACCACATTGTGACTGTGGGTGGGGAGGCTGAGGATGAGGTTGCTAGTAATGTTGTGGAGGTGGAGGAAGCTGACACTGTTGGTATGGAGGCAGAGAATTCTGTTGTTGAGGTACAACCACGTACTAGTGGTACTGCGAGTACGGTCGATACTGCGGCTGAGGGTATTGTTGTGACTATCTCCAGTTGTGATATCGTGGAGACAAGTGATTCTAATATTGAGGTTGAGGTTGGGAGGACTGTGCGAAGCAACCACCATGAGGTTGTTCGAAAGGTTGTTTGGCTGGTGGCTGGCCCTGGGGTTGTCCAGTTGGATGGGCCAACTGTGCATCATTTCTTCGGACACCATTCACTTCCTATATCATGGGTGGTGAAGACAATGCTAGATCTGAAGATGGTAGGTAGTCTAACAGGTAGACAACCATCTATTTCTATGATAGGGCCTGCTTGGGTGCCTACACATAGTA
This sequence comes from Ottelia alismoides, assembly GCA_037367405.1. Lineage (NCBI taxonomy): Eukaryota > Viridiplantae > Streptophyta > Magnoliopsida > Alismatales > Hydrocharitaceae > Ottelia > Ottelia alismoides. Next base: position 448,956 of record JAZKJV010010037.1, on the reverse strand, counting down.
TGTGTGCTGGATCATCAGTTGTTGCTGACTCAGCTGAGGCCGATGTGGTGGTGATGGTTCGTCCTTCTTCTCAACAGGAGTCGTGGAAGAAAATATCAGCGATATATCGGCGATATATCGCCTTTATGTTGATATGGACATGGGACCGATATGGGCACTGATATGGCTATATATCCCGATTTCCAGGCATTTTCTTCACAAAGTCTCGTTGACATGGGCAATATTTCGATGATATATCATTGATATATCGTCGAAATATCATATTGATACGATATCAAACGATATTGATATCTATACGACCTTCCATGGTAGGAGTCTCTGACGATGGTGTTGTCGACTAACATGAACTGATGGTGCTCACCAGTATCTCCAACTGCTTGATGATTTGGTCCAAATTATCCAAGTGTCGCATCCTCTATTCGATCACATCAAGCTTTTCAAGATCTTGTGAACCCTTCTCGATAATGTCCAGCTTATAAAGATGGCCCCCAATTATACTAATGTTAGAGTTGTTATCTTTATCTGCCTCACGGGATGTTCCCATGTGAAATGTCTTGTAGAGGACTTGAATATGTTTCTGATAAGCACACGATGAAGAGAGGACGACATCTCCCTCGATCATTTCTTCAAAAATCTACCATACTACATCTTCATCTTTGTTATAGTGGGATCCCCCATAGGCAATATCAACTAATATTTAGCACTCTTTATTTAGGCCCCTGAAGAAGTATTGGACAAAACTGGTCCTAGGTATGTCATGGTGGGGAGACATTTCTTGCTCATCTGTGAAGCATTCCCAAGCCTCATGTATGGACTCATGGGTTTCTTGAGAGAAGTTTCTTACCCTGGCTCGCATCTGGTTGAGCTGACCTAGAGGGTAGAACTTGTGAAGGAATGCATATTTAAGTTCCTCCCAGGTCGTCACGACTCTCTGAAATGATTGACTCAGTACAAGGCGTTGTCTTACAAGTTGAAGGGAAATACAATTATCTCGACAACACCTAATGAAATGTTAGGGTAGTGGGTGGTTCTACAGATGTGCGAGAACTGTTACAGGTGAATGTATGACTCCTCTTTGGTATTCCCGTGAAATAATGGTAAGAGCGTAAGGAACTGGGTGTTTAGCTCGAAGTGAGCATGAACTGGAGGGATTTGAATCCATTTGGTCATATGTTATCCCACGATTATATGTTTCTCTCAGTGTTGCTTGGGGTTCTCATTCCTTGCCCCCTTTTCTTCCTGATATGGATCATCGTGGGGTCCTTCTCCACCTCTTCCTCCTCCTCCTACTAGTCTATTCCTCACTTCATTTAGTATATCTTGAAAAGCAGTCTGCACGAGGGCTTATTCTGTCAGTTGTTGTTGCATGACTTGGATGGAAGAGAACAACTGAGCCTCCATCTGGTTCTAATCAGGCATCTGGTTCTACGCTGATTGGATCTGCTGCTTCCCCTTGCCCTTTCCTTGACGAGCCCTTTCTAGATTTGAATTTGAGGATATGAACTTTGTATTGGGATCCAAGACTGGGGCTGGCTTCTATCTATAATGTAAGAGAATCCCAATTATTGAACACCAGCTACCGGGATGAATATGTGATTAGGGTCAATCCCATATGGTCGTGAATGGAGAAAAAAGATGTATACTGAAATCGATCTCCATTCGCAACATGCTTTAGTGGGACAAGAGCGGTTCCGATCTATTTAGAAATGTGGACAGAAAATTAGGAGACCATAGACCAGTTCGCAAGGTCTGAATCGGGTTCTCGGTAATTGCCTAGAATTATTGAGATGTCGAGTTCATGGAATAGTGTAGGTGTCAGCGGAGTCCTGACTAAACCATCCATGAATAATCATCATACAACATGAGAAGATCAATGAAGGAAGAAGGATACATTGGTCAAAGAGGAATAAAAATGAGTGCAAAATAGTAGAAAGCCTCGAAACGAGCAGGGGGTCAAAGAGACGACACATGTGACAATTTTTTCGCTAGTGCGTGGGAATGGATCTTTGAACCTTAATCTAGATCCATAGAAACACAATACAAAATTGGCTTCACCAACTCAACGCAATGTGAAGCCGTAAAGGATCAATTACTTTTTATATTTTCACTTTTAGAGTTTTTATTTCAGGCGTTTCTTATAACAAGTACTTAGCACGTTAACACTATAGGAGCGAAAGCACTGCCCGAAAAATATCCCCTACTTGTCCTCATCTGTTGTAACATGTAGTCTGCACTTTTTGAGATCCTTGTAACCCTTCTTAGATCCCTACTCAAACAAAGAATAGGATAGAGGAAGCCGATTCAGACCTCGCTAGTAATGGAATCACATGTGAGAATGCAAGGACCTACTCCGATGCAAATCTATAAGACAGACACACTTGTGAGGGTGTGGCCTAGGCTCAGTACTTCAGACCAAGTCGATGTTCCACACAAGGTGGGAACACCATCACTGACAGGGCCCTACTCGGTCACATATGATAGAAGCACCAACAGTTAGGAAATCCAGTCAATAAAGAAAGCAATTACAAGCTAGGATTTTGGCTCTAATCTTTAGCAGGTCATGCCTTGCTTACGGGAGGGGTTTTTGTCCCCTCCTGAGGTACCTGAAAATAATGAGGGCTTTATGAACCCAAGGCAATGAAGTCCACTACATATTTTAATTAAGGTGAAAGATTATTTAGCAGACCCCTTATTTTAGTTTTTCGGCTTTTCACCTTTTTTAGATATTTTGCATACAAGCTCCTAATGATTTTGTATATTCTATTTTAAGTCCTAGGTGCTCAAAAACAAAGGGAGATAGCGAAAATCCATGCAAGTCGATTTGATGGTGGAAATATCATCATTGAATCTAACGATGCATGCAGAGTTAGTGGACTTACGATGCTTCCCTACTCTCTCCATGCAGTATGTAAAACAAAAATTTTAAACCTATCTACGTGGTGGTGTGCAATCAACAAAATCACCCTAAACGATAGTTGTTATTAGTCGTGAAGAACCATAGGTTAATTATTAAAAATAAACCCTATGGTTCGGTCTAGGAGCCATCTCGGTTCTCTCCACAACCGGTTCTGCAAGCGACGTATGATGCCTCTCTTGACATGTGGGTTTTAGTCCAAATAATTAACAATATTAATTTGACTTGATCCAAATGTAAGAGACTATAGGTACATAATTCTTATTAGGGCTTGGACCTAATTACAGATTCAAGAAACTTAAGGTCTACGGGCTCCATGCACATAAAACAAAGGAAAAGAAAGGCAAAAAACTCAAAGCATCGAGAAAAAAATCAAACAGACGGTGAAAACACGAGAAAATCACGATGAGGACCCCCAATCGAATAAACTCCTAGGCATTAGACCTCGTTGTAGAGAGTAGTGTCCAAGTCCTTAATTATTACAAATAATGATGAATAATTAAATATATCTCTCTCTCTGTCCCCCAAAATAAAAAAGAAATTCCGTACTAAAAATTTAGCTAATTAGTCTCCTTGCTGTGCATGTTGCCTCTCCAATTGGTCATGTAAAGAAGACTAATCTCCATCATGCTCAGTTGCATCCCCCTCCTAAGAGGCCATCCTTGCATAGCAGGACCTCACAACAAGCACAACAAAAAAAAGATGCATTAGCACAAGTAATCAAATAATGAATTTAAACAAAAATAAGAAGCGACTTATATACAAAATGAATGAATAAAGAAATATGTACATGGAACTTAATGAACAAATGAATCAACAAATAAAAGACAAAAATGTATGAAAAATTGACCACATATGTTACTCCCCAGCAAAGACGCCATTTGATGAAGATGTTTTTGCTGGGTCTAAAAATGATCCTCACTTATTGAAAGTGAAGACAGAGTGTCACTAAGGCAACCGCTCACAAATACCTTGTTCAATCAACACGTCCCCACAATTAATGAATGAATCAATTAAATCTCAAAATTTGTGAGCTACTATCTTTTTTAACTCGAAATAAATAAATGTATATCAAGTAAGCATGCAGAGATCAATCTACAGAGAGCAAACCATGTAACGTATGATTATTTATAATTAATGTGTATTTTGTACATATTTGTCTTTTATCCTTTTATGTGGGTTTTTGACTATATTTATATTTATTTTGTTTTTTAAATATAATAAATAAATAAATAAATGTAATATACATAGAAATATGAATAGTAATAATAATATAGTTATATAGAGTGATATATATAGATTGATAGAGAGAATAATCAAATATGCATAATGATTTTTTTGGGGTTATTAAATTTTTCGGGTTTTCATTTTGTGAAATTTTAGTTTCTTTTTATTTTTTAAAATAAAATAATGAATTTATAATATAATATATAATAATATAGGGTATATAGTATATATCTGTATAAAAAGTTATATATAACATATACTACATAAATATAGATATAAATAAATTAACAATATAGGAAAAATATATTTTGTACTTTTATATTTTTCTAATGTTTTTGTGATTTTTCTGGTACTTTTGCATATTTTTATGGGTTTTAAAGTAAAAACTATACCAAATCAGGGTTTAATGAAATATGTTGAATTGAGTTAAAGTTCAAAAATATCAAATCAAGTCCAAAATTCCTCAAATAAAGTTTAATATATAAATCATAATATAAAGAAAATTCAGAAATGAGAATTTATCTTTTTGTGATTTTTGGGAATTTTATATATTTTTACTGGATTTTGCTGCTTTTTAGCATTATGCTTTTATTTTTATATTTTTATGTGATTTTTGGTATAGAGTGAAAATATACCATAATATATACACACTAGATTTTTTAGGAGTTTTTAAAGATATATTAATATTTTTTTGGAATTTTTAAGTTAAATATGGAAATTTAAGGCAATGTTTGAATTTTAATAAATAAAAAAATATCTATAAATATAAATTAAAAATCATGGTGATGATGCTCCTCATCCAAGGCATACACATTGATTTTTTTGCAAAATAAAACTCAAATAATAGTTTTTTAACAAAAATACCAAGTGCATAAAATTTAATTCACTGACAAGGACAATTTTGCAATTGAAATTAAGGTACTTGTATTTTAGAACAACATTCGAAAGTTGAGGGGCATACATCTAAATTCCACGCAATATATTAAACTATACATGTTAGTGAAGGGCATATATGCAAATATACAAAACATTTGGTCCCTTGTACAAATTTCCGTAAAAAATTAACCCTTTATATACAATTAAATGGACTAAAAACAAATAAGAAAAACCAACATGTATATATGATATTTGCCAAAACTCACATAGGGAACAATATGAGCCGTGTTTGCACATACCTGTACGCAATATCCATGAACATGAAGGGCCTTATTGCTATTTTTCCATAACATTTTACACCCCAAACAGTAGTTTATGTACAAAGAATAAAAGAGAAAAGGTGGACGAGGTTCAGGGAAATTTAACCCTCATTGCACGCTAAGGTGCTGTCCATACCAAATCATTTTACTTCATCGAACGGTCCAGGCACGCATTGCTTTGCTATGAAAACAATGCTTGGGATTGGATCTGGGGCTCGTTGTTGGATCAATCGGTATCTGCTGCTCGGGAAGAACGGGGAAGAACAAGTCTTCCCCCGACCTTGGATTTTCGATTCCCCCTCCTTCTAGGGTCTCCGGTGGTGCTCCGATGTTCTACACGTTCGGGAGGTGATTCCATAGCTGATGGCGCCCTCCAAAAGGTCTAGGACCTAGTGATGGGATCCTGCTATGTCGAAGAATGTTGGGGCACTTTAAAGGTCTCATCCAGGTTTAAATCCGATCAAGGAGGGGTCTATTTGGCACGGAACCTATACAAAAATATTCTCGGGCATGAGGTGATGATGCTCGACCCAAATTGAAGCATGCGTTAAGATAAAGGTAGGTGGAGAGGCTTCAGCGAAAGGCTGAGGGGGAGCCTCAATTTACCGATCCATCGAGGATTGGGGGGTCCAGACGGGTATGTCAGATGAAGAATGCATGGGGAAAGATGATGGCATGAATGTGGTGGTTGGAGACTGTTGAAAACACGGTGGAATAACCAGATCCCTAGTGGCTCCGGTGATCGAACAAAGTGGAACCTAGCTAATCTACTGGATTATTGCAAAACTAAATGCGGAATTGAAATCATGACATTAAAATCTACCTGGGAATTAAACATATGCATCTCTTATACCTGCTGGTGGGTAGGGAGAAGGGCGGGCGGAGAAGCTCGTCGTGGATCCGCTCCTCTAATCGCTCCACCATCTCTGATCATGGGGGAAGGCTCGCAGTCACCGACCTTCGACGTACACATACAAGGAATCCAGAGGAATCTCTAAGAGGGATCAAGATGGGAACATAGGACCTGGGAGGTGATTTATAAGCTAAGGGTCTGGTGAAGTTCAAGAGAGAAGATTGAGATGTTCGAGAAAATGTTGCATATATAATGATTGGGCATGAGACTCGGTCGAGATGCGATCAAGTTCACCGAAGAGCTCGAGATGATTTGAGCATCATGGCAGTATGGAGAAAATCGAAAAAAGGCGAGACTCGAGTCTCTGACATCAGTCATAGTGAAAGATGGAGAGTTGACTGAGGATCAACACTCCCTGAAACGTAATTTGTTCATGCATGACCAGATCAGGACAAAAAAAGACTTTTCTTGAGAAATAAATAAATTAAAATTGTAAACGATTTTATTAATTTGGGATATAAAATAAAAATGTTTATTATTTTATTTAGTATTTAAATATGATTTTTATTTATTTTTATGAGGTAATTAATTACAAGTTATTTTTACAACTGTATAGGTATAATGACCTATGTTTTGTATATATTATTTTTATTTTATTGTTTTATTATCATATTTTATATATTTATAATATTGTTATGTGCACCAATATATTTTACTGTAATTTTCTGATGTTATTTGTATACTTAAATCAATGGGAGTATATATTATATAGGTATAAGTATAGGCATTTCGTCTATGTGTTTCAATAGGTTATTTTATTTTTATATTTTCTTTATGATTTTATTCCTTTTTAGGTATGTACATATATTATAAATAATATTTACAAAAATATAAAAATATAAAATTGTTAAAATAATAAAGAATAAACAAAAGAATATTTTATAATGAAATATGAAATAGGCAGAAAAATTCGAAAGAAATTGGATGGTTATGAGAGATCCAATCTTTTTCATCAAGGATCAAAAGTATAAAGACGATTGACTGACAAAGGAGAATATAATAAAATTTACTAGATACGATCGATCTATCCCTATCTAACTTATCAATCAAAATCTTAGGTCCAAAAAGATGATTTCTGCATAGCGAGATGCTCGAATTTGAATATATGTGATGAATCCATACTTAATAGACTTGTTTGTTACTCTTATGCAGGGGAGAATTGAGTTGGACCCCATACACATATAAAATAAAAAAACACCTATGCTTCATGTATATTATGTAATATGGCCCAAAACCTAACTTTCACACCTTAACTCCAAATTAATTGAAACGTAATTTATTAACTAGCTAATTAAAAGTTATATACTATAAAAGTTATTTTGATGCATTCTGAGTTTTTATTGGGGAGATATGAGTCTGGGAAGCTGAGATTTTGGATTCTTATTTTGAGTATAACATCCACAAAGTAGACATTTTTTTGTGCAAACTCAATTTTATATTTTTGTATAAATTTTTATGTATAACATTCATGTATAAAGTTTATTATTTTGAGGTATAAATAATAAAGAATAAAATGTGTTAAAAAAAATAAATTATAGATGAATAAAAGGATGGGATTTTATTATATATTTGACCTTTATCTCCCCTACCATTTCCCTTATCGACCAATCTATTCTTGATTTGGTCTCGAGGTTTAGGATCATAAAATACCTTTGGTATTTTATTCCTTTTCTTTTCTTTCCTTTATTCTATAATTTTGGCATTACTGTCTACCTTTTATATACAATAAATGGGATAAATAATGAATCTTAATTTGTGCTAAATAATGCTATTTACATGCATTATATAGGGTTTTTAAGGTTAAAATGATATAATAAAGGTGATGAAATAGAGATTCATTACCGATACCAGACACTTTTGAGGCTGCCAACCATGGCGGAACCCTTCCAGCATGCTCTCGATCAGTTCAGCATTGTGAATGGTGGCAGGAGGAGGGAACCTGAGCCAATCAAACAAGCTCCACGGATGCTTGCTTCCCTGTTCTTCTAGGTCCATCCAAGACTGTTCGATCATGCCATGTTCTTCACGATGAGAAAGAGACATCAGATCAACCTATGCCTCAATTGTTGGATTTCCTTCGGAGATCTAATCCTGGATGTCAGCCTTCGAAGAACCATCGTGCAGTCGCAGCTCCATGCATGGCAAGTGAACTAACTCTAGTCTCATGATGAAGCACTATTTGGGTGTAATTTGCACTTTTTGCCCCTCGTTTTTTTTATTTTTTAGTCATGTAAGTAAATTTTGTAGTGTAAATGAACATGGGAATATTTCATAAAGAATCTTGTACGTATTTACTATTGCATATGGGTCCAGTTTAGCACATCTCACATGTCATCCCATGTGTACAGGGAAAATTATATATATGTCCTGAAGATTTTGTGAATTGTAAAATAGTCAAAAAAATTAAAATATTAGTTGTATATTTTTGGGAAATTTGCACATGTGCCCTTGACTTTGTTTTTATTGCAAATATGCCCTCACTAATACATGTATTTTTATGTTTGTATTTCATTTAAAAAAAATAACATCCATGCCCCCCAAGTTATGAAGAAATAGAATTAGATGCATCCTTGCATGTACATTTACAACATATTTTTATTTTTGCATTTTAGCAAATTTACCTATTTATTGAAAAATCAAATTAGCATGTTGTTGTCCTTGTTTGAGCTAAAAATTACCAAAAAAACTTTTTTAAAAAATTCAGAAAATATATGATGTTTATTTTAGTATACTATGTCTTCAGATAAAAAATCCAATACAAATTAAAAAGCTCTAAAATCTAGAAAAAAAGGAAAAAATCATACAAAATCCCAAAAATATTTATTTTTGTTACTGAATTTTTTATATTTTTGTTTGTCTACAAAATTGATTTGAAGAATTTTGGACTTTAGTACTATTTTTAATTTTTAAATACATTCAACCAATTTATTTATTCCCTTATTTAATTTGGGACATTTTTGACTTTTAAAATTTATAAAAATTGGCAAAATATTCAAAAAATAATAAAATATAAAAACATTATATAACCCCCCCTATTTTTTATATTTTTATTATTTGTAATTGTATTTATAATTCTATTGTCCTATAATATATATACATAGCCTTATATATTCTTATATAATATATAATTAAAAAATAAAAATAAAAATAAAAAAATAGAAAATAGAAAATCTATAAAAAAATTTAAAACTTAGAACACACAAATACAATTAATGAAAATAAAAAGTACAAAAAATTAAATTCCACACAAAAAGAGAATAAAGAGACAAGGGAAATGGACAAATTTTGCATGTATTTGCACAATCTACCGCTTGCTCCCTGTGTTCGATACTATGCACATGATTACACACTATACACATTTTGTAGAGTTATAATAAATTTTAACTCCACACATTCTTGCTTTACATTGATACATACATTTGCGGGCTAATTGTTATTTGAATATGATACCTCATGAGCGGCCGCCTCAGCGATAGTAATGTCTTCACTGTTCTTCTAGTGAGGATAAATTTTTAGACGCTCTTGAGATCTCTCTCTTAATAGGTACCCCATCCAAATCGATTCATCAAATGGCATCATTGTCGGGGAGCATTGGTTTGTTGGCATATAATAGTCTATTTAGCTTGTTTTGCCATTATCCACTTTATTGTATATTTTTCTATTTTTATGTAAGACATTTTTAGCAATGTTCTTGTTTGAATTTGCTACGAGGGAATGCCTATGGAGGGAGGATTTCCCTAGAGATTCGATGCACCCAAGAGCTGCAGAGACCAGTGGTTCTTTGCCCACCTGCAGGAGAGAGTAGCTGAGGAAACAAGAAGCCGAGCAGACTTGTCTCAATATAGATTTATTTTAATTTTGTATGGGATATATTTATTCAACTAATTTGTAGTAATACATGACCCAAACATTTGAACAATTAGACTCTTCACAAGTCCATTTCATCAAGTGATTGTCACATGGGAGACTGAAGAGTCGATATGCTGAGATACCTAACGTATGATCTTGGAAGGCCTACAATGTTCGACAAGTTGGAGCCGGAAAATGATATATCGGCGCCTTTCTCGCCTCTAAGTACCGGAAAATGATATATCGGTGCCTCTCTCGGCTCTAAGTACTCAAACAATCCCAATCAATCAACAATTAACCCATAATAATGATCAAGCAAGACAATGAAGTGAGCTAAAATCTCTTATACACAACAAAAATGTGTAGGGTTTTTTGCACCCATAACCCTGAGTATTTTCATAAATACAATCATAACCCTATATAATCGTAAATTACTCGAGAAACCACTGATAATCCCTCCGTATCACACCTATAACCCTCTATTAATTTTGCAGTTAACTCAACGATATAATTGGGTTAATCTAACCCATGGTCTATCCAATGCCTATTAAAAAATTCAAAAAAAAATAAAAAACCCTCCCCATGCCATTCGCCCCATCCCTCCAAGCTAGCCGGACCTCCTCCCTCTAGGCCAGCCACCGACGCCACCGCCCCCTCCAGACCCTTCATCAACAGGCGAGTGATAGAAGAGGGGACCCATCACATTGTTCTCTCATTGGGGTCGACTCCTTAAAGATGATGGCACGCATCTTGAAGGAGTCCCATCAAGTACTGTCTATATGGAGAATTGATTGACAGATTCACCAGGAGTTTACAAGGAAATCAAGTCAATTTGTCTCACTTGCTTCCCTTACATTCAGATTGGATGCACAAGCTGTTGCAGTAGAATGATTTGTCGGTCGTGATCAAATCGAGATTCATCAGTAACAAAGAATTATCCCTTCTTTTTTCCACCCCTGTGATAGATCATGGAATTATTTCACTCAAAATTCCCGCAGACGGTTTTGTGAAGCATTACGTCAGTGATATCGATTTCAGTATTTACTTCGCTAGAAAAGATGGTTTGATCTTGTCGCAAAGAGGCTTCTACTTAACATATGTTTCCGATGGGCATCACTTTATTCAGCAAGAAGCATTCAGTTGCAAATGAGACACAAAGAACAACCGGTGATCGCTCGTTGCTAATTCAATGAATACAATTGTGAACCGGACGTTATATTCTATCTATGTGCTCCAATCAAACTCAAGATGAACTCGTTGGTATGATTCATATGACGCAGATCCTTTTGTTAGAATTTTACAGTAATTTCTGGATACTACTGTGATTTTTTTCAGGTACTTACTGCTCATTTCACCTTGTAATGACATCGTTTGACGAGGTGACGAGATGAGTATCATTGCATCAATTGTTTTGGCCTCGAAGGTTCTGATAACCGACATTGTGAACACATCTATGTATCATTGGACAAGAAGATATCGAAAAAGAACATCTTTCCTTCATGCTTCGCTGATCAAATGTAAGGAATATGTTCAACATGCAGAGAGGAAGAGCATGAAGAAGAGACCAACGTTTGCCAGCGCCAATCATGACGTGTGTACATCCCTCACGGGCATTACCAGGTTAATCGACCTCTGGTGACCTCCCAACCCCCAGGCCCACTGCCTCCCCCTCTCGGCACATCTCCCCACCTCCAGGTCTATTGCCCCCATCCCAGGCTTGCCGTCCCCCTCCAGGCCAACCACTGCCTCCCCCTTCCTCCTCCATGTCTGCATCATACTTCCCTAGGCTTGCGGACCACCTCCCTCTTCCTCTACCCCACTCCCATCTTCTCCAACCTTGACCTCCTTGATCACCCTCCTTTCCAATGGAGTCCTCCTCGACCATCGGTAGGCATGATGGTAGAGGAAGTTACAGGACTTGTCGAGGTGGAGGTGATAACAAAAGTCGAGGAGGCGAGGATGGGGTCGAGGAGATAGGAGGGGCATAGATGGATAAGGAAGAGAGATATAGGGCATGAGGAAATTTTTACTTTTTCTACAAAAACTGTCAACTATAACAGTATCCTAAACAAAACATAACACAAGGTTATGTAATGTAAGAGTTAAGCATTACTCAGGGTTTCTCATGCAATTCATGATTACTCTGGGTTATGATTGTAATTACAAAATTATTTAGGGTTATAGGTGTGATAAACCCAAAGTGTATAGTGACAAGTAGTAGTGGTCAAACCATAACGAAGCACATGGGGTAGAGTAAGAAAATGAAAAGACAACTTAGGGATTATTTTATTTTATTTTTAAATGTTTTTGTCGACATTTAATTTATATACTTTTTTATATTTTTAAATTTTTAAACTTATTAGTTTGATTGTTAAAATGAAATATATGCTAATACATATGTTAAATATACTTTATAGAAAAGGAATAGAAAAGAGTTGTGCTTGGATTTTAAGAATATAGAAAATAATACTCAAAAGATCAGAAATAAAATATTTTTGGGTTCTTATAAGTTTTTCTCTATTTTTGAAGATTTTTGGGAGATCTTTGAGAATTTTTATGGATTTTAAAATAAGGAAATTCAACAAATAAAGAGAATCGAAAATACGTGAATTAAATTGATCTTAGTAAATATCTATCAAATCAGATTGAGTCCGAATTCAATTTACCTAAATAATAGATAATACAAAGAAAATTTAGAAATGTAACATATTTGTGTGATTTCTTTTTGGAATTTTTCTAAGTTTTTTTATATTTTGTAATTTTAGGAGTTTTCCTAAAATTTTTCAAAAATATTTGGTTAGAAAATAAAATATACCTAAATAGACAAATATTTTTTTTGGAATTTTTCAAATCATTTTGTAATTTTATGGATTTTAATGCTAAATAGGAGAAAATGAAATGTTTTTTATTTTTTATATATAGAAAAATGATTTTAATTGCCTTACGAACGGTTCTAAACTCTTGAGACAATTTTCGTATGATTTTTAGTTGCAAAATGATATATTTAATAAGTGAAATGCAAGTACAAAATTATATATGCAATACGGGGACGCAATTGCAATATTTGAGAAATTTCGTAGCATTCAATGACACTTTAGCAAAGTTTAGGTTCATACATGTAATTTTCACACCATAAAATATATTCCACACTAATAGGGGTATAAATTCATATAGATGAAACAACATGACCAAGCATGCAAAATCTCAAAAATACTGTGTACATATATTCAAAGTTTCTAGACCAAAGAATAATACAAAACCCGGAGGAGGTACATGCAAAATACCTGTCTCCTCACGTGCATAAGTGACATTGCACTGGACTAAAGTGCAAATAATAAGAAAATAAAGGTCCTTAGTGCAAATATTACAAATGTTTTACAACAACAAATGAAAGTTTATGGACTAAATAATAAATACAATAACGGAGGGGAAGATATGCAATATACCCCTTCTCACAGTTGTTAGATGACCCAGATTATCTCACTTAAATATGCAGGTGCATCCTCCACACCTGATGACGATTCGATGATCGAGGGCAAAGATTAAATCCCGCCCTCATATCTGATGGTTCCTTGGTGTCTGATTGGACAATGCTATGCACCTGGAGTGAGGGGCTTGATCCAATGATGATGAGCTCCCTTAGAAGAACAACTGAAAGCAGAACTTCAATTGATCCTACTGCTCGCTGTAAATGGGTTCCTTTGATGCTGAGATGCTAGACATGATCATGAAAGTGTTCTACAGTTAAAGGATGGTTCAAAAATGTCCATACCTCATCAGTGGAGATTTGGGAGGTCTAATAAGAACCGAGCACCTGAAGCTGCAAGCCGAAATCATTCAACCCCCAAATAGAGTCCCTTCGAGCGTTATCCTACACCAGAAACTTCATGGCTCGAGGACAAAGCTCCTTGACCCAAAAATGAGCAAAAATATGGTCTGGAATGGAGGGGCGAATGTGCTTTGACAATGGGAGCAGATGGATCTCTAATTTCCTTGATATTTGCAAGATCAGGGGTGGATAATGGATCGAGGTGACAGAGGATGTCGAGGTGGCAGAGGATGGTGGGGTGAAAGTTTGAGGGTGGTCAAATAAGAGGTTAATTGTTAAAGGTGGTCGGAACACGGGCCGGAGCCTAGAGCTCCGACAAACTACAATTTGTAATTTGAAGCTAAAATAGATCAAATTAAACAAAATAAATGGTGGACTTAATCTATTAGTACTCCTAGGAATCGAAAATGCAGAGAAATAAGAACCTCACTTGCTTGGAGATGTTGGAGGCAGAACCACCAGGAGAAGTCTCTAGCGATGGTTTAATCACCTCCTCTGCCCTTCCTCCACGCCACCAATCATGAGATTCCGCTTCATGTCATGAAGGGCAATCTCCAACGATGATTCTTTTTGATAAATGGGGGATTGGAAGGATTGAATTTAAAAAATGGGTTAAGGAGATATTATATACAAGGCTGCCTGAAAGGCCATCTTCACCTAGGTTATTTAGTTGAATCGAGGTTGACTGGCACTAATCCTTGATGTGCGTGATAGATCAGAACTAGATGGCGAAATCACAAGAAGGAATCAGAGGAAAAAAGATCTACACCAGGCTAGAAAATTTGGCAAAAATGAGATAAAAGCAATGGACAGACCGGTCCATAGATGGGACAGAATAGTTGACCTTGGTCAACGATCACTGCCTCCTTATTAATCCACATCAGCCACAAAGAGACAAAACAGAAATAAGAATGGAAAGCAAATGCAAATAAAATAGATGATGATTTTATTAATTAGAACTTAAAAGATGAAAGTTGGTTCTTATTTTATGTACTATATTAGGCGATTTTTCTTTATTTTCATTGACTTATTTATTATAGTTATTTATTACTATATATTGTGTATTTTGTTTTTATTTTATACTTTAAACATTATAATCATGTGTGTATATTTTATATATTTATAATATATATACTTATTTTTATTTTTTGATTATATATATATATATGGGTATACACCATATAGTATATCATACATATATAGTTGGATGCATTATTTATTTTAATGTATTTTAATGCCTATATTTTTTGCTTATGATCTTAATATGTTACAAGTGTTTAAAAATGTAAAAAGAGTAAATGAAATGGGTAAAATGTATATGTATATAGTACAATGTACCCAAAAAAATCTAATTTTTATATCTTAGCTTGATTTTTATGAAACCACCTTCGTTAAACAGACAATTTAATTTTTAGAGAAATAAATATGAGTTTGATGAATTTTGAGTTCATAGTAGGGATGCAAACGGTCGGATATGGATACGGATATAGATATTACCATATCCTTATCCGTTTTTTAATACAAATACAAATAAAGATACAAATGTTGATGGATATTAAAATTATCTTACCATATCCTTAAAAAATGGATACAGATGTAAAACGGATACTTATCGCACACGAGTAACGTTAGAAATACTCTATAGAATCGACTTAAATATATGAGAATTGGATGGAAAATACATGATATTAATTTACTAAATGTGTTTGTATCATAAGAATTATATAAATATGGTAAAAGGAGGTAGAGAATTATGATATATATGGTTAACAATAAATCTATGACTATATTTATATATGAAAACAATTATAGGATACAGATACAGATGTCTACATATATTAAAATGATATCCATATCCGTATCCATTGTAAAATGGATACAGATACATATGCCAAAATCTGTATAAAACGGATACGATGATGTATCAGATACAGATATATCTGTATCCGTTTGCATCCCTAGTTCATATGGATGAGATATTAATGATTGAAGTTCTATTTGTAGCTTTTCTATCTCCGTGTCCCAATCATACAATATATTTATTTTACATGCAATTATTTTTGTATTTTTATATGTATTTTTATGTACACATTTCATGTTGAAAATATCATTATTTGAAGTATGTAAGTGTGTGTATAAATTAGTGTAATTTTGGCTTTATGTGGAGTGCAATTAGCATCTAGGATTTCAAGATGTCTGTATAATTTTATCTGTGTTTATTTTCTATTATCTCCCCCTACTTTATTCCTTGTTAATCAAGTTAATATTGACTTAGTCTCGTGTATTAGGGTCGGTTAGTATTTACAATACTTCCTTTATTTTCCTTTCCTTTCTTTCTTTATTTATTTTGTATTTAAATATATGCATTTGATTACTATTTATAGTTACACAATCAAGGTGTTAATTTAGTATGATACATGCATTTAATTTAGTTAGGGATTTAGAGACAAAATAAAGGAATAAAGGTGAATGGGTGTTCATCAGAGACTTGATCGGTTTTTTTCGTGATTTCATCACCTTCTATCTTTACTTCTCCATATTTCCCCTCTTCATTTTATTTGTTTTTGTGATTTGTATTTTTTTGCCTTCTTTTTAATTTACATCTTGTGGAATGAGCCTTAGACTCTAAGAGTGGATGTTCGGTTAATAAGATACAAAGTCCTGATTTCATTCTTGTGCCTATAGTTTCAAGCTTGGTCTAGTCAAACTGAAAAAGTTCTTCACGATAATAGAAGCTCATTAATTGAATTGGATGAGGTTCCTAACACTTGGTCTTTGAGGGCCTGCGGTGTCCGATAAGTCATATTCGATAATCGCTGTATCGACCGCTCTCTTCCAGTGCCCTGATTTCTTGTTGTGATAACACACATCAGTCTTCTTTGATGTTACACGTTCACGATATGAAGTCCCTTCCTGCATCTTGCAACGAATTGGTTCTTTTGTAACATTGTAATGCTGAGTGCAGACATCTGATGAATCCATGATTCTCGCTCTTCATTCTTTTATTTTAGCTCTTCTTGTTGGCAAAACCACATGTAAATACTTGTAAATTCAATAACTTAGCTTTTTGCATGCTTGTGTTAATAATGCAGAATTAACATGTATTTTTCAAAATAAAAGAATAAAGGAAAAGGAAAAGAAAAAGAAAAGGAATGATGTATTTAGAATAAATACAAATAACCTAAAAACCCCAAGAGCGGGTCAAGTCTTGACATGATCACAAAATAAAATAAGTAGAGAGAGATAAGGGTTCACTATGTATGTACATATCACAAATACTTGTATATAATATTTATTTATTTTTAATAAAATAAAATTATTTGTTTTCTTTACACTCTTGTATATAACATTAGAAATAATACTAAAATAAAAAAATCATAAAAATAAAATAAAAATAAAAATAAAAATATCAAACCTTTGTACAAAATATACATGTATATACTACATGAACTATTTATTTCATATACCTTAAATAATATATAAAAATAAAATAATAATTATTTCATACTCCTAAAATCTTGTTATAAATAAATAAAATAAAATAAAATTATTTTTATAAAATAATAAAATAAAAATACATGTACATAATACATAGGTATATTATACCTATATATAATAAAATAAAAATACATGTACATAATATATAGGTATATTATACATGTATATAATACTATATATTATATACACCTTATTTTATTTTTTATAAAAATAATAAAAAATCACAGAAAAATATTTGAAAAATAATAAATACATTTCATTTTATACATTTTTTATTTTAAATTTAATTGTTTTTTTAATTATATTTTCTTTGAAATTTGTAAATTCTTAATTCATTGTCCAGCTGGGATTGTTGACCTCGATCAACATCCCCTCTATACCGGGTCGGGTCGAGTACCTTTCGTCAAAGCTTTTTTTGCAAAGTTTCACACCCGAACCCGACCTCCTTTAACCTTGATTCCTACGATCGATTGAAGATTTATGATCCATGATCCTCATGGATCCCTAGGCACAACCGGATCTGCCTAGGGTTCCATGTATTCCCCCGAACTTCTTAGACCCTGGGAAACCTATAAATAATCTCCTCCGGCCTCCACAACGCGACAACTTGTCCCTCGCGCCACCCCAGACCTTGACCCACCTTCCTCGTAGTGACAGCCGTTGGAGGAGCACCTTAGGGCCATCCGGAGGTGTCAGGTGACTCGTAGCTTACGATGTCGTCGGAGCTCCATCGCGTGATGCCTCCCAACCAGTCGTAACTCGGTTGATGACAAAACCTCGATGCTCACCTTTTCCTGAAGCTTAGGAACCCATCTGGACCTTCAAATGTCTATCCTTCCTTCCACATTTCCCTTTTTGATCCATCTTTTCCATTTTCCACTATCACCATGACCTCTGGTTGGAGATCCATCTCAACCGCCTATTCGTTCAGATTGATGCCACACCCCTGTTGGACATGTGAGACCCGGGAGAACCATTCTTACAATAAATGCTATTGTAATATATATGTTTATCAATAAATGTTATTGATGTTTCACTCCCTTTCTGAAATTAAATGAATGAATGCACTATAAGGTCCCTATGTACAATTCGGGTTATGTACCATGGCCATCTTGATGATCATATAGTTGTTGATTCATTAAATGAATCATAGAGGCTGGTGGTTGGATGAATATCTAAAGAGTTAGATAGAAGACTCATGAAGCACCGTCAAATGATTATTAAGAGATGATCTCCAGCATGAGTAGGAAATGACAATCCTTTCTCACATAGGATGATATCTGACCAACCTCTTGATGCAGGTCCTCTGCATGGGAATGGTGTTTCGGTGGTATCAGATTAGTTTGATCAAAGGGTTGACTTAACGAGATCGAGATAACCTAAGTCCTACGTTGAATGTTGTCACAGCATAGGCACACATCCTCTGACCGGAGACAGATGTGTTACTATATGTCTGAGTGTGTACATTTGGCAGACCAATAGGTTGATGACCTAACCAAGGTCTATACACCGACGCGCTGGTGTGCATGTAAGGTCATATGAGTAATGCGATCTCTCAAAGGGATCATACAAGTTCACTTATGACCCAGAAGACATGATCTCACTCATGAGGTATTGGGACCAATCAAATTCCATGCATGGTCGTCGTGCTTTGGAAGCGTGACAAAAATTTGAAGGTATGATATATGCTTTGGGAAAGCATATGATCGATATCGATTCCCAATGACCAAGTTTGAGAAACTTGGTAATCAAACCCTGAAGAAGAAAATGTAAAATTGATTCACATCTTCAGGTTGATCATATGTCTTCTAGAATGCAGGATGAACAAGTATTGGGAATACCTGAGGGCGATGTGATCATAAACGATTGTATAACCATGAAGCTTCCTTTCCGAGGGAGTGATGAAACATGTCTGGATTTTAGTGACTCCTCTCAGTAGAGAAGTAACTTGATCTTAGCCCAAGTGTTGGACATTGATCTGAATGAGATTCAGATGCAAAGAGAAGATTAAGTATACAGACTTGATTTAATCAAGCATCTATGAGAGGTCCTTAAGATCTGGATTTGAGATGAGATCTTAACATCCAAGTCACTATACGTGGAACAATCAAATCTCCCTGTCCTTATCTCCAAGTATCTATAGAGAAAGCACATTATTCTTGAAAGAGTTCAAGAATAATTCATTTGATGAGTTATGCATCCAAGCAATGATAATTAAATGAGATTTACTTATCAATAACAATATGAATAAGATTCATATTGTGAGAATGATTATCCAAGATACTTAAATGGGATTTAATTATCAAGGAATACAGATTGTGGATAGTTCTATCCATAATATCTGTGTATATACTATAAATGTGATGTATAATATATTAGAGAGAGAGAGAGCACCTTTGTAAATAGCATTTGTTAATTGTTAATGTGAATTTGATTCACATTAAATAATTAATTGGAAATGTAATTTACAATTTAGTTTGGGTTGTGAATATGACTCACATATTTTCAATGGCGTGACTGAAATATTCACTAAATAATTGGGAATTAATTTAGTAGATAATTATACAATAAATATACACTAATTAATTGGGAATTAATTTAATGGATAATATTGCAAAGAGATAATGATATGAATTAAATGGAGGAGAATCCACCAAATCATGAGGTGGCGTCACCCATGACTTGGTCATGGGTGATTTGATTTAATAATCAATCTAATAATCTTATGCTTATTATCCTATTTTGGGTGGATTATTATCCTATTTTAATTATTATCTAATAATCTTATGATTATTGATTTTTATTAAATTAAATTATGTTGATGATAATGCAACATATATTTTATCTAATATAAATTAATAAATTGTTGTTTTTGAACACCAATAATAATGGCCATTGATTAAATATACAAATCAATCTAACCATTGATTTTGCATATGCCATGGATTGTGATCCATGGACTTCCAAACTAGTATATAAAGAGGGCAACCCTAGCCTCTTCAAGATACAATAGTACACGCCTGCTCTCTCTCTCTAATATCTCATTCTCGACTCTCTCTCTAAGTTGGTCGTCCACCTTGTGTTTTGAGGGAACAACAGTCGTCTCCACGCCGTTGTGTTGTCGCTTCAATTGCTCGTGGATCACCATCTTTTTTGTAGCTTCCTGCTCTAGAAGAATACATCGAATTTTATTGGACAAAATCAGGAGATTCAAGCCTTGGATCTTCATCGAGGATTACGGGGAGCACGCATCTCATCATCGCGCCTGCAAGTGCCATCTTCGTAGATCGGACTTGAGTCAGAAGGATCTCTTGCTTTAGAGATCTAGTGATACGCTTCAAGAGGTATTTTTAACACTTTATGGTTTGATGAAATGATCCAAGAAATGTTCTGGTGATCATGTGATTTCATCTCTTGTTTAGAATATTCAAATTCCGCTACATCTAGCGACTAGTGTGACTAGTCGCCCTGATCGCATGAGATGCGATCAACACACTTCCGTGATGCGCTTGAGGATTCCTCTTATCTTTCAAGTGGTATAAGAGACATAGGTCAGAAAAGGTTTTGGATACGATCCGTAAACCTAGGACGACTTGGGTTTGAAAGGTTTGGGAAAAATTGTTTTACTGCATTTCAATTTTCGCACCTCTGTTCAATTGAATTTTTCGACACTGCTTTAATTGTTTAAACACAAAATATTCCATTGGATTTTGTTCCTAATTAAATAAGGAAATCATAGGATCTGAGTTTATGGAATTTGGATTTCATTTGCTCAAGATATGGCCCTTTGAATAAACATGTATTCACTGTTGCGGGAACTGCGAATCTAAACATGATTAATGAGTTAATTACTGTTTTGATCCTCCTAGAAATGCGTGAAATATCATTGCGTTCTGTCATAAATCAAATTAGAAATCTTAGGAAACTAATTTTGCGTAATTTGGATTTAAATTGATCAAGATATGCTGATTTTAGTGAGTAGGGGTCACTGCTGAAAATTGACGAATTTGATCATGAACCTTGTGATAGTCATTCAAATAAGTTGATGAAAATTAGTTGTTACTTTTCTGAAATAATTAGTGATAAATATTTGTGAAATATTTAAAGAGATAATTATTTCGTTGAATGACATTTCACTGACCAAGATGATAAGATAATTGATCTTGATCATAATTGGTCATCAACAAACATTGTTTTAATGCAAAACCCTAGTTTAACCTACAATAGTTGTAGGACAACATTTACATGCAAAATCCTCTTGATTGAATAGGATTGGGATTTTTTTAGCAAATCTCCTTACAATATTATCAAAATGGTTTTGATGAATATTATATGGTATAATTTCGGTTGAAAAACCGATGAGCATCTCAAAGTACATAATAATCTATCTGGCATTATCCTTTCCTGAGGTGGATATGGTGTCTAGTCGGGGAGCGTTGGGGTAGCGGGTTGCACTAGATGTGATCCGTCCCACTTCCATCGGTACTGACCATGACAACGGGTAGGGACTCGATAATGCAGGAGAAATCAAAGTGTATTTTTCTAATTATTGAAATTCGAATAATACGTACTTTGAGATTATACCTACAATTCAAGTAATAATCGAGTTTGTTTATTGATAATTGGATTGATGATTAATTTAATGCGATTAAAGTAATTATATCCAATAAACCCTCTATTATGAATAGATGTGTATTTCCTTTGGAATAATTAATTATGTGAATATGATTTATGATAATTAATTATTAAAATTTGAATATGAGGTGGAGGATCACATAAGTGACATACATGGTCTCCCATCAAGGTGAAGGGTTCCGTCACCATGTATTGTGTATAGGAGACACTTGTTCGAAGTGATAGCTCCTGTTTACAAGCGCATCAGGATCGTGCTCTTTGCTTCTCGAACGAGTAAGTCCGTATGCATAGTGACCCCATTATCGAGTCCTCATATTATTGGGGCGATATTGGATTGCGCATAGCGATATTGGAAGCATGACAAGAATTTGAAGGTATGATATATGCTTTAGGAAAGCATATGATCGATACCGAATCCCAATGACCAAGATTGAGAAACTTGCTGATCAAACCCTGAAGAAGACAATGTAAAATTGATCTACGTCTTCAGGTTGATCATAAGTTTTCCAGTATGCAGGATGTACAATTGGGTGATGTGATCATAAAAAAATGTATAACCATGATGCTTCCATTCCGAGGGAGTGATGAAACAGGTCTGGATTTTAGTGACTCCTCTCAATAGAGAAGTAACTTGATCTTAGTCCAAGTATTGGACATTGATCTAAATGAGATTCAGATGCAATGAGAAGATTAAGTATACGGACTTGATTTAATCAAGCATCTATGGGAGGTCCTTAAGATATGGATTTGACATGAGATCTCAACATCCAAGTCACTATACATGGAACAATACAATCGCTCTGTCCTTATCTCCAAGTATCTACAGAGAAAGCAAATTATTCTTGAGGGAGTTCAAGAATAACTTATTTGATGAATTATGTATCCAAGCAACAAGATATTGATAATTAAATGAGATTTAATTATCAAGAATAACATGAATAAGATTCATATTGTGAGAATGATTATCCAAGATAAATAAATGGAATTTAATTATCAAGGAATACAGATTGTGGATAGTGCTATCCATAATATCTGTGTATATATTATAAATGTGATTTATTATATATTAGAGAGAGAGAGCACCTTTGTAAATAAAATTGGTTAATTATTAATGTGAATTGGATTCACATTAAGCAATTAATTGGAAATGTAATTTACAATTTAGTTGGGGCTGTGAATATGATTCACATATTTTCAATGGCGTGACTGAGATATTCACTAATTAATTAGGAATTAATTTAGTGGATAATTTTGCAATAAATATACACTAATTAGTTGGGATTTAATTTAGTGGATAATATTTCAAAGATATAATGATATGAATTAAAAGGAGGAGATAATCCACCAAATCATGAGGTGGCGTCACCCATGACTTGGTCATGGGTGAAGCTCCATGATTTTGGGTGGATTATTATCCTATTTTAATTATTCTCTAATTATCTTATAATTATTCATTTTTAATTAATTAAATTATGTTGATGATAATGCTACATATATTTAATTTAATATAAATCAATAAATTGTTTTTTTTGAACAACAATAAACATGGCCATTGATTAAATATACGTATCAATAAAATCATTAATTTTGTATATCCTGTGGATTGTGATCCATGGACTTCCCAACTTGTATATAAAGCGGGTAACCCTATCCTCTTTAAGATACCATAGTACACGCCTACTCTCTCTCTCTCTAATCTCTCATTCTCGACTCTCTCTCTATTAGGTGGCCGCCCACCTTGTGTTTTGAGGAAACAACAATCGTATCCACACCGTTGTGATGTCGCTTCGATTGCTCGTGGATCTCCATCTTCTTTGGAGCTTCTTTCTCTAGAAGAGGATGTCAGATTTTGTTGGACAATCAGGAGATTCAAGGCTTGGATCTTCATCTAGGATTGCGGGGAGCACGCGTCTCATCATCGCGCCCGCAAGTGCCATCTTCGTAGATCGGACTTGAGTCAGGAGGATCTCTTGCTTTAGAGATCTAGTGATCGCAGCCACACTTCAAGAGGTATTTCTAATAATTTATGGTTTGATGAAACGATCCAAGAAATGTTCTTGTGATCATGTGGTTTCATCTCATGTTTAAAATTTTTAAATTCCGCTACAACTAGCGACTAGTACGTCTAGTCGCCCTGATCGCAAGAGATGCGATCAACACACTTCCGTGATGCGCTTGAGGATTCCTCATATCCTTCAAGTGGTATCAGAGCCTTAGGTCGGAAAAGGTTTTGGATACGATCCGTAAACATAGGACGATTGGGTTTGAAAGGGTTGCGGAAAACTTTTTTACTGCATTTCAATTTTCGCACCTCTGTTCAATTGAATTTTCGGCACTGTATAAATTTTTTAAACACGAAATATCAATTGGAATTTGTTCCCCATTAAATATGGAAATTATAGGATATAAGTTTATGAAATTTGTATTTCATTTGCTCAATATATGGCCCTTTGAATAAACATGTATTCACTGTTGCGGGAACTGCGAATCTAAACATGATTAATGAGTTAATTACTGTTTTGATCCACCTAGAAATGCGTGAAATATCATTGTGTTCTGTTATAAATCAGATTAGAAATCTTAGGAAGCTGATTTTGCGTAATTTGGATTTAAATTGATCAAGATATGCTGATTTTAGTGAGTAGGGGTCACTGCTGAAAGTTGACGAATTTGATCATGAACCTTGTGATAGTCATTCAAATAAGTTGATGAAAATTAATTGTTAATTTTCTTAAATAATTAGTGATAAATATTTGTGAAATATTTAAAGAGATAATTATTTCATTGAATGACATTTCACTGACCAAGATGATAAGATAGTTGATCTTGATCATAATTGATCATCAACAAACATTGTTTTCATGCAAAACCCTAGTTTATCCTACAAAAGTTGTAGGACAACTTTTACATGCGAAACCCTCTTGCTTGAATAGGATTGGGGATTTGTTTAGCAAATCTCCTTACAGTATTATCAAAATGGTTTTGATGAATATTATATGGTATAATTTCGATTGAAAAACCGATGAGCATCTCAAAGTACATAATGATCTATCTGGCATTATCCTTTCCTGAGATGGATATGATGTCTAGTCGGGGAGCGTTGGGGTAGCGGGTTGCACCGGATGTGGTCCGTCCCACTCCCGTCGGTACTAACCATGACAGCGGTAGGGACTCAATAATGCCGGAGAAATCAAAGTGTATTTTTCTAATTATTAAAATTCGAATAATACGCACTTTGTGATTATACCTACTATTCAAGTAATAATCAAGTTTGTTGATTGATAATTGGATTGATGATTAATTAATGTGATTAAATTAATTATATCCAATAAACACTCTATTATGAATAGATGTGTATTTCCCTTGGAAGAAATTAATTATGTGAATATGATTCATGATAATTAATTATTAAAATTTGAATATGAGGTGGAGGATCACATAAGTGACATCCATGGTCTTTCGTCTAGGTGAAGGATTCCGTCGCCAGGGATTGTATATAGGAGACACCTGTCCGAAGTGACAGCTCTTGTATACAAGTGCACCTTGATCGTGCTCTTTGGTTCTCGAAAGAGTAGGACCGTATGTGTAGTGACCCCAATATCAAGTCCTCTTATTATTGGTACGATATTGGATCGAGCATTGCAAGTTCTAATCTTGTTGACGGTTGGTTCAATTAATAACAGGCCAACATGATCTTAGGGGTGGTGGGCCCGGGTGTTAAAGACCAAATTGGAAAATGCAAGTTGGACATACAAGGCAGAATGTGTTCCCGCTTCTTTTTGTCGAAGTCACAGGTTCTCATATTATTGGGATGTGACAAAGATAGGAAAGGAGATACCAAATCTTGCTTGAGATATAGCGGTAAGTATATCTCTTACTTTGAAAGACAATAAGGGAATAGTCTTTCAAAGTTGACATAGCAAGAAAAATTTGATTAAAAATGCCTTAATCAAATATTTTAAAAATGAATATATAATTATTTATATGTTCTAATATAGTGCATTCTTAATTTTAGAAAATGAAGTCCATGAACCCACTGAGCAAGCTCCTGGAGGTCAATCAATTGACTAGACCAAATTATTCGGATTGGATCCAAAATTTGGATATTGTCCTATCTGCGGAGCACATCTCGTATGTGCTATCCAAGGACAAGATAGCAAACCCTAAGACTGGGAAGATAAATCTTTTAATGAGAAATGTAATGAAGATCATAACTTGGTAAGGTGCTATATTCTTGGGACATTGTCCAATGTGCTTCAGAAGCAACATGTGGAAATGAACCATTGCCAAGAAAATCATGTTGAATCTGAAGGAAATGTTCGGTCACAGCATTACAATGTGATGAAAGAGCTTATTCGCTGCATGATGCAGGAAGGGACCTCTGTCAGAGAACACGTACTCAAAGTGTTTGGATACCTCTCTAAATTGGAAACCCTGGGAGCCTACATGGATTCTGAAATGCAGTCTGATTTCATTCTCCTGTCGTTCTCTAAGTCTTTCAACAACTTTGTCGTGTCATATCACATGAGCTAAGGTGATTTCACTAACGCTGGGCTGTTAGCTGCATTGAAGTCTGTATAAGACGTAATGAGGAAGGATGACCCCTATGCTAGTGCAATGGTTGCACAAGTAAAAGGAAAGCACGGTCGGAAGCAAGGTTCTCGGAAGGGCCCGTCCCATAAGAGAAAGAAGAAGAAGAAGAATCAAGGAGTTGGTTCATCTTCTAGTGCTTCCACACTAATGACATCGAAGAAGACCGATGTCTGTCACCACTGCAGGAAGCCAGGGCACTGGCGGCATAACTGCCTAGAATACCTTAAGTCGGCTGACAAAGGTAAAACCCAGCAGGTATGAAATCTACATTCATCATTGAAACTTGCTTTCTCGTTGGAAGATAAGGAAGTTGGATTGTAGATTCTGGTGCTTCTGTTCATGTATGCAATTCGTTGCATTTGTTTCAGGAAACTAGGAATCTGGAACAAGGGGAGATAGTCATCCAGATGAGATCTAATGCAAGTGTTGCAGCAGTCACCATCGGGACCTGCCGACTATCACTATCTAGTGGTCGAGTCTTAGTACTTAAAGAGTATCTTTATGTACATGAAGTTAGAAGGAATCTGATATTTGTATCTAATCTTTTGCTAGAAATGGATATTCCTTCACTTTCTGTAATAAATTAATCACAAACCATTATGATAAATATATTGCGGATAGTATTTTGACTTCTAGTGGACTCTATGAATTGTGCATTGATGAATGTGTCATGAATGTTATTATCACTAATAATGGAAACCCCAAAAGATCTAGGGAGGATGGAAATAATTCAAATATGATTTGGCATCAAAAGCTTGGTCATTTATCTGTTGATATGATCAATAGATTGATAAAGAATGGACCTTTAGATTTTCTACAGGTTCAATCTTTACCTACCTGCGAACATTGCATTCGAGGTAAAATGACTAGAACACCATTCTGTAACAAGGTTACAAGATGCGAAGGTATTCTTGACCTAATACATACTGATGTATGTGGTCCCTTCAGTACCACGACTAGAAATGGATATCAATATTATTTGACGTTTATTGATGGCCATTCGCGATACAGGTTTATCTTCCTACTATGTCATAAATATGAAACCTTTGAAAAGTTAAAAAGTTTAAGGCTTTGGCTGAAAACCAAACCGATAGGAAGATTAAACGGATTCGATCAGACTGAGGTGGTGAGTAACTCTCAGATGAATTCAAGGAATATCTTAAAGAGAATGAAATTGTCTCCATTCTCACTCCCTCTGGAACTCCCCAACTTAATGGTGTTGCTGAAAGATGCAATAGGACCAACAAGGACATGGTCCGTTCAATGATGAACAAAGCACGTTTACCTCTTAGTTTCTGGGGATATGTAGTAGAGACTTCAATATATATCCTGAACAAGATTCCTAGCAAATATGTACCCAAGACTCCTCACGAGCTCTGGTATGGTACCAAGCCTAGTGTTAAACACTTGAGGGTTTGGGGTTGCTTGGTCCATACGAAGAACATGGATGCAAGTAAGCTAGAATCTCGCACTTGTGAGTGCTACTTCATTGGGTATGTTAAAGATGGTATTGGTTATCAGCTTTATGACCCTGAGACCCAAAAGGTTTTTGTCTCTAGAGATGCGAAATTTCTGGAGGATGATTTCCTTAAAGGTCAAGACAGAAAATGAAGAGGAGGAACTCATTGAATCCCTTGAGGATTCTGAGATTTCTGAACCAGAAACTGAAGAGATAAATAAAGATCAAACACCCATACCTCTTCGAAGGAGTTCGAGGGTGGTTGCACCACCTACAAGGTATGGATTCCATGTGTCAGGTGAGACTGACAATGATCCTTCTTCATTCGATGAAGTACTCGCGGATCATGACATGGATAAATGGATGCTAGCAATGAAGTCAGAAATTGACTCCATGCATAAGAATGCTGTATGGACCCAAGAGGATCCACCTAAAGGGGTAAAACCCATTGGGTGCAAATGGATCTTCAAGAGAAAAGGGGACCTGATTGGATAGTAGAGACTTTCAAAGCACGACTCGTAGCAAAGGGCTACACACAGGGAGAAGGCATCGACTACGATGAGACGTTCTCTCCTGTGGCTATGCTTAAGTCCATCAGGACGCTGCTAGCTATAGCTGCATCTCTTGACTACGACATCCGGCAGATGGATGTCAAGACAAATTTCCTCAATGGATACCTCGAGGAGGATATATATATATATATATATATATATATATATCAGCCCCATGGCTTCATAGTTGAGGATGGAAAAGTATGCAAGCTGAAGAAATCCATCTATGGGCTCAAACAAGCTTCTCGTAGCTGGAACATCAGATTTGACGAAACCATAAAGAGTTATGATTTTGCACATAATCCTGATGAACATTGTGTGTACAAGAAGCTTAGTAGGAGAGCCATTGTGTTCATCGTGCTTTAGGTAGATGACATCCTTATCATTGAGAATGATACAAGAATGATGACCAGTGTGAAGATTTGGCTATATCTTCGAGATGAAAGATCTTGGAGAAGCCTCTTACATCTTAGGCCTGAAGTTGTTCAGAAACCGAGAAAAGAGGATATTGGGATTATCACAACATGGATACATTAAGAATATTCTTGAACGATTCCATATGGATAGTTCTAAGAAAGGATTCCTCCCCTTAAGACATGGTATCCATCTGTCTAAAGGGATGGCTCCTCAAAGTGTTGAGGAAAAGAAAGCCATGGCTGGATGCCCCTATGCGTCAGCTGTAGGAAGCTTAATATATGCCATGATGTGTACTAGGCCAGACATCTGCCATGCGTTGGGAGTGGTAAGTCATTACCAATTCTGCTATGGAGAGAAACACTAGAATGCAGTAAAGAACATATTCAAATATCTAAGACGGACACAAGATTACATCTTGGTCTATGAAGATGGTGATCTCCAAGTCTTGGGATATACAGATTCAGACTTCCAGTCGGATATTGATGATCGAAAGTCGACATTAGGGTTTGTTTTCCTATTGAACGGTGGTACAATGAGCTGGAGAAGCAAGAAGCAAGGCACTACGTCGGATTCAACAACAGAAGCCGAATGCATTGCCACATCGGATGTTGTAAAGGAGGCGGTGTGGTTGCACATGTTCATCTTGGAGCTTGGAGTCGTTTCCTCTGATACTCACATCCCGTTACTCTGCAACAATATGGGAGCCATTGCCCAGGCAAAGGAACCCATATGGCATCAAAAGAGCAAGCACGTGTAAAGGAAATACCACATCATTAAGGATATTCAAAAGTGTGGTGATATCATCATCACCAAGATGGCCTCTGCCGACAACGTTGCTAATCCTCTTACCAAACCTCTGACACAGAAACTTTTTGACCAGCATGTAATGAGTATGGGTTTACGGATTGCACCTGAATGGTTCTGAGGGCTAGTGGGAGATTGTTGGACAAGTGAGCCCCGCGCGAACCATTCTTACAATAAATGTTATTGTAATATATATGTTTATTAATAAAAGTTATTGATGTTTCTCTCCTTTATGAAATTAAATGAATGAATGCACTATAAGGTCCCTCTATACAATTAGGGTTATGTACCATGACCATCTTATCACATAGATGTTAATTCATTAAATGAATCATAGAGGCTGGTGTTTGGATGAATATCTAAAGAGTTTGATAGAGGACTCATCAAACACCGTCAAATGATTATTAAGAGATGATCTCCAGCCTGAGTAGGAGATGTCAATCCTTTCTCACATAGGCTGATATCTGACCGACCTCTTGATGCAGGTCCTCTGCATAGGAATGGTGATTCGGAGGTGTCAGATTAGTTAGGTCAAAGGGTTGACTTAATGAGATCGATAAAACCTAAGTCCTATGTTGAATGCTGTCACAACATAGGCACACATCCTCTGATAAGAAAACATGTGTTACTATATGTCTGAGTGTGTACATTTGGCAGACCAATAGGAAGATGACCTAACCAAGTTCTATACACCGACACTTTGGTGTACATGTAAGGGCATATGAGTAATACGATCTCTCAAAGGGATCATACATGTTCACTTATGAACCGGAAGACATGAGCTCACTCATGAGGTATTGGGACCGATCAAATTTCATGCATGGTCATCGTGCTTTGGAAGCATGACAAGAATTTGAAGGTATGATATATGATTTGGGAAAGCATATGATCGACACCGATTCCCAATGACCAAGATTGAGAAACTTGGTGATAAAACCCTGAAGAAGACAGTGTAAAATTGATCTACATCTTCAGGTTGATCATAAGTCTTCCAGTATGTAGGATGTACAGGTACTGGTAATACCTGAGGGTGATGTGATCATAAACGATTGTATAACCATGAAGCTTCTATTCCGAGAGATTGATGAAACATGTCTGGATTTTAGTGACTCCTCTCAGTAAAGAAGTAACCTGATCTTAGTCCAAGTGTTGGACATTGATCTAAATGAGATTCAGATGCAATGAGAAGATTAAGTATACAGACTTGATTTAATCATGCATCTATGGGAGGTCCTTAAGATCTAGATTTGAGATGAGATCTCAACATCCAAGTTACTATACGTGGAACAATAGAATAGCCTTGTCCTTATCTCCAAGTATCTACGGAGAAAGCACATTATTCTTGAAGGAGTTCAAGAATAATTCATTTGATCAATTATGTATCCAAGCAACAAGACATTGATAATTAAATGAGATTTAATTATCAAGAATAATATGAGTAAGATTCATATTGTGAGAATGATTATCCAAGATAATTAAATGGGATTTAATTATCAAGGAATACCAATTGTGGATAGTGATATCCATAATATATGTGTAATTATTATAAATGTGATTTATAATATATTAGAGAGAGAGAGAGAGCACCTTTGTAAATAACATTTATTAATTGTTAATGTGAATTGGATTTACATTAAGTAATTAATTAGAAATGTAATATACATTAGTTTGGGCTTCGAATATGATTCAGATATTTTCAATGGCGTGACTGAAATATTCACTAATTAATTAAGAATTAACTTAGTGGATAAATTTGCAATAAATATACACTAATTAATTAGGAATCAATTTAGTGGATAATATTGCAAAGAGCCGATGATATGAATTAAAAGGAGGAGATAATCCACCAAATCATGAGGGGGCATCCCCCATAACTTGTTCATGGGTGACACTCCATTATTTTGGGTGGATTATTATCCTATTTTATTTATTATCTAATTATCTTATGATTATTGATTTTGATTGAATTAAACTATGTTGATGATAATGCAACATATATTTGATTTAATATAAATTAAAAAATTGCTGTTTTTGAACAACAATAATCATGGCCATTGATTAAATATACATATCAATCTAACCATTGATTTTGTATATGCCATGGATTGTGATCCATGGACTTCCAAACTAGTATATAAAGATGGCAACCCAACCTCTTCAAGATACAATAGCACACGCATACTCTCTCTCTCTCTCTCTAATCTCTCATTCTTGACTTTCTCTCTCTCTAAGGTGGCCGTCCACCTTGTGTTTTGAGGGAACAACAATCGTCTCCATGCCGTTGTGATGTCGCTTCGATTGCTTGTGGATCTCCATCTTCTTTGGAGCTTCTTTCTATAGAAGAGGACGTCAGATTCCGTTGGACAAAATCAGGAGATTAAAGGCTTGGATCTTCATCGAGGATTGCGGGGAGCACACATGTCATCATTGAGCCCGCAAGTGCCATCTTCGTAGATCAGACTTGAGTCAGGAGGATCTCTTGCTTTAGAGGTCTAATGATCGCAACCATGCTTCAATAGGTATTTTTAATACTTTATGGTTTGATGAAACGATCCAAGAAATGTTCTGGTGATCATGTGGTTTCATCTCATGTTTAAAATTTTTAAATTCCTCTACATCTAGCGACTAGTGCGACTAGTCGCCCTGATCGCATGAGATACGATCAACACGCTTCCGTGATGCACTTGAGGATTCTTCGTATCCTTCAAGTGGTATCAGAGCCTTAGGTCGGAAAAGGATTTGGATACGATCCATAAAACAAGGACGACTTGGGTTTGAAAGGGTTGCAAAAATTTTTTTACTACATTTCAATTTTCGCACCTCTGTTCAATTGAGTTTTTAGGCACTGTTTAAATAGTTTAAACACGAAATATTCAATTGCGTTTTGTTCTCCTTGAAATATGGAAATCATAGGATCTGAGTTTATGAAATTTGGATTCCATTTGCTCAAGGTATGGCCCTTTTGAATAAACATGTATTCACTGTTGCGGGTACTGTGAATCTAAGCATGATTAATGAGTTAATTACTGTTTTAATCCGCCTATAAATGCGTAAAATACCATTGAGTTCTGTCATAAATCAAATTAGAAATCTTAGGAAACTTATTTTGCGTAATTTGGATTTAAATTGATCAAGATATGTTGATTTTAGTGAGTAGGAGTCACTGCTAAAAATTGACGAATTTGATCATGAACCTTGTGATAGTCATTCAAATAAATTGATGGAAATTAATTGTTAATTTTCTGAAATAATTAGTGATAAATATTTGTGAAATATTTAAAGAGTTAATTATTTCATTGAATGACATTTCACTGACCAAGATGATAAGATAGTTGATCTTGATCATAATCGGTCATCATGAAACATTGTTTTCATGCAAAACCCTAGTTTATCATACAATAGTTGCAGGACAACTTTTACATGCAAAATCCTCTTGCTTGAATAGGATTAGGTATGTTTTTAGCAAATCTCCTTACAATATTATCAAAATGGTTTTGATGAATATTATATGGTATGATTTTGGTTGAAAAAACGCTGAGCATCTCAAAGTACATAATGATCTATCTGGCATTATCCTTTCCTGGGGTGGTTATGGTGTCTAGTCGGGGAGTGTTGGGGTAGCGGGTTGCACCGGATGTGGTCCGTCCCACTCCCGTCGGTACTGGCCATGACAACGGGTAGGGACTCGATAATGCCAGAGAAATCGAAGTGTATTTTTCTAATTATTAAAATTCGAATAATACGTACTTTCAGATTATACCTACTATTCAAGTAATAATCAAGTTTGTTGATTTATAATTAGATTGATGATTAATTAAATGTGATTAAATTAATTATATCCAATAAATAGTCTATTATGAATAGATGGGTATATCCCTTGGAAGAATTAATTATGTGAATGTGATTCACGATAATTAATTATTAAAATTTGAGGTGGAGGATCACATAAGTGACATCCATGGTCTCCCGTCACGGCGAAGGGTTCCGTCGCTAGGGATTATATATAGGAGACGCCTGTCCGAAATGACAGCTCATTTATACAAGCGCATCGGGATCGTGCTCTTTGCTTCTCGAAAGTGTAAGGCCATATGCGTAGTGACCCCAATATCGAGTCCTCATATTATTGGGGCGATATTGGATTGAGCATAGAGATATTGGAAGCATGACAAGAATTTGAAGGTATGATATATGCTTTAGGAAAGCATACGATCTATACTGATTCCCAATGACCAAGATTGAGAAACTTGGTGATCAAACCCTGAAGAAGACAGTATAAAACTGATCTACGTCTTCAGATTGATCATAAGTCTTCCAAATGCAGGATGTATAGGTACTGGGAATACCTGAGGGTGATTTGATCATAAACGATTGTATAACCATGACGCTTCCATTCCGAGGGAGTGATGAATCAGGTCTGGATTTTAGTGACTCCTCTCAGTAGAGAAGTAACTTGATCTTAGTCCAAGTGTTGGACATTGATCTGAATGAGATTCAGATACAATGAGAAGATTGTGTATACGGACTTGATTTAATCAAGCATCTATGGAAGGTCCTTAGGATCTGGATTTGAGATGAGATCTCAACATACAAGTCACTATACATGGAACAATACAATCGCTCTGTCCTTGTCTCCAAGTATCTACAGAGAAAGCACATTATTCTTGAAGGAGTTCAAGAATAATTCATTTGATGAATTATCTATCCAAGCAACAAGATATTGATAATTAAATGAGATTTATTTATCAAGAATAACAAGAATAAGATTGATATTGTGAGAATGATTACCCAAGATAATTATATGGGATTTAATTATCAAGGAATACAGATTGTGGATAGTTCTATCCATAATATATGTGTATATATTATAAATGTGATTTATAATGTATTAGAGAGAGAGAGCACCTTTGTAAATAACATTTGTTAATTGTTAATGTGAATTGGATTCACATTAAGTAATTAATTGGAAATGTTATATACACTAGTTTGGGCTTTGAATATGATTCACATATTTTTAATGGCGTGACTGAAATATTCACTAATTAATTAAGAATTAATATAGTGGATAATTTTGCAATAAATATACACTAATTAATTGGGAATTAATTTAGTGGATAATATTGCAAAGAGATGATGATATGAATTCAAAGGAGGAGATAATCCACCAAATCATGAGGTGGCGTCCCCCATGACTTGGTCATGGGTGACACTCCATGATTTTGGGTGGATTATTATCCTATTTTAATTATTAACTATTATCTTATGATTATTGATTTTTATTGAATTAAATTATGTTGATGATAATGCAACATATATTTGATTTAATATAAATTAATAAATTGTTGTTTTTGAACAACAATAATCATGGCCATTGATTAAATATACATATCAATCTAACCATTGATTTTGTATATGCCATGGATTGTGATCCATGGACTTCCAAACTAGTATATAAGGAGGGCAACCCAAGCCTCTTCGAGATACAATAGTACACACCTACTCTCTCTCTCTCTCTCTTTATAATCTCTCATTCTCGACTCTCTCTCTAAGGTGGCCATCCACCTTGTGTTTTGAGGGAACAACAATCGTCTCCACGCCGTTGTGATGCCGCTTCGATTGCTCGTGGATATCCATCTTCTTTGGAGCTTCTTGCTATAGAAGATGACGCCAGATTTCGTCGGAAAAAATCAGGAGATTCAAGGCTTGGATCTTCATCGAGGATTGCGAGGAGCACGCATCTCATCATTGCGCCCGCAAGTGCCATCTTCGTAGATCGGATTTGAGGTAGGAGGATCTCTTGTGTTAGAGATCTAGTGATCGCAACCACGCTTAAAGAGGTATTTTTAATACTTTATGGTTTGATGAAATGATCCAAGAAATGTTCTTGTGATCATGTGGATTCATCTCATGTTTAAAATTTTCGAATTCCGCTACATCTAGCGACTAGTGCGACTAGTCGCCCTAATCGCATGAGATGCGATCAACACGCTTCCGTGATGTGCTTGAGGATTCCTCATATCCTTCAAGTTCTATCAGAGCCTTAGGTGGAAAAGGTTTTGGATACGATCCGTAAACCTAGGACGACTTGGGTTTGAAAAGGTTGCAAAAATTTTTTACTGCATTTCAATTTTCACACCTCTATTCAATTGAATTTTTAGGCACTGTTTAAATTGTTTAAACACGAAATATTCAATTGTATTTTGTTCTCCATTAAATAATAAAATCATAGGATCTGAGTTTATGAAATTTGGATTCCATTTGCTCAAGGTATGGCTCTTTGAATAAACATGTATCACTATTGCGGGAATTGTGAATCTAAACATGATTAATGAGTTAATTACTATTTTGATCCGTAAAGAAATGCGTGAAATATCATTGAGTTATGTCGTAAATCAAATTATCAATCATAGGAAACTAATTTTGCGTAATTTGGATTTCAATGATCAAGATATGTTGATTTTAGTGAGTAGGGGTCACTGCTGAAAATTGACGAATTTAATCATGAACCTTGTGATATTCATTCAAATAAATTGTTGGAAATTAATTTTTAATTTTATGAAATAATTAGTGATAAATATTTGTGAAATATTTAAAGAGATAATTATTTCATTGAATGACATTTCACTGACCAAGATGATAAGATAGTTGATCTTGATCATAATTGGTCATCAACAAACACTGTTTTCATGCAAAACCCTAGTTTATCCTACAATAGCTGTAGGACAACATTTACACGCAAAACCCTCTTGCTTTAATATGATTAGGGATTTGTTTAGCAAATCTCTTTACAATATTATCAAAATGGTTTTGATGAATATTATATGGTATGATTTCAGTTGAAAAACCGCTGAGCATCTCAAAGTACATAATGATCTATCTGGCATTATCCTTTCCTGAGGTGGATATGGTGTCTAGTCGGGGAGTGTTGGGGTAGCAGGTTGCACCGGATGTGGTCCGTCCCACTTCCGTCGGTACTGGCCATGACACCGGGTAGGGACTCGATAATACCAGAGAAATCAAAGTGTATTTTTCTAATTATTAAAATTCGAATAATACATACTTTCAGATTATACCTACTATTCAAGTAATAATTAAGTTTGTTGATTTATAATTGGATTGATGATTAATTTAATGTGATTAAATTAATTATATCCAATAAACACTCTATTATGATTAGATGGGTATTTCCATTAGAATAATTAATTATGTGAATATGATTCACGATAATTAATTATTAAAATTTGAATATGAGGTGGAGGATCACATAAGTGACATCCACGATCTCCCGTAAGGCGAAGGTTCCGTCGCTAGGGATTGTATATACAAGACGCTTGTCCGAAGTGACAGCTCCTGTATACAAGCGCATCGGGATCGTGCTCTTTGCTTCTTGAAAGTGTAAGGCCGTATGCGTAGTGACCCCAATATCGAGTCCTCATATTATTGGGGCGATATTGGATTGCGCATAGAGATATTGGAAGCATGACAAGAATTTGAAGGTATGATATATGCTTTAGGAAAGCATACGATCGATATCGAGTCCTCATATTATTGGGGCGATATTGGATTGCGCATAGCGATATTAGAAGCATGAAAAGAATTTGAAGGTATGATATATGCTTTAGGAAAGCATATGATCGATATCGATTCCCAATGACCAAGATTGAGAAACTTGGTCATCAAACCCAGAAGAAGGCAATGGGAATACCTAAGGGTGATGTGATCATAACGATTGTATAACCATGACGCTTCCATTCTGAGGGAGTGATGAAACATGTCTGGATTTTAGTGACTCCTCTCAATAGAAAAGTAACTTGATCTTAGTCCAAGTGTTGGACATTGATCTGAATGAGATTCAGATGCAATGAGAAGATTAAGTATACCGACTTGATTTAATCAAGCATCTATGGGAGGTCCTTAAGATATGGATTTGAGATGAGATCTTAACATCCAAGTCACTATACGTGGAACAATACAATCACTCTATCCTTATCTCCAAGTATCTGTGGAGAAAGCACATTATTCTTGAAGGAGTTCAAGAACAATTCATTTGATGAATTATGTATCCAAGTAACAACATATTGATAATTAAATGAGATTTAATTATCAAGAATAACAAGAATAAGATTCATATTTTGAGAATGATTATCCAAGATAATTAAATGGGATTTAATTATCAAGGAATACAGATTGTGGATAGTGCTATCCATACTATCTGTTTATATATTATAAATGTGATTTATAATATATTAGAGAAAGCACCTTTGTAAATAGCATTTTTTAATTGTTAATGTGAATTGGATTCACATTAAGCAATTAATTGGAAATGTAATTTACAATTTATTTTGGGATGTGAATGTGATTCACATATTTTCAATGGCATCACTGAAATATTCACTAATTAATTGGGAAATATTTTAGTGGATAATTTTGCAATAAATATACACTAATTAATTGGGAATTAATTTAGGGGATAATATTAGAGATAATGATACGAATTAAAAGGAGGAGATAATCCACCAAATCATGAGGTAGTGTTACCCGTGACTTGGTCAGGGGTGGCGCCCCATGATTTTGGGTTGATTATTATCCTATTTTTATTATTATCTAATTATCTTATGATTATTGATTGTTGTTGAATTAAATTATGTTGATGATAATGCAACATATATTTGATTTAAAATAAATTAATAAATTGTTGTTTTTGAACAACAATAATCATGACCATTGATTAAATATACATATCAATCTAACCATTGATTTTGTATATGCCATGGATTGTGATCCATGCACTTCCAAACTAGTATAGAAAGGCGACAACCCTAGCCTCTTCAAGTTACAATAGTACACGCCTACTCTCTCTCTCTCTAATCTCTCATTCTCAACTCTCTCTCTAATGTGGTCGTCCACCTTGTGTTTTGAGGGAACACCAATCGTCTCCACGCT
Organism: Ottelia alismoides; assembly: GCA_037367405.1. Classification (NCBI taxonomy): domain Eukaryota; kingdom Viridiplantae; phylum Streptophyta; class Magnoliopsida; order Alismatales; family Hydrocharitaceae; genus Ottelia; species Ottelia alismoides. The sequence goes on along the minus strand of JAZKJV010010037.1, from coordinate 410,131 downwards.
GTTGTGTTGTCGCTTCGATTACTCGTGGATCTACATCTTCTTTGGAGCTTCTTTCTCTAGAAGAGGACGTCAGATTTCGTTGGACAAAATCAGGAGATTCAAGGCTTGGATCTTCATCGAGGATTGCAGGGAGCACACGTCTCATCATCGCGCCCGCAAGTGTCATCTTCGTAGATCAGACTTGAGTAAGGAGGATCTCTTGCTTTAGAGATCTAGTGGTCGCAACCACGCTTCAAGAGGTATTTCTAACACTTTATGGTTTGATGAAATGATCCAAGAAATGTTCTTGTGATCAAGTGGTTTCATCTCATGTTTAAAATTTTTAAATTCAACTGCATCTAGCGACTAGTACGATTAGTCGCCCTGATCGCATGAGATGCGACCAACATGCTTCCGTGATGCACTTGAGGATTCCTCGTATCCTTCAACCCCACCCTCCATCTTCTTATGTGACCTGTTCCCCTTGAGACTTGACCATTGGGTCGAGATTAGGCTGGGTCTCCATCCCCCGCGTTCGTTGGAGACTCCAAACTCCATTCTCTGTCACTTCTTTTATTTCTATATACAATAACCAGGATCAGAGCATAACACCGAGTCCCCTCTGCCCTTTGCAGGCTCATACGCACGCAAGGAGACCACTTAAGACCCTCAGCTGCTCAGGTGGAGCTGCTCCAGGAGCCCCTTCATCGTCACGCACATCCAACTGTCGCCACCTCCATCCGAGCACCCCATCTGATGCGGAATAGCTTCACGATGCAGCCGGACCCCTCCGATCCTTCATCGGAGCGTCAGATCCCTTCCAATGGCACTTGAAGTTTACTGGGGTCTTGTTCTTACAGACCCCTTCTCCGCCATTGTATTCCCTGCTCCTACCAGATTTGATCTGATCCGCCAGACAGTGGTAGCTTTGGGAACATTAGATCTGATGCATCTGACACCCACGTTTGAGATAGATTCTGAACTGTCATATTTGCAACAGAGGATGATCACAACCACACGATAGAAACTTCCTCCACGCATGCCTAATTATTTATAATCATGTACTTCTACTCTTTTATTCATAACTTGAGTATATGGTCTCTAAATTGGCTAATTTCAATTTCGTTGTGTTGCCAATTCTGTGCTCTTCATGATGGAATTATTTTATTTAGTTTGCTGCATAATTTTATATGCAAAATTCTATATGATTTATGTGTCATTTGTTCCTTATTTAGATTCCATTAATTAATGTTTTGCCTCATTCGATAATGGAATCGAACCTCTTTTGATAGCTCGATGGTTGGATTATTTTTAGGTCATATTCTTACGTGCTTGTCTCTATTATTGTATATTTTTGCTCACATCATCATATAGAATTGTATAGCATCTTACTAAAGGATATGGAAAGATCCTTAAGTGCATCACTGAAGCATGTTGATCACATCATATGCAATCAAGACGACTATTCGCACTAGTTGCTCCATGCAGTGACATTTAAATAAAATTAAAATGATTATTGAAGAATGCTTCTCGAATCGTTTAATCTAACCACAAGTAATATGTATGATTACCTCTTGATTCATGTTTGCGATCAAGTCTCTAAAGCAAAATATCTCCTATCGCAAGTCCGATCCGACGGAGGAGACGCTTGCGAGCATGTTGGTGAGACATATACTCCTCACAATATGAGATTAAGATCCCAATAGTGAATCTCCTAATCTTGTTACATGATATCTGATGTCTTCTTCACAAGGGAGGTGCACCGAAGGAAACAGAGATCCATGAGCGGTCAAAGTAGCGACATGACGGTGAGGCGATGACGATGATTCTCTCTATGGCACAAAGTGGACGACCACTAAGAGAGAGATGGGGTGTTTAGTATGAGAATGAGAGAGAAAGAGAGACTAGAAAAGTGTTATGCCAAGAAGAGATAGGGTTTTCTCTTCTTTTATAGTATTTTGGGATTCCATGGATAATAATCCGTGTGAAACATAAAATCATATTTAATTATCTTGGAGCATCATTATCATATATTTAAATATTATGAATCATATTCACATTATTCATGATAGTTAAACTACATTTAATTATCAATATCTCAACACTCAGATACATATTTCAACTATGGAATTATTCTTGAACTGTTTCAAGAACAATGCGCTTTCTCTACGAATACATGGAGATAAGGACATGCAATTGTACATTCCACGTATAGTCACTTGGATATTGATATTACATATCAAATCTAGATCTCGGGGACCTCTCATAGATGCTTGATTAAATCAAGGTTGCATATCCAATCTATTCATTGCATCTGAATCACATTCAGATCAATGTCCAACATCTGGACTAAGATGAGATCACTTCTCTAATAAGAGGAGTCACTAAAATCAGGACCATTTTCATCACTCTCTCGGAATGGAAGCCTCATGATTATATAATCGTTTATTATCACATCACCATAAGGTATTCCTAATACATGTAACTATCATCTTTTGGGTTTTATTATTAAGTTTCTCATTCACTATTTAGGAGTTGGTATCTATCGTATGCTTTCCAAAAGCATATATCATACCTACAAATTCTTGTCATGCTTCCAGAGAAAGATGACCATGCATGCAATTTGATCGATCCCAATACCTCATGAGCAAGCTCATGTCTTATGATTCACAAGTGAATCTGTATGATTCCTTTCAGAGATCATATTACTCATATGTCCTTATATGCACACATGCTCACTGGAGTATAGACCTTGGCTAGGCCATAAACCTATCAGTCTTCCAAATGTACATACTTAGACATATAACAATACATTTGTCTCTGGTCAGAGGATGCATGCCTATATTGTTAAATATACGACATATAACTTGGTTATCTTGATCTCATTAAGTCAAAACTTTGACCTAACTAATCCGACCCCTCTGAATCTCTATTCCTATATAGAGGACCTGCATCAAGAGGTCGGTCAAATATCAACCAAAAGAGAAAGGATTTCCATCTCCTACTCAGCTTGGAGATCATCTCTTAGTAATCATTTGACGGTGCTTGATGAGTCCTTAAACCAACTCTTTAGATATTCATCCAAGAACCAACCTCTATGATTCGACAATTGTATTAACAACTGTTTGATCATGAAGATGGACATGATACATAGCCCTAATTGTACTCATGGACCTAATAGTACTTTCATTTAATGTTAGATAGGGAGTGAAAATAAACCAATAACTTTTATTGATATATCAAACATTACTATAACATTTACTGTAGGAATGGTTCGCCTCTAGCTCACATTGCTAACACTTTCATCATTTTTAAATTGATAAAAAACCAAATAAAAATGCATATTGATCATCATTTCATACATCACATTTTGTTCCATTTTGTATCACATTTACTCAGCAAAAAAATAAAATAAGAAATGCATGTTATGTATTCATTATTCTGTTAGTACGTATTGCGGTGAGTTGCATCCTGGTCCATATTTCATGAGTTTAGAATTTAATAAATTTTTCAATTCGCATGCACCTCATGCATTTTCATCACATCATTATTTTTGCATTATTGTTTTGTACAGGTGATTCTGTGTCTTTTGTTTGCATGAGAAGACTAAGATCAATGAACTTAGCCACTTATTTTAAATCATTAATTTCTGATTAATTGATGAGGAGGCTCGTGCCCTTGTTTTAGACCTTGGTATGCTTCACAAGTAAAAATTCATTGTCACATATTCAAGTTTGTGGTCGATTCTGCGTAGATCCAAAATCACTTTCTGTGCTACGATAAAATGACTTAATAAAGAGGTGATTTTGTAGTTTATCATATGGTGCCATTACCTGGGACATGCCTCATCCTTATAGTAATTTTTGGTTTATTTTTGAGTTGATTATTTTCAGAAATTGTAGGTCCTCATGTTGTGTTTGTTTCTGCATCATTTTTTTTATTAAATTTCTTGATATTATTATGATGATTTTTCTTTTGTAGCAGGGCCTGCAGAGATGAAGGATGCTCAATCAACATGGTGGCGGGGAGCTAGTAGCTTACGTTGCGAAGTTCCATAGAAGAAATTATGAAGACTTCAAGGAATTTAATTAGCAAATTTATTTCATTTCATTTTTGTATACAATTTTAATAATTATATTTCCAACGGTCCTGGTTCAGGGTCTTGCATGTGTACAGGGACTTGGACATTTACATGTGTTGTGTGAAGCGTGTTTCACCCAAGTTCGGGTGGGGCTTCACTTGAGTATTCAAACCTAAGGTTAGGCACATATTTCTATGATATCCTCATTTAAATATTATGTGTTTGATTCATAGGTTAGGACACACATAAATAAGGATCGAGGAGAATTCACTCCTTCTCATTGACTCATTAAAATGCACATACATATCAATTAATTTAGCCGAAAATAACCCAAATACTTCCTAATAATAGTATCATGTTTAGGGTGTGGTTTCCTCTGAAGGATATAGGGAAATTATCCTCAAGCGCATCACGGAAGCGTGATCGTCGTATCGGATACGACGAAGAACGACTAGTCGCACTAGTTGTTCGGTGCAGCGGAATTTAAAATTTTTTATTCGATGAAACCACATGATTCGAGAAACATTCTCAGATAGTTTCATGTATAAACACAAAAAGTATAATGCAATACCTCTTGAAGCGTGGTTGATCAAGTCTCTAAGAGAAGAGACCTCCTGTCTCAAGTTCGATCGTCGGAGTAACGACTTGCGAGCGCGGGGATGAGTCGCGGTGTCCTCGCAATCCAAGAAGATGATCCAACCACGGTTGCTCATGATCTCGTCGCACGAGATCGAATGTCTCTTTCGTGAGTGAAGCACTCCAAGTAGACGGAGAACCGCAGACCGTCGAAGCGGCAGCACGATGAAGTGGGCATCCACGAGTCTCCCCACCAAGGTTTGGTGGACGGCCACCAAGAAGAGAGGGAGAGAGCGCTATCGAGTATGGAGAAAGAGAGAGAGAGAGAGAGAGAGAGAGAGAGAGAGAGTGTGCTACAATAGCATGTAAAGAGAGAGCATGGTATGCCTCTCTATTTATAGGGTTTTGGGATCCATGGATCTCAATCCATGAGACATATAAAATCAATGGATGAGATTTATCTATGTCAATCCAATGGTCAAGATTGTTGTTTGTAAAAGCCAACAACTTGTGATTTAATTTTGATTAAATATTTTTGATAAATCAAATATATATTAATACCAAATTAAACCAATCAAATAAGGAGTGAAAATACAAATGAGATCAACCTTCCCCATTAGAGGGAGTGGACGGCCACCAATTCCATAAAGGAAATGGTGTCGCCACCTCCTTCCCATATGGGGAGGGCAATCTCATGGATTCCCATGAGATTGCAGATTCCCATGAGATTGCACATCTCCTTGATTATCTCTCTACTTATTTCCAACAACTATTTGTTTGTATTTTTATTCACCAAAAATAATTCTCAATTAATTTTACGAATATTGCAAACTTGACATTGGAAAATTGTGAATCACATTCACAACCCAAAACAAAATATAATTTGCATTTTCAATTAATTAGACAATGTGTATCCAACACACATTAATAATTAATCTACAAATATAAATTATAATTAGCTCTCTCTAATATATTATAAATCACATTTATAATATATTATGAATAATTGGATATTACTATCCACATTGGTCTTATCCATAATAATTAAATCACATTTAATTATATTGGATAATTCCTCATACATTATGATAATTAAATCATATTTAATTATCAATTTCTCATTGCTTAGATCTTATGGAATTATTCTTGAACCATTCAAGAACAATGTTATTTCTCCTCAGATACTTGGAGATAAGGACATGGCGATTGTATTGTTCCACATATAGTGACTTGGATATTAAGATCACATCTCAAATCTAGATCCCATGAACCTCTCATAGATGCTTGATTAAATCAAGACCATAAACCTAATCTTCTCAATGCATATGAATCTCATTCAGATCAATGTCCAGTATATGGACTAAGATTAGGTCACTTCTCTAATGAGAGGAGTCACTAAAATCCAGAGTTGTTTCATCACTACCTCGAAATGGAAGCGTCATGGTTATACAATCGTTTACGATCAAATCACCCTTCAGGTATTCCCAATACCTGTACATCCTGCATACTGGAAGACTCATGATCATCCCGAAGATATAGATCACTTTTACACTGTCATCTTTAGGGTTTGATCACTAAGTTTCTCAATCTTGGTTCTTGGGAATGGTACATATCATATGCTTTCACAAAGCATATATCTTACCTTCAAATTCACATCATGCTTCTAAAGCATGATGACCATGCATGGAAATTTTCAGTCCCAAAACCTCATGAGTGAGCTCATGTCTCCCGGTTCACAAGTGAACATGTATGATCCCTTTGAGAGATCATATTACTCATATGCCCTTAAATTCACACCAGCTCGCCGGTATATAGACCTTGGTTAGGTCATCAACCTATTGGTCTGCCAAATGTACATACTCAGACATATAGCAATACATCTATCTCTGGTCAGAGGATGTTTGCGTACGATGTGACAGTATTCATCATAGGTCTTTGGTTATCTCGATCTCGTTAAGTCAACTCATTGACTAAACTAATCTGATACCTCCGAATCAATATTCCCATGCAGAGGACCTGCATCAAGAGGTTGATCAGATAACAGTCTAATGAGATAGGATTGCCATCTCCCACTCAGACTGGAAATCACTACTTGTCAATCATTGATGATGCTTGATGAGTCCTCTATCTAACTCCTTAGATATTCATCCAAGCATTAGCCTCTATGATTCAATCAATGAATCAACTGCTTGGCCTCTATGATTCAATCAATGAATCAACAGCTGTATGATTATCAAGTTGGCCATGGTTGATAACCCATATTATACAGAGGGACCTTATAGTGCATTCATTCATTCAATATCAGAAAGGGAGTGAAACATAATCAATAACTTTTATTGATAAATCATTAATTACAATAACATTTATTGAAGGAATGGTTCGCCTTGGGCTCACATTGCTAACAATCTCCCACTAGCCCTCAGAGCCATTATGGAACAATTCTTAAACCCATAGTCATTACATGCTGGTCGAAAACCTTCTATGTCAGAGGTTTGGTAAGAGGATCAGCAACGTTGTCGGCAGAGACCACCTTGGTGATGATGATGTCACCACATTTTTGAATCTCCCGAATGATGTGGTATTTCCTTTCTACGTGCTTGCTCTTCTGATGCCATCTGGGTTCCTTCGCCTGGGCAATGGCTCCCGTGTTATCACAGAGTAGCGGGATGGGAGTATCAGAGGAAACTACGCCAAGCACTTGGACGAACTTGCGCAACCACACCGCCTCCTTTGCAGCATCCGATGCGGTAATGTATTCGGCTTCTGTTGATGAATCTGCTGTAGTGTCCTGCTTCTTGCTTCTCCAGCTCACAGCACCACCATTCAACAGGAACACAAACCCTGATGTCGACTTTCGATCATCAATATCCGGTTGGAAGTCAGAATCTGTATATCCCAAGACATGGAGATCACCATCTCCATAGACCAAGATGTAATCTTGCGTCCGTCTTAGATATTTGAATATGTTCTTTACTGCATTCCAGTGTTGTTCTCCATAGCCGGATTGGTAACGACTTACCACTCCTACTGCATGACAGATATCTGGCCTAGTGTACATCATAGCATACATAAGCTTCCTACTGCTTATGCATAAGGGCATCTAGCCATGGCTTTCTTTTCCTCAAAAGTTTGAGGAGCCATTCCTTTAGACAGGTGGATACCATGTCTTAAGGGCAGAAATCCTTTCTTGGAACTATCCATACGGAATCGTTCAAGAATTTTCTTAATGTATCCATATTGTGACAATCCCAATATCCTCTTCTCCCGGTTTCTGAACAACTTCAGACCCAAGATGTAAGAGGCTTCTCCAAGATCTTTCATCTCAACGGTATGGGACAACCAAATCTTCACACTGGTCATCATCCTTGTATCATTCCCAATGATAAGGATGTCATCTAAATAAAGCACGATGAACACAATGGCGCTCCCACTAAGCTCCTTGTATACACAAGGTTCATCAGGATGCTGCACAAAATCATAACTCTTTATGGTTTCGTCAAATCTGATGTTCCAACTACGAGAAGCTTGCTTGAGCCCATAGATGGATTTCTTCAGCTTGCATACTTTTCCATCCTCAGTCATGAAGCCCTAGGGCTGCTCCATGTAGATATCCTACTCGAGGTATCCATTGAGGAAAGTCGTATTGACGTCCATCTGCCAGATGTCGTAGTCAAGATATGCAGCTATAGCCAGCAATGCCCTGATGGATTTAAGCATAGCCACAGGAGAGAATGTCTCATCATAGTCGATGCCTTCTCTCTGTGTGTAGCCCTTGGCTACGGGCCGTGCTTTGAAAGTCTCTACTTTTCCATCAGGTCCCCTCTTTCTCTTGAAGATCCATTTTCACCCAATGGGGTTTACCCCTTTAGGTGGATCCTCGAGGGTCCATACACCATTCTTATGCATGGAGTCAATTTCTGACTTCATTGCTAGCATCCATCTATCCATGTCATGATCCGCGAGTGCTTCATCAAATGAAGTAGGATCATTGTCAATTTCACTTGACACATGGAATCCATACCTTTCAGGTGGTGCAACCACCCTCGAACTCCTTCGAAGAGGTATGGGTGTTTCATCTTTATTTACTTCTTCAGTTTCTAGTCTAGGAAGCTCAGAATCCTCAGGGGATTTAATGAGTTCCTCTACTTCATTTTTATCTTGACCTTTAAGGAAATCATCCTCCAAAAATTTCACATCTCTGGAGACAAAGACCTTTTGGGTCTCAGGGTCATAGAGCTGGTATCCAATACCATCTCTAACATACACAATGAAGTAACACTCACGAGTGCGAGATTCCAGCTTACTTGCATCCACGTTCTTTGCATGGACCAAGCAACCCTAAACCCTCAAGTGCTTAACACTAGGTTTGGTTCCATACCAGAGCTCAAGAGGAGTCTTAGGTATAGATTTGCTAGGAATCTTATTCAGGATATATATTGCAGTCTCTACTGCATATCCCCAGAAACTAAGTGGCAAATGCGCTTTACTCATCATTGAACGGACCATATCCATGATGGTCCTGTTGCATCTTTCAGCAACACCATTAAGTTAGGGAGTTCCAGGAGTAGTGAGATTGGAGACAATTCCATTCTCTTTGAGGTATTCCTTGAATTCATCAGAGAGGTACTCGCCACCTCGATCAGATCGAATTCGTTTAATCTTCCTATCGGTTTGGTTCTCAACCAAAGCCTTGAACTCTTTGAACTTTTGAAAGGTTTCAGATTTAAGACATAGTAGGAAAACAAACCCGTATCGCGAATGGTCATCAATAAACGTCAAATAATATCGATATCCATTTCGAGTCGTGGTACTGAAAGGACCACATACATCGGTATGTATTAAGTCAATATTAGCTTCGCATCTAGTAACCTTGTTACGGAAAGGCATCCTACTCATTTTACCACGAATACAATGTTCACGGGTAGGTAAAGATTGAACCTGTTGAAAATCTAAAGGTCCATCCTTTATCAATCTATTGATCCTATCAACAGATAAATGACCAAGCCTTTGATGCCAAATCATGTTTGAATGATTTTCATTATTCCTCGATCTTTTAGGGTTTTTATTAGTGTTTGTAACATCCACGACATGCTCATTAATGCACAATTCATAGAGTCCTCTAGAAGTCAAAATACCATCTGCAATATATTTATCATAATGATTTATGATTAATTTGTTACAGAACAGGAATGAATATCCACTTCTAACTAGCTTAGATACAGATATTAAGTTCCTCCTGACTTCAGGTACATAAAGACACTCTTTAAGTACTAGGACTCTACCACTAGATAATGATAGCCGACAAGTCCCGACGGTGACTGCTGCAACACTTGCATCAGATCCCATCTGGATGACTATCTCCCCTTCTTCAAGTTTTTCTAGTTTCCTGAAACAAATGCAACGAATAGCATACATGAATAGAAGCATCAGAATCAACAATCCAACTTCCTTTTTGTCCTACGAGAAAGCTGGTTTCAATGATAAAAGTAGATTTCATACCTACTGGGGCTTTACCTTTGTCGACCGACTTCAGGTAATCTGGGCAATTACGCTTCCAGTGCCCCAGCTTTTTGCAGTGGTGACAGACGTCGGTTTTCTTTGACGCCATTAGAGTGGATGCATTGGAAGAAGAGCCAACACTTTGTCCCTTCTTCTTTCTCTTCTGGGCTGGGCCCTTCCAAGAACGATGCTTCCGACCGCGCTTCCCTCTGACCTGTGCAACCATTGCACTACCAGTGGGACCATCCTTCTTCATCACATCTTCTGCAGACTTTAATGCAGCAAGGAGAGCAGCACTTGTCAATTCCAACTTATTCATGTGGAATGACACCACAAAGTTTTTTAAAGATTTGGGCAACGACAGCAGAATGAAGTCAGCTTGCATGTCTGCATCCATCGTTGCTCCAAGAGCCTCCAACTCCGACAAGTACCCAAACATTTTGAGTACATGTTCACAGACCAAAGTTCCTTCCTGCATTTTGCAGTGAATGAGGTCTTTCATAACATTGTACCGCTGGGTGCAGTTAATGTCACCAAACATATCCTTTAGATTTTGCATGATCTCCTGGCAAGTACTCATCTCGACATGTTGTTTCTAAAGAACATTGGAGAGAGAACACAAGATGTAGCATCTAGCCAAGACATGATCTTCATCATATTTGTCATTGAATTCTTTTTCTTCCTTAGATTTAGGGTTTTCATGCTTGTCTTCAGAGAGCGCAAAACTGATGCGCTCCGCCGAGAGTTCAAGCTCCAAATTACGGATCCAATCCGAGTAATTTGGTCCAGTCAATTGGTTGACCTCCAGAAGCATGCTCAGTGGGTTCATGGATTTCATTTTCTGAAATTGAGAATGCACTATATTAGAACATATAATCATATATTCAATTTAGTTTTAGTTGATTAAGGCATTTTAAATCAAATTAGTCTTGCTATGTCAACTATGAAAGTTTATTCCCTAATTCACTTTCAAAGTAGGAAATATACTTACCAATATATCTCAAGCAAGAACTGGGATCTCCTCTTTATCTTTGTCATATCCGAAAAATATGAGAACTTATGACTCTAATAAAGATAAGCGGGAATACATTCCACCTTGCAAGTCCAACTTGCATTTTCCCAATTCGGTCTTTAATACCCGGGCCCACGACCCCTAAGGTGATGTTGACCTGTCATTAATTGAACCAACCGTCAACAGGAATACAACTCGCTATGCGCAATCCAATATCACCCCAATAATATGAGGACTCGATATTAGGGTCACTACGCATACGTCCTTACTCTTTCGAGAAGCGACGAGTCCGATCCAAATGGATCATATGCAGGAGCTGTCACTTCGGATAGGCGTCCTACACATAATATCTGGCGACGAAACTCTTTGCCTTGACGGGAGACCATGGATGTCACTTGTGTGATCCTCCATCTCTTATTCAAATTTAATTAATTACTATGAATCACATTCATATAATCAATTCTTCCAAGGGAATTAATAACTCTAATCATATTAGAGTATTTTAATTGGACATAATCAATTCAATCATATAAATTAATTATTAATCCAATTCAATCAATCAAACTTGATTATTTTACTTGAATATAAATATGGTAATATCTCAAAATACGTGTTAATTTGAATTTTAATAATTAGAAAATACACCTTGATTTTCTCTGGCATTATACAGTCCCTACTCGCTGTCATGGCCAGTACCGACGAGAGTGGGACGGACCACATACGTTGCAACCCGCAACCCCAATGCTCTCCGACTAGACACCATATCCGCCTCGGGAAAACATAATGCTAGATATATCAATTTGTATTTGAGATGATCATCGGTTTTTCAACCATAATTGTAACATATAGTAGTAATAAAAATATTTTTGATTATAAGGAAATTTGCTACACAAATTCCCAAATCCTATTCAACCATCAAGTTTGAAGATTGTGATTTCCAATTATGATTTAGGTCACATCTTTATCAATTAATTGGTTAAGCCAGGTCAATTAGGTAAATAATCATCTTCCAATATTTCACAAATATTTTTCAAGATTATTTCATGAAATTAACAATAAATTTCACTAATTGACAATCACTTGGTTTTAGGACTGTAATTTCAGCAGTGACCCCTACTCACTAAAATTAATGTATCTCAATCAATTTAAATCGAAATTAGACAAACTCAATTTTCAAAGATTGCTAACTTGATTTAGGACAGAAGCTAAGTGATGTTTCACGCATTTCGAGGCAGATTATTACAGTAATTAACTCTTTAATCATGTTAAAATCTAGTTTTCCCGCAACAGTGCATACATGTTCATTAAAACAACCATATCTAGAGCATACAAAATCCGATTTACGCAAACTAAGATCCTATGATTTCCTTATTTAATGGGGAATATAATAGAAGCAAATAATTCGTGCTTAAATAACTTAAACATGGCTGAAATTATTTACTAAACAGATCTGCGAAATCAAATGCGATAAAAACTTTCGCGACCTTAACGAACCCAAGTCGTCCTCGGTTTTTCGAATCATATTCGAAACCATCGACCTAAGGCTCTGATACCACTTGAAGGATGTAGGGAAATTATCCTCAAGCGCATCATGGAAGCGTGATCGTCGTATCGGATACGACAAAGAATGACTAGTCGCACTAGTTGTTTGGTGCAGCGGAATTTAAAATTTTTTATTCGATGAAACCACATGATCCGAAAAACATTCTCAGATTGTTTCATCTATAACCACAACAAGTATAATGCAATACCTCTTGAAGCGTGGTTGATCAACTCTCTAAGAGAAGAGACCTTCTGTCTCAAGTCCGATCGTCGGAGTAACGGCTTGCGAGCGCGGGGATGAGTCACGGTGTCCTCGCAATTCAAGAAGATGATCCAAGCACGGTTGCTCCTGATCTCGTCGCACGAGATCGAACGTCTCCTTCGTTAGTGAAGAACTCCAAGTAGACGGAGAACCGCAAAGCGTCGAAGCGGCATCACGATGGTGTGGGCGTCGACGAGTCTCCCCACCAAGGTATGGTGGACGGGCACCAAGAAGAGAGGGAGAGAGGGCTGTCGAGTATGGAGAAAGAGAGAGAGAGAAGTGTTCTACTATATCATGTAAAGAGAGAGCATGATATGCCTTTCTATTTATAGGGTTTTGGGATACATGGATCTCAATCCATGGGACATATAAAATAAATGGATGAGATTGATCTATGTCAATCCAATGGTCAAGATTGTTGTTGGTAAAAGCCAACAACTTGTGATTTAATTTTTATTAAATATATTTGATAAATCAAATATATATTAATACCAAATTAAACCAATCAAATAAGGAGTGAAAATACAAATGAGATCAACCCTCCCCATTAGAGGGAGTGGACGACCACCAATTCCATAAAGGAATTGGTGCCGCCGCCTCCTTCCCATATGGGGAGGGCAATCTCATGGATTCCCATGAGATTGCACATCTCCTTGATTTTTCTCTCTACTTATTTCCAACAACTATTTGTTGGTATTTTTATTCATCGAAAATAATTCTCAATTAATTTTGGGAATATTGCAAACTTGACATTGGAAAACTGTGAATAACATTCACAACACAAAACAAAATATAATTTACATTTTCAATTAATTAGACAATGTGTATCCAACACACATTAATAATAAATCTACAAATATAAATTATAATTAGCTCTCTCTAATACATTATAAATCACATTTATAATATATTATGAATAATTGGATATTACTATCCACATTATTCGTATCCATAATAATTAAATCACATTTAATTATATTGGATAATTCCTCATACATAATGATAATTAAATCATATTTAATTATCGATTTCTCATTGCTTAGATCTTATGGAATTATTCTTGAACCATTTAAGAACAATGCTATTTCTCCTCAAATACTTGGAGATAAGGACAGGACGATTGTATTGTTCCACGTATAGTGACTTGGATATTGAGATCACATCTCAAATCCAGATCCCATGGAACTCTCATAGATGCTTGATTAAATCAAGACCGTAAACCTAATCTTCTCATTGCATCTGAATCTCATTGAGATCAATGTCCAGTATATGGACTAAGATTAGGCCGCTTCTCTAATGAGAGGAGTCACTAAAATCCAGACCTGTTTCATCACTCCCTCGGAATGGAAGCGTCATGGTTATACAATCGTTTATGATCAAATCACCCTTCAGGTATTCCCAATACATGTACATCATGCATACTGGAAGACTCATGATCATCCCGAAGATATAGATCACTTTTACACTATCATCTTCAGGGTTTGATTACTAAGTTTCTCAATCTTGGTTCTTGGGATATGGTACAGATCATATGCTTTCACAAAGCATATATCTTACCTTCAAATTCACATCATGCTTCTAACGCATGATGACCATGCATGGAATTGTGTCAGTCCCAAGACCTCATGAGTGAGCTCATGTCTGCCGGTTCACAAGTGAACCTGTATGATCCCTTTGAGAGATCATATTACTCATATTCCCTTACATGCACACCAGCTCGCCGATATATATACCTTGGTTAGGTCATCAACCTATTAGTCTGCCAAATGTACATACTCAGACATATAGCAATACATTTGTCTCTGGTCAAAGGATGTTTGCCTGTGATGTGATAGTACTCATCATAGGTCTTTGGTTATCTCGATCTCGTTAAGTCAACTCATTGACTCAACTAATCTGATACCTCCGAATCAATATTCCCATGCAGAGGACCTGCATCAAGAGGTTGATCAGATATCAGTCTAATAAGATAGGATTGCCATCTCCCACTCAGACTGGAGATCACTACTTGTCAATCATTGATGATGCTTGATGAGTCCTCTATCTAACTCCTTAGATATCCATCCAAGCATCAGCCTCTATGATTCAATCAATGAATCAACAGCTGTATGATTATCAAGTTGGCCATGGTACATAACCCATATTGTACAGAGGGACCTTATAGTGCATTCATTCATTCAATATCAGAAAGGGAGTGAAACATAATCAATAACTTTTATTGATAACTCATTAATTACAATAACATTTATTGCAGGAATGGTTCGCCTCGGGCTCACATTGCTAACATCCTCGACTTGCATGTGAAGGTTATATAGAGAACCTTAAGTACATCACCGAAGTGTGAAGATCGCATAATATGCGATTAGGAGAGACTAGTTGCACTAGTTGCTCAGAGCGGTAACATTAACCACATGATCCGAGAACATTTCTCAAATCATTTCATCTAAACAACAAAGTACATATCGGGATACCTCTTGGAATGTGATTGCGACTGTGTCTCTAAAGTAAGAGACCTGTCTCAAGTCTGATCCAATAGAGGAGATGCTTGCGAGCGCATTGATGAAACACATGATCCTAGCAATCTAAGTGGTGAATCTCCCGATCTCAGCACATGAGATCTGATATCTTCTTCACGAGTGAGGTGCACCAAAGGAGATGAAGATCCACGAATGATTGAAGCAGCGTTACAATGGTGTGGCGATGACGACAATCTTCTCTAGGGTTTAGAGTGGACGACCACTCTAAGGAGAGAGAGAGATGGGGCATGTAGTATTATGAGAAGGAGAGAGATGTTATTCAATTGTTGTCTAAAAATGATGAGCTAGGGTTGCCTCTTCTTTTACAATATTTTGAGAGTACATGGATCACAATCCATGGACAACACAAAATCAATGGTTGAGATTGATTTGTTTCCCTTTCAATGACCATGATTTTATTATAAAATACAACAAAAATTTATTTATTTAATTAAATGTATATTGAATATTAATAAATATAACTTAATTTCAACAAACCAGTTAATCTTGGAGAAATAGGAAAGAGGTAAACCTCCTTCCATAAGGGGGCATACGACCACTAATCCAATTAGGACATGGTGGCCATCCACCCTCCACAATTGGAAGGGGGCCACCTTCTCCTATTTCGTGAAATCTGTTATTCCATTATTTTCTCCATAATTTGCAAGAAGCACTTGTTGCAAATTTATTCACAAATAATTCATAATTATTTTGTGAATATTGCAATCGTTCCATGAAAAATTGTGTATCACATTCACACACACAAAATAAAATGTAAATTACATGTTAAATTAACTGTCCATTGCAAATCCAATTCACATCAACATTTAAATTATAAATGCTATTTACACATAGTTATCTTTAATATATTACAAATCACATGTATAATATATGTTTAACATGTATAGTGCTATCCATAATTTTCATATCCATCATAATTAAATCATATTTAATTATCTTGGATCATCATTCTCATACATCAAATAATATGAATCAAGTTCACATTATTCATGATAATTTAATCACATTTATTTATCTATTTTCAATCCTTGGATACATATTTATCAATGGAATAATTCTTTAACCCTGTGCTTTATCCACGAATGCTTAAGGATATGGACATGGTGATTGTATGTTCCATGTATACTGACTTGGATATTGAGATCGCATCTCAAATCTAGCTCTCAGGGACCTCTCATATATGCTTAATTAAATCATGTCCCTAAATCTAATCTTCTCATTGCATCTAAATCACATTCAGTTCAATGTCCAACATTTGGACTAAGATCATATCACTTCTCTAATAAGAGGAGTCACTAAATTCTAAACCTGGTTCATCACTCCCTCATAATGGAAGCATCGTGGTTATACAATCATTTATGATCATATCACCTTAGGTATTCCTAATACCTATACATCCTGCATACTGGTCGACCTAAAATAAACCTGAAGAAATATATCTACTTTAAACTGTCCTCTTCAGGGTTTTATCATCAAGTTTCTCATCTGGTCACTCGGAGTTGGTAACGATCACATGCTTTCCAAACGCAGATATCATACCTACAAATTCTTGTCATGCTTCCAAAGCAGGTTGATCATGCATGGAATTTGATTAGTCACAAATACCTTATGAGTGAGCTCATATCTTCCGATTTACTAGTCCACTTGTATGATCCCTTTGAGAGATCGTCTTACTCATATGACCTTGTATGCACACCAACTCACCGGTGTATACACCTTGATTATGCCGTCAACCTATCGGTCTTTCAAATGTAAATACTTTTACATATATCAATACATATGTCTTCGGTCAGTCCATTCTGATGACCTAGAAAATCCCACAGTTCGGGTTAAGGTGTAAATCAGGGTCGTTGCGACCCGAACCGTGAGGCTAAGTCAATCAAGAAACTATAAGACCACCAAATGAAAAATCAAACACTCAAGGCAAAAACAACGGTCTCGCTATTTTATTTTACCTGGTATAGCTACCAGGGTCGAATACAAGGAGCACGGATTGGAAATCCTACAAAGTAGTCGGAAATAAAAAATGAATATTTTTGGTGGATTTTTAAGTTTTTCATTTTTTTGGATTTTTAATATTAGGAAAAAGGTTGAAAATGGTAAGAAAACCTCAATCAAACAATTATTAACTACTTCAAAAACAATCAAAAAATTTTAATAAAAATATTTTTGGGTTTTATGAATATTCAGATGTTTTTATATTTTTATTAGATTTTTATGATTTTTAGTTGATTTTATAAAAAAAATGAAATAAGAGAAAAATTGCAAGCTACTGTGCAGCCAGACTCTAAAGGCTTTTTAAAAATAGAAAAATATCCTATAAAAGTCTAGCAACAATTTTATGAAAACTACAAATAAAAACCTAATTACATGAAAAGAAATTGTATTTTGTTTTGATTTTTTTTGAATTTTTAATGTTTTTTACGAGGTTTTAGTGTTTTTCAATTTTTAGGGTTTTATATATCCAATTCAAACAAATATTGCATAGAATTAAAAACACAACAAAACAAGCAGAAGATATTTTTTTGGATTTTTAGAGGGTTTTTAATATTTTTAGTTAAATTTTCAATTCAAACAATAGCAAAAATCAAAGTTTTGATATTTTAAAATTATAAAATCAAAACAAAATCAATCCAAAAATTCACAGAAATTTTTACAACATGGCAGGAGCCATGTATCCAAATTTCGTAAAATTTGGATGAAGTTTGATATTTTATTCAATCAATCAAAGATGCAAGCCACACAGGGACCCATTTGCAAATATTGAAAACTATCCAGCCAAATAATAACATGCGGAAGAAATGTAGGGCTTGAAATGCAAAAAGCCCAGGCATGCACGAGGGCGACATGCGAAGCACACAAACATGGGTATATATGCAAATATTATTTAACATAGTTCAAAAAGTAACGACAATAAACCTCAAGAAGAAAAGTGCAAATAACCCAAACAACACGTGACAGATCACGTGCAACACACTCAGAAGGACTAAATTGCAAATAAAATAAAGCTGAGATCCTAAGTGCAAATTATCCAAAATAAAAACAACTTCTAAAAATTTTTATAGGATTAAACTGAAATATGAAAAGAGCTAAGGGCCCAAGTGTAAATTACCCCTTTATTACAGATCCGACGGTCGAGGAGTCTTCACTTAAGATCAAACGGCTCTGATTAGCTGATACCCCTTCGACGATCAACGCACGAGATCCGATCCTCAGATGGATCCAACGGATGCGAGCTCCCCGTAGTTGGATGGCTGAGATTAAACCTGGCAGAGGAGCCCGACCGGACAATGGAGGAGGGTCCTGGATGAGCGGTGAAGAACTCGCCGCCGACGAACTTTCAACGACCCATACGCATGGATGTGAGCTCCTCCGATGCTGCTTTGTTGGGCGAAACGACGCTGGAGATGGTTCGCAGCGAATAGGGGGCTCCGATGAGACTGGGTGTTCCTGGAGGACCTCGACGATGCTAAATCACCTGGAGCTCCTGTGCTCGGGTGTTGGACCTCCATATGAGGTCCTTCCTTCTTCTGACAAACCTGCACAGGAAGATTGTTGGGTCGAGGACAAAGTGCCTCGACCCGTTAGTGGGCGAATGGGGGTGACGGGGCGAGGCAGAGCTATGCTCTCCGGTGAGATGACGACAGAGGAGAGTCGGGGACCTGTTCCGGGGCGAACCAAGGCAAATGAAAGGGCGATGAAGGTGGAGAGAGATCTCGTGGAGATCATGGGATGGTCGGAGTGGCAGATGGGTGATCGGAGAATGAAGAAATGGTCGATGAAAGATTCTGGCCTGGAATCTAAAAATCGAAAATCAAAGCTAACTAATGGCTAGCTACGCTACATGATGGAGGAGTTCGTCTAGGCTGGAGGTCATGGCTCTCTGGGGATCTTCGCATTAATTGAGCGACGTCTCTAGAGGCTCGGGCTCATCGATGGCGGAGCACGACGAGAGGGCTTGCCGGATCTGAGGCTAGAGCTCTCAGTTCCTCGCTGCAACACTCCCCCGCTCGGGGTGAGGATCATGAATCAATCCTTGACACTCGGAGCCTCTAATCAAGAGGGATGGAGAGAGGATCAATGTGGGAGAATTGGAAGAAATCGGGTCAAGAGCAAGGGTCCGTTGAGGAAGTGGTCTGGGGGGGGAGGGGTAGTTGACCAGGGTCAACTTTCCCCCATGGACCAATCAGATTATTCCCAGTTAAAATTATTTAGAAATTAAAATAAAATAGCAAATTATTTTATTTAAAAATATTTAAAGAATAAAAAATGTTTATTTATTTTCAAACTATTTTTAGTGATTTTTATTAATTTTTTTGAAAAATAAATTATGTTATATGCATTATATAATATTATATGCACGTATAAAATACTTAATTATTTTTGTTTTAATTTTTATTTTCTTATTTTTATATAAAAACCCAAATTTTATATTTTATTTATTTACAACATAAAATTTGGGATATAAAATAACTTTATTTTATTTTTATTAATAATTTACAAAGGTGAAATAAATAGATGAAGTATTCCTATATACATGGTATATGTACAAGAAGATAGAGAAATGATTTTCTTTTTATTTTGATTTTATTTTTCTAATTTTTATTTTATTTTTAGAAATATATACAAGGTATTAGAAAGACATTTTTATTTTTATTTGATTTTTATGAAAATAAAATATATACATAAGAAGGAGTGTACATGAGGTTGAATGGCCCTATCTCTCTACTTGTTTTATTTTGCGGTCAGGCCACTGCATGGCCCTCCCTTGGGTTCGGGTCACTGGATATTTATTCTAAATATCTCCTTTTTTTTCTTTATTCTTTTATTTTTGTACAAAAACATGCTAATTATTGATATTAACAAATGCATGCCTTTCGGTAATTTATTGTATTTAGAGCTACTTACATGTGGTTTTGCCAAGATAAATAGCTAAAATAAAAGAATAAAGAGTAATGAATGAGGATTCATCACCCCCTATACTTTACTTTTTCCAGTCCCTTAGCAAACACTTATTTGAAAAAGAAGTGAAAAAGAGAAATAAAAATAAGGGAAATCAAGGTTGATTATTAAACTTTCCTTCATTAAATTGAAATATGGAGCTCAGTCAGACCTTTGGATTATTAATTTGTCGAAACCTTGCTTGGACTTAAGCTTAAAACTAAACAGCCTCTAAGTTCCACCAATCTATGGTCAAGACTTCTCAATAATCCATATCAGAACACGTCTACATACACAAACTCTAATGACCATGAATCTTTTCTTGTATTGTGTAAGTGATACGTAGCTCCCCACCTCAGAAATGACAAAGCGACAACCCCCCTTAACAAGTTAACTCTAATGCCTCAGTCTAGCAACTCTTTCCTCGAGGAGCGGGGTATTCCCTTCTAAGTTCAAGTACAACCGGCTCAAGAAGAGGGGGAAGAAGAGAATGGACCATGACCTATGTCGCCATGTATCCCTGGGAGCCCAACCAGTGTAGCTGAGTCTCCCGTTGCAAGCTTCATGAGATGGTCATGTGTAACATAAGCTTTGCTTTATTTGACTATATACACTCTAGTGGGTATTTTATTTTCTATCAGATCCACCACTTTTTTGGAGCTTTTCTTTCTTTGCACATTTTATTGATGTGCATATGTACAACATATCTACATGGTACAACATATTTATAAGGATTTTTTCCTCTTGAGCCAGAAAACTATCCCTCTTTTGAAGCTTTATTGCAACCCACAACTCCTGTCTTCAGGCTTCATCACCACCATACCAAGTTGAGACGCACTTCCTTCACTATAAGAATAAGAGAGGTTCCGCCTAGAAGTACTACCCTCATATGCTACCCAAAGCCAAAGGAAACTGCCTCCTCAGCACCTCATCCGTGGAGAGCTATGTGTAAAGTGCTGGTGCAAGTAAAACCATTGTCTCTGAGAGTCATGTGTGCATTGTTAAGTGTTCTACGTAGGCTCATTAAGATGACATATGCTCATAGCCTAGTGGACTCAAAGAATTAAGTCCCAAATGGACCTGAAAAGTCTTAATCCTAAGTCCTATAAGGTTCCTCTTAGAATTAGGTGGATTAAGGTCTTAACCAAGCTCCATTTTCCAATTTAATTCCAGGCCGGTTTAAATGTCAATCAAGATTTAGAAAAACTGTACACATATTTACAAATATGCAATTTTTACAAAAGTTTTGAAAATGTGCAAAATTTTTGAAAATGTTTGAAAACATGGATGTATGCACGAGTGCAAAAGTTTTGCAAAATATTTACACACATGCAAAAGTTTTGCAAAATATTTACACACATTTACACACGGTTTTTGCAAACTTTTTGTTTTTCAAACATTTTACAAAAAACTTTGTACTATATACATAATTTTGATATCAAAATATTGACAGACTATTTACACAAATCATTTTTACAAACATTTGGACAAAAATAATTTTTATAAATAGCTATGTATGTGCAATAAGAATTTTATGTACAAGGAAAAAATTTAAATTTTTATGGTTTTTGGATAAAAGGATTTTTAGCCATTTTGTTTATTGACACACTCACACAAAGTACGAGTTATGGCTAAAGTATATATGAAATATATATGACACCCCCCTATACTTAGCTCGAATGATGTCCTCAGAGTGAATCAAGAGCGATGAAGAAGACATAACTCATGCTTAGTATAGGGAAGTGAAAAGGAATGGTATACTACAATGACGAATCAAAGAATAGAATGAAGAGGACTCGGTGTTTCCCCCTATACTTAGGATCAAGTAATCCTAAGTATAGCAAGTTGTGCATGAAGGGAAATCCGAGTGGAAGAATGTACATGGTCTACCTCCCCTATACTTAGGGAAAAATATCCCTAACTATAGGCAGCAAAACAGAGGTAGAAAGAATCAAAAGAATACCCGAGAGTCCTACACCCCCCATACTTAGGGTAAAGTACACCCTAAGTATAGCATAATCATAAGATAAAGATGGGGTGTTGGACTAAAGAATGGAATGATAGGTACAATTGGATCTATACATGGTGGGAGACAATGATAATCAGGCGTGAGATGCTATAGATGTGAGTCAAAGACCACATCTTACACAAAATGAATAGGGGCGACGTCAACGACCAGTGGCTCATGATCTAGATATGTTTGAGTCGCTGCCCGTTAACACGAAAGGTAGCATCAGAAGACAACTCAGATATATCAATGCTTCCATTGTAATGTACCTTTCGGACCAGGTATGGTCCCTTCCACTTGATCTGTAACTTCCCTGGAAATAATCGAATACTGGCATCAAACAACCATACTCTCTGATCTGGCTCAAACTGCTTGGGGCTGATATGAGAATCATGCCACTCCTTCACTATCTCCTTATAATGCAGGCTGCTTTAAAAGGCTTCATCTCTAAGCTCCTTCAGGGCTTCCAATTCTGCTCTTCTCTAGTCTCCTATACTCACTGGATCCAAAAGTATCTCTGTAACAACCCAAAGTGACTTATGTCTCAGCTCAACAGGTAAATGGCAGGGATTGCCATAAATGAGGCGAAAGGGAGATGTACCCAAAGGAGTCTTGAAGGACGTCCTATATGGCCACAAGACCAAGTCCAAAAGATGTGACCAATCCTTTCGGTCAAGGCGGACGACCTTTTGCAATATAGTCTTGATCTCCTTGTTCGACACTTCAGCAAGACCATTGATCTGAGGGTGGTATGTAGTGGCTACTTGATGGTCTATCTTAAACTCGCTAGCAAAGGCCTTTACCTTGTCGTTGATGAAATGAGATCCCCCGTCAGAAATCAACACTCGAGGTACCCTGAACCGTGAAATGATATTCTTCCTCAAAAATCGGCATACAGTCCTAGCACCTACGGTTCGGGCGGGGAATGCCTCAACCCAACGACTCACATAATAAATGGCCAACAAAATCTACTCGAATCCCTGACTCTTAGGGAATGGACACATGAAATCGATGCCACATGCGTCAAAAACCTCACATAAGTGAATGGGCTGGATTGGCATCATATCACGTTGTCCACAAGTGCCCATCCTCTAACAGTCAGTACATCTCTTCACAAACTCATTAGAATCCTTGAAGAGAGTAAGCCACCATAGGCCGGATTGGAGCACTTTTTGTGTCGTTCTCCTCCCAGAGTGATGTCCTCCTGCCTCTAACTTGTGGCAGTAGGTGAGGACGCTATGGTGTTCCTCCTAAGGAATGCACCGTCGCCAGACACTATCCCCTCCCTCGTGGTAAAGGATGGGATCCTCCCAATGGTAAGATTTGGCCTTCGCTAGGAAGGTCTCTAGTCTCTGCCTGGGCCAACCTTATGGAACTTTCTTGGAGACAAGATAGTTCACAATGTCAGCGTACACGGGAGTGAGGCGATAGCAAGGATTGCCTCGTTTGGGAAGGTCTCACAAATAGGGTCAATTTGCTCAAAATCCTCAAGATGCTATAATCGAGAGAGATGATCCGCCACCACATTCTTGACTCTAGGCTTATACTTAATCTAAATGTCAAACTCCTGGAGTAGAAGGATCCATCTCGTCAATCTGGCTTTGGCATCCTTCTTTGCCATGAGGTACCTAATGGCAGTATGATCAGTGTAAATAGTCACTCTAGATCCAATGATGTATGATCTGAACTTATATAGGTCAAAGACTACGACTAGCATCTCTTTCTCTGTGACAGTGTAGTTCCGCTGCACGACATCCAATGTACGACTAGCGTAGTGAATGGCAAAAGGCAATCCATCCCTCCTCTATCCCAGCATGGCCCCCACAGCAAAATCGGAAGCATCCGTCATGATCTCGAATGGGAGAGACCAATCAGGCGGCTGGAGGATAGGAACCTCAACAACTAGACTCTTGAGTGTCTTAAATGATGCAAGGCACTTATCATCAACTATGAACTCGGTGTACTTGGTCAGCAAATCAGTCAACGGTCGGGAAATCCTGCTGAAATCTTGAATGAATCGTCGGTAGAAACCGACGTGCCCCAGAAAAGACCGTAACTGTCGCAAGTTCGACGGTTGATTGAGTTTTCTAATGATATCCACCTTGGTCAGATCAACCTCCATGCCCCTGTTGGAGATGATGTGGCCAAGCACTGTCCCTTGAGCCACCATGAAGTGACTCTTCTCCCAAGACAAAACAAGGTCGATCTCAATGCATCGCTGCAGGACGCGGTCTAGGCACTCAAGACAAGAATCAAACCAATCACCGTAGACCGAAAAGTCATCCATGAAGACCTCCAAGCACTCACCCATCATGTATGAAAATATGGACAACATATACCTTTGGAATGTCGCCGGAGTGTTGCATATACCAAAGGGCATGCGTCTGAAAGCATATGTCCCGAAGGGACATGTGAATGTAGTCGTGTCCTGGTCCTCTGGTGTAATGGCCACCTGATTGTATCCGGAGTACCCGTCCAAAAAGCAATAGTGACTCTTCCCTGCTAGCCTCTCTATAATATGATCAATAAAAGGCAGTGGGAAATGATCCTTCTTGGTGTCCTGATTCAATCGTCTGTAGTCCACACAGACCCTCCAAGAAGTGGGTACCCAGGTAGCGATCTCCTCTCCAGACTCACTCACAATTGTAGCGATGCCTGTCTTCTTGGGAACCACATGTAATGGACTGACCAACTTGGAGTCGGAAATGGGGTAGATAAAATCGGCACTCCACCATTTAGAAATTTCCTTCATGACAACCTCTCGAAGATTCAGGTTCAATCACCGCTGGAACTCACGTGACGGCTTCGCGTCCTCCTCGAGATAGATATGGTGGGATCACAGGGCCAGACTTATCCCCTGGAGATCAGCTACGCTCCATCCTATCACCTTGCGGTTCTTTTCAAGAACCCCCATCAGACGGGATTCTTGCTCTCTAGTCAAATCTGTTGAGATAATGATTGGGTCCATCTCATGCTCACCCGCAAGGAACCTATAGTTTAGCAACTACGGCAAGGTCTTATGCTCTGGGCAACTAGGAGCTAGCGGATCTGGCCTCTAAAAAGTTTGAGTGAATGCGACCAAATCTGCATGTGAATATGAGAACTCTCGCTAAAAATCTGAATCTGGTGGAGACTGCTCTGCTGGTGTTTCTCTACTCTGAATGGAATCAGTCTCCTCCCTAGCTATAGGCTCTGGGGAATCAGATAAGGAATCTGTCATCAAACTCTGCCCAATCTATGTCTGACTCCGAGGGATATGAATTTGAATCAAACCATTCAACTGCCTCACGGTCGGGGACCAGATCTGCTGCCTGAAATGTATCATGGACTAGGAATGTGCTCTCCAAGCTCTCCTCTACTGGCATATGTGCATCAATGAACTTTTAAGGTGAGAGGATGGCTCGTGAAACTGGATCGGACCAAACTGCCTCATCATCTGTAATCACAAAATCACAGTCCGTGTGGATGGCTCTCTCTGCCTTTGTCATCTTCTTTGAACCTGAAGGTAGATCTGAGCAAGCTGAATCTCTGCCTCTAGTCTCCTCGATCGTCTCTATTTGTATACTCTCGCCCTCCACACGAAAGTATACCTTCCCGCTATCATGATCGGACACTACCTTGGCTGTGGCCAAGAACGGGCGTCTTAAAATGATGGGGGTATCGGTCACGGACTCAGGGATCTCCATGTCCAACACTATGAACTCCATGGGGAATTACAAGCTCTGAATCGTGACAACAACATCCTTCAGCAACCCTTTCGGCCTCTTGACAGATTGAATGGCAAACTGAAGGAACGCCCTTCTCTGTCATAGAGGGCTAAACTCAAAGCGGTCGAGTATGACTGCCGGAAGTAGGTTGAAAGAAAACCCGCTGTCTAATAGAGTATGGTCGAACATCTGCTCATGAATATGGCATCTGACATAAGGCACTCCTGCATCTGGCCTCTTGACTGGAAGACGGTTCTGGATGACGAAGCAAGTGGCGCAAGTGAGCACATGGATCTCAGACTAGTGGTTCCTCCTCTTCCTCTGAATGGTGGTCCTGTCTCCGAGGAATATGTGGAAGAGAGGGATGTGCTTGAAGGCCATCTGTAGAGTCAGTTGAATGTGAAATCAGTCCATCATCTGTTGGATGAACTCTAGATGGTGTGACTTTTTTGGATCTTTTTTGGTCCCCTTAATCGAGCGGAGTACTTAGGGAAAGGGGACGATTGGGTCCTTCTCAGATGAAGGACTAGGATCGGATCTATGCTTCTCAGCCAAAGTAGAATCCATACATAAATCATCAATCAACACAGAAGGATTCACAAATAATAAACCCTTTCCTTTATTCACAGAATCTTCATGAGATACATGATCTGAATGAAAAGTAACAGGTGAAGATCTGGAAATGGTGGCCTCAGCACCACCCTCGACATCTGGAATAGTGGCATTAGTACCGCGCTCTGGCTCAGCAACAATGGCGGCATCTGTTGGACATGCAAGCACACGGCGAGCCATTATGCAATAAATGTTATTGCAAATATCATTCCCTGATCTGAAATGAAGAATAAATAATTTGCATAATAGGTCCCTTAGTATAATTAGGGTTAGGTACCATGGCCGTCTTGATGATCATACAGTTGTTGATTCAACTATTGAATCATAGTGGCTAGTGCTTGGATGAATATCTAAAGAGTTAGATTGGGGACTCATCAAGCACCGTCAAATGATTGTTAGGAGATGATCTCCAGCCTGAGTAGGAGATGGCAATCCTTATCTTTAAAGGCTGATATATGACCGACCTCTTGATGCAGGTCCTTTGCATAGGAATAGAGATTCGGAAGTGTCAGATTAGTTAGGTCAAGGAGTTGACTTAACGAGATCGAGATAACCAAAGTCCTATATCGTATGCTGTCACGATACAAGCATGCATCCTATAACCGAAGACAGATGTGTTGCTACATGTCTGAGTATGTACATTTGGCAGACCAATAGGTTGATAACCTAATTAAGGTCTATACACCGTCGCGCTGGTGTGCATATAAGGGCATATGAGTAATACGATCTCTCAAAGGGATCATACAGGTTCATTT
Source organism: Ottelia alismoides (assembly GCA_037367405.1). NCBI lineage: Eukaryota > Viridiplantae > Streptophyta > Magnoliopsida > Alismatales > Hydrocharitaceae > Ottelia > Ottelia alismoides. Next base: position 382,620 of record JAZKJV010010037.1, on the reverse strand, counting down.
ATTGAACAGGAAGGCATGAGCTCACTCATGAGATATTGGGAAGAATCAAATTCTATGCGCATGGTCGTCTTGCTTTGGAAGCTTGACTAAATTTGTAGGTTTGATATATACTTTTGGAAAGTATATGATCAATACCTACGTATGATATACACTTTTTTGGAAAGTATATAATCGATATCGACTCCCAATGATCGAATGAGAAACTTACTGATAAACCATGAAGTAGACAGTATAAAGTTGATCTAATACTTCGGGTTTATCCAGAGTCTTCCAGTATGCAATATGTACAGGTATTGGGAATACCTGAGGGTGGTGTGATCATAAACGATTGTATTACCATGACGCTTCCATTCCTAGGGAGTGATGAAATGGGTCTGGATTTTAGTGACTCCTCTAAGTAGAGAAGTAATCTGATCTTAGTCTAAATGTTGGACATTGATCTGAATGTGATTCAGATGCAATGAGAAGATTAGATTTGTGGTCTTGATTTAATCAAGCATCTATGGGAGGCCCACGATCTGGATTTGAGATATGATCTCAATATCCAAGTCACTATACGTGGAACAATACAATCGCCCTGTCCTTATCTCCAAGTATTCGTGGAAAAAGCGCATTATCCTTGAAAGGGTTCAGTATAATTTCATTGTTGATATTATGTATCCAGGCATTAAGAAAATGGATAATTAAATGTGATTTAATTATCATGAGTAATATGAATTTGATTCATATTATAAAGAGAGTTATCTAAGATAATTGAATGTGATTTAATTATCAAAGATGTGAATAATGTGAATGTGATTCATATTATTTGAACACATGAGAATAGAGACCCAAGATGATTAAATGTGATTTAATTATCGTGGATATGAATAATGTGGATAACCCTATCCATATTAATCATATGTATTATAAATGTGATTTATAATATATAAGAGAGAGCAATTTGTAATTTATATTTGTTAATTAAATGTTGATGTGAATTGGATTCACATTGGACATTAATTGAAAATGTAATTTACATTTTATTTTGGGTTGTGAGTATGATTCACAAATTTCCAATGGCAAGATTGCAATATTCATAAAATAATTATGAATTATTGTTGTAGAATATTTTACAACAAAAGTTGTTGGAAATTATGGGAGAAATTCATGGAGATATGTAATCTTGTGAGATTACATGGATTTGCCTCCACCATGGAGAGATGGTGGACGGCCACCAATTCCACAAGGAAATTGGTAGCCGTCCCCATCACTCCTAATGTGGAGATCTCCATGCAAATCTCTCCATAATTGCTTGATCTAATTTAGGATTTAAATATATTTGAGATGTCAAATATATTTGATTTAAATTAGATTATTATTTGTTGGTTTTTACCAACAACAATCTTGACCATTGGATTGGACATAAATCAATCTCATCCATTGATTTTATATGCCCCATGGATTGAGATCCATGGATCCCAAAACCCTATAAATAGAGAGGCATACCATGCTCTCTAGGGCTATGCAATATTGGAGCAAACTCTCTCTCTCTTTATCTCTATACGGCAGCCCTCTCTCTCCCTCTCATGGCCGTCCACCATGGATGCCCTAGAGAGGTTCTTCATCGCCGCAGCGTCGTCGTTATGATGCCCGATTGTTTGCTCGTGGATCTCCGTCTCCTTCGGTGTGCCTCTCTCGTGAAGAAGACGTCGGATTTCGTGTGTCGAGATCAGGAGATCCACCGCTTGGATCATCAACATGGATTGCGAGAAGCACGCGGTACATCCCCGCGCTCGCAAGCGTCTCCTCCGTCGGATCGGACTTGAGACAGGAGGTCTCTTAGTTTGGAGACTTGATCGCAACCACGCTTCAAGAGGTAATCCTATCGCTCGTTTGTGGTTTAGACGAAATGATCCGAGAAGTGTTCTTGGATCATGTGGTTTCGTCGCATGAAAAAATTTTAATTTCCGCTGCCTAGAACAACTAGTCTGGCTAGTCGTTCTTCGTCGTATCCGATACAACGCTCACGCTTCTGTGACGTGCTTGAGGATTATACCATATCTTTCATGTGGTATCAGAGCCTTAGGTCGGTGATTTTGGATACGATCCATTAATCGAGAATGACTTGGGTTCGTTATGGTCGCGAAAGTTTTTTGTCGCATTTGATTTTCGCAGATCTATTTAGTGAATAAATTCGGTCATGTTTAATATGTTTAAACACGAATTAATCACTTGTATTTTGTTCCCCATTAAATAAGGAAATCATAGGATCTGAGTTTACGTAATTCGAATTCCGTTTGCTCGAGATATGGTTGTTTTAATGAACATGTATGCACTGTTGCGCGAACTGCGAATCTTAACATGATTAATGAGTTAATTATTGTTTTGATCCGCCTCGAAATGCGTGAAATATTACTTGGGTTCTGTCCTAAATCAAATTAGCAATTTTTGAAAAATTGAGTATGTCTAATTTGGATTTAAATTGAGATATGTTAATTTCAGTGAGTAGGAGTCACTGCTGAAATTACAGTCCTAATCAAGAACCATGTGATTGTCAATTAGTAAAATTAATTTTTAATTTCATGAAATAATTATGGAAAATATTTGAGAAATATTAGAAGATGATTATTTCCTTAATTGATTTGGCCTCTTCCAATTACTTGATTAGATTTGATCTACATCATAATTGGAAACACAATCATCAAACTTGATGCTTGAATAGGATTGGGAATTTGTGTAGCAAATTTCCTTATAATAAAAATTGTTTTGATTGTTATTATATGGTATAATTTCGGTTGAAGAATTGATGATCATCTCAAGTACAAATTGATATGTTTGGCATTATCCTTTCCTGAGGTGGATATGGTGTCTAGTCGGAGAGCATTGCGATTGCGGGTTGCAACGTATGTGGTCCCTCCCACTCTCATAACTGGCCATGACAACGGGCAGGGACTCGATAATGCCGGAGAAAATCAATGTGTATTTTCTAATTACTAAAATTTGAAATAAGATGTACTTTGAGATATTGCCATATATATATATTCAAGTAAAATAATCAAGTTTGATGATTAAATTAATTATGTCTAACTGAGACACTCTATTATGAATAGAGTTGTTATTTCCCTTGGATGAATTAATTATATGAATATGATTCATGATAATTAATTAAAATTTGAATATGAGGTGGAGGATCACATAAGTGACATCCATGGTCTCCCGTCAAAGCGAAAAGTTCGTCGCCAGGGATTGCATGTGGGACACGCCTGTCCGAAGTGATAGCTCCTGCATGTAAGCGCATCTGGATCGGGCTCTTTGCTTCTCGAAAGAGTAAGGTCGCATGCGTAGTGGTACAAATATCGGATCCTCATATTATTGGGGCGATATTGGATTGCACATAGCGAGTACTATTCCTGTTGACGATTGGTTCAATTAATGACTGGTCAACATCACCTTAGGGGTGGTGGGCCCGGGTGTTAATGACCGAATTGGGAATGCAAGTTGGACTTGAAAGGCGGAATGTGTTCCCGCTTCTTTTTATCGGAGTTGCAGATTCTCATATTATTGGGATGTAACAAAGATAAGGAAGGAGATCCCAGATCTTGCTGAGATATGATGGTAAGTATATCTCTTACATTGAAAGCGATTAAGGGAATGAACTTTTAGTGTTGACAAGGCAAGACAACTTTGATATAAAAATTCATAAATAAAAGTAAAATATGTATATATATACATAAATATATATACTTATGCAAATTTCTTATTTCAGATAATCTTTCATTAAACCCACTCAATGTTATACTCAATAATAACCAGTAAAATATCATGGATTGGACTCATGATCCAGATATTGTACTTGCATTGGACACATAATGTATGTGGTTGCAATGTGCAAGTTTCCTTATAATATTGAGGAATGACATTTAAATAGGTAATAGGACTACAACCGTAGGGTTTGTATGTCTCTATAATCTTGATCTCTCATCGGATGTACTTTGGAAGTGACATGTAGATGATGATCGCAATTGTCAAATAATCCTTATAAAATCAATGAAGATATTCTGGCATACATATGTGCTCTTGACATTTATCATGAATGAAATGGTTCACTGCATCATGCAGAATGGTGGCTCTATTAGAGATGATGTATTCAAAATGTTTGAATACCTACCTGAACCAATGTTTTAAGAGTTTAGATGGATGTAGACATGGTGAGTGTCATTATTCTACTATCTATACTCTAGTCATTCATGAAGCTTCATAATATTCATATTGTATGAATTTAATGAAGCATGTATAAATGTTGAAATAAACTTACATTGAATTCATTTGAATTTGACGTAAGAGATCCTTGGTCTTAAGCAATGGTTGTTTATAGATGAAGGGAGCGCAGTGGAAGCATGGGTTGGACCCAAGTGAGAAGTATAGTCAAAGAATTGGTTATACTTCTGTGACTTCCATGTGACATCCAAAGAGTTGGATGAATGCCAATACTGCAATGAGTTGATGTGTTGAAAGTATGACGATCAAATCTATCTAGAATCCTTAGAGAAGGACTCTGATAGAGCATCAAAATAATCTACATAAATCATTGATATTGATTTGCTCATTCAATAAGATAAAGTCTTGTAATTGTATCTCAATCTTCTAGAACACCTGCAATGGGTTGCATATGTTTTAGAAGACTAGAAAAATTTGATCTTAAGGCTTACAATCATCCACATAGATATTGATGCAATTGTTGCAACAAACTCTATTGGATTGAAAGGCTTCATAATTTCAGTGGGAGAGCCCTTAGTCTTAGAGAATATCTCTATGACCTATATATAAGAATATACTTATTGTTTATTTCTAACTGTTGGAAATAAACATAAATTCTGTAATAAATCTATCATAAAGAGTTATGATGGAGATATTTCAGATAGTAATCTAAAATCTAGCGGACTCCACCAAATTGGAAATATAATGAATGGTTCATTAACATTTCTAAATACTTAAATTAAACCTTAAGATCAATAGGAGGATGAAGAACATTTGGCAATAATCTGGCATCAAGCCTTGGACATATGTTTGTTGATGTGATCAATAGACTAGTAAGAGATGAAACTTTAGAATGTCTAAAATTTCAAAACTTACATACTTATGAATATTGTATTCAAAGTAAAATGTCCAATGCACCCTTCTTTGGGAATGGTGTAAGATGTCAAGGTATTCAAGATCTCATACATATTGATGTATGCGGATCACCTATGTCATAGTAAACATTATGGATATGTGATATCTATTGATGGTTATGTATGATATGAGATTTCTTCTCTTCACCTAAGAAACCTTTGAAATGTTCAAAGATTTCATTACTTTTGGTTTAGAACCAAAGTTTGAAGGAAGATAAAATGAAATTGATCTAATTTAGGTAGCAACTACCTGCTAGATAAATTCAAAGAATACCTTATGAAGATATGAATATCATTTCTATCTCAATCCTCCTAACAAACCTTGACTCAATAGAGTTATAGTGAGATACAGTTGGATCATGTGTGACATAATTTGATCAATGATTAATTTTAGAATAATTCCTCTTAGTTTCCAGATATATATGTAGTAGAGACTACATTATATATCCTTAATAATATTCCATGCAAGTAAGCTGGAATTAAGCACTTGAGAGTGCAGCTTCATTAGGAAAATAAAGGATGGTATTGGATATCTACTTTATGACCTTGAGATTCTTAAAAGATTTCATCTCTAAGAATATGATTCTTAAAGGATGACTCTCTTGAGAATCAAGAAGAAAATGAAGTGTAGGAGCTCATTTAATCTTGAGAAGTTAATCAGGCTCCTGAAATTGGGAACTAAAAGGACAATTAAAGATGAAACACCAATACTTCTTCAAATGAGTTTAAGGATGTATTCCATGTGTCAGTGATCGGATTTCATGTGATGAAAATCCTGAGGATCATAACATGGAAAGATGGATTTTTGCAATGAAAGTCTAGAGTAGTCTTCATGTACAAGTGTTGTATATGGACCCTGGACGATCCACTTATATGGATAAGACCCATAAAGGTGTAAATGGATCTTCAAAAGATGTAAGTCAAGATTGCATTCCTCTATAAATACCTCTATGAGGATATTCACATGAAGTAGCCCCAGGGCTTCATGGTTGATGAAAGCAAGGTGTGCAAGCTAAGGAATCCATCTATAGACTCAAATAAGCTTCTTGAAATTGGACCATAAGATTTGATGAGATTATAAATGTTATGATTTCAAATAGAATCTTGATGAGCCATATGAAGCTTAGTGGGAGTGCCTTTGTGTTCATCTTGCTAAATGTAGATGATATCCTAATCATTTGAAATGATATAAGGATGATAATAATAAGTGTTTTATAATCTGGTTGTTCCACAACTTGAGCTATGATCTCAAGGATATCTCTTGGATCGTAGTTCTAAAGGTGTTCAGAAGGAAAGAGAAGAGGGTATTGGGACTGTCACAATAGTAGTACACCTTGGACATATTCCATTCTTGGAAATTCCAAGAAAGGCTTCCATCCCTTAAGATATGGTACTAACTTATTGACGAGTCCGATAACGCGGTTTTAAAAGTCATTTTTATATGTTTGTGTTGAAAGAATAATTTGTCGTTCGTTGTAGGCGGCGATCGGAATCAGTCAAGAAATAACCACAAATAATTATTCAATTTTTAATCGAGTGGTTTTATGTTTATTTTACTTGGGCAAGTCCCAAGGTCGATCACAAGGAGGCAAAGGAACAACCTAGAGTTGTGTTTATCAAGATTCGTACACGGTTTTCGAGGCGATCTTTTTTTTGGAATTTTTAATGCAAATAAGGGATGCAAAATGTGATGTTGGCCTATTTTAGGGACAAAAATATCGACTATGTTCAAACGACGTCCGAAAAATACGAAACTTGGCCACAATGTAGATTATGATGAAATGATTGCATGTAATTTTTTTAGAATTTTGGATGCAATATGGATTTTTTATGAATTTTTAAATGCAAAAAAATGAATTTCAATATTTAATTATTATAAATACTAAACCTACTTATTTTCGAGGATCAAATTTATCTCAAATCTATCACTAAGTTATTGATCTCAGAAAATCCTAAACCTCAAAAATGTGAGATCTAATATCTATTAAAAATTAAATAGTGAAATGTGTAAAATGATTTTTACAGGGAAAAGTATGCACGCAAATACAAATGTCAAGCACAATTAACTCTACAATATGTGATTTTTCGAATATTTTTAGAGCAACGGTTAATCTACTATGAATTTCAGAGCAAGAAATGGACAAAATACACAGATTTTTGCAAAACAATTTTTTATTAATTAACCATCAATCACAAAAATGCCCACAATATGTCAAAGTGTAAAGAATTAATTGACAAACAAAATGCTATTTTGGAATAAATAATGAAATGTAGAGAAGAGTTTCAAAATCAAAGGGGAACACAGGGGTGTAAATGCAAATATAATAAATAAAATAAATAAAGAAATGTACAGTGGGGGCCTAAGTGCAATTACTAGTAATCAAGGGGATACTTCAGCAAATTGTCCAAGGACTCACGTACCCAGCACATGACTCTTGGTTGATTGGGCAGATGTGCAATTGGGCAGACCTCCGGGGGGTGAGATGCAATTGACCCCAGGGCCACGTGCGACGCACGTGACCTGGGGTTGAGTATGGACGGCATTCCCCCTACGCACGTGCCTCGCACGCACGTGGGGGACTCGGGCATCACGCCCGGTGGCTAGGCGGAGGAACGGAGGTGGGCCTCGTGCGTTGCGGAGGAGGAGTGGAGATCGATAGTAGTCCAGGGGGCTGCTGCTGACGGCCAAGGTGGCGTTTGACGTGGTCGAGGGCCGTCGGAGTTGACGAAGAGGTGTGGCGGAGCTGGTGTGTCGAAGAAGTTGCGGCGAAGATGGAGGCGTTGGTCGGTGGAGCGCTAGTTGAAGCCGAAGGTCGGAGTCGTAGACGCGCGGTGGAGGAGAAGATGTTTGTGGGCTCGAAGAGAAGCTCGGAGCGGAGCAATAGTGGCGATGAAGTCGCTGGCTGCAACGAGGGGCGTGGCCCTCGGATCTCGCCGGTGAGGGCCGCGTGAAGCCGTCACCTCCGGGGGGGCACGCAAATCGACGGATGGCTGGTGAGGTCGGAGGCTCGGAGTTTAAATAGGGGGAGGGAAGGGGCCGGTGATGGGAGGCGCGAGTCGAGCGGGGGTTGTTTGGCAGAGATCGCGGGGCAACGGTTTGCCATTGCGCGGTGCTGGGGAGGCGGTTGCGAGGAGTCGTCGGTGGAGTATTCGGGGATGAGTTGGGAAGACGACGGCTAGGCGCCGTTCGATCAAGCGTGATCGAACGACCCCTGTGGCGATACGTGGAGGGTCAAGGGGGAAGGCGGAGCACGTGCGGAGAACATGCATGAGAGGCACGTGCAACGTACGTGCGTCCGTTAATTTTTTTTATAAAAGCGAATATTAAAATGCCCAAAAACCGCTGACACGTGGCGGCCTCTGGGGCTGCCACGTGTCAGCACCGGAAAAATCCGTCGAAAAAGCTATTGTAAAATAAAAAAGAAATAGTAAATGACCTCGGATCGAAAAAATTTCTTTACAAAACATGCTCATCTCGATGAGATCTACAACTTTCATGAAGACACCAAAGCCAAAATCGATCAAATGTAAAAAGTGAATTTTTTGGGTATCCCATGTACATAGAATACCTGGATTTTTGGGTTTTGTATTTTTTTGTCATTTTTAAACAAAATAAGAAATCCAGAAAAAATATAGAGAAATCAAAGATAAATAAAAGACATCTAAATCTTTTTTTTGGATTTTTATTAATTAAGAGAGTATGTACATAAAATACAGGTCAAAAACCGCTAAAATATACAATGTACAAAAGAAGCCCAAAACCCAACTTTCTCATATGAACTCCGATTCACTTGAACTTGGTCTTGTTTATAAGGTAATTGAATGTACGTTAGTTCAAAAGTAAGATCAAATCGGACACTGGATGGGGAAGACATATGGCTTTTAGTCCGAAAATCCTGAAACTAGGGTTTGGGTTTTTGGTCCACTTATTTGGGTTAATGATTTTTTGTATTTTTTATTTATTCTGGTTAGTGATATGTACACAGTGGAGGTGGTTTTGTGTCATTCGGAGTTAGCATGAAGGGATTAAAAAATCTAGGAAGTTAGACTATTTACAGGTCAAAATTGGCTTGGATTTTTGGCTTCTTATTTTGTGCAGAAATAATGGATAAAATGCCATTCTTATGAAAACATGCATGAATGCTAATTATGCAGAATAGATGCAGATATGCTGTTGATTTTGATGGGAATTGAGCTTAATAAATGATATTTAGAGTGATGAATCCGAGATTAATCATCCCCCTATACTTAAACCATGCTCGTCTGTGAGCATCAAAAAGAAATGCCATGAGGTGAAATGAGATTGGGTTCCATACCAAGACCATGAACTGAAGGTGAAAGTGAAACTAAACTCGACCTTTGGATTATTTGTGTGTCGGAACTTATGTGAGACTTAGAATTTTAAAATCAACAACCCTCAAGTTCTACACATCATTGTCACAGTTTCGGCTCAGAAGTCATCTTAGATCGATCCTCTTCCCAATGTATACCCTATGAACATTGAATACCCGACTCATGTGTGTGAAAGGTTTTAGCTCTTCCCATCGAGAATGCCATACTACTATGCTCCTCTCCTCTCCAGTAACTCATCCTCGGAGAGTCAGGTATTTCCTTCTAAGGTCTGTCGTGTTGTGTTCACAATCGAAATGGGGGAGAAGTTAGAATAATGGGAAAAGAACTGGAGGGTGGCTGGTGTAGTCACCTCTCCTTGTGAAGATGGCAACTGCAGCCGAGTCTCCACCAAGATCTGCAGGTTTTATTGAAGCTTGGACCTTTTTGGTCATATTTTATTTGGTAGAATGCTTCTTTGTATTTGGAATTTTTGGTGGTTCTGCTTGGATCTTGTTGTGCCCCTACGGATATAGAATCTTTTTAGTCCGTACATTTTTTGGGGTCTTAGAAAAAATTGTGCCCAGCCGTCCATCCCTTTTCCGAAGCTTTATTTCAACCCGTACTCTAGTCTTTAGATTTCCACGCTACCAGAAAAGAGATTTACACAGTCTTCCAACATCCCGTCTGAGTTGAGCTAAGTGCATAGTGCGAGAGTACAAATTAATTCCCTATTCCAGAGTTGTACCCAGAATGACGAGACCAGGTTAGACACTAAGAGTCAAACACTGCACATTGTCATGTGGAACTTAAAGAATTAAGTCAAAAGACCCGAAGTTCTTAAAATCCTATTTCTCGGTGAAGTTCGTCTGAAAATTAGGTGGATTAAGGTCAAGTCCAGACCACTCTCGGTTTCTACTCACAACTCGGTTCATAACCCAATGAATTTTCACAGATGCAGATGAATGCGATGCTGGATGAAGTGCAGGTGTGTGAAATGCAGACACATTTTTTTCTTTTTATGCAAATTATTTTTCAATGCAAAAATGAATAAGAAGCCATTTTCAAAATTTTTGGGCAAAGTCAGTGTCACTAGCAAAATTTTTTTGGTTACCCACCCCGTAAATACATATAGACTTACGCGAAAGTACGAGATATGGGTAAAATATATACAAAGTATATATACAGACGCTCCTATACTTAGTGAGGGATGTGTCCTCAAAGCACAAGAAGCGTAATGAAGACATAGCTCGGGCTAAGCGTAAGAGAGTGGAAAATTCACATTTTAAGTATAGAAGAAGAGTGGGAAAGAGGCGGTCATGATATATGAGGAGAGTATATACAGGTGGGTGTCGGTTCCCCCTATACTTCGGCTCTGGTCAGCCTAAGTGTAGAAGAAGGGTGGATGTGAGGTGATCGGAAGATAGGAGTGTGATGCAGGAGAATGGTATATACAAATGGCATCAGTCCCCCCTATACTTAGGCCTTGGCCTAAGTAGAGGAAGATGCTGTACAAGGGGACCGACATGGTCAGGAGGGAGGGTGGTTAGTCGATGATTAAGGTGGTTTTCATCTGATCTTCTTGTGAGCCTGTGGTGAAAGATCGTAGTGATGAGATGAAGATGAGGCATATGATTCCCAACTACTGTCAGTGTAATCCTCAGAAAAATCATGATGGATAGTGGATGAAGTGTTTGAGTCAGATGAAAGTTATCCACCATCGGAATTATCCTCAGAGGAGTAGTATTCGAAAGTGGAAATACTCCAAGTATTCATGTCTTTGTGATTCCTCAGTTGTTTCCTTAGAATTTGTTCCTTCTTGGGGTCAATCGGGTTGTCCTCGGATGAATACTCAGAAGCACCGGTCTCAGTCAGCTCATATGAAATGATTCCAGTATACTTGAAGAGGGCAGGAGCATCAACTTTGGATGAGTAGTAGTTAGGAACGGGAGTTGTCCAACGAGAATTGAATCTTGGATCCTTGCGAAGATATGGCTTTAGAGATGCCGAACAGACTTCACTCATATAGACTACCTTTTCCGGACCTGATGAGGGATCGTCAGCTGATTCCTCTTCCGAAAGGTCAAAGGTGACTCTCTTTTTAATTTTCGTGAAGGTGTCGGTTCACTTAAGTATCCAGATGAATAGCCATTGGAATTCTCCTTGGTCGGTGTTCGGCCTGCATGCTTGTTCTTAGTCTCCCGAATATTGGTGCACTCTCGATTGGGGATGATTTGGTCCAGGTATTCAGAGAATGTTGCTCCAGGATATGACCATGCATAAGTCTCAAGATCATAGAAGAATGATTTGTGTATTTTAAGATCCTCGGGAATTGAAATACGGGGAAGAGTCTCTAAACCAATAGTCTCATCAAGAACCGCTATCTCAGATGTTGCATTGGGGTAGGGCTCTTCTACCTCTTCATGGTTGCGACTGTCAGGGACTTCGTGGGTTTCCTCAGAAGATCATGGTTCCTCAAAGACATGGTCTGATCTAAGTGCTTCCAATGATTTAAAATCGATTTCCCGAGTCTCACAATCAATAATTGCCTTAGCCAATGCTAAGAAACGCTTTCCGAGTATGATTGGAGACTGGGTGATTTCTCCTTGATGCTCAATATCAATGATTGTGAATTCTACTTTGAGCGGAGCACCTTGGAATTTCATGATGACAGAAATGATTCCTCTCGGCCGCTTTATCGATCGGTCTGCCAATTGAACAATCTCTCGTATCTTCCGAATCGGTACGAGTTGGAGTTCTTAAAATATAGAGGTCGGGAGGATATTGATTGGTGAGTCGCCATCAATCTGAGCATGGGTGAAAATTGTGTCTTTGATTTCACAGTCAAATCTGGGCAACCGCTTTACTATGCGGCTCTTGGTTTTTCTCCTCAACACCAAGGAGGAGGCCATTGACAAGATATGTCTTTCAGTCTTTGTTCGTATCCTACCCGACTTTTTATTCATTAATTTGTCCATTATAAAACTTTTAAGGTCGGGGAAGTGTTCAATGGCCTGTATAAAGGGAAGTTCAAACATCAAACGTTTTTCCATTGCTTCCCGTACAGTCGGATCCAAATTCCTCATATCGTCTTCAGTCTCAATTTTTATGAAATTTTATGGATTTTTATTTTTTTGTGGTTTTCAAATATTTCCATTGTTTGGTATTTTCTATGTGGAGTGGGGGTGTGGTGTGTTCCTCGGATGAACAGGGGTTCGGGTGTTCAGATTGAGAGTCAGTGGCATAGTCATCTCTAGGGGAATAATATGCGGAAGTGATATTGTCAGAATCGTCCCTAGGTTCCTGAATATCCTCAAAATTTTCAATCTCAGATCCAATCATTTCCTCATCCATTTTTATGTTTGAGCCACCATAGAATGCGATTAATCGGTCGGTGAATTTTTGCAATCTATCCTCCATTGATTCAAATCTTTTATTCATCTTCGAAATATCAACCCTAAAAATTTGTCATGATCACTTATGGGAGCAGTCGATGTGTGTTCTTGTGATTCAATTTCATCTTCCATTTTCCTATATGTGCTAGAAGAGGAGTTTCTTGGAATGTTCAATGTATGATCCTTATTTTTTGAAAATATCTCCTCAATAATTATGGAAGGCGGCTGCTCATATAGTTCAGGCATGTGAAGTTGGTCCGAGTAGAATTTATTCCTTTGATCATGAGTGGTCGGATCTTGATATGTCGTAGTCAGCATATAGGGTTCCTGTGTTTTTATGTATTCAGTCCAGTCCTCTATATGATGGTCATGTCTGAAAAGAGGGTTGTCATGGTCAATCCAGGATGATGGCTGTTCATTGGTGTTCAGTGGCGGGAACGACGGGAGATATGAAAAAGTGTGGAGTTCAATCATGTGGTTATCCTCTCACATGAATGATGGATTGACATTCACCGAATAAGAAGGATCGATTGTGTGATCGGTGTAGAGAGGATTAATATGTGAAGAAGTGGAGGCCTCAGTCGGTTGTTGGTTTGTCTGGTCCGAAAGCAAAGGGTTGTCTTTCATGAAGCAAGTCAGATTTGAGGAGAGTGTTGGTGTTTGAGAGTCTCTTATTGAAGTTGGAGGAGGTGTTTTGGCTCTAACCGATACAAATTCATTTTCATAGTACAGTTCTGATGGATTATCGTCCATTTCTGAAAGATTTGAAAGGAATGAGAGGTAAGGTCAGTAATAGTTTTTGTACAAGAGTTCCATGATGAGGTTTAAATCAAGAGAGGAGAGAGATGATCGCTTGGGAAGAGAATTTTTATCAAATGTGCGGCTTTTGATCTTATGTATCGGTTCACGCACACCAACGCAACCACAAATCAAACCCCGGGTTCACCAACTCACACAATGAAGCCGTAAGAGTTCGGCTTCATGAGGTAGATAAAGTGCAGAATGTTCTATTAGTAGGCAAGAACTGATTTAAATTTTTGCTAAGTTGAATGATCTAAAGTGCGTCTCAGTTAAAGTGCAGTGTGGCCTTAGATCCTACGAGCAGAAGCAAAAATATAAATGCTCTGAGAGCCGTATGTGCAGGTCTATCCTAATCACCACTCAAGTCGGGCCCCACCATCACCGGAGAGTGAAATAGGCCACGACACACCACAGAAAAGTTCGAAGTCTTTTTTACATGCGCGAGAGTCCAAACGGACACCGCTGTAAATGAGCAAGTAAATAAAATTGCAGAAATGAAAAACCTAGACTCTACGCTCTCTCACGACTCGACTCGATCTTAGTTTAATTACGGCTTTTCGGATGTCGGTGAAGATGCGTTGGTTTCTTGAAAACCGCTCCACGTACGCCAGGTACCTCCCAAGAAAAATAAGAGAGATATTATAAGAGAGTAACTTAAAAAATAATAAAAAAACACAAGAAAAATAAATGCAGGAAAATAAATTGGATTTACAATGAACAATTCGGGCGTCGGACTACTCGAATGCGGAAAACCGAACAAGAAACTTCAAAAAACAAAATTAAGTCGTTTCCCTCCCCGGCAACGACGCCATCTGACGGTTCCGAAAAACGCGGTTTTAAAAGTCATTTTTATATGTTTGTGTTGAAAGAATAATTTGTCGTTCGTTGTAGGCGGAGATCGGAATTAGTCAAGAAATAACCACAAATAATTACTCAATTTTTAATCGAGTGGTTTTATGTTTATTTTACTTGGGCAAGTCCCAAGGTCGATCACAAGGAGGCAAAGGAACAACCTAAAATTGTGTTTATCAAGATTCGTACACGGTTTTCGAGACGTTCTTTTTTTTGGAATTTTTAATGCAAATAAGGGATGCAAAATGCGATGTTGGCCTATTTTAGGGACTAAAATATCGACTATGTTCAAACGATGTCCGAAAAATACGAAACATGGCCACAATGTAGATTATGATGAAATGAATGCACTATAATTTTTTTTGGAATTTTTAAATGCAATATGAATTTTTAAATGCAAACAAAATGAATTTCAATATTTAATTATGATAAATACTAAACGTACTTATTTTAGAGGACCAAAATTAACTAAGATCTATCACTAAGTCATTGATCTCAAAAAAATCCTAAATCTCAAAAATGTGAGATCTAATACCTATAAAAAATTAAATAGTTAAATGTGCAAAACGATTTTTATAGGGCAAAGTATGCATGTAAATACAAATCTTTTTGGGCACAATGTCAAGCACAATTAACTCTACAATATGTGATTTTTCGAAGATTTTTAGAGCAATGGTTAATCAACTATGAATTTCAGAGCAAGAAATGGACAAAATACGCAGATTTTCGCAAAATAATTATTTATTAATTAACCATCAATCACAAAAATACCCACAATATGTCAAAGTATAGAGAATTAATTGACAAACAAAATGCTATTTTTGAATAAATAAAGAAATGTAGAGAAGAGTTTCAAAATCAAAGGGGAACACAGGGGTGTGACTGCAAATATAATAAATAAAATAAATAAAGAAATGTGCAGTGGGGGCCCAAGTGCAATTACCAGTAATCAAGGGGATACTTTAGCAATTTGTTCAAGGAGTCACGTGCCCAGCACATGACTCTTGGTTGACTGGGCAGATGTGCAATTGGGCAGACCTCCGGGGGGGTGAGATGCAACTGACCCCAGGGTCACATGCGACGCACGTGACCTGGGGCTGAGTATGGATGGCATTCCCCCTACGCACGTGCCTCGCACGCACGTGGGGGACTCGGGCCTCACTCCCGGTGGCGAGGCGTAGGAACAGAGGTGGGCCTCGTGCGTTGCGGAGGAGGAGCGGAGATCGGCAATAGTCAGGTTGGCTGCTGCTGGCAGCCAAGGCGGCGTTTGACGCGGTCGAGGGCCGTCAGAGTTGACGAAGAGGTGTGGCGTAGCTGGCATGTCGAAGAAGTTGCAGTGAAGACGGAGGCGTTGGTCAGTGGAGCGTTGCTTGAAGACGAAGGTCGGAGTCGTAGATGCGCGGTGGAGGAGAAGACGTTCGTGGGCTCGACGAGAAGCTCGGAGCGGAGCAGTAATGACAATGAAGTCGCCGGCTACAACGAGGGGCATGGCCCTCGGATCTCGCCAGCGAGGGCTGCGTGAAGCTGTCACCTCTAGGGGGGCACGCAAATCAGCGGATGGCTGGTGAGGTCGGAGGCTCGGAGTTTAAATATGGGCGAGGGAAGGGGCCGGTGATGGGAGGCGCGAGTCGAGCGGGGGTCGTTTGGCGGAGATGGCGGGGCAATGGTTGGCCGTTACGCGGCACAGGGATGGCGGTTGCGAGGAGTCGTCGGTGGAGAATTCGGGGTTGAGTTGGGGAAGACGACGGCCAGCCGCCGTTAGATCAAGCGAGATCGAACGGCCCCTGTGGCGACACGTGGAGGGTCAAGGGGGCAGGCGGAGCACGTGCCTGGGAGGCACGTGCGACGTACGTGCGTCCGTTAAATTTTTTATAAAAGCGAATATTAAAATGCCCAAAAACAGCTGACACGTGGCGGCCTCTGGGGCCGCCACGTGTCAGCACCAGAAAAATCCGTAGAAAAAGATTTTGTAAAATCAAAAAGAAATAGTAAATGACCTCGGATCTAAGACGTTTCTTCACGAAAAATGCTCGTCTAGATGAGATATACAACTTTCATGCAGAAATCAAAGCCAAAATCAATCAAATGTAAAAAATGAATTTTTGGGGTATCCCATGTACATAGAATACCTGGATTTTTGGGTTTTGTATTTTTTGTCATTTTTAAACAAGATAAAAAATCTGGAAAAAATATAGAGAAATTGAAGATAAATAAAAGACATCTAAATCAATTTTTTTATTTTTATTAATTAAGAGAGTATGTACATAAAATACAGGTCAGAAACCGCTAAAATATACAATGTACAAAAGAGGCCCAAAACCCAACTTTCACATTTGAGCTCCGATTCACTTGAACCTGGTCTTGATTTGAAGGTAACTGAATTTACATTAGTTCAAAAGTAAGTAGGATAAAATCGGACACTGGATGGGGAAGACATGTGTCTTTTAATCCGAAAATCCAGAAACTAGGTTTGGGTTTTTGGCCCACTTATTTGGGTAAGTGATTTTTTTTGTATTTTTTATTTTTTTTCTGGTTAGTGATATATACACAGTGGAGGTAATTTTGTGTCATTGGGAGTTAGCATGAAGGGATTAAAAAATCCGGGAAGTTAGACTGTTTACAGGTCAAAACTGGCTTGAATTTTTGGCTTCTTATTTTGTGCAGAAATAATGGATAAAATGTCATCCTTATGAAAACATGCATGAATGCTAATTATGCAGAGTAGATGCAGATATGCTGTTGATTTTGAGGGAATTGAGCTTAATAAATGAGATTTAGAGTGATGAATCCGAGATTCATCACCTATCTAAAGAGATAGCACCTCAAAAAGTAGAGAAAGTGAATGCTAGAACTACTTGCACTTGTGCATTAGTTACGAGAAGCTGAGTGTATGCTAGATGTGTACAAAAGTCAGATACCTGCCATGCAGTGGGAATAGTAAAGTGTTGCTAATCCTACTGTGGAGAGAAAACACTTGATTGTAGTAATAACAAGATCTTCATAGATGACAAGTTTTTTTGAGATAGTGATCTCAAAGTCTTATTTTCAAAAACTTAAGACTTTATAGATAGAGATCTAAAAGGTCTTAACTATTGATATCTGAAGAGATAGTGATCTCCAGGAATAATGGTATTCTGATAAGGATTATGGAAATACTGGTTGTGATAATTTTTAAGCTGTAGGACACTGTAACTAACAAGATTGAGTGTTGGTTGCATAAGATGCAACATTCGCATTTGATGCGAGCACTGTTACTGGGGATATGCAAGTGCCATAAAAGGACTTGGCGTAGTCTCACGGGAACAGAGTGACTGATCAGCTTACCTAGCTATTTTCTAAATAGCCTATGATTATCACATGAGTGTGGGTTTAAATGATTAGCCCATTAATGGATCTTTGTGCTAGTGGGAGATTGTTGGACATGCGAGCCCACAACGAGCTATTATGCAATAAATGTTATGGCAAATATCATTCCCTGATCTAAAATGAAGAATAAATAATTTGCATAATAGGTCCCTTAGTACAATTAGGGTTATGTACCATGGCCATCTTGATGATCATACAACTGTTGATTCAACTGTTGAATCATATAGGCTGGTGTTTGGATGAATATCTAAAGAGTTAGATTGGGGACTCATCAAGCACTGTCAAATGATTGTTAAGAGATGATCTCTATCCTGAGTAGGAGATAGCAATCCTTATCTCTAAAGACTGATATCTGACCGACCACTTGATGTAGGTCCTTTGCATAGGAATAGAGATTCAGAGGTGTAAGAAATTAGGTCAAGGAGTTGACTTAACAAGATCGAGATAACCAAAGTCCTATATTGTATGCTGTCACGATACAGGCACGCATCCTCTGACCGGAGACAAATGTGTAGCTATATGTCTGAGTATGTACATTTGGCAGACCAATAGGTTGATGACCTAACCAAGGTCTATACACCGGT
Source organism: Ottelia alismoides (assembly GCA_037367405.1). Taxonomy (NCBI): domain Eukaryota; kingdom Viridiplantae; phylum Streptophyta; class Magnoliopsida; order Alismatales; family Hydrocharitaceae; genus Ottelia; species Ottelia alismoides. Next base: position 364,140 of record JAZKJV010010037.1, on the reverse strand, counting down.
GCGCTGGTGTGCATATATGGGCATATGAGTAATACAATCTCTCAAAGGGATCATATAGGTTCATTTATTGAACCGGAAGGCATGAGCTCACTCATGAGATTTTGGGAAGAATCAAATTCCATGTGTATGGTCGTCTCGCTTCGGAAGCTTGACTGAATTTGTAGGTTTCATATATACTTTTAGAAAGTATATGATCAACACCTAGGTATGATATACATTTTTTTGGAAAGTATATAATCGATACCGACTCCCAATGATCGAATGAGAAACTTACTGATAAAACCATGAAGTAGACAGTATAAAGTTGATCTAATACTTCGGGTTTATCAAGAGTCTTCCAGTATGCAGGATGTACACGTATTGGGTATACCTGAGGGTGATGTGATCATAAACGATTGTATAACCATGACGCTTCCATTCCTAGGGAGTGATGAAACGGGTCTGGATTTTAGTGACTCCTCTCAGTGGAGAAGTAATCTGATCTTAGTCCAAATGTTGGACATTGATCTAAATGTGATTAAGATGCAATGAGAAGATTAGATTTGCGGTCTTGATTTAATCAAGCATCTATGGGAGGCCCATGAGAATAGAGACCCAAGATGATTAAATGTGATTTATTTTTCGTGGATATGAATAATGTGGATAACCCTATCCATATTAATCATATATATTATAAATGTGATTTATAATATATAAGAGAGAGAGCAATTTGTAATTTACATTTGTTAATTAAATGTTGATGTGAATTAGATTCACATTGGACATTAAATCGAAATGTAATTTACATTTTATTTTGGGTTGTGAATACGATTCACAAATTTCCAATGACAAGATTGCAATATTCACAAAATAATTATGAATTATTTTTGTAGAATATTTTATCAAAAAAAGTTGTTGGAAATTATGGGAGAACTTCAAGGAGATATGTAATCTTGTGAGATTACATGGATTTGCCTCCACCGTGGAGAGATGATGGACAACCACCAATTCCACAAGGAAATTGGTAGCCGTCCCCACCACTCCTAATGTGGAGATCTCCATGCAAATCTCTCCATAATTGCTTGATCTAATTTAGTATTGAAATATATTTGAGATGTCAAATATATTTGATTTAAATTAGATTATTATTTGTTGGTTTTTACCAACAACAATCTTGACCATTGGATTGGACATAAATCAATCTCATCCATTGATTTTGTATGTCCCATGGATTGAGATCCATGGATCCCAAAACCCTATAAATAGAGGGGCATACCATGCTCTCTAGGGATATGCAATATTAGAGCAAACTCTCTCTCTCTCTCTCTCTTTCTCTCTACATGACAACCCTCTCTCTCCCTCTCATGGTTGTCCACCATGGATGTCCTTGAGAGGTTCTTCATCGCCGCAACATCATCGTTATGCTGCCCGATTATTTGCTCGTGGATCCCTGTCTCCTTCGGTGCGCCTCGCTCGTTAAGAAGACGTCGTATTTCGTGTGTCGAGATCAGGAGATCCACCGCTTGGATCATCAACATGGATTGCAAGAAGCATGCGGTTCATCCCCACGCTCGCAAGCGTCTCCGTCGTCGGATCGGACTGGAGACAGGAGGTATCTTCGTTTAGAGTCTCGATCGCAACCACGCTTCAAGAGGTAATCCTATTACTTATTTGTGGTTTAGACGAAACAATCTGAGAAGTGTTCTTGGATCATGTGGTTTCGTCGTTTGAAAAATTTTTAATTTCCGCTACCTAGAACAACTAGTCTGACTAGTCGTTCTTCATCGTATCCGATACGACGCTCACACTTCCGTGATGCGCTTGAGGATTATACCATATCCTTCAGCATCACTACCACCTCCTGTAACTAGTGATGTGATGGCCTCAATACCGTCAGCTGGATCATCTTCTCTAGTGGTGTCAGTGCGACCATCATCATCATCATCATCTCTAGCAGCATCAACACCACTCTCCTCCTCGTCTGGCGCTCCTGAGGTTGCATGGGGTCGTCTCTCAAACGAGGTGCTGCCTGCTAGAATCCTACCGCTCCTAAGTGAAACAAAATCAGCATCAAACATGTATGCAATAACATCACCAAGTGAAGCACAAGGAGTGGTAATCTTAGTGAACTCTACTTGCTCAGACTTCCTCTTCAGGTTGTTCAGGTTCGGCTCGATCTGGGCAGGAGTGGCGGCCTTTCCTCTCACAATCTCTCTCATCTTCGGTCGAAACTCATCCATCTCCCATCGGAAGGTGTCAGCTGCTCGGACATGAGGCGGGCTAAGTAATCCAAGGTAGGGTTCACATCGGTGGGCCCATGAGAACCTGACGAGTGGCCTTTCTGAAACTGAGGCGGTTGTTGTGGAGGAGGATGAGAGGGGTGACGATCCCGAAAATGTCGCTTTTAAAAAGTTGTTTTTATCGTGAAGTGCTTAAAAATTATGTATCGTGCGTTGTAGGCGGCAATCGGAAACGGTCAAGAAATAACAACAAATTTTTAATCAATTTTTAATCAAGTGTTTTTTATGTTTGTTTTACGTGGGCAATTCCCAAGGTCGATCACTAGGAGGCAAAGGAACAACCTAGAGTTGTGCTTATCCAATTTTTAGTTCGGTTTTTAAGGTGGTCTTTTTTTGTATTTTCAAAGCAAATAATGGATGCAAGATGCAATTTCGGCCTATTTTAGGGACTAAAATGTAAAATTCAATCAAACAGTGTCCAAAAAATATGAAACTTGGCCAAAATGTAAATGATGATGAAATGAATGTAATGTATTTTTTTTGGAATTTTCTGATGCAATATGAATTTTTTTATGAATTTTTAAATGCAAACAGAATGATTTTCGATATTTAATTATAATAAATATTAATCCTACTTATTTTCAGGATAAAATTATCTAACATCTATCACTAGGTGACGGATCTTATAAAAATCCTAAAACTCGAAAATGTGGGGTTTAATACTTATTAAAAATTAAATACTAAAAGATGCAAAATGATTTTTACAGGACAAAATATGCATGCAAATGCAAGTATTTTTGGGCATAATGTCAAGCACAATTAATTCTACAATATGTGATTTTTCGGGGATTTTTAGAGCAATGGTTAATCAACTATGAATTTCAGAGCTAGAAATGGGTAAAATATGCAAATTTCCACAAAATAATTATTTATTAATTAACCATCAATCACAAAATTACCCACAATATGTCAAAGCGTAGAGAATCAATTAACAAACATCATGCTATTTTTGTACTAATAAAATAATGTAGATAAGATGTTCGAAACAAAATGGGAACACAGGGGTACAGATGCAATAAATAAATAAAATATTAAATGCAGTGGGGGTGTATTCGTAATTACGAAAAGCCTGGGGGTTTATGTTGCAAAATTCCCAGACGGTCACATGCTACGAACGTGACCCTGGGTAGGCTAGTCTGATCTGCAAAATAATGGACCTTCGGGGGGGGCTTTGCAATTTGACCCTTGGTCACGTGCGAAGCACGTGACCTGGGAGTGACGTGGTGCTGACGTCCCCCCGTGCACGTGCCTCGCACGTGCGGGGGGTCTCGGGCCTCGGACCTGGCTGACCGGCGGAGATTGGTGCGGCGGTGAGCACCTGGCGTACGACCACGGCGGAGGCGTGGGAGCGGCGGTGGTTGGAGGAGGAACTGCAGCGGCGAAGGCGTGGCGGTGCAGCGACTGATGGAGGAACTGCAGCAACGGAGGTGTGGCGCGTCGGAGTAGAAGGTTGTAGTGGTGGTCGGCGTCGGTCAAGGCGGAGTTGGCGTCGGTGCAGCAGGTGGTCGATGGAGTAGATGAGGCGTGGCTGGAGACGATGACGCAGCGAAGTCGATGAAGAGGGTCGGTGGAGACGTAGTTCCTGGAGGGGCGACGGAGGCCGTAGTTGGAGACGAAGGCGACGTAAGTGAAGCTCGAAGCTTTTAGAGGATGGTCGGAGTCGGAGAAGACAGCTGAGAGGCGTTGGCGGTGGAGCTCGATGGTCGTAGGCTCAACGGGCACGAGGGCCGGATCAAGGAGCAGTACGTCGGGGCGGAGCCTCGTCTGCAACGAGAGGCGGTGGGCACCCTCGGACCTCGACGGCGAGGCTTCGGCGGAGCTGTCACCTTCGTTGAAGCACCAACGACGGATATTGGTCTTGGGGGGTCGTCGGGGTCCTTTTATAGAGAGAGGGGCCGAGTCGGGCACGAGGATTGCGGGTAGTTGGTGGCAGCCAGAGATAACAGGGAGCTGTTGGCGAGATTAGCGGGCGGAGATTGCGGAGAAGGGGCACGGCGGTTGCGGGGCGAGCGGTGCGGTGGATGAATCGGGGGAGAACCGTTGGGGAAGACGACGGCCAGCGGCCGTTCGATCGGCCGCTGATCGAACGGCCGCGGATGGGACACGTGGCGCCGGTTAAAAGGGAGAGGCGGCGAGGCACGTGCGGCGCACGTGCCAGGGAGGCACGTGCCATGCACGTGCGAGGCTTTTATTTTTTTATTATTTATTTATTTATTTTTATAAAAACAGAAACTTAAAAAGGCCAAAAATCGATGACACGTGGCATCCTCTTGGGCTGCCACGTGTTAGCTCCAGAAAAAAACGAAAAGTAATTGTTTTGTAAAATCAAAAAGAAATAGTAAACGACCTTGGATTGAAAAAGTGTCTTTACGAAAATTGCTCGTCTCATCAAGATCTACAACTTACATGCAGACATCAAAGCCAAATTCGGTAAAATGCAAAAAGTGAATTTTTGGGTATCCCATGTACTTAGAATACCTTGATTTTTGGGTTTTCTAATTTTTTTGTCATTTTTAAACAAGATAAAAATCCGAGAAATATGAAAAAATCAAAGATAAATAAAAGACACCTAATTCTATTTTTTTGGATTTTTATTGATAAAGAAAATATATACATAAAATATAGGGTCAAAAGCCGCGAAAATATACGATGTACAAAAGTGGTTTAAAACCCAACGTTCAGCTACGAGCTCCGATTCACTTGAACTTTGTCTTGTTTTGAAGGTAACTGAATGTGCATTATTTCAAAAGTGAGTAGGATCACATCGGACACTTGATGGAAAAGATATGGGGCTTTTCGTCCGAAAATCCTGAAACTAGGGTTTGGGTTTTTGGTCCACTTATTTAGTTTAGTGATTTATTTGTATTTTTCATTTATTCTTGTGAGTCATATGTACACAATGGAATGGTTTTGGGTTATTTGGAGTTAGCATGAAGGAGTTAAAAATCTGGGAAGTTAGGCTAGTTACAGGTCAACTGTGGCTTGGATTTTTGGCTTTTATTTTGTGCAGAAATTATTGATAAAATGCCATTTTTATGAAAACATGCATGAATGCTAATTATGCAGAATAAATGTCAATATGCTGTTGATTTTTAGGGACTTAAGCTTAATAAATGAGATTTAGAGTGATGAATCCGAGATTCATCATCCCCCTATACTTAAACCATGCTCGTCCCTGAGCATCAAAAAGAAATGGCATGAGGAGAAATGAGATTGGATTCCATACCAAGACCATGAGCTGAAGGTGAAAATGAAACTAAACTCGACCTTTAAGTTAATAGTGTGGCGGAACTTCTGTGAGACTTAGAATTTAAAATCAACAGCCCTCAAGTTCTACATCTCATTGTCACAGTTTCGGCTCAGAAGTCATCTTAGATCGATCCTCTTCCCAAAGTATACCCTATGAATATTAAATAACCGACTCATGTGTGTGAAGGGTTTTAGCTCTTCCCATCCAGAATGTCGGACTACCATGCTCCTTTCCTTTCGAGTAACGCGTCCTCGGGGAGTCAGGTATTTCCTTCTAAAGTCTGTCTTGCTGTGTTCACAATCGAATGAGGGAGAAGTTAGAAGAAGGGGAAAACAACTGGAGGGTGGCCAGTGTAGTCACCTCTCCTTGTGAAGATGGCCAGTGTAGCCGTGTCTCCACCAAGATCTACAGGTTCTTGAAGCTTGGACCTTTTTGGTCAGATTTTTATTTGGTAAAATGCTTCTTTGTATTTGGAATTTTTGGTGGTTCTGCTTGGATCTTGTTGTGCCCCTACGGATATAGAATCTTTTTATTCCGTACATTTTTTGGGGTCTTAGAAAAAAAAATTGTGCCCAGCTGTCCATCCCTTTTCCGAAGCTTTATTTCAACCTGTACTCCGGTCTTTAGATTTCCACGCCACCAGAAAAGAAACTCACACAGTCTTCCAACATCCCGTCTGAGTTGAGCTAAGTGCATAGTGCGAGAGTTCAAATTAATTCCCTATTCCAGAGTTGAACCCAGAATGAAGAGACCAGGTTAGACACTAAGAGTCAAATGCTGCACATTGTCATGTGGAACATAAGGAATTAAGTCAAAAGACCTGAAGCTTCTAAACTCCTAATTCTCGATGAAGTTCCTCTGAAAATTAAGTGGATTAAGGTCAAGTCCAGACCACTCTCGGTTTCGGCTCACAACTTGGTTCAGAACCCAATGACTTTTCACAGATGCAGATGCATGTGATGCTGGATGAAGTGCAGGTGTATGAAATGCAGACTTTTTTTTTGTGCGCGTGTGTGTGCAAAAATAAGAAGCCATTTTTTTCACAAATTTTGGGCAAGTCAGTATTAGTAGAAAACTCTCCTTTTTTCTTATGTTTTGTTTTTTTTGTTTTTTTGGTGTTTTTTTAGTTAGTACCCACCCCGTAAATACATGTAGACTTACGCGAAAGTACGAGATATGGGTAAAATATATCCAAAGTATATATACAGACCCCCCCTATACTTAGCGAGTGATGTGTCCTCAGAGGACAAAAGCGTAATGAAGACATAGCTCGGGCTAAGCGTAAGAGAGTGGAAAATTTATATACAATGGGTTAGGAAGTAGAGCGGAAAAGAGGTGGTCATGATATGTGAATTAGGAGAGTATATACAGGTGGATGTCGGTCCCCCTTATACTTAGGCTCTGGATAGCCTAAGTATGGAAGAAGGGTTGAAATGGAGCGGTCAGGAGAAGGAGTGTGATGAGAGAAATGGGATATACAGATGGCATCGTTCCCCCCCCCCATACTTAGGCCTTGGCCTAAGTAGAGGAAGAAGCTGTACAAGGAAACCGATGTGGTCGGGAGGGAGGGTGGTTAGCCGATGATTAAGGCGGTTTTCGGCTGATCTTCTTGTGAGCCTATGGTGGGAGATCGTTGTTATGAGTTGGAGATGAGGCATATGATTCCCAACTATGATCAGAGTTATCCTCAGAAAAATCACGATGGATAATAGATGAAGTGTTTGAGTCAGATGAAAGATATCCATCATTAGAGTTATCCTCAGAGGAGTAGTATTTGAAAGTGGACATACTCCAAGTCTGCATGTCTCTTTGTTTCTTTAATTGTTTCCTCAGAATTTGTTCCTTCTTGGGGTCAATCGATTTGTCCTCAGATGATAGCTCAGAAGCACCGGTCTCAGTCAGCTCATACGAAAGAATTCCAGTATACTTGAAAAGGGCAGAAGCATCAGCTTTGGATGAGTAGTAGTTAGGAACGGGAGTTGTCCAACGAGGATTGAGTTTTGGATCCTTACGAAGATATGGCTTTAGGGCTGCCGAACAAACTTCACTCATGTAGACCATCTTTTCCGGACCTGATGAGGGATCATCAACTGATTCCTCTTCCGAAAGGTCAAAGGTGACTCTCTTTTTATTTCGTCGTGAAGGTGTCGGTTCACTTGAGTATCCAGATGAATAACCATTGAAATTTTCCTTGGTTGGTGTTTGGTCTGTGTGCTTGTTCTTAGTCTCCCGAATGTTTGAGCACTCTCGATTTGGGATGATCTGGTCAAGATATTCAGAGAATGTTGCTCCAGGGTGTGACCATGCATATGTCTCAAGATCGTAGTAGAAAGATTTGTCTATTTTGAGATCCGCAGGAATTGAAATACTGGGGAGAGTCTCTGCATGTTCTTTCTCAATTGATTCAATGTTGGCGCATTCCTGTGTCGAGTTGATGTAATCCACGTAGTCAGAGTAGGTCGACCCAGGGTGTGCCCATGCATAAGTCTCCGGATCATATGATTCATATACATGATTTTTCATGGTGAGAGCGGCTGGGAATGGAGCAGGGGGGAGATTCTCTAAACCAATAGTCTCATCAACAACCACTATCTCAGGTGTGGCTGTGGGGTAGGGCTCTTTTACCGCTTCATGGTTACGGTTGTCGGGGACTTCGTGGGCTGCCTCAGAAGATCGTGGTTCCTCAAAGACATGGTCAGATCTAAGTGCTTCCAATGCTGTGAAATTGATTTCCCGAGTTTCACAATCAATACTCGCCTTGGCCAATGCCAAGAACGGCTTTCCGAGAATGATTAGAGACTGGGTGAATTCTCCTTGATGCTCAATATCAATGATCGTGATTCTACTTTGAGCGGAGCACCTTGGAATTTCATGATGACAGAAATGGTTCCTCTCGGCCGCTTTATTGATCGGTCTGCTAATTGAACAATCTCTCATATCTTCCGAATCAGTTTGAGTTCATGGAATACAGAGGTCGGAAGAATATTGATTGGTGAAGTGTCATCAATCCGAGCATGGGTAAAAATTGTGTCTTTGATTTCGCAGTCATATCTGGGTCACCGCTTCACTATGCGGCTCTTGGTTTTTCTCCTCAACACCAAGGAGGAGGCCATTGACAAGATATGTCTTTCAGTCTTTGTTCGTATCCTACCCGACTTCTTATTCATCAATTTGTCCGCTAATTGAACAATCTCTCGTATCTTTCGAATCGATCCGAGTTTGAGTTCATGGAATACATAGGTCGGGAGGATATTAATTGGTGAATCGTCATCAATCCGAGCATGGGTGAAAATCATGTCTTTGTGTACACATTCAAATCTGGGCAACTGCTTCACTATGCGGCTCTTGGTTTTTCTCCTCAACACCAAGGAGGAGGCCATTGACAATATATGTCTCTCGGTTTTTGTTCTAATCCTGCCTGATTTCTTCATCGTTAATTTGTCCATTACAAATCCTTTAAGATCGGGGAAGTGTTCAATGGCCTGTAGAAAGGGAAGTTCAAAAATCAATTTCTTTCCTATTGCTTCCCGTACAGTTGGATCCAAATTCCTCTAATCGTCTTCAGTCTCAATTTTTATGAAATTTTCTAAATTTTCAATTTTTTTGTGGTTTTCAAATATTTCCATTTTTTGGTATTTTCTGGGTGGTGTGGGGGTGTGGGGTGTCCTTCAGGTGAAAGGGGCTCTGGTGTTCAGGGTGATAGTCTGCTGTATAGTCATTTCTAAGGGAGTAAGATGTAGAAGTGAAATTCTCAGAATAATCCCTAGGTCCCTGAATATTCTCAAAATTTTCAATCTTAGATCCAATCATTTCCTCATTCATTTTTATATCCGAGCTACCGGAGATTATACGATCGGCAAGTTCTTGAAATTTATCCTCCATTAAATCAAATTTCTTATTCATCCTCAAAATATTCTCCAAAATCTCTTCTTGGCCAAGTATGGGAGCAGTTGGGGTATGTTTTTGTAATTCAATGTCCTCTTCCATTTTTCTATATGTACTAGGAGAGGGGTCTCTGGAAATATCCGATGTACGATCATCATTTTCTGAATGTATCTCCTCAATAATCATGGAAGGTGGCTACTCATATGGTCGAGGTAAGTGGAGTTGGTCCAAGGGGAGTTGTGATCTTATGTGGTCGGCCCAATCCTCTGTATGAGTGAAGAGGGGGTTGTTATGTTCAATCCAGGATTATGATTTTTCTTTGGTGTTCAAGATTGATGGAAGAGGTAAAGAAGTGTTCAATTCGATCATGTGGTTATCATCTCCCATGAACGATGGATTGACATTTACCGAATATGAGGGATGAATTGCATGATCAACGTAAAGAGGATTAAATGAAGAAGTAGAGCCCTCAATCATTTGTTGGTTTGTCTGCTCTGAATACAAAGGGTTGTCATTCATGAAACAGGTTGGATTAGCAGAAGGAGATGGATTTATTGGTGGTTGAGGGGGAGGTGTTTTGGGTCTAACCGATACGAATTCATTTTCATAGTAAAGCTCTGATGGATTCTCAGATAAACGTTCGGCTATTTTTGAAAGAGCAGAAAGGAATGAGGGGTTGGGTCTGCAAGAGTTATTGGACAAGAATTTCATGGTGAATTTTAAATCAAGAAAGGAGAGAGATGATTGCACGGGATAGACAATAGAAATCAAATGTGCGGCTATTGATCTTAAAATCGGTGCACGCACACCAATGCAAACACAATTCAAACCCTGGATTCACCAACGCACACAATGAAGCCGTAAGAGTTCGGCTATTATCTTTTCAATTTTAGTTGGTGATAAATCAATCTTGGCAGGATTTTAGCGAGCTGAAATTTCGGATTTGGGCTCTGGCCTTAAGTGTCGTCTCTCGCTCACTAAGAAAAATAGAAATATACAAGGTCGGGGTTTCTCTCCTGCAGAAATTCTTGATTTTATGGGTTATTTTGATCGGCTATATTTAGCAGTCCCAATTTTTAATGAGGTGATCACTGAAAAAGTAAATGAGCACAAACACACGTCTACCGTCCAGTCCCAATTTCCTTTAGATTTATGTGATAAAACAAGGGGGAGAAAGTTGGGAAAAGCCGATGCACGCGGAAAAATATGATGAATGCTCAGTTAGAAGACTTACAGTGCCTCTCGCAATCTCCATGTAGGATGCTAGACAGAATTTTAAAAATTATTCTATATGCGTGCAAGCCGATAAAAATCGCACCTATGCAGAAAGTTCTATTAGCGGGAAGAATTGAGTTAAATTTGGCTAAGTTGAACGATCTATGTGCGTCTTGATTAAAGTGCAGTGTGGCTTAAGATCCTACGAGCACAATCAGAAAGTAAAAATGCTCTGAGAGCTGTATATGCAGGTCTATCCTAATCGCCACTCAAGTCGGGCCCCACCCTCACTGGAGAGTGAAACAGGCCACGACACACCACAAATAGAGTTCAAAGTCTTTGTACACACGCGAGAGTCCAAACGGACACCGTTGTAAATGAGCAAGTAAATAAAATTGCGGAAATGGAAAACCTAGACTCTACTCTCTCTCACGACTCGACTCGATCTTAAATTAATTGCGGCTTCTTCGGTTGTCGGTGAAGATGCGTCGGTTTCTTGAAAACCGCTCCACGTATGCCGGGTACCTCGCAAGAAAAAATAAGAGAGAAAATGTAAGAGAGTGACTCAAAAAATTAAAACAAGCGAGTAAATGCAGAAAGAAATAAATGTTGGAAATAAAATGGTATTCACAATGAAGAATTCGGGGGTCAGACTACCCGAATGCGGAAAACCGAATGAAAAATGTCAAAACACAAAACTAAGCCGTTTGCCTCCCCGGCAACGGCGCCATCTGAGGATCCCGAAAATGTCGCTTTTAAAAAGTTGTTTTTATCGTGAAGTGCTTAAAAATTATGTATCGTGCGTTGTAGGCGGCAATCTGAAACGGTCAATAAATAACCACAAATTTTTAATCAATTTTTAATCAAGTGGTTTTTATGTTTGTTTTACTTGGGCAAGTCCCAAGGTCGATCACAAGGAGGCAAAGGAATAACCTAGAGTTGTGCTTATCCAATTTTTAGTTCGGTTTTCAAGGTGGTCTTTTTTTTATTTTCAAAGCAAATAATGGATGCAAGATGCAATTTCGGCCTATTTTGGGAACTAAAATGTAAAATTCAATCAAACAGTGTTCGAAAAATATGAAACTTGACCAAAATGTAAATGATGATGAAATGAATGTAATGTAATTTTTTTGGAATTTTCTGATGCAATATGAATTTTTTTATGAATTTTTAAATGCAAACAGAATGATTTTTGATATTTAATTATAATAAATATTAATCCTACTTATTTTCAAGAGATAAAATTATCTAAGATCTATCAATAGGTGACGGATCTTATAAAAATCCTAAACCTCAAAAATGTGGGGTTTAATACATATTAAAAATTAAATACTAAAAGATGCAAAATGATTTTTACAGGACAAAATATGCATGCAAAAGCAAATATTTTTGGGCACAATGTCAAGCACAATTAATTCCACAATATATGATTTTTCGGGGATTTTTAGAGCAATGGTTAATCAACTATGAATTTCAAAGCAAGAAATGGGTAAAATATGCAAATTTCCACAAAATAATTATTTATTAATTAGCCATCAATCACAAAATTACCCACAATATGTCAAAACGTAGAGAATCAATTAACAAACATCATGCTATTTTTGGACTATCAAAATAATGTAGATAAGATGTTCGAAACAAAATGGGAACACATGGGTACAAATGCAATAAATAAATAAAATATTAAATGCAGTGGGGGTGTATTCGTAATTACCAAAAGCCTGGGGGGTTGCATTGCAAAATTCCCAGACGGTCATGTGCTACGCACGTGACCCTAGGTAGGCTGGTCTTATCTGCAAAATAATGTACCTTCGGGGGGGCTTTGCAATTTGACCCCTGGTCACGTGCGAAGCACATGACCTGGGAGTGACGTGGTGCTGACGTCCCCCCGCGCACGTGCCTCGCACGTGCGGGGGGTCTCGGGCCTCGGACCCGGCTGACCGGCGGAGATTGGTGCGACGATGAGCACCTGGCGCACGGCCACGGCGGAGGCGTGGGAGCGGCGGTGGCTGGAGGAGGAACTGCAGCGACGGAGGCGTGGCGGTGCGGCGACTGATGGAGGAACTGCAGCGGCGGAGGCGTGGCGCGTCGGAGCAGAAGGTTGTTGTGGTGGTCGGCGTCGGTCAAGGCGGAGTTGGCGTCGGTGCAGCAGGTGGTCGATGGAGTAGATGAGGCGATGGCGACCGATGGCGCAGCGTTGTGGCTGGAGACGATGACGCAGCGAAGTCGATGAAGAGGGTCGGTGGAGACGTAGTTCCTGGAGGGGCGACGAAGGCCGTAGTCGGAGATGAAAGCGACGTAAGTGAAGCTCGAAGCTTCTGGAGGATGGTCGGAGTCGGAGAAGACGGCTGAGAGGCGTTGGCGGTGGAGCTCGATGGTCGTAGGCTCAACAGGCACGAGGGCCGGAGCAAGGAGCAGTACGTCGGGGCGGAGCCTCGTGTGCAACGAGAGGCGGTGGGCACCCTCGGACCTCGACGGCAAGGCTTCGGTGGAGCTGTCACCTCCTTTGAAGCACCCAGCGACGGATATTGGTCTGGTGGGGTCGCCGGGGTCCTTTTATAGAGAGGGGCCGAGTTGGGCACGAGGACTGTGGGTAGTTGGTGGCGGCCGAAGATAACAGGGAGCTGTTGGTGAGATTAGCGGGCGGAGATTGCGGAGAAGGGGTGCGGCGGTTGCGGGGCGAGCGGCGCGACAGATGAATCGGGGGAGAACCGTTGGGGAAGACGAAGGCCAGCGGCGGTTCGATCGGCCGCTGATCGATCGGCCGCGGATGGGACACGTGGTGCGGGTGAAAAGGGAGAGGCAGCGAGGCACGTGCGGCTTTTATTTTATTTTTTTATTTTTTATAAAAACAGAAACTTAAAAAGGCCAAAAACCGATGACACGTGGCGGCCTCTAGGGCTGCCACGTGTCAGCTCCAGAAAAAACGAAAAGTAATTGTTTTGTAAAATCAAAAAGAAATAGTAAACGACCTCGGATTGAAAAAGTTCCTTCACGGAAATTTCTCGTCTCGTCAAGATCTACAACTTTCTTGAAGACATCAAAGCCAAATTCGGTCATATGTAAAAAGTTAATTTTTGGGTATCCCATGTACATAGAATACCTTGATTTTTAGATTTTCTAATTTTTTTGTCATTTTTAAACAAGATAAAAATCCAAAAAATATGGAAAAATCAAAGATAAATAAAAGACACCTAATTCTAATTTTTTTGGATTTTTTTTGATAAAGAAAATATATACATAAAATATAGGGTCAAAAGCCGCGAAAATATACAATGTACAAAAGAGGCCCAAAACCCAACTTTCACATACGAGCTCCGATTCACTTGAACTTGGTCTTGTTTTGAAGGTAATTGAATGTGCATTAGTTTAAAAGTGAGTAGGATCACATCAAACACTGGATGGAGAAGATATGGGGCTTTTTGTCCGAAAATCCTGAAACTAGGGTTTGGGTTTTTGGTCCATTATTTGGGTTAGTGATTTTTTTGTATTTTTCATTTATTCTTGTGAGTGATATGTACACAATGGAAGTGGTTTTGGGTTATTCGGAGTTATCATGAAGGAGTAAAAAATCCGGGAATTTAGGCTATTTACATGTCATCTGTGGCTTGGATTTTTGGCTTTTATTTTGTGCAGGAATTATGGATAAAATGCCATTTTTATGAAAACATGCATGAATGCTAATTATGCAGAATAAATGTAAATATGTTGTTGATTTTTAGAGACTTAAGTTTAATAAATGAAATTTAGAGTGATGAATCCTAGATTCATCAAGGGGTACTGCGAGTGATATTGCTGCTGAGGTTGCTGCTGCCTCCAAGATTGTCCCTGCAGATAGGGACGAGGACCATGTTGCTCTCTCTGCTAGTATAGATGGGCATGTTGCTGCTGTGATTGGAATTGGGGCTGCTAGTGCTGCTCTCGTTGCTAGCCGTACTGGCCACCCTGAACTAGAGGCTGCTGATGGGAACTGTTACCTCCGGTCGTCCAACTGAATTCAGGATGGTCCCGTCAAACCCCAGGCTGGGGTCGGTCATACCATATCCCGTTGACATCCATCAACGACTCCTGCTCGTAAGTGGGTGGGGGAGTACTTCCAGGGGCTGGTCCGGCTGATACACTACCATATGGCTGTCCTGAGATGGTGGGGAATGGAAGTATTGCTGCTGCTGCGGCTGGTAGGGATCCGCCTGAACAAGGTGAAACTGTTGGTACTGGGCGGAGGGTTGTGCCGAACTGCTGATGTTGCCGGTGTCTGCTCGTGACTTGAGACGAGGTTGAGAAGCCGTTTGTGCCTCCTGGAGACACATTATATGTGTCTTCAGGTCACTCAGCTTATGTTCCATCTTAACAATCTGTGTCATGCCCTGGCACTATTTCTTCTCTATCAACTCGATCCGGTCCAGCTTCTCGCTGATGATACCCATGTCGGCGGCTGTCGACTCTGCATGTGCTGCTGTCGCTGACGAAGTAGAAGTATTGCCATCGACCCGTGCTATCCTCTGATAGGACACGACATGTGGATGGGGTCTCCCCTGAGTGTATAGGCGGGTCTGAGACATTACCGTGTAGTTCTCGGCCATCTCCTCATATATGGCCCAGACCTGATCCTCATCCTTGGCGAAATATGAGCCCCCATAGGATGCATTCACTAACCCCTGCAGCTCCGGTGTAAGCCCGTAGAAAAAGCTCTGAACAATGTTGGGCCTCGAAATAACATGATGGGGGCACTAGTCTGTGAGCTCTCGGAACCTCTCCCATGCCTCGTGGAATCGCTCATTGGGGAGCATGGAGAACTTGCTGATCAAGGCCCTCGCTGCATTCATCCAACCGAGTGGATAGTACTTGTTCAAGTACTCGGTTCATAGCTACTCCCAGGTGGTAACAAATCTCCCTAGATGCTTCAGCCAATTGGCTGCTTTGTCTACGAGGGAGAACGGAAAGGTGATCATCCGTATGGTGTCCTCATCCACATGCCGATCGTAGACAGTGCTGCAGATCATCTCGAACTCCTAGAGATGGAGGTGTGTCTCCTCAGTCGCGAGCCCATGGAAGCGGGGGAGAAGCTGAATCATCTGAGGAGGGAACTTGAAGTCCCCTACAATCGCTGGCAACACGATCCATTTGTGTGTAAGCGTCGATCCGGGGTTGTGCAACTTTCGCATCGGTCGTGCTAGTGCTGGCTGGACTGGCTCCTCAGGTTGGTCTTTGTCTGGAATGTCTCCCTCTCCGTTGGCTCTTGGCTGATCTCTTTCTGCTCTTTGTCTCTCCATCTCTCTGCGTATCTCGACCATGAAAGCACCCTGATCTCGAATCTGTCTCTGCATTGTCTCAAGGGAGGCCAACAGGGTGTTGTTGATCGCACCCAGGTCCAACACGTAAGTCTACTCTGCTCTAGGAGCATCGGTGTGCTCCTCGCTGATGTCCATAATCTCTGCAAAGGCAAAAGACCCAAACTTAGGTGTCGATAAATCAACTGGTTGCTGCTCTCTCTGATCGGGCACTGGTACCTCAGAACTGGTAGTAGAAGGGTGGTCAAGGGGGAACATGGCAGAATCAAACTCAAGTTCAAAGAGCGGGTCTCGGCTCTCACGAACGAACCTAGATGAGCGGGCTGGAGTGTTGTAAAGCAGTGCAGCCAAAGGCTGCCTAAGGGACCTCCTGCCCATCATCTCGATCTGGAAAGTGAATGCGGATGAGATCTGAAAACACACAAGAGGAGAAAGCAAACCCCCGATTCACCTACTCAACGCTGTGCTGAAGACCGTAAAGGTTCGGTCAATTATCATATCAATTTTTACTAGATCAAATCAGTCTTTCAAAGCAATTAAGCGAGATGATAGGAATCCAATACTCCCAACAGACTGTCTCGTATAAAAGGCCGGTAGTATGCTCGGAAATCGGATGTGGCTCTAGCCTAGTGTGTGGGTCACACTCTCGCTCATCCAAACTAAACAATAAGGGGGGTACTCTCCCAAGACAGATTTTTAGGTGAGGTGTCTTTTATGATCAAGTGTGTTTAGTAGTCCCAATTTTATGGTTTTCATTTTTTAGATATTTTTCATATCAAATAATGCCTAATGATTTTTTCGGTTCTCCTGATTATTTTTAAGTCCAAAAACTAGGGGAGAAGGTGAAAAATCCGATGCGTGATGAAACACAATGATGCATGCAGAGTAAGAAATGCGTACCTGACTCCAACTCTCTACATGCAGAGTGATCCGCGCATAAAAGTAAAGGCAGAAATAAAACTACGTATATAATGTACGAGGAAAATGTCCTTAGACCAAGCAGTTCTACACAAGAAGCATAGTAGTCAGGTAATCAAGCTAAAGTCCTAAGTGCGATCTTGGGAACCACTAGGTGTTCGCCACAACAGATCCTGCACATGTTGTATGTGGTTCCTCACGGTACGTGGATTCGAGCCTAATTAATCCGATTTTTTATTAGTGAGTTAATTAATTAGGTCCAATTATCGAACAATAGGCACATGCAGATAATTAGGGTTGGGCCTTAATTAATTACATCACAATCAGAAAAAATCCTATAGCTAAGGCTAAATCCTAAAAAATCATATAAGCAATTTAAAATGCGGTGAAAACTAAAACCGACGAACACCACGGTGAGGTCCCTCGAGCACACCCGTGCTCGACGAAACAGACCCCGATAAACACCAAGAGTCTCTGAGAGTCTAAGTTTGTCCCTATATTATTACAATAATATAATGCAGGAAATGAAACTAATCTACGGCTAAACTACTGTAAGATAAACGAGCTCCCAAACTCTTGTTCTCCTTCCTCGCGCTCTCCTGGGGTTCTATACAGAAAAGAGCTGCCTCCAAGTCTTGTGGTTGCGTCGGCTTCCCGAAGAAAGCTGCCTCTATCCACGGTCCCTCGTAAGAAAATCAATAAGTGTGTCAGTCCACAGATTATTATCAAACGTGACAAAAAATGGAATACAAAATTAATGTTAGAAAATACAAGTAAAGACAAAAAGTCGAAAAATGAAAACCGACTACTAAGCCATGATCCCCAACAACAGCGCCATTCTGATGACCTAGAAAATCCCACAGTCCGGGTTAAGGTGTAAATCGGGGTCGTTGCGACCCGAACTGTGAGGCTAAGTCAATCAAGAAACTAGAAGACCACTAAATGAAAAATCACTCAAGGCAAAAACAACGATCTCGCTATTTTATTTTACCTTGTATAGCTATCAGGGTCGAACACAAGGAGCACAGATTGGAAATCCTACGAAGTAGTCGAAAATCAAGAATGAATATTTTTGGTAAATTTTAAGTTTTTTATTTTTTCGATTTTTAATATTGGGAAAAAGGTTGAAAATGGTAAGAAATCCTAAATCAGACAATTATTAACTACTTCAAAAACACTCAAAAAATTAAAATAAAAATATTTTTGGGTTTTATGAATATTCAGATGTTTTGGTATTTTTCTCAGATTTTTATGATTTTTAGTTGATTTTAAAAAAAATGAAATAAGAGCAAAACTGCAAGCTACAGTGCATCCAGACTCCAAAGGCTATTTAAAAAAGAAAAGAAGCCTATAAAAGTCTAGCAACAATTTTATGAAAAACTACAAATAAAAGCCTAACTACATGAAAAGAAATTGTATTTTTTTATGTCTTCTGAATTTTTAATGATTTTATGAGTTTTTTAGTGTTTTTCAATTTTTTGGTGTTTTTTAAATCCAATTCAGACAAAAAATGAAAAACACAACCAAATAAGAACAAGGTATTTTTTATTTTTTAGACGGCTTTTAATATTTTTAGTTGATTTTTCAATTCATACAGTAGCAAAAATCAAAGTTTTTGAATTTTTAAAATTAAAAATTCAAAACAAAATCAATCCAAAAATTCACCGAAATTTTTATATTGGTAGGAGTCTTGTGTCCAAATTTTGTGAAATTTGGATGAAGTTTGATATTTTATTCAATCAATCAAAGAGCATAGCACACAGGGACCCACTTGCTAATACTGAAAACTATCCAGCCAAATAATAACATGCGGAAGAATTGTAGGGCTAGAAATGCAAAAAGCCCAGGCACGCATGAGGGCGGCACGTGAAGCACTCAAACAGGGCTATATATGCAAATCTTATTTAACGGAGTTCAGACAGTAACAACAATAAACCTCAGAAAGAAAAGTGCAAATAACCCAAACAACACGTGACAGATCACGTGCAACACACTCATGAGGACTATTTGCAAATAAAATAAAGCTGAAGTCCTAAGTGCAAATTATCCAAAATAAAAACAACTTCTAAAAATATTTACAGGACTAAAATAAAATATGAAAAGAGCTAAGGGCCTAAGTGTAAATTACCCCTTTATTACAAATTCGACGATCGAGGAATCTTCAGTTAAGATCGAACGACTCTGGATAGCTGATACCCCTTCGATGATCAATGGACGAGATCCGATCCTCAGATGGATCCAACGGATGCGAGCTCCCCATTGATGGATTGCTGAGATTAGACCTGACAGAGGAGCTCGATCGGATAGCAGAGGAGGGTCCTGGATGAGCGGCGAAGAACTCGCCACCGACGAACTTCGAATGGCCAATACACGCAGCTGGGAGCTCCTCCGATGCTGCTCTGTTGGGCGAAACGACGCTGGAGATGGTCCGCAGCGAATAGGGGGCTCCGATGAGGCTGGGAGGTCCTGGAGGACCCCGGCGATGCTAAAGCACCTGGAGCTCCTATGCTCGGGTGTTGGACCTCCATATGAGGTCCTTCTTATGTCAAACCTGCACAGGAAGATTTCTGGGTCAAGGGCAAAGTGTCTCGACCTGTTAGCGGGCGAAGGTGGTGATGGGGCGAGGCGGAGCGATGCTCTCCGGCGAGGCGACGACGGAGGAGATTCGGGGACTTGTTCCGGGGCAAAGCCGGGGGAATGAAAGGGCGAAGAAGGTGGAGCGAGGTTTCATGGAGATGATGGGATGGTCAGAGTGGCAGATGGGTGACCGGAGAACAGAGAAATGTTCGATGACGGATTCTGGCCAGAAATCTAAAAATAAAAAATCAAAGCTAACTAATGTCTAGCTACGCTACCTGATGGAGGAGTTCGTCTAGGCTGGAGGTCATGTCTCTCCGGGGATCCTCGCCTTAATGGAACGACATC
Organism: Ottelia alismoides; assembly: GCA_037367405.1. NCBI lineage: Eukaryota > Viridiplantae > Streptophyta > Magnoliopsida > Alismatales > Hydrocharitaceae > Ottelia > Ottelia alismoides. The sequence goes on along the minus strand of JAZKJV010010037.1, from coordinate 344,377 downwards.
TCCAAAGGTTGGGCTCGTCGGTGGCGGAGCACGGCAAGGGGGCTCGCCGGATCTAAGGCTAGAGGTCTCGGTCCCTCGCTGCAACACTCCCCCGCTCTAGCTGTCACTCAAGGAAGAAGAAAGGAGGTCCCAGGAGCCAAAGGCGATGACCAAAGATGCGTGAAAATGGCAGCTCCCGCGGATTATATATAATGCATGGTCCGATAAAGATGGGAGTGAAGCACATGGATCGAGGAGCGGATACCTAAAGATGATGTCAGGCGAGGGCATGGATCAATCCTTGATAGTCAGAGCCTCTAATCAAGAGGGATGGAGAGCGGATCAGTGCGGGAGAATTGGATTTAACAGGTTAAGAGCAATGGTCCGTGGAGGAAGTGGTCCACAGGGGGCAGTTGACCAGGGTCAACTTTCCCCCGTGGACCAATCAGATTATTCCCAGACAAATTTATTAAAAAATTAAAAATAAAATAGCAAATGATTTTATTTAAAATTATTTAAAGAATAAATACTGTTTATTTAATTTTAAACTACTTTTTAATGATTTATATTTATTTTTTGAAAAATAAATTATGTTATATACATTACATAATATTATATACATGTATAAAATACTTATTTATTTTTGTTATTATTTTTTATTTTTTATTTTTTTATTTTTCCATAAAAACTCCAATTTTATATTTTATTTATTTACAACATAAACATTGGGATATAAAAAAAATTTATTTTATTTTTATTAATTATTTACAAAGGTGAAATAAATAGATGAAGTATTCCTATATGCATGGTATATGTACAAGAAGATACAGAAATGATTTTCTTTTATTTTAATTTTATTTTTCTAATTTTTATTTTATTTTTAGAAATATATACAAGGTATTAGAAACACATTTTTATTTTATTTTTATGAAAATAAATATATACATAAGAAGGAGTGTACATGAGGTTGAATGGCCCTATCTCTCTCTAGTTTTATTTTGCAGTTACGCCACTGCATGGCCCTCCATTGGGTTCGGGTCACTCGATATTTATTCTAAATATATCCTTCTTTTTCTTTTATTCTTTATTATTTATTTTTGCATAAAAACATGCTAATTATCGAATATTAGCAAATGCAAGCCTTTTAGTAATTTATTGTATTTACAACTATTTACATGTGGTTTTGCCAAGATAAATAACTAAAATAAAAGAATAAAGAGTGATGAATGATGATTCATCAAGGATGCATGCATATATCATGACATCATACAACATAGGTCTTGGTTATCTTGATCTCACTAAGTCAACTCTTTAGCCTAACTTATCTAACACCTCTGAATCTTTAATCTTATGTAGAGGACTTGCATCAAGAGGTCGGTCAGCTATCAACCATAAGAGAAAGGTTTGACATCTCCTACTCAGGTGGGATATCATCTCTTAATAATCATTTGACAGTGCATGGTGAGTACTCAATCTAATTCTTTAGATATTCATCCACACTATCCTATATGATTCAACAATTGAATAACCAATTTAATGTTTGTTAATATGGCCATGGTACATAACCCTAATTGTATTAAGGAACCTTATAGTGCATTCATTCATTTAATCTCAGATAGGGAGTGAAGTAAACCAATAAGTTTTATTGATATATCAAACATTACAATAACATTTACGGTAGGAATGGTTCACCTCAGGCTCACATGGGTACCAATGTCCCACTAGCCCACAGACCATTCAAGTACACTCTTGAAACTCATACTCATTACATGCTGGCCAAAAACCTTCTGTGACACATATTTGGTAAGCGAATGTTATCGATCGAGGCCACCTTGGTGATGATGATGTCACCACACTTTTGAATCTTACGAGTGATGTGGTGTTTCCTTTCCACGTGCTTGTTCTTTTGATGCCATATGGGTTCCTTCGCTTGAGCTATGGCTTCCATTTTATTGCAGAGCTCAAGATGGGAGTATCAGAGGGAACTACGCCAAGCATCAAGATGAACTTGTGCAGCCACACCTTCTCCTTTACAACATCCAATGCGACAATGTATGCGGCTTCTGTTGTTGAATAGGCTTTAGTGTTCTGCTTCTTGCTTCTCCAGCTCACAACACCACCGTTCAACATGAACACAACCCTGATGTCAATTTTTGATCAACAATATCAGGCTAGAAGTCAGATAATGTGTATCTTAAGACTTGGAGATCACCATCTCCATAGACCAAGATGTACTCTTGCGTCCGTCTTAGATACTTGAAGATGTTTTTCATTGCATTCCAGCGTTGCACTCCATAATAGGATTGGTAACGACTTACCACTCCCACAACATGGCAGATATCTGGCTTTGTGCAAATCATGAAGTACACTAAACATTCTATAGGTAATGCGTAAGGGCATCCAAACATGGCTTTAATATCCTCAACACACTTAGGAGCCATCCCTTTAGACTGGTAGATACCAAATCGTGAGGGAAGGAAGCCTTTCTTGGAATTCTCCATATGGAAATGTTCCAAGATCTTATTAATCCCATATTGTGACAATTACAAAATCCTCTTTTCCCTATTTACAAACATCTTTGGACCCAAGATATACTAAGCTTCTCCAAGCTCTTTCATTTCGAGTGCATGGGATAGCCAATTTTAACATTGGTCATCATCCATGTATCATTCCCAATCATAAGGGTGTCATCTACATAAAGCAGGATGAATACCGTGGCGCTCCCACTAAGCTTCTTGTATACACACGATTCATCACGAATCTGCACAAAATATTACTCTTTATGGTTTCGTCGAATCTGATGTTCCGCTATGAGAAGTTTGTTTAAGACCATAGATGTATTTCTTCAGCTTGCATACTTTGTCGTCATCGATTATTAAGCCATGGGGCTGCTCCATATAGATATCCTCCTTGATGTATCCATTGAGGAAAGTCATCTGGATGTCCATCTACCAAATGTCATAGTCCACAAGACACCTGTGCTCTGATGGACTTAAGAATAGCCACAAGAGAGAATGTGTCATCGTAGTCGATGCCTTCTCTCTGTATGTGCCCTTGGCTACGAGTCGTGCCTTGAAGGTACATTCCCATCAAGTCCCCCTTTTCTCTTGAAGATCTATTTACACCCAATGGGTTTTACCCCTCTAGGTGGATCCTCTATTGTCCATACACCATTTTTTTGCATGGAGTCGATTTCTAACTTCATTGATCGCATCCATCTATCCATTTCATGATCTACGAATGCCTCATCAAATGAAGCTAAATCATTGTCAGCTTCACCTTACACATGGACTCCGTACCTTTCATGTGGTGCAAATTCCCTCAAATTCTTTCAAAATGGTACAAGTGTTACATCCTTATTTACTTCTTCGATTTCTGGTTCAAGAAGCTTAGAATCCTTAGGGGATTCAACGAGTTCCTTCGCTTCATTTTTGTCTTTACTTTTAAGGAAGTCAACCTCCAGGAATTTTACATCTCTAGAGATGAATACCTTATGAGTCTCAGAGTTATAAAGCTAGTATCCAATACCATCCTTTATATACCCAATTAAGTAGCACTCACGAGTGTGAGATTCTAGCTTACTTGCGTCCACATTTTTCACATGTAGCAAGCAACCTTAAATATTTAAGTGTATAATACTAGGATTGGTACCAGACCAAAGCTCATGAGAAGTTTTAGGTACAGACTTGCTAGAAATCTTATTCAGGATATTAGTCATCAATGAATGGACCATGTCCATGATGGTCATGTTGCATCTTCGGCTACACCATTAAGTTGGGGAGTTATAGGAGGAGTGAGATTGGAGACAATTACTCTCTTTTTAAGGCATTCCTTGAATTCATCTGAGAGGTATTCACCACCTCAGTTAGATAAAATCCATTTAATCTTCCCATCGATTTGGCTTTCAACCAAAGATGGAAGTCGAGATTGCATTGCTCAATGAATGACTTGACGAGGATATTCATACGAAGTAGCCCCATGTCTTCATTGTTGGAGAATGCAAGGTGTCCAAATCCATCTTTGGACTCAAATAAGCTTCTTATAATTGGAACATTAGATTTGTTGAAATTATAAATGTTATGATTTCAGATAGATACTTGATGAACCATGTGAAGCTTAGTGGGAGTGCCATTATGTTCATCATGCTAAATGTAGATAAAATCCTAATCATTTGGAATGAAATAAGGACGATAATAAGTGTCTTATGATCTGGTTGTTCCATACTTTGATATAAAGATCTCAAAGATGCCTCTTATATCTTAGTTCTGAAATTGTTAAGAACCAATGAGAAAAGGGCATTGGGAACATGGCATTAGTGTACATCTTGGACATATTCCATTTTTGGAAAACTTCGAGGGAAGCTTCTTTCCCTTAAGATATGGTACTGACCTATCTAAAGTGATAGCATCGTAAAGAGTTGAGGATGTGAATACCGAAATATACATACCCTAGTGCATCAGTTAGGTGAAGCTTTATGTATGCTAGATGTGTACAAAATGTTAGATGTCTGCGATTTCTACTATGTGTATGCTAGATGTGTACAAAAGCCCATATGTCTGCTATGCAGTGGGAGTAGTAAAATGATACCAGTCCTACTATGGAGATAAAACAATAATTTGCAGTAATAATCAACACCTTCAAAGTCACAATATTTTTGAGATAGTGATTTCAAGGTCTTTTCTTTAAAAAAATAAGACTTTATAGATAGTGGTCTAAAATGTCTTACCTACAGATACCTTAATAGATTAAGACTATGCCTTAATCTAAGTAGATAGACATCTCCAGGCATTAGGGTATCACTTATAGTTATGACAATTATCGAGTTATAGTGACAAAGTACTGTAACTACTTTAACAAGATTGAGTACTGGTTGCATAAGATGCAATGTTTTCATTGAATTCGAGCAATGTTACTGAGAGATATACAAGTCTAAAAGGGCTTGGCATAGTCCCTCGGAAATGAAGTGACTTGTTAGCCTACAAATTCATTTTTCTAAATAGCTTATGATTAGCACATGGGTGTGGATTTATAGATTATCCCATTAAATGGCTCTTTGGGCTAGTGGGAGCTTATTGGACATGTGAGCCCACATCGATCTATTATGCAATAAATGTTATTGCAATTCACTCCTTAATCTGAAATGAAGAATAACTAATTTGCATAATAGGTCCCTTAGTATAATTAGAGTTATGTACCATGACCATCTTAATAATTATACAACTATTGATTCAAATGTTGAATCATAGAGGTCGATGATTGGATGATATATAAAGAGTTAGATTGATGGCTCATCAAGCACCATTAAATGATTATTAAGAATGGATATCCAACCTGAGAAGGAGATGGTAATCATTCTCTAAAATTTGATATATGTGCGACCTCTTGATGGAGGTCCTCTTCATAGGAATAGAGATTTGGAAGTGCTAGATAAGTTAGGTCAAAGAGTTAACTTAATGAGATCAAGATAACCAAGACCCATATCGTATACAGCCATGATGTAGGCACACATCCTCTGATTGGAGATAGATGTGTTACTATATGTCTGAGTATGTACATTTGGTAGACTAATTGGTTGATGACCTATTCATGGTCTATACACTGATAAGCTGGTGTGCATATAAGGGCATATGAGTAATACGATCTCTCAAAGGGATCATACATCTTCATTAATGAATTGAAAGATATGAGCTCACTCATGAGATATTGGGATCAAATGTCGTGCATGATCGTCTTACTTCAGAAGCTCTGAATTTATAGGTATGATATATGCTTTTGGAAAATATATGATATATACCTCATTAGATATATGATTTTAAAAGTATATGGTTGATACCAACTCCTAATGATCAAATGAGAAACTTAATGATAAAATCATGAAGAAGATAATCTAAAAATGATCTAAATCTTCACGTTTATTCAAGGTCTTCCAATATACAGGATGCACGAGTATTAGGAATACTCGAGGGTGATGTGATCATAAACGATTGTATAACCATGATGCTTCCATTTCGAGGAAGTGATGAAATAGTTTTGGATTTTAGTGACTCCTCTTGGTAGATAAGTAGTCTAATCTTAGTACAATGTTGGACATTGATCTGAATATGATTCAGATATAATGATAATATCATACTTACGATTTTGATTTAATCAAACATCTTTGAAAGGTTCCCGAGACCTGGACTTCAGATATGATCTCAACATCGAATTCACTATACGTGGAACATACAATCACCATGTCCTTATCTCCACTTATCCACGAAGAAAGCACTCCATTGTTGGATAATATATCTGAGCATTGAGAAATTGATAATGAAATGTGATTTAATTATAACGAATAATATGAATATGATTCAAATTATTTGGATACATGAGATTGGGGATCCGAGATTGTTAAGTATGATTTAATTATCAAGTATATCAATAATGTGGATATCACTATCCATATTAATCACATATATATTATAATTGTGATTTAAACTATTTAGAGAGACCTAATTATAAATAGTATTTATGATCTAAATGTTGATGTGAATTGGATTCACATTGAATAATTAATTGAAAATGCTTTACATTTTATATTGGATGTTTGAATATAATTCGTAATTATCAATGGGATAATTAAAATTATCACAAAATAATTTGGAATTATTTTTTTGAATAATTTTGCAACAATTATTACTGCAGAAGTGGGATTGGAGAGATATGATATCTCTAAATTAAGGTAAAATAGGAGTACCTTCTCCTTTAAGAGGGGAATGGCCAACGAGTCCTTCTCCTTGTATGGCCATCCTCTATATTAAGGGAAGGAGGCTCCTCCTCTTTACTTTAAATCTATATAAGATTGATTTAAACTAAATCTAGCATGTTGTAAATTATTTACAACATATATGATTTATTTTAGATTAATAATTTTTGTTGCAAATTTATGAAACAAAAATCATGCCCCTTGATTAAAAACACAAAATAATCTAAACCGTTGATTTTGTGAGCATAGGGATTAGGATCCATGGACATCCAATTTGTTATAAAATAGAAGGCAACCCTAGCTCTTCTTTTTACAACAACATAATTGCAAAAGCAAACTCTCTCCTCCACTCTCTCTATACACCCCTCTCTATCTCTCAAGTGTGGCCGTTCACATCTTGACCTAGAGAATGTCGCCTGGTTTGCTACCCTATTGTGTTGTTAGATTGACTGCTCATGGATCTCCATCTTCTTTGATGCCCCTTGATCATGAAGAAGACGTTGGATTTCGTAAGACGAAATCAAGAGATTCGTTGCTCAGATCTTCGACTTGGATTTGAGAAGCACACGTCTCATCCACACACTTGGTAGCGTCTCTTCCATCGGATCGGACTTGAGACAAGATGTCTCTTACTTTAGAAATAACGAACGCAACCATGCTTCAAGAGGTATTACTATTTCTTGATTATGATCTTGGTGGAACTATTAGAAAAGTGTTCTCGAATCATGTGGTTTCATCTTTTTAATTTTTTTTACTTCCGCAGCCTCGAGCAGCTAGTTTGATTAGTTTCCCTAGGACATATGTGATCGACCTACATGCTTCCGTAATGCACTAAGGCCTGAACCATATACTTCAATCTCCCCCTACTTTATTCCCTATCAATCAATTATCATGATGATTAGGTCTCAGGATATAGGGTCCTTCAATGTCTTTGACACTTATTGGACATGTGAGCCAACGATGAGCCATTATGCAATAAATGATTGCAATTCACTCCTTAATCTGAAATGAAGAATAACTAATTTGCATAACATGTCCCTTAATATAATTAAAGTTATGTACCATAGCCATCTTAGGCTGGTGCTCGGATGATATTAATGAGTTAGATTGAGAACTCATCAAACATCATCAAATGATTGTTAAGAAAGGATCTCCAATCCGAAAAGAAGATGGTAATTCTTCTCTAAAGGCTGATATCTGACCAACCTCTTGATGCAAGTCCTCTATATAGGAATAGATATTCATTGGTGTTAGATAAGTTAGGTCAAAGAGTTGACCTAATAAGATCAAGATAACCAAGAATTATGTCATATATCGTCACAATATAGGCATGCATCCTCTGACCAGAGTCATATGTGTTACTTTATGTCTGAGTATGTACATTTGGTAGACTGATAGATTGATTACCTATTCAAGGTCTACATTGACGAACTGGTGTGCATACAAGGACATATGAGTAAACGATCTCTTAAAGGGATTATGCATGTGCATTACTGAACCAGAAAACATGATCTCACTCATAAGACAATTGGGATCAAATTCAATGCACGATCATCTCACTTTGGAAGCTTGACCGAATTTGTAGGTATGATATATACTTTTGTAAGTTATATGATAAACATTGAGGTATGATATATACTTTTGGAAAGTATATGGCCAATACCAACTTCCAATGATCAAATGAGAAACTTAATGATAAAACTTTGAAGAAGACAATCTAAAAGTGATCTATAATTTTGGGTTTATTCTAAGTATTCTAGTATGCAGGATATACATGTATTAAGAATGCTCGAGGGTGATGTATCTTAAACAATTGTATAATAGTGACACTTCCATTCTGAGGGAGTGATGAAATATGTTTTGATTTTAGTGATTCCTCTAAGTAGATAAGTAATCTAATTTTAGTCCAAATGTTGGACATTGATCATAATATTATTCAGATGTAATGAGAATACTAGATTCACGACTATGATTTAATCAAGCATCTTTGAGAGGTTCCCAAGATCTGGATTTGAGATATGGTCTCAATATCCATGTCACTATACATGTAATATACATTCACCATAATTTTATCTTCAAGTATCTGAGGAGAAGGCACACAATTCTTGAAAGAGTTCCAGAATTGTTCCACGAGCAACTTTATCTAAGAATAGAAAAAATGGATAATTAAATAGGATTTAATTATCACAATTATTATGTGGATCGAGATATCTAGGATAATTAAATTGGGTTTAATTATCATAGATATGATTAATGTGGATAACACGATTCAAAATAATCATGGATAATGTGGATATGATCCACAATAAATGGAGAGAGTTAATTGCGAATGAGATTCACAAGTTATATGTTAATGTGGATTGGATTCACATTATATAATTTTATGTAAATGTGATTTACATTAAATATTAGTTTGAAGAAATTAATTCTCAATGATCAATGGTATAATTGCAATTATCACAAATAATTTGGAATTATTTGATGATAATTCAATAATTCAGTTAATTAATATATTGAATTTAAACTTTTAACTCATTCCACCTTTGAGTGGACATCCATGGGTTGTTTCAACCCTAGTGGATGTCCACCCTATTTTTAGTATATGGATGAGCTCTCTTAATTGTCCTCCCTTTATCGATTAATTATTTTTATTGAGAAATTTGGATATTGTTTTCAAATTATCTTTTTTGTTTGTTTCTTGTGTGTTTATTGTAAACTAAAAGGAAACACACATCAATCTTAACCATTGAATAGCGAGAGCACATGGAATGATATCCATGGAAAGAAATATAAATCAATTTAAACCATTGATTAGTGTGAGCACATTGATTGGGATCCATGGACTTCCAAAATGCTATAAAAGAGTGGAAAACCCTAGCCCTCTTTACACAAGTTGAATGCAATTGTTTCATTACCAAAATTCCCTCTCTCTCTCTCTATACACATCCACACACACACTCTCTCTCCACAACCTTGGTGGTGATCATGATCGTCATCCTATTTCTATTGTGTTGTCAGACTAATCGCTCAACGAACTCGATCTTCTTCGGTGCCACATTCCCATGAAGAAGGCATCGATTTCATGTGATGAAATTATAGGTTCCTTACATGGATAGTTGTTTGGTATTGAGTTTAGCACATGACTCATCATCATGCCCGCAAGTGCACTCTCGTTAGATCAGACTTGAGTCTGGAAGCTTCTTCCTTTCGAAGCTTTGAGGATCACAACCATGCTTCAAGAAGCAAGCCTAAACTCATGTGATATTTGATGAAACTATTTGTGAAGTGTTATTTAATCATGTGGTGTCATCATTTAATTTAAATATTTTTTAAAATACCGCTGCAACTTGTAACTAGTATGACTAGTTTCCCTTAGTCGTATTCGATGCGACCTTTACACTTTCATGATGTGTAAGGCATAAATCCTAGACTTCATTTATTTCTTTTTATTTCATTTATCATTTTATTTTGGAGTTAAATACCAATATTAATACAATAGTCATAGTCAATTAGTGAGTATTATTTTGTAAAAATTTATTATATTTACATGCATTTAGCTAGGGATTTAAGGACAAGACGAAAGACTAAAGGTGATGAATGGAGTTTTATCACCCCCTATACTTGTGTTTTCTAGTCCCTAGCAAACACTTATGACAGTAAGTGCAGAAAAAGAAAATAAAGAAATTAAAAAGAAAGAACTTCAAATAATTTTTAACTTTTAAACTTATCTTGATCAAATCAAAGCTTGGAGCTTAGTTAAGACCTTCGGATTTCAGATTTTTTTAGAATCACGTTTAGGTTAGGATTTGTGACTCAAAAACCCTAAGGTTCCATGCTCCTTTATAAAGTTCAATTCACAGCCTGGTCAGAACCATCCTTTCAGTCGCATACTCTTGCAACCTTGAAATGGCAAGTACAATGTCTGTGGATTAGGTTAGCACTTCATAGACAAATCATTGAGCTATCAAGTGGTCTTCTCCTCTGGAACTCATCCTTGGGGAGATGGATATTTCCTTCTAGGTTCATGTTCATGCTAGTTACCAATGAAAAGGGGAGACGCTAGAAGAATTGGAAGTGAAGTAGAAATGGACCAGTGTAGTTGCATTTCCTTGTGAAGATCAACCATTGTAATCGAGTCTTTACCAAGAAGCATATCTTTAGGAAAGCTCAATATTTTTGAAAATTTTGGTATATGATTCCTTTTTAGATGTCGCCATTGTTCTGCATTCTTGCCACTATGAATATAGAATATCAAGCTTGCAAAAATCGGCCGACTAGACCGACTAGTCGGTCCGACTAGTCGAGTCGGCCCACTGACCGACCCGATTTAGGAAAGTCGGTCAGTAGTCGGGTGGACCGACTAGTCGGGCCGACTAGTCGGTCTAGTCGGCCGATTAGTCGGCCGCTTTTTGCAACAAAGATCCGGCGCCCGATTAACATGAGGATCCGAATGAATTGAAATGGGGAGTTTTAGGTTACTGTCCGACAGTAACCTAAACTCCCAGCCCCCGACATTTCACGCGATTCTGTTCGACGGTTCTCCCACGCCGCCTCCTCCGCCTGCTCTCCACGCCGCCTCCTCCCGACGCCGCTCGCCGCCCGGAGGTCGCGCAGTGCTCGGTGGTCCCCGCACGACCACTCCTTCGTCGCCGTTCGGTCTCCCAGCTCTCCTCCACCTCGCTATCCAACCGCCAGTCCGGTTAGGGTTTTTTTTTGCTATTTTTTTTTTCGAAATTTATGCTCTATGATTGTTGCTATCGGTTAAGTTCTATGATTGTTGTTGTTCTATGATTGTTTGGTTATTGATTCAATTCATAGGTTAAGTTTATAACAAATGTCCAAATGATGAAATTTTTTCGAGAGGGTTATAAGAACTTGTATATTTATCAACAAACGATGTATCTATATTCAAATGCAATAAAATTGATTGGTCCATAATAATATCCATACCTATTAAGGTATTACATTGTTGTATATCGATTGCAAAATTACATAGGTTGTTTATGCACGATATAGAATAACTAAACTGATGGCATGATAATAGAGAAATCGTTCTAAAGATGGGCTTAATGCATGATATAATTGGTATAGACACCTAGAAAAAAATCCATAGTAAAGTCTTAAATTTCTAAGATGTTAGAAAATTTTATTTAGGTATTACAAGTGATGACTTCAGCCCTTTCAAGATCATATTTTCTTCGTATTCTAATTGTTGAGTTGTTGTTGTCACATATAATTTACTGTATAATATGGTGATCGATGACTTCAACCCTTTCAAGATCATATTTTCTTCGTATTCTAATTGTTGAGTTGTTGTTGTCACATATAATTTACTGTATAATATGGTGATCTCTGTGTTTGTTAATTGATGGATTTTATGGTCGTCATAGTACATATGCAAATAATCGAGTCAAAACAAAATTGTGAAAATAGGAGTACATGGATTTGTTTGGGAAAACATAAGGTTGAACTTAAGGAGGAAGCTTAATAAGCTACAAGTGTATGATAGGCAGTGGACTTAGATACATAAGGTAACCAATGTAAATATATACCATGTTTAGTGTTTCTATTTTTCTTTTACTTTTATAGGTATATTAATGCTTGAATTTTTATATTTTATGAGTTAATATTTTTTTATTAAGTTCTATTATTGTTTGGTTATTGTTTGGTTATTGATTAGTCTATGATTCATATGTTGTTGTTCATGTTATGTTGTTGTTTTTGACAATGTAGATGGAAACACCTCCCACGAATGTCGCCTCTGGTGGTGACTCTTCCTTTTATGTGCCACCAGGATCAACTGATCCTGCATGGCAATTTGGATATCTTTCAAACCGTGCAGATTCGAACACGGTTACTTGTAGGTTGTGCAAGAAGGTGGTGAAAGGAGGTATTTATAGGTTCAAGCAACATCTTGCGCATCGTAAAGGCAATGTGGCTGCATGTCCTAAGGTGGACGAAGAGACGAAGAAGATGATGATATCATACTTGGATGATGTTGCTAGAAAGAAGAGTCAAAAGGCCATTGAGGTTTCTGAGATGAGAGATGAGATTGATATTGGCATTGCTGGAGATGCTGGATCTGCTAAAAGACATCGATCTTCCGAATCTTTGGAACAGAATGTCGCCGTTCAAGGAACACGCCAAATGAGCATAAAAGACGCTTTATCCAAGGACCATCGTGAAAGGGTTGTCTCCTATATATGCAATTGGGCATATACATCGGCAATCCCTTTCAATGCATTCACCACGAAACAATTCAAGCAGATGGTGGAGGCAATTGGAATGTATGGCCCAGGCTTGAAGACTCCTACGAGGTATGAGATAAGTGGTCCATTTTGAAGAAGGCAGTCAAGAAAATATCTGATGACTTGCAATGTCATCGAATTACATGGAAGAAGACAGGGTGCTCTATAATGACTGATGCATAGACGGACATGCGAGGACGGAGCATCATGAACTTCTGTGTCAATTGCTCCTTGGGGGACTTCATTTTTGAAGTCTATTGATGCTTCTGATGAGACACACACCGCCGACTATATCTTTCAGCTCGTGGATGAGTGCATAAATGAAGTTGGCGTGGATAGTGTTGTTCAAGTTGTTGCGGATAATGCTTCAGCAAATGTAGCAGCAGGGAGATTGCTACTCACAAAATATCCTCAGATATGGTGGACTTCCTGTGCTGCTCATTCTATTGATCTTGCTTTGGAGGAGATCAGTAGAGATTCAAAAGTGAAGAGCGCGGTTAAAAAGGCGAGGACGCTCACAATCTTTATTTATGCTCACACTAAAACTTTGAGCTTGATGCGGAAGTTTACAAACAAGAGAGACATTGCTAGACCAGGGCAAACGAGGTTTGCTACTACTTTTCTCACTCTAGAAAGCATTCTAGAGAAAAAAGACAAGCTCAGGTTGATGTTTTCGTCAGATGAATGGAGGGCTTGCAAGTGGTACAAGACCAAAAAGGGAGAACAAGCACATCCATTGTCTTCAGCCCTACCTTTTGGAACCACACCGCATTTGCAATCAAAATTTTTACACCTTTGGTGCGTCTATTGCGTGTGGTTGATGCAGATTGCCGCCCATCCATGGCTTTGTTTATGGAGGGCTTGAAGAGGCAAAGAGAGAGATAATTGCATCTTTAAATAGCGTGGAGTCATCTTACAAGTTTTTTGTGGATGCAATTATCTCCAAGACCAAAGGCAGGCTTGACACTCCATTGCATCTAGCGGCTTACTTTTTGAACCCATACTTCTTTTTCACGGAGTGTGGTGGTGATGTAGACATTGTGGTGAAGAGAGGTTTTATGGCTTGCATGGAAAGATTTTATCCAGATTTGGATATACAAGATGCTATCACCACAAAGGAGCTTCTTGATTACAGAAATGGTCGTGGGGCATTTGGGAAGCCATTAGCCGTGAGACAGAGGATGAGAAATGATGAAAATTTCGATCCAGGTATTTAAGGAATTATTTTCCATTAATGTCATTTTGATCATCGTTGATTTCATTGACTTAACCATTATATATTTTATTAGCTAATTGGTGGTACAATTATGGAGATGACGTACCACATTTGAAAGACATGGCCATCAAGATCTTGAGCTTGACTTCTGCATCATCTGGATGTGAGCGCAACTGGAGTACGTTTGACTCGGTAATGACTCTAGTGACCCACCAAATAGAAATACTAGTTGTAAATTAGTCATTAGTCTTAATGTTTTGTAATGTTGCTTACAGATCCATACCAAGAAGAGAGGCAGGTTGGAAACAAAGAGGCTAAATGATCTTGTATACGTTCGTTTCAATTCCAACCTGATGGAACGTCGTCTTGAGAAAGGAAAAGATCCTCTTTCCTCTCGTGATCAGCATATTTACGTGAATGGACTGGAGAGGTCAACGTACAAGCCCAAGATGAGGAGGTCTTTCCAGGCTCCGGATTAACTTGGGGTGCTGTAGCGCATGCAAGTGGTGCAGAAGAGAATTTGGAGCTGAGAAGAAGTCAACGAGGTGAACGTGGCAAGGGAGCTTCATCTTCGAGCTCAAATGTTGCACCTATAAATGAAGAAGAGGAATTTCAACCTGAAGACATACATGATGATGAAGAAGATGATGATGAAGATGAAGAAGAAGAAGAAGAATTGATTTGGATGATGACCTTGATGGAGATGAATGACTTTTAATTTGATGCTTCATGCTTGCAGGAATTATTCGTATTTTGACATGTTGTATCTGTTAGTGAACATTAGCTAATAGCCTAATATTATGTAGCAAACATTTATTCTTAACTTGGTACTTTTTTCCTTGAATTGCTTCTTTTTTTAGCTCTTATAAAATTGAAAATGGCTATATCTATTCATATTTATGATTGAGTATATATATATAGTATATAATAATAAATTATATATTTAAATAATTAAAAAATCAAAACCGACTAATGGCCGACTAAATCCGACTAGTCGCCCGACTGCCGACTACTCCTTAGTAGGTGACCCTGCCGACCGAGTACCGACTACCGCTTTTTGCAACCTTGTAGAATATTTTGTTCTACCCGTGTTTTTGGGATCTTGGAAAAAGTTATGCTAGCATACCATTCCTTATCAACAACTTTATTTCAATCCAA
The DNA here is from genome assembly GCA_037367405.1 of Ottelia alismoides. Classification (NCBI taxonomy): domain Eukaryota; kingdom Viridiplantae; phylum Streptophyta; class Magnoliopsida; order Alismatales; family Hydrocharitaceae; genus Ottelia; species Ottelia alismoides. The sequence continues at coordinate 329,031 of JAZKJV010010037.1, read as the reverse complement.
TCTCTAGTCATTAGATGCCAAGCTACTAGAGGAATTGGGTCGAAGTACCGTTTCGACAGTTCTCAAGAATGGTTCCTGAGCCACCCTTGACGAAGCGGCCTAGTATCGTCCAGACATGGACTCCAAGATCTTTCAACAATCCATCTAGGTTGAGATAAGTGTTAAGTGCTAGGTTCTAGTCAAGTCACTGTCTCAAGAGTCGTACATATGACATGAAGAGTTCTAATTAGACATATTGAATCGATTCATGAACATTATCACATGGAATCTAATCCTTAATGGGTTCTTTTAATTAAGTTTATTAAAATCCAGACTAAGCTCCAATCTTCAGACATAATTTAGACAGTTCAATTGTCATGATCATTCTGAAAAATGCAGATGCAAATGCAATGCAAGAAAATCTTTTTGTGAATCTATTTTTGATTTTGAACTTTTTATGGGTTTTTGAAAAAGTTTTGCAATATTTTATGCAATTTTGGAAACATTTTGCAATTTTTTATAACTTCTTTTGAATTTGAAAATTTTAGGGATTTTTGATATGGGTTATTGGAAGGTGTATATGAAAAATATCTACACAGGAGTGTTTACTTATTTATATGAATTGGTTGTAGAATTTACACTAGGAATATATACATGAGTTAGTGGCTATTTACAGACTTTCTATACAAGGGTTATCTATAAAAAGTTTTATACAAGTTACTATTTATTATATGCAAGGTTCTTGAAATAGTTTGCGAACTTTTAACAAGTTTTAAAAACTTATTTTGCAAATATTTTGACAAACTATTTACAAACACTTACAAAATTTGAAAATCATTTTGCAAAGATTTTTCAAAGGTATGAATATATTTTTCAAGAAATTTTTACACCCATTCCAAATCGTTTGCAAACTGGGTTTTCAAAATGTTTTCTCAAAGAAATGAAACACCAATTTTCATATATTTAAAAAATATCTTCACAAAAGTTTGAAAATATTTCACAAAGATATTTCTAAAAGATATTTCAAGTCATTTTAACAATCGATTTTCAAATTATTTTGCAAAACATTTTTTAACTTTTTTATTAACATATAAACAAAAAATTCTAAAAAAATATACATAATTATTATGTGTTCTTTATAATCGATTTATCATATACCCTTACCGAGTATAATATTGTAGCCATATTTTTCAAAAACACAAAAGTATGAGTTATGACTAATGTATATACATCATATATAAGACTCCCTTATACTTAGCTTGATATATGTCTTCACAGTGATCAAAGAGAAAAAGGAAGACATAACTCGTGCTGAGTATAGTAAGTTTATACTATAACGATGAAAAGAATGAGAAGTCGATCGTCCCCCTATACTTAGGATTAACTAGTCCTAGGTATAACATAATGAATACAAAACAAGGATAATCGAATTATATAATTTACAAAATCAATGGGCTCGATTTGTCCCCTATACTTAGGGTAAAATATCCCTAAGCATAGATAGACATCAACAAGTTGGAGACAAGCGAGAGAGCAAATAATGAATGATACAAATACACTCCTCCCCCTATACTTAGGATGAAGCATATCCTAAGAATGACACAAATGAATGAGAGGAGTAAAATATGGAAGAATAAAAGCATTAGAAAATTGAACGAAAGAAGAAAAGAAGAAAATCAATCAAAGATATTTTCTCTACAGTGTCTGAAACTTCTGATGCTACACCTATGAACTCTTCGTCAAAGACAACTTGAATTGAATCTACAATGGCCAGGAATGTGTCAAGATCTAGATATGGCTTTGGCAACTAATCATTGACGATGAATAGTTGTACGTCAGCTGACAATTCTGATATGAGTACTTCCATTATCGCACAGTGTTCATGATCTATGGTCCTATCCATTTACTTTTCAATTTACTTGGGAATATCTTTAACTTGTGTTAAATGCCAAACTTTATGTCTAGGTTCGAAGGTCTTTTGTTTGATGTGCAGTTGTACAACATTTGACCTTCTCTTTGTACGTCAAGATATTATCGTACATGTAGTTTCTTAATTCCCAGATCTTGTTCAGATTTATCATTCTATTCTGACCACCTGTTTTATGAGTCGATGTTACATATATTTACTGCATAAAAAGATTTGTGAATTAATTCCATGAGTAAATGGCAGACTTTCCATAGACAAGACGATAGAGCGACATGCCCAAGGGAGACTTGTAGGAGGTTTTGTATGCCTAGAGAACCGAGTCCAGAAGTTGTGACAAGTTCTTTCTGGTCCATCCTCGCAAGTTTCTTAGTATCATCTTTATTTATATGTTTACCAATTCAGCCATGCCATTGGATTGAGGATGATAAGGAGAAGTGACATAATGATCAATGTTGTACTCCACCAATTTCTTAACCTATTTATTTAGGAAGTGGCTATCCCTGTCTGACATGAGAATTTTCAGTATCTCGAGCTACGAACTGATATTATATTTTAAGAAACTAGCACACAGTGTCGTTATCAACAGCTCGAATATGGATAACTTGTTACCCATCAACTCAATAATCTACTTCAAGCATGATGTATTCATAACCCTGACTATTAGGAAATTATCCCATGAAATCAATGACCCATGCATAGAATACATCAAAAATCTGAATGAGTTTGAGGGGCATGAATATTTTGAGATGAGGATTTTTCCCATCTACTAACAATCACTAAATGATTTAATGTATGCATTTTCATCCTTTAATAGTGTTGGGACCACACTATAGTATATTTGATGTAGTTCTACTTCCAAAATGGTGTCCATCATATTCGAGCTTGTAACAATGCCCGAGGACACTTATGTGTACTCTTCCAAAGGAATACACCAATGCCATATGCAATCTACTCCTTCCTTGAACATATATAGATATTCCCATTGGTAGAAATGGATATCAGATAGGAACATGTCATTATTGCTTCACGTTCAATCTTGTGGAACTACCCCAAAGACGAGGTAGTTCACAATATTAACATACCAAGGAGAGATCCAATGCTGAGAATGGATTAATCAAGGAAGGTCTCTATGATGGGTGCATTGCTCAACATAGTATCTTGGCTCTCAATTCTAGAGAGATGATATGCTATAACATTCTAAACTCTAGGCTTGTTTCGGATTTCCAAGTCAAATTCTTGAAGGAGAAGGATCCATCTGAGTAGGTGTGATTTGACATCATTCTTCTATTATAGGTATCTAATAGCAGAGTAATTAGGTAAATGATGACTTTAGATCCAAGAAGACATTACATGACTTCTCTACGGTGAAAACTATTTCTAGTAATTCTTTCTCTATAACTGTATAATTTTTCTATGCATCATCAAGTTTTTGTTGGCATAGTGAATTACATAGGATGATTTTTCTCTTCTTTGTCCTAGTACATCCCCAATGGAGGAATCTAATGCATCGTCGTGCTCTCAAATGGAAGAGACAAATTGGGTGGCGGTAGGATGGGAGTGAAGGATATTGTGAATCCTTAAGCGCATCACGGAAGCGTGTCCATCGCATCATATGCAATTGGAGCAACTAGTCGTACTAGATGCTAGATGCAGCGGAAATTAAAATTTTTAACTTAAAGATGAAACCACATGATCACGAGAACACTTCTCGGATCGTTTCATCAAACCATAAAGTACAAGGAATACCTCTTGAAGCGTGGTTGTGATCGCGAGATCCCAAAGTAGAGATCCTCCTATCTTAAGTCCGACCCACGGAGAATGCGCTTGCGGGCACGATGATGAGTCGCGTCCTTCCCGCAATCCTTTGACGAAGATCCAAGCGTCGAGGTGTAGCAAAAATGATCTCCTTCCTAATACAAAGTGGACGGCCACTTGAATATTAGGGAGACCCCACGAGAATGAGAGAGAGAGAGTAGAGTTCTTCAACTCAAGAATGTTGTAACTTGGAAAGGCTACCCTAGCCTTCCTTTTATACTAGTTTAGGATCCAATGGATCTCAATCCATGGGACACATGGATCCAAGGGCAATGCTTGGTCCATGCTAAATCAATGGCTATGATTGTTATAGGTTAAAACCAACAACATCAATTTAAATATTAATTAATTAAGAGATAATGTGATAAATGAAATGGAGTCAACCCACCTCCCTAAAATTGGGGGGTGTCACCCATGAACAATTCATGGGTGACGCCACCTATGGAGGGTGGTTTATTTTGCTCTATTTTATTTATCTTATTATTCCTTAATTAATCACAATAAATATTCACCAAATTAATTCCAAATAATTTGTGAATATTTCAATCTTGCCATTGAATATTATGTGAATCATATTCACAACCCAAACTAATTAGTAAATTGCATTTCCAATTAATTAATAAATGTGAATCCAATCCACATTATTAACTAACAAATGCTATTTACATAAGTTCTCTCTCTTATATATGTATATTATAAATCACATTTGTAACACACATATATCATGGATAGTGTTATCCACATTCTCTTAATCCTCGATAATTAAATCCTATTTAATTATCTTAGATACAACATGAATCATATTCATATTTAAGCTTGATAATTAAATCTCATTTAATCATCAAGTCCTTGCTTGGATATTTCATCAAAAGAATTATTCTTGAACCCTTTCAAGAATAATATGCTTTCTCCGCAGATACTTGGAGATAAGGACAGGGCAATTGTATTATTCCATGCATAGTGACTTGGATGTTGAGATATTATCTCAAATCCAGATCGAACGAACCTCCCACAGATGCTTGATTAAATCAAGACCGCAAATCCAATCTTCTCATTGAATCTGAATCCCATTCAGACCAATGTCCAACACTTGGACTAAGATCGGATTGCTTCTCTACTGAAAGGAGTCACTAAAATCCAGACTTGTTTCATCACTCCCTCGGAATGGAAGCGTCATGGATATACAATCGTTTATGATCACATCACCCTTCAGGTATTCCCAATACCTGTACATCCTGCATACTGGAAGACCCATGATCAACCCGAAGATCAAGATCTTTTTATACTGTCTTCTTCAGGGTTTAATCATTAAGTTTCTCAATCTTGGTCATTGGGATTTGGTATCGATCATATGCTTTCCCAAAGCATATATCATACCCTCAAATTCATGTCATGCTTCCAAAGCACGACGACCATGCATGGAATTTGATCGGTCCCAATACCTCATGAGTGAGCTCATGTCTTCCGGTTCACAAGTGAACATGTATGATCCCTTTGAGAGATCATATTGCTCATATACCCTTACATGCACACCAGCTCGCCGGTGTATAGACCTTGGTTAGGTCATCAACCTATTGGTCTGCCAAATGTACATACTCAGATATATAGCAATACATCAGTCTCTGGTCAGAGGATGTGTGCCTATGCTGTGACGGCATTCAACATAGGACTTAGGTTATCTCGATCTCATTAGGTCAACCCATTGACCTAACTAATCTGACACCTCCGAATCACTATTCCCATGCAAAGGACCTGCATCAAGAGGTCGGTCAGATATCATCCTATGTGAGAAAGGATTGCCATCTCCTACTCAGGCTGGAGATCTCCACTTGACAATCATTTGACGGTGTTTGATGAGTCCTCCATCTAACTCCTTAGATATTCATCCAAACACCAGCCTCTATGATTCATTTAATGAATCAACAGCTATATGATCATCAAGCTGGCCATGGTACATAACCCTAATTGTACAGAGGTACCTTATAGTGCATTCATTCATATAATTTCAGAAAGGGAGTGAAACATCAATAACTTTTATTGATAAACTTAAATATTACAATAACATTTATTGTAAGAATGGTTCGCCCATGGCTCACAAGTCTAACAATCTCCCACTAGCCCTCAGAACCATTCAGGTACAATCCGTAAACCCATACTCAATACATGCTGGTCAAAAACCTTCTGTGTCAGAGGTTTGGTAAGAGGATCAGCAATGTTGTCGGCAGAGGCCACCTTGGTGATGATGATATCACCACGCTTTTGAATCTCCCGAATGATGTGGTATTTCCTTTCCACGTGCTTGCTCTTCTGATGGCACCTGGGTTCCTTTGCTTGGGCAATGGCTCCAGTGTTATCGCAGAGTAACGGGACGGGAGTATCAGAGGAAACTACGCCAAGCTCCAAGATGAACTTGCGCAACCACACCGCCTCCTTTGCAGCATCCGATGCGGCAATGTATTCGGCTTCTGTTGTTGAATCCACCGTAGTGTCCTGCTTCCTGCTTCTCCAGCTCATAGCACCACCGTTCAACAGGAATACAAACCCTGATGTCGACTTTCGATCATCAATATCTGACTGGAAGTCTGAATATGTATATTCCAAGACTTGGAGATCACCATCCCCATAGACCAAGATGTAGTCTTGCGTCCGTCTTAGATATTTAAATATGTTCTTTACTGCATTCCAGTGTTTTTCTCCATAGCAGGATTGGTAACGACTTACCACTCCCACTGCATGGCAGATGTCTGGCCTAGTACACATCATGGCATACATCAAGCTTCCTACGGCTGATGTATAAGGGCATCCAGCCATGGCCTTCTTTTCCTCAACACTTTGAGGAGCCATCCCTTTGGACAGATGGATACCATGTCCTAAGGGGAGGAATCCTTTCTTCGAACTATCCATACGGAATCGTTCAAGAATATTCTTGATGTATCCATGTTGTGATAATCCTAATATTCTCTTTTCTCGGTTTCTGGACAACTTCAGTCCTAAGATATAAGAGGCTTCTCCAAGATCTTTCATCTCGAAGGTATGGGATAGCCAAATCTTCACACTGGTCATCATTCCTGTATCATTTCCAATGATAAGGATATCATCTACATAAAGCACGATGAATACAATGGTGCTCCCACTAAGCTTCTTATAAACACAAGGTTCATCAGGGTTTTGCACAAAATCATAACTCTTTATGGTTTCGTCAAATCTGATGTTCCAGCTACGAGAAGCTTGTTTGAGCCCATAGATGGATTTCTTCAGCTTGCATACTTTACCATCCTCAGCTATGAAGCCCTGGGGCTGCTCCATATAGATATCCTCCTCGAGGTATCCATTGAGGAAAGCCGTCTTGACGTCCATCTGCCAGATGTCGTAGTCAAGATATGCAGCTATAGCTAGTAGTGTCCTGATGGACTTAAGCATGGCCACATGAGAGAATGTCTCATCGTATTCAATTCCTTCTCTCTGTGTGTAGCCCTTGGCCACGAGCCGTGCCTTGAAAGTCTCTACTTTCCCATCAGGTCCCCTCTTTCTCTTGAAGATCCATTTACACCCAATGGGTTTTACCCCTTTAGGTGGATCCTCTAGGGTCCATACACCATTCTTATGCATGGAGTCAATCTCTGACTTCATTGCTAGCATCCATCTATCCATGTCATGATCCGCAAGTGCTTCATCATATGAAGAAGGATCATTGTCAGTCTCACCTGACACATGGAATCCATACCTTTCAGGTGGTGCAACCACCCTCGAACTCCTTCGAAGAGGTATGGGTGTTTCATCTTCATTTATCTCTTCAGTTTCTGGTTCAGGAATCTCAGAATCCTCAGGGGATTCAATGAGCTCCTCTACTTCATTCTTGTCTTGACCTTTAAGGAAATCATCCTCCAAAAATTTCACATCCCTAGAGACAAACACATTTTGGGTCTCAGGATCATAAAGTTGGTATCCAATACCATCTTTAACATACCCAATGAAGTAGCACTCACGAGTGCGAGATTCTAGCTTACTTGCGTCCACGTTCTTCGCATGAACCAAGCATCCTTAAACCCTCAAGTGATTGACACTAGGTTTGGTTCCATACCAGAGCTCGTGAGGAGTCTTTGGTATAGACTTGCTAGGAATCTTGTTTAGGATATATATTGCAGTCTCTATTGCATATCCCCAGAAACTAAGAGGTAAATGTGCTTTACTCATCATTGAACGGACAATGTCCATGATGGTCCTATTGCGTCTTTCGGCAACACCATTAAGCTGGGGAGTTCCAGGAGGAGTGAGATTGGAGACAATTCCATTCTCTTTAAGGTATTCCTTGAATTCATCTGAGAGGTACTCACCACCTCGGTCAGATCGAATCCGTTTAATCTTCCTGTCGGCTTGGTTCTCAACCAAAGCCTTAAACTCTTTGAACTTTTCAAAGGTTTCAGATTTATGATGTAGCAGGAAGATAAACCCGTATCGCGAATGGTCATCTATAAACGTCAAATAATATCGATATCCATTTCTAGTCGCGGTATTGAAGGGACCACATACATCAGTATGTATTAGGTCGAGAATACCCTCGCATCTCGTAACCTTGTTATGGAAAGGCATCCTGGTCATTTTACCTCGAATACAATGTTCACAGGTAGGTAAAGTTTGAACTTGTAGAAAATCTAAAGGTCCATCCTTTATCAATCTATTGATCCTATCAACAGATAAATGACCGAGCCTTTGATGCCAAATCATATTCGAATGATTTCCATTCTCCCTGGATCTCTTAGGGTTTTTATTATCAGTGGTGGTGACATTTATGACACATTCATTAATGCACAATTCATAGAGTCCACCAGAAGTCAGAACACCTTCCGCAACAAATTTATCATATTGATTAATGACTAGTTTATTACAGAACATGAAGGAGTACCCATATCTAACAAGCTTAGACACAGATATCAGATTCCTCCTTACCTCAGGTAAATAAAGACACTCTTTAAGTACTAGGACTCGACCACTAGATAACGACAGTCTGCACGTCCTGATGGCGACTGCTGCAACACTTGCATCAGATCCCATCTGGATAACTATCTCCCCATGCTCCAGATTCCTAGTTTCCTGAAACAAATGCAATGAATTGCATACGTGAACAGAAGCACCAGAATCTATAACCCAACTTCCTTCTCGTCCAACGAGAAAGCTGGTTTCAATGATGAAAGTAGATTTCATACCTGCTGGGGCTTTACCTTTGTCAGTAGACTTCAGGTAATCCAGGCATTTACGCCGCCAGTGCCCCAGCTTCTTGCAGTGGTGACAGACATCGGTCTTTTTCGATATCATCAGTGTGGAAGCACTAGAAGATGAACCAACTCCTTAATTCTTCTTCTTTCTCTTCGAGGTTGGGCCCTTCTGAGAACCTTGCTTCCGCCCGCGCTTTCCTCTCACCTGTGCAACCATTGCACTAGCACAGGGGCCATCCTTTTTCATGACGTCTTCTGCAGACTTCAATGCAGCTAACAGCCCAGCGTTTGTGAAGACACCTTTGTTCTTGTGGTAAGACACAACAAAGTTGTTGAATGACTTAGGGAGTGACAGGAGAATTAAATCAGCTTGCATTTCAGAATCCAAGTAGGCTCCCAACGTTTCCAGCTCAGAGAGGTACCAAAACATTTTGAGTACATGTTCTCTGACAGAGGTCCCTTCCTGCATCTTACAGCGAATAAGCTCTTTCATCACATTATAACGTTGTGTGCGGTTTATGTCACCGAACATTTCTTTCAGATTCATCATAATCTCTTGGCAATTGTTCATTTCCACATGTTGCTTCTGAAGCACATTGGATAATGACCCAAGGATGTAACACCTTGCCAGATTATGGTCTTCATCATATTTATCATTATATGATTTATCTTCATCAGTCACAGGGTTTGCTATCTTGTCCTTGCTAAGCACGTAGGAGATACGCTCTGCAAAGAGAACAAGATCCAAATTTCGGATCCAATCCGAATAATTTGGTTCGGTCAACTGGTTGACCTCTAGAAGCCTGCTAAGTGGGTTCATGGACTTCATTTTCTGAAATTAAGAATGCACTATATTAGAATAATTATATATCCATTTTAAGAATAATTTGATTAAGGCATTTTAAATCAAATTTGTCCTGCCATGTCGACTTTGAAAGATTATTCCCTTATTTTTCTTCCAAAGTAAGAGATATACTTACCGCTATATCTCAAGCAAGATCTGGGATCTCCTCTCTATCCTTATCACATCCCAATAATATGAGAACCTATGACTCGAATAAGAGAAGCGGGAACACATTCCGCCTTGCAAGTCCAACTTGCATTTCCCAATTCGGTCTTTAACACCTGGGCCCACCACCCCTAAGATGATGTTGACCCGTTGTTAATTGAACCAACCATCAACAGGCTTAATACTCGCTATACGCAATCCAATATCGCACCAATAATATGAGGACCCGATATTGGGGTCACTACGTATACAGCCTTACTCTTTCGAGAAGCAAAGAACCCGATCCAATTAAATCATGCACAGGATCTGTCACTTCGGACAGGCGTCTCCTATACACAACAACTGGCGACGAAATCCTTTGCCTTGACGGGAGACCATGGATGTCACTTATGTGATCCTCCACCTCATATTCAAATTTTATAATTAATTATTGTGAATCACATTCACATAATTAATTCTTCCAAGGGAAATACACATCTATTCAAAAATAGAGTGTTTATTGGATATAATTAATTTAATCACATTAAATTAATCATTAATGCAATCATCAACAAACATGTCTTTTACTTGAATAGTAGGTATATTCTCAAAATACGTATTATTCGAATTTTAATAATTAGAAAAATACATATTGTCTGTCTCCGGTATTATACAGTCCCTACCCGCTGTCATGGCCAGTACCGACGAGAGTGGGACGGACCACATACGTTGCAACCTGCGACCCCAATGCTCTCCGACTAGGCTCCGCCTCGAGAAAGGATAATACCACATAGACCATCATGTACTTTGAGATGTTCATCGGTTTTTCAACCGAAAATTATACCATATCATATAAATCAAAACATTTTTTATTATAAGGAGATTTGCTAGACAAATCCCCAATCCTATTCAAGCAAAAGGGTTTTTCATATAAAAGTTGTCCTACAACTATTGTAGGATAAACTATGGTTTTCATGAAAGCAATGTTTGTTGATGAAACAATGATCAAGAACTAATATCTCATCATTGTGGTTTAGGCAAGTGTCATTCAATGAAATAATTATTTCTTTAAATATTTCGCAAATATTTATCACTAATTATTCCAGAAAATTAACAATTAATTTTCATCATGATAATTTAATGACATATCACAAGGTTCAAGATCAAAAAATTGTTAATTTCCAGCAGTGACCCCCAATCACTAAAATTAACTTATCTTGATCAATTTAAATCCAAAAAATGCAAACTCAGTTTCCAAAGATTGCCTATTTGATTTATTAAAGAACCCAAGTGATAATTCACGCATTTCGAGGCGTATTAAAACCGTAATTATCTCATTAATTACGTTCAAATCCGCAGTTCCCGCAACAATGAATATAGTCATATTCAAAAAGCCATATCTCGAGCAAATAAAGTCCAAATTTAGTAAACTCAAGTCCTATGATTTCCTTGTTTAATGGGAAACAAAATCCAATTGAAAATTTCGTGTTTAAACATTTTAAACAGTACAGAAAAAATCAATTAGACAGAGGTGCGAAAATTGAAATGCAGTAAAAATTTCGCAACCCTTTCAAGAACCAAATCGTCTAAGGTCCATGGATCATATCCAAACCCTTATTCAACCTGGATCTGATACCACTTGAAGGATATTGTGAATCCTTAAGCGCATCACGGAAGCGTGTCGATCGCATCATATGCAATCGGAGCAACTAGTCGTACTAGATGCTAGATACAGCGAAAATTAAAATTTTTAACTTTAAAGATGAAACCACATGATCACGAGAACACTTCTCGAATCGTTTCATCAAACCACAAAGTACAAGGAATACCTCTTGAAGCGTGGTTGTGATCGCGAGATCCCAAAGTAGAGATCCTCCTATCTTAAATCTGACCCACGGAGAATGCGCTTGCGGGCACGATGATGAGTCGCGTCCTTACCGCAATCCTTTGACGAAGATCCAAGCGTCGAGGCATAGCAAAAATGATCTCCTTCCTAATACAAAGTGGACGGCCACTTGAATATTAGGGAGACCCCACGAGAATGAGAGAGAGAAAGAGAGTAGAGTTCTTCAACTCAAGAATGTTGTAACTTGGAAAGGCTACCCTAGCCTTCCTTTTATACTAGTTTAGGATCCAATGGATCTCAATCCATGAGACACATGGATCCAAGGGCTATGCTTGGTCCATGCTAAATCAATGGCTATGATTGTTTTTGGTTAAAACTAACAACATCAATTTAAATATTAATTAATTAAGAGATAATGTGATAAATGAAATGGAGTCAACCCACCTCCCTAAAATTTGGGGGCGTCACCCATGAACAATTCATGGGTGACGCCACCTTTGGAGGGTGGTTTATTTTGATGTATTTTATTTATCTTATTATTCCTCAATTAATCACAGTAAATATTCACCAAATTAATTCCAAATTAATTTGTGAATATTTCAATCTTGCCATTGAATATTATGTGAATCATATTCACAACCCAAACTAATTAGTAAATTGCATTTCCAATTAATTAATAAATGTGAATCCAATCCACATTATTAACTAACAAATGCTATTTACATAAGTTCTCTCTCATATATATGTATATTATAAATCACATTTGTAATACACATATATCATGGATAGTGTTATCCACATTCTCTTAATCCTCGATAATTAAATCCTATTTAATTATCTTAGATACAACATGAATCATATTCATATTTAAGCTTGATAATTAAATCTCATTTAATCATCAAGTCCTTGCTTGGATATTTCATCAAAAGAATTATTCTTGAACCCTTTCAAGAATAATGTGCTTTCTCCGCAGATACTTGGAGATAAGGACAGGGCAATTGTATTATTCCATGTATAGTGACTTGGATGTTGAGATATTATCTCAAATCTAGATCGAATGAACCTCCCACAGATGCTTGATTAAATCAAGACCGCAAATCCAATCTTCTCATTGAATCTGAATCCCATTCAGACCAATGTCCAACACTTGGACTAAGATCGGATTGCTTCTCTACTGAAAGGAGTCACTAAAATCCAGACCTGTTTCATCACTCCCTCGGAATGGAAGCGTCATGGATATACAATCGTTTATGATCACATCATCCTTCAGGTATTCCCAATACCTGTACATCTTGCATACTGGAAGACCCATGATCAACCCGAAGATCAAGATCATTTTATACTGTCTTCTTCAGGGTTTAATCATTAAGTTTCTCAATATTGGTCATTGAGATTTGGTATCGATCATATGCTTTCCCAAAGCATATATCATACCTTCAAATTCATGTCATGCTTCCAAAGCACGACGACCATGCATGGAATTTGATCGGTCCCAATACCTCATGAGTGAGCTCATGTCTTCCGGTTCACAAGTGAACCTGTATGATCCCTTTGAGAGATCATATTGCTCATATACCCTTATATGCACACCAGCTCGCCGGTGTATAGACCTTGGTTAGGTCATCAACCTATTGGTTTGCCAAATGTGCATACTCAGATATATAGCAATACATCTGTCTCTGGTCAGAGGATGTGTGCCTATGCTGTGACGACATTCAACATAGGACTTAGGTTATCTCGATCTCATTAGGTCAACCCATTGACCTAACTAATCTGACACCTCCGAATCACTATTCCCATGCAGAGGACCTGCATCAAGAGGTCGGTCAGATATCAGCCTATGTGAGAAAGGATTGACATCTCCTACTCAGGCTGGAGATCTCCACTTGACAATCATTTGACGGTGTTTGATGAGTCCTCCATCTAACTCCTTAGATATTCATCCAAACTCCAGCCTCTATGATTCATTTAATGAATCAACAGCTATATGATCATCAAGCTGGCCATGGTACATAACCCTAATTGTACAGAGGGACCTTATAGTGCATTCATTCATATAATTTCAGAAAGGGAGTGAAACATCAATAACTTTTATTGATAAACTTAAATATTACAATAACATTTATTGTAAGACAGGTTCGCCCAGGGCTCACAAGTCTAACAGGGAGCCGGAGTTATTAAATCTTTCAACTTACAAAAAGATTGGAGAATCGATTGATCATCAATGAAATCATCTCCTTGCATAAAAGTTTAGTGAGAGGTTGGTCAATCTTGTTGAAGTCCTTAAAAATCTTCTGTAAAAACCAACATGCCCAAGGAATGACCTCACATTCTTGACATTTTGATGTGGCAATTTAGCGACGACATCCATCTTCACCGGGAAGACTTCAATTCCTCGCTTGGAAATGACATGGCCCAATACAATACCTTCAGTGACCATGAAGTGGCTCTTTTCCCATGACGATACCAAATTCACTTCACGACATTTCTGTCGCACTCGGTCTAGATGCTTGAGACAAGAATTAAAATTGTCACCATAAATTGAGAAATCATCCATGAAAACTTCGAGAAACTCCTGAACATATCGGCAAAGACAACAATCATGCACCTCTGGAATGTAGCGGGTGTATTGCATAATCTGAAGGGTATTCTTCTAAAAGCATATGTGCTGAATGGCTGCTGAATATTGTTTTCTCATGGTCCTCAAGGGCAATCACCACATGGTTGTACCCGAAGTACGCATCTAAGAAATATAATAATTCTTTCCTAGCCAGTCTTTCATGCACTTGATCAATGAATGACGGGGGGGAACTGGTCCTTCTTTGTTGCTGAATTTAGGTATTGGTAATCAACACTCACGTGCTAAGATGTTGGTACTCGAGTAGAGATATCCTCTCCTTGGTCATTGGTAACCATGATGAACGTTGATGTCTTTGGAACTACATGCAGGGGACTCACCCATTTTGAGTTCGAGATGGGGTAAATGAATCCTATTTCACACCACTTTGTGATTTCATTCATCACTAGACCCCATAGGTTAGGGTTGAACCTACACTAAAACTCATGGGAAGTCTTGCAATCATCTTCAAGATAAATATGGTGTGAACACAAGGTTGGATTTATCCCTCAGAGATCCGAAACTTTTCAGCCAAGTGCTTTGTGATTTTCTATAGAACCTCGAGCAAATGAAATTCTTGATATGTTGTCAGCTACTGCTGATGATGACTGCATACATGTTTTCTCCATCTATAAGAAAAGCATACTTTAGACCTGCTAGGATATATTTTAATTCAGGCGATTTTTGAGTCTGCTTTGTAGATACATTAGAAATTATGCTGGTTGGTATAAGTTTGTTGAAATTAATGAGGTGCTGTCCACCTCTATCACTTGCAACTTTGATAAAAGGTTACCAAACATATCTACAATGAATTCTTTGTGTTCGGTTTAACTTGAATCTTCAAATTAGTTGATCGATGATTTCGATTCTATATCCCAATTAGCAAAAGAGAAAGAGTCGACTATGCTTTCCAGGTACTCCTCTGAAGAGAGGATTTCTTGTGTCATAATATCATTCAAAGAAATTTGTTGATTACTGATATAAAAAATGTCTCACTCTTCGTCTACTGATTTTGGCTTCCCTTCATCAGATGTATATTTCGACTCACTGATCATACCCATCGTGACTTTATCATTGCAAGAGTGAAATGTAATCTTTCTCGACCCATATCAACAACCGCTTCGGTAGTTCGAAGAAATGATCGACCAAGAATAATTGGAGTCTATAGTAATGGTGTAGGAGAATCCATATCAAGGATGATAAAGTACACAGGGAAGAACATATCTTGCAACGTCACGATAACATCCTCTACCAAAGCTTTGGGCTACTTAATGGATCGATCTACAAACTGCATAATCATTCGAGTGGGATTAAGGAGACCAAGCCCAAATTATTGAGAAGCGAGGAAGGCATGAAGTTTATAGAGGAACCACTATCAACCAAATTCTACTCAAAACCTAATAAAAGTATGGCATCTGATTAAGGGTGCTCCCTTGTCTTTCTTCTTTTATGAAGATCACTGATAGCATTCACGATAGCCATAGTTAGGATGTGCTTTTCTCCTCAGTTGCTTCTGTTCTTGCGGGGTTGATGCTTTGAGGTACATCCCTCTTTCAAACCTTTCTTTACTATTATCATGTATTCCATGGTGTTCATCAAGGGCATATTCAAAACACGATTTCAATGATTTCAAAACACTAAGGTCGAGCAATGCATTTTTAATTTTTCTGATTTTTTTGGAATTTTTGATTGCATATGGAAAAGGAATATTCACATAAGAAAATTCTAATTACATCATTATGTACACCTGAACAGCTAGAAGAATAAAGGTCATTCAAAACAGGCAATAATGAATCTACATGAGCTCCAGCTTTAGGACGTTGGAGTTCCAGCTAGTGTTGGCTCCTTCTGGGTTGGTGTGGCTTGGCTTCAGCTCTTATTGACTTCTTGGAGATTTTCTTTTGCTATTTTTTGTACTTTTTGCTAATGGTGGTGGTGGATTGGTGCTGGTACTCTATCATCTTCTTCCTCACATGGCTCCGTTGCGGGTCTGGCGGATGCAAAAGACAACTCTCTAGATGCTGCTTTATTCTTCCCCTTCTATATGGTAGGCGACTATAATGTCTTGATGCTCCTAATAATCATTATATAAAACAACATAAAATTTGAAATACCTGACTCTAAAAGATTGGATGGCACATCAAAAACTACTATCTCCTTTCACTTGAAATTATTGGGGTTAGCTCGACTTGCATTGGAATATAAATTTTAGTCTTAGTGAGATCATTAAGATTTTGGCTCATCTCTATTTGGCTTTTTACTAATTGGACCAAGCCGTCTAGAGTGGAGTTCATTGGATGTGCCTATGGTTTAGCATGCTGACCATGTCGGGAGTGATAGTGTGGAGGTCGCTGATGGGAAATCTATGAATTGTATTAAGGAGGAGAATGCTGGTAATGCTAAGGAGGAGGATAATGTTGGTGTTGATCCTCCGTGTAATTGGAATACGACTGGTATTGGCAGTACACTAACTGCTGGTATTGATAATTTGGTCTCCATGTGTTCTGATAAGGTGGAGAGTAATGCGACAGAGGTTCGTTCTGAATAAACTTCCCTCCTAATGGTTAGTGATAGAACCAGATTATAGAGGACTAGCCTTGCTACTTTCTGCCTGGACATGCCAATTGTGAATCATTATTCTAGATGTTGTTCACCCCTTGGATTTGGGGTGGTGATGGGAAAAATGGATCAACAAAAGACATGGGCTGGGGCTCAGGATGGTAGACTTTAAGCTACTACGACGGTTGTAGTTGTGCCTAGTCAAGAGCCTGCATGCAGTATACACGCTGGACCTAGGGTTGCCCTGAACTTGTCTGAGGTAGTTGTGGCGATGAAGGCTCTTTTGGTTCAAGAAGAGTTGCAAATGATGGGTTCGCATATTGCATTGCATTAATGGTGCTAACTAGCGACTCAAGCTCCTTGATGATTTGATCCAGTTCGTCAAGGTGTTGGGTTCTTTGTTCAGTCACATATTATTTTTCAAAGTCCTATGATGGCTTCTCAATGATATCAACTTTGTACAGGTGGGTCCCAATGACGTTGAGGTTGGATCTCTCGTCCTTGTTCAATTCATGTGATGCCGACATGTTCACTGGAATGTGGTGGATTTAAAGCCACCGTTGATATGCACGGTATAAGGATAATGTGCATTATTCTTTATCCATTCCTTCAAATATATGCCAGACAACATCATCATCCTTTTTTGAAGTGAGATCCGCCATATGCACCTTGAAAATCTATGAATTTCTTGTCTTAGGCCCCAAAGAAGAGTTGGAGCTGAAGGATTCAGGAAAAATACTCAAGCGCATCACGAAAGCGTGATGATCGCATCGAATGCGATCGGGAGCGACTAGTTGCACTAGTTGCTTGATGCAGCGGAAATTAATTTTTTTATGTGATGAAACCACATGATCCAAGAACACTTCTCGGATCGTTTCATCTAAACCACAAAAAGTAATAGGATTACCTCTTGAAGCGTGGTTGCGATCGAGTCTCTAAACCAAGAGACCTCCTGTCTCAAGTCCGATCCGACGGAGGAGACGCTTGCAAGCGCAGGGATGAATCGCGTGCTCCTCGCAATCCATGTTTATGATCCAAGCGGTGGATCTCCTGATCTCATCACACGATATCCAACATCTTCTTTACGAGCGAGACGCATCGAAGGAGATGGAGATCCACGAGTAGATGATCCGACTCTCACAATGGCTCCATGGTGGACGACCATTATAAGAGAGAGAAGATTGGCGTGTAGAGAAAGGAGAGAGCATTCATTTTAATCATCTAACACATGTTTTGAAGAGCAAGGATGCCTCTTCTTATATAGGGTTTTGGGAGTCCATGGATCTCAATCCATGGACAACACACAATCAATGGTTGAGAATGATTTGTGTTTCTTTCAATGGCCATGAGCTTATGATAAATACAACAATTAATTTAATTTAATTTAATATATATCGATAAATCAGTATATTTAAATTCAAATCAATTAATTGTCATTGGAGATAATGAGGAGTAAACCATATCCCTTAAAATAGGGGACGACCACTCTTCTCATGAGATCTCATTTATCTCATGAGATCTCATTGTCTCATGAGATCTCATTCTCTCATGATTATCTCCAAAACTTACAACAACAATTGTTGTAAATTATTTCACAAATATAATTCATAATTATCTTGTAAAATATTACAATCATGCCATTAAAAAATGTGAATGGCACTGACATCCCAAAACAAAATGTAAATTATATTTTCAATTAATCATCTAATGTTAATCTAATTCACATTAATATTTAATTAACAAATATAAAACACAATATGCTCTCTCTTATATATTATAAATTACATTTAATATATATATATATATGATTAAAATGTATAGTGCTATCCACATTATTCATATCCATGATAATTAAATCACATTTAATCATCTTGTATCTCTTTTCTCATGTGCCCAAATAACATGAATCACATTCACATTATTCATATCTTTGATAATTAAATCACATTTAATTATCTTAGATATCTCTCCTTATAATATGAATCAAATTCATATTATCCATGATAATTAAACAACATTTAATTATCAATTTTCTCTATGCTTGGATACTTATATCAACAATGAAATTATCCATGAACTCTTTCAAGGATAATGCGCTTTCTCCGCAGATATTTCGAGATAGGGACAGGGTGATCGTATTGTTCCACGAATAGTGACTTAGATATTGAGATCACATCTCAAATCCAGATCTCGGACCTCCCATAGATGCTTGATTAAATCAAGACTGCAAATCTAATCTTCTCATTGTATCTGAATCACATTCAGATCAAAGTCCAACATTTGGTCCAAGAACAGATTACTTCTCTACTGGGAGGAGTCACTAAAATCCAGACCTGTTTCATCACTCACTAGGAATGGAAGCGTCATGGTTATACAATCGTTTATGATGACATCACCCTCAGGTATTCCCAACACCTGTACATCCTGCATACCGGAAGACCCAGAATAAACCTGAAGTATGAGATCAACTTTATACTGTCTACTTAAGGGTTTTATCAGTAAGTTTCTCATTTGATCATTGGGATGTGGTATCGATCATATACTTTCCAAAAGCATATATCATACCTAGGTCTTGATCATATATTTTCCAAAAGTATATATCACCTACAAATTTAGTCAAGCTTCCAAAGTGAGACGACCGTGCACAGAATTTGATTCTTCCCAATATCTCATGAGTGAGCTCATGTCTTCCAGTTCAGTATTGAACCTGTATGATCCCTTTGATAGATCGTATTACTCAAATGCCCTTGCATGCACACCAGCGCGCCGGTGTATAGACTTTGGTTAGGTCATCAACATATTGGTCTGCCAAATGTACATACTCAGACATATAGTACACATCTGTCTCTGGTGAGAGGATGCGTGACTATATCGTGATAGCATACGATATAGGTCTTTGGTTATCTCGATCTTGTCAAGTCAACTCTTTGACCTAACTAATCTAACACCTCCGAATCTCTATTCCTATGCAGAGGACCTGCATCAAGAGGTCGGTCATATATCAGCCTATGTGCGAAAGGATTGCCTTCTCCCACTCAGGATAGAGATCATCTCTTAACAATCATTTGACGGTGCTGGATGAGTTCTCAATCTAACTCTTTAGATATTCATCCAAACACCAGCCTCTATGATTCAATAATTGAACCAACAACTGTATGATTATTAAGATGGCCATGGTATATAACCCTAATTGTACTAAGGGGCATATTATGCTAATTAGTTATTCTTGATTTCAGATAAGGGAATGATATTCGCAATAACATTTATTGCATAATGGCTCGTCGTGGGCTCGCATGTCCAACAATCTCCCACTAGCCCAAAGAGCCATTAATGGGCTAATCATTTAAACGCACACTCATGTGACAATCATAGACTATTTAGAAAATAGCTAGGTAAGCTGATACGTCACTTTGTTCCCAGAAGACTATGCCAAGTCCTTTTACGGCACTTGCATATCCCTAGGTAACAGTGCTCGCATCGATTGCGAATGTTGCATCTTATACAACCAATACTCAATCTAGAAAAAGAAATATAGTGTCCTTGGCACTAGTGCTCAGTAATTATTATAACCAGTATTTCCATAATCCTTATCAGAATACCTTTATTCCTGGAGATCTCTATCTCCCAAGGCATCTACAGTTAAGACCTTTTAGATCACTATCTATATAGTCTTAGGTTCTTGATGATGAGACTTTGTGATCATTATCTCTAAGCCTTGTCATCTTCGAAGATTTTGTTATTACTGTAATCAAGTGCTTTCTCTCCATAGTAGGATTAGCAACTCTTTACTACTCCCACTTCATGGCATATATCTGGCTTTTGTCCACACTTAGCTTCTCGTAACTGATGCACAAGTGCAAGCAGTTCTAGCATTCACTTCCCCAACTCTTTGAGGTGTTATCCCATTAGATAGTTTAGTACCATATCTTAAGGAAAGGAAGCATTCCTTGGGGTTTTCCAAGAATGGAACATATCCAAGGTGTACTACAAATGCAGCAGTCCTAATACCCTCTTTTCTTTGTTTCTGAACAACTTCAGAACTAAGATCTAAGAGGTATTCTTGAGATCATATCTCAAGGTATGGAATAGTCAGTCTAGAAAACACTTATTATCATCCTTATATCATTCCAAATGATTAGGATATTATCTACATTTAGCACGATGAACACAATGGCATTCCCACTAAGCTTCACATGGTACATCAAGAATCTATCTGAAATCATATCATTTATGATTTCATTAAATCTGTGTTCCAAATACAAGAAGCTTATTTAAGTCCATAGATGGAGTTTCTTTAGCTTGCACACCTTGATTTCCTCAACCATGAAGCCCTAGGGCTACTTCATGTGAATATCCTCAGAGAGGCATTCATAGAGGAATTCAATCTTGAATTCCATCTCGAAGATGTCAAAGCCAAGTTGTGTATAATTAGCAATAATCTAATGGGTTTAAGCATGGCTACTGAACAACAAGTCTCATCGCAAGCAATATCTTCTCTTCCAGTGTGTAAGTCATGGCTATGAATCGAGCTTTGAAGGTCTCTACCTTATCATCAGATTCCCTTTCTCTTGAAGATCCATTTAAACCTTTATGGGTCTTACCCATATAGGTGGATCCTCGAGGGTCCATATACAACACTTGTATATGAAGTCTACTTTAGATCTTATTGCTAATATCCATCTTTCCATGTAATGATCCTCAGGAGCTTCATCACATGAAGTCCGATCATTGTCAGACTTAACTGACATATGGAATACATCCTCAAACTTGTTTGAAGAAGTATTAGTGCTTCAACTTTAATTATCCTTTTAGTTTGCGATTTTAGGAGCCTCATTATTATCTCAAGATTAAACGAGTTCCTTTCACTTCATTTTTATCTTGATTCTCAAGAGAGTCATCCTTTAAGAATTGCATCCTTATAGATGAGATCTTTGAAGAATCTCATGGTCATAAAGTAGGTATCCAATACCATCCTTTGTTTTCCTAATGAAGTAGCACTCTTTGGTGCTAGATTCCAGTTTACCAGCATGGAACCTTATAAGGATATATATTGTAGTCTCTACTACATATATACATGGAAACTAAGAGGTAATTATGCTAAAATTCATCATTGATCAAATCATGTCACACATGATCCAATTGTATCTCCCTAAAACTCTATTGAGTTTAGGTGTGTTAAGGGGATTGAGATAGAAATGATATTCATATCTCCATAAGGTATTCTTTGAATTTATCTAACAGGTACAAGCTACCTAGGTTAGATCAAATTCATTTCATCATTCTTCAAAATTTGGTTCTAAACCAAAATTATGAAATCTTTGAACATTTCAAGGGATTCATAGGTTAAGAGAAGAAATCACATATGCAACCGTCATTAATTGAACCAACCCCTAAGGTGATGTTGACCCGTCATTAATTGAACCAACCGTCAACATGCTTAATACTCGCTATATGCAATCCAATATCGCCCCAATAATATGAAGACTCGATATTGGGGTCACTACATATACGATCTTACTCTTTCAAGAAGCAAAGAGCCCGATCCAAATGGCTTGTATGCAGGAGCTGTCACTTCGGACAGGTGTCTCCGACATACAATCTTTGGCAATGGAACCCTTCACCTTGATGGGAGACCATGGATGTCACTTATCTGATCTTTCATATCATATTCAAATTCTAATTAATCATTATGAATCACATTCATTATGATCAATACTTCCAAGGGAAATACACATCTATTCATAATAGAGTGCTTTTAATTGGATATAATCAATTTAATCACAGTAAATTAATTACCAGTCAAATTTTCAATCAACAATCCTGATTATTACTTAAATAGTAGGTATAATCTCAAAGTACGTATCAATCGAATTTTAATAATTAGAAAAATACACTTTGATTTCTCCGGCATTATCGAGTCCCTACTTGTTGTCATGGCCAGTACCAACGAGAGTGGACGGACCACATCCGGTGTAATCCGCTACCCCAATGCTCTCCGACTAGACACCATATCCACCTTAGGAAAGGATAATGCCAGATAGATCAGTGTGTACTTTGAGATGCTCATCGTTTTTTCAACCGAAATTATACTATATAATATACATCAAAACAATTTTGATTATATTATAAGGAGATTTTCTAAACAAATCCCCAATCCTATTCAAGCAAGAGGGTTTTGTGTAAAAGTTTTCCTACAACTATTGTAGGATAAACTACGGTTTTTCATGAAAACAATGTTTGTTGATGATTTCATATCAACCAATCACGATCAAGATCAACTATCGTATCATTTTGGTTAGTGAAATGTCATTCAAGGAAACAATTATCATATTTAAATATTTCAAAAATATTTATCAATAAACATTTCAGAAAATTAACAATTAATTTTCATCAAGTTATTTGAATGACTATCAGAAGGTTTATGATCAAGTTTGCTAATTTCCAGCAGTGACCCCTACTCACTAAAGGTAGCATAACTCGATCAATTTAAATCCAATTAATACAAACTAAATTTTATTGTTTGCCAATTTGATTTAAAACATAATCCAAGTAATAATTATACATTTTCAGGCGTTTAGGATCCATAATTTACTCTTTAATTACGTCACTAATAGCCATCCCCGAAACAGTGAACATATGGTTATTAAGAACATCATATCTTGAGAAAATGAAATACAAATAACGCAAACTCAAATCCTACTATTTTCTTGATTAGTGGGGAACATTATCCAATTTAAAATTTTGTGTTTAAACATTTCAAATAGGGCCGAAATTTTATCACAAGACAGGGATGCGAAAATCAAAATGGTAAAATCTTCACGAACCCAAACGAGCCAAAATCTTCGTAGGTTCATGGATCTAATCCAATACCTTCATGAACATGGCTCTGATACAACTTGAAGGATTCGGGAAAAATCCTCAAGCGCATCATGGAAGTGTTATGATCGCATCGAATGCGATCGGGAGTGACTAGGCGCACTAGTTGCTCGATGCAGCGGAAATTAAATTTTTTATGTGATGAAACCACATAATCCAAGAACACTTATCGGATAGTTTCATATAAAACACAAACAAGTAATAGGATTACCTCTTGAAGCGTGGTTGCGATTGAGTATCTAAACCAAGAGACCTCCTGTCTCAAGTCCGATCCGACGGAGGAGACGCTTGCGAGCGCGGGGATGAATCGCTTTCTCCACGCAATCCACGTTGATGATCCAAGCGGTGGATCTCCTGATCTCGTCACATAGGATCCAACATCTTCTTCACGGGCGAGACACACCGAAGGAGATGGAGATCCACGAGTAGATGATCCGACAGCATAACGACGATGTTGCGTCGATGACAACTCTCACAATGGCTCCATGGTGGACGGTCATTATAAGAGAGAGAGAAGATTAGCGTGTAGAGAAGAGAGAGAGAGAGCATTCATTTTATTCATCTAACATATCTTTTGAAGAGCAAGGGTGCCACTTCTTATATAGGGTTTTGGGAGTCCATGGATCTCAATCCATGGACAACACACAATCAATGGTTGAGATTGATTTGTGTTTCTTTCAATGGCCATGATCTTATTATGAAAAATACAACAACAATTAATTTAATTTAAAATATATCGATAAATCAATATATTTAAATTCAAATCAAATCAAATAATTATCATTGGAGATAATGAGGAGATAAACCATATCCCTTAAAATAGGGGACGACCACTCTTCTCATGAGATCTCATTTATCTCATGAGATCTCATTGTCTCATGAGATCTCATTATCTCATGATATATCTCCAAAATTTACAACAACAATTGTTGTAAATTATTTCACAAATATAATTCGTAATTATCTTGTAAAATATTGCAATCATGTCATTAAAAAATGTGAATGACATTTACATCCCAAAACAAAATGCAAATTATATTTTCAATTAATCATCTAATGTGAATCCAATTCACATTCATAACTAATTAAAAAATATAAATCACAATATGCTCTCTCTTATATATTATAAATTATATTTATTATATATATATGATTAATATCGATAGTGCTATCCACATTATTCATATCCATGATAATAAAATCACATTTAATCATCTTGGTTCTCTTTTCTCATGTGCCCAAATAAAATGAATCACATTCACATTATTAATATCTTTGATAATTAAATCACATTTAATTATCTTAGATATCTCTCCTTATAATATGAATCAAATTCATATTATCCATGATAATTAAATCACATTTAATTATCAATTTTCTCGATGCTTGTATACTTATATCAACAATGAAATTATCCATGAACTCTTTCAAGGATAATGCGCTTTCTCCGCGGATACTTGGAGATAGGGACAGGGCGATTGTATTGTTCCACGTATAGTAACTTGGATATTGAGATCACATCTCAAATCACAATCTTGGGCCTCCCATAGATGCTTGATTAAATCAAGACCACAAATATAATATTCTCATTGCATCTGAATCACATTCAGGTCAATGTCCAACATTTGGTCCAAGATCAGATTACTTCTCTACTGAGAGGAGTCACTAAAATCTAGACCCGTTTCATCACTCCCTAGGAATGGAAGTGTCATGGTTATACAATCGTTTATGATCACATCACCCTCAGGTATTCCCAACACTTGTACATCCTGCATATTGAAAGACCCAGAATAAACCCAATGTATTAGATCAACTTTATACTGTCTACTTCAGGGTTTTATCAGTAAGTTTTGCATTTGATCATTGGTATTTGGTATCGATCATATACTTTTCAAAAGCATATATCATACCTAGGTCTTGATCATATACTTTCCAAAAGTATATATATCAAACCTACAAATTCAGTCAAGCTTCCAAAGCGAGACGACCATGCACGGAATTTTCTTCCCAATATCTCATGAGTGAGCTCATGTCTTCCGGTTCAGTATTGAACCTGGATGATCCCTTTGATAGATCGTATTACTCAAATGCCCTTGCATGCACACCAGCGCGCCGGTGTATAGACCTTGGTTAGGTCATCAACCTATTGGTCTACCAAATGTACATATTGAGACATATAGTAACACATCTATCATTGGTTAGAGGATGCGTGCCTATATCGTGACAGCATACGATATAGATCTTTGGTTATCTCGATCTTGTCAAGTCAACTCTTTGACCTAACTACTCTGACACCTTTGAATCTCTATTCCTATGCAGAGGACCTGCATCAAGAGGTCGGTCAGATAGCAGCCTATGTGAGAAAGGATTTCCATCTCCTACTTAGGATGGAGATCATATCTTAACAATCATTTGACGGTGCTTGATGAGTCCTCAATCTAACTCTTTAGATATTCGTCCAAACACCATCCTCTATGATTCAGTAGTTTAACCAACAATTGTATGATTATTAAGATGGCCATGGTACATAACCCTAATTGTACTAAAGGACCTATTATACAAATTAGTTATTCTTCATTTCGGATAAGGGAATGATATTGGCAATAACATTTATTGCATAATTGCTCGTTGTGGGCTCTCATGTCAAACAGGACCAAGATGGTATGAATAATATTATTATGGGGGAACTTCTCTTGTAAATATGTGAATCTCTCCTAGGCTTCATGTATGGACTCGTGTGACTCCTTGGAGACGATGCTGATCATTGATGGCATCTGATTAAGACAACCAGGAGGGTAGAATTGTGGAGAAACACAAACTTTAGTTCCTACCAAGTCATTACTAGCACCCCCAAATGATTTATCTAGTATAGATCCTTGTCTTTAAGGCTAAATGGGAAGGCAATAATTTTGACTACACCTAATAGAATGTTAGAGTGGTGAGTTGTGTGACAGATGCAGGAAAATTGGTGGAGATGGATGTAGGGTTGTTCATTAGTATTCCCATAAGAGGAGGGAAGGAGAGACAAGAATTAGTGCTTAAAATCAAAGTGTTCGTGGACTACATGTATGTCTATCCACTCAGTCTTCTGGCCAGATCCTGGATTGTATGTCTCCTTGAGCATAGGATCGAGACCCTCTCTTCTTGATTCATTTTTCGATCCTCCACGGATCCATCTATCTGCTCATCTTCATTTTCTCCTCATCCTGCCCGTCCTCTATTCTCTCTATCCTCAGATCATTTAGCATGTCAGTGAAGGTGACTTGGGAGAGAGCCTCATCTGCCAACTGATCTTGGATGGATTGTATGGAAGTGAGAAATTGAGCATTCACCGCATTTTGATCTAGCTGCAAGCCTTGATTTGACTGATGTAGTCCATTCCCTTTTCCTTGAGGAGCCATCCCTAAGTCAGAATCGGAGGAATTGATCTGCATAGGGTCCAGATTTGGCTTTTACTCTGCACATTCAAAATCATCCCATTAAGACTAGCAATCTTGTGTACTAGATGAGAAGATGGATATGGAACTAAAGTCAATTATAGATAGATGTGAATGGAGTACTTGATATGAAGATAAATCGATCTCACATCCACAAGGGGCAAATGTCAAGATAGTGGTGATCTCGATTTATTGAGGAATGAGAAGAAGAAGATGAGTTTTAGATTGTTTTACAAGGTTCTAATTGGTTCCATGGGAATCGCTACGAATTATTGAAGATGTTGAGTTCATGGAATAGATGTAGGTGTTGGCATGATCCTACCTAAACCATCCATGAGTCGACATCTTGAGATTGAAGCAGAATAGGTAAGGAATAAAGTTAAATGATAAACAATGAGGTGAAATGAAGAGGAGAATAGGAGAAGTCTCAAAGTGTGCAAAGTAAAAAGGAAATAGAAACATATATGAAGTCAAAAATGGTGCAAGTGTGCAGGAATGATTTTTGACCTAGAATCTAATTCAAACTAATACCACTATGAAGTATTCACCAACTCACACTTATGAAACTGTAAGAGGTCAACTATTTTTATCTTTTCAATTTATTGTTATTCATGCAATATTATAAATGTTCTTAGAGGCTAGCCCTAGAGGAGAGTGAATACTACTCGAAAAGTATCTCGTACTTCCTACTTCCTGTGTTACCTATACAAGAGAATCCTTGTTATTGGGTATGGATCATCTACTCAGCCAAAGAATAAAGGAGAAAGCCAATAAGCAATATTAATATTTCTCCTTGTTGGGGTACTTGGATGTGGAATGATGAGAAAGAAACCCCCATGAGGGAATGACCTTAACTCAATACAGCAGACTTTACTCTATATGGAGTGTATGCTAGCCATGTAAGCCTGAGGCAAACCATTCTTATAATAAATGTTATTATAATATTTTATTTATCAATAAAAGTTATTAATTTTTCACTCCCTGTTTGAAATTAAATGAATGCACTATAAGGTACCTTTGTACAATTAGGGTTATGTACTATGGCCATCTTAGTAATCATACATCTGTCGATTCAATAATTAAATCATAGAGGCTGGTGATTAGATGAATGTCTACGGAGTTAGATTGAGGATACATCAAGCATCGTCAAATGATTGTTAAGAGATGATCTCCAGCCTGAGTTTGAGATGGCAATCCTTTCTCATTAGGCTGATATCTAACCGACCTCTTCATGCAGGTCCTCTGCATGGGAGTTGAGATTCAGAGGTGTCAAACTACTTAGGTCAAAGGTCTGACTTAATGAGATCGATATAACCAAAGTCTTATGTCGTATACTATCACGATATAGGCACACACCCTCTGTCCATATTTAGATGTGTTGCTATATGTCTGAGTATGTACATTTGGCAGACCAATAGTTTGATGACCTAACCAAGGTCTTTACACTAACGAGCTGGTGTGCATATAAGGGTATATGAGCAATACGATCTCTCAAAGGTATCAATTCAATTGTGAACTAGAAGATATGAGCTCACTAATGAGGTATTGGGACCGATCAAGTTACATGCATGGTCGTCGTGCTTTGGAAGCATGACAAGAATTTGTAGGTATGATATATGATTTTGGAAAGCATATGATCTATACCAACTGCCAATGATCAAGAATGAGAAACTTGATGGTGAAACCCTAAAGATGACAGTGTAAAATTGATTTATATCTACGGGTTTATCAATAGGTCTTCCAGTATGCAAGATGTACATGTATTAGGAATACCTGAGGGTGATGTGATCATAAATTATTGTATAAACATGACGCTTCCTTTCTGAGGGAGTGATGAAACATGGTGACTCCTCTCAGTAGAGAAGTAATCTGATCTTGGTCCAAGTGTTGGACAGTGATATGAATGAAAATTAGATGTAGTAATAAGATTATATTTGCGGCCTTGATTTAATCAAGCATCTATGAGAGGTCCATCGTATCTGGATTTGAGATGTGATTTCAATATCCAAGTTACTATACATGGAACATACAATCGCCCTATCATTATCTCCAAGTATCTGCGGAGAAAGCACATTATTCTTGAAAGAATCCAAGAATAAATCCATTATTGAATTATATACAAGCATTGAGAAATGGATAACTAAATGTGATTTAATTATCATGAATAATATGAATTTAATTTATATTATTTGAATGCATGATAATGTATTCCAATATAGTTTAATGTGATTTAAATATTTTGGATATGCATAATGTGGATAGCACTATCCGATTACTCATATATATTATAAATGCGATTTATGATATATAGGAGAGAGATTGTTGATTAATTAATAATGTGAATTATATTCACATTGGATGATTAATTGAAAATATGACCACTTTGTTATAGGTTGCGAATGTGTTTCATTTAATTCCAATGGCATGATTGTAATCTTCCTAAGATAATTGTGAGTTATCCTTGTGATATAATCTTGTAAATTACATGAGATAGTGTAATCTCATGACTTGGAATGAGAATGACTCATACCTAGTCAAGAGGGTGGACGACGACATTGTCCCAAAGGGACTTCGTGGCCGTCCCCCCTTTTAGGGATGAGGCTATCTCTTCCTCCATTATCTCCAAGATTAAATGATTTAATTTAGAAATTAATCATATTGAGTTATCAATATATATTAATTAAAAATAATCAACTTTTGTTGTATTTTTAACAACAAAATCATGGTCATTGGATTAACCACAAATCAATCTCATCCATTGATTTAGTGGTGTCCATGGATTGAGATCCATGTTCTCCCAAAACCCTATAAAAGAAGAGGTACCCCTTGCTCTTTGATTACACAACATTGACAACATCTCTCTCTCTCATTATCATGCCAGCCCTTCTCCATATCCTTGAGTGACCATCCACTCTTCTCATAGAGAGAAGGTTCCTTTCGTCATCGCATCATCGTTGTGTTGTTGCTTCGACGAATCTTGGGTCTCCGTCTTCTTTGGTGCATCTCGCTCATGAATAGGCCATTCAATCTCGTGAGATGAGATCAGGAGATCCATTTCTTGGATCATCGACTTGAATTGCAAAAAGTACGCGACTCATCCACGTGCACGCAAGCGTCTCCTCGACAGTTCGAACTTGAGGCCGGAGGTTTCTTCTCTTATAGGTTTGATCACAACTACGCTACAAGAGGTGTTCCTTTATATATTATGTGGTTAAATGAAATGATCCAAGAAGTGTTCTTGGATCATGTGGTTTCATCGATTAGAATTTTTTAAATTCCACTGCATCGAGCAACTAGTGCGACTAGTCGCTCTCAATCGTATATGGCACAATTCACATAATTCCATAATTCTCTTGAGGATTCTTACATATCCTTCATGTGGTATCAGAGTCAGGTTGGAGTTTTGGATACAATCCATAAAGTTAGGAATACTTGGGCTCATTAGGGCTTGTAAAACTTTTATCGCATTTCATTCTTGCAACCCTATTTTGATTATTTTAATCCATGTTTATATTGTTTAAATGGGAAATTATTTAATAATGTTCCCCACAAAATAAGGAAACCATGGGACTTGATTTTTCATGATTTGGAATCCGATAACTCAAGTTATGATCATTTTAATGAACATACATCCACTGTTTCGGGGATGGCAAATTTTGACGTAATTATAGAGTTAGTTAATTTTTAGAATTGCCTAGAATTTTATGCTAATCATTTGGTTTCTATTATAAATCAAACTAGCAAACCTTAAAAACTTACTTTGCTTGATTTGGATTGAAATTGATTGAGATATGGTAATTTTAGTGAGTGAGTTTCTCTGTTGGAAATTACATTCCTAATCAAGAACCTTGTGATTGTCATTTTAGAAATTAGTGAAATTAATCGTTAATTTTCTGGAATAATTATAGATAAATATTTGAGATATATATGACGATACTTATTTCCTTAAATGGCATTGCCTTAACCAATAATTGATTAGATATAATATAGATCACAATTGATTATTCAATCTACTCTCCAACAAACAAACTTGCTTGAATAGGATTGGGAATTTGTTTAGCAGATTTCATTATAATCAAAATGGTTTTGATTATTATTATATGGTATAACATCGGTTGGAAAATCGATTGTCATCTCAAGTACAAAGTGATCAATTTGGCATTATCCTTGCCTGAAGAGGATATGGTGTTTAGTTGGGGAGCGTTGGGGTAGCAGGTTGCTCCGTTAGCGGTCTAAGTTAGTATTGTCCATGATAACGGGTAGGGAAGGGATACTGCTAGTGAGATCATGATGTATTTTTTTTAATTATTAAAATTTGAAATAATACCTACTTTGAGATAATACCATCCTTTCAAGTAACAATCAAGTTTGTTGATTGAATTGGATTAATGATTGATTTAATGTGAATAAATTAATTATATCTTACTAAAATACTCTATTATGAATAGATGTGTATTTCCCTTATAAGAATTAATTATATGAATGTGATTCATGATAATTAATTAGAATTTGAATATGAGGTGGTGGATCACAAAAGTGACATCTACAGTCTCCCGTCAAGGCAAAGGGTTCCATCGTCAAGGATTGTATGTAGGAGACACTTGTCCGAAGTGACAACTTCTACATAAAAGTTCATTTGGATTAGGCTCTTTGCTTCCTGAAAGAGTAATGCCATATGGGTAGTGAACCCAATATCGGGCCCTCATATTATTGTGGTGATATTGACGGTTGGTTCAATTAATGATGGGTCAACATCACCTTATGGATGGTGGGCCCGGGTGTTAAAGATCGAATTGGAAAATACAAGCTGGACTAGCAAGGCGGAATGTGTTCCCGCTTCTTTTTATTCGAGTCACATGTTATCATATTATTAGGATGTGACAGAGGTAAAGAGGAGATCCCAATTCTTGTTAGATATATAACAATAAGTATATCTCTTTCTTTGAAAGTGATTAAGGGAATGAGCTTTCAAAGTTGAAAAGGCAAGACTAATTTGATTAAAACTCCTTAATCAAAGAAATACAACTTAATATACTATAATATATTCTAATATATTACATTCTTAATTTCAAAAAATGAAATCCATGAACCTTCTTAGCAGGCTCCTGGAGGTCAATCAGTTGATAGGACCAAATTATTCGGATTGGATCCGATATTTGGATCTTGTACTATCCACTGAGCGCATCTCTTATGTGCTTTCAAACGACAAGTACACATACCAACGACTACAAAAGAAATTTCTCATAATGAAAAATATGATGAATATCAAATTTTGGCAAGATGATACATTATGGGTTCATTGTCCAATGTGCTTCAGAAGCAGCATGTGGAGATAGACACTTGCCAATAAATCATGTTGAATATAAAATAAATGTTCGATGTCGCACACAACTTTATAATATAATGAAAGAACCTATTCACTGAAAGATGCATGTGGGGACCTCTGTTAGAGAACATGTACTCAAAATGTTTGGGTACCTCTCTGAACTGAAAACCCTGGGAGCCTTTATGGATTCAGATATGCACTATTGCTCCATGAGTCTTTCAACAACTTTATGGTCACGCTCCACATGAACAAAGTTGATTACACTATCGCTGGGCTATTGGTTGCATTAAAATATGCTAAAGATGTAATGAAGAGGATGGCCCCTCTAGCAGTGCAATGGTTGTGCAAGTCAAAGGAATGCGTGGTCGGAAGAATGGTTCTCGGAAGGGCCTGACCTAGAAGAGAAAGAAAAAGAGTCAAGGAGTTGTATCATCTTCCACTACATCCACTTTGATTGCATCGAAGAAAATTGATGTATATCATCACTGTAAAAAGTCGGGGCACTGGAGGCGTAATTGTCCAGAATACCTAAAGTCTGCTGACAAAGGTAAAGCCCCTGCAGGTATGAAATCTATTTTCATCATTGAAACTAACTTTATCGTTGGATGAGAAGGAGCAAACTGGGTTGCATGTATGCAATTTGTTGCATTTGTTTCAGGAAACCAAGAATCTTGATGAAGGAGAGATAGTCATCTAGATGGGATCTGATGCAAGTGTTGCAGCAGTCGTCGTTGGGACCTGCCGACTATCATTATCTAGTGGAAGAGTTTTAGTACTCAAAGAGTGTCTTTATGTACCTGAAGTCTGGAGGAATTTTAGTAGATGTATCTAAGCTTGTTAGAAGCGGATATTCTTCTTTTCTGTAATAACTAGTCATAAGTCATTATGATAAACATATTATGATGGCGTTTTAACTTGTGGTGGATTCTATGAATTATGCATTAATGAACATGTCATGAATGTTACTACCAGTAATAAAAACCCAAAAAGATCTAGGGAGGATGGAAATCATTCGAAT
Source organism: Ottelia alismoides (assembly GCA_037367405.1). Classification (NCBI taxonomy): domain Eukaryota; kingdom Viridiplantae; phylum Streptophyta; class Magnoliopsida; order Alismatales; family Hydrocharitaceae; genus Ottelia; species Ottelia alismoides. Next base: position 295,430 of record JAZKJV010010037.1, on the reverse strand, counting down.
ATGATTTGACATCAAAGGATTGGTCATTTATCTATTGATAGGATCAATACATTTATAAAGGATGGACCCTTATATTTTCTACAAGTTCAATCTTTGCCTACCTACGAACTACGTATTTGAGCTAAGATGAATAGGTTGTCTTTTCGTAACAAGGTTACACAATGCGAAGGTATTTTTGATCTAATACATACCGATGCATGTGGTCCCTTTAGTGCCATGACCCGAAATGGATATTGATATTATTTGACGTTTATTTATGACATTCGCTATATTGGTTTATTTTCTTACTACATCATAAATATGAAACCTTTGAAAAGTTCAAAGAGTTCAAGGCTTTGGTTGAGAACCAAATTGATAGGAAGATTAAATGGATTCAAATTAACCAAGGTGATGAGTATCTATCAGATGAATTCAAGGAATACCTTAAAGAGAATGGAATTGTCTCAAATCTCACTCATCTTGGAACTCTCCAACTTAATGGTGTTGCTGAAAGATGCAACAGTGCTATCATGGATATGGTCAATTCAATGATGAGCAAAGTAAATTTACCACTTAGTTTATGGGGATATGTAGTGGAGACTGCAATGTGTATCCTGAGCAATATTCCTAGCAAGTATGTACCTAATATTCCTCATGATCTCTGTTATGTAAGCAAACCTAGTGTTAATCACTTGGGGGTTTGGGGTTGCTTGGTCCATGTGAGTAAAGTGGATGTAAGTAATCTAGCATCCCACGCTCGTGAGTATTAGTTCATTAGGTATGTTAGAGATGGTATTGGATACTAGCTTTATGACCTTGAGACCCAGAAGGTCTTCATCTCTAGAGATGTGAAATTATTGAAGGATGACTTCCTTAAAGGTCAAGACAAAAATGAAGTAGAGGAACTCATTGGGTCCCCTGAGGATTCTGAGCTTCCTGAACCAGAAAATGAAGAGATAAATAAATATGAAACACCCACACCTCTTTGAAGGAGTTCGAGGGAGGTTGTGCTGCCTGAAAGGTATGGATTCGATGTATTAGGTGAGACTGAAAATGATCTTGCTTCATTTTATGAAGCACTCATGGATCATGACATGGATAGATGGATTCTAGCAATGAAGTTAGAGATTGACTCTACGCATAATAATGGTGCGTGGACCCTAGAGGATCCACCTGAAGGGGTAAAGCCCATTAGGGGTAATTGGATATTCAAGAGAAAGAGGGGACCTGATGGGAAAGTGGAGACATTCAAGGTACATCTCATAGACAAAGGTTGCGCACAGAGAGAAGGCTTCAACTACGATGAGATGTTCTCTCATGTGTCTATTCTTAAGTCCATCAGGACAATGCAAGCTATAATTGCATCTCTTGACTAGGACATTTGGCAGATGGCTGTTAAGACAACTTTCCTTAATGGATACCTCGAGGAGGATATCTATATGGAACATCCCCGGGGTTTCATAATTGAGGAAGGTAAAGTATACAAGCTGAAGAAATACATCTATGAGCTCAAACAAGCTTCTCGTAGCTGGAACATCAGATTTGACGAAATCATAAAGAGTTATAATTTTGTGCAAAATTCAGATGAACCTTATGTGTACAAGTAGCTTAGTGGGAGCACCATTGTATTCATCGTGCCTTACGTAGATAACATGCTTATCGTTGGGAATGATACATGGAAGATGACTAGTGCTAAGATTTGGTTGTCCCATACCTTCAAGATGAAAGATCTTGGAGAAGCCTCTTACATCTTGGGACTGAAGCTATTCAGAAACCGAGAAAAGATGATAATGGGATTATCACAACATGGGTACATTAAGAAAATTCGTGAACGTTTCCATATGGATGGTTCCAAGAAAGGTTTCCTCTCTTTAAGACATGCTATCCACATGTCTAAAGGGATGTATCCTCAAACTGTTGAGGAAAAGAAGACCGTGGCCGGCTGCCGCTATGCATCAGCTATATGAAGATTAATGTACGACATGATGTGTACTATGCCAGATATATTCCATGTAGTGGGAGTGTAAGTCATTACCAATCATGGTATGGGGAACAACACTAGAATGTAGTAGAACATTGTTTAAGTATCTAAGATAGGTGCAAGATTACATCTTGGTTTATGGATACATAGATTCAGACTTCCAGTTGGATATTGATCATCGAAAGTTGACATCAGGGTTTGTGTTCCTGTTGAATGGTGGTGTTGTGAGCTGGAGAAGCAAGAATCAAGACACTACATCAGATTCAACAACTAAAGCCGAATACATTACCACATCAGATGCTACAAAGGAGGTGGTGTGGTTGTGCAAGTTCATCCTGTAATTTGATATAGTTTCCTCTAATACTCCCATCAAGTTGCTCTGCAATAACACGGGAGACATTTCCCAGGTGAAGGAACCTAGATGGCATCAAAAGAGGAAGCATGTAGGAAGGAAATACTACATCATTCGGGAGACTCAAAAGCGTGGTGACATCATCACATGAAGGTGGCCTCTAGCGACAACGTTACCGATCCTCTTACAAACCTTCGACACATAAGGTTTTTGACCAGCATGTAATGAGTATGGGTTTAAGGATTTCACCTAAATGGTTCTGAGGGATAGTGGGAGATTTTTAGCCATGTGGGTCGGGGTGAACCCTTCTTACAATAAATGTTATTATAATATTTGATTTATCAATAAAAGTTATTGATTTTTTCATCCCTTATCCGATATTAAATGAATGAATGCACTATAAAGTCACTCTGTACAATTAGGGTTATGTACCATGGCCATCTTAGTAATCTTACATTTGTTGATACAATAATTGAATCATAGAGGCTAGTGCTTGGATGAATATCTAAGGAGTTAGATTGAGGACTCATCAAGCACCGTCAAATGATTGTTAAGAGACGATCACCAGTCTAAGGAGGAGATGGAAATTCTTTCTCATTAGGCTGATATCTGACCGACCTTTTGATGCATGTCCTTGAAGGATATGGAGAAATCCTCAAGCACATCACGGAAGCGTGATCGTCGTATCGGATACGACGAAGAACGACTAGTCATACTAGTTGTTCGGTGCAGCGGAAATTAAAAAATTTTATTCGATGAAACCACATGATCCGAGAACCATTCTCATATCGTTTCATCTGTAACCACAACAAGTATAATGCAATACCTCTTGAAGCGTGGTTGATCAAGTCTCTAAGAGAAGATACCTCCTGTCTCAAGTCTGATCGTCGGAGTAACGACTTGCGAGAGCGGGGATGAGTCGCGGTGTCCTCGCAATCCAAGAAGATGATCCAAGCACGGTTGCTCCTGATCTCGTCGCACGTGATCGAACGTCTCCTTCGTGAGTGAAGCACTCCGAGTATACGTATAACCGTAGAGCGTCGAAGCGGCAGCACGATGGCGCAGGCGTCGACAATTCTCTCCACCAAGGTATGGTGGATGACCACCAAGAAGAGAGGGAGAGAGGGTTGTCGAGTATGAGAAAAAGAGAGAGAGAGATGTGTGCTACAATAGCATGTAAAGAGAGAGCATGGTATGCCTCTCTATTTATAGGGTTTTGGGATCCATGGATCTCAATCCATGGGACATATAAAATCAATGGATGAGATTGATTTATGTCCATCCAACGGTCAAGATTGTTGTTGGTAAAAACCAACAATTTGTGATTTAATTTAGATTAAATATATTTGATAAATCAAATATATATTAATACCAAAATAAACCAAACAAATAAGGAGTGAAAATACAATTGAGATCCACCTTCCCCATTAGAGGGAGTGGACGGCCACCAATTCCATAAAGGAATTGGTACCGCCACCTCCTTCCCATATGGGGAGGGCAATCTCATGGATTCCATGAGATTGCATATCTCCTTGTTTTTCTCTCAACTTATTTCCAACAACTATTTGTTGGTATTTTTATTCACCAAAAATAATTCTCAATTATTTCGAGAATATTGCAATCTTGACATTGAAAATTTGTGAATCATATTCACAACACAAAACTAAATGTAATTTACATTTTCAATTAACTAGACAATGTGTATCCAATACACATTAATAATTAATCTACAAATATAAATTATAATCAGCTCTCTCTAATACATTATAAATCATATTTATAATATATCATGAATAATTGTATATTACTATCCACATTATTCTTATCCATAATAATTAAATCACATATAATTATATTGGATAATTCCTCATACATCATGATAATTAAATCACATATTACTATCCAAGCTCCTAGACGAACTTGCGCAACTACACCGCCTCCTTTGCAGCATCCGATGGGGTAATGTATTTGGCTTCTGTTGTTGAATCTGCTGTAGTGTCCTGCTTCTTGCTTCTCCAACTCACAGCACCACCATTCAACAGGAACACAAACCCTGATGCTGACTTTCGATCATCAATATCCGATTGGAAGTCAGAATTTGTATATCCCAAGACTTGGAGATCACCATCTCCATAGACCAAGATGTAATCTTGCGTCCGTCTTAGATATTTGAATATGTTCTTTACTACATTCCAGTGTTGTTCTCCATAGCAGGATTGGTAACGACTTACCACTCCCACTGCATGGCAGATATCTGGCCTAGTGCACATCATAGCATACATTAAGCTTCCTACAGCTGATGCATAAGGGCATCCAGCCATGGCTTTCTTTTCCTCAACAGATTGAGGAGCCATTCCTTTAGACAGGTGGATACCATGTCTTAAGGGAAGGAATCCTTTCTTGGAACTATCCATACGGAATCGTTCAAGAATCTTCTTAATGTATCCATGTTGTGACAATCCCAATATCCTCTTCTCTCGGTTTCTGAACAACTTCAGACCCAAGATGTAAGAGGCTTCTCCAAGATCTTTCATCTCAAAGGTATGGGACAACCAAATCTTCACACTGGTCATCATCCCTGTATCATTCCCAATGATAAGGATGTCATCTACATAAAGCACGATGAACACAATGGCGCTCCCACTAAGCTTCTTGTATACACAAGGTTCATTAGGATTCTGCACAAAATCACAACTCTTTATGGTTTCGTCAAATCTGATGTTTCAACTACGAGAAGCTTGCTTAAGCCCATAGATGGATTTCTTTAGCTTGCATACTTTACCATCCTCATTCATGGAGCCCTAGGGCTGCTCCATATAGATATCCTCCTCGAGGTATCCATTGAGGAAAGCCGTCTTGACGTCCATCATCCAGTTGTCGTAGTCAAGATATGCAGCTATAGCCAGCAATGCCCTGATGGATTTAAGCATAGCCACAGGAGAGAATGTCTCATCGTAGTCGATGCCTTCTCTCTATGTGTAGCCCTTAGCTACGAGCCGTGCTTTGAAAGTCTCTACTTTCCCATCAGGTCCCCTCTTTCTCTTGTAGATCCATTTACACCCAATGGGTTTTACCCCTTTAGGTGGATCCTCTAGGGTCCATACACCATTCTTATGCATGGAGTCAATTTCTGACTTCATTGCTAGCATCCATCTATCCATGTCTTGATCCACGAATGCTTCATCAAATGAAGTAGGATTAATGTCAGTTTCACTTGACACATGGAATCCATACCTTTCAGGTGGTGTAACCACCCTCGAACTCCTTCGAATAGGTATGGGTGTTTCATCTTTATTTACTTCTTCAGTTTCTGGTCTAGGAAGCTCAGAATCCTCAGGGGATTCAATGAGTTCCTCTACTTCATTTTTATCTTGACCTTTAAGGAAATCATCCTCCAAACATTTCACATCTCTGGAGACAAAAACCTTTTGGGTCTCAGGGTCATAGAGCTAGTATCCAATACCATCTCTAACATACCCAATGAAGTAACACTCACGAGTGCGAGATTCCAGCTTACTTGCGTCCACGTTCTTTGCATGGACCAAGCAACCCCAAACCCTCAAGTGTTTAACACTAGGTTTGGTTCCATAACATAGCTCATGAGGAGTCTTAGGTACAGATTTTCTAGGAATCTTATTCAGGATGTATATTGCAGTCTCTACTGCATATCCCCAGAAATTAAGTGGCAAATGTGCTTTACTCATCATCGAACGGACCATATCCATGATGGTCCTGTTGCGTCTTTCAACAACACCATTAAGTTGGGGAGTTCCAGGAGTAGTGAGATTGGAGACAATTCCATTCTCTTTGAGGTATTCCTTGAATTCATCAGAGAGGTACTCACCACCTCGATCAGATCGAATTCGTTTAATCTTCCTATCGGTTTGGTTCAACCAAAGCCTTGAATTCTATGAACTTTTCAAAGGTTTCAGATTTATGACGTAATAGGAAGACAAACCCGTATCGTGAATGGTTATCAATAAATGTCAAATTAAATGTCAAATAATATCGATATCCATTTCGAGTCACGGTACTGAAGGGACCACACACATCGGTATGTATTAAGTCAATAATACCTTCGCATCTAGTAACCTTGTTACGGAAAGGCATCCTAGTCATTTTACCACGAATACAGTGTTCACAGGTAGGTAAAGATTGAACCTATAGAAAATCTAAAGGTCCATCCTTTATCAATCTATTGATCCTATCAACAAATAAATGACCAAGCCTTTGATGCGAAATCATTTTGAATGATTTTCATTATTCCTGGATCTTTTAGGGTTTTTATTAGTGGTTGTAACATTCATGACATGCTCATTAATGCACAATTCATAGAGTCCTCCAGAAGTCAAAATACCATCTGCAATATATTTATCATAATGATTTATGACTAATTTATTACAGAACAGGAATGAATATACACTTCTAACTAGCTTATATACTGATATTAAGTTCCTCCTGACTTCAGGTACATAAAGACACTCTTTAAGTACTAGGACTCTACCACTAGATAATGATAGCCGACAAGTCTCGACGACGACTGCTGCAACACTTGCATCAGATCCCATCTAGATGACTATCTCCCCTTCTTCAAGTTTTCTAGTTTCCTGAAACAAATGCAACATATTGCATACATGAACAGAAGCACCAGAATCAAAAACCCAACTTCCTTCTCGTCCTACGAGAAAGCTGGTTTCAATGATAAAAGTAGATTTCATACCTGCTGGGGCTTTACCTTTGTCGACCGACTTAAGGTAATCCGGGCAATTACGCCTCCAATGCTCCGGCTTTTTGCACTGGTGACAGACGTCGGTTTTCTTCAACGCCATTAGAGTGGATGCATTGGAAGAAGAGCCAACACTTTGTCCCTTCTTCTTTCTCTTCTGGGCCGGGCCCTTCCGAGAACCATGCTTTTGACCGCGCTTCCCTCTGACCTGTGCAACCATTGCACTGCTAGTGGGACCATCCTTCTTCATCACGTCTTCTGCAGACTTTAACGCAGCAAGGAGAGCAACACTTGTCAATTCCAACTTGTTCATGTCGAATGACACTACAAAGTTATTGAAAGACTTGGGCAACGACAGCAGAATGAAGTCAGCTTGCATGTCTGCATCCATTGTTGCCCCAAGAGTCTCCAGCTCCGACAAGTACCCAAACATTTTGAGTACATGTTCACGGACCAAAGTTCCTTCCTGCATCTTGCAGCGAATGAGGTCTTTCATAACATTGTACCGCTGGGTGTGGTTAATGTCACCAAACATATCTTTTAGGTTCTGCATGATCTCCTGGCACGTACTCATCTCCACATGTTGTTTCTGAAGAACATTGGAGAGAGAACCCAAGATGTAGCATCTAGCCAAAACATGATCTTCATCATACTTGTCATTAAATGCTTTTTCTTCCTTGGATTTAGGGTTCTCATGCTTGTCTTCAGAGAGCACATAAATGATGCGCTCTGCCGAGAGTACAAGCTCCAAATTACGGATCCAATCCGAGTAATTTGGTCTGGTCAATTGGTTGACCTCCGGAAGCCTGCTCAGTGGGTTCATGGATTTCATTTTCTAAAATTGAGAATGCACTATATTAGAACATATAATCATATATTCAATTTAGTTTTATTTGATTAAGGCATTTTAAATCAAATTAGTCTTGCTATGTCAACTATGAAAGTTTATTCCCTTATTCACTTTCAAAGTAGGAGATATACTTACGATATATCTGAAACAAGAACTGGGATATCCTCTTTCTCTTTGTCATATCCCAATAATATGAGAACTTATGACTCCAACAAAGAGAAGCGGGAACACATTCCTCCTTGCAAGTCCAACTTGCATTTTCCCAATTCGATCTTTAATACCCGGGCCCACCACCTCTAAGGTGATGTTGACCCGTCATTAATTGAACCAACCGTCAACAGGAATACAACTCGCTATGCGCAATCCAATATCACCCCAATAATATGAGGACTTGATATTGGGGTCACTACGCATACGTCCTTACTCTTTCGAGAAGCGACGAGTCCGATCCAAATGGATCATATGCAGGAGCTGTCACTTCGGACAGGCGTCTCCTACACATAATATCTGGTGACGAAACTCTTCGCCTTGACGGGAGACCATGGATGTCACTTGTGGGATCCTCCATCTCTAATTCAAATTTAATTAATTAACATGAATCATATTCATATAATTAATTCTTCCAAGGGAATTAATAACTCTAATCATATTAGAGTATTTTAATTGGACATAATTAATTTAATCATATTAAATTAATTATCAATCCAATTCAATCAATCAAACTTGATTATTTTACTTGAATATATATGGTAATATCTCAAAATGCGTGTTAATTCGAATTTTAATAATTAAAAAAATAAAACTTAATCCTTCGGACATTATCCCGGCCCTACCCGCTGTCATGGCCAGTACCGACGAGAGTGGGACGGACTGCATACGTTGTAACCCGCTACCCCAGCGATCCCCGACTAGACACCATATCCACCTCGGGAAAGGATAATGCCAAATTGATTAATTTGTAATTGAGATGATCATCGGTTCTTCAACCGAAATTGTACCATATAGTAATAATCAAAACATTTTTGATTATAAGGAAATTTGCTACACAAATTCCCAAATCCTATTCAAGCATCAAGTTTGAAGATTGCGGTTTCCAATTATGATTTAGATCACATCTTAATCAATTAATTAGTTGAGGCCAAGTCAATTAAGTAAATAATTATATTCCAATATTTCACAAATATTTTTCAAGATTATTTCACGAAATTAACAATTAATTTCACTAATTGGCAATCACTTGGTTCTAGATTAGGACAGTAATTTCAGCAGTGACCCCTACTCACTAAAATTAACATATCTCAATCAATTTAAATCTAAATTAGACAAACTCAATTTTAATAGATTTCTAACTTGATTTAGAACAGAAGCCAAGTGATGTTTCACGCATTTCAAGGCATTTATAAACAGTAATTAACATTTTAATCACGTTCAGATCTACAGTTCCTGCAACAGTGCATACATGTTCAATAAAACAACCATATCTTGAGCATACGAAATCCGATTTACGCAACTCAGATCCTATGGTTTCCTTATTTAATGGGGAACAAAATTCAAGTATTAAATTCGTGTTTAAACAATTTAAATAGTGCCGAATTTATTTACTAAACAGATCTGCGAAATCAAATGCGATGAAAACTTTCGTGACCTTAACGAACCCAAGTCGTCCTCGATTTTTCGAATCATATTCGAAACCGTCGACCTAAGGCTCTGATACCACTTGAAGATTAAGGAGAAATCCTCAAGTGCATCACGGAAGCGTGATCGTCGTATCAGATACGACGAAGAACAGCTAGTCATACTAGTTGTTCGGTGCAGCGGAATTTAAAAAAATTTATTCGATGAAACCACATGATCCGAGAACCATTATCAGATCGTTTCATCTATAAGCACAACAAGTATAATGCAATACCTCTTGAAGCGTGGTTGATCAAGTCTCTAAAATAAGAGACCTCTTGTCTCAAGTCCGATCGTCGGAGTAACGGTTTGCGAGCGCGGGGATGAGTCGCGGTGTCCTCGCAATCCAAGAAGATGATCCAATCACGGTTGCTCCTGATCTCGTCGCACGAGATCGAACGTCTCCTTCGTGAGTGAAGCACTCCAAGTAGACGTTTAACCGCAGAGCGTCGAAGCGGCAGCACGACGGCGCAGGCGTCGACAATTCTCTCCACCAAGGTATGGTGGACGGCCACCAAGAAGAGAGGGAGAGAGGGTTGTCGGGTATGAGAAAAAGAGAGAGAGAGATGTGTGCTACAATAGCATGTAAAGAGAGAGCATGGTATGCCTCTCTATTTATAGGGTTTTGGGATCCATGGATCTCAATCCATGGGACATATAAAATCAATGGATGAGATTGATTTATGTCCATCCAATGGTCAAGATTGTTGTTGGTAAAAACCAACAATTTGAGATTTAATTTTGATTAAATGTATTTGATAAATCAAATATATATTAATATCAAATTAAACCAAACAAATAATAAGTGAAAATACAAATGAGATCCACCTTCCCCATTAGAGGGAGTGGACGGCCACCAATTCCATAAAGGAATTGGTGCCGCCACCTCCTTCCCATATGGGGAGGGCAATCTCATGTATTCCATGAGATTGCATATCTCCTTGTTTTTCTCTCAACTTATTTCCAACAACTATTTGTTGGTATTTTTATTCACCAAAAATAATTCTCAATTATTTCGGGAATATTTCAATCTTGACATTGGAAAATTGTGAATCATATTCACAACCCAAAACTAAATGTAATTTACATTTTCAATTAATTAGACAATGTGTATCTAATACACATTAATAATTAATCTACAAATATAAATTATAATCAGCTCTCTCTAATACATTATAAATCATATTTATAATATATCATGAATAATTGGATATTACTATCCACATTATGCTTATCCATAATAATTAAATCACATATAATTATATTGGATAATTCCTCATACATCATGATAATTAAATCACATTTAATTATCAATTTCTCATTTCTTAGATCTTATGGAATTGTTCTTAAAACATTTAAGAACAATGCTATTTCTCCTCAGATACTTGGAGATAAGGACAAGGCGATTGTATTGTTCCACATATAGTGACTTGGATTTTGAGATCATATCTCAAATCCAGATCCCATGGACCTCTCATACATGCTTGATTAAATCAAGACCGTAAACCTAATCTTCTCATTGCATCTGAATCTCATTCAGATCAATGTCCAGTATATGGACTAAGATTAGGTCACTTCTCTAATGAGAGGAGTCACTAAAATCCAGACCTGTTTCATCACTCCCTCGGAATGGAAGCGTCATGGTTATACAATCGTTTATGATCAAATCACCCTTCAGGTATTCCCAATACCTATACATCCTTCATATTGGAAGACTCATGATCATCCCGAAGATATATATCACTTTTACACTGTCATCTTCAGGGTTTGATCACTATGTTTTTCAATTTTGGTTCTTGGGATATGGTAAAGATCATATGCTTTCACAAAGCGTATATCTTACCTTCAAATTCATATCATGCTTCTAAAGCATGGTGACCATGCATGGAATTTGGTCAATCCCAAAACCTCATGAGTGAGCTCATGTCTCCCGATTCACAAGTGAACCTGTATGATCCCTTTGAGAGATCATATTACTCATATGCCCTTACATGCACACCTGCTCACTGGTATATAGACCTTGGTTAGGTCATCAACCTATTGGTCTGCCAAATGTACATACTCAGACATATAGCAATATATCTGTCTCTTGTCAGAGGATGTTTTCCTGTGATGTGATAGTATTCATCATAGGTCTTTGGTTATCTCGATCTCGTTAAGTCAACTCATTGACTCAACTAATCTGATACCTCCGAATCAATATTCCCATGTAGAGGACCAGCATCAAGAGGTCGATCATATATCAGTCTAATGAGATAGGATTGTCATCTCCCACTCAGACTGGAGATCACTACTTGTCAATCATTGATGATGCTTGATGAGTCCTCTATCTAACTCCTTAGATATTCATCCAAGCATCAGCCTCTACGATTCAAACGATGAATCAACAGCTGTATGATTATCAAGTTGGCCATGTTACATAACCCTAATTGTACAGAGGGACCTTACAGTGCATTCATTCATTCAATATCAGAAAGGGAGTGAAACATAATCAATAACTTTTATTGATAAATCATTAATTACAACAATTATTGCAGGAATGGTTCGCCTTGGGCTCACATTGCTAACAATCCTCCACGTGGAAATAGAGATTCGGAGGTGTTAGGTTATTTAGGTCAAAGGGTTGACTTAACGAGATCGAGATAACCAAAGTCCTATGTCGTATACTATCATGATATAGGCACACATCCTCTGACCAGAGATAGACATACTGCTATATGTCCGAGTGTGTACATTTGATAGACTAATAGGTTGATGACCAAACCAAGGTATATACATCGATGAGCTGGTGTGCATATAAGAGCATATGAGTGAGATAATCTCTCGAAGGGATCGTACATGTTCAATTGTGAACTGGAAGACATGAGCTCACTCATGAGGTATTGGGACCGATAAAATTCCATGCATGGTTGTCGCACTTTGGAAGCATGACAAGAGTTTGTAGGTATGATATATTCTTTTAGAAAGCATATGATTGATACCAACTCCCAATGACCAAGAACGAGAAACTTGATGATGAAACCCTAAAGATGATAGTGTAAAATTGATCTATATCTTCGAGCTTATCATAGGTATTCGAGTACGCAGAAGTACATATACCTGAGGATGATGTGATCATAAACGATTGTATAACCATGACGCTTCCATTCCGAGGAAGTGATGAAATCGGTCTGGATTCTAATGACTCCTCTCAGTAGATAAGTAATATGATCTTGGTTCAAGTGTTGGACATTGATCTGAATGAGATTCAGATGCAATAAGAAGATTAGATTTGCGACCTTGATTTAATCTAGCATCTATGAGAGGACCATGGGATCTTGATTTGAAATGTGATCTCAATATTCAAGTCATTATACGTGGAATGTATAATCACCATGTCCTTATCTCCAAATATTGCGGAGAATTCACATTATTCTTAAAAGAGTTCAAGAATAATTGCATTGTTGATTTATATCCAATCATTGAGAAATGAGTAATTAGATATCATTTGATTATAATGAATAATGTGAATTTGATTCATATTATTTTAATACATAAGAATGATAATTCAATATAATTAAATGTGATTTAATTATTATGGATATGAATAATGTGGATAACACTATCCAATTATTCATATATATTATGAATTTGATTTATGATATATAAGAGAGAGACTAATTGGTATTTATATTTGTTGATTAATCATTGACTTGAACTGGACTCACATTGGATGATTAGTTAAAAATATGATTACATTTTATTTTGGGTTATGAATGTGATTCACATAATTCCAATGTCATGATTGCAATCTTTACTAGATAATTGTTAATTATCCTTGTGAGATAATCTTGGAAATTACATGAGATAATGTAATCTCATGACTTGGAATGAGATTGACTCATACATAGTCAAGAGGGTGGACGGCCACATTGTCCCAAAGGGACTTGGTGGTCGCCCCCCTTTTTAGGGATGAAGCAATCTCTTCCTTCATTATCTCTAAGATTAAATGACTTAAGTTTGAAAGTAATTATATTGATTAATTAATATATATTAATTTTAATTAAATTAATTGTTGTTAAGCTTTTAACAACAAAAACATGGCCATTGGATTCAATATAAATCAATCTCATCCATTTATTTAGTGTTGTCTATGGATTGAGATCCATGGACTCCCAAAACCCTATAAAAGGATAGGCACCCCTTGCTATTCGATTATATAACTTCAACAAAGTCTCTCTCTCTCTCTCTCATTCTCACATCAGCCCTTCTCCCTCTCCTTGAGTGCTCATCCACTCTTCTCATAGAGAGAAGGTTCCCTTCATCGTCGCATCATTATTGTGCTACTGCTTTTGACGAATCTTAGGTCTCTGTCTTCTTTGGTGCATCTCGCTGGTGAATAAGGCATGTGATCTCATGAGATGAGTTCAGGAGATCCATGGCTTGGATCATCGACTTGATTGCGAGAAGTATGGTGACTCATCCCTATGCTCGCAAGTGTCTCCTTCCGATGAATCGAACTTGAGACATGAGGTATCTTCTCTTAGAGGCTTAATCACAATGATGCTACAAGAGATATTCCTTTATCTATTATGTGGTTAGATGAAACGATTCAAGAAGTTTTCTTGGATCATGTGATTTCATCGACTAGATTTTTTAAATTATGTTGCATCGAGCCACTAGTGCAACTAGTCGCTCTCGATCGTGTATGATCCGATACACACGCTTCTGTGATGCTCTTGAGGATTCTTCCATATCCTTCAATGTACCAAACCTAATACGATGAATGTTCATTACGAATTTTATTTTTAGTCGAAGTGTTATTAATAATCCCCTTAGTTTATTTTTTCGAATTTTCATTTTTTGAGTATTTTCAAATTAATTTGCTTAGTATTTTTTGTATTTTCTTTTAAAATCCTAAGTTATATAAAACCATGAGTGAAGTCAGAAAAGTTGTGCATGTGACACTATGATGGATAACTCATCATTGTGTCTAATAATGCATGCTCAGATAGAATACTAACAATGTCCCAACTCTCTCCATGCTCGTTGCAAGATAAAAATTTAAATCTATACTACATGAAATGCAAACGGTGAAATCGTAATAAGCATGAATTGTTATTAGCTTGAAGAACAATTTTAATTTGATCTAGGTCCAAACGTATCAGAGTATATATGAGCATGCATATATTAGGGATTTGGACCTAAACTATTGAGTCAAGCAATCCTAAAAATCTAAGGGCTCATTCACATAAAACAAATAAAAAGAAGACGAAAAGCTCAATACACAAGAAATAGAAAAAACAATGGAAAAAATATGGAGGAAAAAAAGATAGAAAGCGAGAAAAATGTGAATAAAACCGAAACGAGACCCTAAGTGAACAAACACTTGGTACAATAGGCCTGCGAGAGTCTGAGTGTCCACATGTGCTTGTACTATATTATTATAAATTGTTGCAAAATAAAAGTCTCTCTCTCATAAAAATAGGAAAAGTTGTACACTAAGTTGCTCTTCTAAAATCCATGTCTTCTTCTCGCTCTCTCATATTGGTTCAACAAAGAAAGCCGACCTCTGCTCTGCTTGGCTGCTTTAGCCTCCTAAAAGACCGTCATTGCATAGTGGACTCTCGTAAAGAAGTCAACAAAGAAAGTGGTCAGATCATACAATCAATTATTTGAATAAAAAGAAATAAAAATAGATATGCAGTAACTAATATGTATAATATCATATGCTAATAAGCATTGCTCCCCGACAATGGTGCCACTTTGCTGATCGAATTGGATGAGGTTCCTAATGCATAGTCTTGGAGGGCTTGTGATGTCTGCTAAGTTGGATCCGACAATCGTTGTATCGGTCGCTCTCACGGTACCTAGAATTCAAATAACCCTTTCAGACAAATAATCAACCCACAATATAGATAGAACAATAAAGAAATATAGGGTGAAATTTATTATACCCTATATAATATGTGCATAGAAAGCAATTGTAGGGGTTCAATCACTAAGAGCAAACTGGATAGGTATAACTATTATTTTATTATAAATCAATAATATTTTTTTTAAAATTTTCTATTTTTTTATTTTTGTGGGTTATTAATTATATTACTTTTAATGTGTTTTTAAATGCTTTATATTTTTTATGTGTTATATTTTTTATTTTTTATTTCTTTTTTATTTTGTTAATTTTTAGTTTCTTTTTTATTTTTGAGATTATTTATATAAAGTAATAATGACACTATGCATATTATAAATAATATATAAGGATATATAAGAAATATATATAAATATAAGAAAATATATACAAGATCAATCCATTTTATTTTTTCAAAGGTTTTAAATATATTAGGTATTTATACCTAATAATAATATGTATATAACTATTATAAGATATATATTATATATATGCTTCTATATTTTTAAATATATGAAAATATAGTCCGTTCAGAAAATTAAAAGTTTTTGTGTTTTTATTATTTTTCTCTATTTTTGGGATTTTTGTATAATTTTTGCTAAATTTTATGTATTTTTAATGTTATAAATACATCAACATAATAGATATAATATATAGGCCAAATTATTTTGATTTTAAAAAATAGAATGAGTTCAAAAATGCCCAATACTATTTTAAAGTTAAACTACGTAATAAAATAAAAATAAACAACAAAAACTATTCTTTTTGAAATTTTATAGAATTTTTACTGATTTTTATAAGTTTTTAGAGTCTTATGATTGTTAGTGTTTTTCTCTTATAATTTTTATGATTTTTAGTTTTAAGATATAATATATAGCATATATATTGGAATTTTTAAACATAGTTTTATAATTTCTTGTACTTTTATATGTCAATATGGATTATTTAGCTCCCGTTTTATTTTTAATAAATGGAAAAATATAATAAATACTAATTAAAATTGCAGACGTGTACAAGCATCAGATAAAACATCTCCCACATTTTCTCATAATTTATAGCGCACATGAGCATTTTAATAATGAAAAATGAGAAACAAAATGCAATGCTATCATGGATGTTTTTGCAATAAAAATAAAGTGCATGGGTTCTCATTCAAAATACCTAAAAAGTTCATATTGTTTTAGAAATTTATTGACTAAACACTAATATACAAAAGCTGCAAGAGGTTTGTTGCGATATTCACAATGCCTCATGTGGCGCAACACGTGAGTCGTGAGGACCTGGATGTAATATTCAAAAAGTATAGGGGTCCTATGAAATTTTTACAAAGAAGTATTTAAGCATAACTTAATAATTACAAGATTAAAATGCAATACAAAGAGCGACAGGAGTTCCTTATAATTACCTTGCAAGGCTCTCAATTGGATGGCACAAGGATCTCCAAGTGGCACACTTAACACAAATCGAAGGCCGCTAACACGTATCGCTGCTCATAATACTGGATGACGTAGATTAGATCTAGGCTGCATCTTCGATCTGATGGTGGGGAAGGCATATAGAAAAATACCAAGAACGTGAGAGGTGACTTGCTTGAAGCTTTGATTTCTCTGATCTCGACCTCCTCCTTCTCCTCTGACAAGCTTCTTAGCTCATTGGGATTTGGTTGCATCAACAAGAAGGCACAAATGGGACAAAGCCCCATCAGTGGGGGCCTCGACCTTGAAGGTGTTGGACATGCGATCCCACAACGAGCCATTATGCAATAAATGTTATGCAAATATCATTCCCTGATCTGAAATGAAGAATAACCAAATTGTAGGGTAACGCACCATGTCCATCATAACGATCATACAACTATTGATTCAATTATTGAATCATATAGGTTGGTACTTGAATGAATCTCTAAAGAGTTAGATTGATCAAGCTCCGTTAATGATTATTAAGAGAGGATCTCCAGCCTGAGAAGGAGACGATAATAATATCTCTAAAGATTAATATCTAACAAACCTCTTGATGCATGTCCTATACATAGGAATAGAGATTCAGAGGTGTTCGATAAGTTAGGTCAAAGAGTCGACTTAACGAGATCAAGATAGCCAAAGACCAATGCTATATGCTGTCACGATATAGGCATACATCCTTTGACTGGAGACAGATGTGTTACTATATGTCTGAGTATGTACATTTGGGAGACTGATAGGTTGATGACACATTCAAGGTCTATACACGGGTAAGCTGGTGTGCATACAAGGGCATATGAGTAATACGATCTCTCAAAGAGATCATACATGTTCATTTACTGAACGAGAAGACATGGTCTCACTCATGAGATACTGTGATCAAATTCCGTGCACAGTCATCTCGATTTGGAAGATTGACTGAATTTGTAGGTTTAATATCCTTTTGGAAAGTGTATGATCAACACCTAGGTATGATATATGATGTTGGAAAGTATTTGATCGATATTGACTCCCAATAGTTAAATGAGAAACTTAATGATAAAACCGTGAAGAACAAAGTCTAAATGAGATCTAAAACTTCGGGTTTATTCTTGGTCTTCTATTATGCATGATGTACATGTATTAGGAATACTTGAGGGTGATGTGATCATAAATGATTGTATAACCATGATGCTTCCGTTCCGAGGGACTGGAGGAACGGGTATGGATTTTAGTGACTCCTCTCAGTAGAGAAGTGATCTCATGTTGATCCAAATGTTGGACATTGATCTGAATGTGATTCAGATGCAATGATTATATTTACGATCTTGATTCAACCAAGCGACTATGAGAGGTCTACAAGATCTAGATTTAAGATGTGATCTCAATATCCAAGTCACTATACATCGAACAAAACAATCGCCCTGTCCTTGTCACTAAGTATCAGTGGAGAAAGTGCATTATCCTCGAGAGAATTCATGGTTAATTTCACTATTGATATATGTATCTGAGCATTGAGAAAATTAATAATTAAATGTGATTTAATAATCATGAATAATTTAATTTTATTCATATTATAAAGAGAGCTATTTGTGATAATTAAATGTTGTTTAATTATCAAAGATATGAATAATGTGATTGTGATCCATATTATTTGGGCATAAGAGAATAGCGATCCAAGATGATTAACTATGATTTAATTATCATGGATACGAATAATGTGGATAGCACTGTCCATATTAATCATATATATATATATATTATAAATGTAATATATAATATATAAGAGAGAGCATATTGTAATTTATATTTGTTGATGAGTTATTGATGTGAATTGGATTCACATTGGATAATTATTTGAAAATGTAATTTACATTTTATTTTGGATTGTAAATGCGATTGACATATTTCCAATGGCATGATTGCAATGTTCTCAGGATAATTGGGAATTATTATTGTGAGATAATGTTGGAATGAGATAATGTAATCTTATTGGAAAAAGATTACCATCCACTAACAAAGGTGGTGGACGACCATCAAGTCCCAATTGGATTGGGTGGCCATCTCCCCTTTATGGTAGGATGATTATCTTCTTCTAATTATATCCAAGGTTAATTTATTTAATTTGAAATAAATTTATATTGATTGTTTAATATATTTAATTTAATTAAATTAATTGTTGTTGTGTTTTTACAACAAGATCATGGTCATTGTAAGAAATACAAATCAATCTCATCCATTTAGATTTGTGTACACATAGATTGGGATCCACAGACTCCCATAATACTATATAAGAAGAGTCACCCCTTGATCTTCAATTGACAACAAGAGAACAACACATGCTTTCTCTCTCTCTCTCATACTGTACACACCAAATCTCTCTCTCTCTCTCTCATAGTGGCTGCCGACCATGAAGCCCTAGAGAGAGTCGCCATCGTCGCGCCATCATCGTTATGCTGCCAGATTGTTTGCTCATCTCTCTCTCTCTCTCTGGCTGTATCTTTCGATGCACCTCACTCATAAAGAAGACTTCAGATCTCGTGTGATGATATCAGAAGATTCATCACTTGGATCATCAACCTGGATTGTGAGGAGCACATGTTTCATCAACGCACTCGCAAGCGTCTCCTACGTCGGATCGGACTTGAGATAGGATGTATATTTATTTAGAGACTTGATCGCAACTACACTTCAAGAGGTAAATCTAATACTTGTTTGTAGTTTTGCTGAAATGATCCGTGAAGTGTTCTTGCATTATGCCGTTTTGCCGAATTATTTTTTTTTAAATTTTGCTGCCACGAGCGACTAGTACGACTAGTCGCTTCCGATCACACTCGATGCGATCCACACATTTCCATGATAATCTTAAGGATTTTCTCATATCCTTCAAGTGGTATCAGGTCCATAGGTTGGAGGTTTTGGATATGATCCATGAACCTAAGATGACTTGGACATCTTTTGGTTGTGTGATGTTTCATCGCATTTTATTCATACAACAATGTTCAGTTCATTTTTTCGACTAGTTTAGAAATTTTTAAACATGTAATTATCACCTGGATAATAACTGCCATTAAATAGAGAAACCGTGGGATTTTAGTTTGCGTGATTTGGAATCCAATTGCTAAAGCTAGGATCATTTTAATGAACATGTAACCACTGTTTCAAGGATGACAAATCTTGATGTAATTAAAGAGTTAATTATGATTTTAAAATCCCTATAAATGCGTGAATATCACCTGTTTTTTGTTGTAAATCAAATTAGCAAACTATGAAAACTTATTTTTCTTGATTTGGATTTAAATTGATTGAGATATGCTAATTTCAGTAAGTAGGGGTCACCGATGAGAATTACATACTTGATCATGAACATTGTGATTGTTTTTCAATTAAATTAATGGAAATTAGTGGTTAATTTCCCGAGATAATTATTGGTGAATATTTGTGAAATGTTTAAATATGATGATTATTTTCTTGAATGACATTGACCATAACCAAATCTTGAATAGCTACGATCTAGATCACAATTAATTATATGAACCTTTCAACAAACATTGATGCTTGAATAGGATAGGGATTTGTTTAGAAGATCTTCTTTTAATGTTAATAAAAAATGTTTTAATTATTAATATATGGTATAACTTCGGTTGAAAGATCTATTGTCATCTCAAGTACAAAGTGATCAATTGTCATTATCCTGACCCTAGGTGGATATGTTGTCTAGTCATGTAGCGTTGGAGTAGCAGGTTGCTCCGTGAAAGGTCTGTCCCACTCCCTTGGTATTGGACATGAAAACAGGTAAGGAAGGCATAATGTTTGAAGGGATCATGATGTATTTTCTAATTATTAAAATTTGAATAAAATGTATTTGGGATAATACCATATTTCAAGTAACGATAAAGAATGTTTATTGGATATTAATTGGATCATTGATTTAATGTGATTAGAAAAATTAGAATCTAATTAAATTAAAACACTCTATTATGAATAGAGTTGTATTTACCTTAAAAGATTAATAATATGAATGTGATTCATAATAATTAATTATAATATGAACATGATACGGAGGATCACATAAGTGACATCCATGGTCTCCAGTCAAAGCGAATGGTTCTGTTGCCAGGGATTGTACGTAGGAGACGCCTATCCGAAGTGACATCTCTTGCATACAAGCGCATCTGGATCAAGCTCTTTGCTTCTTGAAAGAGTAAGTCCGTAGGCATGGTGATCCCAGTATTGGGTACTCATATTATTGGGGTGATATTGGATTGCGCAAAGAGAGTTATAATCCCGTTTATCATTTGTTCAATTAATGACGGGTCAACATCACCTTAGGGGTGGTGTGTTTGAGATGGAATTGGGAATCCAATTTGGATTTGCAAGGCAGAATGTGTTCTCACTTCTTTTTATCCAAGTTATTAGTTCTCATATTATTGGCATGTAACAAAGATAAGAAAGGAGATCCCACATCTTGCTTAAGATATAATGCTGAGTATATCTCTTACATTGAAAGTGATTAAGGGAACGAACTTTTAGCATTAACAAAGCAAGACAACTTTAATATAAAAAATCATAAAAAAATAACATATATATTTATATATTTATGCAAATTATCTTATTTCAGATAATTCTCATTAAACCCACTCAAAAACTATACTCAATAATAATAGGTAAAATATCATGGATTGGATCCACGATCAAGGTATTGTACTTGCAGGGTAGCAATGTGCAAGATTCCTTGTAATAATAAGGAATGATAACTAAAAAAATAATAGGACTACAATCCTATGGTTTTTATGTCTCTATAGTCTTGCTATCTCATGGAGTGTGCTTAGGAAATTACATGTCGATGATGATCGTAATTGTCAAATATTCCTTGTAAAATCTAAAAAGATGTTTTTGCATACATATGTGCTCTCGACATTTAATCATGGAGACATGGTTCATTGCATCATGTAGAATGACGACTCTATAAGAGATGATGTATTCAAAATGTTTGAGTATCTACCATAACCAAAGTATTTTAGAGTTTAGATGTATGTAGATACGATGGGTGTCATCATTCTACTATATATACTCAAATCATTCACGAAGCTTCGTAATATTCACATTGTATGAATTGAATAAGGCATGTATAAATGTTGAAATACACTTACACTGAATTCTTTTGAGTTCAACACAAGAGATCCTTTGTTTGAAGCAATGGTTGTTTATAGATGAAGAGAGCGCAATGGAAGCATGGGTCTGACCCATGTGAGAGAGGAAGTCAAAAAGTTGACTGTACTTCTATGACTTCCATATATATGACATTCAAAGAGCTGTATGAATGCCAAAACTGCAATAAGCCGATGTTCTGATAGTATGGCTATCTAGACTATCTAAAACCTCAAAGAATGACCCGGATAGTGCATCTGAATAATCTATAATCTAAATTTAATCATTGAAATTGACTTGTTTATTAGATAAGATCAAAGTCTAGTAATTGTATCTCATTCTTCTAATAACACTTGCAATTGATTGCATATGTTTGAGAAGGCTGGAAAATTTGATCTTAAGGTTTAATGGTCATTCACATGGATATTGATGCAATTGTTGCAATAATCTCTAATGGATAGATAGACTTCATTACTTTTCAGTGGGGGAGACCATTAGTATTAGAGAATGTCTCTATGATATACATATTAGAATACACTCATTGTTTATTTCTAATGTTTGAAATAAACATGAATTCTAGAATAGATCTATAATAAAGAGTTATGATTGATATACTTTAGATAGTAATCTAACATCTAGTAGACTTTACTAAATTAAAAAATTAATGAATGGTTCATTAACATTTCTATTGCTAAAAAGTAAACCTTAAAAGATCAATAGGAGATGAAGATCATTTGACAATGATCTGGCATCAATCCTTGGGCATATGTTTGTTGATTAGATCAATGGAATAATAAGAGATGAAGTTTACGAATGTCTAAAATTTCAAATCTTACATACTTGTCAATATTGTATTCAAAGAAAAATATCCACTTCACTCTTATCTAGGAATGGATGCAAAAGTATTCAATATCTCATACATATTGATGTATATGGACCATCTATATCATAACGAACATTAATGATATGTGATATCATTCGATGATTGTTTGTGATATGAAATTTCTTCCATTTAACTTTGAAACAATGGAAATGTTAAATTTCATAATTTTGGTTTAGAATCAAAGTCTGAAGGAAGATGAAATGAATTTAATCTAACCTAGGTAGAATGAACCTATTAGATGAATTCAAGGAATACCTTACGGAGAAAGTAATACCATTCCTATCTCAGTCCTCGTAATACATCTAAATTCAATATAATTGTAGAGAGATACAATCGGATCATGTGTGACATGATTTGATCAATTATGAATCTTAGCATAATCACCTCTTAGTTACCAAGCTATATATGTAGTATAGACTACAATATATATCCTTAATACGATTCCATATATCGCATACATCCTAAGGTTTTGAACCTATCCTTGTGTTGGAAACTTGAGGATTTAGGGTTGCTTGGTCTATTCATGCAAGTAAGCTGGAATCTACCACCAGAGAGTGTTGATTCATTCAAAAAAATAAAGGATGGTATTAGATACCTACTTTATGACCTTGAGATTCTTAAAAGATTTCATCTCCAAGATATGATTCTTAGATGACATCTCTCTTGAGAATCAAGATGGAAATGAAATGAAGGAACTCATTTAATCTTGATAAGATAATGAGGCTCTTAAAATTAGAAACTAAAAGGACAATTAAAGATTAAACACTCAAATCTCTTCAAAATTAGTTTGAGGATGGATTCCATGTGTCGGTTAAGTCTGACAATGATCTTGTCTCATGTGATGAATCTTCTGAAGATCACGACATGGAAAGATGGATATTAGCAATAAACTATAAAGTAGACTTCATATACAAGTGTCTTATATGAACCCTTGAGGATCCACCTATATGGGCAAGAACTAATAAGATGTAAATGGATCTTCAAGAGAAAGAGGGATCCTAATGAAAAGGTAGAGACCTTCAAAGCACGACTCATATCCACAAGATACACCGAAGAGAAGACATCACATGCAATGAGACTTTCTCTCAAGTGACCGTGCTTAAACCCAATAGAATATTGCTAACAATAGCTACGCAACTTGATTATGACATATTCAAGATGGAATTCAATATTGCATTTCTCTATGAATACCTCTCCAATGATATTCATATGAAGTAGCCCCAAGCCTTCATGGTTGAGGAAAGCAAGGTGTACAAGTTGAATAGATCCATGTGTGGACTCAAATATGCTTCTTGTAGTTGGAACATCATATTTGATGAAATTATAACGATTGTGATTTCATATAGAATCTTGATAAACTGTGTGAATCTTAGTGGGAGTGCCATTGTGTTCATCATGCTAAATGTAGATGATATCATAATAATTTAGAATGATACAGGGATAATTATAAGTATTTTATAGACTAGATATTCCATACCTTGAGATATGATCTCTAGGATACCTCTTAGATCTTAGTTCTGAAATTGTTCAGTAGCAAAGAAAAGAGGGTATTGGGACCGCATATTAGCGGTACACCTTGGACATTTCCATTTTTTGGAAAATTCCAAGAAATACTTCCTTTCCTTAAGATATGATATTGACCTATCTAAAGGGATATCACCTTAAAGAGTTGAGGATGTGAATACGAAACCTACATGCCCTAGTGCATTATCTTTGGGAAGCTCAGTGTATGATGATATGTACAATAGCCAGACGTCTGCCATGCAGTGGGAGTAGCAAAGTGTTACTAATCCTACTATGGAGATAAAACACTTGAATGCGGTAATAACAATATCTTCAAAGATGACAAGACTTTAGAGATAGTGATCTCTAAGTCTTATCTTCAAGAACTTAAGATTTTATAAATAGTAATCCAAATTATATTAACTACAGATACCTTAGAAGATAAAGATATCCATGAATAAGGGTATTCTGATAAGGATAATGGCAATATTGGTTATAATGATTATTGAGCTATAGTGTCTAGTACACTATAATTGATAATATTGAGTATTGGTTGCATAAAATGCAACATTCGCATTTGATGCGAGCATTGTTACAAGGAGATATGCAAGTGCCATACAAGGACTTGGCATAGTCTCTCGGGAAAAGAGTAACTGATCAACTCACCTAGCTATTCTTCTAAATAGCCTATGATTGTCACATGAGTATGGGTTTAGAGATTAGCCATTAATGTATCTTTGTACTAGTGGGATATTATTCGACATGTGAGCCCACAAAGAGCCATTATGCAATACATTTTATTGCAAATATCATCCTCTGATCTGAAATGGAAAATAACTAATTTGCATAATAGGTCCCTTAGTAAAATTAGGATAATCTACCAAGGCCATCTTAATTATCATACAACTGTTGATTCAATTGTTGAATCATAGAGGCTAGTGCTTGAATAAATATCTAAATAATTAGATTGATGACTCATCAAACACCGTTAAATGATTATTACGAAAGGATCTCTAGCCTGAGAAGGGGATGGCAATCTTTTCTCTAAAGGTTGACATCTAACCGACGTCTTGATGCAGGTTTTGTACATAGGAATAATGATTCGGAGGTGTTAGATAAGTTAGGTCAAAGAGTTGACTTAACAAGATCACGATAACCAAAGGACTATGTCGTATGCTATCACAATATAGGCAGATATCCTCTAACCAAAGATAGATGTGTTACTATATGTCTGAGTATATATATTTGGCAGACCAATAAATTGATGACCTAATCAAGTCCTATACATGGGCCTGTTGGTGTGCATACAAGGGTAAATGAGTAATACGATCCCTCAAAGGGATCATACATGTTCATTTATTGAACCGAAAGACATGAGCACACTCATGAGATATTGAGATCAAATTTCATGCACAGTCATCTCGCTTTGGAGCTTGACTGAATTTGTAGGTTTGATATTTGCTTTTGGAAAGTGTATGATCAATACCTAGGTATGATATATGATTTTCAAAAGTATGTGATCGATACCAACTCCCAATAGTCAAATGAGAAACTAAATGATAAAATTCTGAAGAAGATAATCTAAATGTGATATAAAACTTTAGGTTTATTATTGGTCTTCCAATATTCATGAGGTACAAGTAATAGGAATACTTGAGGGTGATGTGATTATAAATGATTGTGTAACCATGAATTTTCCATTCCTAGGGAGTGATGAAATTGATCTGGATTTTAGTGACTCTTCTCAGTAGAAAAGTGATCTGATCTTAGTCCAAATGTTAAACATTGATCCGAATGTGATTCAGATGCAATGATTATATTTGCAATCTTGATTTAATCAAGCATCTGTGAGAGGTTCGTAATATTAGATTTGAGATGTGATCTCAATATCCAATTAACTATACGTAGAACAATACAATCGTTCTGTCCTTATCTCCAAGAGTCTGCAGAGAAAGCGCATTATCCTTGAAAAAATTCATGGATAACTTCATTGTTGGTATATGTATCCGAGCATTGAGAAAATTGATAATTAAATGTGATTTAATTATCACAAATAATATGAATTTGATTCATATTATAAGGAGAGTTATCTAAAATAATTAAATGTGATTTAATTATTAAATATATGAATAATGTGAATTTGATTTGTATTATTTGGGCACATGAGAATAGAGATCCAACATGATTAAATGTGATTTAATTATCATGTATATGAATAATGTGGATAGCACAATCCATATTTATCATATATATGTTATAAATTTGATTTATAATATATCAGAGATAACCTATTGTAATTTATATTTATTGATTAATTATTTATGTGAATTGGATTCACATTGGATAATTATTGAAAACGTAATTTACATTTTATTTTGGGCCGTGAATGTGATTCACAAATTTCCAATCGCATGATCGTAATGTTCTCAAGATAATTGATAATTATTATTTTTAGATAATGTTGGAATGAGATTATGTAATTTCATTGGGAAAATATTACCATCCACCGACAAATATGGTGGACGGCCAACAAGTCCCAATTGGATTGGGTGATCGTCCCCCATATTGGTAGGATGGTTATCTTCTTCCAATTATCTTCATAGTTAATTGAGTTAATTGAAATTAATTTATATTTATTATTCAATATATTGAATTGAATTTAATTAATTATTGTTGTTTTCTTACAACAATATCATGGCCATTGGAAGAAACACAAATCAATCTCATCCATTGGATTTGTGTGCACATGGATTGGGATCCATGGACTCCCAAAATATTATATAAGAAGATGCACCCCTTGATCTTCAATTGACAACAAGAGAACAACCCATGCTCTCTTTCTTTCTCTCATATTCTCTACATGCCAAGTATCTCTATCTCTCTCTTTGTCATTGTGATTGTCCACCATGGAGCCCTAGAGAGAGTCGCCATCCTTGTGCCATCATCGTTATGTTACCAGATTGTTTGCTCATGGATCTCTATCTCCTTCGGCGTGCCTCACTTGTGAAGAATACAACAGATATCGTGTGATTATAACATGAGATTCACCACTTGGAACATCAACATCGATTGTGAGGAGCACGCGTTTCATCAATGCACTCGCATGCATCTCCTCCACCGGATCAGACATGAGACAGTATGTCTCTTGGTTTATGGACTTGATCGCAACCACACTTCAAGAGGTAAATCTAATACTTGTTTGTGGTTTATATGAAATGATATGAGAAATGTTATTGAATCATGTGGTTTCATCGAATTAATTTTTTTTAATTCACTACAATGAGCAACTAGTACGACTAGTCACTCCCGATCGCATTTGATGTGATCCTCGTATTTCCATTGTGTGATTAAGGATTTTCTCATGCCTTTCAAGTTACTATATGTCTGAGTATGTACATTTGGTAGACCAATAAGTTGATGACCTAACCAAGGTCTATATACTGGCGAGCTGTTGTGCATATAAGGGCATATGAGTAATACGATCTCTCAAAGGGATCTTACAGGTTCACTTTTGAACCGGAAGATGTGAGCTCACTCATGAGATATTGGGATTGATAAATTCTATGCATGGTTGTCGAGCATATGAAGCTTGACAGAATTTATAGGTATGATATATGCTTTTGGAAAGCATATGATCGATACTAAATCCCAATGATCAAATGAGAATCTTAAGGATAAATCCCTGAAGGTGACAGTCTAAAAGAGATTTATAACTTCGGTTTTATTCAAGTTCTTCCAATATGCAGGATGTACATGTATTGGGAATACCTGAGGGTGATGTGATTATAAACGATTGTATAACCATGACGCTTCCATTCCGAGGGAGTGGTGATACAGGTCTGAATCTTAGTAACTGCTATCAGTAGAGAAGTAACTTGATCTTAGTCCAAGTGTTGGACATTGATCTGAATGAGATTCAGATGCAATGAGAATATTAAGTTACGCACTTGATTTAATCAGGCATCTATGAGAGGTCCATAAGACCTGGATTTTGAGATATGATCTCAATGTCCAAGTCACTATACGTGGAACAATACAATCGTCTTCCCTTATCTCCAAGTATCTACAGAGAAAGCACACTATTCTTGAAAGAGTTCAAGAATAATTCCTTGATGAATTATGTATCCAAGCAACAATATGTTGATAATTAAATGAGATTTAATTATGAAGAATAATATGAATGAGATTCATATTATGAGAATGATTATCCAAGATAATTAAATGATATTTAATTATCAGGGAAATGCAGATTGTGTATAGTATTATCCATGCTATCCATAATAACACTGTATATTATAATTATGATTTATAATATATTAGAGAGAGCACATTTGTAAATAACATTTATTAATCAATTTTTAATGTGAATTGGATTCACATTAAGCAATTCATTGCAAATGTAATTTACATTTTTGTTTGCGTTATGAATGTGATTCACAATTTTTCAATGGCATGATTGAAATATTCGCTAATTAATTTGGAATTAATTTAGTCAATATATTTGTAATAAATGTTGTTGCAAATAATTAATAGATAATGAAATTTTATCTCATAAAAAAGAAGATAGAATCCACCTAATCTAGATGTGGCATCGCCCATGGATTATCCATAGGTGACGCCCCATCTTTTTAGGAGAAAGTCTTCTTTTATCCTCTTTATTATCTTATTAATTTTATTAAGTTAAATTATGTTGATGATAATATGACATATATTTAGTTTAATAGAAATTAAATTGTTATTGCTTTATTAAACAACAACGATCATGGCCATTGAATAAAAACACAAATCAATCTAACCATTGATTTTGTGTATCCCAAGGATTGTGATCCATGGACTCCCAAACTAATATATAAGAAGAGGCAGCCCTAGACCTTCTATATAAACGTCTACTCTTTCTCTCTCTATCCTCATTCTCATGCCCTCTCTCTCTCTCTAAGGGTGGTCGTCCACCTTAATTTCTTGAGAGAATTGCAGTCATAGTTACGTCGTCGTGCTGTCACCTCGATTGCTCGTAGATCTTCGTCTTCTTTGGAGCTTCTTGCACAAGAAGGAGACGTTGGATTTCGTTGGACGAAATCAGGAGATTTATGGCTTGGATCTTCATCGTGGATTGCGGGAAGCACGTGTCTCATCATTGCGCCGTAAGTGCCATCTTCGTGGATCGGATTTGACTCAGGAGGATCTCTTGCTTTAGAGATCAAGTGATCGCAACCACACTTAAAGAGGTATTTCTAATACTTTGTGGTTAGATGAAACGATCCAAGAAATGTTGTTGGGATCATGGGTTTCATCATATGATTTAAAAATTTTCAATTCTGTTGCACCTAGCGACTAGTGTGACTAGTTGCTCCAAATCGCATTAGATGTGATCATCACGCTTTCGTGATGCGCTTAAGGATTTCCACATATCCTTCAGTCTACCTAGAGTAGAGAACATCGAAAAGTAATTATGATTGAAATGGTTACTCTTGGCCGTTCTATAGATCGATGAGCCAGTTGAATGATCTCTCTCGACATTGTGATTGACCTGAGTTTGAGCTTGTTAAAAAACGAGGTTGGGAGGATATTTATCGGTTAGTCATCATCAATTCTTTCATAGGTAAAAGTAGTGTATTTGATTTCACATTCAACCCAAATCAACCACTTCACTCTACAGCTCTTGGTATTTCTCCCCATCACCAAGGAGATGGCCCTAGACACTATGTGTCTCTCAGTCCTTATCCTATTATTGCCCGACCTCTTAGGCATCAATTTACTTATGATAAATTATTTGAGGTCGGGGAAGCGATCTATGGCCTTTATTAATGGAAGATTAAAAATCATTTCCTCATCGAGTGCTTCCCTTATGGCAGGATCCAACTTTTTTGATCCTTTTCATTTTCTATTTTTATGAGTCTTTCTGATTTTGCAATATATTCTATCTTTTTGGGATTTTAAATTTTTCGTTGTTTTTAAATAGTTGAAGGAGGAGCGGGAGGATGTACAGACTCTGGATTAGAAGGTAAGTGGTTAGTATGAGAGGGAGGTAGAAGGGACTTCACCTGTACAAAGTTTGTGTGTTTCTTTGTATCCTCTCAATTTTCAACATTGAATCTTTTTATTCCATTTTCCACTTCCATACCTGAGATGGAATAAATTGAAATGATTCGATCTATGACATTTCTATGTTTATCCTTAATAAATCCATATCTCTTCTCCACCTTAGAATGTTATCCTCCAAAGAGTTTTCATAGCAAATCATTGAAACAATCTGTATATGAAGATGATACTGCTGAGATCTTGAAGTCTCATACTCAATATGCCTATACTCTGGCATGTAATACTGAGTTGAGTATGGACCATATGAATGGCTGATATTGGTCGAAGCCTCGAATAATAGAGTAAATGAACGGGGGGTTGGTACGTCTAGCTCATGAGTCCATGCTGGTGCATGTGTTAGCTTTCTAAATATGTGATATGAAGGTTTGTCACTTTGGGCTTGATCACTATGGTCAATCAAGTCAGGAATATCATATGATGCAGGCCTCTCCATTCAAATTTTTTGATTGACCGTGTTATACTCTAAGGACATATCAAGATGTTTACATGCGAATTGTGATCAATTTGAATTGTTCATTGATTCCAGCAAGAGACCCACAATAAGGTGAGTTAGCATAGGTTGGAAGTGGGTTAGGGGTATAAGAAGGTGGGGTATGTGTGCAGATCAAGGTAGAAAAAGTGCAAGTACGCAAGATAATGCACACGGACATGCACAAAAGCAAGAGTAAACCACAAATTCACCAACTCTACACGTGAGTACCATAACAGTTTGGTTGAATTATCTTGTCAGTTTTAGTTGGTGACAAATGCAATTATTGAAAGATTAACGAGCTGATAGGTGCTTGTACTTCCCTATAGAATGTCCCAAGTCATATGAATACTTGCACCCACTTTCAGCTAGTATACGAGTAAGTACATACCGTATAAATACATCTGCCAATTTCTTGAGGATAAAGCCTTACATGGCTTCCTCTAAACCTCCACTCTGCTAAGGATATCTGGACCATTTACCGACGACTCGTAGATCCTCACTGAAAAGTGGATAATCATTTTTTTGAACTAGTAGTCTATATTAAAATCCTATCTTTGTCTCGATCATAGTGTTGTCTCTCTCTCACTTACAAGTAAATTAGATAATGATGGGGTTTCTCTCCCGCAAATAAGGGTTAATTTTAGTCATTTTTTTGGTCCAATTCAATTAGTAGTCCTGATTTTAGAGATTAGTTGCCACTGCAATTAATCCACCCAAACAATCACATCTATCATCTAGTCCCAATTCCTGTATCCTAGGTTAGAAAAACTAAGAGAGGGAATCGTAAATAGATGATGCGATCGAGAAAATGATGATGAATTATAGAGTAAGAAATCTTATAATGCCTCCAGCTCTCTACATGGCGGATGCAAAAAAAATTGAAATTTTACACTATATGAAGTGTAAACAAGAAAATCGTTCCTAGATAGGAAGTTTTATTAGCGAATGAAGAACAATTTAATTTGGACTAATAAATCTGCAGTATAAGTGCTTCTTGTTAAATGTGATGTGTGGTCCTGCATAGTACGATCACAAGTAAAAAAACATGCTCTGAGAGCCACGAGTACAAGTCCTAGTCTACTTCAATCAACCACAACCACGAAGGGTTCAAAGTCCTATCCTAATACAAGCGTGAGATTCCAAACAGAATCTACTAGATTTCAAGCAATTAGTTCAAACTAATGAAATTGAAAATCTCTTCAAACATTCTTAGCATCTCAACAACTGATTCGATCCATGAATCGTAAGCCTTTGATGCACTTCGAGAAGCGCCGACTTCAAGAAAGGTGATCCAAGTCCACCAGGCCCTCACTCAAAAAGATAAATGTTATATCAGAGAGAGATATCAAAATATATAAAAAATGAGTAGAGAAGTAATTGAAAAAGAAAATGAAATAATTATAAGGTGGTTTTCGGCTCAGACTACACAAGTGAATGAAAAACATATATCTAATTTCTAAAATGATCCTAAGATGTTTGCCTCCCTAGCAATGATGCCATTTGATAAACCGCTAATCACCCCTATGTTAAAAAATCCATTTTATTGTAGTCGGGCAATCAGGATCGATAAAAAAGAAACAACACGAGTCGATAAATCAATAATTAACATGTGGTTTTATGTATTTTTAACCTGGGCAAATCCATAGTCGACTCAAGGAGGGGAACAACGTCAGATCAAGTCAGGTGAATTATCTCACAATTTTTCAAGTAGATTTTTTTCAATTTTGTATGCAAAGGTAATACAAACATAAAAATGTGGATGAACTAGATTATTAAGAAAATAAGAAATTTAGCCAAATCAATTTTAATGTAAAATTAATCCAAACTAGCCAAGTTATATTTTTTCTAAAAACCTAATCCTATGATGAATGCAAAATCTATTTTTGAATTTGCAGGGTTAAAATGCAACAATGAAAAATGCAATCTTTTTAGGGGTCTTTATTCAATTTTTCATGCAAAAAGAAAGAAATATTGATGAAAACTTTACTGAATTATGAAATGAATCTACAATAATTTTTTTGAATTATTCAAGAATATATTTTTTTATGATTATTTAATGGAAACAAAGAGATTATAAGTATTTAATTCCTAATAAATCCCGAAATACAATTTATATAGAGAATGATTTATCTAAAAAATATATTTTCATTGAAAATCCAGAAGAGTTAGAATTTCACAAAAATAATATTTGTATATTTAATTAAAAATCAATTACAAAAATAACTCAACTATTTATTTTAGGAAAAAGACACAACCATTTTTTATGAAATTTGGATAGTAATTAAAACACATTAATAGACATTATATCTAATTTTTTCAATTTTTGGAGCAAGTTTTAAATAAATATGAATTTAAGATCACAAATTAGGTAAAATATGTAATTTTTATCAAAATAATTTTAATTATTTTCCCAGTGCTCACAAGCCAAATAAATAGACACAAAATAGAGAATTAAGTGTTATACACCATGCAATTTTTGTTTAAGAGAATGATGCAAAAATGATGACCAATTGAAAATATAAATAGAGGGGTGTTCTTGAAAAAAAGAAAATAAAAACTTAATAAACAAATTTGTGTCTAAGGGCACTTTTTGCAAATCAACAAAACTAACAGATTTAATATGTAATTATTTCAAAATAATAAAAATAAAAGAATGGACCTTCAGGAGACGTGGAGACGTGGGTTCCAATTTAGGAACCCACGTCTAGGGAAACTGGAGGCGTGATGTCGGCGAGGGGCAACGTGAGGTGTAGGTTTCGGTTGGAGGCACGACATATGGTGGGATAGATCTAGCAGAGGCCATGGGTTGGCAGTTGGTGGGCTAGATCTGGCAGAGGAATTCCTGCATGCATGAGGTGGCGCAATGAAGGAAAGAGAACATCACATGAGGAGAGCGTCTGGGGGGTTCCGGCAGCTCGATGATGGCGCACAACTGCTGAGGGAGGCCTACGGTAACCTAGAGGAAGATGAGTGGTAGATCACCGGCGGTAGTGGCTGGATGAGGGTGAGCATCCACGACCGCGAAGGCAGATATACGTGAGGAATGGAGTCTTCTCTGAGGCCGAGCATTGTGTGGTCGACGGTGAGGCACATTGCAGGAGGGTAGTTGGCATGGTGGTGTACGCATGAGAGGAGATGATGCGTGAATGGTGTCGTGGGGTAGCTACGTGCAAGAACACTGAGGTTGTGAGCAGGGTGGAAGGGCCACATGCAGGAGGATAAGGTGGCAACCGACTCTTGAGGTCAGTAGCATAGATGCGAGGCTAGACAATGTGGATGTGTGAATGTAACAAGCGACAACTACAATTCTCCTTTTCATTTTTTTCTAATTTTTTTTGATTTTTTTCTTAATAAGAAATGAAAATATATGAATCAAGAGGTGGTGGTGATGATTATGTAAGATGATGATATTGATGCAAGAATTTTTAAAAAAATATATGATTATGAGTTGGTGATGTTGTTATGATGATGGTGTTGTTTGATGGTGATAAAAATGCAATGAATAGGAACAAGACAAACAAGTGATGTTAGATAAATAAAAAATGACAAAATGAAGATAGAGAATTTATATGTTGTTCGTCGGATTTTGTAGGAGCTATGTTGCAACTCCGATCATGTCCTCGATCTGATTCGGCAAAAAATCATAGAAGTTTAGTTGTGATCTGAAGATATGCAAAACAACACGACGAGGAGCAATAGTTGATCTCACGTTTACGACCATCGTTCCTTGACTAGAGGGTGCAGAAGCTGTCACCAACAACACTCATGGGCTTGTGTTCTCTCCCTCTCTGTTAAAGAAGAGGTAGATGGAGATGAATGAAGGGGATGAGGAGAATAAAAGAGGAGATAGATGAGAAGAAGTTGGAAAAGAAGTGGGGTGGAAGTTGGTGGAGTGGTGGAAAATGAGCGGAGAATGAGGAGTTGGTGGCTTGGGTTGAAAAATAAGTAGAGAATAAGTAAAATGGAATAAAATATAAAATGAAATAAGTAAGGTACTAAAAATAATGAAGAGAAATGAAAAACAAAATTAGATAAAAGATATACAAAAATAATAAAGTATAACAAATAAAATAAGTAAATAAGTTAGGAATAAAAAAGGAATACAAAAATAAAATAAAATAAAATTGGAAATAAATAAACAAATAAAAATGTGGATGCCACGTGATATATCCACGAGCTGCCAAGTGCCACTCTCTGAAAATTAAAAAATTAAGTGTAAATAAAAATAAAAAAGAAATAACAAAAGGGTCAACTAAAAACTGGTCAACACGAAAGTGTACAACTTTCGTGAAGGAGCGAAAACCAAAATGAATCATATGTAGAAAGTGTATTTTTTGTTGTTATCTTATAGTTATATAATACATGTGTTTTATTTTTTGTAAATTTTTGTCATTTTTAAATTATATAAAAATCAAAATAAAAATAGAGAAAATATGAAAAGAATATTTACAACTTAATATATTTTTTGGATTTTAAGACAATAAAAATATAAAATAAATGGTATTTTGGTTAATATGTACAATATAAAATAGGGGTACAAAACCCAAGTTTCACATATGAACTCTGACTTTTATGAACATTGTCATATTTTGAAGGTCTTTGAATGTATATTACTTTAAAAGTAAGTAGACCTAAAATAGAATACTGTTCGGGAGAGATAGAGATACACATTTTAATGTTCTTAGTCTCAATCTGGGGTTCAGGTTTTAGTAGTAAATTTTACAAGTTAGTATTTCTTTTATATTTTTCCTTTATAAATGTTAGTAATATATACACTATAGAGTTCATTTTATTAGATTTGGCTTTAGTATAAAATAGATACAAATAGGTGAATTTGGCTAATATACATGTGAATTTTAACTAATGCAAAAGTGAATTTGTCTCCATATTTAATGCAAACATGCATGCTAAAATGCAAACATTAATTCTAGATGCATTAATGCCAATAATGCACAATAAATGGAAATATTCATCAAATTGCTTGAGAACGAAGATCTATTTTCAACTTTCAAAGTGATGAATCACAAATTCATTAACAGACCAATAAGTTGATGACCTAACCAAGCTCTATACATCGACACGCTAGTGTTCATGCACGGGCATATGAGTAATAAGATATATCAACGGGATCATACATGTTCATTATTGAACGGGAAGACATGAGCTCACTAATGAGATATTGGGAAGAATCAAATTCTGTGCACGATCGTCTCACTTTGGAAGCTTGACTGGATTTGTAGGTTTGATATATTCTTTTGGAAAGTATATGATCAACACCTAGGTATGATATATGCTTTTGGAAAGCATATGATCGATACCAACTCATAATGATCAAATGAGAAACCTTAATGATAAAACCCTAAATCAGATAGTCTAAATAGATCTAATACTTCGGTTTTATTATATGTCTTCCTCTATATGATGTACATGTATTTAGAATACATGAGGGTGATGTGATCATAAACAATTGTATAACCATGATGCTTCCATTCCTAGGGAGTGATGAAACATGTCTGGATTTTAGTGTCTCCTCTCGGTAGAGAAGTGATCTGATCTTGTTCCAAATGTTGGACATTGAACTGAATGTGATTCAGATGCAATGAGAAGATTAGATTTATGGTCTTGAGAGGTCCATAAGATCTAAATTTGAGATGTGATGTCAATATCCAAGTCACTGTACATGGAACAATTCAATCGCCATGTCCCTATCTCTAGGTATCCGTGAAGAAGGTGATTCATTCTTGAAAGAGTTTGAGAATAATTTCATTCTTGATCATGTATCCCAGCATTAAGAAAAACTGATAATTATATGTGATTTAATTATCATGAATAATATGAATCTGATTCATATTATAAGGAAAGTTATCTAAGATAATTAAATGTGATTTAATTATCAAAGATGTGAAAATTGTGAATATGATTCATATTTTTGGTGCACATGAGAATAGAGATCCAAGATGATTAAATGTGATTTAATTATCATGGATGTGAATAATGTGGATAACACTATCCATATTAATCAGATATATTATAAATGTGATTTATAATATATTAGATAGAGAGAGCATATTTTAATTTATATTTGTTGATTAATTATTGATGTGAATTGGATTCACATTGGATAATTAATTGGAAATGTAAATCACATTTTATTTTGGGTTGTGGATATGATTCACAATTTTCCAATGTCATGATTGCAATATTCACAAAATAATTATAAATTATTTTTGTAGAATAATTTATAATAAGTGTTGTTGTAAATCTTGGAAATTACCATGGAATAACGTAATCTCATGAGATTACATGAGATTGTATCCTTCCCATTTAAGAGGATGGATGGCCACTAACTCCTATTAGGAAAGGATGGCCATTTTCTCCTATATTATGGAAGGAGGCAATCTTCATTCTATAATATCCATACATGATTGATTTCATATGGGATTAATTTATATTGATTTTTCAATATATATTTAATATAAATTAAATTAATTGTTGTTGTGTTTTTACAACAAAATCGTGTCCATTGAAACAAGCACAAATCGATCTCATCCATTGATTTTGTGTAGTACATGGATTGTGATCAATGGAATCCCAAAATACTATATAAAAAGAGCCCCCCTTTCTCTTCAAGAGATAAAAACTACAACAACATATGCTCTCTCTCTCTCTCATTCTCTACATGTCCTCTTTCTCTCATTGTGGTCGTCCACCATGGAGCCGTAAAGAGCGTCATCATCGATGCAGCATGTTGTTATGTTGTCGGATTGTTTGCACATCGATCTCCGTCTCCTTTGGTCTACCTCGCTTGTGAAGAAGACATCGGATCTTGTGTAACAAGATCAGAAAATTTGCTGCTTGGACCATCAACATGGATTGCGAGGAGCACATGTTTCATCAATGCGCTCGCAAGTGTCTCCTCCACCAGATCGAACTTGAGACAGGAGGTCTCTTCATTTAGAGACTCGATCACAACCTTGCTTCAAGAGGTAAACCTAATAATTGTTTGTGGTTTAGATGAAATGATTTGAGAAGTGTTATTGGATCATGTGGTTTCATCGTTTAAAATTTTTTAAATTTCATTGCCCCAAGAAACTAGTACGAATAGTTGCTCCTGATCACATATGATGCGATTATCACGCTTTCATGATGCGCTTAAGGTTTTTCCCATATGCTTCAACTGGTATAAGAGCCATAGATTGGAGGTTTTGTATACGATCCATAAACTTATGAAGATTTGGCTCTTTAGGGTTTGTGAAATTTTATCACATTTAGTTCGCACAACCCTGTTTTGTGAATTTTTGAGGCCGTATTTAAATTGCTTAAACAAAATTATCACGTTAATTATATTCCCCATTAAATTAGGAAACCATGGGATTTGAGTTCCATGATTTGGAATCTAATTTCTCAAGTTATGATCATTTGAATGAACATGTATCCACTGTTTCGGGGATGGCGAATCTTGATGTAATTAAAGAGATAATTACAGTGAAAATATCTCAAGTTCTTCTATAAACCAAATTAGAAAACTTTCAAAACTTATTTTACATGATTTTTATTTAAAGTGATTGAGATATGCTAATTTTAGTAAGTAAGGGTCACTTCTAGAAATTACATTCCTAATCAAAGACCTTGTGATTGTCACTTAATCAATTAGTGAAATTAATGGTTAATTTCCTAGAATAATTATTGATGAATATTTTTTGAAATATTTGATAATGACTATTTCCTTAAATGTCATTACCTTAACTAATAATTGAATAGATATGATTTAGATTACAAATTGGTTACATGATCAATTTTCCAGCAAATAAATTTGCTTGAATAGGATTGGAAATTTGTTTAGCAAATTTCCTTTTAATATAAATCAAAATATGATATAACTTCGGTGGAAAAACCGATTATCATCTCACGTTCAAAATGATCAATTGGCATTTTCCTAACATGAGGCAGATATGGTGTCAAGCAGGTTGCTTTGTGAGCGGTCTATCCCACTCCCGTTGGTACTAGCCATGAAAACGATAAGGAAGGGATAATGTTTGAAGGGATCATGATGTATTTTTCTTATTATTAAAATTTGAATAATATGTAGTCTGAGATTATACCATCCTTCAAGTAACAATTAAAAATTGTTTGTTGGTTGATTAATTGCATTGATAATTAATTTAATATGATTAAATTAATTAGATCCAATCGAAATTAAACTCTTTATTATGAATAGAGATGTTTTTCCCTTGGAAGAATCAATTATATGAGTATGATCCGTAATAACTAATTAGAATTTGAACATGATATGGAGGATCACATAAGTGACATCCATGGTCTCCCGTCAAGGCGAAGGGATCCTTCACCAAGGATTGTATGTAAGAGACACACGTCCAATGTGATAGCTCCTGCAAACAAGCGCATATGTATTAGACTCTTTGCTTCAATAAAGAATAAGGTCGTATGTACAGTGACCCCAATATCGAGTCCTCATATTATAAGAGAGAGATTGGATTGTGCATAGCGGGTACTAATCATGTTAATAGTTTATTCCGTTAACAATGGGTCAACATCACCTTAGAGGTGGTGGGATTGGGTGTTAAATATGAATTTGGAATGCAAGTTTTGTTAGCAATGTGAGCCCCGGGCGAACCATTCCTACAATAAATGTTATTGTAATAAATGATTTATCAATAAAAGTTTTTGATTATTTTTCACTCCCTTTCTGAGATTGAATGAATGAATGCGCTATAAGGTCCCTCTGTAAAATAAGGGTTATGTACAATGTCCAACTTGATGATCATACAGCTATTGATTCATTGAATGAATCATAGAGGCTGATGCTTGGATGAATATCTAAGGAGTTAGATAGAGGACTCATCAAGCATCATGAAATGATTGTTAAGTGATGGTCTCCAGTCTAAGTAGGAGATGGCAATCCTTTATCATATGGTTGATATTTGACTGACATCTTGATGCATGCCCTCTGCATGGGAATAGTGATTCGGAGGTGTCAGATTAGTTGAGTCAATGGGTTGACTTAACGAGATCAAGATAACCAAAGACCTATGTTGAATGTTGTCACAGCATAGGCATGCATCCTCTGACCGGAGACAGATGTGTTGCTATATGTCTGAATGTGTACATTTGGCAGACCAATAGGTTGATGACCTAGACAAGGTCTATATACCGGCGAGTTGGTGTGCATGTAAGGACATATGAGTAATACGATCTCTCAAAGGGATCATACAGGTTCACTTGTGAACCGGGAGACATGAGCTCACTCATGAGGTATTGAGACCTGATCAAATTCCATGCATGGTCGTCATGCTTTGGAAGCATGACATGAATTTGAAGGTAAGATATATGCTTTGGGAAATCATATGATCTATACCAATTCCCAATTACCAAGATTGAGAAACTTAATGAGCAAACCCTGAAGATGGCAGCATAAAAGTGATCTACATCTTCAGAATGATCGTAGGTCTTCCAGTATGCAGGATGTACAGGTATAGGGAATACCTGAGGGTGATGTGATCATAAACGATTGTATAACCATGACACTTCCATTCCGAGGGAGTGATGAAACAGGTTTGGATTTTAGTGACTCCTCTCAATAGAGAAGTGACCCAATCTTCGTCCATGTATTGGACATTGATCTGAATGAGATTCAGATGCAATGAGAAGATTAGGTATACGGTCTTGATTTGATCAAGCATATGTGGGAGGTCCATAAGATCTAGATTTCAGATGTGATCTCAACATCCAAGTCACTGTATGTGGAACAATACAATCGCCCTGTCCTTATCTCCAAGTATCTGCGGAGAAATCGCATTATTCTTGAAAGGGTTCAAGAATAATTCCATAGATCTAAGCATTGAATAATTAATGATTAAATGTGATTTAATCATCTTAATGTGTTTGAAAATTATCCAATGTAATTAAATGTGATTTAATTATTATGGTTAAGAATAAAGTGGATAGCAATATCCAATTATTCATAATATATTATAAATATTATTTATATTGTATTAGAGAGAGCAAATGTAATTTATATTTGTTGATTAATTATTAATGTGTATTGGATACACATTGTGTAATTAATTGAAAATGTAAATTATATTTTGTTTTGGGTTGTGAATGTGATTCACAAATTATCAAGGCAAGATTGCAATATTCTCAAAATTAATTATCAATTATTTTTGAAGAATAAATCACAAAAAAAGTTGTTGGAAATAATAATGGAGATTTCCATGGAGATATACAATCTCATGAAATCTCATGAGATTGCCTCCATTAGAAATAAAGTGGACGGCCACCAAGTCCTACTTGGAATGGGTGGTCGTCCACCTTGATATACATGGGAGATGTAGTCTCCACGTATATTCTCTCCTTATTTGGTTGATATAATTAAGGATTGATTTATATTTGATTTTGTCAAATATATTTTGATCTAAATTAAATCATAATTTGTTGGTTTTTACCAACAACAATCTTGACCATTGGATTGGACATAAATCAATCTCATCCATTGATTTTATATGCCCCATGGATTGAGATCCATGGATCCCAAAACCCTATAAATAGAGAGGCATAACATGCTCTCTAGAGCTATGCAATTTTGGAGCACATCTCTCTCCCTCATTCCTCTCACACGCCAACTCTCTCTCACTCTCTCTCTCTCTCTCTCTCTCTCTCTCTCTCTCTCTTGTGCGCGCGCTCGCGCTCTCATTCTTGGTGGTCGTCCACCAAACCCTAGAGGAGAGACTCGTCGTTGCCTTCGCCACAGCGCCGCTGCTTCAACGTTCTTCGGTTCTCCGTCTTCTTGGAGTGATATGCTCACGAAGAGGACACTCGATCTCGTACGAAGAGATAAGGAGTTCACCGTGCTTGGATGAACTTGTTGGATTGCGAGGATCACGCGGTTCATCCCCGCGCTCGCAAGCGACCTCTCCGACGATCGGACTTGAGAATGGAGGTCTCTTCTATTAGAGACTAGATCAACCACGCTTCAAGAGGTATTCCTCATACTTGTTGTGGTTCTAGATGTAACGATCCGAGAATCGTTCTTGGATCATGTGGTTTCATCGCATTATTTTTTTTTAAATTCCGCTGCACAAAACAACTAGTACGACTAGTCGTTCTACGCCGTATTAGATACGACAATCACACTTCCATGATGCACTTGAGGATAATATCATATCCTTCAAATGGTATCAGAGCCTTAGGTCGAAAGTTTTTTTGGATACGATCCTCAAACCTAGAACGACTTGGGTTCGATAAGGTCGCGAAAGTTTTTTGTCGCATTTGATTTTCAGACATCTGTTTAGCAAATAAATTTGCCCTATTTAAATTGTTTAAACAAGAATTAATCACTTGTATTTTGTTCCCCATTAAATAAGGAAACAATAGGATCTGAGTTTACGGAATTTGGATTCTGTTTGCTCGAGATATGGTTGTTTTAATGAACATGTATTCACTGTTGCGGGTACTGCGAATCTTAACATGATTAATGAGTTTATTACTGTTTTTATCCGCATCGAAATGCGTGAAATATCACTTGGATTCTGTCCTAAATCAAGTTAGAAATCTTTGAAAATTGAGTTTGTCTAATTTGGATTTAAATTGGTTGATATATGTTAATTTTAGTAAGTAGGGGTCACTACTGAATTTACAGTCCTAATCAAGAACCATGTGATTGTCAATTAGTGAAATTAATTGTTAATTTCATGAAATAATTATTAAAAATATTTGTGAAATATTGGAAGATGTTTATTTTCTTAATTGACTTGGCCTCAACCAATTAATTGATTATATTTTATCTAAATCAAAATTGGAAAAACAATCATCAAACTTGATGCTTGAATAGGATTGGGAATTTGTGTAGCAAATTTCCTTATAATCAAAAATGTTTTGATTATTACTATATGGTATAATTTTGGTTGAAGAATCGATGATCATATCAAGTACAAATTGATCTATCTGGCATTATCCTTTCCTGAGGTGGATATGGTGTCTAGTCGGAGAGCATTGGGGTAGCGGGTTGGAACGTATGTGGTCCGTCCCAC
Source organism: Ottelia alismoides (assembly GCA_037367405.1). Lineage (NCBI taxonomy): Eukaryota > Viridiplantae > Streptophyta > Magnoliopsida > Alismatales > Hydrocharitaceae > Ottelia > Ottelia alismoides. The sequence goes on along the minus strand of JAZKJV010010037.1, from coordinate 252,381 downwards.
TCTCGTCAGTACTAACCATGACAGCGGGTAGGGACTCGATAATGTCGGAAAAAATCAAGGTGTGTTTTCTAATTATTAAAATTCAAATTAATACGTACTTTGAGATATTACCATATATATATTCAAGTAAAATAATAAATTTTGTTGATTGAATTAGATTTATAATTAATTTATTATGATTAAATTGATTATGTCCAATTGAGACACACTATTGTGAATAGAGTTGTTATTTCCCTTGGAAGAATTAATTATATGAATTTGATTCATGATAATTGATTGAAATTTGAATATGAGGTGGAGGATCACATAAGTGACATCCATGGTCTCCGGTCAAGGCGAAGGGTTCCGTCGCCAGGGATTGCATGTGGAAGATGCATGTCCGAAGTGACAACGCCTGTATGCAAGCGCATCTAGATCGGGCTCGTCGCTTCTCGAAAGAGTAAGGATGTATGCGTAGTGACCCCAATATCGGGTCCTCATATTATTGGGGCGATATTGGATTGCGCATAGCAAGTTGTATTCCTGTTGATGGTTTGTTCAATTAATGACGGATCAACATCACCTTAGGGGTGGTGGGCCCGGGTATTAAAAATCAAATTGGGAAATGCAAGTTGGAGTTGCAAGGTGGAATTTGTTCCCGTTTCTCTTTATTGGAGTCATAAGTTCTCATATTATTGGGATGTGACAAAGATAAGGAGATCCCAGTTCTTGATTGAGATATAACGGTAAGTATATCTCTTACTTTGAAAGTGATTAAGGGAATAAACATTCAAGGTTGACAGAACAAGAACAATTTGATTTAAAATGCATTAATCAAACATCATAAATTTGAATATATATGATTATATGTTCTAATATAATGCATTCTTAATTTCAGAAAATGAAGTCCTTGAACCCACTAAGCAGGCTTCTTGAGGTCAACCAATTGACCGGTCTAAATTACTCGGATTGGATCCGTAATTTGGAGCTTGTTCTTTCTGCTATGCGCGTAAGTTATGTGCTCCCCGAGGACAAGCATGAAAGCCCTAAATCCAAGGAAGAAAAAGCATGCAATGACAAGTATGATGAAGATCATGTCTTGGCTAGATGCTATATCCTGGGTTCTCTCTCAAATGTTCTTCAAAAGCAACACGTGGAGATGAGCAGATGTCAGGAGATAATGCAGAATCTAAAAGATATGTTTGGTGACATAAACCGCACCCAGCATTACAATATTATGAAAGAACTCATTCACTGCACGATGGAGGAAGGAACTTTGGTTCGAGAACATGTACTCAAAATGTTTGGGTACTTGTCTGAACTGGAGACTCTTGGGGCAAATATGAATGCAGATATGCAAGCTGACTTCATTCTGTTGTCTTTGCCCAAGTCTTTCAATAATTTTGTGTTCTCATTCAACATGAACAAGTTCGACTTGTCAAACGCTGGTCTTCTTGTTGCATTAAAGTCTGCAGAAGACGTAATGAAGAAAGATGGTCCAACTGGCAGTGCAACGGTTTCACAGGTCAGAGGGAAGCGCAGTCGGAAGCAAGATTCTCGGAAGGGACTGACCCAGAAAAGAAAGAAGAAGAGTCAAGGCGTTGGCTCATCTTCTAGTGCATCTACATTGATAGCGTCGAAGAAATCCGACGTTTGTCACCACTGCAAAAAGCTAGGGCACTGGAGGCGTAACTACCCATAATACAGACAAAGGTAAAGCCTCAGAAGGTATGAAATCTACTTTCATCGTTGAAACTATCTTTCTCGTTGGAAGAAGGAAGTTGGGTTGTAGATTCGGGTGCTTTTGTTTATGTATGCAATTTGTTGCATTTGTTTCAGGAAACTAGAAATCTTGAGGAAGGGGAGATAGTCATCCATATGGGATCTGATGCAAGTGTTGCAGCAGTCACCGTTGGGACTTGTCGACTATCATTATCTAGTGGTAGAGTCCTAGTACTAAAAGAATGTCTTTATGTACCTGAAGTTAGATGGAATTTAATATCTGTATCTAAGCAGTTAGAAGTGGATATTCATTCCTTTTCTGTAATAAATTAGTCATAAATTATTATGATAAATATAATAGGATGGTATTTTAACTTTTGGTGGACTCTATGAATTGTGCAATTGACGAGCATGTCATGAATGTTACAACCACTAATAAAAACCCTAAAAGATCAAGGAAAAATAAAAATCATTCGAATATGATTTGGCATCAAAGGCTTGGTCATTTATCTGTTGATAGGATCAATAGATTGATAAAGGATGGACCTTTAGATTTTCTACAGGTTCAATCTTTACCTACCTGTGAACATTGTATTCGAGGTAAAACAACTAGGATGCCTTTTTCGCAACATGGTTACAAGATGCGAAGGTATTATAGACCTAATACATACCGATGTATGTGGTCCCTTCAGTACCGTGACTCGAAATGGATATCGATATTATTTTACGTTTATTGATGACCATTCGCGAAACGAGTTTGTCTTCCTATTACATCATAAATATGAAACCTTTGAAAAGTTCAAAGAATTCAAGGCTTTGGTTGAGAATCAAATCGATATGAAGATTAAACGAATTCGATGTGATCGAGGTGGCAAGTACATCTCAGAAGAATTCAAGGAATGCCTTAAGGAGAAGGAATTGTTTCCAATCTCACTCCTCCTGGAACTCCCCAACTTAATGGTGTGCTGAAAGACGCAATAGACCATCATGGACATGGTTCAGTTCAATGATGAGCAAAGCACATTTGCCTCTTAATTTTTGGGGATATGCATTAGAGACTGCAATTTATATCCTGAATAAGATTCCAAGCAAAATCTGTGCCTAAGACTCCTTCATGAGTCTGGTATGGAACCAAACCTAGTGTTAATCACTTGATGGTTTGGGGTTGCTTGGTTCATGCTAAGAACGTGGATGCGAGTAAGCTAGAATCTCACACTCGTGAGTGTTACTTCATTGGGTATGTTAAAGATAGTATTGGATACCATCTCTATGATACTGAGACCCAAAAGGTTTTTGCCTTTAGAGATGTCAAATTTTTGGAAGATAAATTCCTTAAAGGTCAAGACAAAAATAAAGTAGAAGGAACTCATTGAATCCCCTGAGGATTTTGAGCTTCCTAGACCAGAAACTGAAGAGATAAAAAAGATGAAAACCCATACCTCGTCGAAGAAGTTCGAGGGTGGTTGCACCACCTGAAAGGTATGGATTCATGTGTCAAGTGAGACTGACATTGATCCTACTTCATTTGATGAAGCACTTCACGGATCATGACATGGATAGATGGATGCTAGCAATGAAGTCAGAGATTGACTCCATGCATAAGAATGGTGTATGGACCCTAGAGGATCACCTAAAGGGGTAAAATCCATTGGGTGTAAATGTATCTTCAAGAGAAAAAGGGGACCTGATGGGAAAGTAGAGACTTTCAAGGCACGACTCGTAGACAAGGGATACACGCAAAGAGAAGGCATCGATTTACGATGAAACGTTCTCTCCTGTGGCTATGCTTTAAATCCATCAGGACACTGCTAGCTATAGCTGCATATCTTGACTACGACATCTGGCAGAAGGACGACAAGACAGCTTTCCTCAATGGATACCTCGAGGAGGATATCTACATGGAGCAACCCCAAGGCTTCATAATGAGGATATCAAGTGTACAAGCTGAAGAAATCCATTTATGGATCAAGCAAGCTCTCAGTAGATGAAACATCAGATTTGATGAAACCATAAAGAGTTATGATTTTGTGCAGAATCTTGATGAACCTTGTGTGTACAGAAGTTTAGTGGGAGCGTCATTGTATTCATCGAGCATTACGTAGATGACATCCTTATCGTTGGAAATGATACAGGGATGATGACCAGTGTGAAAATTTGGCTATCCCATACTTTGAGATGAAAGATCTTGGAGAAGCCTCTTACATCTTAGGCCTGAAGTTGTTCAGAAACCGATAAAAGAGGATTTTGGGATTGTTACAACATGGATACATTAAGAAGATTCTTGAATGATTCCGAATGGGATAATTCCAAGAAAGTATTCCTACCCTTAAGAATGGTATCCACCTGTCTAAAGGAATGGCTCCTCAAACTGTTGAGGAGAAGAACCCATGGCTGGATGTCCTTATGCATCAGCTGTAGGAAGCTTAATGTATGCCATGATGTTGTACTAGGGCAGATATCTGCCATGCAGTAGGAGTGGTAAGTCATTACCAATCCTGCTATGGAGAACAACAATGGAATTGCAGTAAAGAACATATTCAAATATCTAAGACGGAAGCAAGATTACATCCTTGGTCTATGGCGATGGTGATCTCCAAGTCTTTCGGATATACAAATTCTGACTTCCAATCGGATATTGATGATCGAAAGTCGACATTAGGGTTTTTATTCTTGTTGAATGGTGGTGCTGTGAGCTGGAGAAGCAAGAAGCAGGACACTACTACAGATTCAACAACAGAAGCCGAATACATTGCCGCATCGGATGCTGCAAAGGAGGCGGTGTGGTTGTGCAAGTTCATCTGGAGCTTGGCGTGGTTTTCTATGATACTCCCATCCCCGTTACTCTGCGATAAACACGGGAGCCATTTCCTAGCAAAGGAACCCAAATGGCATCAGAAGAGCATACACCTGGAAAGGAAATACTACATCATTCGGGAAATTCAAAAGAGACATCATCATCACCAAGGTGGCCTCTACCGACAACGTTGTTGATCCTCTTACAAACCTCTTACACAAAAGTTTTCGACCAGCATGTAATGAGTATGGGTTAAGGAGTGTTCCTGAATGGTTCTGAGGGCTAGTGGGAGATTGTTATCAATGTGAGCCCCGGTGAAACCATTCCTACAATAAATGTTATTGTAATAAATGATTTATCAATAAAAGTTATTGATTATTTATCACTCCTTTCTGAGATTGAATGAATAAATGCACTATAAGGTCCCTATGTACAATAAGGGTTATGTACCATGGCCAACTTGATGATAATACAACTGTTGATTCATTGAATGAATCGTAGAGGTTGATGCTTGTATGAATATCTAAAGGAGTTAGATAGAGGACTCATCAAGCATCATCAAATGATTGTTAAGAAATGATCTCCAGTCTGAGTAGGAGATGGCAATCCTTTCTTATATGGATGATATCTGACCGACCTCTTGATGCAGGTCATCTGAATGGAATAGTGATTCGGAGGTTTCAGATTAGTTGAGTCAATGGGTTGACTTAACTTGATCGAGATAACCAAAGACCTATGTTGAATGCTATCACAACATAGGCATGCATCCTCTGACCGGAGACAGATGTGTTGCTATATGTCTGAATGTGTACATTTGGCAGACCAATAGGTGATGAACCTAGCAAGGTCTATACACCCGGCGAGTTGGTGTGCATGTAAGGACATATGAGTAATACGAGTCTCTCAAAGGGATCATACAAGTTCACTTGTGAATCGGGAGACATGGGCTTCCTCTCATGAGGTTTTGGGACTGATCAAATTCCATGCATGGTCGTCATGCTTTGGAAGCATGACATGATTTGAAGGTAAGATATATGATTTGGGAAAGCCATTGATCTATACCAATTCACAATGACAATGATTTAGAAATTTAATGATCAAACCCTGAAGATGATAGTATAAAAGTGATCTACATCTTCAAAATGATCATATGTCTTCCAGTATGCAGGATGTACAGGTATTGAGAATACCTGAGGATGATGTCATCCATAAACGATTGTATAACCATGACTCTTCCATTCTGAAAGAGTGATGAAAACAGGTTTGGATTTTAGTGAACTCCTCTCAATAAGAGAAGTGACCCAATCTTAGTCCGTGTATTGGACATTGATCTGAATGAGATTCAGATGCAATGAGAAAATTAGGTTTACGGTCTTGAGTTTTATAAAGCATCTGTGAGAGGTCCATAAGTCTGGTTTTGAGATGTGATCTCAACATTCAAGGCACTATAGCTAGAACAATACAATCGCCCTATCCTTATCTCCAAGTATCTGCGGAGAAATCACATTATTCCTAGAAGTGTTCAAGAATAATTCCATAGATCTAAGCATTGAATAATTAATGATTAAATGTGATTTAATCATCTTGAGGTGTATGAAAATTATCCAATGTAATTAAATGTGATTTAATTTTTGTGGATAAGAATAATGTGGATAGCACAATATCCAATTATTCATAATTATAAATATGATTTATAATGTATTAGAGAGAGCAAATTATAATTTATATTTGTTGATTAATTATTAATGTGTATTGGATACACATGGTGTAATTAATTGAAAATATAAATTATATTTTTTTGGGTTGTGACTGTAATTCACAAATTATCAATGGCAAGATTGCAATATTCTCAAAATTAATTATGAGTTATTTTTGAAGAATAAATTACAAAAAAGTTGTTGGAAATAATAATGGAGATTTCCATGGAGATATGCAATCTCATGAGATTGCCTCCATAATGAATAAAGTGGACGGCCACCAAGTCCTACTTGGAATGGGTGGACGTCCACCTTGATATACATGGGAGATGTAATCTTCATGTATATTCTCTCCTTATTTGGTTGATGTAATTTAGGATTGATTTATATTTGATTTTGTCAAATATATTTTGATTTAAATTAAATCATAATTTTGTTGGTTTTTACCAACAACAATCTTGACCATTGGATTGGACATAAATCAATCTCATCCAATGATTTTATATGTCCCACAGATTGAGATCCATGGATCCCAAAATGCTATAGGGCAAAGCTATTTTGGACCACATCTCTCTCTCTCTCATTCTTCTCACACGTCAACTCTCTCTATCTCTCTCTTTCTTGGTAGCCTTCCACAAAACTCTAGAGGAGAGACTCGTCGTCGCCTTCGCCACCGCACCGCTGCTTCACGTTCTTCGGTTCTCCGTATTCTTGGAGGGTGCTACATTCATGAAGAGGACATTCGATCTCGTACAATGAGATCAGGAGTTCACCATGCTTGGATCGACTTGTTGGATTGCGAGGACTGGTTCATCCATGCGCTCGCAAGCGACCTCTCCGACGATCGGACTTGAGACAAGAGGTCTCTTCTCTTAGAGACTAGATCAACCACGCTTCAAGAGGTATTCCTTATACTTGTTGTGGTTCTAGATGAAACTATCCGAGAATCGTTCTTGGATCATGTGGTTTCATCGCATGATTTTTTTTTAAATCTGCTGCACAGAACAACTAGTACGAGTAGTCGTTCTATGTCGCATTCGATACGACGATCACGTTTCCGTGATGCGCTTGAGGATAATACCATATCCTTCAAGTTTGACTAGCAAGGTGGAATGTGTTCCAGCTTCTTTTTATCCAGGTTACACGTTCTCATATTATTGGGATGTGACAAATATATTGAAGGAGATTCCAGATCTTACTTGAGATATAATGGTAAGTATATATCTTACATTTAAAATGATTGAGGGAATAACCATTCAGTATTGACAAGGCAAGACAACTTTGATATAAAATTCCTAAATCAAAGTAAAATATGTGTTTTTATATTTATGCAAATATCTTATTTCATATAATCCTCATTAAACCCACTCAATACTATACTCAATAAAACCAGTAAATCATCATGGATTGGATCCATGATAAAGATATTGTACTTGCAGTTGGACAAGTAATGTATGTGGTTTAAATGTGCAAGTTTCCTCATAATATATAGGAATGACAACTAAATAAATAATAGGACAACAACCTAGGGTTTATATGTCTCTATAGTCTTGATCTCTCATCGAATGTACTTTAGAAGTGACATGTCGATGATGATCGTAATTGTCAAATAATCCTTATAAAATCGAATAAGATGTTTTGGCATACATATGTGCTCTTGACATTTAATCATGAATGACATGGTTCATTGCATTATGTAGAATGGTGGTTCGATAAGAGATGATGTACCCAAAATTTTTAAGTACTTTCCTGAACCAAAAGTCTTTAAGAATAGATGTAAATACAATGACTGTCATCATTCTTCTGTCTATACTCAAGTCATTCATGAAGCTTCATAATATTCATATTGTATGAATTGAGTGAAGCATGTATAAATGTTGAAATACTCGTATATTGAAATCCTTTGAATTCAGCATAAGAGATCCTTTATCCTAGAGAACGTCTCTATGACCTAGAGAATACATGAAGCATGGGTCTGACTCAAGCAAGAAGGGAAGTCAAAGAGTTGAATGTACTTCTATGGTTTCCATACATATGTCATCCAAAGAGTTGGATGAATGTCAATACTACAATAAGTCGATGTATTGATAGTGTGACTATAAGGTCTATCTAGAATCCGTGGAGAAGACTCAGATAGTAAATTCGAATAATGTACATCTGCATAACATCATTGAAAATGACTTAATTATTGGATAAGATCAAAGTCTATTTATTGTATATCATTCTTCTAATAACTTTTAAATTGGTTGCATATGTTTTGGAACACTGGAACTCTGATCTTAAGGTTTAATAGTCAACTACATGGATATTAATGCAATTGTTGCAAAAATCTCTATTGAATATATAGACTTCATAATTTCAGTGGGAGAAACCTTAGTCTTAGAGAACGTCTATGTGACCTAGAGAATACACTCATTGTTTATTTATAAATGTTGGAAATAAACATAAATTTCGGAATATGCCTAGCATAAAGAGTTATGATGGATATATTTTAGATAGTAATATAAACATATGGATGACTCTACTAAATTCGATAATTAGTTAATGGTTCATTAACATTTCTAGTCCTGAAAATTTAAACCTTTAATGATCAATAGGAGAATGAAGATCATTTGATAATGATTTGGCATCAAGCCTTGGACATTTGCCTTTTGATGAGTGACGAGTCCGAAATTCGCTTGTTAAGAAGATGTTTTTTTATGTTCGTGTGTTGTAGGCGGCAATCGGAATCGGTTAAGAAAATAACCACACAAAATATTCGTCAATTTTAATCAATGTGGTTTTATATTTATTTTACTTGGGCAAGTCCCAAGGTCGAACACAAGGAGGCAAAGGAACAACCTAGACTTATGCCTATCAAAATTCGTATGTGGTTTTTTAGGCAGTTTTTCTTGTAAATTTTTTAATGCAATAAAGGATGCAATATGCAATTTTGGTCTATTTTAGGGACTAAAATGTCAATTACATTCAAACGATGTCCGAAAAATATGAAAGTTGGCCACAATGCAAAATATGATGAAATGAATGCACTGTAATTTTTTTTGAAATTTTTGGATGCAAGATGAATTTTTCATGAAGTTTTAAATGCAAATAAAATAATTTTCAATACTTAAGTATAATAAATATCAAACCTAATATTTTCAAGGCACAAAATTATCTAAGACCGATCAGAAAAATCCTAAACCTCGAAATACTAGTTTCAACACTTATTAAAAATCAAAATATGAAAAATGATTTTTATAGGGAAAACAATGCATGCAAATGCAATTCTTTTTGGGCACAATGTCAAGCACAATTAATTCTGCAATATATGATTTTTTGGGAAGTTTTAGAGCCGATTAATCAATATAAAAATTAGAGCACAAATTGGGCAAATTAATTAATTATAAATAACCATTAGTCACAAAATGTCCACAATATGTCAACACGTAGAGAATTAAATGAGAAACATCATGCTATTTTTGGATGGATAAAAAATGCAATGTAGCTTGTTTAAATAAAAAGGGGAACACAGGGGTACAGATGCAAATAAAATGAACAAAAGAACATTGGGGGGACCTAGATTTAACTACCAGTTTTCCGAGGATCTTCTTGCAAAATCTCCAGAGAGGCACGTGCGCAGCATATGCCCTCTGGTCGGCTGGGTTGTGTTGTGAATAACGGGAAGTCTGGGGGTCCTTCTACAATTTTCCCTCCACGTCACGTGATGCCAACATGCTAGTGGTGGTTTGGCTAGAGGCTTGGGGTGAGGACTCCATGTGGTGTCGCCTGAATGCTTTGTGCGGCCCTAGGCACCTAGCCCGGAGGGAGGTTCGGAGCGAGGTTCGAAGCAGATCTGGGCCACCGATGAAAGTTCGATCCAATGCTCTGGTTAGCTAGAGTAGTGGACGGTTAGGCTTAGAGGATCATCGTGATAGGACGTTAGGCGTTTGGCCCCACACACGGCCCGCGGTCGCCGGAGGAGAAGTAGAGCAGTCGAACGTCGATGAAGATGTGGCGTTGATCGAAATGGCTGGCGAAGTCAATATGGATGACGCATCACCGCTGGTTTCCCTGGAGTCGATGATGGGCGTAGCTCTGAGCAGAGAAAGGGATGGCGTCGATGGACAGTCGCTGATGCTTTGGGTGCGGAGGGTGGCGCACCAGGCGAGGCGGAGGACCGGTTGTAGGCGGAGCGAGATGTGGTCGTCGAAGTCGGAAGTTGGGAAGATGAACAGAGGGTGATCGGGGATGTCGATCGGGAGGAGGAGGATGATCGGAGATGCAAGGTTGAACGATGAAGTGGAGGATGATGGATAAAGGTGAAGAGGGCGAGGAGCGAAGGAGTACCTAGAGGTGGGCTCGACGGTGAAGCCACCGGAGTGTAGCAGCTGTGAAGGGCGGGGCTGCGACGAGGCGATATGCCCTGGATCACGTTGATGGGAGAGCATCTCTATTTGTCACTAACGGAGGGGGGAACTCCTTAGAGATGATGGCAGATGAATTTTATTTAAAAAAATATTTTAAAAGTCACCGCACGTGCGTCGCACGTGCCTCCCAGGAGCGTGCCACGCACGTGCCTCCCAAGCACGTGCCATGCACGTGCCCGCGCCTCCTCACTCCATCTATGTGCCATGTGGCACCACAAGATCCATCTGATCGGGCTCGATCAGACGACGCCTGTACGTCGTCTTCCTCCCACTTTGGAAGCTCTACCGCCTCCCCCGATATCGCCGGCTGCTATCCATCACCTCGTGTCGCCGCATCCCGCAAATGTCGGCCATCATCGATCCTGTCAATCTCCAGATCTCACGATCCATTCTCGCATCGTATCTCGTCCCAGACCCTCTCCCTTGCAATCGAATCCTATAAATAAGCCAAAAATGGCTGACACGTGGCGGTCCCAGGGGCGGCCACATGTCAGCACCAGAAAAATCCGTAGATAAATACCTTGTAAAATCAATAATCAATAGTAAATGGCCTTGGATCGAAAACATTTCTTCACAAATATTTCTCATCTCGACGAGATCTACAACTTTCATGAAGACATCGAAACCAAAATCGATCAAATGTACAAAGTGAAAATTTTGGGGTATCCCTTGTACATAGAATACCTTGATTTTTGGGTTTTGTAATTTTTATGTCATTTTTAAACCAGATACAAATCCAGAAAAATATGGTCAAATCAGAGATAAATAATTACACATTAATCTATTTTTTTTGGATTTTTATTAATAGGTTAAATATGTACATAAAATATCAGGTCAAAAACCGCTAAAATACAAAATGTACATGAGAGGCCCAAAACCCAACTTTCACATATGAGCACCGATTCACTTGATCTTGGTCTTGTTTTGAAGGTAATTGAACGTACATTAGTTCAAAAGTGAGTTGGATTAAAGTGAACACTAGATGAGCAAGATATGAGGTTTTTAGTCCGAAAATCATGAAACTAGGGTTTGGGTTTTTGGTCCACTTGTTTGGGTTAGTGATTTTTTTTGTATTTTTTATTTATTCTTGTCAGTGATATGTACACAATGGAAGTAGTTTTGTGTCATTCGGAGTTAGCATGAATGAGTTAAAAATCCGGGAAGTTAGGCTATTTACAGGACATTTTTAGCTTGGATTTTTGGCTTCTTATTTTGTGCAGAAATTAATGCTAAAAAGCAATTCTTATGAAAACATGCATGAATGCTAATTATGAAGAATAGATGTCGAAATGCTGTTGATTTTACGGGATTTGAGCTTAATAAATGAGAGTTAGAGTAATGAATCTGAGATTCATCATCCCCCTATACTTAAACCATGCTCGTCCCTGAGCATTAAAAAGAAATGCCATGAGGTGAAATGAGATTGGGTTCCATACCAAGACCATGAGCTGAACGTGAAAATGAATCTAGACTCGACCTTTGGATTATTAGTGTGGCGGAACTTCTTTGAGACTTAGAATTTTAAAATCAACAACCCTCAAGTTCTACAAATCATTGCTACAGTTTCGGCTCAGAAGTCATCTTAGATCAATCCTCTTCCCAAAGCATACCCTATGAACATTGAACAATCGACTCATATGTCTGAAAGGTTTTAGCTCTTCCCACATAGAACGCCGGACTACCGTGCAAACGTCCTCTCCAGTAACTTGTCATTAGGGAGTTAGGTATTTCCTTCTAAGGTCTGTCGTGCTGTGATCACAATCGAATTAGGGAAGAAGTTAGAAGAAGGAGAAAAGAACTGGAGGGTGGACAGTGTAGTCACCTCTCCTTGTGAAGCTGGCCAGTGTAGCTGAGTCTCCACCAAGATCTACAGGTTTCTTGAAGCTTGGACCTTTTTGGTCAGATATTTATTTGGTAGAATGCTTCTTTGTATTTGGAATTTTTGGTGGTTCTGCTTGGATCTTGTTGTGCCCCTACAGATATAGAATCTTTTGTTTCAGTACATTTTTAGGGGTCTTAGGAAAAATTGTGCCCAGCCGTCCATCCATTTTCCGAAGCTTTATTTCAACCCGTACTCTGGTCTTTACATTTTCCACGCTAGCAGAAAAGAAACTCACACAGTCTTCCAACATCTCGTCTGAGTTGAGCTAAGTGCATAGTGCGAGAGTACAAATTAATTCCTTATTCCAGAGTTGTACCCCGAATGAAGAGGACTAGGTTAGACACTAAGAGTCAAACACTGCACATTGTAATGTGGAACTTAAAGAATTAAGTCAAAGACCTGAAGCTTCTAAAATCCTTATTTCTCGGTGAAGTTCCTCTGAAAATTAGGTGGATTAAGGTCAAGTCCAGATCACTATCGGTTTCAATTCATAACTCAATTCAGAACCCAAAGACGTTTCATGCGAATGAATGTGATGCTGGATGAGGTGCAGGTGTGTGAAATGCAGACACATTTTTTTTCATTTTTTTCCTGTTTTTTATGCAAAGGATTTTTTTTAATGCAAAAATGAATAAGAAGCCATTTTTTCAAAAAGTTTGGGCACAGCCAGTGTTAGTAGCAAAACTCTTTTTCTTTTTCCTTTTTTTTCAAATTAGTTACCCACCCCGTAAATACATATAGACTTACGTGAAAGTACGAGGTATGGCTAAAATATATACACTGTATATATACAGACTCCCCAATACTTAGCGAGTGTTGTGTCCTCAGAGCAAAAGAAGTGTAATGAAGACATATCTCGGGCTAAGCGTAAGAGATTGAAAAATTGATATACAATGGTCCGCCCCCCTATACTTAGACTGTGAACAGTCTAAGTATAGAAGAAGAGAGTACAAGAGGCAGACAGGATATGTAAATGAGGAGATTATATACATATGGGCATCGCTCCTCCTATACTTAGGCTCTGGTCAGCCTAAGTATTGGAGAAGGGTGGAAATGGAGTGATCGATAGATAGGAGAGGAATGGTATGTACATATGGCATCGGTACCCCCCATACTTAGGCCTTGGCCTAAGTAGAGGAAGAAGCTATACAAGGCGATCGATGTGGTCGGGAGGGAGGGTGGAACTGATCTGATGAATCTTCAATGTCCTCGCTCTGCGTGAAGTAGATGACCTCAACTTGAACTGTCTGCTCTTTGGGTGATTCTATATATGGCTTCATCAATTGTCCATTCACTGAGAAAGGTTGTGCATCATCTTTGAGTTCGGCAATATCCACACTTCCATTGATATGCACATCGATGACAATGTAGGGACTCGTCCATTTTGATTTAAGTTTACCATGAAAAATCTTTAACCGAGCATTAAACAACCACACTTCTTGCCCAGGGACAAAGGCTTTATCTCGAATGTGTCTATCATGCCATCTATTGACCTTGTCCTTATAGATCACACTGTTGTCATATGCTTGGTTGCGGATTTCAATTATCTCATTCAGATTTAAGTCTCGACATAATTTCCCAAGATGACAACTTCAATTCAACTTTTTGATCGCCCATTCTGATTTGTGAATCAATTTCTGCAGGTAGATGGCATGGCTTGCCATAGATCATTCTAAAAGGTGAAGCACCGAGTGTAGTCTTATAGGTTGTCCCATAGTCCCACAGAACCTGGTCCAACAGTTTAGACCAGTTCTTTCTATCTGGACGAACCAACTTCTGAAGAATGCTCTTCACCTCTCTATTAGAAACCTCTGCCATGCCATTAGATTGTGGATGATATGGGTTGGCTATACTATTCTCAAATTTATATTCTCTAGCCAAAGATCTCATTTCCTTATTCACGAAGTGGCTACATCCATCAGAAATCGAAACTTTTGGTATCCCGAACCTTGCAATGATATTAATCCTTGATAAACTTACAGACAGTTTTGCTATCTGTGGTTCGGGTTGGAATAGACTATACCCATCTTGATAAATAATCAACCGCTAATAAGATGTACTCAAATCCATTGCTATTGGGAAAGGGACCAATAAAATCAATCCTCCATGCATCGAAAACATCAGAGAAAATCATTGGTTTCATGTGCATTTCATCTCTATAACCAACAGTCCCTCCCATCCTTTGGCAAATCGAGCAAGACCGTACAAATTCATTAGCATCTCGAAATAAGGTCTGCCAGTAAAATCCACATTGGGTACCTTGTGCGCGGTTCTCTTTCTCAAATGGTGTCCTCCAGCCTCAAGAGATTGACAATGTGCGAGGATACTCTGGTATTCCTCCTGAGGAATACATCTTCGCCAGACACAATCTGCTCCTTCATAGAAAAGGAAAGGATCATCCCAATGTTATTATCTCGAATCCGACTTCAGTCGATCAATCATTCTCTTGGTCCAACCAAAGGGAACCTTCTTCGAGAAAAGATAGTTCACGATGTTGGAATACCATGGGGTTGTTCAATAACGCAAATTGATTCGTCTGGAAAAGTCTCATTAATTGGTCCAGTGTCAGGATAATTGTTTGCTCAATTCGAGAAAAGTGATCAGCAACAACATTATTTATTCCAGGTTTATCCTCGATCTCCAAACTAAATTCTTGGATTAACAAGATCCACCTCAAAAGTTGTGCTTTGGCATCTTTCTTATCCATGAGGTATCTAATTGTCGTATGATCAATGAAAATTGTCACCTTGGAGCTCAATATGTATGATCTGAATTTTTTAAGGGCCCAAACAACCGCGAGCATTTCCTTTTCAGTCATTATATAATTTCTCTGTGTATGATCCAATACATTGCTCGCGTAGTGAATCGCATAGGGATTTCCATCTCATCTTTGTCCAAGCACAGCTCTGACAACAAAATACGATGCATCAGTCATGATCTCAAAGGGAAGAGACCAACCGGGAGCTTGTAATATCGGCGATTCACATATTTTCTTTTTCAAGAGCTCGAAGGCCTCAAACTACTTGTGATTTACAATAAACTCAGTGTCTTTTCCTAAGAGCTCAGTCAGTGGGCGGGCGATTTTGAAAAATCAGGGATAAACCTTCGATAAAATCCAACAAGCCCTAGAAAAGACCTCACTGACTTAATGTTGGTTGGTGGCTCAAGTTTCTTGATCACATCCACCTTGGCAAGGTCGACCTCCATTCTCTTTTTGGAGATGACATGCCCCAACACGATACCCTCAATCACTATAAAGTGACTCTTCTCCCATGAGAGTACCAAATTAACCTCCTTGCATCTCTTGAGGACTCGGTCCAAGTGTGCTAAACATGTATCAAATGAATCACCATGAACCGAGAAGTCATCCATGAAGACTTCCAGGAAATCACCCACCATTTCGGTAAATACAGAAATGATGCACCGTTGAAATGTACCTGGGGCATTACAAATCCCGAATGACATGCTCTTGAATGCGTAGGTACCGAAGGGACATGTAAATGTGGTCTTTTCGTGATCCTCGGGAGCGATAGATACTTGATTGTAGCCAGAGTACCCATCAAGAAAACAGAAGAATGCTTTCCCTGCAAGTCTCTCCGAGATTTGATCGATAAATTGTAGTGGAAAGTAATATTTCTTGGTCGCAGCATTCAGGCACCTGTAATCGACACAGATGCGCCACGACGTGGGCACTCGGGTTGCGATCTCTACCCCCTCCCCGTTGGTGACCATGTAGATTCCCGACTTCTTCGGGACGACATGAAGGGGGGGCAACCCACTTGGAATCAGAAATGGGGTATATAAAACCTGCTTTGCACCATTTTTCTATCTTTTTCTTAACTACTTCCCGAAGATTGGAGTTTAATCTTCCTTGAAATTCACGGGAAGACCTTGTGTTATCCTCAACATAAATTTGGTGCGAGCAGAGAGCGGGGTTGATTCCTACGAGATCAGACACCGACACAGTCCAACCGATGGCTTTTCGATTTCTCTCAAGGACTTCGAGAAGTTTAGATTCTTGGTCCATGGTTAATGATGAGCTAATGATCACAAGGAATTCTTCTTTGGGTCCATTACGAAATGCATACTTCAGAGTGGGAGGAAGAGGTTTCAGCTCTGGCAAATCTGAATCATCAATTAAGTCTGGCTGAATGACTTTTGAATCTGGCTCTGTGTTGGTTGGCAGTGAATCATTCTGTGATATGCTGGCCACTAGTTCTGAAGGAAGGTGAGTCGGATCGCTAAAGTAGTACTGTAATTCGGCCAAAGCCGCGTCCGACTCATCATCGATATTTCTTGCTTTTTCTGAAGAAGATGGGACTGACAAATCCGAAAGGATTTGTGTGTAATCAAGGTTATAAGCATATGGGTGTCTAGATATGTCTGGCAGTATCTCGCAAAGTGCACGGTGTACTATTTCTTCTTTTGATGTGGTGTTGTCAATCTAAAGGTCTAGCAGTTGGTCCCACGGCCTAGTAGTGCTGATGAGATTACATTCTGATGTTTCAATATATTCACTGGTGGATTCAGAATATGGTCTTTGCCACTTTGTTTGTTTCATCTCCAAATCCACTTCTCCGCCTGGGGAGCGGAATTTCATCATTCAAGTGCCGTAATCGAAATCTTCTGCAGTTCTTAAGAATGGTATTCCGAGAATGATTTGTGATTCCTTCCATTGGTTCGGGATCTCCATATCAAGGACAGTGAAGTCCACTTTGTATTCCGTACCCTCGACCATGATGATAACATTTTTCACTTCTCCCTTAGGTCTTTTAGTTGATTTATCAGTAAATTGGAGTAAAGATAATGATTTCTGGAGAGGACCTAACTCCAATCTGTAATATAAGGCTAAGGGTAGAAGATTGATGGAAGAACCATTGTCGAGAAGTGTGCGTGCGAATGCAATGCCGCCAATGCGACTCTCCACATAATGAGCACCCATATCCATTTTCTTTCTTGGTAAATGCTGATTTTTGACACATTTGTTAGTGGCAACTATCAGGATATGAGTCTCCACAAATTGACTTGTTTTCTTTGTACGAGTCCTGGTGGGAGTGCATTTCATTTTCAAGTACTTCTGAAATGCTAGATTACTTTCCATATACTGATCAAAGGGTACTTTGACTATGATATTTTGCTGGCAGAACCTTTCCATCATTGGGTTATTCTGAATATTTTTCTTTTATTTTCCTTTCTTAAGAGCATGAGGGAAAGGAATAGAAGCATTTGAGATAGGAGAAAGAGAGCCAGAATCATAAATAAGAGCATCTTTATTGGAATTGGAGTTCTTATTACAATCATAAGTTTTCTGATAATAATTATGTTGCTGAAATGGTGACAAAGGTATTTTTGCAGCAACTAGAGGTTCTAGGTCCTCTGCAGACTCCATAGATGCATTTCCTTTATCTCGTGCTGGGATCCGATTCCCTTGCCCGGTCAGGTACGACCACGGTCCTTCCGCTCCTGAGTGACATGGCATTGATATTGTCAAACAAAAGGATCTCATGTTCAGATGTGGAAAAATCTGAATAGTATACCTGGTCATTGTGTTGAGATGATTGAGATTTGTTCAAGCTATTGGGGTTAGCTAGAACTTGGGCAGGAATGGTTGTGGCTGGGGCTGTCTGTTCATCCTTCCAACGGGAAAGACGATTAACATCGACATGTAGATCGTACAACTCATTTCGGAAGTTTCGAATTTCTTCCAGCATCTATCTCTGGATATCTACCGGTTCTTATAGAGGGTCTGAGGATTGAGATGTTTGTTTTGAAGCTTGATATTGCTGATGGTATTTTTGAGGTTAGTTCTAGTGGTTGTGTGGTTGTTGCGGCTTTGAGTGTTGGAATGTTGCATTGTTTTGATTGTGTTGTGGAGCTGAGGGGAATACGAAATTATAGAAAGTGGGTGGACGTTGATATTGCTGACGGTCCCCCATATTATCTTGTCGGGTTGTGTCTTGTGTCTACCAAATGTCGTTTACTTCGAATGTCAGAGGCGGAGCTTCTTCAACAGTTTCGGCTGGTGGAGGAGACTACTAGGAAGGTTGGGCATAGGATTGGTCCTGAGTCCATGGATGTTATTGTCCTGATCCTGGCTGATCCTGGACATATTGCACATGACAGATCGGGGCCATCGGTGCAGTAGGTATCCCTATCTTGGCTACTTTCTCAGTGAGCTCCTCCATCTGCTTTGGAAATTGAGAAATCCTGTTGTCGATGTCGTTCATCCTCTTACGAATTTGATCCACAAATGTTAATTTATCGGCAGTGATGTTCATGTTCGGAATCAGATCCTCTACTATCTCGGCAACAGTATGCTTTCCTCCTTTGGTTTGAAAGTTGTTCAAGGAATCAGTGTAAGCTCTACTGGTGATTTGTGAACGACTTGTCTCCGCCATCTGCTCCAGTATTTTCCAGACGGTCTCAGCTCCTCGGGATGTGTAATTGCCTCCACAGGCAGCGCTGACTAAACCCTGAGTCTCGTAGTTGAGGTCAGAGTAGAGTGACTGAACTAGATGTTATTATCCAGGTCATGGCAGGGACAATTTTACAGCAGATATTTGAATCTATCCCATACATCACAAAGTGGTTCATTAGGAAGTTGAGAGAAACTAGTGATGCGAGTCCTCATTTGATTGGTCCGACTCAAAGGGTAGAATTTCTTCAAGAATAGATTTTTGAACCTATCATAGGTAGTTACAGTCACTCCTAAATTTTTCACCCAGTAATCTGCCTTCCCTTTCAAGGCGAAAGATAGTGCAGTGAGGCGAATGTAGTCTCTTAGCTGACTTGAAGGTGGCTCTGATTAGAACATATCAGCTCCAAGTCTCGTAAAAATTCATATGATTCTTCATTTGCATTACCATGGAATTGTAGTAATTGACTTAGGAAGTGTGGATTCAGTTCATGGTGAACCTATGGCAAAGGTGGCTGCAACTATTTTCTAACTCTGTATTGCCCAGGATTGTATGCGGCTTCCATTGGCTCTTCTCACCCAGCAATCAGTTGTTCTAGCTGCTCTCTCAGTAAAAGTTGTTGATGCTCAGATGCAGCTAGTCTCGCAAGAATCATTTGCATTGGATCTTCATTGAGTTCATCTTCGTGATTGTTCTTCTCAGGAGGCATCTTTTGTGAGTTCTTCTTTTCACCTTCAGATTGTGAAAAATCAGAGTTAATAGTTTTGAAAGAATCAAAAGAGAAGGATTCACGGGTGAGGTGTCCCTGATCCCAAGGTTGTCCTGAGTAAGAGTGCCTCTGAACCTTTGAGACTAGAAAGTTTGTGGCGGTCAGAGAAGGGTTTGCGGAGTCTGAACAAAAATTACCACGATCTTCCATTCTTGATTTCAAAATATCAACAAGAGGTGTACGGTTCATGATCTAGGCACAAGTGTGCAGTATTCGATGATTAACTAAGTTCTACACATAAATCAAACTCAATTAAAAGCTTTATTTCACCAACTCACTCAGTGAAGGCCATAAGAGTTCGGTCAGTTATCTTCTCGATTTTTAATTGGTGAGAATTCTAATCTTGTAAACCGTTTAACGAGCTGTTAGTGCTGAAATTTCTTAAAGACTTTCCCAAGTTCGTACGACTAGTTACATCTACTTTCAGCCAGTATAGGTGTAAGTATGGACCGCAAAACGGCTGCCCGTGTTACTTAAGGACGGAGCCTTACGCAATGTCCTTTAAACCACCCACTCTACTAAGGAAGTACGGACCGTTTACCGGCTACTCGTATTCCTCACTGAGAAGTAGCTAATCGTTTTTAAAATCAGTAGTCTATATGAAAATCTTGGCTTGGCTCTATCCTAGTGTACTTCTCTCTTCTCGCTGCAAGATAAAAACAAACAATGTCGGGGTTGCTCTCCTGCAAGAATTCTAAATTTTATGGGTTCTTAAAATCGGCTATATTTAGCCATCCCAATTTTAATTAGTTGATCACTGAAGAATTTAAATGAGCAAAAATATACATCTACCGTCCAGTCCCAATTTCCTTTAGAACTATGTGAGAAAACAAGAGGGAGAAATTTGGGAAAAGACGATGCACGCGAAAAACAATGGTGTATGCTCAGTTAGAAGACTTACCGTGAATTCTTACAATCTCCATGTGGGATGCTAGACAAAAATTGAAAGATTATTATAAAAGAATGCAAGCAGATGAAAAACCACACCTAAGCAGAAAGTTCTATTGGCAGGGAAGAACTGAGTTAATTTTTTGCCTAAATTGAATGATCTATCTGCGTCTCAATTAATGTGAAGTGTGGCTTAATCCTACGAGCACAATTAAAAATTAAAATGCTCTGAGAACCGTAAGTGCAAGTCTATTCTAATCGCCACTCAAGTCGGGCCCCACCCTCATCGGAGAGTGAAACAAACCACGACACACCACAGAATAAAGTTAGAGGTCTTGTTACATACGTGATAGTCTAAACGGACATCGTTGTAAATAAGAAAATAATTACAGAAATTTAAAAATTGCATAAATTAAAAACCTAGACTCTACATTCTCTCACGACTCGACTCGATCTTAAATTTATTGCAGATTTTTAGGAGGTCGGTGAAGATTCTTCAGTTTCTTGAAAAACTGCTCCACATACACCGCGTATCTCGCAAGAAAAATAAGAGAGATAATGTAGGAGAGTGACTAAAAAAAATATGAAAAATAAATGCTTAAAATAAATTGCAGGATAAATCGAATTTACAATGAGAAATTCGGGGATCAGACTACCCGAATGCAGAAAACCGAACCAAATTTTCTAAAACACAAAATTAAGTTGTTTGTCTCCCCGTCAACGGCGCCATCTGACGAGTCCGAAATTCACTTGTTAAGAAGATGTTTTTATCTGTTCGTACGTTGTTGGCGGTAATCAGAATCGGTCAAAAAATAACAATACAAAATATTCGTCTATTTTAGTCAATGCGATTTTATGTTTATTTTACTTGGGCAAGTCCCAAGGTCAAACACAAGGAGGCAAAGGAACAACCTAGAATTATTCCTATCAAAATTCCTACGTGGTTTTTGAGGCGGTTTTTTTTGGAATTTTTTAATGCAATAAAGGATGCAATATGCAATTTTGGCCTATTTTAGGGACTAAAATGTCAATTATGTTAAAACAATAGGATTGGTCCTGAGCCCATTGTTGATGTTGTCCTGATCTTGGACATATTGCACATGATAGATCGGGGCCATCGGTGCAGTAGGTATCCCTATCTTGGCTACTTTTTCAATGAGCTCCTCCATCTGCTTTGGAAATTGGGAAATCCTGTTGTCGATGTCGTTCATCATCTTATAAATTTGATCCGCAAATGTTAATTTATCGGCATTGATGTTCATCTTCAGAATCAGATCCTCTACTATCTCTGCAACAGTATGCTTTCCTCCTTTGGTTTGAAAGGTGTTGAGGAATCAGTGTCATCTCTAATGGCGATTTGTGAACGACTTGTCTCTGCCATCTGCGCCAGTATTTTCCAGACGGTCTCAACTCCTCGGGATGTGTAATTTGTCCATAGGCAGTGCTGACTAAACCCTGAGTCTCGTAGTTGAGGCCAGAGTAGAGTGACTGAACTAGGATGTTATTATCCAGGTCATGGAAGGTACATTTTTGCAGCAGATCTTTGATTCTATCCCATGCATCACAAAGAGGTTCATTAGGAAGTTGAGAGAAACTGGTGATGCAAGTCCTCATTTGATTGATCTGACTCAGAGGGTAGAATTTCTTCAAGAATAGGTTTTGAACCTATCATAGGTAGTCACAGTCACTCCTAAATTTTTCACCTAGTAATCTACCTTCCCTTTCAAGGCGAAAGGTAGTGCAGTGAGACGAATGTAGTCTTGGCTAACTTGCAGGTGCCTCTGATTAGAACATATCAGCTCCAGGTCTCGTAAAAATTCATATGATTCTTCATTTTCATTACCATGGAATTGTGGTAATTGACTTAGGAAGTGTGGATTCAGTTCATCATGAACCTCTAGATGAGGTGGCTGCAATTAATTTCTAACTCTGAATAGCCCAGGATTGTACACGGCTTCCATTGGCTCTTCTCCCCTAGCATTCAACTGTTCTAGCTGCTCTCTCAGTAAAAGTTGTTGCTGCTCAGATGCTGCTAGTCTCGCAAGAACCATTTGCATTGGATCTTCATTGAGTTCATCTTCATGATTGTTCTTCTCAGGAGGCATCTTTTGTGTGTTCTTCTTTTCACCTTCAGTTGTGAAAATCGGAGTTAATAGTTTTGAAAGAATCATAAGAGAAGGATTCACGGGTGAGTTGTCCCTGATCCCAAGGTGGTCTTGAGTAAGAGTGCCTCTAAACCTTTGAGATTGGAAAGTTTGTGGCGGTCAGAGAAGGATTTGCGGAGTCCGAACAAAAATTACCACAATCTTCTATTCTCGATTTCAAAAGATCAACAAGAGGTGTACGGTTCATGATCTAGGCACAAGTGTGCGGCATTCGATGATTAACTAAGTTCTACGCACAAATCAAACGCAATTCAAAGCTTTATTTCACCGACTCACTCAGTGAAGGCCATAAGAGTTCGGCTAGTTATCTTCTCGATTTTTAATTGGTGAGAATTCAAATCTTGCAAACTGTTTAACGAGCTGTTAGGTGCCGAAATTTTCTTAAAGACTGTCCCGAGTTCGTACGACTAGTTGCATCTATTTTCAACCAGTATAGGTGTAAGTACGGACCGTAAAACCGCTACCCGTGTTACTTAAGGACGGAGCCTTACGCAGTGTCCTTAAAACCACCCACTCTACAAAGGAAGTACGGACCGTTTACTGGCTACTCGTATTCCTCACTGAGAAGTAGCTAATCGTTTTTAAAATCAGTAGTCTATAAGAAAATCTTGGCTTGGCTCTATCCTAGTGTGCGTCTCAAAATCCTATAGGGCAAAGTAATTTTGGACCACATCTCTCTCTCTCTCATTCTTCTCACACGCCAACTCTCTCTCTCTCTCTCTCTCTCTCTCTCTCTCTCTCTTTCTTGGTTGCCATCCACTAAACTCGAGAGGAGAGACTCGTCGTCGCCTTCTCCACTGCACCACTGCTTCGGCGTTCTTCGGTTCTCCGTCTTCTTAGAGTGCTACGTTCACGAAGAGGACATTCGATCTCGTACGACGAGATCAGGAGTTCACCGTGCTTGGATCGACTTGTTGGATTGCGAGGATCACGTGGTTCATCTACGCGCTCGCAAGCGACCACTCCGACGATCGGACTTGAGACAAGAGGTCTCTTCTCTTAGAGACTAGATCAACCACGCTTCAAGAGGTATTCCTTATACTTGTTGTGGTTCTAGATGAAACTATCCGAGAATCATTCTTCGATCATGTGGTTTCATCGCATGATTTTTTTTTAAATTCCGCTGCACAGAACAACTAGTACGAGTAGTCGTTCTACGTCGCATTCGATACGACGATCACGTTTCCGTGATGCGCTTGAGGATAATACCATATCCTGCAAGTTTGACTAGCAAGGCAGAATGTGTTCCAGCTTCTTTTTATCCAAGTTACACATTCTCATATTATTGGGATGTGACAAAGGTATGGAAGGAGATTCCAAATCTTACTTGATATATAATGGTAAGTATATATCTTACATTTAAAATGATTGAGGGAATAACCATTCAGTATTGACAAGGCAAGACAACTTTGATATAAAAATCCCTAAATCAAAGTAAAATATGTGTATATATATTTATGCAAATATCTTATTTCATATAATCCTCATTAAACCCACTCAATACCATACTCAATAAAACCAGTAAATCATCATGGATTGGATCCATGAAAAAGATATTGTACTTGCAGTTGGACACGTAATGTATGTGGTTTAAATGTGCAAGTTTCCTCATAATAATTAGGAATGACAACTAAATAAATAATAGGACAACAACCTAGGGTTTATATGTCTCTATAGTATTGATCTCTCATCGAATGTACTTTGGAAGTGACATGTCGATGATGATCGTAATTGTCAAATAATCCTTATAAAATCGAATAAGATGTTTTGGCATACATATGTGCTCTTGACATTTAATCATGAATGACATGGTTCATTGCATTATGTAGAATGATGGTTCGATAAGAGATGATGTACCCAAAATTTTTAAGTACTTGCCTGAACCAAAAGTCTTTAAGAATAGATGTAAATACAATGACTGTCATCATTCTTCTGTCTATACTCAAGTCATTCATGAAGCTTCATAATATTCATATTGTATGAATTGAGTGAAGCTTGTATAAATGTTGAAATCCTTTGAATTCAGCATAAGAGATCCTTTATCCTAGTGAATGTCTCTATGACCTAGAGAATACATGAAGGATGGGTCTGACTCAAGCAAGAAGGAAAGTCAAAGAGTTGAATGTACTTCTATGGTTTCCATACATATGTCATCCAAAGAGTTGGATGAATGTCAATACTACAATAAGTCGATGTATTGATAGTGTGACTATAAGGTCTATCTAGAATCCGTGGAGAATGACTCAGATAGTGAATTCGAATAATGTACATCTGCATAACATCATTGAAAATGACTTAATTATTGGATAAGATCAAA
Organism: Ottelia alismoides; assembly: GCA_037367405.1. NCBI lineage: Eukaryota > Viridiplantae > Streptophyta > Magnoliopsida > Alismatales > Hydrocharitaceae > Ottelia > Ottelia alismoides. The sequence goes on along the minus strand of JAZKJV010010037.1, from coordinate 227,343 downwards.
GTCTATTTATTGTATATCATTCTTCTAATAACTTTTAAATTGGTTGCATATGTTTTGGAACACTGGAAATTCTGATCTTAGGGTTTAATAGTCAACTACATGTATATTAATGCAATTGTTGCAAAAATCTCTATTGAATATATAGACTTCATAATTTCAGTGGGAGAGCCCTTAGTCTTAGAGAACGTCTATGTGACCTAGAGAATACACTCATTGTTTATTTATAAATGTTGGAAATAAACAGGAATTTCGGAATATGCCTGGCATAAAGAGTTATGATGGAAATATTTTAGAAAGTAATATAAACATATGGATGACTCTACTAAATTTGAAAATTAATTAATGGTTCATTAACATCTCTAGTCCTGAAAATTTAAACCTTTAATGATCAATAGGAGAATGAAGATCATTTGATAATGATTTGGCATCAAGCCTTGGACATTTGTCTGTTGATGAGTGACGAGTCCGAAATTCTCTTGTTAAGAAGATGTTTTTATATGTTTGTGCATTGTAGGAGGCAATCAGAATCGGTCAAGAAAATAACCACACAAAATATTCGTCAATTTTAATCAATGTGGTTTTATGTTTATTTTACTTGGGCAAGTCCCAAGGTCGAACACATGGAGGCAAAGGAACAACCTAGACTTATGCCTATCAAAATTCGTATGCGGTTTTTTGGGCGGTTTCTCTTGTGATTTTTTAATGCAATAAAGGATGCAATATGCAATTTTGGCCTATTTTAGGGACTAAAATGTCAATTACATTCAAACGATGTCCGAAAAATATGAAAGTTGGCCACAATGCAAAATATGATGAAATGAATGCACTGTAATTTTTTTGAAATTTTTGGATGCAAGATGAATTTTTTTATGAAGTTTTAAATGCAAATAAAATAATTTTCAATACTTAAGTATAATAAATATCAAACCTAATATTTTCAAGGAACAAAATTATCTAAGACCTATCAGAAAAATCCTAAACCTCGAAAATACTAGTTTCAACACTTACTAAAAATCAAACATTAAAATATGAAAAATGATTTTTATAGGGAAAACAATGCATGCAAATGCAATTCTTTTTGGGCACAATGTCAAGCACAATTAATTCTGCAATATATGATTTTTTGGGAAGTTTTAGAGCATATTAATTAACTATAAAAATTAGAGCACAAATTGGGAAAATTAATTAATTATAAATAACCATTAGTCACAAAAATGTCCACAATATGTCAACACGTAGAGAATTAAATGAGAAACATCATGCTATTTTTGGATAGATAAAATATGCAATGTGGCTTGTTTAAAATAAAAGGGGAACACGGGGTACATATGTAAATAAAATGAACAAAAGAACAGTGGGGGGACCTAGATGTAACTACCACTTTTTCAAGGATCTTCTTGCAAAATCTCCAGAGAGGCACGTGCGCAGCATATGCCCTCTGGTCGGCTGGGTTGTGTTGTGAATAACAGGAAGTCTGGGGGTCCTTCTACAATTTTCCCTCCACGTCACGTGATTCCCACATGCTAGTCGTGGTTTGGCTAGAGGCTTGGGGTGAGGACTCCATGTGGTGTCACCTGAATGCTTTGTACGGCCCTAGGCACCTAGCCTAGAGGGAGGTTCGGAGCGAGGTACGGAGTAGATCTGGACCACCGATGAAAGTTCGATCCAAGGCTCTGGTTAGCTAGAGTAGTGGACGGTCAGGATTGGAGGATCTTCGTGATCGGACGTTAGGCGTTTGGCCCACACACGGCCCGCGGTCGTCGGAGGAGATGTAGAGCAGTCGGACGTCGATGAAGATGTGGCATTGATCGAAATGGCTGGCGAAGTCGATATGGATGACGCATCACCGCTGGTTTCCCTGGAGTCGATGATGGGCTCTGAGCGGAGAAAGGCATGGCGTCGATGGAGAGTCGTTGATGCTTTGGGTGCGGAGGGCGGCGCACCAGGCGAGGCGGAGGACCGGCTGTAGGCGGAGCGGGATGTGGTCGTCGAAGTCGGAAGTTGGGAAGATGAACAAAGGGTGATTGGGGATGTCGATCGGAAGGAGGAGGATGATCGGAGATGCAAGGTCGAACGGCGAAGCGGAGGATGATGGATAAAGGTGAAGAGGGCGAGGAGCGAAGGAGTACCTGGAGGTGGGCTCGATGGTGAAGTCACCGGAGTGTAGCAACTGTGAAGGGCGGGGCTGCGACGAGGCGATATGCCCTGGATCACATCGACAAGAGAACATCTCTGTTTGTCACTAACGGAGGGGGGAACTCCTTAGAGATAACGACAGATGAATTTTATTTAAAAAAAATATTTTAAAAGCCACCGCACGTGCGTCGCACGTGCCTCCCAGGAGCGTGCCACGCACATGCCTCCCAGGCACGTGCTACGCACGTGCCCGCGCCTCCTCACTCCATCTATACACCATGTGGCACCACAAGAGCCATCCGATCGCGCTCGATCGGACGACGCCTGTACGTCGTCTTCCTCCCACTTTGGAAGCTCTGCCGCCTCCCCCGATATCACCGGCTGCTTTCCATCACCTCGTGTCGCTGCATCCCGCAAATGTCAGCCATCATCAATCCTGTCAATCTCCAGATCTCACGATCCGTTCTCACGTCGTATCTCATCCCAGACCCTCTCCCTTGCAATCGAATCCTATAAATAAGCCAAAAATGGTTGACACGTGGGGGCCCCAGGGGCGGCTACGTGTCAGCACCGGAAAAATCCATAGATAAATACCTTGTAAAATAAATTATAAATAGTAAATGGCCTTGGATAAAAAAAGTTTCTTCACAAATATTTCTCGTCTCGATGAGATCTACAGCTTTCATGAAGACATCAAAACCAAAATCGATCAACTGTACAAAGTGAATTTTTTGGGGTATCCCTTGTACATAGAGTACCTTGATTTTTGGGTTTTGTAATTTTTATGTCATTTTTAAACCAGATACAAATGTGGGAAAATATGGTAAAATCAGAGATAAATAATTACACATTAATCTAATTTCTTTGATTTTTATTAATTGGTTAAATATGTACATAAAATATCAGGTCAAAAACCGCTAAAATACAAAATGTACATGAGAGGCCCAAAACCCAACTTTCACATATGAGATCCGATTCACTTGATCTTGGTCTTGATTTGAAGGTAATTGAATGTACATTAGTTCAAAAGAGAGTATTATTAAAACGAACACTAGATGAGCAAGATATGAGGTTTTTAGTCCGAAAATCATGAAACTAGGGTTTGGGTTTTTAGTCCACTTGTTTGGGTTAGTGATTTTTTTCTACTTTTCATTTATTCTTGTCAGTGGTATGTACACAATGGAAGTAGTTTTGTGTCATTCGGAGTTAGCATGAATGAGTTAAAAATACGAGAAGTTAGGCTATTTACAGGTCATTTTTATCTTGGATTTTTGGCTTCTTATTTTGTGCAGAAATTAGTGCTAAAAAGCAATTCTTATGAAAGCATGCACGAATGCTAATTATGAAGAATAGATGTCGAAATTCTTTTGATTTTACGGGATTTGAGCTTAATAAATGAGAGTTAGAGTGATGAATCTGAGATTCATCATCCCCCTATACTTAAACCATGCTCGTCCCTGAGCATTAAAAAGAAATGCCATGAGGTGAAATGAGATTGGGTTCCATACCAAGACCTTGAGCTGAACGTGAAAATGAATCTAGACTCGACCTTTGGATTATTAGTGTGGCAGAACATCTTTGAGACTTAGAATTTTAAAATCAACAGCCCTCATGTTCTACAAATCATTGCTACAGTTTCGGCTCAGAAGTCATCTTAGATCAATCCTCTTCCCAAAGCATACCCTATGAACATTGAACAATCGACTCATATGTCTGAAAGGTTTTAGCTCTTCCCACCCAGAATGCCGGACTACCGTGCAAACCTCCTCTCCAGTCACTTGTCATTGGGGAGTTAGGTATTTCCTTCTAAGGTCCGTCGCGCTGTGATCACAATCGAATTGGAGGAGAAGTTAGAAGAAGGAGAAAAGAACTGGAGGATGGCCAGTGTAGTCACCTCTCCTTATGAAGCTGGCCAGTGTAGCCGAGTCTCTACCAAGATCTGCAGGTTTCTTGAAGCTTGGACCTTTTTGGTCAGATATTTATTTGGTAGAACGCTTCTTTGTATTTGGAATTTTTGGTGGTTCTGCTTGGATCTTGTTGTTCCCCTACGGATATAGAATCTTTTGTTTCCGTACATTTTTTTGGGGTCCTAGGAAAAATTGTGCCCAACTGTCCATCCATTTTCCGAAGCTTTATTTCAACCCGTACTCTGGTCTTTAGATTTCCACGCTAGCAGAAAAGACACTCACACAGTCTTCCAACATCCCGTCTGAGTTGAGCTACGTGCATAGTGCGAGAGTACAAACTAATTCCCTATTCCAGAGTTGTACCCAGAATGAAGAGACCAGGTTAGACACTAAGAGTCAAACTGCACATTTTCATGTGAAACTTAAAGAATTAAGTCAAAGACCTGAAGCTTCTAAAATCCTTATTTCTCAGTGAAGTTCATCTGAAAATTAGGTGGATTAAGGTCAAGTCTAGATCACTCTCGGTTTCAGCTCATAACTCGATTCAGAACCCAAAGATGTTTCATGCGAATGAATGTGATGTTGGATGAGGTGCAGGTGTGTGAAATGCAGACACTTTTTTTCATTTTTTTTCTTTTATTATGCAAAGGATTTTTTTAATGCAAAAATGAATAAGAAGACATTTTTTTCGAAACATTTGGGTACAGTCAGTGTTAGTAGCAAAACTCTATTTCTTTTTCCTTTTTTTCAAATTAGTTACCCACCCCGTAAATACATATAGACTTACGTGAAAGTACGAGGTATGGCTAAAATATATACACTGTATATATACAGACCCCCCTATACTTAGCGAGTGTTGTGTCCTCAGAGCACAAGAAGTGTAATGAAGACATATCTCGTGCTAAGCGTAAGAGATTGAAAAATTGATATACAATGGTCTGCCCCCTATACTTAGACTGTGAATAGTCTAAGTATAGAAGAGAGTACAAGAGGCGGTCAAGATATGTAAATGAGGAGAGTATATACAGATGGGCATCGCTCCTCCTATACTTAGGCTTTGGTCAGCCTAAGTATAGGAGAAGGGTGGAAATGGAGTGATCGATAGATAGGAGAGGAATGGTATGTACAGATGGCATCGGTAGCCCCCATACTTAGGCCTTAGCCTAAGTAGAAGAAGAAGCTATGCAAGGCGATCGATGTGGTCGGGAGGGACGGTGGAACTGATCTGATGAATCTTCAATGTCCTCTCTCTACGTGAAGTAGATGACCTCAAATTGAACTGTCTGCTCTTTGGGTGATTCTATATATGGCTTCAGCAATTGTCCATTCACCGAGAAAGGTTGTGCATCATCTTTGAGTTCGGCAATATCCACACTTCCATTGGTATGCACATCGATGACAATGTAGGAACCCGTCTATTTTTATTTAAGTTTACCATTAAAAATCTTTAACCGAGCATTAAACAACCACACTTGCTGCCAAGGGACAAAGGCTTTATCTCGAATGTGTCTATCATGCCATCTCTTGACCTTGTCCTTATAGATCACACTGTTGTCATATGCTTGGTTGCGGATTTCAATTAGCTCATTCAAATTTAAGTCTCGACATAATTTCCCAAGGTGACAACTCCAATTCATCTTTTTGATCGCCCATTCTGATTTGTGAATCAATTCTGCAGGTAGATGGTATGGCTTTCCATAGATCATTCTAAAAGGTGAAGTACCGAGTGGAGTCCTATAGGTTGTCCCATAGGCCCACAGAACCTGGTCCAACAATTTGGACCAGTTCTTTCTATTTGGATGAACCAACTTCTGAAGAATGCCCTTCACCTCTCTATTAGAAACCTCTGCCATTCGATTAGATTGTGGATGATATGGGTTGGCTATTCTATTCTCAAATTTATATTCTCTAGCCAAAGATCTCATTTCCTTATTCACGAAGTGGCTACATCCATCAGAAATCGAAACTTTTGGTATCCCGAACCTTGCAATGATATTATCCTTGATAAACTTACAGACAGTTTTGCTATCTGTGGTTCGGGTTGGAATAGCCTCTACCCATCTTGATAAATAATCAACCGCTAATAAGATGTACTCAAATCCATTGCTATTGGGAAAGGGACCCATAAAATCAATCCTCCATGCATCGAAAACATCAGAGAAAATCATTGGTTGCATGGGCATTTCATCTCTATAACCAACTGTCCCTCCCATCCTTTGGCAAATCGGGAAGACCGTACAAATTCATTAGCATCTCGAAATAAGGTCTGCCAGTAAAATCCACATTGGTTCCTTGTGCGCGGTTCCCTTTCCCAAATGGTGTCCTCTAGCCTCAAGAGAATGACAATGTGCGAGGACACTCTGGTATTCCTCCTGAGGAATACATCTTCGCCAGACACAACTGCTCCTTCGTAGAAAAGGAAAGGATCATCCCAATGTTATTATCTCAAATCCGACTTCAGTCAATCAATCATTCTCTTGGTCCAACCAAAGGGAACCTTCTTCGAGAAAAGATAGTTCACGATGTTGGAATACCATGGGGTTGAATCAATAACGCAAACTGATTTGTCTGGAAAAGTCTCCTTAATTGGTCCAGTGTTAGGATAATTGTTTTGCTCAATTTGAGAAAATTGATCAGCGACAACATTATTTATTCCAGGTTTATCCTCGATCTCCAAACTAAATTCTTGGATTAACAAGATCCACCTCAAAAGTCGTGCTTTGGCATCTTTCTTATCCATGAGGTATCTAATTGCCGTATGATCAATGAAAATTGTCACCTTGGAGCTCAATGTGTCTGATCTGAATTTTTTAAGGGCCCAAACAACCGCGAGCATTTCCTTTTCAGTCATTATATAATTTCTCTGTGTATGATCCAATACTTTCTCGCGTAGTGAATCGCATAGGGATTTCCATCTCATCTTTGTCCAAGCACAACTCCGACAGCAAAATCCGATGCATCAGTCATGATCTCAAAGGGAAGAGACCAACCGGGAGCTTGTAATATCGGTGATTCACATATTTTCTTTTTTAAGAGCTCGAAGGCCTCAAACTACTTATGATTTACAATAAACTCAGGTCCTTTCCTAAGAGCTCATTCGGTGGGTGGGCGGTTTTGAAAAATCAGGGATAAACCTTCGATAAAATCCAACATGCCCTAGAAAAGACCTCACTGACATGATGTTGGTTAGTGGCTCAAGTTTCTTGATCACATCCACCTTGGCAGGGTCGACCTCCATTCTCTTTATGGAGATGACATGCCCCAACACGATACCCTCAGTCACTATAAAGTGACTCTTTTTGGAGAGTCTTATAGGTTGTCCCATAGGCCCACAGAACCTTGTCCAATAGTTTTGACCAGTTCTTTCTATCTGGACGAACCAACTTCTGAAGAATGCCCTTCACCTCCCTATTAGAAACCTCTGCCATGCCATTAGATTGTGGATGATATGGGTTGGCTATTCTATTCTCAAATTTATATTCTCTATCCAAAGATCTCATTTCCTTATTAACGAAGTGGCTACATCCATTAGAAATCAAAACTTTTGGTATCCCAAACCTTGCAATGATATTATCCTTGATAAACTTACAGACAATTTTGCGATCTGTGGTTCGGGTTGTAATAGCCTCTACCCATCTTGATAAATAATCAACCGCAGCCTTACGCAGTGTCCTTTAAACCACCCACTCTACTAAGGAAGTACGGACCGTTTACCGGCTACTCGTATTCCTCACTGAGAAATAGCTAATTGTTTTTAAAATCAATAGTCTATATGAAAATCTTGGCTTGGCTCTATCCGAGTTTGTGTCTCTCTTCTCGCTGCAAGATAAAAACAAAAAATGTCGGGGTTACTCTCCCGCAAGAATTCCTAATTTTATGGGTTCCTAAAATCGACTTTATTTAGCAGTCCCAATTTTAATTAGGTGATCACTGAAGAATTTAAATGAGCAAAAATATACGTCTACCGTCCAGTCCCAATTTCCTTTAGTTCTATGTGAGAAAACAAGGGGGAGAAATTTGGGAAAAGCCGATGCACGTGAAAAACTATGATGTATGCTCAGTTAGAAGACTTACCGTGAATCCTTGCAATCTCCATGTGGGATGATAGACAGAAATTGAAAGATTATTATAAATGAATGCAAGCCGATGAAAAACCACACCTAAGCAGAAAGTTCTATTAGCGGGGAAGAATTGAGTTAAATTTTTGGCTAAATGGAACGATCTCTGTACGTCTCAATTCATGTGAAGTATGGCTTAATCCTATGAGCACAATTAAAAATTAAAATTTTCTGAGAACCGTATGTGCAAGTCTATTCTAATCGTCACTCAAGTCGGGCCCCACCCTCACCGGAGAGTGAAACAGATCATGACACACCACAGAATAAAGTAAGAGGTCTTGTTACATACGTGAGAGTCCAAACGGACACCACTGTAAATAAGCAATTAATTATAAAAATTTAAAAATTGCAGAAATTAAAAACCTAGACTCTACGCTCTCTCACGACTCGACTCGATCTTAAATTAATAACGGATTTATAGGAGGCCAATGAAGATGCTTCGGCTTCTTGAAAACCCGCTCCACGTACACCACGTACCTCGCAAGAAAAATAAGAGAGATAATGTAAGAGAGTGATTCAAAAATATATGAAAAATAAATGCTGAAAATAAATTGAAGGAAAAAATGGAATTTACAAAGAGAAATTCGGGGTCAGACTACCCGAATGCAAAAAACCGAACGAAATTTTTTAAAACACAAAACTAAGTCGTTTGCCTCCCCTGCAACGACACCATTTGACGAGTCCGAAATTCACTTGTTAAGAAGATGTTTTTATATGTTCGTGCATTATAGACGGTAGTCGGAATCGGTCAAGAAATAACCACATAAAATATTCGTCAATTTTAATCAATGCGGTTTTCTGTTTATTTTACTTGAGCAAGTCCCAAGGTCGAACACTAGGAGGAAAAGGAACAACCTAGAATTATTCCTATCAAAATTCGTATGTGGTATTTGAGGCGGGCTTTTTTTGGGATTTTTTAATGCAATAAAGTATGCAATATGCAATTTTGGCCTATTTTAGGGACTAAAATGTCAATTATGTTCAAACAATAGGATTGGTCCTAAGCCCATGGTTGTTGTTGTCCTGATCCTGGCTGATCCTGGACATATTGCACATGACAAAACAGGGCCATCGGTGCAGTAGGTATCCCTATCTTGGCAACTTTCTCAGTGAGCTCCTCTATCTGCTTTGGAAATTGGGAAATCCTGTTGTTGATGTCATTCATCCTCTTATGAATTTGATCAGCAAATGTTAATTTATAGGCAATGATGTTCATGTTCGGAATCTGATCCTTTACTATCTCTGCAACAGTATACTTTCCTCCTTTGGTTTGAAAGGTGTTCAAGGAATCAGTGTAAGCTCTACTGGCGATTTGTGAACGACTTGTCTCTACCATCTGCTCTAGTATTTTCCATACGTTCTCAGCTCCTCGGGATGTGTAATTGCCTCCACAGGCAGCGCTGACTAAACCCTGAGTCTCGTAGTTGAGGCCAGAGTAGAATGACTGAACTAGGATGTTATTATCCAGATCATGGCAGGGATATTTTTAGCAGATCTTTCAATCTATCCCATGCATCACAAAGTGGTTCATTAGGAAGTTGAGAGAAAGCGGTGATGCGAGTCCTCATTCGATTGGTCCGACTCAGAGGGTAGAATTTCTTCAAGAATAGGTTTTTGAACCTATCATAGGTAGTCACAGTCACTCCTAAATTTTTCACCCATTAATCTGCCTTCCCTTTCATGGTGAAAGGTAGTGCAGTGAGACGAATGTAGTCTTGGCTGACTTGCAGGTGCCTCTGATTAGAACATATCAGCTCCAAGTCTCGTAAAAATTCATATGATTCTTCGTTTGCATTACCATGGAATTGTGGTAATTAACTTAGGAAGTGTGGATTCAGTTCATGGTGAACCTCTGGCTGAGGTGGTAGCAAGTTATTTCTAACTCTGTATTGCCCAGGATTGTATGCGGCTTCCATTGGTTCTTCTCCCCCAGCACTCAATTGTTCTAGCTGCTCTCTCAGTAAAAGTTGATGGTGCTCAGATGCAGCTAGTCTCGCAAGAATCATTTGCATTAGATCTTCATTGAGTTCATCTTCATGATTGTTCTTCTCAGGAGGCATCTTTTGTGAGTTTTTCTTTTCATCTTCAGATTGTGAAAAATCAGAGTTGATAGTTTTGAAAGAATCATAAGAGAAGGATTCACGGGTGAGGTGTCCCTAATCCCAAGGTGGTCCTGAGTAAGAGTGCCTCTGAACCTTCGAGACTAGAAAGTTTGTGGCGGTCAGAGAAGGGTTTGCGGAGTCGGAACAAAAAATACCACAATCTTCCATTCTCGATTTCAAAAGATCAACAAGAGGTGTAAGGTTCATGATCTAGGCACAAGTTTGCGGCATTCGATGATTAACTAAGTTCTACGCATAAATCAAACACAATTCAAAACTTTATTTCACCAACTCACTCAGTGAAGGCCATAAGAGTTCGACCAGTTATCTTCTCGATTTTTAATTGATGAGAATTCAAATCGTGCAAACTGTTTAACGAGCTATTAGGTGCCGAAATTTTCTTAAAGACTGTCCCGAGTTCGTACGACTAGTTGCATCTACTTTTATCCAGTATAGGTGTAAGTACGGACCGTAAAACTGCTACCCGTGTTAGTTAAGGACGGAGCCTTACGCAGTGTCCTTTAAACCACCCACTCTACTAAGGAAGTATGGACCATTTACTGGCTACTCGTATTCCTCACTGAGAAATAGCTAATCGTTTTTAAAATCAGTAGTCTATATGAAAATCTTGGCTTGGCTCTATCATAGTGTGCGTCTCTCTTCTTGCTGCAAGAAAAAAACAAACAATGTCGGGGTTTCACTCCCGCAAGAATTCTTAATTTTATGGGTTCTTAAAATCAGATATATTTAGCAGTCCCATCTTTAATTAGGTGATCACTAAAGAATTTAAATGAGCAAAAATATACGTCTACCATCCAGTCTCAATTTCCTTTAGATCTATGTGAGAAAACAAGAGGGAGAAATTTGGAAAAAGCCGATGCACGTGAAAAACTATGATGTATGCTCAGTTAGAAGACTTACCGTGAATCCTTGCAATCTCCATGTGGGATGATAGACAGAAATTGAAAGATTATTATAGATGAATGCAAGTCGATGAAAAACCAAACCTAAGCCGAAAGTTCTATTAGAGGGGAAGTATTGAGTTAAATTTTTGGCTAAATGGAACAATCTATGTGCGTCTCAATTCATGTGAAGTATGGTCGAATCCTACAAACAAAATTAAAAATTAAAATTTTCTGAGAACCGTATGTGCAAGTCTATTCTAATCGTCACTCAAGTCAGGCCCCACCCTCACCGGAGAGTGAAACAGACCACGACACACCACAGAATAAAGTAAGAGGTCTTGTTACATACGTGAGAGTCCAAACGGACACCGCTGTAAATAAGCAATTAATTATAGAAATTTAAAAATTGCAGAAATTAAAAACCTAGACTCTACGCTCTCTCACGACTCGACTCGATCTTAAATTAATTGTGGATTTTTAGGTCGGTGAAGATGCTTCGGTTTCTTGAAAAACCGCTCCACGTTCACCGTGTACCTCGCAAGAAAAATAAGAGAGATAATGTAAGAGAGTGACTCAAAAATATATGAAAAATAAATGCTGAAAATAAATTGCAGGAAAAAATGGAATTTACAAAGAGAAATTCGGGGGTCAGACTACCCGAATGAAAAAAACCGAACGAAATTTTTAAAAACATAGAACTAAGTCGTTTGCCTCCTCTGCAACTGTGCCATCTGACGAATTTGAAATTCACTTGTTAAGAAGATGTTTTTATCTGTTCGTGCATTTTAGGCGGTATTCGGAATCGGTCAAGAAATAACCACATAAAATATTCGTCAATTTTAATCAATGCGGTTTATGTTTATTTTACTTGGACAAGTCCCAAGGTCGAACACAAGGAGGCAAAGGAACAACCTATAATTATTCCTCTCAAGATTCGTATGTGGTTTTTGAGGGGTTTTTTGGAATTTTTTAATGCAATAAAGTATGCAATGTGCAATTTTGGCCTATTTTAGGGACTAAAATGTCAATTATGTTCAAACAATAGGATTGGTCCTGAGCCCATGGTTGTTGTTGTCCTGATCCTAGCTGATCCTGGACATATTGCACATGATAGATCGGGGCCATCGGTGCAGTAGGTATCCCTATCTATGCTACTTTCTCATTGAGCTCCTCCATCTGCTTTGGAAATTGGGAAATCCTGTTGTCGATGTCGTTCATCCTCTTATGAATTTGATCCACAAATGTTAATTTATCGGCAATGATGTTCATGTTTGGAATCAGATCATCTACTATCTCTTCAACAGTATGCTTTCCTCCTTTGGTTTGAAAGGTATTCAAGGAATCAGTGTAAACTGGCTATTTGTGAACGACTTGTCTCCTCCATCAGCTCCAATATTTTCCAGATGGTCTCAGCTCCTCGGGATGTGTAATTGCCTCCACAGGCAGCGCTGACTAAACCCTGAGTCTCCTAGTTGAGGCCAGAGTAGAGTGACTAATAGGATGTTATTATCCAGGTCATGGCAGGGATATTTTTGCAGGAGATCTTTCAATTTATCCCATGCATCACAAAGTGGTTCATTTGGAAGTTGAGAGAAACCGGTGATGTGAGTCCTCATTTGATAGGTCCGACTCAGAGGGTATAATTTCTTCAAGAATAGGTTTTGAACCTATCATAGGTAGTCACAGTCACTGCTAAATTTTTCACCCAGTAATCTGCCCTCCCTTTCAAGGTGAAAGGTAGTGTAGTGAGACGAATGTAGTCTTGGCTGACTTGCAGGTGCCTCTGATTAGAACATATCAGCGCCAAGTCTCGTAAAAATTCATATTATTCTTCATTTGCATTACCATTTAATTGTGGTAATTGACTTAGGAAGTGTGGATTCAGTTCATGGTGAACCTCTGGCTGTGGTGGCTGCAAATTATTTCTAACTCTGTGTTGCCCAGGATTGTATGCGGTTTCCATTGGCTCTTCTCCCCCAGCTATCTACTGTTCTAATTGCTCTTTCAGTAAAAGTTGATGTTGCTCAGATGCAGCTAGTCTCGTAAGAATCATTTGCATTGGATCTTCATTGAGTTCATCTTCATGATTGTTCTTCTCAGGAGGCATCTTTTGTGAGTTTTTCTTTTCACCTTTAGATTGTGAAAAATCAGAGTTAATAGTTTTGAAAGAATCATAAGAGAAGGATTCACGGGTGAGGTGTCCCTGATCCCAAGGTGGTCCTGAGTAAGAGTGCCTCTGAACCTTTTAGACTGGAAAGTTTGTGGCGGTCAGAGATGGGTTTGCGGAATCCGAACAAAAATTACCACAATCTTCCATTCTCGATTTCAAAAGATCAACAAGAGGTGTACGGTTCATGATCTAGGCACAAGTGTACGGAATTCGATGATTAACTAAGTTCTAGGCACAAATCAAACACAATTCAAAGCTTTATTTCACCAACTCGCTCAGTGAAGGCCATAAGAGTTCGGCTAGTTATCTTCTCGATTTTTAATTGGTGAGAATTCGAATCGTGCAAACTTTTTAACGAGTTGTTAGGTGCCGAAATTTTCTTAAAGACTGTCCCGAGTTTGTACGACTAGTTGCATCTACTTTTACCTAGTATAGGTGTAAGTACGGACCGTAAAACTGCTACCCGTGTTAGTTAAGGACAGAGCCTTACGCAGTGTCCTTTAAACTACCCACTCTACTAAGGAAGTATGGACCGTTTACCGACTACTCGTATTCCTCACTGAGAAATAGCAAATCGTTTTTAAAATCATTAGTCTATATGAAAATCTTGGCTTGGCTCTATCCTAGTGTGCGTCTCTCTTCTTGCTACAAGATAAAAACAAACAATGTCGGGGTTTCTCTCCCGCAAGAATTCTTAATTTTATGGGTTCTTAAAATCGGATATATTTAACAGTCCCAATTTTAATTAGGTGATCACCGAAGAATTTAAATTAGCAAAAATATACGTCTATCGTCCAGTCCCAATTTTCTTTAGATCTATGTGAGAAAACAAGAGGGAGAAATTTGGGAAAAGCCGATGCACGTAAAACACTATGAAGTATGCTCAGTTAGAAGTTGCAATCTCCATGTGGGATGCTAGACATAAATTGAAAGATTATTATAAATGAATGCAAGCCGATGAAAAACCACACCTAAGAAGAAAGTTTTATTAGCGGGGAAGAATTGAGTTAATTTTTTTGCTAAATGGAACGATCTATGTACGTCTCAATTAATGTGAAGTATGGCTTAATCCTACGAGCACAATTAAAAATTAAAATGCTCTGAGAACCGTATGTGCAAGTCTATTCTAATCGCCACTCAAGTCGAGCCCCATCCTCATCGGAGAGTGAAACAGACCACGACACACGACAGAATAAAGTTAGAGGTCTTGTTACATACGTTAGAGTCCAAACGGAGACCGCTGTAATTAAGCAATTAATTACAGAAATTTAGAAATTGCAGAAATTGAAAACTTAGAATCTACGCTCTCTCACGACTCGACTCGATCTTAAATTAATTGCGTATTTTTAGGAGGTCGGTGAAGATGCTTCGGTTTCTTGAAAACCCGCTCCACGTACACCATGTACCTCATAATAAAAATAAGAGAGATAATGTAGGGGAGTGACTCAAAAATATATGAAAAATAAATCTGAAAATAAATTGCAGGAAAAAATGGAATTTACAAAGAGAAATTTGGGGGTCAGACTACCCGAATGCAGAAAATCGAACGAAATTTTTTAAAACACAAAACTAAGTCCTTTGTCTCCCCGACAACGATGCCATCTGACGAGTCTGAAATTCACTTGTTAAGAAGATGTTTTTATCTGTTCGTGCGTTGTAGGCGGTAATCGAAATCGGTTAAGAAATAAACCACATAAAGTATTCGTCAATTTTAATCAATGTGGTTTTATGATTATTTTACTTGGGTAAGTCCCAAGGTCGAACACATGGAGGCAAAGGAACAACCTATAATTATTCCTATCAAAATTCGTACGTGGTTTTTGAGGCGGTTTGTTTTGGAAATTTTTAATGCAATAAAGGATGCAATATGTAATTTTGGCCTATTTTAGGGACTAAAATGTCAATTATGTTCAAACAATAGGATTGGTCCTGAGCCCATGGTTGTTGTTGTCCTGATCCTGGACATATTGCACATGATAGATCGGGGCCATCGGTGCAGTAGGTATCCCTATCTTGGCTACTTTCTTAGTGAGCTCCTCCATCTGCTTTGGAAATTGGGAAATCCTGGTGTCGATGTCGTTCATCCTCTTATGAATTTGATCCACAAATGTTAATTTATCGGCAATGATGTTCATGTTCGGAATCAGATCCTCTACTATCTCTGCAATAGTATGTTTTCCTCATTTGGTTTGAAAGGTTTTCAAGGAATCAGTGTAAGCTCTACTGGCGATTTGTGAACGAGTTGTCTCCTCCATCTGCTCCAGTATTTTCCAGACGGTCTCAGCTCCTCAGGATGTGTAATTGCCTCCACAGCAGCGCTCACTAAACCCTGAGTCTCGTAGTTGAGGCCAGAGTAGAGTAACTGAACTAGGATGTTATTATCCAGGTCATGGCAGGGATATTTTTGCAGCAGATCTTTGAATCTATCCCATGCATCACAAAGTGGTTCATTAGGAAGTTGAGAGAAACTGGTGATGCGAGTCCTCATTTGATTGGTCCGACTCAGAGGGTAGAATTTGTTCAAGAATAGGTTTTTGAACCTATCATAGGTAGTCACAGTCACTCCTAAATTTTTCACTCAATAATCTGCCTTCCCTTTCAAGGTGAAAGGTAGTGCAGTGAGACGAATGTAGTCTTGGCTGACTTGCATGTGCCTCTCATTAGAACATATCAGCTCCAAGTCTCGAAAAAATTCATATGATTCATTTGCATTACCATGGAATTGTGGTAATTGACTTAGGAAGTGTGGATTCAGTTCATGGTGAACCTCTGGCTGAGGTGGCTGCAAGTTATTTCTAACTCTGTATTGCCCAGGATTGTATGCGGCTTCCATTGGCTCTTCTCCCCTAGAATTCAACTGTTCTAGCTGCTCTCTCAGAAAAAGTTGATGCTGCTCAGATGCAGCTAGTCTCGCAAGAATCATTTGCATTGGATCTTCATTGAGTTCATCTTCATGATTGTTCTTCTCAGGAGGCATCTTTTGTGAGTTTTATTTCACCTTCAGATTGTGAAAATCGGAGTTAATAGTTTTGAAAGAATCATAAGAGAAGGATGCACGGGTGAGGTGTCCCTGATCCCAAGGTGGTCCTGAGTAAGAGTTCCTCTGAACCTTTGAGACTGGAAAGTTTGTGGCGGTCAGAGATGGGTTTGCGGATTCCGAACAAAAATTACCACAATCTTCCATTCTCGATTTCAAAAGATCAACAACTGGTGTACGGTTCATGATCCAGGCACAAGTGTGCAGCATTCGATGATTAACTAAGCACACAAATCAAACACAATTCAAAGCTTTATTTCACTAACTCACTTAGTGAAGGCTATATGAGTTCGGCCAGTTATCTTCTCGATTTTTAATTGGTGAGAATTCAAATCGTGCAAACCATTTAACGAGTTGTTAGGTGCCAAAATTTTCTTAAAGACCGTCCTGAGTTCATACGACTAGATGCATCTACTTTCATCTAGTAAAGGTGTAAGTACGGATCGTAAAACTGCTACCCGCGTTACTTAAGTACAGAGCCTTACGCAGTGTCCTTTAAACTAGCCACTCTACTGAGGAAATATGAACAGTTTACCGACTACTCGTATTTCTTACTGAGAAGTAGCTAATCATTTTTAAAATCAGTAGTCTATATGAAAATCTTGGCTTGGCTCTATCCTAGTGTGCATCTCTCTTCTCGCTGCAAGATAAAAACAAACAATGTCGGGGTTGCTCTCCTGCAAGAATTCTTAATTATATGGGTTCTTAAAATCGACTATATTTAGCAGTCTCAATTTTAATTAGGTGATCACTGAAGAATTTAAATGAGCAAAAATATACGTCTACCGTCCAGTCCGAAATTCCTTTAAATCTATGTGAGAAAACAAGATGGAGAAATTTGGGAAAAGCAGATGCACGTGAAAAACTATGATGTATGCTCAGTTAGAAGACTTACCGTGAATCCTTGCAATCTCCATGTGGGATGCTAGACAGAAATTGAAAGATTATTATAAAAGAATGCAAGCCGATGAAAAACCACACCTAAGTAGATAGTTCTATTAGCGGGGAAGAATTGAGTTAATTTTTTGGCTAAATTGAACGATCTATGTGCGTCTAAATTAATGTGAAGTGTGGCTTAATCCTACGTGTACAATCAAAAATTAAAATGATCTGAGAATCGTATATGCAAGTCTATTCTAATCGCCACTCAAGTCGGGCCCCACCCTCACCGGAGAGTGAAACATGCCACAACACACGACAGAATAAAGTTAGAGGTCTTGTTACATATGTGAGAGTCCAAACGGACACCGCAGTAAATAAGCAATTAATTACAAAATTTTGAAAATTGCATAAATGAAAAACCTAGACTCTACGCTCACTCACCACTCGACTCGATCTTAAATTAATTACGGATTTTTAGGAGCTCGGTGAAGATGCCTCGGTTTCTTGAAAAACCGCTCCACGTACACCATGTACCTCGTAAGAAAAATAAGAGAGATAATGTATGAGAGTGACTTAAAAATATATGAAAAATAAATGCTGAAAATAAATTGCAAGAAAAAATGGAATTTACAAAGAGAAATTCGGGGGTCAGACTACCCGAATGCAGAAAACCGAACGAAATTTTTTAAAACGCAAAACTAAGTCGTTTGCCTCTCCGGCAACAGCGCCATCTGACGAGTCCAAAATTCACTTGTTAAGAAGATGTTTTTATCTATTTGTGTGTTGTAGGCGGTAATCGAAATCGGTCAAAAAATAACCACATAAAATATTCGTCAATTTTAATCAATGCAGTTTTATGTTTATTTTACTTGGGCACATCCCAAGGTCGAAGACAAGGAGGTAAAGGAACAACCTAAAATTATTCCTATCAAAATTCGTATGAGGTTTTTGAGGCGGTTTTTTTTGGAATTTTTTAATGCAATAAAGGATGCAATATGCAATTTTGGCCTATTTTAGGGACTAAAATGTCAATTATGTTCAAACAATAGGATTGGTCCTGAGCCCATGGTTGTTGTTGTCCTGATCCGGGCTGATCCTGGACATATTTTACATGATAGATCGGGGCCATCAGTGCAGTAGGTATCCCTATCTTGGCTACTTTCTCAGTGAGCTCCTCCATCTGCTTTGGAAATTGGGAAATCCTGTTGTCGATGTTGTTCATCCTCTTATGAATTTGATCCGTAAATGTTAATTTATCGGCAATGATGTTCATGTTCGGAATCAGATCCTCTACTATCTCTGCAACAGTATGCTTTCCTCCTTTGGTTTCAAAGGTGTTAAAGGAGTCAGTGTAAGCTCTACTGGCGATTTGTGAACGACTTGTCTCCGCCATCTACTCCAGTATTTTCCAAATGGTCTCAACTCCTCGAGATGTGTAATTGCCTCCACAGGCAGCGCTGACTAAACCCTGAGTCTCGTAGTTGAGGCCAGAGTAGAGTGACTGAAGTAGGATGTTATTATCCAGTCATGGCAGGGATATTTTTGCAGCAGATCTTTGAATCTATCCCATGCATCACAAAGTGGTTCATTAGGAAGTTGATAGAAACTGGTCATGCGAGTCCTCATTTGATTGGTCCGACTCAGAGGGTAGAACTTCTTCAAGAATAGGTTTTTGAACCTATCATAGGTAGTCACAGTCACTCCTAAATTTTTCACTCAATAATCTGCCTTCCCTTTCAAGGTGAAAGGTAGTGCAGTGAGACGAATGTAGTCTTGGCTGACTTGCAGGTGCCTCTGATTAGAACATATCAGCTCCAAGTCTCGTAAAAATTCATATGATTCTTCATTTGCATTACCATGGAATTGTGGTAATTGACTTAGGAAGTGGGGATTCGGTTCATGGTGAACCTCTGGCTGAGGTGGAAACTCTGTATTACCCAGGATTGTATGCGGCTTCCATTGGCTCTTCTCCCCCAGCATTCAATTGTTCTAGCTGCTCTCTCAGTAAAAGTTGTTGCTGCTCAGATGCAACTAGTCTCGCAAGAATCATTTGCATTGGATCTTCATTGAGTTCATCTTCATGATTGTTGTTCTCAGGATGCATCTTTTGTGAGTTTTTCTTTTCACCTTCAGATTGTAAAAAATCTGAGTTAATAGTTTTGAAAGAATCATAAGAGAAGGATGCACGGGTGAGGTGTTCCTGATCCCAAGGTGGTCCTGAGTAAGAGTGCCTCTGAACCTTTCAGACTAGAAAGTTTGTGGCAGTCAGAGAAGGGTTTGTGGAGTCCGAACAAAAATTAACACAATCTTCCATTCTCGATTTCAAAAGATCAACCAAAGGTGTACGGTTCACGATCTAGGCACAAGTGTGCGACATTTGATGATTAACTAAGTTATACGCACAAATCAAATACAATTCAAAGCTTTATTTCACCAACTCACTCAGTGAAGGCCATAAGAGTCCGGCCAGTTATCTTCTCGACTTTTAATTGTTGAGAATTCAAATCGTGCAAACCGTTTAACGAGCTGTTAGGTGCCGAAATTTTCTTAAAGACTGTTTCGAGTTCGTACGGCTAGTTGCATCTACATTGAGCCATTATAGGTGTAAGTACGGATCGTAAAACGGCTACCCGTGTTACTTAAGGAGGGAGCCTTACGCAGTGTCCTTTAAACCACCCACTCTACTAATGAAATACGGACCATTTACCGGCTACTCGTATTCCTTACTGAGAAGTAGCTAATCGTTTTTAAAATCAGTAGTCTATATGAAAATCTTGGCTTGGCTCTATCCTAGTGTGTGTCTCTCTTCTCGCTGCGAGATAAAAACAATTAATGTCGGAGTTGCTCTCCCGTAAGAATTCTTAATTTTGTGGGTTCTTAAAATCGGCTATATTTAGCAATGCCAATTTTAATTAGGTGATCACTGAAGAATTTAAATGAGCAAAAATATACGTCTACAGTCCAGTCCCAATTTCCTTTAGATCTATGTGAGAAAAAAGAGGGAGAAGTTTGGGAAAAGCCGATGTTCATGAAAAACTATGATGTATGCTCAGTTAGAAGACTTACCGTGAATCCTTGCAATCTCCATGTGGGATGCTAGACAGAAATTGAAAGATTATTATAAATGGATGCGAGAAGATGAAAAACCACACCTAAGCAGAAAGTTCTGTTAGCGGGGAAGAATTGAGTTAAATTTTTGGCTAAATGGAACGATCTATGTACATCTCAATTCATGTGAAGTGTGGCTTAATCCTATGAGCACAATTAAAAATTAAAATGCTCTAAGAACCGTATGTGCAAGTCTATTCTAATTACCACTCATGTCGGGCCCCACCCTCACTGGAGAGTGAAACAGGCCATGACACACCACAGAATAAAGTTAGAGGTTTTGTTACATACGTGAGAGTCCAAACGGACACCATTGTAAATAAGCAATTAATTCCAGAAATTTAAAAATTACAGACATTAAAAACCTAGACTCTATGCTCTCTCACGACTCGACTCGATCTTAAATAATTGCGGATTTTTAGGAGGTCGGTGAAGATGCTTCGGTTTCTTGAAAAATCGCTCCACGTACACCGTGTACCTCACAAGAAAAATAAGAGAGATAATGTCAGAGAGTGACTCAAAATTATATGAAAAATAAATGCTGAATATAAATTGCAGGAAAAAATGAAATTTACATTTAGAAATTCGGGGGTCAGACTACCCGAATGCAGAAAATCGAATGAATTTTTTTAAAACACAAAACTAAGTCGTTTGCCTCCCCGGCAACGGCGCCATCTGACGAGTTCGAAATTCACTTGTTAAGAAGATGTTTTTATCTGTTCGTGCGTTGTAGGCGGTATTCGGAATCGGTCAGAAAATAACCACACAAAATATTCGTCAATTTTAATCAATGCGGTTTTATGTTTATCTTACTTGGGCTACTCCCAAGATCGAACACAAGGAGGCAAATGAATAACCTAGAATTATTCCTATCAAAATTTGTACGTAGTTTTTGAGGCGTTTTTTTAATTTTTTAATGCAATAAAGGTTGCAATATGCAATTTTGGCCTATTTTAGGGGCTAAAATGTCAACTATGTTCAAACAATGTCCGAAAAATATTAAACTTGGCCACAATGCAAAATAAGATGAAGTGAATGCACTGTAATTTTTTTGTAATTTTTGAATTCAAGATGAATTTTTTTATGAATTCTTAAATGCAAACAAAAAAATTCAATACTTAAGTATTATAAATATCAAACCTAATTATTTTCAAGGAATAAAATTGTTTGAGATCTACCACTACGTGATTGATCTAAGAAAAATCCTAAAGTTCGAAAATACTATTTCAACACTTACTAAAAACCAATCACTGAAATATGCAAAATGATTTTTTACAGGGAAAACGATGCATGCAAATGTACTTCTTTTTGGGCACAATGTCAAGCACAATTAATTCTGCAATATGTGATTTTTTGGGAATTTTTAGAGCCACGGTTAATCAACTATAAAAATTGGGCACAAACTAGGGAAAATATGCAATTTTCCACAAAATAATTAATTATTAATTAACCATTAATTACAAAATGTCCACAATATATCAACATGTAGAGAATTAAAAGAGAAACAACATGCAATTTTTGGATAGATAAAATATGCAATGTAGCTTGTTTAAAATAAAAGGAGAACAGGGGGTATGGATGCAAATAAAATGAACAAAAGAACAAGGGGGCCTAGATGTAATTACCAGTTTTCCAAGGACCTTCTTGCAAAATCTCCAGAGAGGCACGCGCAGCACATGCCCTCTGGTCAGCTGGGTTGTGTTGTGAATAACGGGAAGTCTGGGGGGTCCTTCTGCAATTTTCCCTACGCGTCACGTGATGCCCATGTGCTAGTGCTGGTTCGGCTGGAGGCTTGGGGTGAGGACTCCACGTGGGGTCGCCTAAATGCTTCGTGCGACCCTAGGCACCAGGCATGGAGGGAGATTCGAAGCGAGGTTCGGAGTAGATCTGGACCGCCAATGAAAGTTCAATCCAATGCTATGATTAGCTGGAGTAGTGGAAGGTCAGGATTGGAGGATCTTCATGATCGGACGTCAGGTGTTTGGCCGACACATGGCCGATGGTCGGTGATGAATCCACGATTCATCATCTCAATATCTTGATCTTAGCAAAATCCCCGAGTAAAAGCTCATAAAAATGTCCATAAAATCAATAAATTAACAAAATGACTTTTGTAAATAAAACTCACTAATTATTGTATATTAGATTGTACAAAATAAATTACACATAAAAAGCCGCAAAAATAAAGAAGTTTTATACATGTAAATAGCCCAAAACTTCATGTATTTTTAATAAATTCATATCAACTCCTTTTTGGCTAATTCTTTCTCCAACATGTTCATATCAATGTATATAAAGATACAAAAATACAAAACAAATTTTACCTCAAATAAATACTCCTAGATCCCAATGGGAAAAAGCCATAAAGACCAACTTCCAAGCTAAATTTCCGCTCCGTATGAACTCCAAATTCGCCAAACTCAATTTTAAAGTTCAAGTTAGAAAATTATCTATCCAACAGAAGTGGTTTCATTAAAATCGGAGCTCATTTGTAAAAGTTGGGTTTTGGGACCTAGATGTACATTGTATACCTTGTATATATTCATTTTTTCTTTAATTTTTATTGTATCTTTCATAATTGCTAAAAATACAAAAATATCATGATTGTGTTGTAGTTTAATTATATTATTTTATAGTATTTTTCTGTTGTAAATATCTCTTATTAAAAAGACAAAAAAATTACATATTAGAAAAGTAAAAAAAATGTGTACATGTTGTTTGTCTTCCCTTGTAAATTCTCCACTATTTATTTTCTTCTTTTTTCATTCTATTGTAATTAAAGTAGCCAACTTTATTTTATTTATTTATTTAATTTGCATTCTCTACAATAACCACCATTCAACTCTTTACCACCAACCTCCATTCAACCCCACCATTTTTCTAACTTCTAATTCAACTCCACCATTTTATTAACCTCCATCCCACTCCATCTTAATTCTAACTTCCATTTTTTCCATCTCTTTATATACATTCCATCCTCCTCAATTTGCTTTTGATCCATCTTTATGTGAGGAGAGCCTAGTTCCCTGAGTTGAATCGGTGACAGCGACGCAACAACGGTCGAGCGACGACAGCCCTCTCTCCGGTGAGATCCGTTGGCATTTTGGCCAACATCGCAGCCGCATCCGCGCGTTGCTTGAGCTCATCGCTCGCCAGCGATTCGAGCGAGGACCGTGCTCTCGTGAGCACCCCATAGGCGACCGTCTTCACCCGTAGGTAATTTGTTTGTTCACTTTTATTTTTTTTTTGCAATTTTTTTAGCACATCATATCACCACCATCTCCCATTTGTTCCACATCATCCACTTCATCACCATCATCATTATATCATTTGTTCCCTATCTAATTAAAATAAAAAAAATTAAAAAAATTAAACAAAAAAAAGGTTCTTTTATTGGAGCACCATCATCATCGCATTTTTTTATCACCATATCATCTCCATATCTTCATCATCAAACCACTCATTTATTCGTATTTGTTATTATTACCTATTGTTTTTTTTGTGTGCACTTATTTCCTGCTTAAAAAAGTTAAAATATTAAAAAAATTAAAACAAAAAATGAAGTTTTTTTTAATTGCAGCAAAACAAAAAAATTAAAAAAAATAAAAAAAAGAATCAGGAGGAGGAGGACGTACGCCGCCGCCCCCCCCCCCCTTTTTTCTCCTCCAAGCGGCTGCTCCGCCGCCGCTCACCGCCATGCGTGCGGCGCAGCCGCCGACCCTTCGCGCGGCCCTCCTCTGTAACCGCGACGCCCCTCCGCCGCGCCTGCGCCAGCGCGGGCTGCCGCACCACCAGCCACCGCCGCGGCTGCCAACGCAACAGCCGCCCCTCCGCCTGCCCTCCGCTGCCGGCCCCTCCTCCACGCCAGCAGCTCTCCCTTCCATCTCGGCCGTCCACCGACGTCTCCGCCGACCCCAGCCGCCGCCGACGCCACTGCCCCTTGTTGGGTTCCATTCCACCGTCGTGACTTGAAGGAGAAAGGTCCATATTTTGTTTATTATTTTTTATGTAAAAATTGCAACTCTCTTATTTTAAGTTTCAGTAATTACAATCAAGTCCCTCTGTATGGTTGTTTGTAATTTCAGTTTCTGTATTTGCACAAACACCCCTGTGTTTCCATATTAATTTGGATCTTGTTTATGCATCATTTTGTTCAATGAAAAATGCCTTTGTGAAGAGCAACTAATTGTCTACAATTTGAGTATTTATTTGGATTTTTATGTTACATGGGTAATTAATTAAAAATGATTAACTGAAACTTTGCATATTTTTACCCACTCAGTGCTCTTAAATTCATATTTAACACACGGTTGCTCTAAAAATTCCACAAAAAATATATGGGATGCCTTGATATGTGATTAATATTTTGTCCAAATTTCATCTAAAATGGAGTTGTCTTGTGCCTGAAATAAATCATAGAGTGAATTTAGTAATCGATTTTTAATTAAATCCACAGACATCCTTTTTACAAAATTTAAAGTCTCCTGTATGCCACATCAAAACATCTACTTGAGATAATTCGCACTCTGATTAGTTTAATAACGTGGATTAATTAGGAATTATTTACTCACTGTCACTCTGTTTGCACTAAAAAATCCATAAAAAATCATAACTTGTCAAAAAATTCCAAAAAAAATATTGTAGCTTCCTTGCATCATGTTTTAGTTCCAATAATTTTTTCATAATTTTTGCTTTCTGTTTGTGTTATAAATTGCGAAAAAACCCATAAAAAGTGTGCATTTTTCATTATTGCATGTTAACCCCCAAAAAATACAAAAAATGTGTTTGGTATTCATCACTGGATTAGGATTCTAGGAAAAATACGAATTGGCTAAATTGGACTTCTTTCCCATTAAAATTAATTTGGCCTTGTTTGTGTTTTCTAAGTGTCTTGATTCACCCGCATTTGCATTTACTTTGGTTTTTTGCATTAAAAAAAATCTAAAAAACCGCATTAGATATCTAGATCTTAAATTTGCAAATTAACCCCAAGTTGTTCCTTTGCCTCCCTGTGTTCGACCCCGGACTTGCCCGGGATATAAATCAAAGCAGAGACACTCCTCACGGAGATCTTCTCTCGGTTCTGACCGAATCGCTAAGTACACGTATTACAACGTGACCGAATTAATTACCGTATCTAGCGACTCGTCAGATGGCGCCCTGCCAAGGTGGAGGTGATCAAGAAACTCGATCCACCTACCAACGTGAAGTCAGTGCGGTCATTCTTAGGGCATGTTGGATTCTATAGGAGATTCATTCAGGATTTTTCAAAGATCGCCCGCCCACTGACTGAGCTCTTAGGAAAAGACACAGAGTTCATTGTAGATCACAGGTGTCTGGAGGCCTTTGAGCTCTTGAAGAGGAAGATTTGTGCCTCGCCTATCCTACAAGCTCCTGACTGGTCTCTCCCCTTTGAGATCATGACTGATGCTTCAGATTTTGCTATAGGAGCTGTGTTAGGACAACGACGAGAGGGGATTCCATTTGCGATTCATTATGCGAGCAAAGTTTTAGATCCTACACAGAAGAATTACACAGTGACTGAAAAGGGAATGCTCGCAGTAGTATGGGCCCTCGAGAAGTTCAGATCATATATTTTGGGCTCTAAGGTGACAATTTATACTGATCACACAGCCATTTGATATTTAATGGAAAAGAAGGACGTGAAGGCGTGTCTTCTTAGGTGGATTTTACTCCTCCAGGAATTTGATTTGGAGATAAAGGATAAACCTGGAGTGAAGAATGTTGTGGCTGATCACCTTTCTCGGATTGAACTTAAGGATTCTCCTGATTTTGAGCGGATTAGAGAGACCTTCCCAGATGAGTCAATTTGTGTTATTGACTCACTCCCGTGGTATGCCAACATGGTGAACTATCTTGTCTCCAAGCAGGTTCCCCATGGTTGGACTAGGAGCAGCATTGATCGACTGAAGTCGGATTCGAGGAGATACCACTGGGACGATCCTTTCCTTTTCTTCGAAGGACCGGATTGTGTTTGGAGAAGGTGTATTCCTCAGGAGGAATACCAGAGTGTCCTCACATATTGTCATTCACTTGAGGCTGGAGGACACCATTCGGGAAAGAGAACCGCTCACAAAGTACTTCAATGTGGATTGTATTGGCCGACCTTGTTTAGAGATGCCATTGATTTTGTACGGTCGTGCCCGATCTGTAAAAGGATGGGAGGGACAGTTGGACATAGAGATGAGATGCCCATGCAACCGATGATTATTTGTGATGTTTTTGATGCATGGTGCATAGATTTTATGGGTCCCTTTCCCAACAACCAAGGACATGAGTACATATTGTTGGCGGTTGACTATTTATCCAGGTGGGTGGAGGCTATCCCAACCCGAACCGCAGACAGCAAGACTGTCTGTAAGTTTGTGAGAGATCATATTATTGCTAGGTTCGGGGTGCCAAAAGTTTTGATATCTGATGGGGGTAGCCATTTTGTGAATCGAGATATGAGATCTTTAGCTAAGGACTATGGATTTGAGCATAGAGTTACTAGTCCTTACCACCCACAGTCCAACGGCATGGCAGAGGTTTCAAACAGAGAGGTGAAGAGTATTTTGAAGAAATTGGTTCGTCCCGATAGGAAGAACTGGTCTCAGCTTTTGGACCAAGTTCTGTGGGCCTATAGGACAGCCTACAAGACACCATTGGGTACTTCACCATTTAGAATGATCTATGGCAAGCCATGCCATTTGCCCGCAGAATTGATTCATAAATCCGAATGGGCAATTAAGAAGATTAACTGGAGTTGTCACCTAGGGAAGCTTGGTCGAGACTTGAACTTGAACGAGCTCGTGGAAATCCCAAACAGGGCATTTGACAACAATTTGATTTATAAGGACAAAGTAAAGAGATGGCATGATCAGCACATTAGATGCAAAGACTTTGTCCCTGGACAAAAGGTATGGTTGTTCAATGCCAGGTTGAAGATGTTCCATGGGAAGCTCAAATCTAAATGGACGGGTCCCTTTGTTGTTAAGAAAGTGCACGAGAATGGAAGTGTAGAGATAGCTGATCTCACAGATGGTGCACAATCTCATGTGGTAAATGGACAACTATTGAAGCATTTTGTTGATTCAAAAGAGCAGTTAGTCCAAGTCGAGGTCATCAACTTCATGCAGAGTGAGCACAGAGTAGATACATCATATTACTCATCATGAAGACGCAGAATCAAGATTCAACATCTTAGAAGATTCATTCCTCTTGTACATTCGCCGTTCTTTGTATATTCTCCAGATCACATCGGTTCTTACACTTACTCTTGTCCTATACTTAGGCTTACCAAGAGACTAAGTATAGGGGGAGCCGATGCCCGCCATGTGTAGATACTCATCCATTTCTCCTCTTGACCTCGTCCGCCCCATTTTTGCTCTTCTTCTACACATAGGCTGTCCAGAGCCTAAGTATAGGGGGGGCGGATCGACTTCTATACTATTTATTACTTTAGCCATCCTACCTTAGCACGAGCTATATCTTTTTCTCGCTTCTTGTGCCATGAGGACATAGCACATGCTAAGTATAGGGGGGCGTGTATATATTACATATATACTTTACCCATAGCTCGTACTTTCACGTATTTTTGTATATATTATACAATAATTATGGGGTGGGTAAAAAAAAACTTTTTCAAAAACTTAAAAAAAACTTTTCCAAAAAAAAATGTTTTTTGGTCTCTTTTCTTATTTGCTCTAAAAAAATCTTTTCAAAAAAAAAATGCGTCCTTTCTTATTTATCTATATCTTTCAAAAAAAACTTTTCAAAAAAAATCCTCTTTAAAAAAAAAGAAGTCCTTTTTTATCTACCTATCTTTCAAAAAAACTCTTGAAAAAAAAAGAGCAAAACTTTTCTAACAAAAAAAAACTTCTTTGCCTTTGTTTGCCAAAAAAAATCTTTTTGAAAAAAAAAACACTTTTTGTAAAACTTAAAAAAAACTAAAAAAAACTAACTAATAAGTTGGTTTAACCCCTGACACATTCACTTTCACATAAGACTAGTGATGTTCAAGAACACTTGGTTTATGAGGTCTTGATATTTTGAGTTAACCAGCCTTAGTTATTAGGGTCTTGGACTTAATTATTCACATTTCCCTAGTTTGAAAGATTTGTGTGCTATATTGCATGCTTAGTCTCTACCTTAAGAATATGATCAGCACCTCACATACACGACTGCAGTTATGATGAGATGAGTTGTAAATTCACTTGAGGAACTGGGATGAGGGATTTGAGTTTGGACTTGATTTAATGATGCTCGAGGATGGGATAAAATCAATGAAGGCTTCATGAAACCTGAGTGTCAGCATCTTTAGCCAGTATGAGAACATGGTTCTTGTACTATCTCTTGACATCTACCTATGTGCCAGGGTGTGATAAAATAAAAAAAATGTTGATCAGTGTGCGCCAACTCTTGGTAAAAGCAGTGGAGCTAGCCAAAAATACTACAAATCAATGAAATTTCAAAGAAAAGCTCTCATTCCATACAAAGTCAAATATCAAAGAGCTTCCACCAAAGGCGAGCGCTCCCAACCATTTCAAAAGTGTCCACTTGGACCACCGCTATTAGGACCAGGAGTCGGGCTTGCACCAAAAAAGGGCTCTGCATCGTAAATGCTACAAGTCTGGGTGTAGAAGGTATAATAGATACTCAAAAAAGACACACCCCGGTGTACTCCCAGGAAAACAAGTGCAGACGGCTCCAACTTCTCTTGACGGACGCACTGATCAACACCAAAAAAAATGCGTTGAGTAATAAGGCACTTGAGAGGATCCTTGTTCCAATGAGAGGGAGAGAAGAAATGACACAATCATATGCCCTTTATCAACTGGCCTTCCATCTACACTTTCAAGTCTGACAACTAAAGAGACGGTGGATTGGATGCAAGAAATGATTTATTCCCTAGTGTTGAGGATAGGGTCCTTAGGAGAGTCTCTTGGACTGGAACCTTGGGTGACGTTGTGACTCTACTCTTGTAACTGCGGTCAACACTTAAAGTCATATCCCTACTATATATGTATACAAAGAGAGTCTGATGATTAGGGAAATTGGATACCTTTTGACTAGAGCTTGGTTCAGCTTAGAATTTTAGGATCTCTAAAATCGAGAGTTCTTGAACGGATCAAGTCTTGTATTCACATGCATAGTCAGGGGTTAATCCAACTTATTCATTCTTTACTTGCTCGAGGAATAGCAAAGTTTAAGTATAGGGGGGTGATGAATCCACGATTCATCATCTCAATATCTTGATCTTAGCAAAATCCTCGAGTAAAAGCTCATAAAAATGTCCATAAAATCAATAAATTAACAAAATGACTTTTGTAAATAAAACTCACTAATTATTGTATATTAGATTGTACAAAATAAATTACACATAAAAAGCCGCAAAAATAAAGAAGTTTTATACATGTAAATAGCCCAAAAATTCATGTATTTTTAATAATTTCATATCAACTCCTTTTTGGCTAATTCTTTCTCCAACATGTTCATATCAATGTATATAAAAATACAAAAATACAAAACAAATTTTACCTCAAATAAATACTCCTAGATCCCAATGGGAAAAAGCCGTAAAGACCAACTTCCAAGCTAAATTTCCGCTCCGTATGAACTCCAAATTCGCCAAACTCACTTTTAAAGTTCAAGTTAGAAAATTATCTATCCAACAGAAGTGGTTTCATTAAAATCGGAGCTCATTTGCAAAAGTTGGGTTTTGGGACCTAGATGTACATTGTATACCTTGTATATATTCATTTTTTCATTAATTTTTATTGTATCTTTCATAATTGCTAAAAATACAAAAATATCATGATTGTGTTGTAGTTTAATTATATTATTTTATAGTATTTTTCCGTTGTAAATATCTCTTATTAAAAAGACAAAAAAATTACATATTAGAAAAGTAAAAAAAATGTGTACATGTTGTTTGTCTTCCCTTGTAAATTCTCCACTATTTATTTTCTTCTTTTTTATTCTATTGTAATTAAAGTAGCCAACTTTATTTTATTTATTTATTTAATTTGCATTCTCTACAATAACCACCATTCAACTCATTACCACCAACCTCCATTCAACCCCACCATTTTTCTAACTTCTAATTCAACTCCACCATTTTATTAACCTCCATCCCACTCCATCTTAATTATAACTTCCATTTTTTCCATCTCTTTATATACATTCCATCCTCCTCAATTTGCCTTTGATCCATCTTTATGTGAGGAGAGCCTAGTTCCCTGAGTTGAATCGGTGACAGCGACGCAACAACGGTCGAGCGACGACAGCCCTCTCTCCGGTGAGATCCGTTGGCATTTTGGCCAACATCGCAGCCGCATCCGCGCGTTGCTTGAGCTCATCGCTCGCCGGCGATTCGAGCGAGGACCGTGCTCTCGTGAGCACCCCATAGGCGACCGTCTTCACCCGTAGGTAATTTGTTTGTTCACTTTTATTTTTATTTTTTTGCAATTTTTTTAGCACATCATATCACCACCATCTCCCATTTGTTCCACATCATCCACTTCATCACCATCATCATTATATCATTTGTTCCCTATCTAATTAAAATAAAAAAAATTAAAAAAATTAAACAAAAAAAAAGGTTCTTTTATTGGAGCACCATCATCATCGCATTTTTTTATCACCATATCATCTCTATATCTTCATCATCAAACCACTCCTTTATTCGTATTTGTTATTATTACCTATTGTTTTTTTTGTGTGCACTTATTTCCTGCTTAAAAAAGTTAAAATATAAAAAAAATTAAAACAAAAAAAGAAGTTTTTTTTAATTGCAGCAAAACAAAAAAAATTAAAAAAAATAAAAAAAAGAATCAGGAGGAGGAGGACGCACGCCGCCGCCCCCCCCCCCCTTTTTCTCCTCCAAGCGGCTGCTCCGCCGCCGCTCACCGCCGTGCGTGCGGCGCAGCCGCCGGCCCTTCGTGCGGCCCTCCTCTGTAACCGCGACGCCCCTCCGCCGCGCCTGCGCTAGCGCGGGCTGCCGCACCACCAGCCACCGCCGCGGCTGCCAGCGCAGCAGCCGCCCCTCCGCCTGCCCTCCGCTGTCAGCCCCTCCTCTACGCCAGCAGCTCTCCCTTCCATCTCGGCCGTCCGCCGACGTCGCCGCCGACCCCAGCCGCCGTCGACGCCACTGCCCCTTGTTGGGTTCCATTCCACCGTCGTGACTTGAAGGAGAAAGGTCCATATTTTGTTTATTATTTTTTATGTAAAAATTGCAACTCTTTTATTTTAAGTTTCAGTCTTTACAATCAAGTCCCTCTGTATGGTTGTTTGTAATTTCAGTTTCTGTATTTGCACAAACACCCCTGTGTTTCCTTATTAATTTGGATCTTGTTTATGCATCATTTTGTTCAATGAAAAATGCCTTTGTGAAGAGCAACTAATTGTCTACAATTTGAGTATTTATTTGGATTTTTATGTTACATGGGTAATTAATTAAAAATGATTAACTGAAACTTTGCATATTTTACCCACTCAGTGCTCTTAAATTCATATTTAACACACGGTTGCTCTAAAAATTCCACAAAAAATATATGGGATGCCTTGATATGTGATTAATATTTTATCCAAATTTCATCTAAAATGGAGTTGTCTTGTGCCTGAAATAAATCATAGAGTGAATTTAGTAATCGATTTTTAATTAAATCCACAGACATCCTTTTTACAAAATTTAAAGTCTCCTGTATGCCACATCAAAACATCTACTTGAGATAATTCGCACTCTGATTAGTTTAATAACGCGGATTAATTAGGAATTATTTACTCACTGTCACTCTATTTGCACTAAAAAATCCATAAAAAAATCATAACTTGTCAAAAAATTCCAAAAATATTACTGTAGCTTCCTTGCATCATGTTTTAGTTCCAATAAGTTTTTCATAATTTTTGCTTTCTGTTTGTGTTATAAATTGCGAAAAAACCCATAAAAAGTGTGCATTTTTCATTATTGCATGTTAACCCCCAAAAAATACAAAAAAATGTGTTTGGTATTCATCATTGGATTAGGATTCTAGGAAAAATACGAATTGGCTAAATTGGACTTCTTTCCCATTAAAATTAATTTGGCCTTGTTTGTGTTTTCTAAGTGTCTTGATTCACCCGCATTTGCATTTACTTTGGTTTTTGCATTAAAAAAAATCTAAAAAACCGCATTAGATATCTAGATCTTAAATTTGCAAATTAACCCCAAGTTGTTCCTTTGCCTCCCTGTGTTCGACCCCGGACTTGCCCGGGATATAAATCAAAGCCGAGACACTCCTCACGGAGATCTTCTCTCGGTTCTGACCGAATCGCTAAGTACACGTATTACAACGTGACCGAATTAAATACCGTATCTAGCGACTCGTCAGTCGTCGGAGGAGAAGCGGAGTAGCCGGACGTCGATGAAGATGTGGCGTTGATCGAAATGGCCGGCGAAGTCGATATGGATGACACGTCGCTGCTGGTTGCCCTGGAGTCGATGATGGGCAAAGCTTTGAGCGGAGAGGGGCCTGGCGTCGATGGAGAGTCATTGATGCTTTGGGTATGGAGGGCGGTGCACAAGACGAGGTGCAGGATCGGCTATAGGTGGAGCGGGCAGTGGTCATCAAAGTCGGAAGTTGGGTAGATGAACAGAGGGCGATCGGGAGGATGAGGATGATCGGAGATGCGAGGTCGAACGACGAAGCGGAGGATGATGGATAAAGGCGAAGCGGGCGAGGCGCGAAGGAGTTCCTGAAGGTGAGCTCGACGATGAAGTCACCAGAGCGTAGCAGCTGCGAAGGGCGGGGCTACGACGAGGCGATATGCCCCGGATCACGCCGACGGGAGAGCATCTTTGTTTGTCACTAACGGAGGGGGGAACTCCTTGGAGATGACGACAGAAGAAGGACTTGAGGGTCGGCGGTGGTGTTTAAGTAGGAGCAAGAGAGGGGTGCTCGGCGACGGAAGTTGATCGGAGATGGGATCTGGGGGCGAGATACACTGGATTCGATTGTAAGGGAGAGGGTCTGGGTTGAGATACGACGCGAGAACGGATCGTGGGATCTGGAGATCGACAGGATCAATGATGGTCGACATTTGTGGGATGCGGCAGCGCGAGGTGATGGAAAGCAGCTGGCGATATCGGAGGAGGCAGCAGAGCTTTTGAAGGGGGAGGAAGACGACGCACAGGTGCCATCCGATCGAGCGCGATTGGATGGCTCCTATGGCACCACGTGGCGCATGGCTGGAGTGAGGAGGCACGGGCACGTGCGTTGCACGTTCTTGGGAGGCACGTGTGACGCACGTGCGGTGGCTTTTAAAATATTTTTTTAAATAAAAACAAATATATATATATATAAGCCAAGAATGGCTGCACGTGGCGGCCCTAGGGGCGGCCACGTGTCAACACCAGAAAAATATGCCGATAAATACCTTGTAAAATCAATAATAAATAGTAAATGACCATGGATCGAAAAAGTTTCTTCACGAAAATTTCTCGTCTCGATGAGTCTACAAGTTTCATGAAGACATCAAAACGAAAATCAATCAAATGTACAAAGTGAAATTTGTGGGTTATCCCATGTACATAGAATACCTTGATTTTTGGGTTTTGTAATTTTTATGTCATTTTTAAACCAGATACAAATCCGAAAAAATATGGTAAAATCATAGATAAATAATTACACATTAATCTAATTTTTTTGGATTTTTATTAATAGGTTAAATATGTACATATAATATCAGGTCAGAAACCGCTAAAATACAAAATGTACATAAGAGGCCCAAAAACCAACTTTCACATATGAGCTCCAATTCACTTGAACTTGGTCTTGTTTTGAAGGTACTTGAATGTACATTAGTTCAAAAGTGAGTAGAATTAAAATGGACACTAGATGAGGAAGATATGAGGTTTTTAGTACGAAAATCCTGAAATTAGGGTTTGGGTTTTGGTCCACTTGTTTGGGTTAGTGATTTTTTTTTGTATTTTTCATTTATTCTTGTCAGTGATATGTACACAGTGGAGGTGGTTTTGTGTCATTCGGAGTTAACATGATTGAGTTAAAAATCCGAGAAGTTAGGCAATTTACAGGTCATTTTTGGCTTGGATTTTTGGCTTCTTATTTTGTGCAGCTAAAATGCAACTCTTATGAAAACAAGCATGAATGCTAATTATGCATAATAGATGCCGAAATGTTGTTGATTTTAACGGATTTGAGCTTAATAAATGATATAGAGTGATGAATCCGAGATTCATCAATGAGATCAACGGATTAATGAGATACAAAGCCTTAGAATGTCTGAAAATTCAAATCTTACATACTTGTGAATATTGTATTCAAAGTAAGAATGACAAATGTACCCTTCTCTGAGAATGGTGTAAAATGTCAAGGTATTCAATATCACATACGTTATGTTGTATGTGGATCATTTGTATCATAATAAACACTAATGATATGTGTAATCTGTTGATGATTATTTTTGATATGATATTTCTTCGCTTCACCTCAGAAATGTTCGAAATGTTCAAAGATTTCACAATTTTAGTTTAGAACAAAAGTTCTAATGAAGACGAAATGAATTTGATATAACCTAGGTAGCCCATACCTATTAGATGAATTCAAGGAATACCTTATGGATATATGAATATCATTCCTATCTCACTCCTCCTAATACACCTAAACTCAATAGAGTTGTAGGGAGATACAATGGGATCATGTGTGGCATAATTTGATCAATGATTTATCTTAGCATAAATTTATCTTTTAGTTTCCAGGTATATATATGTAGTAGAGACTACATTATATATATATATATATATCATTAATAAGATCCCATGCGGATCTAACCCTGAAAACATTCATAAGCTATGGTTAGTGTTGGACACTTGAGGATCTAGGATTTCTTGGTCCATGACCATATCATGAAAGTAAGTTGGAATATAGCACTAGAAAGTGACTCGTGTTATGGTATTGGATACCTACTTTATGACTTTTAGATTCTTAAAAGATTTTATATATGAGAATGTGATTCTTAGACGTTGACTTTCTTGAGAATCAAGACGAAAATGAAGTGAAGGGACATATTTCGTCTTGAGAAGATAATGAGGCTCTTGGAATCGAAAACTAAAAGGACAATTAAAGATGAAACACTCATACCACTTCAAAATCAGTTTGAGGATGGATTCTATGGGTCAGTTAAGTTTGACAATGATCTTACTTCATGTGATGAAGCTTCTAAAGATCAAGACATGTAAAGATAGATGTTAGCAGTAAAGTCTAAAGTAGACTTCATATACAAGTGTTGAATATGGACCCTCGAGGATCGACCTATATGGGTAATACCAGTTAAGATGTAAATGGATCTTCAAGAGAAAGAGGGAACCTGATGAGAAGGTAGAGACCTTCAAAGCATGACTCGTAACCATGAGCTACACTCGAAGAGAAGACATTGCTTGTGATGAGACTTGTCGTTCAGTGACCATGCTTAAATCCATTAAAATATTGTGAACTATAGCTAACAGCTTGACTATGACATCTTCAAGATGGAAGTCAAGATTGCATTCCGCTATGAGTACTTCTCTAAGGATATTCACATGAAGTAGCCCTAGGGCTTCATGATTAATGAAAGCAAGGTGTGAAATCTAAACAACTCCATCTATGACTCGAATAAGCTTCTTGTAGTTGGAACAACAGATTTAATGAAATTATAAAGGTTATAATTTCAGATATAATCTTGACGAACCATGTGAAGCTTAGTGGGAGTGCCATTGTGTTCAGCGTGCTAAATGTAGATGATATCCTAATCATTTGGAATGATATGTCAATAATAATACTTGTTTTATAATATGGTTGTTCCAAACCTTTAGATATTATCTCAAGGATACCTCTTAGATCTTAGTTCTAAAGATTTTATGAAGCAAAGAGAAGATGGTATTGGGATCGTCACATTAGTGGTACACCTAGGACATGTTCCATTTTTAGAAAAATTCTAAGAAATACTTCTTTCCCTTAAGATAAGGTACTAAGAAATCTAAAGGGATAGCACTTCAAGTAGTTGAGGAAGTGAATGCTAAAATTGCTTACCCTTGTACATCAGTTACAAGAGGTTAGGTGTATGCTAACCTAACAGTGGGAGTAGTAAATTGTTACAAATCCTACTATGGAAATAAAACACCTAATTGTAGTAATAACAAAATCTTCAAAGTTGACAAGACTTTAGAGATAGTGATATCTATGTCTTTATCTTCGAGAACTTAAGATATTATAGATAGTTACCAAAAGGTCTTAACTGGAAATACCTTAGGAGATAGAGATCTCCGGAAATAATGGTATTATGATTAGGATAATAGGAGTTACATAGTGGTTATAATAATTATTGAGTTGTATTATCAAGGACACTATAACTAACAAGATCGAGTATTGGTTGCATACGATGCAACATTCGCATTGAATGAGAGCATTGTTATTGGGGGTTATGCAAGTGTCGTAAAAGGACTTGGCATGGTCTCTCAAGAACATATTGACTGATCATCTTACCTAGCTATTTTTCTAAATATCCTATGATTGTTACATGAGTGTTGGTTTAAATATTTGCCCATTAATGTCTCTTTGGGATAGTGGGAGATTGTTGGACATGCGAGCCTACGACAAGCTACTATGCAATAAATGTTATTGCGAATATCATTCCCTAATCTCAAATGAAAATGATTAATTTGCATAATAGGTCCCTTAGTACAATTAGGGTTATGTACCATGACCATATGAATGATCATACAACTCTTGATTCAAATGTTGAATTACAGAGATTGGTACTTGAATGAATATCTAAAGACTTAGATTGAGGACTCATCAAGTACCGTCAAATGATTATTAATAGAGGATCTCCATCCTGAGAAGGAGATGGCAAACCTGTCTCTAAAGGCTGATATCTGACCGACCTCTTGATGCAGGTCCTTTATATAGGAATAAAGATTCGGAGGTATCAAATTAGTTAGGTCAAAGAGTTGACCTAACTAGATCGAGATAATCAAAGACCTATGTCATATATTGTCACGATGTAGGCATGCATTCTCTGACCGAAGATAGATGTGTTACTATATTTCTAAGTATGAACTTTTAGCAGACCAATAGATTTCTGACCTAACAAAGGTCTATACATCAAGACGTTGGTGTGCATGTAAGGTTATATGAGTAATACGATCTCTCAAAGGGTACTTATAGGTCCATTGCTCAACCGAAAGACATGAACTCACTCGTGCAATATTGGAAAGAATCAAATTCCGTACATGGTAGTCTCGCTTTGGAAGCTTGACTAAATTTGTAGGTTTGATATATGCTTTTGGAAAGTATATGATCAATACCTAGGTATGATATATGCTTTTGGAAAGTATGTGATCGATAACAACTCTAAATGATCAAATAAGAAACCTTAATCAAAAAAATCTTGAAGGGGACTGCCTAAATAGATCTAAAACTTTGGGTTTATTCTGGGTCTTCTAATATGTAGGATGTACATGTATTAGGAATACATGAGGGTGATGTGATCATAAACGATTGTATAACCATGACGGTTCAATTCCCCGGGAGTGATGAAACGGGTCTGGATTTTAGTGACTCCTCTCAGTAGAGAACTGATCTGATCTTGTTCCAAATATTAGACATTGAACTGAATGTGATTCAGATGCAATGAGAATATTAGATTTATGGTCTTAATTTAATCAAGCATTTATGAGAGGTCCGCAAGATCTGGATTTGAGACGTGATCTCAATATCCAAGTCACTATACATAAAAAATACAATTACTCTGTCCTTATCTCCAAGTATCCGTGGAGAAAGCGCATTGTTCTTGACAGAGTTCAAGGATAATTTCACTATCCATATATGCGTCTGAGCATTGAGAAAATTGATAATTAAATGTAATTTAATTATCATGAATAATATGAATTTGATTCTTATTATAAGAACAGTTATCTAAGATAACCAAATGTGATTTAATTATCAAAGATATGAATATTGTGAATGTGATTCTTGTTTTTTGGTCACATGAGAAGAGAAATCCAAGATGATTAAATGTGACGTAATTATCATGGATAAGAATAATGTGGATAGTGATATCCATATTAATTAGGTATATTATAAATGTGATTTATAATATATTAGAGATAGGCTATTATAATTTATATTTGTTGATTAATTATTGATGTGAATTGGATTAAAATTGGATAGTTAATTGAAAATGTAAATCACATTTTATTTTGGGTTGTGAATGTGATTCACAATTTTCCAATGGCATGATTGCGATATTCACAAAATAATAAAGAGTATTTTTTGTAGAATAATTTACAACAAGTGTTGTTGTAATCTTGGATATTTCCATGGAATAATGTAATCTCATGAGATTACATGAGATTGTATCCTTCCCAATTAGGAGGGTGGGCTGTCACCAACTCCTATTGGGAAAGGGTGGCCGTCCTTTTCAATATTACGGAAGGAGGAAATCTCCATTCCATAATAACCATGCTTGGCTGATTTAGGATTAATTTATATTAATTATTCAATATATATTTAATCTAAATTAAATTAATTGTTGTTGTGTTTTTCAACAAAATCTTGGACATTGAAAGAAGCACAAGTCGATCTCATCCATTGATTTTGTGTAGTCCATATATTGTGATCCATGGACTCCCAAAATACTATATAAGAATAGGAACCCCTTGCTCTTCAAGAGACAACAAAACAACATATGATCTCTCTCTCTCATTCTCTAATCATGCTCTCTCTCTCATTGTGGTCGTCCACCATGTAGCCCTAGAGAGAGTCGCCTTCACCGCAACATCGTCATTATGCTGCCAGATTGTTTGCTCACGGATCTCCGTCTCCTTCGGTGCGCATCACTCATGAAGAAGACATTAGATCTCATGTGACGAGATCAGGAGATTTACTGATTGGATCAACAACTTGGATTGCGAGGAGTACGTATTTCGTCAATGCGCTCGTAAGTGTCTCCTCTGTCGGATCAAACTTCAGAGAGGAGGTCTCTTCATTTAGAGACTCGATTGCAACCATGATTCAAAAGATAAACCTAATACTTGTTTATGGTTTAGATGGAATGATCTGAGAAGTATTCTCGGATCATCTGGTTCCATCGTTTATTTTTTAATTATGTTGCCTCGAGCAACTAGTACGAGTAGTCGCTTATGATCACATATGATGTGATTCTCATACTTCTGTTAAGCGCTTATGGATTTACCCATATCCTTCAGCTCCTTATAATGAAATATAAAGCCACAATCAAGATCCATGCTTTAGACTACTCCTAGTCTTTAGTTCGAAAATAAAACTTATTCTGAAAAATGTTAATGCAAATGCAATCATTTTTTGTGAATTACATTTTTCTAAATTTTACTCATTTTATATTATTTAAAGATTTTATATTTTTAATGAATTTTACTACTCTATTTTTTTATGGATTTTCATTTTTTATAAACAAGCATCTTTACAAAAACTTGATACGATAAATTACAAATATTTTATTTTCCATTAAATGACTAACATATTTTACAAACTGCATATGCAAAAAAATGGTAAATACTAAGTTATTTGCACATATTTTAATAAGTAAACTTTTAAATAAGTATTATACATATTAAAATACATATTTTAAAATACAAATTTTAAATAAAAAATCTTGCATGTATTTTACTTATTTATAATGATTTTATAAATATTTAATAAATGTATTTTGAATAGAAATTAACCCTTACTGACTTTTTATGGATTTATAGAGATAGAAAATGCATAAAAGTATGAGTTATGGACACAAGTATATATATAGAATATATACACACACACCCTATACTTA
Organism: Ottelia alismoides; assembly: GCA_037367405.1. Taxonomy (NCBI): domain Eukaryota; kingdom Viridiplantae; phylum Streptophyta; class Magnoliopsida; order Alismatales; family Hydrocharitaceae; genus Ottelia; species Ottelia alismoides. The sequence goes on along the minus strand of JAZKJV010010037.1, from coordinate 187,133 downwards.
TCTTGTGCTATGTCCGCATAGCATGAAAAGAGAAAAAGGAGGACATAACTCATGTTAAGTAAAAGTGGGTGAAAAAGAATAGAAGAATAGAAGTCAGCCGCCCCCAATACTTATGATCAGGTCATCGTAAGTATAGTGGAAGGCAGGCGGCCGAGGGCAAGGAATATACATACAAACAAAAGAAAAAGAAGAAGAAGAAGAAATGAAATTAATGAAATCACTCGGTCCCCACTATACTTAGGATTAAACATCCTAAGTATAGAAAAGAATATGGCCAAAAAATAGGGAGCAATTTAGTGTAAAAGAAAGGAAAAACAAGAGAAAAGTAAAAAGAAGAAAATTGAAAACGAGAATCACATAACAATCGGTCTCTAATATACTTTGGATATGGTATCCTAAGTATAAATGATGAATCTCAATTTCATCACCTTTATTCTTTCATTTTGGCCTACAGTATATAAATGCAAGTAAGTATAATTATTTTGTGTAATATAACATCTATTATTTATTGTGTAAATATTGCATAAAAGACTGTATTTGAAGCCAAAATAAAAGAACAAAGAAAAAAAGAAAAAGAACTAAAATGATAAAGGTATTGTCTGACCCTAAACCCCAAGATCTATTCATTATGATGATTGGGTCGATAAGGAATAAAGTAGGGAGAGATAAGTGGCAATAAATAAAAGAAACCCTAATTCATAAATGCCCAATTACACATTTTTGGGACCCATTTTATTCTTTATTATTTATACCTCAAAATAATAAACTTTGCACATGCAAGTTGTAGATAAAAATGCATATAAAAATACAAAATTTATTTCACACCAATAATACAAATTGTGTATTTTACACTCAGAATAAAAAATAAAAAATCCAAACTTCCTATGTTTGTATCTTCAAGATATGAAATCAACATCCATCAAAATAACCTTCAATTGCTATATTTTTTTATTCTCTATTTAATGAAGTTGGTTTCATTTAATTCGGAGCTAAGATGCAAAAGTTAGGTTACAGACCCTTATTGTACAATATCAACAACAACAAGCCTTTTTCCAAAATTAAGCAGGGCCGGCTACATGGATTCTTTGCCTCCATTCAGATCTATCATGGGTCAAACTCGAGCTTTTATCCAAAAAACTAAGATCCCTTCTTATAGTATCTTTCTAACACTTTCTTTGTTCATACTTGCTCTCTCTTAACCGGCTCAACATCCCAAAACTCGCATCTCCTAATAGGTGCATCAAGTGACCTTCTTTGCAAATTACCAAACTATCTTAAGCAATTTTCTCCATCTTATCCTCGATCGGAGCTACACCAATTTTCTTTCGGATTGAATCATTCCGAACCCGATCTTAACGTGTGAGTCCACACATCAACTTTAGCATTTTCATTTCTGCTACAATTATTCTCTGTGCATGTCTATGGTTCACAGGCCAACATTCAGATCCATAGAGCATAGTAGGTCTCACAACTGCTTTGTAAAACATTCCTTTTATTTAAAAGGGATTTTCTTATAACAGGGAACAACATAGGCTCCTCTCCACTTTAGCCAACCTATATTTATTCTATTGGTAACATCATGTTGCAACATAAATCCCAGATATCTAACAGAATATCTCTACTTATACGAAATCCTTTTGGTCCCCAATGCATGCCTCCAGACCTCAAGCTTCTCATTTACTCCATCTCTAGTCTTATCAGTCAATACAATATCATCAACAATTTACATACACCAAGGTATCTCATCCTGAACGTGACTTATCAACTCGTCCATAATCAAAGTAAAAATAAAAAGACTCAAAGCTGAACCTTGACGTAAACCAACGTTGATATCAAAATATTCAGTCTTCCCAAACGGGATATGTACACAAGATAAATCTTTATCATACATATCATTTATGAGGTTAATGTATAGGATAGGTACTTGTCTCTTCTTCAAAACTCTCCACAATATCTCTCGTCTGACGTAAACATAAGCCTTCTCCAAATCAATAAAAATCATATGAAGGTTCTTCCTTTTAGCTCTATAAATCTCCATTGTTCTCCTCAACAAGTGGATCGCTTCAATAGTTGAGCAACCTGGCATGAATCCCAATTTATTTTCTCTTACTTGGAAACTTGCCTCAACCTTCATTTGATCACATGTTCCCAAATTTTCATAGTGTGACTCGTCGGCTTGATACCTTTGTAGTTTCAACAATTTTAAATGTCTCCTTTGTTCTTATAAAGAGGCACCACGATACTCCTCCTCCAATATTTATGTATTTTCTTGCTTCGCCAAATAACATTGAATAGATTCATAATCCAAGTCAAACCACATTCATGTAAAACTCTCCATACTTTTACAGGGATGTCATCTGGTTCTACACATTTCCTAGGTCTCATAACCTTTAAAGCCTCCTCTACTTCCTTTCTTTGTATTCGTCTATATCTTGCATGACTCAAGTAAAGTTCACTACTAGCAAGATCACCCAAAGTGTTCTCTCTATTTCCCTCTCCAATGAAAAGTTTATGGAAATACTGACCCCATCTAGTCTCTATATCCTTATGTGTAACAAGAACGTGGCCTTCCTCATCCTTAATGCATCTCACTTGAGAAAGGTCTTTGGTCTTCCTTTCTCTTGCTTTGGCCAACCTGAATATATCCTTATGTCCATCCTTAGAGCTGATATTTTTGTACAAAACTTCATAAGCTTTTGACTTAGCTTCACTTACAGTCTTCTTTGCTTGCTTCTTTGCTATTATGTAGTTTGTGGCAGTTTCCTATGTTCTATCCTTAGACATATCTTTAAAGCATTTTGTTTTAACTTTTAGCTTCTCTTGCAACCTTTTACTCCATCACCAAGCCTTCTTTTGATATGGAGTTCCTCCCTTTGACTCACTGTTGAACCGAGAAATCGGACAGTCGTACGGTCTCACAAGGCGAAACCGTAGTCGATGCGGTGACCGCTCGAAAATCCCGATTCAAACAACAATTAACCCACGACAAATATATCGAGCAATGAAAGTAAATGTGCGGAGTTAAAATTTATTATAACTCTACAACAAGATGTGTATAGTGCAAGTATGTGTAGAGGTCGAACACAGGGAGCAGACAGGTAGAACGGGGTACCAAGGCACCAAAATGTGTGAATGTGATCAAGAGTCTACTACGCAATTTTTTTGTGGGTTTTTAATTTTTGAATTTTTTTTATTTTAATTTTTAATTTTATATTTTTGTATTTTGATTTTTAATTTATTGATTTTATATTTTCTTTTTTTATATTTTATATTTTTTTATTTTTTTTTAATATTGGAAAATAAAGACAATGTAATAAAAGGGAGAAAGAGATATTTATAAAAATAGATAAAAATGTCCAAAAGTGAGAAAATAAAGTCTTTTTGGTCTTTTTATACTTTTTTACTGTTTTTGTGATTTTTGGGTATTTTTCAAGGTATTTTTGGTATTTTTAAATAGGCAGAATACAGGAAAACAGTGAATAGGGTTGCTGGCTAAGATCAAAATGGGAATAACAAATACCAACTGTAACAAAACTTTCCCAAATTAATTTTAAGATACATATAATGAAATAAGGGATACACAGCAACTGAGTTTGTATTTTTGTGATTTTTCTACGAATTTTTAGATTTTTTTTGAAGTTTTTAAGGGTTTTCTAATTTTTAAGGTTTTTCTTTTGAAATTTTTAGTGGTTTTTGGACTGAAACTAATAGATGATAAAACACACAAAATATATTTTTTTGGAATATTTCAAAACGTTTTTATAAATTTTATGGATTTTCTAATGCAAACAGTGAAATAAATGCATGTTCTGATTTTTAATAAATATGAAAATGCAATAAAAATGCAATGAAAAAATATGGCATGAAAGTGCAAGTTAGCAGGAGCTTAAAATGATTTTTGTGGAATTTTTTGGGGTTTTAGAAATGCATGCAATAAATATAGAAAGCACATAAAAATACAGGATCTAGTAGGGACTTAATTGTAAATATAGAAGAGTTAAGGGGCCTCTGCGCAATTTCCAACAAAAATTATAACTGCATAAATTATCTGCTGGATTAAATATTAATAGCAAATGTGCAAGGGGTATGATGCAAAAACGCCAAGGTCACGCGCACTGTGCACGCAACCTGGCGGGGACCCACTTGCAATATTACGAAGTTTAGGGACCTGTGTGCAAATGTTACAAAGCAAATAAAATGCAAATGAAAGTTCAGTCTTTAAGATCAAATACAAAAACAACCGGGTGAGGTTTGCAAAATACCCATTAAAGGCAGCGATCCAACGACGAGTTATACGTTGCTTGTGCCATGTGTCGCAGCGAGGGGTGACGATACCCCTTCAATTATAACCGCTCAGATTAGATGCGGAGCCCCGATCTGACGGCTTGCGCTGGGGCGCGGGCGGACGGTGGATGGGCTGCCACTAAGACACGTGGTAGGCGCAGCGGCGCCGATACCGGTTCGGCCTTGAACGGCCACGATTAGATCCCCCCCTCGGAGATCCGACGGTTGGTGCAGACAAAATCCGACGGGGGCTTCTCGTCACCAAGAACAGCCCTGATCCGACGGTCGGAAGGGTAGGAGAAAGAACGGGGAAGAAGGCTGCGACCAGCGAGCTTCCCCGACCTCGCTCCTCCTCCTCTGACGTGAGATAGGGCTCTGAAGTGACGCAGAACGCTCCTGCAGGTGCCCTCTACTGTCTGGTGGCTTCAAAAGTCATCGTCGACCCCTTGGAGCTCTCCTGCGGCGTCGATGTCGAGGAGGGGCTCCAGGAGGCTCAGGCGAGTCGCAAAAAAAATGCCCTCCAGGAGACGCTATCACTCCAGGTACCTGCAAGAGATGTGATATGGTCGGGGGCAAATTGCCCCGACCACGTAGCGAGGTGGGATGAAGGTGGAAGGTGGCTGATGGAACCTCGTCGGAGGTAGCTCCGGCGAGGGGTGGATTAGGCGAATGGTTGAGCTGGGATCAAAATGGGAGATGGAATAGGGATGCTAATGCTACAGGGAGTAAAACATGCAAGACAAAAAGCAATAAAATGGACCTCGATGGCAGGGAATGCCAGAGATGCAAACCTCGACGGCGGCGCGCCGGAGGTGGGTGGAGACGCCAAATGCCCACGCCCAAGGCCGCGCTGGATGGCTGGAGGTCCCCCTGTCACTGAGACCAGTCCAGAGCACAAGCAAACGGGGCCAAAGAGTGGTCAAATGAGGTTCAAAGGAAAAATGGGGGTGATGGGTCTCATTTGAAAAGTTAGCCTAGGCACGACTTTCAAGGGAAGATTGCGAGCAGGCAAAGAAGATTTGGGCGGATCTATTAGGTCGGCGAGCTAGGTGGTTGTACAGGGTACATCTTTCATGAAGGAAGCGGCTGCCCTCGAGCAACGCATCAACGGCGAAAAAATCGAGAAGATGGCTACTTACACAAGTCCAGCGGTCTGTGACCTGGGTCATAGAGTTGACCCATGGTCAACGGATGGCGTGGCCTGATTGGGCCACGTCATTCGCAAAAAGACAAAATATGAATAAATACCTTATAAATTAAATTAAAAATAGTAAATGATGTAATTAATTTTAGGTTATTTAAAAAAAATGTTAATTATTTTATATAGTATTTTATTCTGATTTTTAATTATTTTTATGAGTTATATTTTTACAAGTTGCTTTTATACCTCTATATAGGTATATTATTCTATATATAGTATTCTCTTATTTTTATTTTGTATTTTTAATTTGTTTCATTTTGTTTAGTAATTTATATAATTACAAAGTATTTTTATACACTTAAATATATTTTATTTAATTTTTCTGAGATGTTTTGTGTGTTAAATAAAATATGAATATGTGTTGTATAGGTATGTATATAAGTATTGTATCTATGTATTGTGTATACATGTATTTTATTTTATGTTTTATTTAGGTTTTTATTCCAATTTTAATGTACATAATTATTATAAGTATTAATTACAACATTATAAAAATATAAAATTATAAAAATAATAAATAAATAATAAATTGAATATTTTATTCGGTACACTGAACAATGTGGATCCAAAACTCAACTTTCAAACCGTAGCTCCGCCAAATGCGAAACCACCGCCATTAAATAGCTTATTTTCTTCTATATACAATTAAAGGTGAGTACGCTGCATTTGGAGTTGTCGTTTGTGAGATACGGGTCTGGGAAGTTGGGATTCGGGAATTATATTCAGACCATAACTTTTTATCTGTACATTATTTTTCTGTGAAATCAATTTTGTATTTTTCTTTATGAAATTATCTACAACTTTCATGTACAAAGTTTCTTTATTTGATGTCTAAAAGGTGGAACCAAAAATAGGTCCCAAAAAGAATAAAGAATGAAGAAAATAACATAGGTATTTGACCCTTATCTCCCCCTACTTAATTCCTGGTCGACCTATTCATCAAGATGCCTAGGTCTCGGGGTTTCGGGTCATAAAATATTTACAATATTTTATTCTTTTTCTTTTCTTTTCTTTATTCTATAATTTTGTCTTTAAAAACCGCATTTTATACAATATTTACACACATATGCATGAATGCTAAAATACATGAATTAGCTCTATTTACACGCATTTACTAGGGTTTTTAAGGCCAAAATGATAGAATAAAGATGATGAAACGTGGCTTCATCATCCCCCTATACTTTACCTTTGCTAGTCCCTAGCAAACACTTATGCAATAAGTGCAAAAAGAAAAAGAAAGAAAAGAAAAAGAAGAAAATTAGATTAAGTTTAATTATCGAACTTGTCTTCGCAAACTCAAAGTTTTGAGCTTAAGTCGGACCTTTGGAATTTTAGTGCGGTCGGAACATTAATGAGAACCAAGTTTGAAATCCAACAGTCCTCGAGAATTCCAAAACTCTGCTCAAGTCTCCTCAATAGCCAGGTCAAAAATATTTCAACTCATACGCAAACTCTTACGACTATGAATCTGACTCGTACTGTGTAAGTGATATGTAGCTCCCCACCTCAGAAGTAACAAAGAAACAACCTCCCCCAACCAGGTAACTCTAATGCCTCAGTCTAGCAACTCTTTCCTTGAGAAGCGGGGTATTCCCTTCTAAGTTCAAGTGCAACCGGCTCAAGAAGAGGGGGAATAAGAGGTATAGACTTTTGGGAGCTCAACCAGTGTAGCTAAGTCTCCCACTGCAAGCTTCATGAGATGTAACATGGATACCATAAGCTTTTGCTTTATTGGACTATATACACTCCGGTGGGGTTATTAAATTTTCAATCCGACCCACCACATTTTTGGAATTCTTTTTGCATTTTTTTTTTGATTTTCTTTTAATTGCATCTGTACAACATATCTACATGGTGCAGCATATATACAAGAAATTTTCCTCTTGAGCTAGTAGACTATCCCTCTTTTGAGGCTTTATTGCAACCCACGGCTTCTGTCTTTAGCCTTCATCACCACTAGACCAAGTTGAGGTGCACTTCCTTCACTAGAAGAAGAAGAGAGGTTCCGCCTAGAAGTAATACCCTCATATGCTACCCCAAGCCAAAGGAAACTGCCTCCTCACCACCTCATCCGTGGAGAGCTATGTGAAAGGTGCAGGTGTCCAAGTTAGGTCATTATCAACAAGAGTCGTACGTGTGCTCTGAAATACTCTACTTAGGCAGTCAAGAATCCATTGAACCAAGTTCCGTGATCCTCAAAGAATTAAGTCAACTAGACCTGAAGTACCTCAAACCCAGTTCCTATAAGGTTCCTGTTATTAGGTAGATTTTAAGGTCCAATCAAGCTCCGATCTCCGGATTTTACTTAGACTTGTTCAACTATCAAACTCAATCCGAAAAATGCTCATGCCATGCAATGCTATGCAGAAAATATTTTTGTGATGCGATTTTCAAGATTTTGAACTTTTTATGGATTTTTGAAAAGATAATGATGATGCATGCAGATGCATTTTTTGTATTTTTCAAAAAGATTTTTCAAATGTTTTTTTTATTTTAAATTTTGCAAATGTTTTTGGAATTTTTGAAAACAAAAGATTTTTGGCTGAAAACTAGGTGAAAAATATGTACACGGGAGTGCTTCTTATAATTACAAGAAGTGTATTTTAAGGATTTACAAGGGTAAGTGGTCAATTTTATAAGTACATGTATAGTGGATTTTGGTGTGATGTATGTATTCCTCAAACTTATTTGGCACAAGCTTTTCACACGATTTTTGAAAACTATAGTCCAAAATAGTTTTTACAAACATTTTTACAAACATGTACACACATTTGAAAATCATTTTGCAAGGGCTTTCAAAACATTATATATAGGTTTTTCAAATATTTTTGCAACCATTTTTCAAACCATTTGCAAATCATTTTTCAAACATTTTATTTCACACAAAAAAAATAAATTTTACAAACCACACTTTTTACACAGGTTGGAAACATTTAACAAAACATTTTCAAAATAGTTTTCAATAGATGTTCACAAAGAATTTTCAAACTATTTTTCAAACATTTTGCAAAAAAACATTTTCTCCTGATTTATTAATCAGTATATACAAAAAGAATTTGAGGAACAAAAACATATTTTTATTAAGGATTTCTAAAGAATTTTTAATGAATTATTAACTGTATTATTTAGAAAATACGAAAGTACGAGTTATGGCTAAAGTATATACACAGTATATACGACCCCCCTATACTTAGCTTGAGCTATGTCCTCATAGATCAGAGAGAAAAGAGAAGACATAACTCGTACTAAGTATAGGAAATTCTAAAGAATGAAGGAATAAATAACGGAATGAATGAACGAATGAGAGGTTGACCGTCCCCCCTATACTTAGGATCAAATAATCCTAAGTATAGCAGACTGTACACAAAGCAGGGAGGGTCAAGGGTGGGAATGAACAGATCGTACTCAGACTGTCTCCCCCTATACTTAGGGTAAGATATCCCTAAGTATAGACAAGGAGAGGAGACAATGGAGAGGATCAAAGAATGGAAATACTCGGGGTGCACACCCCCCCATACTTAGGACAAAGTACGTCCTAAGTATAGAAAACTGTCTACAAGGGGCGACACCTTTTTGATAGATAAAGAGAATAGACAAGGAAAATAAGAAAAGAAGAAAAGAGATGAGAATGGAAACGAGATCAGAGGATGTACACACCACTCCCCCTATACTTAGGGTGAAAGACGCCCTAAGTGTAGGCAACGACAAGAGTGATGATACGGAACGATGAAAGAACACTCGGCTCGTCCACCCCCCTATACTTAGGACAAAGTACGTCCTAAGTAAGGCAAAAATGAGAATGGGTGGACGAGCAAAATGGAAGATAGATAGAGATACATGAGAGGATATACAACAGAGATGGATATACACGGGATCAAGACGGTTGAAAGCGAACCTTCTTGTGGGACTGCTGAGGAATAGATCTAGTGTGATGCAAGTCGACATCGGGGTCCACAACGGACGGAAGCCGATCAGGGTCGACATGGTGAAGGCCCTCAGTGGAGTCAAATCGGAAAGGGACGAACTGATCAATGGAAGAAGTATGGCTAGGTTCTCCCTTGGTAGTCCTATGGCGTGAAGGCACAGACTGGTGAGTGGAAAAAGTACGACTAGGTTCGGCCTTGGAAGTCTCGCTGATATCAAAGTGGAAAGGGACGAACTCATCATCATCGGAAGCAGTGAACTCGGAGTCGTCCTGCGAGGTGTCATCCGTGTCAAAACCAAAAGGAACGAACTCATCAGTGGAAGTAGTCGAACTCTGTTCGTCCTCAATAATCTCAATCGGATCATCTTTCTCATCAAAAGGCCCGAATTTCCGAAGAAAAGCAACTAAATCAAATTCGGCCTTAGTCTCATCAGTATCTACATGGACAGGAGCAGACTCATCAGTGGAAGTAGTCGAAACATGTCCGTCTTGTCTAGTCTCTACATCTGCCCTCCGCTCAATGGTGTCAATCGTGTAGATCCCGCGGATGTCACCAACACATCGCCAATCACAGGAAGCGGAAACACCAAGGTCTATGCTTTCCGAGCTTTCCTCCTTGGAGAGGAATTCTCGGGTCTCATCATCGGTCATGAAGAAGGTCTCTCTGATATCCTCATATAGATCATAGTCCTCAGGGTCAGCCAAGATAGGTGAAGTCACATCAGGTGCGGGTCTCTGGTCAGCAGTGGGTGCGGTGATCACTGCTTCGCCCTCGTCAGCAGGACGGAAGCGAATCTCTCCTGATCCGTAGTCAATAACGACTCTCGTAGAGGCGAGGAATGGTCGTCCCAGGATGATTGGAGAATGCTCCCCTGTGGAGGTCTCCATGGGCAATACGACAAAATCAACAAGGTAGCTCGTGCCCTGAATCGAAATGACGACGTTTTCAAGAATACCCTTCGGCCTCTTGATAGATCCATCAGCAAATTGAACTATCATCCTGGTCTTCTTGAGATGCCCTAAGTGAAGAGACTGTACCAACGAGAAGGGTATGATACTAATCGAAGCACCGCCGTCTAGGAGAGTGTGATCACATGTGTGGTCAGAGATGGTGCAGCTAATGAAAGGTGTGGCAGTGTTCCTCTTCCGAGGAATGGGACGGTGTGTGATGGCATGGGCAGTGGCCATGGTCAAGATATGACGCTCAGACCTGCTCCTCCACTTTCTTTTCTTGGGAAGAGGAGCAGATAAATTGGTCATGGCCTGCTGAAGTGGGGCACGGATGATCTCATGAATGGTGGCCACCACTTCGGGTTCAGTCAATATTTTTTTGAATTTTTGGACTTCCTCCATACAAGGGAGGAAGTCGGAATCAACATCAACACGAGGCATGCCAAGAGCAGTCTGTACAGCGGCAACCTCGGGGTGAAAGGTGGGACCGGGTGTGAAAGGTTGTGTGGTCAAAGGATCTGGCAAGTGGGTACTCTCCTCACAGTCTGACTCAATAATGTTTCTCCCGAAATCTTTTTGGATTTTTAAATTTTTCTCATTTTTTTGTATTTTTGGCGATTGCAAGCTCTCATGGAAATCCTCAAATGAACCCATATCATCAAATGGTGGAATATCATGGTCGCTCTTATTTGTGCTAGTGAGGTGGTCAATCCTCTGTCTCATATGATCCATCATCTGGGCCAAGTGCTCAAGGGTGGATTCCATGAAAGGTGACTCCAACAGATCAGTCTCGGGTGAATGTGAAGGTGGAAAATACTGAGGTGGAGGTGGGTGTGGGTAGAAATCCGAGTCCTGATACTGCGGCTGAGGAGGATATGTACAAAAATCAGGAGCAAAGTCCTCCTGGAAAAAAGGAGGTGGACCGGCTGGAGTGAACGAGGGATCCGCAAAGTCCGGATAAAATACGCTCCAGGGGTCCATCTCGAAAACAAAAGACAATGATCGGGAGAGCACGATGGTCAAGTCAAGAGAAGTGGGAAGAAAGGCGCAAGTGCGCAGAAGCGATCTAGGACACACACAAAACAATCACAAACAAAAAATGAAACAATCAAACCCTCAACTCACCTACTCAACTCAGTAGAGACCACAAGAGTGATCTTTTTATCTTGTCTTGTTTTTAGATTTAGGAGAGAAGTCAAGAAGTTGCGCAAACACTTAGGGGCTCAATGGGATTTGGGCACTAATCCTTAGTGTATGCGCGAGCAAGTAAAAGCGAAGACAATGAGGGGATTACTCGCCCTAATACAAGTTTTTCTTTTTTTGTGGTTTTTAGGGTCAAGTAATATTAACAGTACCAATTTTATTAATTATCACTTTTTTTGGTATTTTAATGAGAATGCACGAGCCTAACGGGGAGTCAATTCTTTTAAGCACCTAGGTGATCAAAATCAGAGGTAGAGAGTCGGAAAAGCATTGCAAGCGGCAAAACGATGATGTATGCTAAAGCGTAAATGCTCACCTTGCCTTCAGCACTCTACATGCAGGGATGCTCAGCAGAATTGAAACCTAACTATATGCAAATGCAAGCCGATGAAATCGCCCTAAGTTGCAGAAATTGCTATTATCGTGAAGAACCACAAGTCGGCCACTTATCTTTAACCTAAGAGTCTGGTCTTGGCTTACCCCTCCTCTTCTCGACACACTCGAGTTCAGGAGTAGCGCTTGATGGGGCTCGCTCACGACACATAGGTTAGAAGATGATGACGCGATTGTTTAAATTTGACTAAGTCCAAAACGCACTATAGGTACATGCAATGGTTATTATTGTGTTTGGACCTAAGTCTATCGCAAGCAATCCTAAAACTAGGGGCTCAATCACACAAAATAAGGAAAACAAAATCGGAAAACAAAATAAGAAAAAGGCGAAGAAAACTGATGAAAAGCTGCGGTGACCCCCAAGTGTACAAACACTTGGAAATTGGGCCCGAAAGTCCAAGAGTCCGAGTACCTGTATTATTACACAATAGAGTCTCTCTCTCTCACTGAAATTACACAAATAATACACAAAAAATGCTAAAAAATGTGCTTGTCTTCTCAAATCCTCCAAGCCTCCTTTGATGCTAGGTCGGCAAGCTGACGCCGGCTTCACGTGGGTGCGTAGGCGCCTAGGGTAGAGCGCCTCCCTCGATCCGCGGTTCCTCGCACAAAGTCAACAAGAGAGGGTGATTAGACAAGTAAAACGATTATATCAAATAAATGAGCAAATGAATAAGGCAAGAATAGGCAAATAATCACAAACACAAGCAAAAACCCGAACTACGCGTTGTTGCTCCCTGACAACGGCGCCATTTGTTGAACCGAGAAATCGGACGGTCGTACGGTCTCACAAGGCGAAACCGCAGTCGATGCGGTGACCGCTCGAAAATCCCGATTCAAACAACAATTAACCCACGACAAATATATCAAGCAATGAAAGTAAATGTGCGGAGTTAAAATTTATTATAACTCTACAACAAGATGTGTATAGTGCAAGTATGTGTAGAGGTCGAACACAGGGAGCAGACAGGTAGAACGGGGTACCAAGGTACCAAAATGTGTGAATGTGATCAAGAGTCTACTATGCAATTTTTTTGTGGGTTTTTAATTTTTAAATTTTTTTTATTTTAATTTTTAATTTTATATTTTTGTATTTTGATTTTTAATTTATTGATTTTATATTTTCTTTTTTTATATTTTATATTTTTTTTATTTTTTTTAATATTGGAAAATAAAGACAATGTAATAAAAGGGAGAAAGAGATATTTATAAAAATAGATAAAAATGTCCAAAAGTTAGCAATAAAGTCTTTTTGGTCTTTTTATACTTTATTACTGTTTTTTTTATTTTTGGGTATTTTTCAAGGTGTTTTTGGTATTTTTAAATAGGCAGAATAAAGGAAAACAGTGAATAGGGTTGCTGGCTAAGATCAAAATGGGAATAACAAATACCAAACTGTAACAACACTTTCCCAAATTAATTTTAAGATACAGATAATGAAATAAGGGATACACAGCAACTGAGTTTGTATTTTTGTGATTTTTATACGAATTTTTTAGATTATTTTTTGAAGTTTTTAAGGGTTTTCTAATTTTTAAAGGTTTCTTTTGAAATTTTTAGTGGTTTTTGGACTGACACTTATAGATGATAAAACACACAAAATATAATTTTTTTTGGAATTTTTCAAAACGTTTTTATAATTTTTATGGATTTTCTAATGCAAACAGTAAAATAAATGCATGTTTTTGTTTTTTAATAAATATAAAAATGCAATAAAAATGCAATGCAAAAATATGGCGTAAAGTGCAAGTTAGCAGGAGCTTAAAATGATTTTTGTGGAATTTTTTTGGGGTTTTAGAAATGCATGCAATAAATAATAGAAGCACAAAAAAATACAGGACCTGGTAGGGACTTAATTGTAAATATAGAAGAGTTAAGGGGCCTCTGCGCAATTTCCAACAAAAATTATAACTGCATAAAATATCTGCTGGATTAAATATTAATAGCAAATGTGCAAGGGGTATGATGTAAAAACGCCAAGGTCACGCGCACTGTGCACGCAACCTAGCGGGGACCCACTTGCAATATTACGAAGTTTAGGGACCTGTGTGCAAATGTTACAAAGCAAATAAAATGCAAATGAAAGTTCAGTCTTTAAGATCAAATACAAAAACAACCGGGTGAGGTTTGCAAAATACCCATTAAAGGCAGCGATCCAACGACGAGTTATACGTTGCCTGTGCCATGTGTCGCAGCGAGGTGACGATACCCCTTCAATTATAACCGCTCAGATTAGATGCGGAGCCCCGATCTGACGGCTTGCGCTGGGGCGCGGGCGGACGGTGGATGGGCTGCCACTAAGACACGTGGTAGGCGCAGCGGCGCCGATACCGGTTCGGCCTTGAACGGCCACAATTAGATCCCCCCCTCGGAGATCCGACGGTTGGTGCAGACAAAATCCGACGGGGGCTGCTCGTCACCAAGAACAGCCCTGATCCGACGGTCGGAAGGGTAGGAGAAAGAACGGGGAAGAAGGCTGCGACCAGCGAGCTTCCCCGACCTCGCTCCTCCTCCTCTGATGTGAGATAGGGCTCTGAAGTGACGCAGAACGCTCCTGCAGGTGCCCTCTACTGTCTGGTGGCTTCAAAAGTCATCGTCGACCCCTTGGAGCTCTCCTGCGGCGTCGATGTCGAGGAGGGGCTCCAGGAGGCTCAGGCGAGTCGCAAAAAAAATGCCCTCCAGGAGACGCTATCACTCCAGGTACCTGCAAGAGATGTGATATGGTCGGGGGCAAATTGCCCCGACCACGTAGCGAGGTGGGATGAAGGTGGAAGGTGGCTGATGGAACCTCGCCGGAGGTAGCTCCGGCGAGGGGTGGATTAGGAGAATGGTTGAGCTGGGATCAAAATGGGAGATGGAATAGCGATGCTAATTCTACGGGGAGTAAAACATGCAAGACAAAAAGCAATAAAATGGACCTCGATGGCAGGGAATGCCAGAGATGCAAACCTCGATGGCGGCGCGCCGGAGGTGGGTGGAGACGCCAAATGCCTACGCCCAAGGCCGCGCTGGATGGCTGGAGGTCCCCCTGTCACTGAGACCAGTCTAGAGCACAAGCAAACGGGGCCAAAGAGTGGTCAAATGAGGTTCAAAGGAAAAATGGGGGTGATGGGTCTCATTTGAAAAGTTAGCCGAGGTGCGACTTTCATGGGAAGATTGCGAGCAGGAGAAGAAGATCTGGGCGGATCTATTAGGTCGGCGAGCTAGGTGGTTGTACAGGGTATATCTTTCATGAAGGAAGCGGTTGCCCTCGAGCAACGCATCAACGGCGAAAAAATCGAGAAGATGGCTACTTACACAAGTCCAGCGGACTGTGACCTGAGTCATAGAGTTGACCCATGGTCAATGGATGGCGTGGCCTGATTGGGCCACGTCATCCCCAAAAAGACAAAATATGAATAAATACCTTATAAATTAAATTAAAAATAGTAAATGATGTAATTAATTTTAGGTTATTTAACAAAAAATGTTTATTATTTTATATAGTATTTTATTCCGATTTTTAATTATTTTTATGAGTTTTATTTTTACAAGTTGCTTTTATACCTCTATATAGGTATATTATTCTATATATTGTATTCTCTTATTTTTATTTTGTATTTTTAATTTCTTTCATTTTGTTTATTAATTTATATAATTACAAAGTATTTTTATACACATAAATATATTTTTATTTAATTTTTCTGAGATGTTTTGTGTGTTAAATAAAATATGAATATGTGTATTATAGGTATGTATATAAGTATTGTATCTATGTATTGTGTATACATGTATTTTATTTTATGTTTTATTTAGGTTTTTATTCCAATTTTAATGTACATAATTATTATAAGTATTAATTACAACATTATAAAAATATAAAATTATAAAAATAATAAATAAATAATAAATTGAATATTTATTCGGTACACTGTACAATGTGGATCCAAAAACTCAACTTTCAAACCGTAGCTTCGCCAAATGTGAAACCACCGCCATTAAATAGCTTATTTTTTCTATATACAATTAAAGGTGAGTATGCTGCATTTGGAGTTGTCTTTGTGAGATACGGGTCTGGGAAGTTGGGATTCGGGAATTATATTCAGACCATAACTTTTTATCTGTACATTATTTTTCTGTGAATCAATTTTGTATTTTTCTTTATGAAATTATCTACAACTTTCATGTACAAAGTTTCTATATTTGATGTCTAGTGGAACCAAAAATAGGTCCCAAAAAGAATAAAGAATGAAGAAAATAACATAGGTATTTGACCCTTGTCTCCCCCTACTTTATTCCTGGTCGACCTATTCATCAAGATGCCTAGGTCTCGGGGTTTCGGGTCATAAAATATTTACAATATTTTATTCTTTTTCTTTTCTTTTCTTTATTCTATAATTTTGTCTTTAAAAACCGCATTTTATACAATATTTACACACATATGCATGAATGTTAAAATACATGAATTAGCTCTATTTACACGCATTTACTAGGGTTTTTAAGGCCAAAATGATAGAATAAAGATGATGAAACGTGGCTTCATCATCCCCTATACTTTAACTTTGCTAGTCCCTAGCAAACACTTATGCAATAAGTGCAAAAAAGAAAAAGAAAGAAAAGAAAAAGAAGAAAATTAGCTTAAGTTTAATTATCGAACTTGTCTTCGCAAAATCAAAGTTTGGAGCTTAAGTCGGACCTTTGGAATTTTAGTGCGGTCGGAACCTTAATGAGAACCAAGTTTGAAATCCAACAGTCCTCGAGAATCCCAAAACTCTGCTCAAGTCTCCTCAATAGCCAGGTCAAAAATATTTCAACTCATACGCAAACTCTTACGACTATGAATCTGACTCGTACTGTGTAAGTGATATGTAGCTCCCCACCGCTCTAATGCCTCAGTCTAGCAACTCTTTCCTCGAGAAGCGGGGTATTCCCTTCTAAGTTCAAGTGCAACCGGCTCAAGAAGAGGGGGAATAAGAGGTATAGACTTTTGGGAGCTCAACCAGTGTAGCTAAGTCTCCCGCTGCAAGCTTCATGAGATGTAACATGGATACCATAAGCTTTTGCTTTATTGGACTTTATACACTCGGTGGGGTAATTAAATTTTCAATACGACCCACCACTTTTTTGGAGTTCTTTTTGCATTTTTTTATTTTTTTAATTGCATCTGTACAACATATCTACATGGTGCAGCATATATACAAGAAGTTTTCCTCTTGAGCTAGTAGACTATCCCTCTTTTGAAGCTTTATTGCAACCCACGGCTTCTGTCTTTAGCCTTCATCACCACTAGACCAAGTTGAGGTGCACTTCCTTCACTAGAAGAAGAAGAGAGGTTCCGCCTAGAAGTACTACCCTCATATGCTACCCCAAGCCAACGGAAATTGCCTCCTCACCACCTCATCCGTGGAGAGCTATGTGAAAGGTGCAGGTGTCCAAGTTAGGTCATTATCAACAAGAGTCGTACGTGTGCTCTGAAATACTCTACTTAGGTAGTCAAGAATCCATTGAACCAAGTTCCGTGATCCTCAAAGAATTAAGTCAACTAGACCTGAAGTACCTCAAACCCAGTTCCTATAAGGTTCCTGTTATTAGGTAGATTTTAAGGTCCAATCAAGCTCCGATCTCCGGATTTTACTTAGACTTGTTCAACTATCAAACTCAATCCGAAAAATGCTCATGCCATGCAATGCTATGCAGAAAATATTTTTGTGATGCGATTTTCAAGATTTTGAACTTTTTATGGATTTTTGAAAAGATAATGATGATGCATGCAGATGCATTTTTTGTATTTTTCAAAAAGATTTTTCAAATGTTTTTTTTTATTTTTAAATTTTGCAAATGTTTTTGGAATTTTTGAAAACAAAAGATTTTTGGCTGAAAACTAGGTGAAAAATATGTACACGGGAGTGCTTCCTATAATTAGAAGAAGTGTATTTTAAGGATTTACAAGGGTAAGTGGTCAATTTTATAAGTACATGTATAGTGGATTTTGGTGTGATGTATGTATTCCTCAAACTTATTTGGCACAAGCTTTTCACACGATTTTTGAAAACTATAGTCCAAAATAGTTTTTACAAACATTTTTACAAACATGTACACACATTTGAAAATCATTTTGCAAAGGCTTTCAAAACAGTATATATAGGTTTTTCAAATATTTTTGCAACCATTTTTCAAAACCATTTGCAAATCATTTTTCAAACATTTTATTTCACACAAAGAAAATAAATTTTACAAACCACACTTTTTACACAGGTTGGAACATGTAACAAAACATTTTCAAAATAGTTTCAATAGATGTTCACAAAGAATTTTCAAACTATTTTTCAAACATTTTGCAAAAAAACATTTTCTCCTGATTTATTAATCAGTATATACAAAAAGAATTTGAGGAACAAAAACATCTTTTTATTAAGGATTTTTAAAGAATTTTTAAAGAATTATTAACTGTATTATTTAGAAAATACGAAAGTACGAGTTATGGCTAAAGTATATACACAGTATATACGACCCCCCTATACTTAGCTTGAGCTATGTCCTCATAGATCAGAGAGAAAAGAGAAGACAGAACTTGTACTAAGTATAGGCAACTCTAAAGAATGAAGGAATAAATAATGGAATGAATGAACGAATGAGAGGTTGACCGTCCCCCCTATACTTAGGATCAAATAATCCTAAGTATAGCAGACTGTACACAAAGCAGGGAGGGTCAAGGGTGGGAATGAACAGATCGTACTCAGACTGTCTCCCCTTATACTTAGGGTAAGATATCCCTAAGTATAGACAAGGAGAGGAGACAATGGAGAGGATCAAAGAATGGAAATACTCAGGGTGCACACCCCCCCCTATACTTAGGACAAAGTACGTCCTAAGTATAGAAAACTGTCTACAAGGGGCGACACCTTTTTGATAGATAAAGAGAATAGACAAGGAAAAGAAGAAAAGAAGAAAAGAAGAAAAGAGATGAGAATGGAAACGAGATCAGAGGATGTACACACCACTCCCCCTATACTTAGGGTGAAAGTCGCCCTAAGTGTAGGCAACGACAAGAGTGATGATACGGAACGATGAAAGAACACTCAGCTCGTCCACCCCCTATACTTAGGACAAAGTACGTCCTAAGTAAGGCAAAATGAGAATTGGTGGACGAGCAAAATGGAAGATAGATAGAGATACATGAGAGGATATACAACAGAGATGGATATACACGGGATCAAGACGGTTGAAAGCGAACCTTCTTGCGGGACTGCTGAGGAATAGATCTAGTGTGATGCAAGTCGACATCGGGGTCCACAACGGACGGAAGCCGGTCAGGGTCGACATGGTGAAGGCCCTCAGTGGAGTCAAATCGGAAAGGGACGAACTGATCAATGGAAGAAGTATGGCTAGGTTCTCCCTTGGTAGTCCTATGGTGTGAAGGCACAGACTGGTGAGTGGAAAAAGTACGACTAGGTCCGGCCTTGGAAGTCTCGCTGATATCAAAGTGGAAAGGGACGAACTCATCATCTTCGGAAGAAGTGAACTCGGAGTCGTCCTACGAGGTGTCATCCGTGTCAAAACCAAAAGGAACGAACTCATCAGTGGAAGTAGTCGAACTCTGTTCGTCCTCAATAATCTCAACCGGATCATCTTTCTCATCAAAAAGGCCCGAATTTCCGAAGAAAAGCAACTAAATCAAATTCGGCCTTAGTCTCATCAGTATCTACATGGACAGGAGCAGACTCATCAGTGGAAGTAGTCGAAACATGTCCGTCCTGTCTAGTCTCTACATCTGCCCTCCGCTCAATGGTGTCAATCGTATAGATCCCGCGGATGTCATCAACACATCGCCAATCACAGGAAGCGGAAACACTAAGGTCTATGCTTTCCGAGCTTTCCTCCTTGGAGAGGAATTCTCGGGTCTCATCATCGGTCATGAAGAAGGTCTCTTTGATATCCTCATATAGATCATAGTCCTCAGGGTCAGCCAAGATAGGTGAAGTCACATCAGGTGCGGGTCTCTGGTCAGCAGTGGGTGCGGTGATCACTGCTTCGCCCTCGTCAGCAGGACGGAAGCGAATCTCTCCTGATCTGTAGTCAATAACGACTCTCGCAGAGGCGAGGAATGGTCGTCCCAGGATGATTGGAGAATGCTCCCCTATGGAGGTCTCCACGGGCAATACGACAAAATCAACATGGTAGCTCGTGCCCTGAATCGAAATGACGGCGTTTTCAAGAATACCCTTCGGCCTCTTGATAGATCCATCAGCAAATTGAACTATCATCCTGGTCTTCTTGAGAGGCCCTAAGTGAAGAGACTGTACCAGTGAGAAGGGTATGATACTAATCGAAGCACCGCCGTCTAGGAGAGTGTGATCACATGTGTGGTCAGAGATGGTGCAGCTAATGAAAGGTGTGGCAGTGTTCCTCTTCCGAGGAATGGGATGGTGTGTGATGGCATGGGCAGTGGCCATGGTCAAGATATGACGCTCAGACCTGCTCCTCCGCTTTCTCTTCTTGGGAAGAGGAGCAGATAAATCGGTCATGGCCTGCTGAAGTGGGGCACGGATGATCTCATGAATGGTGGCCACCACTTCGGGTTCAGTCAATATTTTTTTGAATTTTTGGACTTCCTCCATACAAGGGAGGAAGTCGGAATCAACATCAACACGAGGCATGCCAAGAGCAGTCTGTACAGCGGCATCCTCGGGGTGAAAGGTGGGACCGGGTGTAAAAGGTTGTGTGGTCAAAGGATCTGGCAAGTGGGTACTCTCCTCACAGTCTGACTCAATCATGTTTCTCCCGAAATCTTTTTGGATTTTTAAATTTTTCTCATTTTTTTGTATTTTTGGCGATTGCAAGCTCTCATGGAAATCCTCAAATGAACCCATATCATCAAATGGTGGAATATCATGGTCGCTCTTATTTGTGCTAGTGAGGTGGTCAATCCTCTGTCTCATATGATCCATCATCTGGGCCAAGTGCTCAAGGGTGGATTCCATGAAAGGTGACTCCAACAGATCAGTCTCGGGTGAATGTGAAGGTGGAAAATACTGAGGTGGAGGTGGGTGTGGGTAGAAATCCGAGTCCTGATACTGCGGCTGAGGAGGATATGTAAAAAAATCAGGAGAAAAGTCCTCCTGGAAGAAGGAGGTGGACCGGCTGGAGTGAACGAGGGATCTGGAAAGTCCGGATAAAATACGCTGCAGGGGTCCATCTCGAAAACAAAAGACAATGATGGGGAGAGCACGATGGTCAAGTCAAGAGAAGTGGAAGAAAGGCGCAAGTGCGCAGAAGCGATCTAGGACACACACAAAACAATCACAAACAAAAAATGAAACAATCAAACCCTCAATTCACCTACTCAACTCGGTAGAGACCACAAGAGCGATCTTTTTATCTTGTCTTCTTTTTAGATTTAGCTGAGAAGTCAAGAAGTTGCGCAAACACTTAGGGGCTCAATGGGATTTGGGCACTAATCCTTAGTGTATGCGCGAGCAAGTAAAAGCGAAGACAATGAGGGGATTACTCGCCCCAATACAAGTTTTTCTTTTTTGTGGTTTTTAGGGTCAGGTAATACTAACAGTCCCAATTTTATTAATTATCACTTTTTTTGGTATTTTAATGAGAATGCACGAGCCTAACGGGGAGTCAATTAAGCACCTAGGGGATCAAAATCAGAGGTAGAGAGTCGGAAAAGCAATGCAAGCGGCAAAACGATGATGTATGCTAAAGCGTAAATGCTCACCTTGCCTCCAGCACTCTACATGCAGGGATAGCTCAGCAGAATTGAAACCTAACTATATGCAAATGCAAGCCGATGAAATCGCCCTAAGTTGCAGAAATTGCTATTATCATGAAGAACCACAAGTCGGCCACTTATCTTTAACCTAAGAGTCCGGTCTTGGCTTACCCCTCCTCTTCTCGACACACTCGAGTTCAAGAGGAGCGCTTGATGCGGCTCGCTCACGGCACACGGGTTAGAAGATGATGACGCGACTGTTTAAATTTGACTAAGTCCAAAATGCACTATAGGTACATGCAATGGTTATTATTGTGTTTGGACCTAAGTCTATCGCAAGCAATCCTAAAACTAGGGGCTCAATCACACAAAATAAGGAAAACAAAATCGGAAAACAAAATAAGAAAAAGGCGAAGAAAACCGATGAAAAGCCGCGGTGACCCCCAAGTGTACAAACACTGGGAAATTGGGCCCGAAAGTCCAAGAGTCCGAGTACCTGTATTATTACACAATAGAGTCTCTCTCTCTCACTGAAATTACACAAATAATGCACAAAAAATGCTCAAAAATGTGCTTGTCTTCTCAAATCCTCCAAGCCTCCTTTGATGCTAGGTCGGCAAGCTGACGCCGGCTTCACGTGGGTGCGTAGGCGCCTAGGGTAGAGCGCCTCCCTCGATCCGCGGTTCCTCGCACAAAGTCAACAAGAGAGGGTGATTAGACAAGTAAAACGATTATATCAAATAAATGAGCAAATGAATAAGGCAAGAATAGGCAAATAATCACAAACACAAGCAAAAACCCGAACTACGCGTTGTTGCTCCCCGGCAACGGCGCCATTTGTTGATCCGAGAAATCGGACGGTCGTACGATCTCACAAGGCGAAACCGCAGTCGATGCGGTGACCGCTCGAAAATCCCGATTCAAACAACAATTAACCCACGACAAATATATCAAGCAATGAAAGTAAATGTGCGGAGTTAAAATTTATTATAACTCTACAACAAGATGTGTATAGTGCAAGAATGTGTAGAGGTCGAACACAGGGAGCAGACAGGTAGAACGGGGTACCAAGGCACCAAAATGTGTGAATGTGATCAAGAGTCTACTATGCAAATTTTTTTGTGGGTTTTTAATTTT
This sequence comes from Ottelia alismoides, assembly GCA_037367405.1. Lineage (NCBI taxonomy): Eukaryota > Viridiplantae > Streptophyta > Magnoliopsida > Alismatales > Hydrocharitaceae > Ottelia > Ottelia alismoides. Next base: position 164,339 of record JAZKJV010010037.1, on the reverse strand, counting down.
TAAATTTTTTTATTTTAATTTTATATTTTTGTATTTTGATTTTTAATTTATTGATTTTATATTTTATTTTTTTATATTTTATATTTTTTTATTTTTTTTTAATATTGTAAAATAAAGACAATGTAGTAAAAGGGAGAAAGAGATATTTATAAAAATAGATAAAAATGTCCAAAAGTTAGCAAATAAAGTATTTTTGGTCTTTTTATACTTTTTTACTGTTTTTGTGATTTTTGGGTATTTTTCAAGGTGTTTTCGGTATTTTTAAATAGGAAGAATAAAGGAAAACAGTGAATAGGGTTGCTGGCTAAGATCAAAATGGGAATAACAAATACCAAACTGTAACAAAACTTTCCCAAATTAATTTTAAGATACAGATAATGAAATAAGGGATACACAGCAACTGAGTTTGTATTTTTGTGATTTTTTTTTGAAGTTTTTAAGGGTTTTCTAATTTTTAAGGTTTTTCTTTTGAAATTTTTAGTGGTTTTTGGACTGACACTAATAGATGATAAAACACACAAAATATAATTTTTTTGGAATTTTTCAAAACGTTTTTATAATTTTTATGGATTTTCTAATGCAAACAGTGAAATAAATGCATGTTTTTTATTTTTAATAAATATGAAAATGCAATAAAAATGCAATGCAAAAATATGGCGTGAAAGTGCAAGTTAGCAGGAGCTTAAAATGATTTTTGTGGAATTTGTTTGGGGTTTTAGAAATGCATGCAATAAATATAGAAAGCACACAAAGATACAGGACCTGGTAGGGACTTAATTGTAAATATAGAAGAGTTAAGGGGCCTCTACGCAATTTCCACACAAAAATTATAACTGCATAAAATATCTGCTAGACTAAATATTAATAGCAAATGTGCAAGGGGTATGATGCAAAAACGCCAAGGTCACGCGCACTGTGCACGCAACCTGGCGGGGACCCACTTGCAATATTACGAAGTTCAGGGACCTGTGTGCAAATGTTACAAAGCAAATAAAATGCAAATGAAAGTTTCAGTCTTTAAGATCAAATACAAAAACAACCGGGTGAGGTTTGCAAAATACCCATTAAAGGCAGCGATCCAACGGCGGGTTATACGTTGCCTGTGCTACGTGTCGCAGCGAGGGGTGACGATACCCCTTCAATTATAACGGCTCAGATTAGACGCGGAGCCCCGATCTGACGGCTTGCGCTGGGGAGCAGGCGGACGGTGGATGGGCTGCCACTAAGACACGTGGCAGGCGCAGCGGCGCCGATACCGGTTCGGCCTTGAACGGCCACGATTAGATCCCCCCCTTGGAGATCCGACGGTTGGTGCAGACAAAATCCGACGGCGGCTGCTCGTCACCAAGAACAGCCATGATCCGACGGTCGGAAGGGCAGGAGAAAGAACGGGGAAGAAGGCTGCGACCAGCGAGCTTCCCCGACCTCGCTCCTCCTCCTCCGGCGTGAGATAGGGCTCTGAAGTGACGCAGAACGCTCCTGCAGGTGCCCTCTACTGTCTGGTGGCTTCAAAAGTCGTCGTCGACCCCTTGGAGCTCTCCTATGGCGTCGAAGTCGAGGAGGGGCTCCAGGAGGATCAGGCGAGGCGCAAAAAAAATGCCCTCCAGGAGATGCTATCACTCCAGGTACCTGCAAGAGATGTGATATGGTCGGGGGCAAATTGCCCCGACCACGTAGCGAGGTGGGATGAAGGTGGAAGGTGGCTGATGGATCCTCGCCGGAGGTAGCTCCGGCGAGGGGTGAATTAGGCAAATGGTTGAGCTGGGATCAAAATGGGAGATGGAATAGGGATGCTAATGCTACGGGGAGTAAAACATGCAAGACAAAAAGCAATAAAATGGACCTCGATGGTAGGGAATGCTAGAGATGCAAACCTCGACGGCGGCGCGCCGGAGGTGGGTGGAGACGCCAAATGCCCACGCCCAAGGCCGCGCTGGATGGCTGGAGGTCCCCCTGTCACTGAGACCAGTCTAGAGAACAAGAAAACGGGCCAAAGAGTGGTCAAATGAGGTTCAAAGGAAAAATGGGGGTGATGGGTCTCATTTGAAAAGTTAGCCGAGGCACGACTTTCAAGGGAAGATTGCGAGCAGGCGAAGAAGATCTGGGCGGATCTATTAGGTCGGCGAGCTAGATGGTTGTACAGGGTACATCTTTCATGAAGGAAGCGGCTGCCCTCGAGCAACGCATCAATGGCGAAAAAATCGAGAAGATGGCTACTTACACAAGTCCAGCGGTCTGTGACCTGAGTCATAGAGTTGACCCATGGTCAACGGATGGCGTGGCCTGATTGGGCCACGTCATCCGCAAAAAGACAAAATATGAATAAATACCTTATAAATTAAATTAAAAATAGTAAATGATGTAATTAATTTTAGGTTATTTAACAAAAAATGTTTATTATTTTATATAGTATTTTATTCCGATTTTTATTTATTTTTATGAGTTATATTTTTACAAGTTGCTTCTATACCTCTATATAGGTATATTATTCTATATATTGTATTCTCTTATTTTTATTTTGTATTTTTAATTTCTTTCATTTTGTTTATTAATTTATATAATTAAAAAGTATTTTTATACACTTAAATATATTTTTATTTAATTTTTCTGAGATGTTTTGTGTGTTAAATAAAATATGAATATGTGTTGTATAGGTATGTATATAAGTATTGTATCTATGTATTGTGTATACATGTATTTTATTTTATGTTTTATTTAGGTTTTTATTCCAATTTTAATGTACATAATTATTATAAGTATTAATTACAACATTATAAAAATATAAAATTATAAAAATAATAAATAAATAATAAATTGAATATTTTATTCGGTACACTGTACAATGTGGATCCAAAACTCAACTTTCAAACCGTAGCTCCGCCAAATGCGAAACCACCGCCATTAAATAGCTTATTTTCTTCTATATACAATTAAAGGTGAGTACGCTGCATTTGGAGTTGTCGTTTGTGAGATACGGGTCTGGGATGTTGGGATTCTGGAATTATATTCAGACCATAACATTTTATCTGTACATTATTTTTCTATGAAATCAATTTTGTATTTTTCTTTATGAAATTATCTACAACTTTCATGTACAAAGTTTCTTTATTTGATGTCTAAAAAGTGGAACCAAAAATAGGTCCCAAAAAGAATAAAGAATGAAGAAAATAACATAGGTATTTGACCCTTATCTCCCCCTACTTTATTCCTGGTCGACCTATTCATCAAGATGCCTAGGTCTCGGGGTTTCGGGTCATAAAATATTTACAATATTTTATTCTTTTTCTTTTGTTTTCTTTATTCTATAATTTTGTCTTTAAAAACCGCATTTTATACAATATTTACACACATATGCATGAATGCTAAAATACATGAATTAGCTCTATTTACACGCATTTACTAGGGTTTTTAAGGCCAAAATGATAGAATAAAGATGATGAAACGTGGCTTCATCACTCACCTAGCATCTCTTTAGCTACCTTTCGAATACAAGATGCTACCACCTCCCACATGTCGTTTGCACTTCTGCTACAATTCCAAGATAAGTCTTCTAAAACCTTCTCCCTTAAGCTCGATTGCTTCAGTTGAAGATTCCATCATCTAGTTCTACTGATTTTAGGAACCCTCCTTTTCTTTACCAGCCATTTTATTTGCACATCGAAAACTAACAAGCGATGTTGGGTTGTCAAACTCTCTCACGAGATTACTTTGCACTATTTAAAACACAACTGATATCTTCTCCTCAACACAAAGTAATCGATTTATGTTCTAGTAGGGATACTCATATAAGTATCTAAATGCTCCTCACTCTTTATTGAAGAGAGTGATTGCTACGAAAAGATCATATGCCTGAATAAAATAATCCTTTTATTTATTATTTATATTCTTTATATCATATTTTTATAATTTTGTAAATATTATTTATATTATATATACATAATGAAAATAACATAAAACCATTAAAAATGCACTAAAGTAAACTTTTTTACTAAAAAACATAGATGAATTACCCATACATATACATATCTAATACATATACATATTTATTTAATTGTACAAATAACTTCAAGAAAATAAAATAAAATTTTTATGTGTATTTAAAATAAGTTATAAATATAAAAAATAAGTGTATAAAATAATAAAGAAACAATAAAAAATAAAATATACAATATATAGGTAAACATACCTCTGATTATACACGTGAATAATAACTTATAATAAATACCACCATAAAAATAAATAAAAATAGGAATTAAGTACTGCACAAAAATAATAAAAATTCTTTATTTTATACCCAAATTTTAATTAATTCATGTTATCTTTTTCCTAGTTTGTCCGCTTGGACTAACCAGGAGCTTCATCATATTGACCACGGTTAACACTAACAGCTCTCTCTTCCTCGCCGATATGTCAGAACCTTGATCTTTGATCCATTTTCTCCATCGATTTCACAATTAGCTATCATGGAGTGATATCAATTTTTCGGAGATTAAATATCCCAAAATCACACCATGGCCAAATATCTGATCCATTATCCTTGAGTTAGCCAAAATCCCTAGATCGATAAGGCTCTCCACACTGTCTTTAAATGCACACCTCTGACCCAATTTGATCCCTTTACGAGCATTGTATCCCCAATCCTATGTGTGGGTTGCTTCCTTTATGATAGCAAGAGTGCCCCGAGTTGTGGGTGAGGAGAAAGTAGGAGGAGAGGTGGTCCCCCATCGTTGAAGCTTCGCAACTCCAGCGAGGGTCCCAGCTCCCTAGAATCCACAAGTCTGAACGGTCTTTCTTAGCCTTTCCTATCACTTTTTTATTCCTCGGTGTAATTATAGTTTAGGTTTTTCTAATGCCATCTTAGTTTAGTTTAATTTCTAAGATCGTCAATCGTTGGAGCTCTCTGCTCTGGCATGTTCCACCGTTATTCTGGCAGCTTCGACCTCCTAATCCACATCCATTTTGCTCCTCGTCATTTTCTACACCTATTCCATACTTCAGACCAACCTGATCCTTCGAGGATCAGTGAATCAGAGCTCCTTCTCCTTTCATCAGAGTTCCTCCATTCAACCCCATATATGTATGCAACAACTTCATTTTGGATCGAGACGCATCCCTTCGAGCCCTTGAATTATCTCCTGCAGGTATGCAACGCCAAGGAACCTAGGAGGGTCGAATCTGGAATAAGAGAAGGCTCCCAGTTTCCCAATTCTTCATCGAGCTCCATGCCTCTCCCTAGAGAGGCCTATACCCTCTTGATGATGCCAATCGATGCAGACAACTTCCAGGAGGCTCATGATATGAGCAACAAAGCCCCAAGCAGCTAAAGTGAGGAGTTATGCAAGATCAAAGCGAGGACAAGAAAGTGTCCTTCCATGATCTTGCGCTCATCTTCATAATCGTTGGATGCCATGCGCGACCCCTATCTAATATGGCCCGTTGAGATTAGAAAAAGAGATACCTTGCCTTCGCCATCCCATTCACTTAAGTGTGTCTACGTGGCACATTCTTGATCATCCATCCGCACGTAGGTGGGTGTAAACATCTGAGAAGACCTTGCCTTTTTGTACAATAATATCTAATATTTAAATTTTTCTCTATAGTTTGAAAAGTTGTTGAATAATTGTGTAAGGAACCTTGAACTTTTGGATATTTGCATTTGAGTCCTTGCGAGCTCACCTCACATGGACCCTTACATGTGGTGGGTGTTTTTGCACTAATGCTCTTCTGATTTTTTGTATTTATATATAGTCTAATAAAATGAATATTTATTGTAATATTTTGTGGAAAATTTGCATGTATGGACCTCTATGTTTTGAAATTACATTTACCCCCTCATTAGGTTCCTGTAGTATTTATTTGTTGGAACTTTCGCACCTGTGCCCCTGGATTTTGTATTTTTGTTATTAAATGCATGTAACCTGATTTTAATTACTAATAGGTCTTTGCCTATGATGCATTTTTTATGTTTCTTTTTATTAAAAATAACTCCTATTTATATTTTATTTTACAAAAATTAATACAGATGCTTGTAATAATATACTTCCATGTCACATTTTTTATTTACATTTTAAGTAGGTTATTATTTATTAAAAATCAAACAGTATCTCTTTCTTGACTACCTAAATAGAAAATTACAAAAAATTAAACATCTTTAAAAATCCAAAAAAAATTATATGTCTTTATTATTGCATTTTTACACCTCCAGGCTAAAAATACTTAAAAACAGAAAAAGAAAATATTAAAAACTAAAAGGCTACAAAATCCTCAAATAAATTATAAAAAATCTTCTAAAAATCCAAAAATATTTATTTCTATCTCTGGATTATTTATATATATATATATTGTTACATATTAAAATTTGTTTGTAGATTTTTTATTGTAATTAATGTTATTTATATCTCAAAACAAGGTGACCTGTTTAATTGGTTACTATTTTAAACTATTTTGGAGTTTAAAAATATTTAAAAATTAATAAAAATCCTTTAAAAATCAAAAAACATTAGAAAAACCGAAAACACAAATATATATTATTCTGAATTTTTTATTATTTTCATCTTTATCTGTAAGTATAATATCCTATACTATACAAATATAAATGTACATGGCTATATATAATTAATATTATTATTAATTACCATAAACACTATATTAATATCTTAGATCTCATAAAAATAAAAAGGATTGTACTTATTGATATTTTTCTGATTTTTATATAGTTATTATATATTTTACGTTAAATATTATTTATACATATACCCTTATACACTTGTACTTATAATATATATTAAAAATGGAAATGCAAAATCAAAAAAATTTAAAAATAAAATAATACCTGAAACATAAAAATAAAAGATTAAAAATAATTTTCATTTTATTTAGCGAAAGAGAATCATTTTATTTAATTTAAAAACTTACAAAGCATTAATTTATTGATTAATTAAGTGAATATTGTACACAAAACTCTTATATTAGTTATTCATTATTTATTTATAAATAATATACATGCTACATTGTCTAGTCTCGATGTATTTGTCCCCTATCTGCTTTTTCACAATACACTTATCTGTAGGGTTTAATAAATTTTGATTCACACGATTGCTTTTATTGATTCATTCTATCACTGTGTGGGTTAATTGTTGCTTACTCCATTGGTCTTTGAGAGTTGTTACCATACCGACTGAGTGGTCCCGCTTTGTGTGGACCAGAAGACAACTATGGGGACTATATGGGCTGAACAATAAATACACACAAAAAAAGGGGATGATTGGGGTCTAAGAAGAATATATAAGTGATGGTATACTCCAAAACTGGATGGCTCACAGATATCTGTAGAGGACAAAATGAAGTGGAGGAGTAGTCATAATTCATGTACATTGTATATCACCTCAATAAGGGCTTAATGATCAGTAGTCTCCATGATGTGCTTCAGTATCTACTCGTTCACCACAAATGGCTCTGCACCAGGTGAAACATATGTTATAGCTATGCTTCCATTGTCATTCACCATTCTGACTATGTAAGATCCTTTCCACTTGCTTTTTAATTTACCAATAAAATGCTCAATCGTGCATTGAACAACCAGACTTTCTGACTAGGGACAAAGATCTTGTGACAAATATGCATGTCGTGCAAATTCTTCACTTTGTCCTTATAAATGAGGGTGTTCTCATATGCCCAATTTCGAATCTCAACTAGCTCGTTCAAATCCATCTTCCTCTTGATTCTTGCTTTCTGCATATCTAATGAAATCTCTCTGATAGCCCATTCAGATTTGTGCATGATCTCTACGGGAAAATGGCATGGCTTCTCATAAACCAATCCTAAAGGATAAGTACCTAAGGGAGTCTTTATGCAGTACGATATGTACAAAGAACCTGGCCTAGAAGCTATGACTCGTTCTTCTAATCCGGTCATACTAATATATGAAGAATTGACTCATTTCCCTATTTGAGACTTCAGTCATGCCATTCATTTGTGGGTGCAAAGAGAAGCTACTCTATGATCAATGCCATAACTCTTCACTAGCTTTTTCAGTTCCATATTAATAAAATGGTGACCACCATAAAAAATAAGAATATGTGGAATATCGAACTGTGAAATAATGTGTTCCCTCAGGAACCTATACATTGTCTTGCTATCGTTGGTTTGTATAGGTATATCCACCACCCATATACTACCATAATCTACAGCTAGAAGGATGTCCTGAAAGACGCTGCTCGAACAAAACGATCCCATAAAATCTATGCCCCATGTGTCAAAGATCTCACAAATGATCATTGGACGCATTGGCATTGCATCTCTAACATTGATTGTCCCTACTGCTCTCTGACAATCGGGGCAACTATTCACAAATGTGCATGCATCTCTAGTAAGAGTAAGCCACCAAAATATGCTTCGAAGTACCATTTGAGATGTCCTCTTCCCTGAATGATGTCCCTATGTCTATAAAGAATGGCACAAGGTGAGGACATTGTTATATTCCTCTTGAGGATCTCATCACCTTTAGACACAATCCCATCTCTTATGAAAAAGAATAGGATCCTCCCAATGGTAGTATCGTGACTCGTAAGCTAGTCCTTCGACTCGATCCTTCAGCTATCCCTTTGGACTCTTCTGTGTAACTAGATAGTTTAGTATGTCTGCATACAACGAAAGCTTTGTAACTTCGAAGAAACTCTCGTATGGAAATCTCTTTGCAATCTCTAACGTGTATTCATCTGAGGGATGATCTACTTGTAATCGGGAGAGTTGATCAGCTACCGTGTTCTTTACACTAGGATTGTCCTTAATATCCAAATCAAATTCCTGATGTAAAAGAATCCAACTAAGAAGGCATGCCTTGGCATCCTTCTTCTCCATCAAATATCTGATAGTTGAATAATATGTGTACACTGTAATTTTCAAACCAAGAAGATAAGATTTGAATTTGTCTCATGCGAATATCACTGCCAGGATCTCTTTCTTTGTCACTATAAAATTATGATACGCACCATCTAAAGTCTGACTAGAATAATGTATAGCAACAGAAAGTCTATTCCTCCTATGTCCTAATACAGACCTTACTGTGAAATCTGAAGCATTTGTCAAGATCTTGAAGGGAATAGACCAATCAGGTGGTTGTAGGTTATGAGCACTAATAATCATCCCTTCAATGTGAGGAAGGCACCGAGACATTTGTCATCTACAATGAACTCGATGTCTATGCCTAATAATTTAGTTCTTGGTTGGAAATCTTAGGGAAATCTCTAATGAATCATCAGTAGAAACCGACATGCCATAGAAAAGACCGTAACAACTTGATGCTGGTTGGTGGGTCGAGACACTTTATGACATACAACTTGGTAGGGTCAACCTCCATGTTTCATTTGGAGATGACATGCCCAAAACATTCCCGTTTGTAACAAAAAAATGGCTCTTTTCCCACGATAAAACAAGATTCATAACTTTTGTGAAAAACATGGTCTAGGTACGCTAAACAGTCATCAAATGAATCACCAAAGACTAAAAAAACATCCATAAAGACCTCAAGAAAATCACCTATCATGTTTGCAAAGATGGCAAGCATGCACCTTTGGAATATAGCAGGGGCATTGGACAAACCAAAGGGCATATGCCTAAATGCATACGTGCAAAAGGGACTTGTAAAGGTAGTCTTCTCCTGGTCTTCAGGAGCAATAGTAAACTGGTTTTATCTAGAGTAACCATCAAGGAAATGAAAGTACTCCTTCCCTGCAAACCTCTCTATGACATAGTCTATAAAAGGTAGAGGTAAGTGGTCCTTCTTCGTCACGATGTTCAATTTCCTATAATCGACACACACCCGTCATGACGTGGTTACTCTCTTAGAATCTCCTCTCCACTTTCGTTCTTTAACATATGGATCCCCAACTTCTTCGGGACAACATGTAATGGGCTAACCCCTTCAGAGTTGGAGATGGGATAAATAAAACCTGCATCGTACCATTTTATAATATCTTTCTTGACAACATCTCGTAAATCAGATTCAGAATGTGTTGAAACTCTCTAGAAGGTATGTCGTCATGATCAAGATAGATATGGTGAGCTCACAAGCAGGATTTATCCCACAAAGATCGAATGCAGTCCACCCAATGGCCTTGTGATTCCTTTTAAGAATCTCCATCAGACGAGATTCTTGCTTTTTGATCAAAGATGAGATGATAATGACCAGAAATTGGTGATGTGAACCGTTATGGAAAACATATTTCATATTAGGTGACACGGTCTTCAGTTCTGGCGAGGTGGAATCTATTTCTATTGTATCCTCATATATCTTTCAAATGGGAACTGTACTAGAGGTAGATGTGTCTACAATATGGTTATCCACCATTTCAATATACTCTAAAGTCAGAGCACAGGTGAGGTCTATAACAACATACGTCTCTCTACTATTCACATCCTCAGAATAGCTAGAGGAAAATAACTCAGATAATGAAAATCAGTCTCTAGCTCATGTGAAGTGGAGGAATCATGTAAAATCTCAGAATCTGAAATATCTGCTATAAAATCATTAGGTATATTCTCCATCTGCTCATCTTCCATTCTAAAATATATAGTACCATTAAAAGAACTGCCAACTGTAGTCTCAGACCCATCCTCTGCTAGGATATCATAGGTCTCTATCTAACACCTCTCAAGTGCATCAAAACAAGCCTCATCCATGTAATCATAGGTGGCTCTGGAACTCAGAACATCTGAACTACATGTTGATGTAAAATGGAATTGCGTGATTCTCTCTCCATCTCTATATGTACCTTTTCATGCTTGATGTGAAAAGATACATTCCCTATATCATAGTTGAAAAGGGCCTTCACGATATCCAATAAAGGCCTCTTGAGAATGACTAGAGCAAGGTGAAATTATAAAGGGCATGCCATGTCCAGGACTACAAAGTCCACTGGAAACTACAAGCCATGTATGGTCATGATAATATTCCTCATCATGCCTCCAGGTCTCCTTAAAGATCGTTCTACAAATTGAAGTAACATTCATGATTTGTAAAGAGGACCTAACTTGAGCATACCAATTAAAGAAGACGATAACAAATTAATCGAGGAAACATTATATAAGAGAGTACGATAGAATGTTGTATCTAAAACTTGACATGTAGCATAGAGAGCTTCTGAATTCTCTCCTTTTCTCAATAACTTGTTCTGAATATCATATGAAGTAGCCTTGATTAATACATGCTTCTCAACTAGTGATTTCCTTTTCCCACACGTGGTACATTTGTTCCTCAACTATTTCTTAAGTGTGGGAAAGTGATCCAGGGCATCATGTAATTGAATCTTCAAAAATATATGATCTTTAAGTAATCATTCTGTTTCTAGAGTGATAGCATTCCTTTTGGATTTTTAATTTCCTTTTCCACACAAAGCATTAGGAAAAGGAATAATATCAGAAACAACAAAATCTTCCTTTTTATTTAAATCATCAAAAATGGAGTTAGCATGTACATCTAGAGTCTCAAAAGTACGTACAAAACTCTTGAATACATAAAAGGAAACAAAATCATCGGGAGGGTCTATGTGGCATGGCATGGTATTATCATCTGAGTTGCTTGTGTCCATATTAAAGGTTTCTGCATCACTCCCTTGAAAAGCATCATCATGGACATCATGTTGGTTCTCATTGTGGTGATCACCCTCTTCAACATCAGAATGTTTATTAACATCATCATGGATCGACTCTCGCTCCTCATCATGTGTCCTATCCTCCTCTAGATCAATCTTGTGAATGTCTATCACTCCTAAGACAAATGAAGTTAGATAAAAATTCAGGAAAAGTGATCATACATGTAGTGGTGTCTACCTGATCTAAATGTTACCTCTTGTTGTAGGACTCATTTGAGGCTGATCTAAGAGAGTGGTCTTGGGCGTGACTAACTCATCCATGCGATGCTTAACTCGCTCTACCTTAGTCCTATGTGTTGTCTGAAGCATGCTCAACATATCCATGATCTGATTCAATGCTAGAGACTGTGCAAATATTTTTGTCTCAGTGTGTTATCCATGGCTATTTACTCTCTCCTACCTAGGATTACGCTGCAGTTGTGTTGTATAGGGCCAAGTATATCTCTAAGGTGTAGTAAAAGATTGTTGTTGTTGGTGATGATAAGAATGTGGATGTGTAATAGGAGAATGAAAAGCATGTGGTGGTCTCAGATAAACATGATGTTGAGACTGTTGTTGCATGTATGCCTATCGATGCTAAAAGTGTGGAGATGAACATCCTTGCTATTGATCAAGAATCTATGAGAGGTCCATAAGACCTGGATTTGAGATATGATCTCGATGTCCACGTCACTATACGTAGAACAATACAATCGTCTTGCCCTTATCTCCAAGTATCTATGGAGAAAGCACACTATTCTTGAAAGAGTCAAGAATAATTCCATTGATGAATTATGTATCCAAGCAACAAGATGTTGATAATTAAATGAGATATAATTATCAAGAATAATATGAATGAGATTCATATTATGAGAATGATTATCCAAGATAATTAAATGAGATTTAATTATCAGGGAAATGCATATTGTGGATAGTATTATCTATGCTTTCCATAATATCATTGTATATTATAATTATGATTTATAATATATTAGAGAGAGCACAATTGTAAATAACATTTATTAATCAATTTTTAATGTGAATTGGATTCACATTAAGTAATTAATTGCAAATGTAATTTACATTTTTATTTGGGTTGTGAATGCCATTCACAATATTTCAATGGAATTATTGAAATATTCGCTAATTAATTTGGAATTAATTTAATGAATATATTTGTAACAAATATTGTTGCAAATAATTAATAGATAATGAAATTTTATCTCATAAAAAAAAGAAGATAAAATCCACCTAATCGAGATGTGGCGTCGCCCATGGATTATCCATAGGTGACGCCCTATCTTTTTATGAGGAAGTTTTCTTCTATCCTCTTTATTATCTTATTAATTTTATCAAGTTAAATTATGTTGATGATAATATCATATATTTAGTTTAATATAAATTAAATTGTTATTGCTTTATTAAACAACAACGATCATGGCCATTGAATAAAAAAACAAATCAATCTAACCATTGATTTTGTGTATCTCATGGATTGTGATCCATGGACTCCCAAACTAATATATAAGAAGAGGCAGCCCTAGCCCATCTATATGCACGTCTACGTTTTCTCTCTCTATCCTCATTCTCACACCATCTCTCTCTCTCTAAGGATGGCCGTCCACCTTAAGTTCTTGAGAGAATTGCAGTCGTAGTTACGCTGTTGTGTTGTCGCCTCGATTGCTCGTGGATCTTCGTCTTCTTTGGAGCTTCTTGCACAAGAAGGAGATGTCGAATTTCGTTGGACGAAATCAGGACATTTAAGGCTTGGATCTTCATCGTGGATTGCGGGAAGCACACATCTCATCATTGCGCCGCAAGTGCCATCTTCGTGGATTGGATTTGAGTCAGGAGGATCTCTTGCTTTAGAGATCAAGTGATCACAACCACGTTTCAAGAGGTATTTCTAATACTTTGTGGTTAGATGAAACGATCCAAGAAATGTTGTTGGGATCATGTGGTTTCATCATATGATTTAAAATTTTTAAATTCTGCTGCACCTAGCGACTAGTGTGACTAGTCGCTCTGATCGCATTAGATGCGATCATCACGCTTCTGTGATGCGATTAAAGATTTCCCCGTATCCTTCAGTCTACCTAGAGTAGAGAACATTGGAAAGTAATTATGACTGAAATGGTTAATCTTGGTCGTTCTATAGATCGATGAGCCAGTTGAATGATCTCTCTCGACTTTGTGATTGACCTGAGTTTGAGCTTGTTAAAAAACGAGGTTGGGAGGATATTTATCGGTGAATAATCATCAATTCTTTCATAGGTAAAAGTAGTGTATTTGATTTCACATTCAACCCTAACCAACCACTTCACTCTACAGCTCTTGGTATTTCTCCCCATCACCAAGGAGGTGGCCATCCTATTATTGCCCGACCTCTTAGGCATCAATTTACTTATGACAAATCATTTTAGGTCAGGGAAGTGATCTATGGCCTTTATTAATGGAAGATTAAATCATTTCCTCATCGAGTGCTTCCCTTATGGTAGGATCCAACTTTTTTGATCCTTTTCATTTTCTATTTTTATGAGTTTTTCTGATTTTGTAATATATTTGGTCTTTTTGGTATTTTAATTTTTTCATTGTTTTTAAATAGTTGAAGGAGGAGCGGGAGGATGTACAGACTCTAGATTAGAAGGTAAGTGGTTAGTATAAGAGGGAGGTAGAATGGGCTTCAACTGTATAAAGTTTGTGTGTTTCTTTGTATTCTTTCAATTTTCAACATTGAATCTTCTTATTCCATTTTCCACTTCCATACCTGAGCTGGAATAAATTGAAATGACTCAATCTATGACATTTCTATGTTTATCCTCAATAAATTCATATCTCTTATCCACCGTAGAATGTTATCCTCCAAAGAGTTCTCATAGCAAATCATTAAAACAATCTGTATATGCAGATGATACTGTAGAGATCTTGAAGTCTCATACTCAATATGCCTAGACTCTGGCATGTAATACTGAGTTGAGTATGGACCATATGAGTGGCAGATATTGGTTGAAGCCTCGAATAATGGAGTAAATGAACGGGGGGTTGGTACGTCTAGCTCATGAGTCCAAGCCGGTGCATGTGTTAGCTCTCTGAATATGTGATATGAAGGTCGGTCACCGTGGGCTTGATCACTATGGTCAATCAAGTCAGGAATATCATATGATGCAGCCCTCTCCATTCAGTTTTTTTGATTGACCATGTTATACTCTAAGGTCATATCGGGATGTGTACATGTGAATTGTGGTCAAGTCCTAACTTGAGATGAGAATGAGGTCTGTGGGGCACATAATTTTGCCAATAATTTGTCTCAGTAGTGTCTTTCGCTTAGAATTGTTCATTTATTCTAGAAAAATACCCACTATAAGGTGAGTTAGCCTAGGTTGAAAGTGGGTTAGGGGTTTAAGAAGGTGGGGTATGTGAGAAGTACGAAGAAGTAGGGAAGTCTGTTGAAGTTATGACTTCACGATATGGATAGGGGTGGAGGATGAATAAGTAGGTGAATATGATCATATTATGATCGAAGATTAATGATCTAGATATGATGACCAATATCCCAACATCTTGAAGAGGAATGGATGAATGTAAGAAGATCAAGGTAGAAAAAGTGCAAGTACGCAAGATAATGCACACGGACAGACACAAACGCAAGAGTAAACCACAAATTCACCAACTCTACACGTGAGTGCCATAACAGTTTGGTTGAATTATCTTGTCAGTTTTAGTTGGTGACAAATGCAATTATTGAAAGATTAATGACCTGATAGGTTCTTGTACTTCCCTATATAATGTCCCAAGTCATATGAATAGTTGCACACACTTTCAGCTAGTATACGAGTAAGTACATACCGTATAAATACATCTACCCACTTCTTGAGGATAAAGCCTTACATGGCTTCCTTTAAACCACCACTCTGCTAAGGATATACGAACCATTTACCGAAGACCCGTAGATCCTAAGTGAAAAGTGGCTAATCATTTTTTGAACCAGTAGTGTATATGAAAATCCTATCTTTGTCTCCATCATAGTGTTCTCTCTCTCTCACTTACAAGTAAATTAGACAATGATGGGGTTGCTCTCCCAGAAACAAAGGGTTAATTTTAGTCGACTTTTTTGGTCCAATTCAATTAGTAGTCCTGATTTTAGAGATTAGTTGTCATTGCAATTAATCCACACAAACAATCACATCTATCATCTAGTCCCAATTCCTTTTTCCATGATTAGAAAAACTAAGAGAGGGAATCGTAAAAAGATGATGTGATCCAGAAAATGATGATGAGTTCTGGAGTAAGAAATCTTAATGCCTCCAGCTCTCTACATGACGGATGCAGAAAAAAATGAAATTTTACACTATATGAAATGCAAATGAGAAAATCGTTCCTAGATAGGAGGTTCTATTAGCGAATGAGGAACAATTTAATTTGGACTAATAGATCTGCGGTATAAGTGCTTCTTGTGAAATGTGATGTGTGGTCCTGCATAGTATGAGCACAAGTAAAAAAATATGCTCTGAGAGCCACGAGTGCAAGTCCTAGTCTACTTCAATCAACCACAACCACGAAGGATTCAAAGTCCTATGCTAATACAAGCGTGAGATTCCAAACAAAATCTACTAAAAATCAACCAATTAGTTCAAATTAATGAAAATGAAAATCTCTCTTCAAAAATCTTCTTAGCATCTCAACAACTGATTCGATCCATGAATTGTAAGCCTTTGATGCACTTTGAGAAGCGTCGACTTTAAGAAAGGCGCTCCATGTCTACCAGGCCCTCACTCAAAAAGATAAATGTTATATCAGAGAGATATCAAAATATATCAAAAATGAGTAGAGAAGTAATTGAGAAAGAAAATGAAATAATTATAAGGTGGTTTTGGGCTCAGACTATCCAAGTCAATGAAAAACCTATATTTAATTTCTAAAATGATCCTAAGACGTTGCCTCCCTGGCAATGATTCCATTTGATAAACCGCTAATCACCCTATGTTAAAAGAGCCATTTTATTGTAGTCGGGCAATCAGGATCGATCAAAAAGAAAAAACACGAGTCGATAAATCAACAATTAACGTGCGATTTTATGTATTCTTATCCTGGGCAAATCCATAGTCGACTCAAGGAGGGGAACAATGCCATATCAAGTCAGGTGAATTAGCTTAAAATTTTCCAAGTAGAATTTTTTCCTATTTTTTATGCAAAGGAAATCCAAACACAAAAATGTGGATGAACTAGGTTATTAAGAAAATAAGCAATTTAGCCAAATTAATTTTAATGTAAAATTAATCCAAACTAGCCAAGTTATATTTTTTCTAAAAACCTAATCCTATGATAAATGCAAAATCTATTTTTTTTGAATTTTTGGGGTTAAAATGCAACAATGAAAAATGCAAACTTTTTAGGGTTCTTTATGCAATTTTTCAAGCAAAAAGAAAGAAATATTGATGAAAACCTTACTGAATTGTGAAATGAATCTACAATAATTTTTTTGAATTATTCAAGAATATATATTTTTTTATGATTTTTAATGGAAACAGAGTGACTGTAAGTATTTAATTCCTAATAAATCCAAATATCAATTTATCTATAGAGCGATTTATCTAAAAAACATATTTTAATTAAAAATCCAAAAGAGTTAGAATTTCACAAAAATAATATTTGTATATTAAATTAAAAATCAATTACAAAAATAACTCAACTATTTATTTTAGGCAAAAGACACATCCATTTTTGATGAAATTTGGATAGGTTTTAAAACACATTAATAGACATTATATCTAAGTTTTTCAATTTTTGGAGCAAGTTTTAATTAAATATGACTTTAAGATCACAAATTAGGTAAAATATGTTATTTTTATCAAAATAATTTTAATTATTTACCCAGTGCTCACAAGCTAAATAAATAGACATATAATAGAGAATTAAGTGTTATACAACATGCAATTTTTGATTAAGAGAATGATGCAAAAATGATGTCCAAATGAAAATATAAATAGAGGGGTGTTCTTGAAAAAAAGAAAATAAAAACTTAACAAACAAATTTGTGTCTAAGGGCACTTTTGCAAATCAACAAAACTAACAGATTTAATATGTAATTTTTTAAAAATAATAAAAATAAAAGAGTGGACCTTCGGGAGACGTGGAGACGTCGGTTCCAATTTGGGAACCCACGTCTAGGGAAACTGGAGATGTGATGTGGGCGAGAGGCAGTGTGAGGTTTGGGCTTCGATTGGAGGCACGGCAGATGGTGGGATGGATCTAGCAGAGGCCGTGGTCTGGCAGTTGGTGGGCCAGATCTGGCAGAGGAATTCCTGCATGCAGGAGGTGGTGCAATGAAGGAAAGAGCACATCACATGAGGAGCGCGACTGGGGTTTTCCAGCAGCTCGACGATGGCACACAACTACTGAGGGAGGCCTATGGTAACCTGGAGGAGGATGAGTGATAGATCATGGGCAGTCGTGGCTGGATGAGGGTGAGCATCCACGACCGCAAAGGCAACTATATGTGAGGAATGGAGTCTTCTCTGAGGTCGAGCATTGTGTGGTCGACAGTGAGGCACATTGCAGGAGGGCAGTTTACGTGGTGGTGTACGCGTGAGAGGAGATGATGCGCGACTGGTGTCGTGGGCAGCTTCGTGCAAGAACGTTGAGGTTGCGAGCAGGGTGGAAGGGGCACCTATAGGAGGAGAAGGTGGCGACCGACTCCTGAGGTCGTTGGCATGGCTGCGGGGCTAGACGACGGGGACGTGTAAATGCAATAAGCGACAACTACAATTCTCCTTTTTTTATAATTTTTTTTGTTAATAAGAAATGAAAATATTTGAATGAAGAGTGGTGATGATGATGATGTATGATGATGATAATGATGCAAGAATTTAAAAAATATATATGATTATGAGTTCGTGATGTTGTTATGATGATGGTGTTGTTTGATGGTGATGAAAATGCAATGAATATGAACAAGATAAGAAAGTGATGTTAGATAAATAAAAAAACGACAAAATGAACAT
This sequence comes from Ottelia alismoides, assembly GCA_037367405.1. Taxonomy (NCBI): domain Eukaryota; kingdom Viridiplantae; phylum Streptophyta; class Magnoliopsida; order Alismatales; family Hydrocharitaceae; genus Ottelia; species Ottelia alismoides. Next base: position 145,708 of record JAZKJV010010037.1, on the reverse strand, counting down.
AGAGAATTTATACATTGTTCTTCGGATTTTGTAGGAGCTATGTTGCAACTCCGATTGTGGCCTCGATCTGATTCGGCGAAAAATCATAGAAGCTCAGCTGTGATCTGAAGATATGCACAACGACACGATGAGGAGACATAGTTGATCTCACGTTTACGACCATCGTTCCTTGAACAGAGGGTGTTGAAGCTGTCACCGACAACACTCATGGTCTTGTGTTCTCTCCCTCTCTATTAAAGAAGTGACAGATGGAGATGAATGAAGGGGACGAGGGGAATAAAAAGAGGAGGAAAATGAGAAGAAGTTGGAAAAGAAGTGGGGTGGAAGTTGGTGGAGTGGTGGAAAATGAGCGGAGAATGAGGAGTTGGTGGCTTGGGTGGAAAAATAAGTAGAGAATAAGTAAAATGGAATACAATATAAAATGAAATAAGTAAGGTACTAAAAATAATGAAGAGAAATGAAAAACAAAATTATATAAAAGATATACAAAAATAATAAAATATAACTAATAAAATAATTAATTAAATAAGTTAATAGTAAAAAGGAATACAAAAATAAAATAAAATAAAATTGGAAATAAATAAACAAATAAAAATGTGGATGCCACATGATATATCCACGAGCTGCCAAGTGTCACTCTCTGAAAATTAAAAAATTAAGTGTAAATAAAATTAAAAAAGAAATAACAAAAGGGTCAACTAAAAACTTGTCAACAAGAAAGTTTACAACTTTCATGAAGGAGCAAAAACCAAAATAAATCATATGTAGAAAGTGTATTTTTGGGTGTTATCTTATAGTTATATAATGCATGTTTTTATTTTTTTATTTTTTTGTCATTTTTAAATTATATAAAAATTAAAATAAAAATAGAGAAAATATGAAAAGAATATTTACAACTTAATCTATTTTTCGGATTCTCGGGAAAAAAAAGATAAAATAAAGGGTATTTTGGTAAATATGTACAATATACAATAGGGGTACAAAACCCAAGTTTCACATATGAACTCTGAATTTTATGAACATTGTCTTATTTTGAAGATCTTTGAATGTATATTACTTTAAAAGTAAGTAGACCTAAATAGGATATTGTTTGGGAGAGATAGAGATACACATTTTAATGTTCTTAGTCTCAAACTGGGGTTTAGTTTTTAGTAGTCAATTTTACAAGTTAGTATTTCTTTTATATTTTTCCTTTATAAATGTTAGTAATATATACACTATAGGGTTGATTTTATTAGATTTGGCTTTAGTATAAAATAGATACAAATAGGTGAATTTGGCTAATATACATGTGAATTTAGCTAATGCAAAAGTGAATTTGGCTCCATATTTAATGCAAATATGCATGCTAAAATGCGAACATTAATTCTAGATGCATGAATGCCAATAATGCACAATAAATGGAAATATTCATCAAATTGCTCAAGAACAAAGATCTATTTTCAACTTTCAAAGTGATGAATCACAAATTCATTAACAGACCAATAAGTTGATGACCTAACCAAGGTCTATACACCGACATGCTGGTGTTCATGCACGGGCATATGAGTAATATGATATATCAACGGGATCATACATGTTCATTATTGAACGGGAAGACATGATCTCACTAATGAGATATTGGGAAGAATCAAATTCCATGCACGATCGTCTCACTTTGGAAGCTTGACTGGATTTGTAGGTTTGATATATTCTTTTGGAAAGTATATGATCAACACCTAGGTATGATATATGCTTTTGGAAAGCATATGATCGATACCAACTCATAATGATCAAATGAGAAACCTTAGTGATAAAACCCTGAAGGAGATAGTCTAAATAGATCTAAAACTTCGGTTTTATATAGGTCTTCCTCTATATGATGTACATGTATTTGGAATACCTGAGGGTGCTGTGATCATAAACAATTGTATAACCATGATGCTTCCATTCCTAGGGAGTGATGAAACATGTCTGGATTTTAGTGTCTCCTATCAGTAGAGAAGTGATCTGATCTTGTTCCAAATGTTAGACATTGAACTGAATGTGATTCAGATGCAATGAGAAGATTAGATTTACGGTATTGACAGGTCCATAAGATCTGGATTTGAGATGTGATGTCAATATCCAAGTCACTACACATGGAACAATATAATCGCCATGTCCTTGTCTCCAAGTATCCGTGAAGAAGGTGATTCATTCTTGAAAGAGTTTGACAATAATTTCATTGTTGATCATGTATCCGAGCATTGAGAAAAACTGATAATTAAATGTGATTTAATTATCATGAATAATATGAATCTGATCCATATTATAAGGAAAGTTATCTATGATAATTAAATGTGATTTAATTATCAAAGATGTGTAAATTTTGAATATGATTCATGTTTTTGGGCCACATGAGAAAGAGATCCAAGATGATTAAATGTGATTTAATTATAATGGATATGAATAATGTGGATAGCACTATCCATATTAATCAGATATGTTATAAATGTGATTTATAATATATTAGATAGAGAGAGCATATTTTAATTTATATTTGTCGATTAATTATTGATGTGAATTGGATTCACATTGGATAATTAAGTGGAAGTGTAAATCACATTTTATTTTGGGTTGCGGATATGATTCACGATTTTCTAATGTCATTATTGCAATATTCACAAAATAATTATGAATTATTTTTGTAGAATAATTTATAATAAGTGTTGTTGTAAATCTCGGAGATTCCCATGGAATAATGTAATCTCATGAGATTATATGAGATTGTATCCTTCCCATTTAAGAGGATGGATGGCCACTAACTCCTATTAGGAAAGGATGGCCATCCTCTCCTATATTATGGAAGGAGGCAATCTTCATTCTATAATATCCATACTTGATTGATTTAATATGGGATTAATTTATATTGATTTTTCAATATATATTTAATATAAATTAAATTAATTGTTGTTGTGTTTTACAACAAAATCTTGTCCATTGAAATAAGCACAAATCGATCTCATCCATTGATTTTGTGTAGTACACGGATTGTGATCAATGGACTTCCAAAATACTACATAAAAAGAGGCCCCCTTGCTCTTCAAGAGATAACCACTACAACAACATATGCTCTCTCGCTCTCTCTCTCTCTCTCTCTCTCTCATTCTCTACATATCCTCTCTCTCTCATTGTGGCCGTCCACCATGGAGACGTAGAGCGAGTCATCATCGATGCAACATGTTGTTATGTTGTCGGATTGTTTGCACATCGATCTCCATCTCTTTTGGTGTGCCTCGATTGTGAAGAAGACATCGGATCTTGTGTAACGAGATCAGAAAATTCTCTAGTTGGATCATCAACATGGATTGTAAGGAGCACACATTTCATCAATGCGCTCGCAAGTGTCTCCTCCATCAGATCGGACTTGAGACAGGAGGTCTCTTCATTTAGAGACTCGATCACAACCTCGCTTCAAGAGGTAAACCTAGTAATTGTTTGTGGTTTAGATGAAATGATCTGAGAAGTGTTATTGGATCATGTGGTTTCATCGTTTAAATTTTATTTAAATTTCATTGCCCCAAGAAACTAGTATGACTAGTTGCTCCCAATCACATATGATGTGATTATCACGCTTCCATGATGCGCTTATGGTTTTTCCCATATCCTTCAACTGGTATAAGAGCCATAGATCAGAGGTTTTGTATACGATCCATAAACTTATGAAGACTCGGGCTCTTTAGGGTTTGCAAAATTTTATCACATTTAGTTCACACAACCCTGTTTTGTAAATTTTTGAGGCCGTGTTTAAATTGTTTAAACATAATTATCACTTTGATTATATTCCCCATTAAATTAGGAAACCATGGTATTTGAGTTCCATGATTTGGAATCTGATTTCTCAAGTTATGATCATTTGAATGAACATGTATCCACTATTTCGGGGATGGCGAATCTTGACGTAATTAAAGAGATAATTACGGATTTGAAGCATATAGAAATGAGTGCAAATCTCTCAAGTTCTTTTATAAATCAAATTAGAATACTTTCAAAACTTATTTTACATGATTTTTATTTAAATTGATTGAGATATGCTAATTTTAGTGAGGGTCACTTCTAGAAATTACATTCCTAATCAAGAACCTTGTGATTGCCATTTAATCAATTAGTGAAATTAATGGTTAATTTCCTAGAATAATTATTGTTGAATTTTTTTGAAATATTTGATAATGATTATTTCCTTAAATGTCATTACCTTAACCAATAATTGAATAGATATGATTTAGATCACAAATTGGTTACATGATCTTTTTCCAGCAAACAAATTTGCTTGAATAGGATTGGGAATTCGTTTAGCAAATTTCCTTTTAATATAAATCAAAATGTATTTGATTATTATTATATGGTATATCTTTGGTGGAAAAATCGATTATCATCTCACGTACAAAATGATCAATTGGCATTATCCTAACATGAGGCAGATATGGCATCAAGCAGGTTGCTTTGTTAGTGGTCTATCCCACTCTCGTTGGTACTAGCCATGAAAACAGTAAGGAAGGGATAATGTTTGAAGGGATCATGATGTATTTTTCTTATTATTAAAATTTGAATAATATGTAGTCCGAGATTATACCATCCTTCAAGTAACATATAAAAATTGTTTGTTGGTTCATTAATTGCATTGATAATTAATTTCATTTGATTAAATTAATTAGATCCAGTTAAAATTAAACTCTCTATTATGAATAGAGATGTTATTCCCTTGGAAGAATCAATTATGTGAGTATGATCCGTAATAATTAATTAGAATTTGAACATGATATGGAGGATCACATAAGTGACATCCATGGTCTTCCGTCAAGGTGAAGGGCTCCTTCACCAAGGATTGTATGTAAGAGACACACGTCCAATGTGATAACTCCTGCAAACAAGCGCATCTGGATTAGACTCTTTGCTTCTCTAAAGAGTAAGGCCATATGCACAGTGACCCTAATATCGAGTCCTCATATTATTAGAGAGATATTGGATTGTGCATAGCGGGTACTAATCATGTTAATGGTTGATTCCGTTAACAACGGGCCAACATCACATTAGGGGTGGTGGGCTTGGGTGTTAAAGACGAATTGGTAATGCAAGTTTGATGGGCAAGGCGGAATGTGTTCCAGCTTCTTTTTATCCAAGTTACACGTTCTCATATTATTGGGATTTGACAAAGATATGGAAGGAGATTCCATATCTTACTTGAGATGTAATGGTAAGTATATATCTTACATTTAAAATGATTGAGGGAATAACCATTCAATATTGACAAGGCAAGACAACTTCGATACAAAAATTCCTAAATCGAAGTAAAATATGTGTATATATTTATGCAAATATCTTATTTCAGATAATCCTCATTAAACCTACTCAATACTATACTCAATAATAACCAGTAAATCATAATGGATTGGATCCATGATAAAGATATTGTACTTGCAGTTGGACATGTAATGTATGTGGTTGAAATATGCAAGTTTCCTCATAATAATTAGGAATGACAACTAAATAGATAATAGGACAACAACCTACAGTTTATATGTCTCTATAGTCTTGATCTCTCATCGAATGTACTTTGGAAGTGACATGTCGATGATGATCGTAGTTGTCAAATAATCCTTATAAAATCGAAGAAGATGTTTTGGCATACATATGTGCTCTTGACATTTAATCATGAATGACATGGTTCATTGCATTATGTAGAATGGTGGTTCGATAAGAGATGATGTACTCAAAATTTTTAAGTACTTGCCTGAACCAAAAGTCTTTAAGAATAGATGTAAATACAATAATTTTCATCATTCTTCTGTCTATACTCAAGTCATTCATGAAGCTTCATAATATTCATATTGTATGAATTGAATGAAGCATGTATAAATGTTGAAATACTCGTATATTGAAATCCTTTGAATTCAGCATAAGTGATTCTTTTTCTTAAGCAATGGTTGTTTATATATGAAGGGAGTGTAGTTGAAGCATGGGTCTGACTCAAGAAAGAAGGAGAGTCAAAGAGTTGAATGTACTTCTATGGTTTCCATACATATGTCATCCAAAGAGTTGGATGAATGTCTATACTACAATAAGTCAATGTATTGATAGTGTGAATATCAAGTCTATCTAGAATACTTGGAGAAGGACTCAGATAGTGAATTCGAATAGTGTACATCTACATAACATCGTTGAAATTGACTTACTTATTGGATAAGATCAAAGTCTATTAATTGTATATCATTCTTCTAATAACTTTTACAATTGGTTGCATATGTTCTGGAACACTGGAAATTCTGATCTCAAGGTTTAATAGTCAACTACATGGATATTAATGCTATTGTTGCAAAAATCTCTATTGAATAGATAGACTTCATAATTTCAGTGGGAGAGCCCTTAGTCATAGAGTACGTCTCTATGACCTAGAGAATACACTCATTGTTTATTTATAAATATTGGAAATAAATAGGAATTTCGGAATAGGCCTAGAATAAAGAGTTATGATGGATATATTTAAGATAGTAATATAAACATATGGATGACTCTACTAAATTAGAAAATTAATTAATGGTTCATTAACATTTCTAGTATTGAAAATTTAAACCTTTAATGATCAATAGGAGAATGAAGATCATTTGATAATGATTTGGCATCAAGCCATGGACATTTGTCTGTTGATGAGATCAATTGATTAGTGAGAGACGAAGCTTTAGAATGTCTTAAAATTCAAATCTTACGTACTTGTGAATAATGTATTTAAAGTAAGAATGACCAATGTACCCTTCTCTGAGAATGGTGTAAGATGTCAAGGTATTCAATATCAAATACATTATGTTGTATGTGGATCATCTGTATCATAATAAACACTAATGATATGTGATATCTATTGATGATTATTTTTTATAAGATATTTCTTCGTTTCACCTTAGAAATGTTCGAAATGTTCAAAGATTTCACAATTTTAGTTTAGAACGAAAGTTTTTATGAAGACGAAATGAATTTGATATAACCTAGGTAGCCCATACCTATTAGATGAATTCAAGGAATACCTTATGGATATATGAATATCATTCCTATCTCACTCCTCCTAATACACCTAAACTCAATAGAGTTGTAGGGAGATACAATTGGATCATGTGTGACATAATTTGATCAATGATTAAACTTAGCTTAATTATCTTTTAGTTTCTAGGTATATATATGTAGTACAGACTACATTATATATATATATATGGGATTTTATCACTTGTGCCCCTCCGAGATGTTGCAATATCAGTTATGCCCCTATCTTTTTGGTAATATCAGTTGTGCCCCTCAAAACTTGCTATTTTATCACTTGTGCCCCTCGGGTTAGTGACTGTCCATCTACAGTGCAAACGGACGTTAACTTTGAGGACATAAGCGGAATTATTTTTTTTTAAAGGTTATATGGTCATTTCTTCCTCCTCTTCCCCAACCTCTTCTTCTTCCTCCTCTTCCCATCTTCTTCCTCCTCCTCCGACCTCCTCCTCCTCCCTCTCCGCCCCGAGCTCCCCGCAGCCCCTCCCCTCCCCGGCGCCGCACCTCCTCCCCCCCGCACCTCCTTCCAGCCCGTCGCCCCCTCTCCTCCCCGGCGCCGCCCCCTCCCCTCCCCGGCACCGCCCCCTGCGCCCCCTCCCCTCCCCGGCGCCGCCCCCTCCCCTCCCCGACACCGCCCCCTGTGCCCCCTCCCCTCCCCGCCGCCGCCCCCTCCCCTCCCCGAAGTCGTCCCGCTGCAGCATCAAGCAAGGGATTGAGATCCAGAATATCTCTATTGATGCGCGTTTTTTTGTAGAATTATTTGCTGTATGTTTCGTGTGTCAACAGAACTTGTACTTCATCGGAAATTTAGTTCAAATTCATGTAATAACATTAGATATTGAGGAAAACTAAGATGCAGCTGTACGATGTGCAGGGTGTCGGCAAGGGTCTGTTCCTGGATAAGCTGGTTTCCAGAATGGCTGCAGAAGGAGCTCCACCAGACTTTGTGATGTGCGTTGGGGATGACCGGTCCGACGAGGACATGTTCGAAAGCATCGACTCCTTTTCATCGAGTTCCACATTCCCATCGCCTCCCGAGGTGTTCACATGCACTGTTGGTCGCAAACCCAGCAAGGCGCATTACTACGTGGACGAGACAGCTGAAGTTGTTTCTATACTGGACGATCTAGCCTCCTGTGAAAAGTCGAAGGAATGGTCAACCGATAACCCTTCTATTGATTTTGTGGCTTGACAGACTTCACGATTGATTGTGTTTAGATCGCGATTTCATGACGACGAAGTTGATCTTTGTATACTATGTACAGTTTTTGGCTCTTGGTGTTCTGTTTTTTGCTGCAAGAAGGAATGTACGCGTAACGTTGCGAGAGACGGCAGTGATTCCTGCGGTCTCGTGGGAGCAAGATTTTGGCGGCTCGTGGGAGCTTTCGATCTCCGACGCTACCGTTTCTAAAGGAATTCCTCCCGATCCGCTTCGGATCCTCGCCATTGCAGTTGGCTACCGCCAATCACAGCATGAGGTAGCCCAATCACCCCTTCTAATTAGATCAACTGGACGGACAGCAGATCCGTTCGGTTCTTCGTGATCGTCTGCCAATTTGAGGTTGTGATCAGGTTTCCAGAAGAGTCCGATCAAGGACTATGTACTCCGATTGCAGCAGCGCCGTGAAGAAGCCAATGATTGGGCTCGGCGAGGACAAAACGGAGGAGAGGGGGCAGGGGACCATAATACCCTTCTTAACCACACCATGGTTTGAATAAACCATGGTTATTTTAATTTTTTGACGGTCAATCTGACGGAAGGGCACAACTGATGACGGAGCAAGTTTTGAGGGGCACAACTGATATTACCAAAAAGATAGGGGCATAACTGATATTGCAACATCTCGGAGGGGCACAAGTGATAAAATCCCTATATATATATATATATATGTGTGTGTATTTGTATATATATATATATATATATGTATGTATATGTATATATATATATATCATTAATAAGATTCCATGCGGATCTAAACCTGAAAACATTTATAAGCTATGGTTAGTGTTGGACACTTGAGGATCTAGGGTTGCTTGGTCCGTGACCATATCATGAAAGTAAGTTGGAATATAGCACTAGAAAGTGCTACTTCATTAGGAAAATAATGGATGGAATTGGATACCTACTTTATGACTTTTGGATTCTTAAAAGATTTTATATATGAGAATGTGATTCTTAGAGGATGACTTTCTTGAGAATCAAGACGAAAATGAAGTGAAGGGACATATTTCGTCTTGAGAAGATAATGAGTCTCTTGGAATCGAAAACTAAAAGGACAATTAAAGATGAAACACTCATACCACTTCAAAATCAGTTTGAGGATGGATTCTATGGGTCAGTTAAGTTTTACAATGATCTTACTTCATGTGATGAAGCTTCTGAAGATCAAGACATTGAAAGATAGATGTTAGCAGTAAAGTCTAAAGTAGAATTCATATACAAGTGTTGTATATGGACCCTCGAGGATCCACCTATATGGTTAATACCAGTTAAGATGTAAATGGATCTTCAAGAGAAAGAGGGAACCTGATGAGAAGGTAGAGACCTTCAAAGCATGACTCGTAACCATGAGCTACACTCGAAGAGAAGACATTACTTGTGATGAGACCTGCCATTCACTGACCATGCTTAAATCCATTAGAATATTGCTAACTATAGCTAATAGCTTGACTATGACATCTTCAAGATGGAAGTCAAGATTGCATTCCGCTATAAGTACTTCTTTAAGCATATTCACATGAAGTAGCCCTAGGGCTTCATGATTGATGAAAGCAAGGTGTGAAAGCTAAAAACTCCATCTATGACTCGAATAATATTCTTGTAGTTGAAACAACAGATTTAATGACATTATAAAGGTTATAATTTCAGATATAATCTTGATGAACCATGTAAATCTTAGTGGGAGTGCCATTGTGTTCAGCGTGCTAAATGTAGATGATATCCTAATCATTTGGAATGATATGTCGATAATAATAAGTGTTTTATAATGTGGTTGTTCCAAACCTTGAGATATTATCTCAAGGATACCTCTTAGACTTAGTTCTAAAGATTTTATGGAGCAAAGAGAGGATGGTATTGGGACCGTCGCATTAGTGGTACACCTAGGACATGTTCCATTTTCTGAAAAATTTAAAGAAATACTTCATTCCCTTAAGATATGGTACTGAGAAATCTAAAGGGATAGCACTTCAAGGAGTTGAGAAAGTGAATGCTAAAATTGCTTACCCTTGTACATCAGTTACGAGAGGTTAGGTGTATGCTAGATATGTACAAATGCCAGATGTCTGCCTTACAGTGGGAGTAGTAAATCGTTACTAATCCTACTATGGAAATAAAACCCCTAATTGTAGTAATAACAAAATCTTCAATGTTGACAAGACTTTATAGATAGTGATATCTATGTCTTTATCTTAGAGAACTTAAGATATTATAGATAGTGACCTAAAGGTCTTAACTGGAAATACCTTAGGAGGTAGAGATCTCCGGGAATAAGGGTATTATGAAAAGGATAATAGGAATTACATACTGGTTATAATAATTATTGAGTTGTATTGTCAAGGACACTATGACTAACAATATCGAGTATTGGTTGCATACGATGCAACATTCGCATTGAATGCGAGCATTGTTACTGGGGGTTATGCAAGTGTCGTAAAAGGACTTGGCATAGTCTCTCAAGAATATATTGTGTGATCATCTTACCTAGCTATTTTTCTAAATATCCTATGATTGTCATATGAGTGTTATTTTAAATATTAGCCCATTAGTGTCTCTTTGGGATAGTGGGAGATTGTTTGACATGCGAGCCTACGACAAGCTACAATGCAATAAATGTTATTGCGAATATCATTCCCTAATCTCGAATGAAAATGATTAATTTGCATAATAGGTCCCTTAGTACAATTAGGGTTACGTACCATGACCATATTAATGATCATACAACTCTTGATTCAATTGTTCAGTCACAGAGATTGGTACTTGGATGAATATCTAAAGAGTTAGATTGAGGACTCATCATGTACCGTCAAATGATTATTAATAGAGGTCTCCATCCTGGGAAGGAGATTGCAGTCCTGTCTCTAAAGGCTGATATCCGACCGACCTCTTTATGCAGGTCCTCTATGTAGGAATAGAGATTCGGAGGTATCAAATTAGTTAGGTCAAAGAGTTGACCTAACTAGATTGAGATAACCAAAGACCTATGTCATATATTGTCACGATATAGGCATGCATTCTCTGATCGAAGATAGATGTGTTACTATATTTCTAAGTATGAACATTTGGCAGACCAATAGGTTTATGACCTAACAAAGGTCTATACATCAACATGTTGGCGCGCATGTAAGTTTATATGAGTAATACTATCTCTCAAAGGATACATATAGGTCCATTGCTCAACTGAAAGACATGAACGCATTCATGCAATATTGGAAAGAATCAAATTCCGACCATGGTAGTCTCTCTTTGGAAGCTTGACTATGTAGGTTTGATATATTCTTTTGGAAAGTATATGATCAATACCTAGGTATGATATATGCTTTTGGAAAGTATATGATCGATACCAACTCTAAATGATCAAATGAGAAACCTTAATCATAAACTCTTGATGGGGACTGCCTAAATAGATCTAAACTTTGGGTTTATTCTGGGTCTTCTAATATGTAGGATGAACATGTATTAGGAATACATGAGGGTGATGTGATCATAAACGATTGTATAACCATGGCGGTTCCATTCCCAGGGAGTGATGAAACGGGTCTGGATTTTAGTGAGTCCTCTCAGTAGAGAACTGATCTGATCTTATTCCAAATGTTGGACATTGAACTGAATATGATTCAGATGCAATGAGAAGATTAGATTTATGGTCTTGATTTAATCATGAATTTATGAGATGTTTTCAAGATCGGGATTTGAAATGTGATCTCAATATCCAAGTCACTATACGTGTAACAATACAATCATTATGTCCTTATCTCCAAGTATTCACGGAGAAAGCGCATTGTTCTTGATAGAGTTTAAGGATAATTTCACTATTCATATATGCATCCGAGCATTGAGAAAATTGATAATTAAATGTAATTTAATTATCATGAATAATATGAATTTGATTCTTATTATAAGAAGAGTTATCTAAGATAACCAAATATGATTTAATTATCAAAGATATGAATATTGTGAATGTGATTCATGTTTTTTGGTCACATGAGAAGAGAAATCTAAGATGATTAAATGTGACTTAATTATCATGGATATGAATAATGTGGATAGTGATATCCATATTAATTAGGTATATTATAAATGTGATTTATAATATGTTAGAGAGAGGCTATTGTACTTTATATTTTTTGATTAATTATTGATGTGAATTGGATTAAAATTGGATAATTAATTGAAATGTAAATCACATTTTATTTTGGGTTGTGAATGTGATTCACAATTTTCCAATGGCATGATTGTGATATTCACAAAATAATAAAGAGTATTTTTTGTAGAATAATTTACAACAAGTGTTATTGTAAATCTTGGATATTTCCATGGAATAATGTAATCTCATGATATTACATGAGTTTGTACCCTTACCAATTAGGAGGGTGGGCTATCACCAACTCTTATTAGGAAAGGGTGGCCGTCTTTTTAATATTATGGATGGAGGAAATCTCCATTCCATAATCACCATGCTTGGCTGATTTCGGATTAATTTATATTGATTATTCAATATATATTTAATCTAAATTAAATTAACTGTTGTTGTGTTTTTACAATAAAATTTTGGACATTGAAAGAAGCACAAATCGATCTCATCCATTGATTTTGTGTAGTCCATAGATTGTGAATGATGGACTCCCAAAATACTATATAAGAAGAGGAACCCCTTGCTCTTCAAGAGACAACAAAACAACATATGCTCTCTCTCTTTCTCTCATTCTCTAATTATGCTCTCTCTCTCTCATTGTGGTCACCCAACATGTGGCCCTTGAGAGAGTCACCTTCACCGCAGCAACGTCATTATGCTGCTCACCGCAGCAACATCATTATGCTGCCAGATTGTTTGCTCATGGATCTCTATCTCCTTCGGTGCGCATCACTCATGAAGAAGACATTAGATCTCATGTGACGAGATCAGGAGATTTACCGCTTGGATCAACAACTTGGATTGCGAGGAGTACGTATTTCATCAATGCGCTCGTAAGTGTCTCATCTGTCGGATCAGACTTCAGATAGGAGGTCTATTCATTTACAGACTCGATTGCAACCATGATTCAAAAGATAAACCTAATACTTGTTTGTGGTTTAGATGGAATGATCCGAGAAGTATTCTCAGATCATGTGGTTCCATCGTTTATTTTTTAATTATGTTGCCTCGAGCAACTAATATGAGTAGTCGCTTCTGATCACATATGATGTAATTCTCGTACTTCTGCTAAGCGCTTAATGATTTTCCCTTATCCTTCGGCTCCTTATAATGAAAGTTAAAGGCCACAATCAAGATCCATGCTTTAGACTACTACTAATCTTTAGGTCGAAAATAAAACTTATTCTGAAAAATGCTAATGCAAATGCAATCGTTTTTTGTGAAGTACATTTTTCTAAATTTTACTCATTTTTATATTATTTAAAGATTTTATATTTTTAATGAATTTTAGGACTCTGTATTTTTTATGGATTTTCATTTTTTATAAAACAATCATATTTACAAAAACTTGATAAGATAAATTACAAATATTTTATTTTCGATTAAATAACTAACGTATTTTACAAATTGTATATGCAAAAAAATATTAAATACTAAGTTATTTGCACATATTTTAATAAATAGACTTTTAAATAAGCATTATACATATTAAAATACATATTTTAGAATACAAATTTTAAATTAAAAATTTTATAGGTATTTTACTTATTTATAATGATTTTATAAATACTTAATAAATGTATTTTAAATAGAAATTAACCCTTACTGACTTTTTATGGATTTATAGAGATAGAAAATGCATAAAAGTATGAGTTATGGACACAAGTGCATATATAGAATATATACACACACCCCCTATACTTAGCTTGTGCTATGTCCGCATAGCATGAAAAGAGAAAAAGGAGGATATAACTCATGCTAAGTAAAATTGGGTGAAAAATAATAGAAGAATAGAAGTCAATCACCCCCCTACACCTACGATCAGGTCATCGTAAGTATAGTGGAAGGTAGGTGGCCGAGGGCAAGGAATATACATACGAACAAAAGAAAAAGAAGAAGAAGAAGAAAAAGAAACGAAATTAATGAAATCACTCGGTCCCCCCTATACTTATGATCAAACATCCTAAGTATAGAAAAGAATATGGCCAAAAATTAGGGAGCAATGATTAGTGTAAAAGAAAGGAAAAACAAGGGAAAAATAAAAAGAAGAAAATTGAAAATGAGAATCAATGAACAATCGGTCTCTAATATACTTTGGATATGGTATCCTAGGTGTAAATGATGAATCTCAATTTCATCACCTTTATTCTTTCATTTTGGCCTACACTATATAAATGCATGTAAGCATAATTATTTTGTGTAATATAACATCTATTATTTATTGTGTAAATATTGCATAAAAGACTGAAGCCAAAATAAAAGAACAAAGAAAAAAAGAAAAAGAAATAAAATGATAAAGGTATTGTCTGACCCTAAACCCCAAGACCTATTCATTATGATGATTGGGTTGATAAGGAATAAAGTAGGGAGAGATAAGTGCCAATAAATAAAAGAAACCTTAATTCATAAATGCCCAATAATACATTTTTGGGACCCATTTTACTCTTTATTATTTATACCTCAAAATAATAAACTTTGCACATGCAAGTTGTAGATAAAACTGCATATAAAAATACAAAATTTATTTCATACAAATAATACAAATTGTGCATTCTACACTCAGAATAAAAAATCAAAAATCCAAACTTCCTAGTTATGTATCTTCAAGATATGAAATCAACATCCATCAAAATAACCTTCAATTGCTATAATTTTTTATTCTCTATTTAATGAAGGTAGTTTCATTTAATTCAGAGCTAAGATGCAAAAGTTAGGTTTCAGACCCTTATTGTACAAAATCAACAACAACAAAGCCTTTTTCCAAAATTAAGCAGGGCCGGCTACATGGATTCTTTACCTCCATTCAGATCTATCATGGGTCAAACTCGAGCTTTTATCCAAAAATCTAAGGTCCCTTCTTGTAGTAACTTTCTAACACTTTCTTGGGTCATCCTTGCTCTCTCTTAACCGGTTCAACATCCCAAAACTCGCATCTCTTAATAGGTGCATCAAGTGACCTTCTTTTAAAATTACCAAACGCGTGTGTCCACACATCCACCTTAGCATTTTCATTTCTGCACCATTCTCTGTGCATATCTATAGTTCACAGGCCAACATTCAGATCCACAAAGCATAATAGGTCTCACAACTGCTTTGTAAAACTTTCCTTTTATTTTTAAAGGGATTTTCTTATAACAGGGAACAACATTGACTCCTCTCCACTTTAGCCAGCCTGTATTTATTCTATTGGTAGCATCATGTTGCAACATAAATCCCAGGTATGTAAAAGAATATCTCTTTGGAATGTTATCGCTGCCAATCTTTACCTCAATTCCTTCGCCATTGCTTCCATCAAAGGTACAATCCTTATATTTCATCTTAAACCTACTTATATGAAATCCTTTAGTCTCCAATGCATGCCTCCAGACCTCAAGCTTCTCATTTACTCCATCTCTAGTCTTATCAATCAATACAATATCATCAACAATTGACATACACCAAAGTATCTCATCCTGAACGTGACTTATCAACTCGTCCATAATCATAGTAAAAAGAAATACACTCAAAGCTGAACCTTGACATAGACCGACGTTGATATCAAAATATTCAGTCTTCCCAAATGGGATCCGTACACAAGATAAATCTCTATCATACATATCCTTTATGAGGTTAATGTATAGGATAGGTACTTGTCTCTTCTTCAAAACTCTCCACAATATATCTCGTGAGACATAATTATAAGCCTTCTCCAAATCAATAAAAATCATATGAATGTTCTTCCTTTTAGCTCTATAAATCTCCATTGTTCTCCTCAGCAAATGGATCGCTTCAATAGTTGAGCAACCTGGCATGAATCCCAATTGATTTTATCTTACTTGGAAACTTGCCTCGACCTTCTTTTGATCACATGTTCCCAAATTTTCATAGTGTGACTCGTCGGCTTGATCCCTTTGTAATTTCAACAATTTTAAATGTCTCATTTGTTCTTATAAAGAGGTACCACGATACTCCTCCTCCAATCTTTATGCATTTTCTTGCTTCGCCAAATAACATTAAATATATTCATAATCCAAGTCAAACCACGTTCACGTAAAACTCTCCATACTTCTACAGGGATGTCATCTGGTCCTACACATTTCCCAGGTCTCATAACCTTTAAAGCCTCCTCTACTTCCTTTCTTTGTATCCGTCTATATCTTGCATGATTCAAGTAAAGTTCACTACTAGCAAGATCACCCAAAGTGTTCTCTCTATTTCCCTCTCCAGTGAAAAGTTTATGGAAATACTGATCTCCATCTAGTCTCTATATCCTTATGAGTAACAAGAACGTGGCCTTCCTCATCCTTAATGCATCTCACTTGAGAAAGGTCTTTGGTCTTTCTTTCTCTTGCTTTGGCCAACCTGAATATATCCTTATGTCCATCCTTAGAACTGATATTTTTGTACAAAACTTCATAATCTTTTGACTTAGCTTCACTTACAGTCTTCTTTACTTGCTTCTTCGCTATTATGTAGTTTGTGACAGTTTGCTATGTTTTATCCTTAGACATATCTTTAAAGCATTCTTTTTTAATTTTTAGCTTCTCTTACAACCTTTTACTCCACCATCGAGCCTCCTTTTGATATGGAGCTCCTCCCTTTGACTCACCTAGCATCTCTTTAGCAACCTTTCGAATACAAGATGCCACCACCTTACACATGTCGTTTGCACTTCTGCTACAATCCCAAGATAAGTCTTCTAAAACCTTCTCCCTAAAGCTCGATTGCTTCAGTTGAAGATTCCACCATCTAGTTCTACTGATTTTAGGAACCCTCCTTTTCTTTACCAGTCATTTTATTTGCACATCCAAGACTAACAAGCGATGTTGGGTTGTCAAACTCTCTCACGAGATTACTTTTCACTATTTAAAACACAACTGATCTCTTCTCCTCAACATAAAGTAATCGATTTATGTTCTAGTAGGGACACTCACATAAGTAATTAAATACTCCTCACTCTTTATTAAAGAGAGTGATTGCTACGAAAAGATCATATGCCTGAATAAAATAATCCTTTTATTTATTATTTATATTCTTTATATCATATTTTTATATTTTTGTAAATATTATTTATATTATGTATACATAATTAAAATAAAATAAAACCATTAAAAATGCACTAAAGTAAACTTTTTTTACTAAAAAACATAGATGAATTACCCATACATATACATATATAATACATATACATATTTTTTTAATTGTACAAATAATTTAAAGAAAATAAAATAAAAATTTTCTTGTGTATTTAAATAAGCTATAAATATACAAAATAAGCGTATAAAATAATAAAGTAAAAATAAAAAATAAAATATACAATATATAGGTAAACATACATATGATTATACATGTCAATAATAACTTATAGTAAATATCCCCATAAAAATAAATAAAAATAGGAATTAAATATTTCTTAAAAATAATAAACATTCTTTATTTTATACCCAAGTTTTAATTACTTCATTTTATCTTTTTCCTGATATGTCCACGTGGACTAACCAGGAGCTTCCTCATATTAACCACGGTTAACACTAACAGCTCTCTCTTCCTCGCCGATATGTCAGAACCTCGGTCTTTGCTCCATTTTTTACATTGATTTCACAATGAGCTATCATGGAGTGATATCGATTTTTCGGAGATTAAACATCCCAAAATCACACCATGGCCAAATATCTAATCCATTATCCTTGAGTTAGCCAAAATCCCTAGATCAATAAGCATTTCCACATTGTCTTTAAATACACACCTCTGACCTTCTTACCCTATTTGATCCCTTTATGAGCATTGTATCCCCAATCCTATGTGTGGGTTGCTTCCTTATGATAGCAAGAGTGCCTTGAGTTATAGGTGAGGAGAAAGTAGTGTTGGACATGCGAGCCCACGGCAAGTCATTATGCAATAAACGTTATTGCGAATATCATTCCCTGATCGAAATGAAGAATAACTAATTTGCATAATAGGTCCCTTAGTACAATTAGGGTTATGTACCATGGCTATCTTAATGATCATACAGTTGTTGATTCAATTATTGAATCATAGAGGCTAGTGCTTGAATGAATATCTAAAGAGTTAGATTGAGGAGTCATCAAGCACAGTCAAATGATTGTTAAGATGTGATCTCCAGCCTGAGTAGGAGATGGCAATCCTTTCTCACAAAGGCTAAATCTGACCGACCTCTTGATGCAGGTCCTCTGCATAGGAATAGAGATTCGGAGGTGTCAGATTAGTTAGGTTTAATAGTTGACTTAACGAGATCGAGATAACCAAAGTCCTATGTCGTATGTTGTCACAATATAGACATGCATCCTCTGACTGAAGACATATGTGTTACTATATGTCTGAGTGTGTACATTTGGAAGACCAATAGGTTGATGACCTAACCAAGGTCTATACACCGACGCACTGGTGTGCATATAAGGGCATATGAGTAATACGATCTCTCAAAGGAATCATACAGGTTCACTACCGAACCGGAAGATATGAGCTCACTCATGAGATATTGAGAAGAATCAAATTTTGTGCACGGTCATCTCGCTTTGGAAGCTTGACTGAATTTGTAGGTTTGATATATATTTTTGGAAAGTATATGATCAAGACCTAGGTATTATATATGCCTTTGGAAATTATATGATCCATACTAAATCCCAATGATCAAATGAGAAACTTACTGATAAAACCATGGAGTAGACAGTATAAAGTTGATCTAATGCTTTGGGTTTATTCTGGGTCTTCCAGTATGCAGGATGTGCAGGTGTTGTGAATGCCCTGAGGGTGATGTGATCATAAACGATTGTATAACCATGACACTTCCATTCCTAGGAAGTGATGAAAAGGATCTGGATTTTAGTGACTCCTCTCAGTAGCGAAGTAGTCTGATCTTTATCCAAATGTTGGACATTGATCTGAATGTGATTCAGATGCAATGAGAAGATTAGATTTACGATCTTGATTTAATCATGCATCTATGGGAGACCTGAGATCTAGATTTGAGATGTGATCTCAACATCCAAGTCACTATACGTGGAACAATACAATCGCCCTGTCCTTATCCGCGGAGAAAGAGCATTATCCTTGAAAGAGTTCATGGATAATTTCATTGTTGATATAAGTATCCAAGCATCGAGAAAATTGATAATTAAATGTGATTTAATTATCATGGATATTATGAATTTGATTCATATTATAAGGAGAGATATCTAAGATAATTAAATGTGATTTAATTATCGAAGATATGAATAATGTGAATGTGATTCATATTATTTAAGCACATGAGAAAAGAGATCCAAGATGATTAAATGTGATTTAACTATCATGGATATGAATAATGTGGATAGCACTATCCATATTAATCATATATATTATAAATGTGATTTATAATATATAAGAGAGAGCACATTGTGATTTATATTTGTTAATTAATTATTAATGTGAATTCGATTCACATTAGATTACTAATTGAAAATATAATTTACATTTTGTTTTGGGATGTGAATGTGATTCACATTTTTTAATGGAATGATTGCAATATTTCACAAGATAATTTTGAATTATATTTGTGAAATAATTTACAACAATTGTTGTTATAAATTTTGAAGATATATCATGAGATAATGAGATCTCATGAGACAATGAGTTCTCATGATATAAATGAGATCTCATGAGAAAGGTGGTCATCCCCTTTTTTAGGGGATATGGTTTATCTCCTCATTATCTCCAAGGATAATTAATTGATTTCATTTTAATTTAAATATATTGATTTATCGTATTTATTAAATTAAAATAAATTAATTATTGTTGTGTTTTTCAGAACAAGATCATGTCCATTGAAAGAAACACAAATCAATCTCAACAATTGATTGTGTGTTGTCAATAGATTGAGATCCATGGACTCCCAAAACCATATATAAGAAGAGGCACCCTTGCTCTTCAAAAAAAACATGTTAGATGATTATAATGAATGCTCTGTTCTCTCTCTCTCTACACACCGCGTGCCTCTCTCCATCTCTCTCTTATGGTCGTCCACCATGGAGCCTTGGAGAGAATCGACATCGATGCAGCATCGTCGTTATGCTGCTGGAGTTCTTACTCGTGGATCAACATCTCCTTCGGTGTGTCTCTCTCGTGAAGAAGATGTTGGATCTCGTGTGACGAGATTAGGAGATCCGCCACTTGGATCATCAACATGGATTGCGAGGAGCACGCGATTCATCCCCGCGCTCGCAAGCGTCTTCTCCGTCGGATCAGACTTGAGATAGGAGGTCTCTTGGTTTAGAGACTCGATCGCAATCACGCTTCAAGAGGTAATTCAATTACTTGCTTGTGGTTTAGATGAAACGATCCGAGAAGTGTTCTTGGATCATGTGGTTCCATCACATAAAATATTTTAATTTCCGCTGCATCGAGCAACTAGTGCGACTAGTCGTTCCCGATCACATCCATTGCGATCATCATGCTTCCGTGATGTGCTTGAGGATTTTTCATGTATCCTTCAAGTGGTATCAGAGCCAGGTTGATGAAGTTTTTGGATTAGATCCATGAACCTACGAAGATTTTGGCTCGTTTGGGTTCCTGAAGATTTTAACATTACGATTTTCGCAGCCCTGTCTTGTGATAAAATTTCGACCCTGTTTAAATTATTTAAACATAGAATTTAAATTTTATCATGTTCCCCATTAATCAAGGAAACAGTAGGATTTGAGTTTGCGTAATTTGGATTCCGTTTGCTCAAGATATGGTCGTTTTATTAACCATATATCCAATGTTTCGGGAATGGCAATTAGAGACGTAATTAAGACGATAATTACGGTTTTAAAACGCCTGGAAATGCATGTCTATCACATGGTTTCGTTTCTAAATCAAGTTATAAATCTCTGGAAATTGATTTTGCTTAATTTGGATTTAAAATGAATGAGATATGTTATTTTTAGTTAGTGAGGGTCACTGTTGGAAATTGCATGATTATCCAAAACCTTGTGATTGTCATTCAAATAAATCAATGGAAATGAATTATTAATTTTCTGAAATGATTATTGAAAATATTTGTGAAATATTTAAAGATGATAATCAATCCCTTGAATTACATTTCACTAACCAAAATGATAAGATAGTTGATCTTGATAATGATTGGTTGATATGAAATCATCAACAAACATTGTTTTCATGCAAAACCCTATTTTATCCTACAATAGTTGTAGGACAACTTTTACTTGCAAAACCCTATTGTTTGAATAGGATTTGGGTATTTGTTTAGCAAATCTCCTTATAATATTATGAAAATGGTTTTGATGAATATTATATGGTATAATTTCAGTTGAAAAATCGATGAGCATCTCAAAGTACACAATGATCTATCTGGCATTATCCTTTCCTGAGGTGGATATGGTGTCTAGTCGAAGAGAATTAGGGTAGCGGGTTGCAACGTATGTGGTCCGTCCCACTCTCGCCGGTACTGGCCATGACAGTGGGTAGGGACTCGATAATGGCAGAGAAATCAAAGTGTATTTTTCTAATTATTAAAATTTGAATAATACATACTTTGAGATTATACCTACTATTAAAGTAATAATCAAGTTTGTTGATTGAAAGTTGGATTGATAATTAATTTAATGTGATTGAATTGATTATATCTAATTAAAAGCACTCTATTATGAATAGATGTGTATTTCCCTTGGAATAATTTATCATAATAAATGTGATTCATAATGATTAATTATAATTTGAATATGATATAGAAGATCACATTAGTGACATCCATGGTCTCCCGTCAAGGCGGAGGGTTCCGTCACAAGAGATTGTATGTCGGAGACGCCTGTCCGAAGTGACAGCTTCTGCATACAAGCCATTTGGATTGGGCTCTTCGCTTCTCGAAAGAGTATGGTCGTATACGTAGTGACCCCAATATCAGGTCCTCGTATTATTGGGGCGATATTGGATTGTGTATAGAGAGTATTAAGCATGTTGACGATTGGTTCAATTGACAACGGGTCAACATCATCTTAGGGGTGGTAGGCCCGGGTGTTAAAGACCGAATTGGGAAATGCAAGTTGGACTTGCAAGGAGGAATGTGTTCCCGCTTCTTTTTGTCGAAGTCGTAGGTTCGCATATTATTGGGATGTGACAAAGATAGGAAAGGAGATACCAGATCTTGCTAGAGATATATTGGTAAGAATATCTCTTACCTTGAAAGTGATTAAGGGAATGAACTTTCATTGTTGACAAGGCAAGACAACTTTCATATAAAAATTCTTAAATCAAAGAAAAATATGTATATATATATTATATACCCTTATGCAAATTTCTTATTTCAGATAATCCTTCATTAAACCCACTCAATGTTATACTAAATAATAACAAGTAAAATATCATGGATTGGACTCATGATCCGGATATTGTACTTGCAATTGGACACATAATGTATGTGGTTGCAATGTGCAAATTTTCTCAACATAATGAGGAGTGACAATTAAATAATACAATAAGACATCACCTTAGGGTTTGTATGTCTCTGTAGTCTTGATCTTTCATCGAGTGTACTTTGGAAGTGACATATCGATGATGATTGCAATTGTCAAATAATCCTTCTAAAATCTAAGAAGATGTTTTGGCATACATATGTGCTCTAGACATTTAATCATAAATGACATGGTTCTCTGCATTATGCATAATGGTAGCTCAAAAGAGATGATGTATTCAAAATGTTTGAATACCTACCTGAACCAATGTTTTAAGAGTCTAGATGGATGTAGAAATGATGAATGTCATCATTCTACTGTCTATACTCAAGTCATTCATGAGTCTTCATAATATTCATATTGTATGAATTAAATGAAGCATGTATAGATGTTGAAGTTCTCTTATATTGAAATTTTTTGAGTTCATCATAAGATATCCTTTGTCTTGAGCAATGGTTGTTCATAGATAAAGAGAGCGCAGTGCAAGCATGGGTCTGACCCAAGCAAGAAGGAAAGTCAAAGAGTTGACCTACTTCTGTGACATCCATATGGCATCCAGATAGTTAGATGAATGCCAATACAACAATGAGTCGATGTATTGATAGTATGACTATCTGGACTATCTAGGATCCTTAGAGAAGGACTCGGATAGTGCATCGAAATAATCTATATTTGATCATTGAAATTGACTTTCTTATAAGACAAGATTAAAGTCTAATAATTGTATCTCATTCTTCTAATGACATTTGCAATTGGTTGCATATATATATATATATATATATATATATTAGAAGATTAGAAATTTGATCTTATGGTTTAGTAATCATCTACATGAATATTGTTGTAATTGTTGCAGCAATCTCTGTTGGATAGATAGACTTCATATTCTCAGTGGAGAGCCCTTAGTCTTGGATAATGTCTCTATGACCTAGATATTAGAATACACTCATTGTTTGTTTCTAAATGTTGGAAATAAACATGAATTCTGAGATAGAACTATCATAAAGAGTTATGATGGATATATTTAAGATAGTAATCTAACATCTAGTGGACTCCACAAAATTAGAAAATTAATGAATGGTTCATTAAGATTTCTAATATTGAAAATTAAAACCTTTATAAGATCAGTAGCAAGACGAAGATTATTTGACAATGATCTGGCATCAAGTCTTGGACATTTATCTGCTGATTTGATCAATAGACTAGTAAGATATGAAACTTTAGAGTGTCTAAAATTTCAAATCTTACATACTTGTGAATATAGTATTCTTCTCTGCGAAAGGTGTAAGATGTCAAGGTATTCGGGATCTCATACATATTGATGTATGTAGATCATCTATATCATAGTGAACATCATGGATATATGATATCTATTGATGATTATGTATGATATGAGATTTCTTCTCTTCACCTGAGAAACCTTTGAAATGTGTTCAAAGATTTCACAATTTTGGTTTAGAACTAAAGTTTGAAGGAAGATTAAATGAATTTGATCTAACCAAGGTAGCAAGTACCTATTAGATGAATTCAAAGAATACCTTTATGAAGATATGAATATCATTTCTATCTCAATCCTCCTAACACACCTAAACTCAATGGAGTTGTAGGGAGATACAATCAGATCATGTGTGACATGATTTGATCAATGATGAATTTTAGCATAATTACCTCTTAGTTTCCAGGTATATATGTAGTAGAGACTGCACTATATATCCTTAATAAGATTCCATGCAAGTAAGCTGGAATTAAGCACTAGAGAGTGCTACTTCATTAGGAAAATAAAGGATGGTATTGGATACCTACTTTATAACCCTGAGGTTCTTAAAGTATCTCATCTCTGAGAATGTGATTCTTAGAGGATGACTATCTTGAGAATCAAGATGAAAATGAAGTGAAGGAACTCATTTAATCTTGAGAAGATAATGAGGCTCCTGTAATCGGAAACTAAAAGGATGATTAAAGATGAAACATTAATACCTCTTCAAATGAGTTTGAGGATGTATTCCATGTGTCGATTAAGTCTGACAATGATCGGACTTCATGTGATGAAGTTCCTCAGGATCATGACATGGAAAGATGAATATTAGCAATAAAGTCTAAAGTAGACTTCATATACAAGTGTTGTATATGGACCCTTGAGGATCCACCTATATGGGTAAGACCCATAAAGGTATAAATGGATCTTCAAGAGAAAGGGAATCTAATGATAAGGTAGAGACCTTCAAAGCTCAGTTCGTAGCCATGAGCTACACACTGGACAAGAAGACATTGCTTGCGATGAGACTTGCTCTTCAGTAACCATACTTAAACCCTTCAGATTATTGCTAACCATAGCTACACAACTTGGCTTTGACATCTTCGAGATGGAAGTCAAGATTGCATTCCTCTATGAATGCCTCTTTGAGGATATTCACATGAAGTAGCCCCAGGGCGTCATGATTGGGGAAAGTAAGGTGTGAAAGCTAAAGAAATCCATCTATGGACTCAAAAAGCTTCTTGTTGGAACATAAGATTTGATGAAATTATAAATGTTACGATTTCAGATAGAATCTTAATGAACCATATGAAGCTTAGTGGGAGTGCCTTTGTGTTCATCGTGCTAAAAGTAGATAATATCCTAATCATTTGGAATGATATAAGGATGATAATAAGTGTTTTATAGACTGGCTATTCCATACCTTGAGATATGATCTCGAGGATACCTCTTAGATCTTAGTTCTGAAGTTGTTCAGAAGCAAAGAAAAGAGGGTTTTGGGATTGTACATGTTCTATTCTTGGAAAACCCCAAGGAAGGCTTTCTTTCCATAAGATATGGTACTGACCTATCTAACGGGATAGCACCTCCAAGAGTTGAGGAACTGAATGCTAGAGTTGCTTGCACTTGTGTATCAGTTACGAGAAGCTAAGTGTGTACAAAAGCCAGATATCTGCCATGCAGTGGGAGTAGTAAAGAGTTGCTAATCCTACTATGGAGAGAAAACACTTGATTGCAGTAATAACAAAATCTTCAAAGATGACAAGGCTTAGAGATAATGATCATAAAGTCTTATCTTCAAAAACTTAAGAGTTTATAGATAGAGATCTAAAAGGTCTTAACTGTGGATACCTTAAGAGATAGTGATCTCCATGAATAAGGGTATTCTGATAAGGATTATGGAAATACTGGTTATGATAATTATTAAGATGTAGTGTTAAGGACACTATAACTAACAAGATTGAGTATTGGTTGCATAAGATGCAACGTTCGCATTGGATGTGAGCACTGTTACCTGGGGATATGCAAGTGTTGTAAAAGGACTTGACATAGTCTCATGAGAACAGAGTGACTGATCATCTTACCCAGCTATTTTCTAAATAGCCTATGATTGTCACATGAGTGTGGGTTTAAATGATTAGACCATTAATGGCTCTTTGTGCTAGTGGGAGATTGTTGGACATGCGAGCCCACGACGAGCCATTATGCAATAAAAGTTATTGCGAATATCATTCCCGGATCTGAAATGAAGAATAACTAAATTTGCATAATGGGTCCCTTAGTACAATTAGGGTTATGTACCATGGCTATCTTAATGATTATATAGCTGTCGATTCAATTATTGAATCATATAGGCTGGTGCTTGGATGAATATCTAAAGAGTTAGATTGAGGACTCATCAAGCACCGTCAAATGATTGTTAAGATGTGATATCCAGCCTGAGTAGGAGATGGCAATCCTTTCTCATATAGGCTGATATCTGACCGACCTCTTGATGCAGGTCCTCTGCATAGGAATAGAGATTCGGAGGTGTCAGATTAGTTAGATCAAAGAGTTGACTTAACGAGATCGAGATAACCAAAGTCCTATGTTGTATGCTGTCACGATATAGGCACGCATCCTCTGACCGGAGACAGATGTGTTACTATATGTCTGAGTATGTACATTTGGCAGACCAATAGATTGGTGACCTAACCAAGGTCTATACACCGGCGCACTGGTGTGCATATAAGGGCATATGAGTAATACGATCTCTCAAAGGAATCATATAGGTTCATTACCGAAGCGGAAGACATGAGCTCACTCATGAGATATTGGGAAGAATCAAATTCCGTGCATGGTCGTCTCGCTTTGGAAGCTTGACTGAATTTGTGGGTTTGATATATACTTTTGGAAAGTATATGATCAAGACCTAGGTATGATATATGATGTTCAAAAGTATATGATCGATACTAAATCCCAATGATCAAATGCGAAGCTTACTGATAAAACCATGAAGTAGACAGTATAACGTTGATCTAATGCTTCGGGTTTATTCTGGGTCTTCCAGTATGCAGGATGTACAGGTGTTGGGAATACCTGAGGGTGATGTGATCATAAACGATTGTATAACCATGACGTTTCCATTCCTAGGGAGTGATGAAACGGGTCTAGATTTTAGTGACTCCTCTCAGTAGAGAAGTAATCTGATCTTGGTCTAAATGTTGGACATTGATCTAAATGTGATTCAGATGCAATGAGAAGATTAGATTTGCAGTCTTGATTTAATCAAGCATCTATTGTAGGCTCAAGATCTGGATTTGAGATGTGATCTCAACATCCAAGTCACTATAAGTGGAACAATACAATCGCCCTATCCTTATCTCCAATTATCCGCGGAGAAAGCGCATTATCCTTGAAATAGTTCATGGATAATTTCATTGTTGATATAAGTATCCAAGCATCAAGAAAATTGATAATTAAATGTGATTTAATTATCATGGATAATATGAATTTGATTCATATTATAAGGAGAGATATCTAAGATAATTAAATGTGATTTAATTATCAAAGATATGAATAATGTGAATGTGGTTCATGTTATTTGGGCACATGAAAAAAGAGATCCAAGATGATTAAATGTGATTTAATTATCATGGATATGAATAATGTGGATAGCATTATACATATTAATCATATATATTATAAATGTGATTTATAGTATGTAAGAGAGAGCATATTGTGATTTATATTTGCTAATTAATTATTAATGTGAAATAGATTCACATTATATGATTAATTGAAAATATAATTTACATTTTGTTTTGGGATGTGAATGTGATTCACATTTTTAATGGCATGATTGCAATATTTCACAAGATAATTTTGAATTATATTTGTGAAATAATTTACAACAATTGTTGTTGTAAATTTTGGAGATATATAATGAGATAATGAGATCTAATGAGACAATGAGATCTCATGAGATAAATGAGATCTCATGAGAAGAGTGGTCGTCCCCTATTTTTTGGGGATATGGTTTATCTCCTTATTATCTCCTAGGATAATTAATTGATTTGGTTTGATTTTAAATATATTGATTTATCGATATATATTAAATTAAATTAAATTAATTGTTGTTGTGTTTTTCACAACAAGATCATGGCCATTGAAAGAAACACAAATCAATCTCAACCATTGATTGTGTGTTGTCCATGGATTGAGATCCATGGACTCCCAAAACCCTATATAAGAAGAGGCACCCTTTCTCTTCAAAAAAAATATGTTAGATGATTATAATGAATGCTCTCTTATCTCTCTCTACACGTCACATGCCTCTCTCCATATCTCTCTTATGGTCGTCCACCATGGAGCCTTGGAGAGAATCGACATCGCTGCAACATCGTCGTTATGCTGCTGGAGTTCTTACTCATGGATCTCCATCTCCTTCGGTGTGTCTCTCTCGTGAAGAAGATGTTGGATCTCGTGTGACGAGATTAAGAGATCCGCCACTTGGATTATGAACATGGATTGCGAGGAGCATGCAATTCATCCCCGTGCTCGCAAGTGTCTCCTCTTTCGGATAGGACTTGAGACAGGAGGTCTCTTGGTTTAGAGACTCGATCGCAACCATGCTTCAAGAGGTAATCCTATCACTTGCTTGTGGTTTAGATGAAACGATCCGAGAAGTGTTCTTGGATCATGTGGTTCCATCACATAAAATATTTTAATTTCCGCTGCATCGAGCAACTAGTGCGACTAGTCGCTCCTAATCGCATTCGATGCGATCATCACGCTTCCATGATGCGCTTGAGGATTTTTCCCGTATCCCTTAAGTAGGAGGAGAGGTGGTCCCCCATCATTGAAGCTTCGCAACTCCAGCAAGGGTCCCAGCTCCCTAGAATCCCCAAGTCTGAACTGTCTTTCTTAGCCTTTCCTTCACTTTTTTATTCCTCAGTGTAATTGTAGTTTAGGTTTTCCTATTGCCATCTTAGTTTAGTTTAATTTCTAAGATCGTCAGTTGTTGGAGCTCTCTGCTCTGGCATGTTCCACCATTATTCTAGCAGTTTCGACCTCCCAATCGACATCCATTTTGCTCCTCGTCATTTTCTACACCTATTCCATACTTCAGACCAACCTGATCCTTCGAGGATTAGTGAATCAGAGCTCCTTCTCCTTTCATCAGAGTTCCTCCATTAAACCCCATATATGTGCGCAACAACTTCATTTTGTATCGAGGAGCATCCCCTCGAGCCCTTGAATTATCTTCTGCAGGTATGCAATGCCAAGGAACCTAGGAGGGTCGAATCTGGAATATGAGAAGGCTCCCAGTTTCTCAATTATTCATCAAGCTCCATGCCTCTCCCTAGCGAGGCACGTACCCTCTTGATGATGCCAATCGATGCAGACAGCTTCCAGGAGGCTCAAGATATGAGCAACAAAGCCCCAAGCAGCCAAAGTGAGGAGTTATGCATGATCAAAGTAAGGACAAGAAAGTGTTCTTCCATGCTCTTGCGCTCATGTTCATAATCGTTGGATGTCTTGCGCGACCCATATCTAATATGGCCCGTTGAGATTAGGAAAAGAGATGCCTTGCCTTCGCCATCCCATTCACTTAAGTGTGTCTACGTGGCACATTCTTAATCGTTCATCCGCACGCAGGTGGGTGTAAACATCTGCGAAGCCCCTGCGTTTTTGTACAATAATATTTAATATTTAAATTTTGCTCTATAGTTTGAAAAGTTGTTGAATAATTGTGTAAGGAACCTTGAACTTTTGGATATTTGCATTAAAGTCCTTGCGAGCTCACCTCACATGGACCCTTACATGTGGTGGGTGTTTTTGCACTAACGCTCTTCTGATTCTTTGTATTTATATATAGTCTAATAAAATGAATATTTATTGTAATATTTTGTGGGGAAATTTGCATGTATGGACCTCTATGTTTTGAAATTACATTTACCCCCTCATTAGGTTCATGTAGTATTTATTTGTTGGAACTTTCGCACCTATGCCCCTGGATTATATATTTTTGTTATTAAATGCATGTAACTTAATTTTAATTACTAATAGGTCTCTGCCTATGATGCATTTTTTATGTTTCTTTTTATTAAAAATAACTCCTATTTAGATTTTATTTTACAAAAATTAATGTAGATGCATGTAATAATATACTTTCACGCCACATTTTTTATTTTACATTTTAAGCAGGTTATTATTTATTAAAAATCAAACAGTATCTCTTTCTTGACTATCTAAATAGAAAATTACCAAAAAATTTAAACATCTCTAAAAATCCAAAAAAAAATATATGTCTTTATTATTGTATTTTTACACCTCCAGGCTAAAAATACTTAAAAACAGAAAAAAGAAAATATTAAAAATTAAAAAGCTACAAAATCCACACAAAATTTATAAAATCTTCTAAAAATCCAAAAATATTTATTTCTATCTCTGGATTATATATATTGGTACATATTAAAATTTGTTTGTAGATTTTTTACTGTAATTAATGTTATTTATATCTCAAAACAAGGTGACCTATATAATTAGTTACTATTTTTTACTATATTGGAATTTAAAAATACCTAAAAATTAATAAAAATCCTTGAAAAATCAAGAAAACATTAGAAAAACTGAAAACACAAATATATATCATTCTGATTTTTTCATTATTTTTATCTTTATCTATAAGTATAATATCCTATACTATACAAATATAAATGTACATGGCTATATATAATTAATATTATTATTAATTACCATAAACACTATATTAATATTTTAGATCCCATAAAAATAAAAAGGATTGTACTTATTGATATTTTTCGGATTTTTATATAGTTATTATATATTTTACATTAGATATTATTTATATTATACATATTACATATACCCTTATACACTTATACTTATAATATATATTAAAAATAAAAGGAAAATAAAAATCAGAAAATTTTAAAAATAAAATAATACTTAAAACGTAAAAATAAAAAAATAAAAATAATATTCATTTTATTTAGCTAAAGAGAATCATTTTATTTAATTTAAAAATTTACAAAAGCATTAATTTATTGATTAATTAAGTGAATATTGTACACAAAACTTTTATATTAGTTATTCATTATTTATTTATAATAATATACATGTTACATTGTCTTGTCTCGATGTATTTGTCCCCTACCTTCTTTTCCACTATACACTTATCTGTAGGGTATAATAAATTTTGATTCACACGGTTGCTTTTATTGATTCATTCTATCATTGTGTGGGTTAATTATTGCTTACTCAATTGGTCTTTGAGAGTTGTTACCATACCGGCTGAGTGGTCCCGCTGTACGTGGACCACAAGACAGTTCTGGGGACTATTTGGGATGAACAATAAAGACACACAAAAAAGGGGGATGATTGGGAGCTAAGAAGAATATATAAGTGATGGTATACTCCAAAACTGGATGGCTCGCAGATATCTGTAGAAGACAAAATGAAGTGGAGGAGTAGTCATAATTCATGTACATTGTAGATCGCCTCAACAAGGGCCTGATGATCAGTAGTCTCCACGAAGTGCTTCAGCATCTTCTCGTTCACCACAAATGGCTCTGCACCAGGTGACACATATGTTATAGTTATGCTTCCATTGTCATTCACCATTCTGACTATGTAAGATCCTTTCCACTTGCTTTTTAATTTACCAATAAAATGCTCAATCGTGCATTGAACAACCCGACTTTCTGATTAGGGACAAAGATCTTGTGACAAATATGCATGTCGTGCAAATTCTTCACTTTGTCCTTATAAATGAGGGTGTTCTCATATGCCCAATTTCGAATCTCAACTAGCTCGTTCAAATCCATCTTCCTCTTGGTTCTTGATCCCTACATATCTAATGAAATCTCTTTGATAGCCCATTCAGATTTGTGCATGATCTCTACGGGAAAATGGCATGGCTTCTCATAAATCAGTCCTAAAGTATATGTACCTAAGGGAGTCTTTATGCAGTACGATATGCCCAAAGAACCTGGTCTAGAAGCTATGACCAGTTCTTCTAATCCAATCATACTAATATCTGAAGAATTGACACATTTCCCTATTTGAGACTTCAGTCATGCCATTCATTTGTGGGTGCAAAGAGAAGCTACTCTATGATCAATGTCATAACTCTTCACTAGCTTTTTCAGTTCCATATTAATAAAATGGTGACCACCATCAAAAATAAGAATACATGAAATACCGAAGTGTGAAATAATGTGTTCGCTCAGGAACCTGCACACTGTCTTGCTATCGTTGGTTTGTACAGGTATATCCACCACCCATCTACTACCAGATGTCCTAAAAGACACTGCTCGAACGAAACGATCCCATAAAATCTATGCCCCATGTGTCAAATATCTCACAAATGATCATTGGATGCATTGGTATTGCATCTCTAACATTGATTGTCCCTATTGCTCTCTGAGAATCAGGGCAACTATTCACAAATGTGCATGCATCTCTAATAAGAGTCAGCCACCAAAATATGCTTTGAAGTACCTTTTGAGATGTCCTCTTCTCTGAATGATGTCCCCGTGTCTATAAAGAATGGTACAAGGTGAGGACATTGTTATATTCCTCTTGAGGAATTCATCACGTTTAGACACAATCCAATCTCTTATGAAAAAGAATAGGATCCTCCCAGTGGTAGTATCGTGCCTCGGAAGCTATTCCTTCGACTCGATCCTTCAGCCATCCCTGTGGACTCTTCTGTGTAACTAGATAGTTCAGTATGTCTGCATACGACGGAAGCTTTGTAACTTCAAAGAAACTCTCGTATTGAAATCTCTTTGCAATCTCTAACATGTACTCATCTGAGGGATGCTCTATTTGTAATCGGGAGAGTTGATCAGCTACCGTGTTCTTTACACTAGGTTTGTCCTTAATATCCAAATCAAAATCCTGACGTAAAAGAATCCAACTAAGAAGGCATGCCTTATCATCCTTCTTCTACATCAAATATCTGATAGTTGAATAATATGTGTACATTGTAATTTTCAAACCAAGAAGATATGATTTGAATTTATCCCATGTGAATATCACTGCCAGCATCTCTTTCTTTGTCACTATATAATTACACTACGCACCATCTAAAGTCTGACTAGAATAATGTATAGCAACAGAAAGTCCATTCCTCCTATGTCCTAATACAGACCTTATTGTGAAATCTGAAGCATCTGTCAAGATCTTGAAGGGAATAGACAAATCAGGTGGTTGTAGGTCATGAGCACTAATAATCATCCCTTCAATGTGAGGAAGGCACCGAGACATTTGTCATCTACAATGAACTCGATGTCTATGCCTAATAATTCAGTTCTCGGTTGGAAATCTTAGGGAAATCCCTAATGAATCATCAGTAGAAATCGACATGCCCTAGAAAAGATCGTAACAACTTGATGTTGGTTGGTGGGTCGAGACACTTTATAACATACATCTTCGTAGGGTTAACCTCCATGTCTCATTTGGAGATGACATGCCCAACACATTCCCGTAACCAAAAAATGGCTCTTTTCCCGCGATAGAACGAGATTCATAATTTTTGTGAAAAATATGGTCTAGGTACGCTAAACAGTCATCAAATGAATCATCATAGACTAAAAAATCATCCATAAAGACCTCAAGAAAATCACCTATAATGTTTGCAAAGATGGCAAGCATTACACCTTTGGAATATAGCAGGGGCATTGGACAAACCAAAGGGCATCCGCCTAAATGCATACGTGCAAAAGGGACATGTAAGCAATAGTAAACTGGTTTTATCTAGAGTAATCATCAAGGAAATAAAAGTACTCCTTCCCTGCAAAACTCTCTATGACATAGTCTATAAAAGGTAGAGGCAAGTGGTCCTTCTTCGTCACGATGTTCAATTTCCTATAATCGACACACACCCACCATGACGTGGTTACTCTCTTAGAATCTCCTCTCCACTTTCATTCTTTAACATATGATACCCAACTTCTTCTGGACAACATGTAATGGGCTAACCCCTTCAGAGTTGGAGATGGGATAAATAAAACCTGCATCGTACCATTTCATAATATCTTTCTTGACAACATCTCATAAAATCATATTCAGAATGTGCTGAAACTCTCTAGAAGGTCTGTTGTCATGATCAAGATAGATATGGTGAGCTCACAAGCAGAATTTATCCCACAAAGATCGAATGCAGTACACCCAATGGCATTGTGATTTCTTTTAAGAATCTCCATCATACGAGATTCTTGCTCTTTGGTCAAAGATGAGCTGATCATGATCGAAAATTGGTGACGTGGACCCTTATGGAACACATATTTCATATTAGGTGACACGGTCTTCAGTTCTGGTGAGGTGGATGTATCCTCATATATCTTTGTAATGGGAAATGTACTAGCGGTAGATGTGTCTACAATATGGTTATCCACCATTTCAATATACTCTAAAGTCAGAGCACAGATGATGTCTGTAACATCATCCGTCTCTCTACTTTTTACATCCTCATAATCGCTAGAGGAAAATAACTTAGATAATGAAAATCGGTCTCTAGCTCATGTGAAGTGGAGGAATCATGTAAAATCTCTGAATATGAAATATCTTCTATAAAATCATTAGGCGTATTCTCCATCTGCTCATCTTCCATTCTAAAATATATAGTACCATTAAAAGAACTGTCAACTGTAGTCTCAGACCCATCCTCTGTTAGGATAACATAGGTCTCTATCTGACACCTCTCAAGTGCATCAAAACAAGCCTCATCCATGTAATCATAGGTGGCTGTGGAACTCAGAACATCTGAACTACATGTTGTTGTATAATGCAATTGTGTGATTCTCTCTCCATCTCTATATATATATCTTTTCATGCTCGATGTGAAAAGATACATTCCCTATATCATAGTTGACAAGGGCCTTCATGATATCCCGTAAAGGCCTCTTGAGAATGATTGGAGCAAGGTGAAATTGTAAAGGGCACGCCATGTCCAGGACTACAAAGTCCACTGGAAACTACAAGCCCTGTATGGTCATGATAATATTCCTCAGCATGCCTCCAGGTCTCCTTAAAGATCGTTCTACAAATTGATGTAACACTCGTGATTTGTAAAGAGGACCTAACTTGCGCATACCAATTAAAGAAGATGGTAACAAATTAATCGAGGAAACATTATATAAGAGAGTACGATCGAATGTTGTATCTAAAACCTGACATGTAGCATAGCGAGCTTATGAATCTCTCCTTTTCTCAATAACTTGTTCTAGCACATGAAGTAGCCATGATTAATACATGCTTCTCAACTAATGATTTCCTTTTCCCACACGTGGTACATTTGTTCCTCAACTATTTCTTAAGTGTGGGAAAGTGATCCAGGGCATCATGTAATGGAATCTTCGAAAATATATGATCCTTAAGAAATCATTCTATTTCTAGAGTGATAGCATTCCTTTTGGATTTTTAATTTCCTTTTCTATATAAAGCATTAGGAAAAGGAATAATATCAGAAACAACAAAATTTTCCTTTTTATTAAAATCATCAAAAATGGAGTTAGCATGTACATCAAGAGTCTCAAAAGTACGTACAAAACTCTTGAATACATAAAAGGAAACAAAATCAACGGGAGTGTCTATGTGGCATGGCATGGTATCATCATCTGAGTTGCTTGTGTCCATATCAAAGGTTTCTGCATCGCTCCGTTGAAAAGCATCATCATGGACATCATGTTGGTTCTCATTGTGGTGATCACCCTCCTCAACATCAGAATGTTTATCAACATCATTATGGATCGACTCTCGCTCCTCATCATGTGTCCTATCCTCCTCTAGATCAATATCGTGAATGTCTATCACTCCTAAGACAAATGAAGTTAAATAAAAATTCAGGAAAAGTGATCATACCTGTAGTGGTGTCTACCTGATCTAAATGTTGCCTCTTGTTGTTAGGATTCATCTAAGGTTGATCTAAGAGAGTGGTCTTGGGTGCGACTAACTCATCCATGCGATGCTTAACTCGCTCTGTCTTAGTCCTATGTGTTGTCTGAAGCATGCTCAACATATCCATGATCTGATTCAATGCTAGAGACTGTGCAAATATATTTGTCTCAGTGTGTTAGCCATGGCTATTTACTCTCTCCTACCTAGGATTACGCTGCAGTTGTGTTGTATAGGGCCGAGTAGATATCTAAGGTGTAGTAAAAGATTGTTGTTGGTGGTGATAATAAGAATGTGGATGTGTAATAGGAGAGTGAAAAGCATGTGGTGGTCTCAGATAAACATGATGTTGAGACTGTTGCTGCATGTATGGTTTTCGATGCTAAAAGTGTGGAGATGAACATCCTTTCTATGGATGAAACTCTTGTCGCTAGTGTATGGTTTGACGGGTAATGTGTGCTAGTGACTAAATGAGAGCTTACCATATACCATTGATTTCAAGAGTTTAGGAAAGATCAACATATTCTACTACAGGGTTCATAATCTGACTCGGATTGGTATTGGACGAATCCTCATGCCAATCTAGTTGTGGAGGCTCAATAGGCTATACTAGCTCTCTTTGAATATATTGAATATGAAGGTTGGGAGGAGTAGGTAAAGATATCCATACAGATTGAGAAGTAGAAGAAGGACGCGACTGTTAGTACTGAAGTTGCATGTCGGTCACCATCTTCATGAAATCACTCAACTATTGTGGAGGTGATGAGAGTTTCTCCAATTCTCGTAGCGGCTACAAATTTTGAACTTGCTTTTGAATCATATCGACCAGTCTAACCTTCTAACTAATAAATCCCATGTCATTTCACCATCGAAACATGTGCCACCTTCTGATGATCTCGCTGGTGTGGAGGCTTTTGGGTCTTCTGGAATGCCCACGTGAGTTCTCTATCATCCCCTCAAAGATGGACCAAACAGAATCATCATCCTTATTCAAATAGATACCACAACGTGCAATGTTCACTAAGTCTTGAATATCCGGCTTGAGTCCTCTAAAATAATTATGAACAAGCACCTTCATGAGGGCATCTCTCAGTGAAATCCTTGAATCGTTCCCATGCCTCGTGGAATGACTCATGTGGAAGCTATGTAAAATTGGAGATTTGACTCCTCATCATATTCGTCCATCCTAGAGTAAAATACTTATGCAGGAAAGTGGACTTCAGATCGTCCCATGTAGAAATATCTCTCCCCAAATAACTCAACCACTAAAGCACGTTATTTTCTCAGGAAAAGTAGAAGTCCTTAAGGCATATAGCCTCTTGCGTAACTCCTAGATAACTTGTCATTTCACATATCATCTCAAACTGCTGCAAAAAGGTGAATGGCTCCTCTGAAGTGTTTCCATAGAACTTGGGAAGTATTGATATAAAGGACGGTCTCAACTCGTACGAACCTAGATTGGGTGTAACCAAATGTAATGGTGTAGCATCCTAGCTCCAGTTTCATACTCATCTCTCAATGTAGCGAGAACCATGGTAGGTGGTAGTGGGTTCCTAACTCCTACTCTCAGTGCAATGATCTCAGCTCTCAACTCATCCTAGACTCTACACTGATCTCGTATCTGTATATTCATCTGCTGGAGCGTGTCTACAATCCCTATTATAATATAAAAATCTTGATTCGGTCTCCCATCTTGCAGCCTCTCCTCGTCATGTCTTTCCTAAATAGCTCTGTCCTTGACTAGTGCCTTCCCTCTAGCCATGATGTCCATCGAATCCTCTAGGAAGAAAAAGTCTCATAAGAACTCATGGAAAAGTGTACAGGAATAACATACGAAATTCCAAGGCGTGGGTCTACCTCGACTGAAGGGTTGGGAGGCGAGGGAGTCTGGGTTTGACTTACCTCGTGACTAGGTGGGACAAACTTGGGAAGAGGGTCATCCCGAGTCTGTGAAGGTGCATGTAATATGGTGGAA
Source organism: Ottelia alismoides (assembly GCA_037367405.1). Taxonomy (NCBI): domain Eukaryota; kingdom Viridiplantae; phylum Streptophyta; class Magnoliopsida; order Alismatales; family Hydrocharitaceae; genus Ottelia; species Ottelia alismoides. The sequence goes on along the minus strand of JAZKJV010010037.1, from coordinate 107,740 downwards.
GATCGAAGGCTCACAACGTCGAGCTGTGAAATCCATCTAGACATCATCCTCGATGTCAAGAGAATACGAGAGAGAATATGATGTCAAATCAAGAACTTGAGTGTGAAGTCATATAAGACGTTGAAAAAACAAACACCTGATAAACAAACACAGTGAAAACCCTCAGTTCACAAACTTCACATAGTAGAGACCGTAAGAGTTTGGTCTTTTATCTTTTCAAATTTAATTTGGTAATCAAGAAGTTATATAAAAAAACTCACAAGTGGTGTTGTATGTCATCACAATTCCCCAAACAATGGTATCATATGCCCAGGCTACGAGGTTATATCAGGCCCAAAGGAAACTATGAGGTGGAGTACAACAAAATGACTCTCTATGGTTAGAGGCAAGTGCTTGCATTTCAATCATGCATCGAAGAGTGCTACACATGTACTTAGGGCACAAGTCCATGGTTTTTGGCTCAAATACTTATGGTTGCATCCTCACCAACTCTATCCGGAGTTTAGTACTTGTAATAATGAGGGGTTTTCTCTCCAATACAATTAAGTATAGTTTTTTATTTTCTGTCAAAGATTCAAAAGAAAAATCTTTTTTATTTTGTATTGTTTTCACTTTTTTGGATATTTTCAGCAGTATATAATGGTGATCCGATTTCCTTTAATTTTAAAAATGTGTCTAACAGAGGGGAACCATAGAATGCAGTGAAAAATAATGATGCATGTAGGGATAGAGAACTTACCTGTCTCCAGCACTCTACATGTAAGATGATCCATGTAGAAATTTAAACATAATATAATGCATGAAAAAGCTGTAAAAATCGAGTCCTAAACAATAGCTTTAGCGTAAGAACATGTTAATTTTCCAAATTGTTGAATTACGCCTAAGTATGGATTAGGGAGACCGGTTATACTTTACCCGTCTATTCAGTCATGCATACAACCCTAGGTTTTCACGAGATCATGTGAAACAAAGGAAAAATTGGAAAAACAAATACCATTGTGAGGTCCCCCAAGTGCACCAATACTTGGCAGAATAGACCCCGAGAAGAAAAGTCGAAAACAAGAAAATGCACTAATCTCTCAACAGAAATAGAAAAAAAAGTCTTTGAAAAAAATACAAAAATATCTGCACTCGGTTGCACTGCTCCTCTACAGTCGGCTCGTAGAAAACTGAGCCCATCTCTACGATTAAAGTTCATCTGGCTTACTAATATGGATGATACTTATGTGGGCCATGCAACACAGGCTAACACAAGCATAATAAAAGAAAAAAAATCAAATACACAAAACTCAAGAAAAAATCTAAGACAAATATCTAAAAACCTATAGTAAAATCAAAGTAAAAAAGTTGAGAAAAATCAATAAAATAAAAATCGAGAAAATCATGAAAACTCAAAGAAAAAGAAAGCACGCCAAAAATGGAGAAGAAATCAATGAAACTAATCAGAGACAACTAAAGAAAAACAAACACTCTAAAACCGAGAAAAATGAGAAGAAGAGAAGAATGGAAAAAATCACAAAATAGGAGAGATGTTAATTTTGATAATGGGTTTTTCTAGAGGTTAATTTTGATATGGGATGAAGCAAACTGTTGAGAAAAATCCAATTGATCAAACAAAGGACACCAGAATCAGGAGAGAGAAAGAGAGAGAGAATAAAGAGAAAATGAATCAAGGTGGCTCCTCTACTAATTTCGGATTTTCATTAATTTTTTAACCTGAAAAGTGTTCTTGGATCGAACTCAATGAGGTATAAAATCACGCTTAGATTTTTAGATAGAAGAATATTTTTTTTTATCTCTTTTTTAATTCGGAGAGAAAATATTTTGGATCGGTTTTTATTTTTATTTTATTTGATTTTTAATTTTTAATTTAATTTATCTTTTCAAAGGGATATTTTTCAACAATTGATATATAATATAATATATAAGGATGATAGTAAAAATGTAATGATTCTACATATTAGATTAATTATTCGAGCAACAGGCTCGAAAAAGAACACAAAAAGAAATCGAAACATATCGAAAATGACAGAATAAAACAACAACAAAAGCGATAAAATCTCCTTGAAATTCGATTTAAAATCAAATATAGGTTAGTTGGCTAACTAACCCAAGAAAAATCAATAAAAATAGGTCTCAAAATGTCTACAATATTATCATACAGTTCATGGTTATGTATAAAAAGAACATATAAAAAGAAACTAAAAGTACTATAAATAGGGCCCTGACGAGGGACTTATTTGTAACAAAAGTCTTTATTTATATAATTAGGTCCTCGCATAGGGACCTGAATGTATTAAAAGTAAAACTGGGGAGAGACTGGAGTTCTTGGAGGATATGAAAAGTAGTTGGGATTCTATAGCAAATGGCACACCCCTTCACACTTGATAATTGTGATTGGATTGGTAGAATCGATCTGAACCGTCCCATAGGAATATGTGTCGTGCAACTGTATCACACCTTGGAATGTTCTTGGGGATGTCAACCTGGCTCTGATACAGTGATAAGGTTATGGGAAAAACCTTAAGTGCATCTTGGAAGCATGAAGACTGCATCATATGTGATTGGGAGCGACTAATCGTACTAATGCTCATGGCAACAGAATTTAAAAAATTTAAAATGATGAAAAGACATGATCCGAGATTACTTCTCGGATCGTTTCATCTAAACCACAAAGTCTATATCAGAATACATCTTGAAACATGGTTATGATCGAAGCCTCTAAAAGAAGAGACCATTTGTGTCCAAGATGTAGATCGATATGAATTAAGAGACTCCAATTATAATTATTCATCGAAGTCTATAATTATTCATAGTACTGACCACATTATTCATATCCATGATAATTAAATTAGACGTGATTATCTTGAATCTTCATTCTCACGCATCTAAATAATATGAATCGCATTCACGTTATTCATGACAACTAAAATATTTAATTATCTATTTTTCAATGCTCAGATATACATTTTTCTCAATGGAATTATTCTTGAACTCTTTCAACAATAAATGTGCTTTCTCCATGGATACTTGGAGATAAGGCATGGCGATTGTATGTTCCACATTTAGTGACATGAATATTGATATTACATCTTAAATCTAGGTCTCGAGGACCTCTCATAGATGCTTTATTAAATTAAAGCCGTAAATCTAATCTTCTCATTGCATCTGAATCATATTTAGATCATTGTCCAACATTTGGACTAAGATTAGATTACTTCTATACTATGAGAAGTCACTAAAATCCAAGCCTATTTCATCACTCTCTCAAAATGGAAGTGTCATGGTTATATAATTGTTTATGATCACATCATCCTTGAGTATTCCTAATACACATACATCCTACATACTGAAAACATATAATAAACCCAAATTTTTAGATCCCTTTCAAACTGTCTCCATCAGAGTTTTATCATTAAGTTTATCATTCATTCTTTGTTAGTTGGTATTGATCTTATACTTTCCAAAAGCATATATCATACCTACAAAATTTTGTCATGCCACCAAAGCACGACGACCATGCACGGAATTTGATTGGTCCCAATACCTCATGAGTGAGATCATTTCTTCTAGTTCACTAGTAAACATGTAGTCAATTGTACATACTCTAACATATAGCAATACATTTGTCTCTGTTCAGAGGATGCATGCATGTATCATGACAATATACGGTATAGGTCTTTGTTATATCGATCTCATTAAGTCAACTCTTTAACCTAACTTATCTGAACCTCTGAATCTCTATTCATATATAGAGGACTTGTAGAAGGATTGTCATCTCCTTCTCAGGCTAGAGATTATATCTTAATAATAATTTGATATTGACTGATGAGTCCTCGATCTAACCCCTTAGATATCATCCAAGCACCAGCCTCCATGATTCAACCATTGAGTCAACAGTTGTATGATCATTAAGATGGACATGGTCCATAACCTTAATTGTATTAAGGGATCTTATAGTGTATTCATTCATTTAATCTCAAAAAGGGTGTGAAATAAATCAATAACTTTTATTGATATATCGAAGATTATAATAACATTTATTGCAGGAAGGGTTCGACTCGAGCTCACATGGCTTACAGAAATATTTATCATTTTTGATAACAGAAATATTTATCATTTTCAATAAAAAAGAGTAATACATGTTGGTGCCATACCCCATTCTAATAGATGTTGCATATAGCTTACTAGTAACAACCATGTTAAATCCTATAAAGATGAGCTTAAAAATAATGTAATTATTGATATTTCTCGTCATTTTATTATTTAGCTACTGGAATTTTGCTAATGTAATCACAACATATATAAGGTAATGTACGCAAACTCGAATGCTTTTATATCCACATTCATAAAGCCAAAATACTAAACCAGTATTGAGTCAGCTCCATACAAAGGAAAAGCAATATGCTTGTCACATATCATTTTAATGGATTATTTAAGGTCCACTATAACTTTCCTCCAAGTTTTAAAAATAGAACCAAGAATTGTCTCAATAGGACTCAAACTAATAACCTTGTGCATTTCATCAGCATAACAACTATTGTAGCAATATCTAATACTAATCGCGAATGCAATATTAAACAATTAATACCAAAATAGCAATTGATGCCTTTAATTTTACACATGTCAGCACCTGCTTGGCCAGGTTCAAGAAATACAATAATAAATGTGAACTAATAGTAAATAGCTTTATTTTAATTAGTTATAAAAATTAAAGTGTAGATAAATAAATTAACTAAATTATTGTATAACTAGTTTTAATAAATAATAATTATTTTATGAAATATAAATATTATGTTAATAAATAAATACAAATAAAACTTAATAAATAGGTTTTGCCTTTTTAAGTTAGTAAAATACTAAATAATATACTAGTTATATATTTTATTAATTATTTAGTTTATAAATGGAGTATGTGGAATTTTTTTAGATTTTAATACATTAATTTAAGTATTTTAATAAATAAGTATATAAATTGGGCAATTCATTTATACCTATAAACTTGGGTTTTTGATTTATTTAAATAATAAATAATCTTCAAAAATTATGAAATAAATTAAGGTTAAAATAAAATAAAAAAAACTAATTATAAATTATAAAATCATTAAAACAATAAATAATGTGTTCTAGATAAAATAAATATCCCATAAACCTAGTTGCAGTTAGGTCCCAAAACCGACTTTTTACAAACGGACTCTGACTTTAGTGAAATCACCATCATTAATGAGAGAATATTATTTTATGAACTTTAAAGGTGAGTAGAATAAAATTGGATTTTGTATGATAAAGTTATGATATTCAGATGTTTGGATTTTGAAAATTTACAAGTTGGATTTCTTGGCATATGTACAATGTAATATTTTTCACTTATTTTTATATTTTTCTATAAATTTTTAGAAATAATTACGAGAAGAGTTTGGTGAAAATATCTAGGGTGAATAAACTAAAATATTTTAAGTTTGGTATTTAATGAATAATTAGGATTATGTATAAAATACGGAATTAATTATTTTTATTTGTTTTCTTCATTATCTCCCCCTACTTCTTTATTTTGTTGATCAATCCAGGATGACTTAGTTTGAGAATTAGTTTATAAATATATCTTTCAATTATATTTATTTGTACAAGTCATATTGTATATATAATTAAAATCCAAGAAAATAGCTCATCGAAGCTCTAGGCTCCAGGTTACTGTTCGCCAATTAAATCCATGTTCCAACCACACTTGAGCACCTCCACATCTTGCCTTCTTCATTTTCTATCATTTCCACCCATCCTACACCCTTGATCTTGCATAGACCTGGGACATCAGTGCTCCTTATTTTCCCTTCACCAGAGCATGTTTGCCCCTCCCTTTTATGCCAGCACAACCAATGATCGAGGAGAACCCTCCTTGGTTTTGATTCCAACCGTTCATGTTTCGATCTTCAAGGACCCCATTAGGGGTGAATCATATCGTTGACAACCGGCTCCTGTTCCCCACATTTAATGTTATCTCCAAGCCTCCTTCAAGTAGGTCTAGACCATTTTTAGCACTCCAATCAATGAAGGAGCCTTCGAGGAGCATTTTGTGAGTGGTTGCACCTTATGAGGTGGTCGGAGGATGGAGAATCGAAGAATCCAAGATCAACATTGGGACTTTCTTAAGATGTTCTTCCAGAGCTGCTCAGAGCCGTCCGATCAAGAGCAATCTCAAGGTGAAGCAACAACCATCAAGCACCCATGAGATGTCATATAGGGCTTAGATCTAATCTCCACCCTTCGATTGAGAACTGCAATCAACCATTGAACGCATAACACGTGGATAAGTGAACATATATGGATTGTCACCCAACATGCTTTAGGGGGGTACTTTGCACTATATGCCCCTACCTTTTTGAATTTATCAATTAGTCTTTAAACTTTCATTTGCCATTGTAATCTTTTTGTAATATTTACACCAAGGACCTTGAGCTTTATTTTTAATGCACATTAGTCCAATATCATGTTACCTCGCGTGCTTATGAGTGTGAGGGGAAGGGTATATTTGCATGGACCCCCTCGGAGTTGTGTCTATTAATGTTTGGTCCTTAAACTTTGAATATCAGTAAAATATTTTAATAAATGTTATATGCGTAGTTATGTTGTTTACTGTATTTGCATTTACACCCTTGTTAGGAGTCTTTTATATTTTATTACATGAAAGTTGCATGTATGCCCCTAGAAATTTTTAAGGTGTTTTGAAATGCTCAGAAACTTTTTAAAAATTACAACTAAGTCCCTATATTGCTAATTTAATTTTGTACTTGTATTTTAATTATTGAAAAACCCAGTTTCCTCAAAAAATATAGGAAAAATATCTTTAGTGCTCGATACCATGTTTTATCACACATATTTTTGTAAGGTAATTAAAATTAATTCACTAACTATACAAATTTAAAAACATTACATTTTCTATTGGTTAGCATTTAAAAATCCATAAAATTTACAAAAATATTTTGAAAATTTCCTAAAAAAATTCATGTATGTTTGTTTTGCTATATTTCATTTTCTAACCAGTAAAATATTAAGAAAACATCAAAAATCTAAAAAACACATAAAAACATATAAAAATTCTATAAAGTCATAGAAAAATAAAAAATGTGTTTTAAGTTTCTGATTTTTTTATTATCTAGTGTTTAGGAAAATTGATTTTGGGCTCATTCTAGTTTGATAGATAATTTTTAAGCCCATTTCAAGTTCCTGAATTTTTTATTTTGTTTATTTTATGTATTTACTTATTTTAAAATTCATAAAATTTCTCAAAAACTACCTAAAATTCCCAAAATAGAGAAAATTTATAAAACTAAAAAAATCATTTCTGAAAATTTAATTTGTTTCTTATGTTTTAAAATTAAATAATACCTCACTTTTTTTTCTTATCTATATGATCTATTTATTTTATATATATATATATATATTAGTATAAATTTCATTTCTAAAATATAAAATAATAAATTGCAAAATTAAAAACATTAACAAACATATAAAAATTAAAACCCACAAAAACATTTCGAAAATTTAAGAAAAAACAAAAAATCTCAAGGTGGTATACTCATCATTTCTCTGCCACGTGTGTTCTCTATGATTCAACCCCTACTACTTGTCAACTTTACATATTTTTGTGGCATATAATAAATTTTAGCTCACTTATTTATATTGCTTAATTATCATTGTGGATTAGTTGTTGATCAATTCAGATATTTCAATATAGAGAGCCGAGAGAGGACTGATACAACGATTGTCAGATCCGACTTGTTAGACGTTGCATGCTCATCTAATATCGAACATTAGGAAACATGGCAATACATCTCAGCAAATTGAACTATTGCTGGGGAGCATTCGTTTGTAGAGCATGTAGTAGTCTACTTAGTCCGCTTTTACATTATTATTGTTTATCTTTCTCTTTACTTTATTTTTATCTAAGTATGTTCTGACCATCTTCTTGTTTAAATTTATTGTGAGGGCTTGTCTATCAAAGGAGGATTTCTTTGAAGATTCTACGCACAGGAGAGCCGTGGAGACTGACAGTTTTTTACCCACCAGTAGGATAGAGTAGCTGAGGACACAAGAAACCGGGTAGATTCATCAGAATAGTTTTAGTTTAATTTTTATGTGAGAGTGATTTATTCAATTTTTAGTAATACATGATGTAAATCCGAACACTTATACTCTTCACAAATCCATTTCATCAGGTGATTGTTCACCTGGGGGTCTTGATCGTTTTTTTGTGATTTCATCGTCTTCTATCTTTATTCCTCCTTATTTTCCTCTTCTTTATATTTGTTTTTTTTTGTGATTTATGCTTTCTGCTTTATTTTCATTTTACATTTTGTGGAATGAGACCTTAGACTCTTGGAGTGGATGTTTTTTTAACTAGGTTCAAATCCCTAATATCATTCTTGTACCTATAGCTTCACGATTGGATGTAGTCAAATTAAACAAGTTTTTTACATTAATAGAAGCTCATGCCTTAGGGTGAATTCTTCATTGCACTACATATAGTATATGTCTATTTAGCATCCCACATGGAGAGAGTTAGGAAGCATTATAAGTCTTCTGACTAAGCATTGCATCATCGTTTTCCAACTTGCATTGCTTTTCCATCTTCTCCCTTTGATTTTGCTCACATAGGCCACGAAAAGTATTAATAAAACCATTAGGCCTCTTGCATGAATAATACTCAAAAAAGTGAAAACCAAAAATAATTAAAAAAATGGAATGCTAAAAAAACCATGACCTAACGAAAATCGATTATTCAAACTTCATTGTATTGGGTGCATAACGCCCTCGTTGTTCTCAAGTATCACCCACATAGAGTGAGGAACAACACATAAGGATTAGAGCCAAAACGCTAGCTAGGATTCTGCCTTTTGTATCTCCTGGGCCTGCGAAGTATTGTTGCTTCTATCAGTGTGTGGGCGAGTAGGGCTAGGTTCGCTTGCGAACTTAATCTGAAGTATTGTTCATAGGGGAACTACGACAATGAGTCTCTATCTTTTCATACCACGGTCGAGTATCCTACAAGTGGGAAGCATTGATTTTTCCTATTAGCTTCCTTTCCCTCACTTCTTTGGTTGAGTAGTGGGCCCAAATCTGATAACAAGGACATCAAAATAAACTTGTTTTGGGTTACAAAGGAGGTCAAAAGTACACGACACTTGTCAAGTGAGTACTGACTATCCTATAAGGTTATCTGTAAGGACTGAATTTGATAAGATTGCTTGAGGACCAATAAAATTGACAAGATAATCGTCGAACTCTCACGACTCATTGTGTTGAGTTGGTGAAGATACCCTTGTTTTGTGGTTTTATTGATTAGTTTAAAGCATGTCAAGATCAAAAATATTGCACATTTAGGCCATTATATCTCACACCTCTCTTCTCACTTCTATTTCTACCTTGCTCATTTTTTATCCTTCTATTCTTATTAGCACTCTTCTTGTCGCGTCTAAAATGATGAAGACGTCAAATGTAGTCTCCACGAAAGAAAAGAACATCTCGATCAAACAAAATAATAAAATAAAGAAAGAGAGATAAGAGAGATGATTAATAAAAGGAAATATTTTTCTCTCTTCCATTTTATTTTCACTAGAGATTAAATAGGTAAGTGTCCCTGGGTCGAACACAAGGAGGCAGAAAGAATACTCAGATTTTTGAGATTGAATATTTTGTAATTTCTTTTTCTTCTTAAAATAGATCCTTTTTGTTGGTTTTTATCATTTTATTATTTTAATTTTAGAAAATTTTTGTTTTGTTTTATTTTCTATTTTATTTTATTTTTAAAAATGATTAATTTGAGAAAAATAGTGGTACTATATAATAGGTGGAATATAAAGTGATGTACTATTATAATATAGTGGAAAAAAGAAAGTAAAAGAAAATGATTTTAAAATTTTTTCAAAAGGTGAAAGTATATTTTGCAAACGATTTACTATATAGTAGATAGATGAGATATAATAGAGATGGTACTATATAGTAGAGAATGGATGAAAAAGAAAAGTGAGCAACATGCTCAAACACACAAGAAGAGATCAAATCAAGACGATGTTCGAAAATAACATCGAACCGTAAGAATGATGAAAATACACAAAAAATATAACCAAATATGCTAGGGTAGTATAGAAGCTACCATAGAAAAATTGTCACAAAATAGTGTCCAAGTAGTGTCCAAATGATGTCCACATTATAGGGGTATAAGAGTAATAGAAAGAAATATAAAATTCTACAATGAGGTCCTTGTTCATTTACTAAAATGTAATAAATTCTACAATGAGGTCCTTGCGCGGTATTTTTAATCCAAATATGATTCACCGTTGGTTTGTTAAATCAATCTTCACATACAATCCGGCATAACTAGGCTATAAAAACTCTTTGGTTTCTTTATCCACACAGATGAACCTTCTTAATACTTGAGCAATTGACTTAATCAACCCTGGAGTTTGGAGATGAATATTTAGACATGGTAAAACCCCCCATACTGCAACCTAGGGCATTGTGAGATAAGGTCTGAAAGATGGGGACCATCGTGAAATAATCACCCATTCTTATTAAAAGAGAAAATTTCCAAGATCATACACAGAAACAAAGTCTGCTTCAATATGGAATTTGACCAAAATATGGTTAGCATCGAGGGCCCCAACATAAATTTCCCCTTTGGTCTCCAATTTCCTTTTTAGAAAATTTAAAAAATTCAATATTCTTCCCTTGAATTTTGAAATCTTGCGACTAGACTTGAAGAGAATGGCTTCAGAAGCTGTGCAACTTCTTCCCTTAAGACTTCAAAGGTATATTCTCCATCCACAAAATTAGCCTCCCTAATAGGAATATTTTCCAAAATAGGAGGCAAGTTAATTACTTTCAAAATTGATGCTAGAGATGCCTTTGCAACGACCTCCTTTTTTTAAATCAGCATTTTCTCATATTTGACCGCCTCCAAAAAGGGGAAGTTTATTACATCATAAACGGTGCCTTCCATATTTTTCAAAAGAAGGCCTCGAGTCCACTAACAAATCCCTTAGATCTTTAGCTTTCAAAGATAAGAAGGTGTCCAAGGAAGGGAAACCCTAGCGCCGCCAAGGTCCTTCACGAAGCAAATGGAGGAAGGCACCAAGATCTAAAGACCTCCAACAATGGAATACCAATAGGAGGAGAGCTAGAGTCCTCTAACAACCAACATGAGAAGCATACAAAAGAAATTGCTCCATAACTCCTAGTAGGGAGATGTTTCCGAACAGACAAGGACCAAGAAATCGACGAAAACCAGATCGAAAGATCTCCACACGAGCATGAGCGATAAAAAAGAGAATCAAAACGATCATAAAATGCAAAACACTCAAAAGAAATGATAAAAAAGGACCTGGATTGATGAAACCCAAGTCGCCTTTAAATCACCTTCTTTTTCTCCAAAGCTTCTCTCTCCTGGTTTGGGTTTAGGATTTAGGGTTTAAAGTTTTTATTTATTCTTAATGTTTTTCATAATTTTTTATTTTTATAGTTTTGCTAATATATTATTTATAATATATGTGCATACTTATAATATAATGGAAACATAAAAATACAACAAAATAAAATAATATACAAAATACATAGATGAATACACTATACATATACCTAGATAATAGATACTTCTATTTATTTAAGTATACAAATAACATCATAAAAATACAATAAAAAATATTTCTGTATATATAAATAAGTCATAAATATATAAAGTAAGTGTATAAAATAATAAAATCAAAAATACAAAATAAAAAATAAAATAAAAACCATATAGGTAAATATACCTATAAATTATATGTAAATATTCACTCATAATATATAACTCCATAAAAATAAATAAAAATAGGAACTAAATACTAAATAAATTTAAAAATATTTTTTATTTTATAATTAAAAGTTAATAAAATCATTTTTATTTATTATTCATTTTACAAAACATTTTTTCCTTGGAATTTTTTGGTTGTTCCATGTGGACCAACTGGAAAGCTCTATTAGTTGACCCTACTCAACTTTCCCTTCGAGGCCTCTGACTCATCTGACACTCAAGCCTCCCATTTCACTCCATTTCCCTAACAATCTAATGATCAAATCACCTTGGGCCTTGAACAAGCATTGCCGATGGGGTCTCCGTGATTCATGCACGATATTCCAATCCACATGATCTCCATCGCATCGTCCTTTATTGATTCGCATCATCCGACCATTCATCCTATAAATATTTCCCTCTAGTCACTATCCCAAATTTGGTCCCTTTTCAAGCCCTAATTCCCTCTTCCCTTGATCAAGAGTGACACATGGTAACCACAGGCAATCCCCCGTAGTGCTAGAGCGGCGAAAGGACATGAGATGATCCACAATGGTGCTCTACCGTCATCCTGCTCCTTGGCGTCAAACCCAAGTTCGAGTTGTACCATTTCTATTTCTAGGTAGATTTAGTCGTAGGATTTCATTCTGCATTTTATTTGTGTTTTAATTTCTATTTTAGCTGAAGTTAGCTCAATTAACTTTACTGGAGCTCTAAAGATCCAGTCACATCTGTCCCGTTGTGTACACCATGTTTCGACCCATATTATCACCTCACTAAATAGCCCCAATGCTTCTCCATCTATTCGATCCGTCTCAACCCAAAATCGAGCATTAATATGGAGATAAAGATCCAAGTCTATCACCTTCATCGAAACTCCACACCCCTTGTTGATTCTACTTCCATATCACATCTAATAAGGTCGAGGTGGTATGCACTCGAGCCATGATTTTCTCTATACAGCTCTCGAGTCGAACGGGGCCCTGTAAGGGACAAATCAACTTTGTACTTCCTTTCTAGGTGCTCTAGGTTTGAGTAGAGCTTCGGGCCTTGATCGTAGGGCATCAGATCATTTTGAGGAGCTCCACAGATGTAGATCACCTTCTAGAGAGACTCCATTATCTCAACAGCTCGATCCAGTGCATGGAGACGAAGATTCGACGGGAAGAAGGAGCTCTAGGGTCGAGTTCTTCCGAGTTCTTGTTGATGCCCTTTGAGTCATCCGATGGAGACACATCGCCAGATCTATTCCCTGCCATTGGATCAGAATAAAGCGGGACTCCTCAATTGTTGGATGGACATAAGTGAACGATCACATACCATTGGGTGATGCACGTGTGATGAATCCTCATTCATCACTCCTTCTTCTCTTATTTTAGCTAATTATCTTGGCAAAGCATCATGTAAATATGTATAAATATAATAACTTAGCATTATGCATGCATGTGTTAATATCTCGTAATTAGCGTGAATTTGTGCAAAAAAATCAAGAATAAAAGAAAAATAAAGAAATATTTAGAATAAATATTGAGTGACCCAAATCCAAGAGAGGGTCAAGCATTAGCCAGATCGCCAAATAAAATAAGTAGAGAGAGATAGGGCCACTTCACAGTGTATATATGTACCATATGTGTATATAATTTATTTTTACAAAAATAAATATAAAAAATGTCTTTAAATCCCTTATATATATATTTCTCAAAATAAAATAAAAATAGGAAAAATAAAATAAAAACAAAATAAAATTCTCTCTCTTGTACATAATACTTGTATATATATCTTCTTCCCTATTTATTATATACCTGTAAATAAATAATAAAAATAAAACAAAAATTATTTTATACTCCAAAAATTATGTTTAAAGTAAATAAAATATAAAATTGGGGTATTTTTGTAAAAATAATAAAATAAAAATAATTGTACAAAGTACATAGGTATGTTATATCTGTATGTAATACACTATACTGGATATAGGCTACTTTATTTTTCAAAAAATAGATAAAAATCACAAAAAAATAGTTTGAAAAAGAATAAACATTTTTTATTTTATACACTTTTTGATTTAAAGTCATTTATTATTTTTTATTCAATTCGTAAGTATTTTTGTAAATCCTATATTCTGATTGGTCCATGTCAGGAGGTTGATCCCGATCAACCCCCTCTTCCTGGGATTGACCCGACTCGACCTCTTCACCGGACTTTCTCAGAATTTCCTAGGGTGGATCACGCGTGCCCATGCCCCGATTCTTCGCCAACACCTTTCCCGTGGATCCATGACCCTCGTGGATCCCTAGGAAGGCACGGATCTTCCTCTGTTCGTGCGCTCCTACCCTATTTCTCCAGCCACCTGGGAGCAATATAAGATCTCCTCATCCGCTCTCCCAGGTCGGTAGCTCACGCCGCACCCCTTCTCGATACCCTAGAACCCCCCAGCGTAGTGACAGCCGTCGAAGTAGCCCTTTGGTGGTAGATTTGGTGCCATGTAGCTGGCACTCCCTCTTTGTGGTCGGAGAACCACCGCGAGAAGCCTCCTTTGCCCGCTGCAGCTTGGTCGAGGCCACAACCCCGCCATTCACCTCTCCTGGAGCTTAGGATCATACTCGGACCCTCAGGTAGCTCTTTGATTGTTCTTAGCTCCGTCATTTATCCAGTCCTTCATTTGTACGCCGTCGTAGCTCCGTCACCCTCACTCATCCGCTTAGATCGTTACCACGCTTGCCCTCCATCCTCTCCCGCAGCTTGATCCCCCTGATTTTCGATCATCGCATAGAGATTAGGAGATAGGTCTCCTCTATCATCTCTGTCGGAGACCAACCCCCCGTTCACCATCGCTTCTCTGTTGTTCCGACCAATTAACCCATACTGGAGTGCAGCTCTGAGTCGGTGTTTTCCCTTCAAGCATTAATGCGCATGGAGATCCCTATTTCACCCTCGTGCACCCTCATCGGAGCACCTCCAGGTCACTCATGCCTCCTCGCTGATCAGATCGGTGGATCCTCCATCAGTGCCAACCATCTGACGCGGAGTAGGCCTACGACTCCACCGGTGCCTTCAGATCCTTCATCGGAGCCGCGGATCACCCCCTGTGCTCCGGCGAAGTTTGCCTAGGCGTAGTTCTTCCAGCCATCCTCTCTGTCGTTGGACCGTCCCCATCGTCCAAACATCACTCCTGTCGTCCATCCACTGGAGATGTCAGACCGTTAGATGTCAGATCTAACGGCCCCATACCAGCCACGTCCCTAACCAGCAGAGAACCGTCAGATCTGACACCTGACGCATCCAGAGCCGCATGATCATGTTCTACCAGTGGCAGCCACGCGTCCCATCACGCGCCTCTCACATGCCTCCATGGGTATATTGCATCCTCTACCCTGCATTTCTTTTAGTTTCTATTTTACTCTGTAAAATAAAAATCACAGTTGAACCATTTTGCATTCTAGTACATGTAGTTTCTCATATTTGCTTTTTAGTTCTACCATTGTGGAAACCACGTGCTTTGTCACGTGTTTAGTTGGGATATTTGCATTATGGCCCCCGAACTTATCTTCTATTATCGATTGAATATTTACTTTTCATATTTGCAAATATGCCCCTGTGAATGCTGATTTGAGTCGTGTACGGATTTTGATGGAGAAATTGCATATTGGATCCTAGGGGTTTATTACTTGTTACTTATTGGTCCTAGGACTTAATTTATTTGCATTTAGGTCTGTGTGATATGTGTGTCTTGTTTCGAATCAAATAAAAATTAAAAGTACTCAAAAAATTCTGAAAATTTAAATGTAGCTCCTACTACTGTGTAGAAATTTTAATAATTTTTGTGACCAATTTTGATCTTATTTGGTATTTTCTAAAATTCAAAAACCTTAAAAAGTGTCTCTATTTACTTTGAAAAATCCATTAAAAATATAAAAATGTCTTGAAAAATTCCAAAAAACTTCTTGGGTGTTTGTTTTGTTGTGTTTTAACTTTTGTGTGATTTTGTTCTATTTCAGTTTACAAAATCCCTAAAAATAAAAAAGACTAAAAATCTCATAGAAATCATTAAAATTTCATTAAAAAACAAAAAAAATGTGTTTTCTTTTTATGTAGGTAGATTTTATTTTGTAGTTGCACATAAAATTACTGCTAGGATTTGATAGACATTTTAGACAATTTTAATTTGACTTTAGATCCTAGTTGTACATTGCTTACTATTTTTAACCTTCTTGTATTTTTACAAAATTAATTAGAAATCAGAAAACCCCCATAAAATTCACGAAAACATTTGAATTTTTTTAAAAACATAAAAATATTTTTATTCTGAATTTTTTAGCATTTTGGACCCTTAAATAATTGTTTGTGTGTGCCTTGTCTCTACTTTTCTTATCAATTAAAATCATAAAAAAATTAAAAACCACCAAAAGATTCTTCATCTTTTTGATTACCTAACTACTTCATAGACTTTTCATTATGTGCTCCTTGTGTTCGACCTGGGTAGCTATACCAGGTAAAATAATTAGCAGGATCACCTGCCTTGTTTTTATTATTGATTGATCATGTTGGTGGTGTCTCATTTTTCTTGTTGAGCTCAATTCGAGTGATTAAGGTCACAATGATCTTTGATATCACTTAACCTTAGCTCCCCGTGCCGCTCATTAGAATGGCATCGTTGCCTGGGAGCATGACTTAGTAGCCAGTTTTCATTGCTTGTTTGTTTTCCTGCTTCACATTATTTGATATATCTTTCATAACAGGTGATATGACATCTCTTTTGTTTCTCTTTCTTGTGAGGGCCCGACGAGCGAGGGTAGCATTCCTAGGAGTGCTGGCGCACCCGAGCAAAGCGGTGGTGGCTCGTTTCTTTATCGAGCAGCATGAGATCGTAGGAGAGCGGGAGCTGAAGATTTTGCATATTTGTATAATTTAGAATTTTTATCCCTATTATTTTAAGAATACAGGGACCTGGAATGTGAACTATGGACTTGGCTTACCGGGGTCTGTTTCGCCGAGCAGCGGTGTGCTCGGGGGACCTCACTGCGGTTTTCACCGGTTTTGTTTTATCTCTTTTACTTCCTATCAGATTCTCGAAGTTTTTGGTCCCTAAACTTAGGATTTTCATTGATTGTGACATAATTAATTAAGTCCCTACCCTAATTATCTACCTGCACCTATAGATCGTTAATTGGACCTTATTAATTAAATCATAATAAAAAGTTAGTTTTATTAGGCTCTTGTTGGACATGTGAGCCCACGGCGAGCCATTATGCAATAAATGTTATTGCAAATATCATTCCCTGATCTGAAATGAAGAATAAATAATTTGCATAATAGGTCCCTCTGTACAATTAGGGTTATGTACCATGGCTGTCTTAATGATCATATAGCTGTTGATTCAATTATTGAATCGTAGAGGCTGATGCTTGGATGAATATCTAAAGAGTTAGATTGAGGACTCATCAAGCACCGTCAAATGATTGTTAAGATGTGATCTCCAGCCTGAGTAGGAGATGGCAATCCTTTTCTCACAAAGGCTGATATCTGACCGACCTCTTGATGTAGGTCCTCTGCATTGGAATAGAGATTCGGAGGTGTCAGATTAGTTAGGTCAATGGGTTGACTTAACGAGATCGAGATAACCTAAGTCCTATGTTGAATGCTGTCATAGCATAGGCACGCATCCTCTGACCGGAGACAGATGTATTGCTATATGTCTGAGTATGTACATTTGGCAGACCAATAGGTTGATGACCTAACCAAGGTCTATACACCGGCACGCTGGTGTGCATATAAGGGCTTATGAGTAATACGATCTCTCAAAGGGATCATGCAGGTTCACTACTGAACCGGAAGACATGCGCTCACTCATGAGATATTGGGAAGAATCAAATTCCGTGCACGGTCGTCTCGCTTTGGAAGCTTGACTGAATTTGTAGGTTTGATATATACTTTTGGAAAGTATATGATCAAGACCTAGGTGTGATATATGCTTTTGGAAAGTATATGATCGATACCAAATCCCAATGATCAAATGAGAAACTTAGTGATCAAACCCTGAAGAAGACAGTGTAAAATTGATCTTGATCTTCGGGTTGACCATGGGTCTTCCAGTATGCAGGATATACAGGTATTGGGAATACCTGAGGGTGATGTGATCATAAACGATTGTATATCCATGACGCTTCCATTCCGAGGGAGTGATGAAATAGGTCTGGATTTTAGTGACTCCTTCCAGTAGAGAAGCAATCTGATCTTAGTCCAAGTGTTGGACATTGGTCTGAATGAGATTCAGATTCAATGAGAAGATTAGATTTGCGGTTTTGATTTAATCAAGCATCTGTGGAAGGTCCGTAAGATCTGGATTTGAGATTAGATCTCAACATCCAAGTCACTATACATGGAACAATACAATCGCCCTGTCCTTATCTCCAAGTATCTGCGGAGAAAGCACATTATTCTTGCAAGGGTTCAAGAATAATTCATTTGATGAAATGTATATCCAAGCAAGGACTTGATAATTAAATGAGATTTAATTATCAAGCATAATATGAATATGAGTCATATTATTATCCAAGATAATTAAATGAGATTTAATTATCAAGGATTAGAGAATGTGGATAATACTATCCATAATATTTGTGTATTATAAATATGATTTATAATATATATATATATTCAAGAGAGAGAAATTTAGTAAATAACATTTGTTAATTATTAAATGTGGATTGGATTTACATTTGTTAATTAATTGGAAATGTGATTTACAAATTAGTTTGGGATGTGAATATGATTCACATAATTTTCAATGGCATGATTGAATATTCACAAATTAATTTAGAATTAATTTGGTGGATATTTTTTGTGATAATTGTTATTGCAAAATTAATCAAGAAATAATAAGATAAAATAAAAAAGGAAACAAAATCGACCACCTAAATAGAGGTGGCGCCACCTATGACTTGTTCATAGGTGACGCCCCCTATGATTTAGGGTGGTTAGTTGCCTCCTCTTTTTATTATCAAAATATCTCTTGACAAATTAATTTATGTTGAATTAAATTGTATTGATAATGTTACAATATATGTTTAATTTAATTATAAATTAATGTTGTTGGTTTTAACCAACAACAATCATAGCCATTGATCTTACATAGACCAAGCGTAGTCGTTGGATCTATGAGTCCATGGATTGAGATCCAATGGATCCTAAACTAATATTAAAGGAGGGCTAGGGTAGCCTTCCAAGGTACATCATTAAGAGTTGTACAAGGTGACAACTCTCTCTCTCTCTTTCTCATTCTCGCCCTCTCTCTTTCTCTTCTCCATTAAGTGGCCGTCCACTTTGTGTTGAGAAAGGAGAAACTCTCGGCTTCTTCTTCAACGACTCGAGGATATCCTTCATCTTTGGAGTTTCTTACTCTAAAGAAAGACGACGGATTTTGTTTGACGAAATCAGGGGAGTCATCGCTTGGATCTTCATCGAGGATTGCGGGAAGGAACGTGACTCATCATCGCGCCCGCAAGTGCGTTCTTCGTGGATCGGACTTAAGACAGGAGGATCTCTACTTTGGGATCTCGCGATCACAACCACGCTTCAAGAGGTATTCCTTATACTTGGTGGTTTGATGAAACGATCCGAGAAGTGTTCTCGTGATCAGGTGGTTTCATCTTTAGTTTTAAAAATTTTAATTTCCGCTGCATCTAGCATCCAGTGCGACTAGTTGCTCCGATTGCATATGATGCGATCGACACGCTTCTGTGATGCGCTTAAGGATTTACAATATCCTTCAAGTGGTATCAGAGCCAGGTTGAATAAGGTTTTGGATACGATCCATAGACCTTAGACGATTTGGTTCTTGAAAGGGTTGCGAAATTTTTACTGCATTTCAATTTTCGCACCTGTGTTTAATTTATTTTTTCGGCACTGTTTAGAACGTTTAAACACGAAATTTTCAATTGTATTTTGTTCCCCATTAAACAAGGAAACCATAGGACTTGATTTTACTAAATTTGGACTTCATTTGCTCAAGATATGGCTTTTTGAATATGACTATATTCACTGTTGCGGGAACTGCGGATTTAAACGTGATTAATGAGATAATTACGGTTTTAATCCGCATCGAAATGCGTGAATTATCACTTGGATTCTTTAATAAAATAAGACAATAAGACATCACCTTAGGGTTTGTATGTCTCTATGTTCTTGATCTGTCATCGAGTGTACTTTGGAAGTGACATGTCGATGGTGATCGTAATTGTCGAATAATCCTTATAAAATAAAAGAAGATATTTTGGCATACATATGTGCTCTAGACATTTAATCATGAATGACATGGTTCTCTGCATTATGCAGAATGGTGGCTCGAAAGAGATGATGTATTCAAAATGTTTGAATACCTACCTGAACCTAAGTCTCAAAGAGTTAAGATGTATGTAGATATGATGAGAGTCATCATTCGACTATCTATACTCAAGTCATTCATGAAGCTTCAGGATATTCATATTGTATGAATTTAATGAAGCATGTATAAATGTTGAAATGCTCTTACATTAAATTCTTTTTGAATTTAAATAAGAGATTCTTTGTCTTGAACAATGGTTGTTTATAGATGAAGAGAGCGTAGTGGAAGCATGGGTCAGACCCGAGTAAGAAGGAAAGTCAAAGAGTTGACCTACTTCTGTGACTTCCATATCACATCCAAAGAGTTGGATGAATGCCAATACTGTAATAAGTTGATGTGTTGATAGTTTGACTATCAAGTATGTCTAAAAGCCTTAGTGAAGGACTCAGATAGAGCATCAGAATAATCTACATATAATCATTGACTCTGACTTTCTTATTTCATAAGATAAAGTCTGACAATTGTTTCCAAATCTTCTAATGACATTTGCAATTGGTTGCATATATATATTAGAAGATTAGAAATTTGATCTTAAGGTTTAGTACTCATCTACATGGATATTTATGTAATTGTTGCAACAATCTCTGTTGGATAGATGGACTTCATATTCTCAGTGGGAGAGCCCTTAGTCTTGGAGAATGTCTATATGACCTAGATAGTAGAGTACACTCATTGTTTGTTTCTAAATGTTGGAAATAAACATGAATTCTGAGATAGAACTATCATAAAGAGTTATGATGGAAATATTTCAGATAGTAATCTAACATCTAGTGGAGTCCACAAAATTAGAAAATTAATGAATGGTTCATTAAGATTTCTAATACTGAAAATCAAACCTTATAAGATCAATAGGAGGATGAAGATCATTTGATAATGATCTGGCATCAAGCCTTGGACATTTGTCTATTGATTTGATCAATAGACTAGTAAGATATGAAACTTTAGAATGTCTAAAATTTCAAATCTTACATACTTGTGAATATCGTATTCAAAGTAAAAATGTCCAATACACCCTTCTCTGGGAATGGTGTTGAATGTCGAGGTATTCAAGATCTCATACATGTTGATGTATGTAGATCATCTATATCATAGTGAACATTATAGATATGTGATATATATTGATGATTATGTATGATATGAGATTTCTTCTCTTCACCTGAGAAACCTTTGAAATGTTCAAAGATTTCATAATTTTGGTTTAGAACCAAAGTTTGAAGAAAGATGAAATGAATTAGATAAAATTCACAGAATACCTTATGGAGATATGAAAATCATTTCTATCTCACTCCTCTTGATAACCTAAACTCAATAGAGTTGTAGGGAGATACAATTGGATCATGTGTGACATGATTTGGTCGATGAATTTTAGCATAATTATCCTCTTAGTTTCCTGGTATATATGTGTAGTAGAGACTACAATATATATCCTTAATAAGATTCCATGCAAGTAAGATGGAATTAAGCACTAGAGAGTGCAACTTCACTAGGAAAATAAAGGATGGTATTGGATACCTACTTTATGACCTTGAGATTCTTAAAAGATCTCATTTCTGAGAATGTGATTCTTGGAGGATTGAGACTCTTGAGAATCAAGATGAAAATGAAGTGAAGGAACTCATTTAAACTTGAGATGATAATGAGGCTCCTGAAATCGGAAACTAAAAGGATAATTAAAGATGAAACATTAATACCTCTTCAAATGAGTTTGAGGATGTATTCCATGTGTCAGTGAAGTCTGACAATGATCGGACTTCATGTGATGAAGCTCCTAAAGATCATGACATGGAAAGATGGATATTAGCAATAAAGTGTAAAGTAGACTTCATATACAAGTGTTGTATATGGACCCTCGACGATCCACCTATAAGGGTTAGACCCATTAAGGTGTAAATGGATCTTCAAGAGAAAGGGAACCTGATGAGAAGGTAGATACCTTCAAAGCTCGGTTCGTAGCCATGAGCTATACACCGAAGAGAAGGCATTGCTTGCAATGAGACTTGCTCTTCATGCTTGAAATCATCGGAATATTGCTAACCTTAGCTACACAACTTGACTATTGCATCTTCAGGATGTAATTCAAGATTGCATTCCTCTAAAGAATACCTCTCTGAGGATATTCACATGAAGTAGCCCCAGGGCTTCATGATTGGGGAAAGTAAGGTGTGAAAGCTAAAGAAATCCATCTGTGGACTCAAATAAGCTTCTTGTTATTGGAACATAAGATTTGACGAAATCATAAGTGTTATGATTTCAGATAGAATCTTGATGTACCATGTGAAGCTTAGTGGGAGTGCCATTGTGTTCATCATGCTAAATGTAGATAATATCCTAATCATTTTGAATGATATAAGGATGATCATAAGTGTTTTATGATCTGGCTATTCCATACCTTGAGATATGATCTCAAAGATGCCTTTTGGATCTAAGTTCTGAAGTTGTTCAGAATCAAAGAAAAGAGGGTATTGGGACTGTCACATTTGTAGTACACCTTGGACATATTCCATTCTTGGAAATTCCAAGAAAGGCTTCCTTCCCTTGAGATTTGGTACTGACCTATCAAAAGGGATAGCACCTCAAAGAGTTGAGGAAGTGAATGCTAAAACTGCTTGCACTTGTGCATCAGTTACGAGAAGCTAAGTGTATGCTAGATGTGTACAAAAGCCAGATATCTGCCATGCAGTGGGAGTAGTAAACTGTTACTAATCCTACTATGGAGAAAGAACACTTGATTGCAGTAAATAACAAAATCTTTATAGATGACAAGTTTTTTGAGATAGTTATCTCAAAGTCATATCTTCAAAAGCTTAAGACTTTATAGATAGAGATATAAAAGGTCTTAACTGTGGATACCTTGAGAGATAGTGATCTCCCGGAATAAGGGTATTCTGATAAGGATTATGGAATACTGGTTATAATAATTGAGCAATAGTGTCAAGGACACTATAACTGCTTTGACTAGATTGAGTATAGGTTGCATTAGATGCAACATTCGCATTGGATGTGAGCACTGTTACCTGGGGATATGCAAGTGCCGTAAAAGGACTTGGCATAGTCTTTTGGGAACAGAGTCACTGATCAGCTTACCTAGTTATTTCTAAATAGCCTATGATTGTCACATGAGTGTGGGTTTATATGATTAGCCCATTAATGGCTCTTTGGGCTAGTGGGAGATTGTTGGACATGTGAGCCCACGGCGAGCCATTATGCAATAAATGTTATTGCAAATATCACTCCTTGATCTGAAATGAAGAATAAATAATTTGCATAATAGGTCCCTCTGTACAATTAGGGTTATGTACCATGGCTGTCTTAATGATCATACAGCTGTTGATTCAATTATTGAATCATAGAGGCTGATGCTTGGATGAATATCTAAAGAGTTAGATTGAGGACTCATCAAGCACCGTCAAATGATTGTTAAGATGTGATCTCCAGCCTGAGTAGGAGATGGCGATCCTTTTCTCACATAGGCTGATATCTGACCGACCTCTTGATGCAGGTCCTCTGCATAGGAATAGAGATTCGGAGGTGTCAGATTAGTTAGGTCAATGGGTTGACTTAACGAGATCGAGATAACCTAAGACATATGTTGAATGCTGTCACAGCATAGGCACGCATCCTCTGACCGAAGACAGATGTATTGCTATATGTCTGAGTATGTACATATGGCCGACCAATAGGTTGATGACCTAACCAAGGTCTATACATCAGCGCGCTGGTGTGCATATAAGGGCATATGAGTAATACGATCTCTCAAAGGGATCATACAGGTTCACTACTGAACCGGAAGACATGAGCTCACTCATGAGATATTGGGAAGAATCAAATTCCGTGCACGGTCGTCTCGCTTTGGAAGCTTGACTGAATTTGTAGGTTTGATATATACTTTTGGAAAGTATATGATCAAGACCTAGGTATGATATATGCTTTTGGAAAGTATATGATCGATACCAAATCCCAATGATCAAATGAGAAACTTAGTGATCAAACCCTGAAGAAGACAGTGTAAAATTGATCTTGATCTTCGGGTTGACCATGGGTCTTCCAGTATGCAGGATGTACAGGTATTGGGAATACCTGAGGGTGATGTGATCATAAACGATTGTATATCCATGACACTTCCATTCCGAGGGAGTGATGAAACAGGTCTGGATTTTAGTGTCTCCTTCCAGTAGAGAAGCAATCTGATCTTAGTCCAAGTGTTGGACATTGGTCTGAATGAGATTCAGATTCAATGAGAAGATTAGATTTGCGGTCTTGATTTAATCAAACATCTGTGGAAGGTCCGTAAGATCTGGATTTGAGATGAGATCTCAACATCCAAGTCACTATACATGGAACAATATAATCGCCATGTCCTTATCTCCAAGTATCTGCGGAGAAAGCACATTATTCCTGCAAGGGTTCAAGAATAATTCATTTGATGAAATGTATATCCAAGCAAGGACTTGATGATTAAATGAGATTTAATTATCAAGCATAATATGAATATGAGCCATATTATTATCCAAGATAATTAAATGAGATTTAATTATCAAGGATTAGAGAATGTAGATAATACTATCCATAATATTTGTGTATTATAAATAAGGTTTATAATATACATATATTCAAGAGAGAGAAATTTAGTAAATAACATTTGTTAATTATTAAATGTGGATTGGATTCACATTTGTTAATTAATTGGAAATGTGATTTATAAATTAGTTTGGGATGTGAATATGATTCACATAATTTTCAATGGCATGATTGAAATATTCACAAATTAGTTTAGAATTAATTTGGTGGATATTTTTTGTGATAATTGTTATTGCAAAATTAATCAATAAATAATAAGATAAAATAGAAAAAGGAGACAAAATCAACCACCTAAATAGAGGTGGCGCCACCTATGACTTGTTCATAGGTGACGCCCCCTATGATTTAGGGTGGTTAGTTGCCTCCTCTTTTTATTATCAAATTATCTCTTGACAAATTAATTTATGTTGAATTAAATTGTGTTGATAATGTTACAACATATATTTAATTTAATTATAAATTAATGTTGTTGGTTTTAACCAACAACAATCATAGCCATTGATCTTACATAGACCAAGCCTAGTCGTTGGATCTATGAGTCCATGGATTGAGATCCAATGGATCCTAAACTAATATTAAAGGAGGGATAGGGTAGCCTTCCAAGGTACATCATTAAGAGTTGTACAAGGTGACAACTCTCTCTCTCTCTTTCTCATTCTCGCCCTCTCTCTTTCTCTTCTCCATTAAGTGGTCGTCCACTTTGTGTTGAGAAAGGATAAACTCTCGGCTTCTTCTTCGACGACTCGAGGATCTCCTTCATCTTTGGAGTTTCTTACTCTAAATAAAGACGACGGATTTCGTTTGACGAAATCAGGGGAGCCATCGCTTGGATCTTCATCTAGGATTGCGGGAAGGAACGTGACTCATCATCGCGCCCGCAAGTGCGTTCTTCGTGGATCGGACTTAAGACAGGAGGATCTCTACTTTGGGATCTCGCGATCACAACCACACTTCAAGAGGTATTCCTTATACTTGGTGGTTTGATGAAACGATCCGAGAAGTGTTCTCGTGATCATGTGGTTTCATCTTTAGTTTTAAAAATTTTAATTTCCGCTGCATCTAGCATCTAGTGCGACTAGTTGCTCCGATTGCATATGATGCGATCGACACGCTTCCGTGATGCGCTTAAGGATTTACAATATCCTTCAGAGTCCATGTGCTGTGAGGAACCACATACAGCGGTGGCAGGACCCGTTGTGGAGGGTATCGAGTAGTTCCCAAGATCGGACTCTGGACTAAGTATGATTAGCTAGCTAATGTTCTTCTCGTGTAGAAATTGTTTCGTCTAAGGCCGATTTCTTCTTGCATCATATAGGTAGTTTTGATTCTGTCTTTAAATTTATGCGTAGATCACCCTGTATGTAGAGAGCTGGAGTCAGGTACGCATTTCTTACTCTACATGCATCATCGTCTTTGATCGTGCATCGGCTTTTTCGACTTCTCCCTCTGTTTTGGACTTGAAACAATCAGGAGAATTAGAAAATTCATTAGGCGTTGTTTGCTTGAAAAATATCTAAAAAAGAAAAACTATAAAATTGGGACTGCTAAACAAACTTGACCCTAAAAGACACCACATTGAAAAACTTGTCTTGGGAGAGCAATTCCCTTCTTGTTTTGTTTGGATGAGCGAGAGATGAAGCGCACACTAGGATAGAGCCATACCCGAACTCTTGAAAGACTACCGGCCTCTTATACGGGATAGTTTGTTAAGAGCATTGGGTTCGTACCGGCTCACTTAATCGCTCTGATAGACTATTTTATCACCTAAATAAAATCGATAAGATAAAAGACCAAACCTTTACGGTCATCAGCTCTACGTGAGTAGGTGAATTGGGGGTTTGTTTGTCCAATCTTGTGTGTTTTCCAGATCTCATCTGCCTTCACTCTCCTCATCACGATGATGGGTCGGAGGTCCCTTGGGCAGCCCCTGGTTGCACCGCTCTCGAGCACTCTAGTCCACTCATCTAGGTTGGTTCGTGAGAGCCCAGACCTACTCTCCGAACCCGAGTTTGGCTTCACCCTATTCCCCCTCGACCACCCTTCTACCGGTCTTGAAGTGCCAAAGCAGAGACAACAACAGATGTTTGATCATTTGACGGCACCTAAGTTCAGATCTTTTGCCTTTGTAGAGACCATGGACAGAGCGAGTAGCGTACTGATGTATGTTCTTGATCAGGGTGCCATTAACAACATCATGTTAGACTCCCTGGAGACCATGCAGCGACAGATTAGAGATCAGTGGGTTTTCATGGCCGATATGCACTGGGAGATGGCTCAGATGCGAGCAGATTGAGAGCAGAACAGAGCCGGTGGAGGAGGAGATATTCTTGAGGGAGAAGAGCCAGAAGAGCCAGCATAGCCTGCAGCACCTGCGCGTCCGATGAGAGAGTTGCACAACCCTGGTGCAACTCTAACCCACAGATGGATTCAGCTGCCAACCATTATAGGAGACTTCAAGATCCCACCTCAGACCATTCATCTACTACCCATATTGCATGGGCTTGCCATCGAGGAGCTGCACCTCCATCTTCAGGAGTTTGAGATGATTTGTAGCATGGTCCACGATCGACTCATAGGAGAGAACACCATCAAGATCATGGCTTTTCTGTTCTCCCTCGTCGACAGAGCAACCTATTGGCTGAAGCATTTAGGGAGATACGTGACATCGTGGGAATAACTCTAGACCAAGTACTTGAATAAGTACTATCCACTCGGCCGGACGAATGCAACGCAAGCCCTCATCAACAATTTCTCCATGCTTCACAACTACAAATTTCATGAAGCATGTGACTGATTCAGAGAGCTGATCGACAGGTGTCCCCATCATGACATATCCAAGCCCAACTTAGTGTAGAGTTTCTTTTGTGGCTGACACCGGAGCTGTAGGGGCTCCTGAACACATCTTATAGGGGATCCTATTTTTCGAAGGATGAGGATGAGGTATGGGCTATCTATGAGGAGATGACGGAGAACAACACTGTCATGTCCCAGACCTGACTCTATACTCAGGGGAAGTCCCATCCACACATTGTGTCCTACCATAGAACTGCACGGATCGATGCAGGCCCATCCACTTCATCAGCAGCTGCAGCACAGGCAGAGTCATCCGCTAATGATATGGGTATCATTAAAGAGAAGCTAGACCGCATCGAGCTCATTGAGAAGAAGCAGTGCCAGGGTATGTCACAGATGGATCAGATGGCACAGACGCTGAGTAATCTGAAGACCCAGATGATGTGCCTCCGAGAGGAATAGACGGCTTCTCAGCCCCATCTCAGGTCACGGGCTAACACCAGCAGTAGCAGCTCGACCCAAGCCTCCAGCCAGCACATACAGGTTCACCATGTTAAGGCAGAGTTGTTCCAGCAGCCAGAGCAGCAGTACTTCCAGCCACCACCATCTCAGGACACACATATGGTGGTGTATCAGTAGTATCGGCCCCTGGCAGTCCTTCCCCCACCCCCTTATGAGAAGGAGTCGTTGATGGACGTTAACGGGATTTGGTACGACCGACCTCAGCCTGGGATCTGCTGAGACCATCCCGGATTACGTTGGTCATCCGGAGGTGCCTCTCCCAACAACAGCCTCCAGTTCAGGGTGGCCAGTATATCCAGCAGCAGCAGCAGTCCCAGTTCCCACAGCCACAGCCACATTACCAGCAGGGTTCTCATCCCTATCAGTAGGGACAGTTGTAGAGGCATCAGCCTCAGCAGTTCTCTCACCAGTATCCCCCTCATCCTTTGCAGCAGCAGCCTCACTTCCAGAGAGGCAACATGTCTGGTTCTCATGGGCCAACCTATGAGAACCCAGCACTTGATGACTTGGTATGCCTTGTTTCTGAGGTTCATGAATTAGATCGGATTTGTAGAGAGGGTTGGATCTATTTGTGGGTGAGAGTCTCCTATGGAAGTTGGATGATGTCTAGTTGGAGGAGGTTTTGAAGCTTTGGGTCTAATTGAGATGAATTCATTTTCATAGTATGGCTTCGATGGATACTCGGACAAATGTCCCATCATTTTTAAAAGAGATGACATAATTAATAATGATTTGGGTTTGACCAAGATGAAATTATTTTCATGATACGGATCTGGAGGGTTCATGGATAAAAGTTTCATAATTTTCGAAGGAGGTTTATTTGTTGACATAATGGATTGATGTTTAAATGCCTAGGATATTCAATAGAAGAAACCTTAAATTTTTCAGACCAAGAAAGGAGAGTGATGCTACAAGTGTGTGGTTTTTGATATTTGAGATCGGTTCACATACACCAATGCAAACACAATACAAACCCTAGTCTCACCAACACACACAATGAAGCCATCAGAGTTCGACAATTATATTTTCAATCTTAGTTGGTGATAAATTCAATCTTGGAAAAAGTTTAGTGAGCTGTTAGGTGCTGAAAATTTTCTTAAAGACTGTCCTGTATTCGTATGACTAGCTGCACCTACTTTCCACTAGTATGTGTGTAAGTACGGATTGTAAAATAGCTACCTGTGTTACTTAAGGATGGAACCTTACGCAGAGTCCTTTAAACCACGCATTCTGCTAAGGAAATCCGTACCGTTTACCAGCTACCCGTATTCCTCACTGAGAAGTAGCTAATCGTTTATATAGAATCAGTAGTCATATGAAAATTTGGAGTTGGGTTCTAACCTTAAGTGTCGTCTCTCGCTTACTCAGTAAATGCATCCACGATCAGGGTTGCTCTCCCGCAAAAAATCTTGATTTTATGAGTTGATTTAGTCTGCTTTATTTAGCAGTCCCAATTTTAATTAGGTGATCACTAAAAAATTATGAGAGCAAAAATATACATCTACCGTTCAGTCTCAATTTCCTTTAAAATTATGAGTTGATTTAATCAGCTTTATTTAGCAGTCCCAATTTTAATTAGGTGATCACTGAAAAATTAGGAGAGCAAAAATATACATCTACCGTTCAATCTCAATTTCCTTTAAAATTATGTGTCAAAATAGGTGGGAGAAATTCAGGAAAAGCCAATGCATGCGAAAAATGATGATGTATACTCAGTTAGAAGACTTACAATGATTACTTGCATTCTCCATGTGGGATGCAATGCAAGAATTAAAAATTTAATCTATATGAATGCAAGCCGATGAAAACTGCACCTAACAGAAAGTTCTATTGGACGGGAAGAAATGAGTTAAATTTTTGACTAAATTGAACGATCTAATGTGTGTCTCAATTAAGTGATGTGTATCCTAGATTCTACGAGCACAAATAATAAAATTTAAAGCTCTAATAGTTGTATGTGTAGGTCTAACCTACGAGCCACTCAAGTCGAGCCCCACCTCACCGAAGAGTCAAACATGCCACGACACACCATAGAAAAAGTTCATGATCTTGTTACACACGCGAGGGTCCAAACAGACACCGCTATAAATGAGTAAATAATTAAAAAAATTAAAATTGCAGAAAATTAAATCCTACACTCTACGCTCTCTTACGACTCGACTCGAGCTTAATTTTAATGCATCTTGGCGACCGGTGAAGATATGTCGATTTCAAGAGAACCACTCCATGGGCGTTGGGTACCTCGTACGAAAAATAAGAGAGAAAGTGTAAGAGAGTAACACAAAAATAAATAAAAAATAAAGATAGAAAATAAATGCTGAAAAATAAATGAAAAATGTACAGTGGGACGTTGGGGGTGACACTACCCAAATGTGTGGAAAACAGAGAATGAATTTTCTAAATAAAAATCTAAGCCATTTACCTCCCCGACAACGACGCCATCTGACGAGTCCTAGAAACCCTTGGTTAAATTGCGTGAACTAAGCTTTAATGTGTTTTTTCATTGTAGGCAATTCAGAATCAGTCAAGAAATTAACCAGAATAAATTAATCAATTTTAGTTGAAGTGGTTTAAGGTTTATTTTACTTGGGCAAGTCCCAAGATTGAACTCTAAGAGGCAAAGGAACAACCTAGGAATTTGTCTATCAAAGTTCCTGCACGGTTTTTGAGCTGGTCTTTTTTTATTTTTTATGCAAATTTGAGATGCAAAATGCAAATGTGGTCAATTTTAGGGACTAAAATATGATTTTCAATCATACGATGTCTGAAAAATTTGAAACTTGGCCAAAATGTTAATTACGATGAAAAAAATGCATTGTAATTTTTTCAATTTTTGGATTAAAATAAATATTTTATGAATTTATGAATGCAAATAAAGTGAATTTCAATAATTAAATATAATAAATATTAAACCTATTTTTTTCAAAGGGAAAAATATATCTAAGATCTATCACTTGGTGATTGATCTCAAAAAAAAATCCTAAACCTTAAAAATATGAGGTTTAATACTTGCTAAAAATTAAAGATTGAAATATGGAAAATGATTTTTACATAATAAACCATGCAAGAAAATGAAGTTCTTTTTAGGCACAATGTCAAATACAACTAACTATGCAATCCTTAATTTTTTGGCAATTTTCAGAGCTATGGTTAACTACTTGTGAATTTTGAAGCACAAGATGGGCAAAATATGCAATTTTTCACAAGAATATTAAATAATAATTAACCACAGACCCCAAAAATATCAATCATAAGCCATAATGAAAAGAATCAGTTATTTAACATAGAGTTTTTTTAATAAATAAAATGATGGGAAAATATCGATCAAAACATTATGGGAATATAGGGGTCTCAATGCAATTAATAATAATTAAATAAATCCAAAGAGAATTAGACTATAATTACTGAAATGTTGGGGGATATTTTATGAAATTTCCAAGGGAGCATTTGCAACGCACGTGCTCCTTGGGAGTCGGGGATGAATCTGCAATAAGTGGAGCTTCAGGGGGCGTTCAGTAAAATGCCCAAGCAGTCACGTGCGTAGCACATGACCCTGGGGTAGCTAGATGTTTTCCTCCTCACATGTTGCATATGAGGGAGGACCTCGGGATTCGAGCCCAGCGGTCATGGCTGGCAAGAGGCGGAGGTCCGGAGTCGGGGAGAGCCAGTGAAGCACGGCGTGGATGCAGTCCGATACCTTACTGGCCAGTTGTGGGGGAGATGCTTCTCGAGTTGCGGCTGAAGGTGGAGAAGCTTCTCCGTGGAGTCGTAGTAGTCGGAGAAGGTCTAGGGCAGACCTCCTGGATATGAAGCGTAGATGCAGGTGGTTATCGTTGGTGGTGTTTTGGAGTTTATGTCGAGGCGGAAGTGGTGGGGGGTTAACGCGAAAATGTTCGTAGCGTAGCTCAGAGAAGATGATGCGGGGGTGGTGAAATGCCGGTGGAGAAGATGAAGTCGCAGCTCGATGGCGCGAAGAAGGCCGGAGAGGATCTGCTTGGAGGTGGTATGCGACAAGGCTTCCCAGCCTTGGACCTCATCGAGAAACAAGGGTATCGGGCTATTCACCACCGATGCCCTTCTCCTATGCAATCGACGGATAAGTGAAGAAGGGGCGGTGCTTGGGGATAAATAGGAATGACAGGGCCTGTCGGAGATGGAAAGGCAGCGAATGTTTTTATCAAGGGACATTTGGGATCTGTAGGGGTGGCGATGGGTGATAGATGGAAGGAGGATCAATTGGAGACGGACAAGAAATCGCGAGATGGCGGGAGTAATGGCGATTGCTGGCCAAAACAGGAAGGTGATCGGGGAGTATGCAGAGGGATTCGCGGCGGTCGTCGGTGCTTGATTTGGAAGAGGTGGCAGAGTCGTACGAGGAAGGTGGTCAGAGGGGAGAATCGCGGGGCGACACTGCCTGATTGGGAAAGGGGGAGGAAACGGAGGAAGGGGGTGGCGCACAAGTGTCGTCCGATCGGCCGAGATCGGACGGCCCTAGTGCTTCCACGTGGCAATCGATTATTTTTTTATTTCTTATTTTTTTAATAAAATGAGATTAAATAAGGCCAAAAATGGTGCCACGTGGTGGCTCCAAGAGATACCACATGGCATCTCCAAAAAATTCAAAAAATTAAATTTAAAGAAAATAGAAAAAAATAGCAAACGGTCTCGGATCAAAAAATTTTCTTCTGAAAGTTGCTAGTCTCAATAGGATCCAGAACTTTCATGAAGAGACCAAAACCAAAATCAATCATTTATGTGAAGTAATATTTTTGGGGTATCCCATGTACATTGAACACCTTGATTCTTGGATTTTTCAAGTTTTTTGTCATTTTTAACATACGATAAAAATCGAAAAAATGTGATAAAATAACAAATAAATATTTACTCATTAATATAATTTTTTTGGGTTTTTATTAATTCTGAAAATAAACAGATAAAATAAAAAGTGAAAATAACAATTTTTGTAAAGATGGTTAGTGAAGACTCGGACTCAGTTAGTTACTTTGATTTCAAGCTTAATTTGGATTTGGATTTTAGAAAATTTTAATAAAACTTTTATCAAAGAAGACAAATAAAAAATAAATAAAATAAAATAATTTAATTTAATTATATACATAAAATAATAAGTCAAAAATTGCTTAAATACAAAATGTACAAAAGAGGCCCAAAACCCAACTTTCACATATTAGCTCTGATGCACTTGAACTTAGTCTTGTTTTGAAGGTCAATGAATGTACATTAGTTCAAAAGCAAGTAGGATCAAAACGTACAGTGGATGGAGAAGATATCAATATTTTAGTCCGAAAATCCTAGAACTAGGGTTTGGGTTTTCGGTCCAATTATTTCAGTTAGTGATTTTTTTTGTATTTTTCATTTATTCTTTTTATTGATATGTATACAATGGGGTGGTTTCAGGTCATTTGGAGTTAGTATGAATTAGTTAAAAATCAGGGAAGTTAGGCTATTTTACATGTCATTTTGGCTGAGATTTTTGGTATCTTATTTTGTGCAATAATGATAAATAAAATGCAATTGTTATTAATACATGCATGAATACTAATTATGTAGAATAAATGAAGAAATGCCAATGTATTTTGGAGATTGGAGCTTAATTTGTGATTTTTAATGTAGTGAATATGAGATTCATTAGCTTGTCAATGCCTCTTGAGGAGGATCCTATTTTTCCAAGGACGAGGATCAGGTCTGGTCCAACTATGAGGAGATGGCTGAGAACTACATTGTTATGACTCACACCCATGTCTATACTCAAGGAAAGCATCCCCAACAAGCGTTGTCGCATCACAAAGTAGCATGCATTAAGGTGGAGTCATCTTCATCATCTTCCCCAATAACAACACTAGTAGAGTCATCAACTGCTGACATGGGCATTATCAACCATAATTTGGACCTCTTGGAGATAATTAAGAAAAAGACATTATAGGTCTTGAACAAGCTCAACAAGATTGATGAGCTGGCCCGGAATATGAGTGACCTGAAGATGCAGATCATGTGCTTTTGAGAGGCATAGATGACTTCATTGCCATCATCAAGGTCACATGTTGAATAGGGGAGAAGATCTTCACATCCGTCTGCCTCATATAAACATGCCCACCACATTCAAGCGGAGCATGTTCAGCCAGCTTGATGAATCTGTGATTCATCATCTTTATTCAATTATTTTATCTTAAAATCCCTTATAAAACACATGTATATAATATTAACTCCGTGTTCTTATTAGTTTGCATCTGTGTGTGAATATTGTATATTTGTATATTATTTTAACCTAAAATAAATAAAGAAAGAAAGGAAAAATATAAAAGAAAAGAAGATAATTTATATGTAATAGATACAAGCTGACCCGAACCTCGAGAGAAGGTCAAGACTTGACATGATCGACAATGAAGAAAGTGGGGATGATAGGGTCCTTAGTCAGAAAAACCAAAAAATTATGTGTGTTGTAAATAATTCTCACTTATCTTGTGTATATCTGTATAAACTAACACTATATTATTGTTATAACATAACCCTAAATAAAATGATTTTTAAAAAACAAAAATTATAAGTAAAAATGTTTGCTAAATAATAAAAATAATTGCACAATGAAATCATGTATGTAATATAAATAACCACATCCAGAAAAAGCCACTGAGAGATAATTGAAAGATCAATTCTTGCTCCATATGAACTCAGATTGAACTAAACTCACTTTTATTGTATTATAAATTAAACTATCTTTAAACTGGTTGTGGTTTAATAATTTCTGAAGTTACATTTGAAAAAGTCGGTATTCTTGGGTGTTTTGTGCAATTTTGCAATTTATACATGTTATATTTGTAAATATTTTATTAATTATTTAAAATAAAAATAAATAATAACAATAATCATAATAATAAAAAAAATAAAACAAAAAAACTAATTTGCTTATTTTACCATGTATATAATGTCATATATGTATATACTATATGTATATAGTTAGTTTTCTTAAATAACTACCACAAAAAATAAAAAAATAACATTTATTTTTCAAATTAATAAAGTGTCAAAAATAAAAAAAAGTAAATTTTTGTAAATAATTTTAACACTAATCTTTTTACTTTATCTCATTTCAATTTTTTATCTCTTATCTTCATCCAAAAATTCAAAAATTCAAATTTCAAGTCCTATATTTTATATTTATATGGTTCCTTCTCCATGATTTCAATAGTTTTATTTCTCGCATTTTTATTTCATCGTCACTTTTTTATCTAGATCTTAGAATCCATCACGAGTAGTATTCACCTTCGATTCTGATTTTGCATCTCACTTTCTCGATCTCTGCGCGTTCTTTTCTACCTCGCACGATCTCTCACCTCTGACCACGCACGATGGTCAGAGATCCAGTTCCATCTGCCATTTTCCTCGGAACCGCACTCCTTCACGTTGTCCTTTTTGATTGTGGGATCGAGCCATCGTTCTCGCATCCTAATTATTTATAAATAAAAAAATAAAAAATAAAAAATATCTATTCTTTCATTCTAACATTTGTTTTACAGGATAAAATAGAAAATAACAACAAAAAATAAAAAAATGAAAAAATGAAAAATTGTTTAAGTTTCTATTCTAAAAAAATAAAAATGTTTTTATTTATTGTCATTTCTGTCTTTACATTTACAAAAAAATTACAAAATTAAAAAAAAACAAAAGTAGTGGCAGGCGGCACCCGCCGCCATCAACTCCTCCGCCAGTTCGCACACCAGCCGGCCGCCTGATAGTCGCACCCTGTACGGTGTTGGCCCTCTTCCGCGTGTAGCGGGGCACCCCTCTAGAACTGTTAGGAGCCTGTGTGTCAACCACGTGCCTCTCCTCATTATCGCTCTCCAGGCAGGACCTCCAGCGAAGCCTCGCACCAACTGTCGTCGTTTCACCACCGCAACAGCCCGCCCGTCGCCATCACCTCTGATCCCAGTCGATCGTGCTACCATTGTGGGGTATGTGTCGCCCCCATGCTGCTTCTCATCACCATGATCCGCACCGTCGCTCTATAGGCAGGAGTTGCCAACGTTCGTCACCCTTGGTTTGGGCGAGAAGAGGGTGATGGTCCATTGGCCCCTATGCTCCTTTTGGCTTGAGAAAAATGAAGGAACAACAGGAAACACTAAGGGGTATTAAAATATTGGAAATTTGCATTGCTACCTTGGGAGTTCTAAAAATTACAACAAAACCCAGCTCCATATCAAGTTTTAAAATTTTGGAAAAATTGTAAGCAAGCCCCCTGTATTTTTACAACTTGCAAAGAGGCCCCTGTCAGCACATAGTATGTGCAATGCACACATTTTATTGGGTAATTTACGTTTTCCACCCTAATGTTTATTTATATTATTTTTTAATGCAAAAACATTGAATAATTGTACTTCATCCCTTGTTTAACAGACTTCATTTGCATGTTTTTCACTAGTGAAATAAATGTTTTTGTTGGTCACTAAATTCTACATAAATTTGTATTATCTCATGTTTAGTTGATCTATCTGTAGTAATTTTTTTATTGAATTTTCTTGTCATTTAATCTAATTAAAATATCAAAAACAGTGTTCTTTTCTCTTCCTGAAATTCAAAAAACTCATAAAAATTTTAATATTGCTTTATGAATTCCAGAAAAATTAGATTAGTTTTATTTTATTGTCTTTTAATTTATGTCCATATTTTGTGCATTATTTATTTATAAAATCCAAAAAAATGCAAAATACTCAAAAACTTATAAAAATCATAACAAAATCTATAAAAATCCAAAAAATTGATTTTACTTTTTGTTTGTAGACATTTATTTTTATTTTAGCATAAAAATAATTACCAGGAGTTTTGGGTACTTAAAATATTTTTAAGTTGCAAATTACTCCAGGTTGTGCACTGATATCATCTTTACCACTATTTGATTTTTAGAAAAATAAAAAAATTCTGAAAATTCTATAAAAATTCCCAAAAATATTTTTAAGCCTTTAAACACAAAATTATTTTCTCTGGATTTTTCTGAACACTTTTTATATAATTGAAAATACAAAAAGAGTGTGGTGTGTGTATTTCTTCCCTCGTGCATAATGTTCCTTATTTGAAAATAAGAAAATTGCAAAATCAAAATTATTAAAAATTTGAAAATCGGAAAAATAAAAATAGACATAAAAAATAAAAAAGGGGAAAATTCCACAAAAATCAAGGATGATTTGCCTTTGAGATTCCTACTTTTCTTCTTAATTGAATTTCTTTCGATTATTTGAATAATCCTTGGGAATTGTAGCCTCCCTGAGTTTGATCATGTCCGTTATACAGGTAAATAAGTAGAAAAATTTCTCTTGCTTCATTATTCTCTTGTAGTAGCAACTCGAGAAGAAAAAAATGGTTATTTGATCTGGGAATTTTGGGGATAACGACAACTCCTCATATCATTAATAATCGATCCTTGAGATCTCGTGTCAATAAAATAGCGTCGTCGCTAGGGAGGTACGACGTGGGTAGTTAGGTTTCTCTTTTGACCTTCTATTCTTGGTTGTAAATATATGTTTATATTTTGCCATATTATTCTGTTGTTTATATCCACTGCATTTGTTTCACTGTTTGTGCTCATATTTTTATAATTATATTTCTTACATATTATCTCTTTTCTTTTTCTTGTGAGGGACCGCGGAGTGAAGGAGGAGATCCTAGGAGAGTCGAAGCACCCAAGCAAAGCGGAGGCAGCTTGATTCATCTCAATGCCGTAGGAGAGTGCAGGAAGAGGAGAAGAAGATTTTGAGAGAGACCATTATTTGGAGCATAGATAGTTTTTATTTATTCAGCATTTGAACTCTTGTAAGAAAGACATTCATTTGTTACCAGGTCTGTTTTTCCAAGTGCCGGTGCACTTGGGGGCGGAATGGATTTGTTTTCATCACCTTTACTTTCTTTGTTTCACGCTGATTTCATGAGCTACCTATTGATTTCTTTAATTAATTTACTTTAGTCAGGTAATTAATTGGTCCAAACATCCTAAACAAGAATTTCTGATCCTATAGAGCAGAGCGTAATTGGACATAGTCAAATTTTATTGGTTCTTACCTGTTAATAGAAGCTATCATCTACGACGGTTCACTTGCATCATATAAGATAGCTTATTTTTTTGCATTTAAATTCTGCGCGGATCATTTTGCATGTAGAGTGCTGACGACAAGGTATGCATCTCTAACCCCTACATGCATCATTGCTTTTAATCGTGCATTGGCATTTCCGATCTCCTTCCTTTTTTCACTCACATAAGTTAAAAAGGAAATTAGACGCTCGGTAGGTGATTCATTAAATATATTTAAACCAAGTGACAACTACCTAAAATTTGGGATTGCTAAAGAAAACTCGACCCTAAAATGAACATAAGGTAAAATCATTATTTTAGGGACAGTAACCCCCTCATTGTATTCGTTTTAAATTGCTCTCGTACACACTAAGGTTAGTGCCCAAGTCTCATAATTCAACCTAAGTGTTTGTACAACTTTGAGTTTGATTACCTAACTCTAAAATTGACAAGATAATGGACTGAACCTTCATGGTCTTCACATTGAGTTGAGTTGGTGAACTAGGGGTTTGTAATGTGTTTGATTTCTTGTACGCACATTACATCCTTCTATACATTTGTGCCTTTTTCGTCACAGCTTTTGACTTCATCCTCGTGCTCTCCCAATCATTTTCTCTTGTTTCGGAGATGGTCGAGTGGAGTTAATTAATCCGATATTCGCAGATCCCTCATACCCTACAGTCGATCCACCTTCCTTTTTCCTAGAGGACCTTCCTCCTGATTTTTGTGCATATCTGCCTAACCCATTATTTCAGGAGTCGGAGGACTTTGATTCTCACCCACCCTCATCCCACTCACCCGATCTTGGGATTTTGGAGTCACTTTTCATGTTGTTCACATTTGAGACCTTGAACCAGATGATGGAGCATATGAATTTGAAGATTAACAATCTATTTAACATCAATAAGAGCCAGAATGTTGCTCCACTATCTGAGGATATGGATTCACTTGAGGATAATTATGAGAGCTTACAATATCCAAAAATACAAAAAATGAGAAAATTTTAAAAACCCAAAAAGATTTCGGGAGACACATTGATGATTCATTTTGTGAAGAGAGGGCACCCATGCCAAACCATTTTCCCACTGCTCTTGGCACTCTTCGTGTATATGTTGATTCGGATCTCCTCCCTTTTATGGAGGAGGTTCAAAATTCAAAAAAATGTTGACTGAATCCGAAGTGTTGGCCACTATTCACGAGATCATTAAAGCCCCACTTCAACAGGCCAAATCCCATTCATTTTCTCCCCAACCCAAGAAGAGAAAGCAGAGGAGCAGATCTAAGCGTCAAAATGCATATGCCATATCTCACTATCCACATTTTAAGAAAGGGAACATACCTCTTATGAGTTGCTCCATATCTTATTATTCTTGTGATAACACTCTTCTTGACACCGGTTCTTCAATCAATATAGTACCCTTCTCTATGGTACAGTCTCTTCATCTTGGACCTCTTAAGAAAACCAGGATGATAGTTCAATTTGGTGACGGATCTATTAAGAGGTTGAAGGGAATTCTAGAAAATGTTGTCATTTTTATTAAGGGCATGAAATTCACTTCAGATTTTTTCGTATTGCCCATGGAGACCTCCACTCCTATGGAGCACCCTCCAATCATCCTGGGACGGCCTTTCCTTGGCTCTGCGGGAGCCGTTACTGATTATGGATCAGGATAGATTTGCTTCCATTCTGATGTAGTGAGCGATGTGTTTATCACTACACCCACTACTGACTAGAGACATGCCTCCCATGAGAGTGTGCTCGTGTTAGCCAACCCCAAGGACTTTAACCTTGATGATACTACCATAGATTTTTGTTGCACGTTGGATGATACTGAGAATCGAAAATTCCTCTTCAAGGAGGAGGACTCGGAAAACATACACCTTGGAGTTTCCCCTTCTGGTGTGTGGCTATGCATTAATGACATCCGCGGGATTTACACGAGACACCCCAGAGCGGAAGGCAGGCTCTGAGATTACACAGGGCGGACATGATTTGACTGCTTTTATTGATGAGTTTGTTCATATTCACCCTGATTTAGATGAGATTGATAAGGCCAAATTTGATTTGATTGCTTTTATAAAGGAATTTGGGCCTTTTGATAAAGATGATGATCCAATAGAGGCTCGTCAGGCTAGAATTGATCTTACTTTTTTGGATAATGAGTTTGAGCCTTTTTCTTTTGATATTTGCGAGACTTCCTAGGCCAGACATGACCACACTACTTCCATCGATCGGTTTAGACCTACACACTCTAAGACTGCTGAGGATACATTCTTGGTCGATCCTGATCAGTTCTTGTCTAATGATGACCCCAATATCGACCTACACCTTGTTAGATCCATTCCTCAGCGATCTTGCAAGAAGGTCTGCTTTCGACCTTCTTGACCTTTGTACATACACTTCTCTTGTACGTCCTTTTGTTTCATTCTTTCTTCTCTTGTTTTATAATTCACCCCTTTTTCGTGTGTGTATATATGCTATACTTAGGATGTGCTTTATACTAAGTATAGGGGGTGAAGGATTTGTGTTGCCCATATTCGGCATGTTCATCACTCTTGTTGTTGCCTATACTTATGGATACTCTACCCTAAGTATAGAGGGAGTGATATTGTTCGTATCATATTTTTTTGTTTTTCCATTGAGTTCGTACATTCTCTTCATCGGTTTTCCCTTTTGTATACTCTACTATACTTAGGATTACTTGATCCTAAATATAGGGTGGATCGCCAACTTCTCTTCTTTTTCACTTTTCCGTACTTAGCATGAGTTATGTCTTCCTTTGTCACTCTCTAATCACTATGAGGACATAGTTCGAGCTAAGTAAAGGGGTGTTGTATATATTGTATATATACTTTAGACATAACTCGTACTTTTAGATAATTATTTTGGGGATATATATAATTTAATAAAATCCACGTGTGTATAAAAAAATCAAAGAAACAGAAAAACAACAAAAACAACAACAAAAAAACAAAAAATAAAAAAATAAAAATAATTCTTCCTGTATATACTTGTATATATTTTACTAACCCATTTCCCTTTAAAATCCCTAAAAATTACAAAACTAAAAGTCTATAAAAATTTGCATAATTAAAAAAAAACTTTCTTTTCACATCTGCATTATTCTTCAAAAATTCATAAAAAGTTCAAAATTAGCCAATTGTTTCAAAAAAAATGTTCTTTTCACATGTGCATCATTTTTTTTCTAAAAAAATGCTTTCTTCGCATAGTTTATACTTTCTTACATTTTCATGTGCACTTTTCACGATAGTATTGACATCTAAACTAAGTCTGGAATAAAATTGAAGATTGGAGTTAGTTGGACCTTAGTCCACTTAATTTCATAGGAACCTTATAAGAAATGGAGTTAAGACTTTTCAGGTCCTAGTGACTTAATTCTTTGAGTCCATAAGACTATGTTCACATGTCATCTTGAGTAGCCTAAGTAGAATATTTAACAACAGATGCATGATTCTTTCAGACCATGGCTTATCTTGGACAAGCACTCTACACATAGCTCTTCATGGATGAGGTGGTGAGGGGGCAGAATCTTTTGGCTTGAGGTAGCATACGAGGGTAGTACATCTAGGCGGAACCTCTCGTCTTCCTCTAGGAAAGGAAGTGCATCTCAACCTGGTCTAGCGGAGTTGAGGTCTAAAGATAGGATGTTGTGGGGTTGCAATAATGCTTCAAAAGAGAGATAGTCTACTGGCTCAAGAGGAAAAACTCCTTATGTACATGCTGCACCTTGTATATACTTAAAAAAAGAGCAAAATTCTTAATCTCCATAAGTGGACAAGCCTGATTGAAAAGTAAAATATCTGTTGAAGTGTATATACAAGGATAAAAAATATAATAAGAGCTTCAAAGTTAGTTTTTTATAAGTTTGCAGTGGATGACTTGGCTACAATGGTCATGCATCCAAGGATAGGTAGCTACACTAGTTACCATCCATTCTTTTTGTCCATCCCCTATTCTTGAGCTGGTTGTACTTGAACCTAGAAGGGAATATCTCCGCTCCTCAAGGAAAGAGTTGCAAGATCGAGGAACTAGAGTTACCTTGTTGAGGTAGGATGTTTCTTTGCTACTTTTGAAATGGGGAGCCATATCTCACTTACACTGTACAAGTAAAGATTCATAGTCATAAAATTTTATGTATGAAGACTTATTCTGACCTGACTGTTGAGGCGACCTGAATAGGA
This sequence comes from Ottelia alismoides, assembly GCA_037367405.1. Lineage (NCBI taxonomy): Eukaryota > Viridiplantae > Streptophyta > Magnoliopsida > Alismatales > Hydrocharitaceae > Ottelia > Ottelia alismoides. The sequence continues at coordinate 65,365 of JAZKJV010010037.1, read as the reverse complement.
GTCTTGTGGAACTTAGAGGTTGTTAGGTTTTAAATCCATATCCCATTACGGTTTCAACACACTAATAATCCAATGGTCTGACAAAGCTCCAAACTACAATTTTATGAAGATAAGTTTAATACTCAATATTGTACTAACTTCTTTATTTTTCCTTCCTTTTTTTCTTTTATTCACTTATTCTTTAAAATAAATGTTTGCTAAGGGACTAGCAATGGTAAATCATAGGGGGTGATGAATATGTGATTCATCATCTTTATTTATTTATTTATTTTAGCTTAAAATCCCTTATAAAACACATGTATAATACTAACTCCATGTTCTTTCTAACTTGCATATGTGTGTAAATATTTTATATTTGTATATTATTTTAACCTAAAATAAATAAAGAAAGAAAGAAAGGAAAAATAAAGAAAAGAAGAATGTATATATGTAATAGATACAGGCTAGTAACCCGAACCCCGAGAGAAGGTCAAGACTTGACCTGATCGACCAGGAAGAAATTAGGGGAGATAGGGTCCTTAATCAGAAAATCCAAAAAAAGGGTGTGTTGTAAATACTTCTCACTTATTTTATATATATGTATAAAACTAATACTATTTTATTTGTATATACATTGCCCTTAAATAAAATATTTTTTAAAAAACAAAAGTTGTAAATAAAAATGGTTTCTAAATAATAAAAATAATTGCACAATGAAATCATGTATATAATAAAAGTAACCACATCCAGAAAAAACCATTAAGAGATAGTTGAAAGATCAATTTCGGCTCCATATATTGGACCAAACTCACTTCCATTGTATTCTAAATTAAATTATCTTTAAAATGGTTGTGATTTCATAATTTTTGGAGTTACGGTTGAAAAGTCGATTTTCTAGAGTGGTTTGTGCAATTTTACCATTTATTTGTACATATTATATTTGTAAGTAAATATTTTTACCAATTATTTAAAATAAAAATAATAAAATAAATAACGAAAATTTAAAAATTTAAAAATAAAAAATCTAATTTGCTTATTTAACTATGTATATAATGTCATATATGTATATAGCATATGCATGTAGTTAATTTTCTTATTGAAATATTACAAAAAATTAAAAATTAACATTTATTTTTCAAATTAATAAAGTGATGAAAATATAAAAAAATAATTAATTTTTGTAAATAATTTTAACACTAATCTATTTACTTTGTCTCATTACAATTTTTCTCTCTTATCTCTTATCTTCCTCCAAAAATTCAAATTTCAATTCTTATATTTTTTATTAAAATGGTTCCTTCTCCATCATTTCAATTTGATCAATGTTTGATGAGAAGAGCCCGATCTCCGATAGTCTTCTTGTCGCAGATGGGTGCCTAGCCTTCGACTCGTCTGGTGACAACGACTCGGCCTTCGTCAAGATAATCAAGGTCTTTTCCACTCTTAAGGTGAGATCCACATTTTTCTTCTCTTATTTTTATCCTAGGTTAATTGTAGTTTTATTTCTCGCATTTTTATTTCATCGTCACTTTTTTATCTAGATCTTAGAATCCATCACTAGTGGTATTCACCTTCGATTCCGATTTTTCATCTCACTTTTTTCGATATCTACACGTTCTTTTCTACCTTGCACGATCTCTCACCTCTGAACACGCACGGTAGTCGGAGATTCGGTTCCATCCACCATTTCAAACCACACTTGTTCATGCCGTCTGTTTTGATTTTTGGGATCGAGTTGTCATGCTGGCATCCTAATTGTTTATTAATAAAAAAACAAAAGAAATATCTATTCTTTTCTTTCTAACATTTGTTTTGCAAGATAAAATAAAAAATAACAACAAAAAATTTAAAAAAATATATTTGCAGAATCTGTTCTAAAAAAATTTTAAAAAAAATTATTTATTTTTGTTTCTATCATAACAACTGTCGATCGTGCAACGTATTTAAAGGGTAAAATTTCCCTGCTTGTTTCCATTTTGCAAATAAGTTCACATTGGACACGTGTTTCTTGTTGTGTATTGAACTTTTGCATTCGGTTCCCTTTAGTTTATTTTAATTGTTTCGGTCCATTTTGAAATCTAAAATGTCCTTGCAGATGATTCTTGTGAAATTTGGAAAATCTCAAAAACATCCACAATTACTTCTTTTTCTCTTTTCTATATTTTTTATTTATTTAAAAACCTTAACAAATTTGGAAAATTCTGAAAAATCACATAAATATTAAAAAAATTATCAGACCTCCAAAATAATTTTATTCCATTTTTCGATATACTTTTTATCACTTTGTAAAAATACCAAAACTTGACTCTTTCTTTATTTTCTTATTTGATTTCTTTTATTAATTTTTATTTTAGTTATTTTAAAATTCTTTTACATGACTAAAAATCATTAAAAAAATTAGAAAATAAAATAAAAAAATTAAACTCCAAAAAAATAATATGCAAAAATTAAATAATACAAAATCAAGAATAATGTGCATATAATTTCCTTTTTTATCCATTGATTCTTTCATTGATTTAATAACCCTCAGGATTTTGTAGCCTCCCTAAGTTCGATCATGTACGTTATGTGGGTAAATAAATAACACTCATGGTTTTGGTTCTCACATTCTTTTTTTATTGTTTGTCGACTTAGGCTATGAATAAAAACATTATTTTTTGTTGAGGGATTTTAGGGTTGCAACGACACTATAATTAATTCTCATATATTAAAACCTTCGATTTCCCTGCTCAACAAAACTAAAAGATAATTCTGTGGATCTAAGAGGCCCCAACCCAAACTCTTTGATTAGCGATATCGGCAAGAGATTGATGAAGCATCCATTATCAAATAAAGTATGATCAAACTCTTGATTAAAAAAATGTAACATCGGAATACGGTGCTCCCTTGTCTTTCTTTTTAGGCGAGAAGTTGTTGACGGCATGAACAGTGTCCATGGTCAAAATATTCTTATTATTTCTTTTGTATTTGTTATGCTTTGGTTGACTCTTTGTAGTGCATGCTTCTTTTAATCCTCTTTTTACAAAAAGAATGTCCTCCATGGCCTTCAGGAATGGCATATCAAGGAAAATGTTCTATAATATCTCAACCCTATAAGATCAGAAAGTATTGTTTTTAATTTCCTAACATTTGTGCTTTATTAAATGTTTTGGGAAAAGAAAAAGAATCAGAAAGACCATAAAAATTATTTTATTCACATATGAATTTTGCATGTAGATATGAAAGATTAGAATCAATCTGTACAATATCATCCATAACAGGTAAAGAAGAAGGAAAAACAACTCAGGATGCTTTTTCTACAACTGATGAAGAAGACTCTGGGATTTGTGTGTTCTCCTCCAGTGCTGGCTCGGCTCTGCATCTCCCTTTTTTTTATTTTTAGCATTTTTGCTTTTCTTAATTTTTTGTAATTTTGGTGTGGATGTTGGTGGTAGTGCTCCTCCATGGACTGCAATGCAAGATCTCTTCTCAATAGATGAAGAAGGTGATGAAACCGATGAATCTCGATTAGTGGCTTTATTTCCCAATCTCAGTAGTGCTGGTGGTTGCAATCTCCTACCGCTCCGGAGAGTAATGACATATGATAAGCATGAAAAATGACAAGTCCTACATGTCTCAAGAGTGGTTGGATCATGGTATGCTACCTGCTCCTTGTTACGTCTGAAATTGTTGGGATTGGCTTCGACTTGGGCCGATATGATGGTCTTCATGGTTCTCAGGTAGTCAAGCATTTGGTTGATGTTGCTCATATTCCTCATTAACTATGTGAAATAGTCTCTAGTGCATGGTTCACCGAGGGTGCCTCTAGCTTCTCAACAACTGGGGGTCATGGAGACTGGTAGTTTGGAGGTTAGTGGTATCCAAAATATGCAAACTGTTGATAATTAGAAGGAGGAGCATGCGAATACTTTGTAGGTTGTTACGATGGTAAGGCTGATAAGAATAAGCAAGTTGTAAGCTGATATCCATGTTTCCATGTCTGGAAGTGTGGATGAGATTAAAAATGAGGATGTGGCTGATATAGTCGACCTCCCTAAACTGGTGAACCGACCTCTGGTTGGCATGTGCCCAATTGTCCATGCCATGTTGGATGGATCTGACTGCACTCGAGGCCACTCCAAATATTGTTAACCTCCTAAATACGAGGTGGAGGTGGAAACTATGGCTTAGAAAAATGTGGAGACTCCTAGTAGTATGGCACAATGTATGTTGGAGTCTGTTGTTGCTAGACTTGGTCTAGAGTCTGCGAGTAGTAAATGTGCTGAAATGTAGGAGGTGCTCCGGTACTCTATTGTGATGAAGTGGAAGTAGATATCACAGGAGTAGAAGTCTCGGTTGCAACACTCAAACTCTGACATGCATGAATGGTACTAGCAATAAGCTTTAGATGCTTCATAGTCTCATCCATATTATCTAGATGCTTTGTCCTCTACTCGTTCACTTGACCACTTTTTTTATAATATCAACATCGAATAGGTGATTCCCAAGGATGGTCAGATCAGAACTATACACCCTAACCACATCATGAGATGCCATCATTTTGACAGCCTTGTCGGGTGTAGAAGAAGATAGAGGATGTTTTCGAAATGCACGAGAAGAAGATAGAGTTGCAGAGCTCTCCTCCATTTTTTGAATATTTTCATAAAACATCCTCATCTTCTGAAATGGGATCCCCCATAAGAGACATCTATCAATCTCAAATTCTCTGAACTGAAACCCCCAAAGAAAGTCTACACTAGACTTGTCTTCTATATATCATGATCGGGGCACATTCTCTGACAAGTCCTTGAATCGTTCTCATACCTTATGAATGGGCTCATGGGACATCATGGGACATTTGCCAAGTCCTAGGATATAGTATTTGCTTAGAAAAGCTAACCTCAACTCTTCCGAAGATGTGACCACCCTTCTTAAATTATTGATCCAATAAAGTAATTTATCCATAAGGTTGAAGGGGAAAGATGGCATCTTCACTACTTTTAACAGGATGTTAAGGTACTGCATTGTACCATATATGTGGTCCAACTGCTAGAGGTATGTATGGTTCTTTATTCAGAAAGATATTATTATATTTGGACTTATTATTTATCCGATTCAACCAAAATAATAAAAACTACAACTAAGGTCACAAGAACAAAAAAACAAAGAAAAAGAACTTCGAAAAGCTCATAACACATGAAACAAAAGAAAATAAAGTTGAGAAAATAAAAACCAATGGGATCCCCCAGTGCATCAGCACTTGGTGAAACATACCCCTACAAGCATAATGGAGTAATGGTACTACAGAAAATAGAAAAAGGTCAAGTGGAAATAAACTGCTACAAAGTACTTACAAAAATAAAATGAAATAAAATGACAAATAAAATTAAAAAATTAAATACTAAAGTGGGTCTTCCACTCTTCTACTGCTCCTCAGTTGCACTCCTATGTCAATCGGTCAAGAAGCTCACGCTCTACCTTGCTCGAGTGCATCGGCTCTCCTAAGATAGCTTTCCATGCTCGTCGGGTCCTCACAACAAAAAAAATAAAAAGTGTGTCAGAAAAAATTATGAAAGGAAAAATACGAGAATAAAATAAAATTATGAAATAAAAAATATGAGAATAAAATAAAATGAATCAAAAAATGAATGAAAACAAAAGACAAGTAAATGAAACAAGAAATCAAACAAATAACCAAGAGTAGAGGACAAATATAATAACCCTTGTCATGCCTCCCTAGAAACAACGCCATTTGATTTTTTGTAAAAAATCATTGGGTTCTATTTAATGAAGAAATATATGTGAAAGTAAAAACAATTTGTCATTGTAACCCACAACTCTCCAAATAAAATGTAGCTAATCTGGCATAAAAGAAATCAAAATATGCTAGTGTGCCATGATTTTACCAATATAGCTATCAGAATCGAACTCTGGAAGGAAACATTACACGAGGGTTATTAATTAATGCAAATTAATCAAGGATTCCTTTTCTTTTCTTTTCCTCTTTTTATTTTTTTTATTTTTTTAAATTATTTTTTTATATTTTTATCAATTTTTATTAATTTAGTTTTATTTTTTATTTTTTAAAGATTTTTAATTTTTATAAATTTTATCTTCTTAATTTTTAAAAGAAAATAAATAAAGGAATATATATACATAAAGTAAATAAATGTTATTTTTTGGATTTTTTAAAATGGTGAAAATAACCAGAAAACTCAAAATAAAATTGTTTCTGTGTTTTATAATATTTTATACTTTTTTTGTGATTTTTTAAACTTTTAGTTTTTTATTTTAAAATGAATAAAAATTTATATAGAACAGAAAGCAAAATTACTCTATTGTTTATCGGGTTTTTTAAAATAAAATGAAGTTAAAATTACTAGAGATCAAATTAAAACAGAAGATTATTTTTCAATCTTTGAAACAAGCCAAATTATATTCTTTTTCTAATGATTTTATACGGAGTTTTATATTTTTTGTTTTTCAATTTTTAAGGTTATCTGGTTTGGTTTTCAAATAAAATTGGAACTTATACATATAAGAAAACTATGTAAAAGACACCAACAATATTTTTTAGAATTTTGAATACATTTTACGAATTTTCATGGATTTTTTAGTGTAAACGGAAAATTTTTTTGATGTTATCGAATTTTTTAAAGTAATGAAAGAAATTGTTTTTTAAAACAATTTTTTTTGGAGTTAAAACAAGTTAATAGGAGGTTGCTGGAATTTTCATGTAATTATTAGAACAACATAACTATTTGTTAAATGGAGTTAAAGAGTAAACGGTTACTCTTTTCTACAATGACCAGTGTGTAATTCTTTAAAGTTACGACAATGATTTGATAACAAATATAAGAACTGTAGGGTCAAAATGTAAAAATCTTTGAAAAACACGTGAATTAGCATATAAATCTGAATCGAAGAAACCTAAATACAATTATTTATATTTCAAGGATCAAATAATAATAAGAAATAATGTTATGTTTATTGCAATATAAGCATGTGTCAACGCACATGAATTTTATGAGTAGGTCTAAAATGTAGTTAATGAAAAAAAACAGGTGTATATGCAATTATTCAAAGAATCTCAAGATGGAATGTGTTTATCAATGACTTAAATGAAATTAAAAAGAAAAGCAGTGCTAGGAGTATAAATTGCCAATAATGTATGCCTTGCACATGTAGAATGGAAGGACGCCATTCGTCGATGGAAATCTAATTGTGTAGCAAGAATTTGGGGTTGGATTGATCAGGATCAGAACTGGAGGATCTATTCATGATCCGACACTCCTAACTACCCTTGGAAAAACGGATATGAAGGAATCAGCTGATGATTTTGGATTAGCCCATTCTCCACCAATCTACGTCAATCTGCCACCCGAAGGACCCAAAGGATTGCTTACATCCTCCCACTTTGATTTAAGTGAAGTAATATATTCGGGTCCCATTGATAGGGGATTTGGAGCTAAATCTTTGTCTCACATACAAGTCGATCTCCATATCCTCGATCCAAGCTCCATAAAGATCCAAATGACCTAGAAATTATTGTAGGCTCAAAGGAGATATTCCGGCAACTCTTATTAAGCAAAAACAAGGTCAATTATGGGAATTGGTCAGTATCTGACAACGATGATCGAAATGAGACCATAAACTCATATCTGATATGGATCTGAAGATCATATTGTGTTAGAAGGCAGGAGAAATGCTTGGTGAAGATGGATCGATTATCGAATTCGATTATCGAAATGAGATAAAATCAAGTGGTTGACCTCCGATCCTGAAGATTAAGCTAAGATTGAAAGAAAATTGATGAAACTAAAAGCTAAAAGATGATAAACCTAACCTACAGTTACCTGCGATGGATAGGCGAAGGTCATCGTCTCGATTCGACGATGTGGAGTCAAAGAAGCTCAGGATGTCAAAGCAAGTCTGGTGACAACTATATTATGTTCCTCAGAGGTATTCACACTCTATCGTGGAGGAGCTCCTATGTCACCTCAGGTCTCTCCAGTACTCGATCTCGGGCGAAGAAAACTCTCCAAAACGGATCAAGTTAGAAAGTTGGATTGGGAGTTGTATTTATAGAGGAGAGGCTTGGGTCAATTTCAAAATCGAATAGAATGCGTGAACCGAGGAGAGGGGATGAAATTATAATCGATTGATTGTTATTGATGTGCGAGTGTTATTTGGGTACAAGAATCAAAAGAAAAATAGAAGAGATCAGGCAAAGAGAAATTGGAGAAGAATGGGGTTCAGTCGGTGATGAATCCTCACTTCGTCACCTTTATTCTTTCATTTAGCCTTAAATCCATTATATTTTGTACATACCATTAATTTATCAAAAAAACTATAAATTGTATGAAATTATATGTAAATTTTATATAAATAATATATTTAATTCCAAAATTACTCAGTGATTTCTTAGCAACCGAGAAACCTAACTCGATTCCTATTAATAAAGCTTAACTAATTACATCAAAATAGGAGCCAAGCTGGCAACAAGCTATGTCACTACTACTTTTTGAATTGCAAAACCAAAACATTACATAAATAGACATAGGAACCATAACATTATTGCTCAAGACTTTTCGGACCCTCTTCAAAAGCTCAATAGCTTCTAGTGCTAAGAAGCCAAAAGTATCAAAACCAAAAGGGATGAAGACATGTTGATTCTCAATTCACGCTTTCTCATGATTCACCACTTTTGTTGAGGTTGCTTTAAGGGTGGCATGTCCTGTTGTGAAGGTCCCGCACTTCAACCCCACCAGCGAAGAAATTCTTGTCAAATCTACACAAGCATGCTTCCCTTCAACCCATCCAAAAATTTATATATCACCACATCAAAGTGTGGATCGGCCCTCCTACTAATCGGTTAAGAAGTTCACAGGCACCTCTATCCTAGAAGTAACACAGGCACGTATGAGTACATCAAATAAAACATCTCTAACAAGATCGTGTCTGTATCTAAAATCCGGAAGCTTCCTACAATGAACTACATGATCTCCAAAAGAGTCTAAGCATTCCTTATGACAAACTGGGCATATCTCATCAGCTGGGAATAAAGGAATCATGAGGCGATATCTGAGGATACTATGATACTCCACCGGTGTCATGTACAGACCAAGTCCGTCAATAGGAATAGCAAGGAGAAAATCTTGAGCATGACAAGCTTGAAGACACCGAAAATTGCCTTCTAACAATCATGTCAAATTTCACCACCATGTACTCAATTATTTTTTTAAAAAAAGACAGTCGTCAAAACATTTTGGGTCTTTTGAGGGACGGTGTCCTTTCTAGAGAAACAACTGAGGTTAAATGAAGGAATCATGTCATGAAGTCTATGAAGAGAATAATCAAAAAATCTAGTACATATTGTATATCTTACTATCTCGCAAAATATGGTCCTAAAACCCCTAAGATTGTGCCCTAGAAGCCACAAAAGCATATAATGAAGCACCAATTGTTGAAAGTAGCCCTAAACCGCCAAGTTGAATTGGGAAAAGAAGCTACCCATCATTGGGGATATCCGAAAAAGGAGCCCCCCACAAACAACACAGTTTTCAATAGACTCTCGTAAGAATTTTTCAAATAATGATGTTGCCTCCTCCATATACGTAGGTTCGTAAGTCCTCAATCCAAATAAAAGTTTTGATATTCTCGTACATGAACGGAGTAAGAAGCTTACTTTGCGGATCACCCAACTAAGGAAGAAGATGCACCAACTTTACGGCTTTAGCAGACCTCTCCAAGGCCACCTTTAAAAAAAATCCATACTAATTGTCTCACCAAGAAAGTTCATGCCTAATATAGGTCTCCCAATACCTGTCGGGAACATCCCTTTTGCAAAGCTTCCTGGCATTACAAGTAGTCCAAATGAGTTCAGTTTTAGCTTCCGGCAACTCTTATTAAGCAAAAACAAGGTCAATTATGGGAATGGGTCAGTATCTGTCAACGATGATCGAAATGAGACCATAAACTCATATCTGATATGGATCTGAAGATCATATTGTGTTAGAAGGCATGAGAAATGCTTGGTGAAGATGGATCGATTATCGAATTCGATTATCGAAATGAGATAAAATCAAGTGGTTGACCTTCGATCCTGAAGATTAAGCTAAGATTGAAAGGAAATTGATGAAACTAAAAGCTAAAAGATGATAAATCTAACCTACAGTTACCTGCGATGGATAGGCGAAGGTCATCATCTCGATTCGACGATGTGGAGTCAAAGAAGCTCAGGATGTCAAAGCAAGTCTGGTGACAACTATATTATGTTCCTCAGAGGTATTCACACTCTATCGTGGAGGAGCTCCTATGTCACCTCAGGTCTCTCCAGTACTCAATCTCGGGCGAAGAAAGCTCTCCAAAACGGATCAAGTTAGAAAGTTGGATTGGGAGTTGTATTTATAGAGGAGAGGCTTGAGTCAATTTCAAAATCGAATAGAATGCGTGAACCGAGGCGAGGGGGTGAAATTATAATCGATTGATTGTTATTGATGTGCGAGTTTTATTTGGGTACAGGAATCAAAAGAAAAATAGAAGAGATCAGGTAAAGAGAAATTGGAGAAGAATGGGGTTTAGTCGGTGATGAATCCTCACTTCGTCACCTTTATTCTTTCATTTAGCCTTAAATCCATTATATTTTGTACATACCATTAATTTGTCAAAAAAACTATAAATTGTATGAAATACTATGTAAATTTTATATAAATAATATATTTAATTCCAAAATTACTCAGTGACTTCTTAGCGGCCGAGAAACCTAACTCGATTCCTATTAATAAAGCTTAACTAATTACATCAAAAAAGGAGCCAAGCTGGCAACAAGCTATGTCACTACAACTTTTTGAATTGCAAAACCAAAACATTACATAAATAGACATAGGAACCATAACATTATTGCTCAAGACTTTTCGGACCCTCTTCAAAAGCTCAATAGATTCTAGTGCTAAGAAGCCAAAAGTATCAAAACCAAAAGGGATGAAGACATGTTGATTCTCAATTCACGCTTTCTCATGATTCACCACTTTTGTTGAGGTTGCTTTAAGGGTGGCATGTCCTGTTGTGAAGGTCCCGCACTTCAACCCCACCAGTAAAGAAATTCCTGTCAAATCTACACAAGCATGCTTCCCTTCAACCCATCCAAAAATTTATATATCACCACATCAAAGTGTGGATCTACCCTCCGACTAATCGGTTAAAAAGTTCACAGGCACCTCTATCCTAGCAGCAACACATGCACGTATGAGTACATCAAATAAAACATCTCTAACAAGATCGTGTCTGTATCTAAAATCCGGAATCTTCCTACAATGAACTACATGATCTCCAAAAGAGTCTAAGCATTCCTTATTACAAACTGGGCATATCTCATCAGCTGGGAATAAAGGAATCATGAGGCGATATCTGAGGATACTACGATACTCCACCGGTGACATGTACAGACCAAGTCCGTCAATAGGAATAGCAAGGAGAAAATCTTGAGCATGACAAGCTTGAAGACACTGAAAATTGCCTTCTATCTAACAATCATGTCAAATTTCACCACCATGTACTCAATTATTTTTAAAAAAAAGACAGTCGTCAAAACATTTTGGGTCTTTTGAGGGACGGTGTCCTTTCTAGAGAAACAACTGAGGTTAAATGAAGGAATCATGTCATGAAGTCTATGAAGAGAATAATCAAAAAATCTAGTACATATTGTATATCTTACTATCTCGCAAAATATGGTCCTAAAACCCCTAAGATTGTGCCCTAGAAGCCACAAAAGCATATAATGAAGCATCAATTGTTGAAAGTAGCCCTAAACCGCCAAGTGGAATTGGGAAAAGAAGCTACCCATCATTGGGGATATCCGAGAAAGGAGCCCCCCACAAACAACACAGTTTTCAATAGACTCTCGTAAGAATTTTCAAATAATGATGTTGCCTCCTCCATATACGTAGGTTCGCAAGTCCTCAATCCAAATAAAAGTTTTGATATTCTCGTACATGAACGGAGTAAGAAGCTTACTTTGCGGATCACCCAACAAAGGAAGAAGATGCATCAACTTTACGGCTTTAGCGGACCTCTCCAAGGCCACCTTTAAAAAAATTTCCATACTAATTGTCTCACCAAGAAAGTTCATGCCTAATATAGGTCTCCGAATACCTGTCGGGAACATCCCTTTTGCGAAGCTTCCTGGCATTACAAGTAGTCCAATTGAGTTCAGTTTTATGAATATTTAAGACTAGACCCAAGTCTAGCCCACATTGTTGGATGATAGCCAGAACCTTTGCCACCTCATTCGTGTCCCCAATAACAGTACCATCTTCAAGATACCAAGCATGAAGAAGTAGCTTGAAGTTGTCCCTAATATAATGGATAAGTGGTTGTAGAATGAGGGAAAAAAGGAGCAACTCCTGAGGGTTACCTTGTTGCATTCCAGCAGATGACCAAATATGCCTATCTCCTAAGTATATCCTTGCAGATTGAACATATAAGAACTCCACCCACAAAGAGATATATGAGCACCTTTCTCTCACATGGTGTTATAAGGCAGACATATTAACCATATTGAAGGGATTAGAAAAATCCTTTGTGAGCATGGAAAGAGAACCATCACTATGACGGGTATTCAACACTCTATTGACACTGTGCAAAATAGCTTCAGCCCCACCAGAAACCCCCACTCCAAAGATATTGAATGACACTAGACCTCAAGACCTAATCATCATGATGACTTGGTCGACAAGGAACTAAGTAGGGTGGGATAGGATAGAGAAACTATAAATAAAAACCCTAATTATTTTTGCCCAAATATTGTATTTTAGGACATGTTCTATTTTATTGTTTTTACACCTTAAATAACAAAACCCTTAGTATGAATGTTGTAGATAAAAATGTAAAGAAAAATAAAAAATGATTTCACTGAAAAATAATGCACGGTGTGCTCGAGACATACAAAGAAAACCAAAATAAAAACTTTGCAGGCTTATATCTTCTCCATATTGGATCAAAATTGACCAAGCTCACATTTAGTTGTATATAAAATTAAATGAGTTATTTAGTGAAGGGTTTCATTCAATTTGGAGTTAAGAATAAAAGCTAGGTTTTGGGCCCCTATTGTGCAACATACAAATATATTATATTCAATGTAGTTGTTCTTTATATTTTTTCAATTTGTTTTATTTTTTATAATTTTGTAAATATTATTCAAAACATATGTATTCAATGAATTGCTGCTAGTTACAGGAGCAGGATCCTTCATTTGCAACGAGGAGGAGCATCTGGAGGGAGGATCCAACTTTTGTAATTATGGTTTAGTCTTTAAATATTAAATTTCAGTTTAAATATTCTAGGCTTTTGCATATTTCCCCTCACACTTATTTTATTTTTCAAATATGCCCCCGCTAGATTGATTTTTTGCATTTCTATTTTCTAAAATAGATCTTATGCTCAAAATAATTTACAAAAATAGGTATAAGGGCTTGATTAGATGCTTATTCACGCTGCGTATTTTTTAGAATTTTTATTACATTTGATATTTATTAAAAATAAAAAGATATATTTTATTCCCTATTTAACTTAAAAAAATATATAAAACCTCTTTTAAACATCCAAAAAATTACTCATTATTTATTATTCTATTTTATCACTCCATACCAAAAATCATAAAAATATCAAAAGATACTCACAAAAATAGCAATCCCTTGCTAATCCTATAAAATTACAAATATTTTCAAAAAACCAAAAAAAGTTTTTATTCCATATTTTTATATATCTTTATTACTATATATTAAAATTAACTTTCAGAATTTTTGGGTTTATTTGATATTTTTATATTCTAAAAATAATTCGACCTATTCAAATATTCCTTGTTTTGGACTATTTTTATTTTAAAAATACATATAATTAGTAAAAAATCAAAAAATTGAATAATAATCGAAAATTTCAAAACTATTTTATTTTAAAAATTTTGACTATATATGTATATTTATCATTATAATATCCTATACAACCTTTATATACATATATATTATTATATATACTTATTATTATTATTAACTAATATAAATACCTTATAAATAATTTAAGTCCATTAGAAAATAAAAAAGATTGTACTTTTTTATATTTTTCTGATTTTTATTATATATTATAAGTATATTATATATCCCTTTATTATATATATTACATATATATACTTATTATATTTTAAAAAGAAAAAGAAATTTAAAATTAAATAATGTAAAAATAAAATATATTTATATATTTAAAAAATAAGTAAAAATTAAAACCCATAAAAATATTGAGTAGATAATGTGCATATATATACATACATACACATATTATTTATTTATATATAATGTACATGTTATGCCTCTTGTTCCCTGAGTTCGATGCTAAACCATACTTGTCCACTATACATACTTGTTTGTAACGTTTATATTAAATTTTGATCCACACTTGATTTTATTATATTATTAATTTATTGTGGGAAGATTGTCGATTTATCCATGGCTACAGTGATTGTCAATCTCGCCCTGTATGGACCATATGACCGCCTCCTCGATATTTGACATTTCAAATGCCACCATTGTCGGGGATCAACGGATAGTATAGCATTTATTGTGCACATTATTTCCTTCTTTATTTTTTGCTCATTTATATTTTATAATTGATTATCTGTTATGACCCAAATTTCTTTGTTGACTTTCTCACAAGGGGTCGTGTGGCGACGACCGATCAAGGTTTTGAGAAGAACTTTAAGCGCATCAAGGAAGCATGAAGATCGCATCATATACGATGGGAAATAACTAGTCATACTTGTTGCCCGGGACAACAGGATTCAAAATTTTTAAAGTGGATGATGAAACCTTGTGATTTGAGAATACTTCTCCAATCATTTCATCTAAAACACAAAGTAGATATTGGAATACCTCTTGAAGTGTGGTTGGATCAGAGCCTCTAAACGAAGAGACCACCTATCTCAAGTTCAACCTAACGAAGGAGATGTTTGCGAGCGCATTGATGAAATACATCCTTTTTGCAATCCAAGATGTTGATCCAAGTGGCAGATCCTCCTGATTTTGTGATAATCAATGAATGAAGAGGATCATATAATTTCATAAAGCGAAACCGCGGTCAGTATGTTGACCACTCCATGGACCTCAATAAATCAGCAATAACATGCAATAGAAATCAAGGCAATCAACGGGACAAAAAGTGAGTTAAAAATTATTATTCTCTACAATAAAAAGTATAGCAAGCAAGAGTGTAGAGGTCGAACTACAAATAGCAAAAATGGTAGCCTATAGTTATTTTTAAATAAAAAGCACATTGTGCAAACATGTTATTCATCATGTATTTACATATGTATATTTTTGTGGATTTTTTGCAAGTAATTTATTTTTTATATTATTTTATTTTCAATTTGATATTTCTAAAATATATATATATATTGGATTTTTAGATTTTGGAATTTTTTATAATAAGTAATATAGAATATAATAGACTATACACACACACACACACACACACACACACACACACACACACACATATATATATATATATATATATATATATTTATTAAGGGTAAAATGGGGCTACCCCCAAGGAGTAGCCAACTTGGCTACTCCCACCCCTACTTTTCCCTCATTTATTTCTTTGTAAAATAAAAAATTGTATATCCATTACTATATCCCTCTAACATTTTATTAAAATTTCGTCAGAAACAGAGACTCCTAGGCCCTCCATCCAGAAGTCATTTTTTTTACGGTCGCGGGATTTTTTTAAATCGACCCTATTTGGATGGAGGTCGTAGGAGTCTCTGTTTCTGACGAAATTTTAATGGAATGTTAGAGGGATATAATGATGAATTTATAAATTTTTATTTTCCAAAGAAATAAAAAATGAGGGAAAAATAGGGGTGGGAGTAGCCAAGTTGGCTACTCCTAGGGGGCAGCCCTATTTTATCCATTAATCACTAGATAATATAGGTGTAAATATAACTAAAAAAATCTAAAGATTGCATAAATACATTTTTTTGGTATTAAATATTTTTTTATTATTTTATTATTGTTTATGAAATTTGCTAATTTTATATATTTTAAAGTAAAAAATACATGAAAATTGGAATTTAATAAATATATGAGATTGAAATGGAAATTAAAATAGCAAATGATGTCCTAAATTTTCCAAATCAATTTTATTACGTGCATAACAGTTCAAATAAAATTATAAAGCAGAAAACACTATTTTTTTAATTTTTTGGAATTTTATAAATTTTTATCAAGGTTTTTGGAGTTCTTTAATTTTTAAGAGTTTGTTGTTCTATTTTTAATGGTTTTTGGTCTAAAGGTTTAAAACACATAAAATAAGCAACATTATTTTTTAGGATTTTTCAGAGATGTTTTGATTTTTTTGGTATTTTATACGTTAGGCAAGGATTCTTTGTGCTGTAAATGATTTTTAATAAAAAGCAAAAAGGTCCAAGATTGCGAATTAAAATTTTATCATGAAATTACATGCAATCAGGAACCTACATCTATTTTACATGTTTTTTGGAGCACAAATATTATAAAAACACCATCAAACATACAAAAATACAATTGCTATCAGGAGCAACATGTAAATGAAATAAACTCCAGGAGCCTTTATGAAATTTAACCATAAATATATAATGTGATTTACATTTTTCTGGACCAAACGAAAATACAGTGTTCTAGCGGTATATCTGCAAAATGGTCACCTCACGTGGGATGACATGTGAGGTGGCATGGCATGGACCTATATGAGATAGCTAGAAAGTACATGGGCCACATGCAATATTTAAATACCAAAAAAGACAGGGGTGTATGTAGAAATTTAAACCTTAATATGTGCACCATCGGACGGCCCAGCTCTCCCCACTTGCCACATGTTGCACGCATAACTCGTGATACCCCTTCACCGATAAACGTGCCAGATCTGATCGTGTTGCTTCATCAACGGGTAAGTGGAGCGGGCAATGGATGGTTGAAATTTAAACTATGGGGTGCCTCAGTGGACGGTATTTACTCGTCGGGAAGAACATGGTAGAAGGAGACCCTTCCCAATCTTCAATCTTGAATGCTCGCTACCTATTTGATTTTATTCGATGATTCATGCCTCTACATGACCGGGAGGGTCGTCCGCTTCATCTGATGATCACGAGAAGATCTAGAACCACACGGGGAGGTCAGGTAATAACCGAGGTTTGCCTGCAATTAATAATGATGTCGATGTAGAAACTACGAAGACAAGATTTGATTGATTAAACAAAAATCAACGGAATAGGAGAGAGAGAATGAGAAGAAATGGCTTTTTCTCTCTCCTATTTCATCTACACTATGTTATTTATCCAAGTAAGTGTGCCTGGGTCGAACTCGAGGAGGCAGAATATAAAAATGTTGGTTTTTTATGAAAGAAAATAAATCTCGAAAGATTTCACTATATTCTTGATTTCATAAAAGACTCGATAAAAGACTCAAAACTAACTCAATATTGCGAAAATCAAATCGAAGAAACGATACAACGACAAAATCCGATTGATTAAACAAAAATCAACGAAATAGGAGAGAGAGAGAATGAGAGGAAATGGCTTTTCTCTCTCCTATTTTGTCCACACTCCCCAATTGTGCAATATACAAATATATTATATTCAATGTAGTTGTTCTTTATATTTTTCAATTTGTTTTATTTTTTATAATTTTGTAAATATTATTCAAAACATATGTATTCAATGAATTGCTGCTAGTTACAGGAGCAGGATCCTTCATTTGCAACGAGGCGGAGCATCTGGAGGGAGGATCCAACCTATCATCGGAGTACCCCACCAAAGGTTCAGCTTCCTTGGCCATCTGGACAAGTTAAGGCCTCCACTCTTTCTTCTTATGTAATATTGTAGCTCTAATCTTTAATTTTAAGTTTTAGTATACAATTTAGGATCAAGTTGAAAACCCCCAATTGACCTCGAGCTTTACCTCCAAGCAAAATCACCAGTATCCCACCATCGAAACGCTTGGTTTCCATGCCCTTCGACTCCCTTTGTATTTTCCATCAATCTCCTATCTTTCCACCCCAGATCCATTGTAGATCTAGGATTCGATTTCCCTTATGCCGCCACTCGCCGTGACTCTTCGCTTTCCACCCATACGGTTGCTTCCAGCTTCATCCAAAGGTCGAGGAACAAGCTCTTAAGCCTAGGAACGTTTTGGTGCAGCTCATGCATCACGAGGAGCCCTCTGGAGCCCAATAAAGCACTTGAAACCCCTACAAGTCCTGTGGAGAAGGAGGAGCTCCAAAGCCTTCTTCGATCTTCCCTAGCCTCATCAGAGCTGGCTGCAGATAGGGAGGAGGTAGATGCCGAGCAGAGCAGATATAGTTCAGTTGAGCAGCCTTCTCCAGATCCAGTTTGTGGAGTAAGTTCTCATTCTCCCGGGAAGATTTGGAAGCATACACGCGGCTTCTTTCGAAGCCAGATTTGCCAGCACCAGTTTGTCCAGAGCTGAAGCCACTTCCTGCGTCGCTGAAGTATAGGTTCCTTGCGGGTGAGCATGAGATGTACCCAGTCATTATCTCCGCCGATTTGACTGGAGAGCAGGAATCCCGTTTGATGGGGGTTCTTGAAAAGAACCGCAAGGCGATAGGATGGAGCATAGCAGACCTCCAGGGGATTAGTCCGGCCCTGTGCTCCCACCATATCTATCTCGAGGATGAGGCGAAGCCGTCGCGTGAGTTCCAGCGGTGGCTGAACCCGAATCTGAGAGAGGTTGTCATGAAGGAGATATCGAAATGGTGGAGCGCCGATTTTATCTACCCCATCTCCGACTCCAAGTGGGTCAGCCCTTTGCATGTGGTGCCCAAGAAGACGGGCATCACTACAGTGGTTACGGAGTCCGGAGAGGAGATCGCTACATGAGTACCCACTTCTTGGAGGGTCTGTGTGGATTACAGACGACTCAATCAGGCCACCAAGAAGGATCATTTCCCCCTACCCTTTATTGATCAGATCATTGAGAGACTGGCAGGGAAGAGCCATTATTGTTTTCTAGATGGGGACTCGGGCTACAACCAGGTGGACATCGCCCCTGAGGACCAGGACAAACTACCTTTACCTGTCCCTTCGGCACATACGCCTTCCGACGCATGCCATTTGGGCTATGAAATGCCCCTGCGACTTTTCAGAGATGCATGCTGTCGATCTTTTTGGACATGGTAGGGGAGTGCTTGGAGGTCTTCATGGATGATTTCTCGGTCTACGGCGACGGATTCGACTCCTGTCTTGACTGCCTAGACCGTGTCCTTCAGCGATGTATAGAGGTTCACTTGGTGTTATCTTGGGAGAAGAGTCACTTTATGGTGACTCAAGTGACGGTGCTTGGCCATATCATCTCCAACAGGGGCATGGAGGTTGATCCGGCCAAGGTAGATGTCATTAGAAAACTCACACCGCCGTCCAATCTGCGGCAGTTACGGTCATTCCTAGGGCACGTCGGTTTCTACCGACGATTCATTCTTGATTTCAGTAAGATTTCCTGGCCGTTGACTGACCTGCTAACGAAAGACACCAAGTTCCTTGTCGACGACAAGTGTCTTTCGTCCTTCGAGACTCTCAAGAGATGCGTTGTTGAGGCTCCTGTTCTCCAGCCGCCTGATTGGTCTCTCCCATTCGAGATCATGATGGATGCCTCTGATTTTGCCGTAGGGGCTGTGCTGGGACAGAGGATGGATGGAGTCCCATTTTCTATCCACTACGCTAGCCGCACATTGGATTCTACGCAGCGGAATTACACAGTCACAGAGAAGGAGATGCTAGCCGTAGTCTTCGCCTTAGATAAGTTCAAATCGTACATTATTGAATCTAGAGTGACCTTGTATACTGATCATACCGCCATCAGGTACCTCATGGCAAAGAAGGATGCCAAGGCTAGACTGACTACATGGATCCTTCTACTCCAGGAGTTTGACATAGAGATTAAGGATAAGCCTGGAGTCAAGAATGTGGTGGCGGATCATCTCTCCCGATTGGAGTATCTTGAGGATTTTGAACAGATTGACCCTATTTGTGAGACCTATCCAGATGAGGCGATCCTTGCTATCGCTTCGCTCCCATGGTACGCCGATATTTTGAATTATCTTGTCGCCAAGAAAGTTCCACAAGATTGGCCCAGGCAGAAACTTAAGACCTTCCTCGCGAAGGCCAAGTTTTACCATTGGGAGGATCCCATCCTTTACCATGAGGGAGGGGATAGTATCTGGCATAGGTGCATTCCTAAGGAGGAGCATCACAGCGTCCTTACTTACTGCCACAAGCTGGAGGCAGGAGGACATCACTCAGGGAGAAGAACGGCACAGAAAGTGCTCCAATCCGGCCTATGGTGGCCTACTCTCTTCAAGGACTCTGATGAGTTCGTGAAGAGATGTACTGACTGTCAGAGGATGGGCACTTGTGGACAGCGTGATATGATGCCGATGCATCCCATTCACTTCTATGAGGTTTTTGACGCATGGGGCATCGATTTCATGGGTCCATTCCCTAAGAGTCGGGGATTTGAGTACATTCTGTTGGTCGTGGATAATGTGAGTCGTTGGGTTGAGGCCATCCCCGCCCGAACCGCTGATGCCAGAACAATTTGCAGATTTTTGAGGAAGGACATCATCACGTGGTTCGGGGTACCTCGAGTATTGATATCTGATGGGGGTCTCATTTCATCAACGACCAGGTGAAGGCACTTGCTACTGAGTTCGGCATAGACCATCGAGTTGCCACTCCGTACCATCCACAGACGAATGGTCTAGCCGAGGTGTCGAACATGGAGATCAAGACTATTTTGCAGAAATTGCAGAAAGTCGTCCTCCCTGACCAAAAGGATTGGTCACAGCTTTTGGACTCGGTCTTGTGGGCATATAGGACGTCTTTCAAGATACCTTTGGGCACATCTCCCTTTCGCCTCGTTTATGGCAAGCCGTGTCATTTACCAGTTGAGTTGAGGCACAGGTCAATTTGGGCAGTCACTGATATTATTTTGGATCCAGATAGTGTAGGAGACCAGAGGAGGGCAGAGTTAGCAGCCCTGGAGGAGCTTCATGATACCGCCTTCTCAAACAGCCTACAGTATAAGGAGAGAGTGAAGGAGTGGCATGATTCTCATATCAGCCACAAGCATTTTGAGCCTGGACAGAGAGTATGGATGTTTGACGCTAGGCTTCGTCTATTTCCAGGGAAGCTATAGAGCAAATGGAAGGGACCTTATCTTGTGAGGAAGGTACACGACAATGGGAGTATTGACATATCTGAGTTGTCTTCTGAGAGTACCTTTCGAGTGAACGGCCAGCGGCTCAAGCCATTTCTAGATCATGAGCCGCAGGTCGTAGATGTTGCCCCAATTCATTTTGCGTGAGATGTGGTCTCTTGACTCACATCTATTGCATCTCACGCTTGATTATCACTATTCTTCCGACCTGTATAGATCCAGTTGTCCATATCACTCTATTCTTTAGTCCCACATCCCTTTTCTCATCTTATGATTATGCTATACTTAGGGTGTACTTTACCCTAAGTATAGGGGGGATGTAGGACCTTCTGGTATTCTTTTCATTCTTTCTACTCCTGTCTTGCTGCCTATACTTAGGGATATTTCACCCTAAGTATAGGGGGGCAGACTCTGTACATCCTTCACTCGGAGTTCCCTTTATGTACAACTTGCTATACTTAGGATTACTTGATCCTAAGTATAGAGGGAAACCACCGAGTTCTCCTCATTTTATTCTTTTATTCATCTCTGTATCTAGCCATTCCTTTTCACTTCCCTATACTAAGCACGAGTTATGTCTTCTTCATCGCTCTTGATCACTCTGAGGACATCGTTCGAGCTAAGTATAGGGGGGTGTGTATATATTTCATATATACTTTAGCCATAACTCGTACTTTGTGTGAATGTGTGACTAAATAAAAATGGCTAAAAAAACATAAAATTTAAAATTTTTCTCCCTTGTATATAGAATTCATTCTGCACATACCTATTTATTAATACAAATTATTTTTGTACAAATGATTGTAAAATGATTTGTGTAAAGGATTTGTAAATATGTGTATATCAAAATTATGTATATAGTACAAATTTTTCCAAAATGTTTTGAAAACAAAAAGTTTGCAAAACCTTGTGTAAAATGTTTGTAAATATTTTGCAAAACTTGCATTCATGCATACATTCATGGTTTCAAAAACATTTTTCAAAAATTTTGCATGATTGTAAATATTTGTAAATAGCATCTTTGTAAATACTTGTATAGTTTTTCCTGGATCATAGTTGACATTTAAACTAGCCTGGAATTAAATTGGGAAATGGAGCTTGATTAAGATCTTAATCCACCTAATTCTAAGAGGAACCTTATAGGGCTTAGGGTTAAGGCTTTTTAGGTCCATTGGGACTTAATTCTTTGAGTCCACTAGGCTATGAGCTTATGTCCTCTTGATGAGCCTAAGTAGAGCACTTAACAACACACGCATGGCTCTTAGAGATAATGGCTTGACTTGCACCAGCACTTTACACATAGCTCTCCACGGATGAGGTGGTGAGGAGGCAGTTTCCTTTGGCTTGGGGTAGCATATGAGGGTAGTACTTTTAGGCGGAACCTCTCTTCTTCTTTTAGTGAAGGAAGTGCACCTCAACTTGGTCTAGTGGTGATGAAGGCTAAAGACAGAAGTCGTGGGTTGCAATAAAGCTTCAAAAGAGGGATAGTCTACTGGCTCAAGAGGAAAAACTCCTTGTATATATGTTGCACCATGTAGATATGTTGTACAGTTGCACATGAAAAAAAATGTGTGCAAAAAGAAAAGAACTCCAAAAAAGTGGTGGGTCGGATTGAAAATTTAATAATCCCACCGGAGTGTATATAGTCAAATAAAGCAAAAGCTTATGGTATATATGATTACATCTCATGAAGCTTGCAGCGGGAGACTCAGCTACACTGGTTAGAGCTCCCAAGGATACATGGCTACACTGGCCATGGTCCATTCTCTTCTTCCCCCTCTTCTTGAGCCGGTTGCACTTGAACTTAGAAGGGAATACCCCGCTTCTCGAGGAAAGAGTTGCTAGACCGAGGCATTAGAGTTACCAGGTTGGGGGAGGTTGTTTCTTTGCTACTTCTGAGGTGGGGAGCTACATATCACTTACACTGCATGGAAAGATTCATGGTCATTAGAGTTTGTGTATGTAGACTTGTTCTGATCTGGTTTATTGAGGAGTCTTGCCCATAGATTGGTGGAACTTTGAGGCTGTTGAGTTTTAAGCTTAAGTCCAAATAAGGTTCCGACACATTAATAATCCAAAGATCTGATCGAGCTCCATATTTCAATTTAATGAGGGCGAGTTTAATAATCAGCCTTAATCCATGTATATTCTCCTCTTTTTCTTTTTCTTTCTCTTTTTCACTTCTTTTTCAAATAAGTGTTTGCTAAGGGATTAGCAAAGTTAAGTATAGGGGGGTGATGAATGCCCATTCATCACTCTTTATTCTTATATTTTAGCTACAAAAACCTTTGCAAATACATGTATATTCTTGTAAATACAAATAATTATCAAATTGCATGCATTATATAAAGTTTAATAATTAGCATGTTTTTGTGCAAAAATAAAAGAATAAAGAGACAAGAGAAAAAGAGGGAAATATTTAGAATAAATATTGAGCAACCTAATCCCAAGGGAGGGCTCAGCATGGGCCTGACCGCATAAGAGCCAAAGTAGAGAGAGATAAGGAAGCTCATGAGTACATATACCTGTAATTAAATAAAACTAAATATTTTTTTCTCTAAAAATAAAAATAAAAATGGGTCATATTTATTTGTGAATATTTTTTATATATTTGTAAACACAAAATCAAAATCAAAAATAGAAAAATTAAAAAGAAAATAAAAATCACCTTCCTTGTACATATTCACCATGTATATAAACCCACGCTTATATTTATTTCACCTTGTAAATAAATAAATTAAAATCCCTAAAAATTTGTATATATTCTATATTTCATGTTGTAAATAAATAAAATAAAAACCATCAAAAACAAAATCAAAAAAAAGAAAAAATCAAAAATCAAAAAGAACATTGTATATATACCATGTATATAGATGTATACATCTATTTATTTAAACCTTGTGTATACATAATAAAAATAAAATAAAAACATAAAAATATTCCTAAATTTATGCTATAAATAAATAAAATATAAAATGAGGATAAAAATGTGTAAAAATAACTAATTAAAAATCAAAAAATCAAAAACCCATATTGTATATACCTATGTATAGCATTATAGTGTATATACCTTATTTTTATTTCAAAAAAATTAATTAAAAATCACAAAAAATAGAAAAAAATAAAATAAACATTTTCATGTTTAAGTTTTTCTTAATTAGATAATTTATTATTTTTAATAAAATGTTCAAATAATTGGCATTTGGTGGACTCTGATTGGTCCACGGGGGACGTTGACCCCCGGTCAACCCCCCCCCCAGGACCACAGAGTCGGGTTCGTGGCACCCGACCCGTTTTCTCCATTTTCTTCCCGCTCGACCAGATCACCAAATCGCCAACCCTCGAGCTCCGATCGTCTCTCGTGCATCCGAGACCCTCGCCCGAGGTGGGTTTTGGGGATCCGCGCTTCGCTTAACCCTGCCCGACCCTCTCTTCTCGGACATGCACTCGCATATAAGCCGAGCTCCGCCACCATTTCATTCCATCCTTGGATCGATTCTCTCCACCCCAGGACTCCACAGCCTCCACGAGAGTGACAGCTCGCTCTCGGACGTGTCGCAGCGAGGAAAGGGAGACCGGACCCACTGATCCGGCAGCTACGCGCTGCCGTGCGCCGCCTGGAGGTGGTGCTCGAGCCTCAGACACCGACGGTCCTCGAGGCAAGGACCTGGAGCATCCCCTGCTCCTCCACAGTCGACAGTATCCAGTAGGTAGACCTCTCTCTTTCTCTATTTCTCAAATTTTGCGTTTCGCCCAATTTCCCCCGTCGCCGTTCGTCGCCGATTCCGACCACCCTAGCCACCCATTCGATCATCGGATTCGACCCACATATCCGCCTTCCCTCCGCGCACCTTCTCCACCCACTCATCCAACCCTGCTCGCACAGGAGCTGGGATTTGGGCCTCCTTCGCCGTCGCTTCGCCGGAGCCCCTACGCCCCGCCGCACCGTTCACCTTCACCTCCGCTGACAGTGTCGAGGCACTTTGCCCTCGACCCGCGAGTCTGTTGCAGTGCTTTTCAGGTTCATCCGAGCCCATCTGAGGGCCTCGACCATCTGGTGCAGCAGCTCGACCTCCTCCGACGTCGCCTGAGCTCCCAGGAGCTCGTCGCGCCATCGGAGGACCCCATTAGACGCGGGAGGACAAGGAGACTCTTCTCCGATCAGTAGCAGCCCCTGAGGAGGTCTCCAGCGCCCACACAAGCCCAGCGAACCTCGCCGGAGTCCAGTTCTTCGAGTAACCTCCAGAGCCGTTCGATCCCCCTCCAGCTCCAGATTAGATCTCAGACGTCCATCAGAGGAGCCACGCCAGCCGTTGATCTTCAGAGGGAGGATCTTGACCGTCCGATCAGCGAGGTCTTCCCACGTTGCTTCCCAGCCATCCGATCTTCCACGTGGGGAGATTCCAGCCGTTCGATCTCGCCGAGGGATCCTTTGCTGGGCGCCACCCTTCCCCGACCGTTGGATCTCCACGTGGCGCCCATCCGACCCTCGACTTAATAAAGGGTAAATTACTTCTTAGGCCCTTAGCTTTTTAGGTGTTAATTTGTAGTCCTGTAAATATTTTAGACATTTTATTTTAGTTAGGTAATTTGCATTGTGGACCCTGTTATTTCTGGTATTTACTTTTATACCCCTGTGTGTGATGGAACACGTGCTTCGACGCGTGCTTGTCTTGGTTAATTGCATGTATAGGCCTTAAGTTCTAGGGTGTTCATGAATGAATTTATAGTTTTGATATTTGCAGAAATACCCCTGTGAGTGTTGAATTTGTGCATGTGCGTTATAAAGTGGGTAATTTACATTGAAACCCCTGGATTATTAGTATGTGTTACTAAACAGTCCAGGAACTTTAGTTTTCTTGCAAATAGGTCCCTGAGTGCCCAGGTCACGCGCCTCGCGCGTGTATCCTTGGAGAATTTGCATCGGACCCCCTAGAACTTTCATTAATTGCGTACAGGTCCCTGTGTACTGTACCCTTGTTTTTATTTTTAATAAAAATAGAAAACCAACTCCAAATGTGATGAAAATTGGAAACATGGCTCCTGCCATGGTGTAAAATTTTCACCAAATTTTGGAGACATTTTTTTATTTCATTTATTATTTTTAAAAATTCAAAAACAAGCATTTTCGTTACTGTCTAACTTTCACAAAAAATATTAAAACACCTCTAAAAATTACAAAAAAAATTGTTCGTGTTTTTTTACTGTGTTTGATTTTCTGACCAATTTTGGTCATTTTGTGATTTAGAAAACCTATAAAAATTACAAAACCCCTAAAAATCCATAAAAAATCTAACAATTAAAAGAAAAATAAAAAAACAATAATTCTGGTGCCTAAAATTTCCTTGTATTTTCTTCTATATAGTAAAATTACCTTCAGACCTTGATAGGACTATTATCCATTTTATTTTGGTCCTCCATGTCTGACTGGACAACACCTCACTTTTCTTGTCTTGTTTGATTTTTAAAAAATTCAATAAAAATCAGAAAATTACCAAAAATTAACCAAAAATAGAAAAAAAATATAAAAAAATATAAAAAACATAAAAACATTTTTGTTTGAATTTTTGAGTGATTTTTGAATAGTTAAATAATTCATCCAAGTTGCGTGTGTATTTGTTTTCTTATTTTCTTTATTAATTAAAAAAATCCAAAAAAAATTAGAAAACATTAAAAATCCACCAAAAACATTTGTCTCTTGTTTATTTTCACTTTTGACTACTTCGTAGGCCGCAAGGCCATTACGTGCTCCCTGAGTCCGACCCTGGTCGCTATACCAGGCTAATCTAATAGCCAGGACTGTTATTATTTTTATTTGATTTTCATTCTATTTTGGTGGTCTGCACTTTATTTTCTTGATTGATCCGATTGATTGTTCGAGCGACTGAGGTCGCAACGACCTTAGCTCTATTTTTATCTACCCTTAGTTGTTCGGGTGATTTTCCAGGTCATCACTGGCCGTGCCTCATCAGAGCTGGTCGTTGCATACGGAGAAGCCCCAACGAGCAGTTGGACCTGTTGGAGTAGAGATCTACTATTGGAGGATGTAGAATCATCATATTAAAGCTCACCAAACTAAAGTTCTTCAAGAGTTCTTCCAGTGCCCTCTCGATCGTCCAATCAAAAACACAACCCAGATCTAATATGAGTCATCCAATTTACGAAGCGGTACGTAGTTGGGGCCTTTGGATCAAACATGTGATGTGCAATCAACGGCTGAATAAGAAGTGCTTTAGTGGTATATTTGCATAAAACCCCCTTGGCACATTTTGTCTTTTATAAAATATCATGTAAATATATTAAATAGGCTCAACATTATGGGAAAAATGCAAAGGAACCCTTGTATCTTTTGAATATTATAGCTTGGTCCTTTATCAGATCACCTCACGTAGCCCTTATGTTAGTGGACATTATGCAGGTAAACTCCTCCAAATTTTGTAATTATGGTTTAGTCTTTAAATATTAAATTACAGTTTAAATATTCTAGGCTTTTGCATATTTCCCCTCACACTTATTTTATATTCTAAATATGCCCCCGCTAGATTGATTTTTTTTTGCATTTCTATTTTCTAAAAATAGATCTTATGCTCAAAATAATTTACAAAAATAGGTATAAGTGCTTGATTAGATGCTTATTCACGCTGCGTATTTTTTAGCATTTTTATTACATTTGATATTTATTGAAAATAAAAGAGATATTTTATTCCCTATTTAACTTAAAAAAATATATAAAACCTCTTTTAAACATCCAAAATTACCCATTATTTATTATTCTATTTTATCACTCCATACCAAAAATCACAAAAATATCAAAAGAAACTCACAAAAATAGCAATCCCTTGCTAACCCTAAAAAATTGCAAATATTTTCAAAAAAACCAAAAAAAGTTTTTGTCCCATATTTTTATATATCTTTATTACTATATATTAAAATTAACTTTCAGAATTTTTGGGTTTATTTGATATTTTTAAATTCTAAAAATAATTCGACCTATTCAAATATTCCTTGTTTTGGACTATTTTTATTTTAAAAATACATATAATTAGTAAAAAAATCAAAAAATTGAATAATAATTGAAAATTACAAAAATATTTTATTTTAAAAATTTTGACTATATATATGTATATTTAACATTAGAATATCCTATACAACCTTTATATATATATATATTATTATATATACTCATTATTATTACTAACTAATATAAATACCTTATAAATAATTTAAGTCCATTAGAAAATAAAAAAGATTGTACTTTTTATATTTTCAGATTTTTATTATATATTATAATATATTATATATCCCTTTATTATATATATTACATATATATACTTATTATATTTTAAAAAGAAAAAGAAATTTAAAATTAGAAAATGTAAAAATAAAATATATTTATATATTTAAAAAATAAGTAAAAATTAAACCCCATAAAAATATTGAGTAGATAATGTGCATATATATGCATACATACACATATTATTTATTTATATATAATGTACATGTTATGCCTCTTGTTCCCTGAGTTCGATGCTAAACCATACTTGTCCACTATACACACTTGTTTGTAACGTTTATAATAAATTTTGATCCACACTTGATTTTATTGCATTATTGATTTATTTGGGAAGATTGTCGATTTATCCACGGCTACAGTGATTGTCAATCTCGCCCTCTATGGACCGTATGACCGCCTCCTCGATATTTGACATTATTTCAAATGCCACCATTGTCAGGGATCAACGAATAGTATAGCATTTATTGTGCACATTATTTCCTTCTTTATTTTTTGCTCATTCATATTTTATAATTGACTATCTGTTATGACCCAAATTTCTTTGTTGACTTTCTCGCAAGGGGTCGTGTGGCCACGACCGATCAAGGTTTTGAGAAGAACTTTAAGCGCATCAAGGAAACATGAAGATCGCATCATATACGATCGGAAATAACTAGTCATACTTGTTGCCCGGGGCAACAGGATTCAAAATTTTTGAAGTGGATGATGAAACCTTGTGATTTGAGAATACTTCTCGAATCATTCCATCTAAAACATAAAGTAGATATCGGAATACCTCTTTAAGTGTGGTTGGATCAGAGCCTCAAAACGAAGAGACCACCTATCTCAAGTCCAACCTAACGAAGGAGATGTTTGCGAGCGCATTGATGAAATACATCCTTTTTGCAATCCAAGATGTTGATCCAAGTGGCAAATCCTCCTGATTTTGTGATAATCGATGAATGAAGAGGGTCATATAATTTCATAAAGCGAAACCGCAGTCAGTATGTTGACCACTCCATGGACCTCAATAAATCAGCAAATAACATGCAATAGAAATCAAGGCAATCAATAGGACAAAAAGTGAGTTAAAATTTATTATTCTCTACAACAAAAAGTATAGCAAGCAAGAGTGTAGAGGTCGAACTACAAATAGCAAAAATGGTAGCCTATAGTTATTTTTAAATAAAAAGCGCATTGTGCAAACATGTTATTCATCATGTATTTACATATGTATATTTTTGTGGATTTTTTGCAAGTAATTTATTTTTTATATTATTTTATTTTCAATTTGATATTTCTAAAATATATATATTGGATTTTTAGATTTTGGAATTTTTTTATAATAAGTAATATAGAATATAATAGTCTATATATATACACACACACACACATATTAAGGGTAAAATGGGGCTACCCCCAGGGAGTGGCCAACTTGGCTACTCCCACCCCTACTTTTCCCTCATTTTTTTATTTCTTTGGAAAATAAAAAATTGTATATTCATTACTATATCCCTCTAACATTATATTAAAATTTCGTCAGAAACAGAATCCATCCAGACGTCATTTTTTTAACGGTCGCAGGATTTTTTAAATCGACCCTGTTTGGATGGAGGTCGTAGGAGTCTCTGTTTCTGACGAAATTTTAATGGAATGTTAGAGGGATATAATGATGAATTTATAAATTTTTATTTTCCAAAGAAATAAAAAATGAGGGAAAAATAGGGGTGGGAGTAGCCAAGTTGGCTACTCCCAGGGGGCAGCCCCATTTTACCCATTAATCAATGGATAATATAGGTGTAAATATAACTAAAAAATTTAAAGATTGCATAAATACATTTTTTTGGTATTAAATTTTTTTTATTATTTTATTATTGTTTATGAAATTTGCTAATTTTATATACTTTAAAGTAAAAAATACATGAAAATTGGAATTTAATAAATATATGAGATTGAAATGGAAATTAAAATAGCAAATGATGTCCTAAATTTTCCAAATCAATTTTACTACGTGCATAACAGTTCAAGTAAAATTATAAAGCAGAAAACACAATTTTTTTAATTTTTTGGAATTTTATAAATTTTTATCAAGGTTTTTGGAGTTCTTCGATTTTTAAGAGTTTGTTGTTCTATTTTTAATGGTTTTCGATCTAAAGGTTTAAAACACATAAAATAAGCAACATTATTTTTTAGGATTTTTCAGAGATGTTTTGATTTTTTGGTATTTTATACGCTAGGCAAGGATTCTTTGTGCTGTAAATGATTTTTAATAAATAACAAAAAAGGTCCAAGATTGCGAATTAAAATTTTATCATGAAATTACATGCAATCAGGAACCTACATCTATTTTTTCATGATTTTTGGAGCACAAATATTATAAAAACACCATCAAACATACAAAAATACAATTGTTATCAGGAGCAACATGTAAATGAAATAAACTCCAGGACCTTTATGAAATTTAACCATAAATATATAATGTGATTTACATTTTCTGGACCAAACAAAAATACAGTGTTCTAGCGGTATATCTACAAAATGGTCACCTCACGCGGGATGACATGTGAGGTGGCCTGGCATGGACCTATATGAGATATCTAGAAAGTACATGGGCCACATGCAATATTTAAATACCAAAAAAAGACGGAGGTGTATGTAGAAATTTAAACCTTAATATGTGCACCATCGGTCGGCCCAGCTCTCCCCACTTGCCACATGTTGCACGCATAACTCGTGATACCCTTCGCCGATAAACGTGCCAGATCTAATCGTGCTGCTTCATCAACGGGTAAGTGGAGCGGGCAATGGATGGTTGAAACTTAAACAATGGGGTGCCTCAGTGGACGGTATCTACTCGTCGGGAAGAACATGGTAGAAGGAGACCCTTCCCAATCTTCAAATCTTGAATGCTCGCTACCTATTTGATTTTATTCAATGATTCATGCCTCTACATGACTGGGAGGGTCGTCTGCTTCATCTGATGATCACGAGAAGATCTAGAACCACACAGGGAGGTCAGGTAATAACCGAGGTTTGCCTGCAATTAATAATGATGTCGATGTAGAAACTACGAAGACAAAATTTGATTGATTAAACAAAAATCAACGGAATAGGAGAGAGAGAATGAGAAGAAATGGCTTTTTCTCTCTCCTATTTCATCTACACTATGTTATTTATCCAAGTAAGTGTGCTTGGGCCGAACTCGAGGAGGCAGAATATAAAAGTGTTGGGTTTTTTATGAAAGAAATTAAATCTCGAAAGATTTCACTATATTCTTGATTTCATAAAAGACTCGATAAAAGACTCAAAACTAACTCAATATTGCGAAAATCAAATCGAAGAAACGATACAACGACAAAATCCGATTGATTTAACAAAAATCAACGAAATAGGAGCGAGAGAGAGAGAATGAGAGGAAATGTCTTTTTCTCTCTCCTATTTTGTCCACACTATGTTATTTATCCAATTAAGTGTGCTTGGGTCGAACTCGAGGAGGCAGAATATAAAAACCTCGGTTTTTATGAAAGAAATATATCTCGAAAGCTTTCACTATATTCTTGATTTCACAAAAGACTCAATAAAAGACTCAAAACTAACTCGATATTGTGAAAATCAAATCGAAGAAACAATATAATGAAAAATCGTGAAAAATACAAGAAATGTATCTTGGGTAGTTATGAAAATACCCTAAAAATTTGGGAAGAAAATACTACAAGAATGATGTCTAAAAAACCCTACAAACCAGGGGCACAACTGCAAGAAAAGTTATTAAGGTTTATTACAAAATGGTCCCTGCTTAGGGACTAAACTGCAAAGAAAAGTAAAATTATCACATTTAGGTCCATACGCAGGAGCTAAATGCAATATTTGGAAATATCTGGAATGGGCTGGAATTCTGGATCTTCGTTCGGTCTAGTATTCAAATGTTATATCGGTTCATCTTCGATGGTGGAGATAAGATTGCAAGGTTGATTCTGGAGCATCCGATCTAGAAACATGTGGCCAATTGTGCATCTAGAAGAGTTCTTGGTGTTCTTCAGTTATTGTGTAGCTAGCGAATGTAGGTCCCTTCTCCGATTTCCGTCCGATGAACGGCACCGATCTTTGGCCTCTGGTAGGGCCAGGAGGGAGACTCCTTCTCCCTCCGAGCTCGCCTGCGGTTGAGGATCTCTAAAGGTGGTCGGATCACGGCAATGATGCTTCAAGAAAAGTGGCAGTCAGTCAGGCTAGGAGACTAATGAAGCTGATGCATCGTTGATAATTCTTTTGGATTCTAAGGCTCCAGCTGATATATCGTTGCTCCTGAAGAAAGACGGACCTGCAAAGGAAGATCTTGATGCTCAATTCGCACGCAAATCGGCCAACAAACTCAATATATTGCAGATCTATAATGTTCTTTCCAGAGAAATGTAAAACAAAGGAAAATACAAATTGCAATTTGGAGTGGGTTGAATCGAATTTGAAAGTGGAATTCGATGAACGTCTAATGGGGTAATTAAGGTATCCTAACTACATGATTAAGGGGGCTAATCAAGGCATGAAAATCAAGAAATAAAATTGCTAAAGTGGATGAATTGACCAAGGGTATTGATGGTGTGTGGCCCTCTGGTATTAGCTCGACGAGCGATCTTTTCGGAGCTCGACGCGGCAGCGATGGCTGCGATGCAAGGCTGCTCTGCCTTGGAGCCCTCTTCTGACATCCCTTCTTCCACGTGGTTTAGTCCTCGGGTGCTGTCACCACCGGGTTGAGGCGGAGCGAGGTGGAGAAGGTGGGGACTTGGCCAGTTAGTTCTAGAATCTGGAGCTCAGAGGTGGATTAGTTGTTAATGGAGGCTTTTGAAGGAGCTTTTATAGGCGAGCGAAGGGAAGTTGGTTAGTGATCAATGGTGGGCGTGTAGGAGGGTAATTACAAGAAGAAAAAGATCAAGGGTGGAGATCGGAGGTAGAAGCTTAGAGATTGTGTGTAGAAAAAGTCGAAGATCGATCGTTGGTATAGACTACCGGCCGGCCTTCTTGAGGAAGGTCTCAGGTGATGACATGTGTCAGCACCTGGTTGGTCAAATTCAAGAAATCCTTTAATAAATATAAATTAAATGGTAAATAGTATTTTTTTAATTAGGTATAAAATGAAAAGTGTAGATAATTAAATTATCTAAATTATATTATAATTAGTTTTGATAAATAATAATTATTTTACGAAATATAATTATTATATTAATAAATAAGTATAAGTAATAATTAATCAATAGGTTTTGTATTTTTAACTTAATAATAAATATTATATTAGTTTTATGTTTTATTAATTATTAGGTTAATAAATAGAGTATGTAATAATTTTGTAAATTAATTTAAGTATTTTAATAAATGCAAGTATAAGTTATATAGTTCATTTATACCCATAAATTAGGGTTTTTAATTTATTAAAAATAATAAATAAGCTTCAAAAATTATGAAATAAATTAGGGTTATTATGTAAGATAAATAAAATAATTAGAAATTATAAATCATAAAAATGTAAAACAACATGTTCTAAATAAAATAGATAGCCCAGAAACCTAGTTGTGGTTATGTCCCAAAATCGACACTTTTTGTAAATGGAATCTGATTTTAATTAAATCAACTTTCTTAATTACAGAATATTATTTTATGGCGTGAGTAGAGTGAAATTGGAGTTCGTATCAGAAAGTTATCATGTTCGAAAGTTTGGATTTTGTGATTTTACAAGTCGGATTTCATGGTATATATACAAGGTAATCTTTTCAATTTTTTTATATATTTTTAGAAATAATTAGGATAAGAGTTTTGTGAAAAATAACTTCATATGAATTAACTAAAAATCTTGAAATTATTGGTATTTAATGAATAATAAATGAAGGATGTAATAAGTATAGAATTAATTATTTTTATTTATTTTCTTCCTTATCTCCCCTACTTATTTATTTGTCGACTAATCGATGTTGATGTGGTCTCGGAGATTAGGTTATAAATATATCTTTCAGCTATATTTTTTTACAAGTCATATTGTACATATATACATATCTACAATATGCGTTTATTTTATTTTCTTTATTTTTATTCTTTTATTTAATTACGTGCCTTTAATGCATAAAAGTACATTTTTTTCATGGCTATGGTTTTTGTTAAAAAGTGGAATTTAATGGATATTTACATGTATTTGTTAAGGGTTTTATGACAAAATACCAATAGATTTTTAATAAATCATGGATTCATCAACCTCATATACTTAAACTTTTCTAGTCCCTTAGCAAACACTTATTTGAAAAAATAAGGGAAAGAGAAAGAAAGTTAGAATGAATTTGTTTTCCTAAACCAAGTCATGAGAATAGACAAAGGACAAAGCTCGATCGGGTCTGAAACAAGCATTTTGTCGGAGCCTTAACTAGGATCAGGATTTTAGTCTCAATAGCCCTCAAGTTCCATAAATCCTTATTTAAGTTCACCTCAACAGCCAGTTCAGATCCACGTATTCATAACGTAAACTCTAATAATCCTTAAATTCAATATGTACGCTGTGTGAATTGTTTTAGCTCTTCCTACTTAAAGAAGTGAAGAAACTGCCCATCCTAGCTATACAATTCCATTAGTTCCTCATCCAGCTACTCTTTCCTTAGGGAGGGAGGTATTCCCTTTTGAGGTCAATTTGTGCTCTGTCCACAATCAAATATAGAGAGAAAGTAGAATAATGAGTAAAGAACTGGAGTGTGAATAGTGTAGACGCAAATCCTTATGAAGCCTAGCCGGTGTGGCTAAGTATCCACTAAGATGTGCATGCCTTTTTGGTGGAAGCTTGGACCATTGTGATTGTTTTTGTATTTGGTGGCTTCTTCTTTGTAATGGATTTGTATTGTTGCTTGCACTGCATTCATCTTTTTGTGCCTCGACGGTTATAGAATCTTTTAGTTCCGTCCATGTTTTGAGGTCATGGAAAAATTGTGTCAGTAGATCCTTCCCCTCATACGAAGCAACTATCGCAACCCCAATCTCTCCCGTTTTTAGACATCAATGCCACAAAGATAAGGATAGAAATGCACCACCAAGATGGATTGCCTTTCGTAGCCGCATGCAAGTCAAGCTAAGTGCAGAGTGCATGTGTCCAAATTGGTTCACTGATGAAGAGTTGTACGGATGACTCCAAGCGTTCTACCTAGGAACTTTTTGAGTTGACTTCTAAACATGGTCTTGTGGAACCCAAATATTTAAGTCAAAGACCCGAAGAGTCCAAATTACAGTTCCTAACTAGGCTCCTTACGATGAACGCTAAAGGTCGTAATCAAGCTCCATCCTTTAGACTTTTCCCAATCTTTAGTTCTGGAAATCAAACTTATTCTGAAAAATGCTAATGCAAATGCAACCATGTTTTTGGTTGAGTATATTTTCTGAATTTTCCTCATTTTTCAGGATTTTGTATTTTTTATGTATTTTAGACTTTACATTTTTTATGGATGTTGTGATTTTTTATAAGAAAGTATATGTGTAAGAATTTTGCAAGATAACTTACCCATACTTTATTTGGATTAAATAATTAATGTATTTTATAAATTTTATATACAAGCTATTTTACAAGGATTACATAATTTTGACACATATTTTAATATATAGAATTTTAAATAAGTGGTATACGTATTTTAAGTATGTATTTTAAATACATATCTTAGTTAAGGATTTTAAATAAAGTTTTTAAGTAAATTCTACTTATTTACAAGGATTTTATAAATAATTTAATTGAATAAGTGGATTTTAAGTTAACCCTCACCCACTTTTTTGGATTTTATAGATACAGAAAATACATAAAAGTACGAGTTATGGACAAAAGCATATATAAAATATATACGTACCCCCCTATACTTAGCTTGTGCCATGTCCTCATAGTGTTAAAAGAGAAAATGAGGTCATAACTCATGCTAAGGAAAAGTGGGTGAAAAAGAATAAAATAATAGAAGTCAATCGACCCCCCTATACTTACGATCTGGTCATCGTAAGTATAGTGGAAAAGAAAATGAGGTGATTGAGGAAAAGAATATACATCCAAAGGAATAAAAGGAATAAATAGAACGAAATCTTCAAAATCACTCAGTCCCCCCTACACTTAGGATAAGGCATCCTAAGTATCAAAAAGAGTGTGGCCAAAATTAGGGACCAATGATTAGAGTAAAAGAAAGGATATACAAAAGAAAAGCAAGATTAAAAATCGAAAGCAAGAATCAACGGGAAATCGGTCCCCCTGTACTTAGGATCAGGTATCCTAAGCATAGAAGATGAACAAAAAATGGGGACAATTGTGAAACGGAGAATATACATGTGTGTACTTCAAAAAACCGAATGGCTTTACAAGTCTCTATACAGGATGAGATGAAGTGGAAGGTAGTCATGCATCTGTACAAAGTAGATCACTTCAACCTGGGTCATTGACGAACCGCAAAATCGGCCCTTTAAGAGTGCGGAATTAGCACTTAAACATGTCGATGCAGTCGGGCCGATTTTGGTTATCAAAGAGACCATCTCATTGATATAGGTTAAATAAGAATGCGATGGTCGTTATTTTTATTTTACTTGGCAAGAAACCAAGGTCGAACTCAGGGACACGCGCTTCTCTCATATTAATCGAATTTCTATTTATTTAACTAAGTGTTGAGTTTGAGATCTGTAGGTCAAAGCATGCAAGACATTACAATGCATTAAAAATAAACATGCATTTTTTTTTATATTTTTATCATGCTAATAAATGCAGAGAAATGCAAAGCAAATATGCCCTGAACAATAATTACTTGAGCCATACAATATGCGAGTCAAACAAAATCAGTTACTGAAGCACTTTTTCATGTATACAACAAATAGGTATGAGAAACGAAGAAATCATGACACTTAGTTACTAAAATAATACACAACTGATCATATTGTCAAATCTCAAATTGAAGCATGCCATAATAAAGATGATGAGAAGAGCATCAAAATGAAACTGAAATCAACTCGATTGGAGCTATGTAGCTCAAGATATGCAACAATGAAGATAAGGGCATAAGTGAAAAGAAACATGAAAAGATACCTACAAAAAGGTCCCTGGGAGGGACTAAAATGCAACAACAATAAAGTACGGGGCCTTCCCTGTAAATAATCCATATGCGCGGGGACTTTTTGTAAATTTGAAGAACTTCGGGGGCGTCTCTGCAAATTTCCCAGAATAGCACGTGTGAAGCACGTGCTGTCCAGGCTTGGTGTCAGGCTCG
Source organism: Ottelia alismoides (assembly GCA_037367405.1). NCBI lineage: Eukaryota > Viridiplantae > Streptophyta > Magnoliopsida > Alismatales > Hydrocharitaceae > Ottelia > Ottelia alismoides. The sequence goes on along the minus strand of JAZKJV010010037.1, from coordinate 27,629 downwards.
GCAGAGGTTCGGCAGCTGCGGCTTGGCTCGTGCTATCCGAGCCTCCAGGCTTGGTGGCGATCAGGCTCGACGTGGTCTACGGTGTGCCACGTGTATCAGGACCTGGATGCAATTTGTGGAAGGTGCGAGGGCACCGATGCAAAAAGCCCAGACCCCACGTGCGAGTGGCACGTGAGCTCAGGCTCGGGCGGGGGCGAGGGTCGGCGCTGCTTCGGGTGGCCGTAGCAGGTGGCTCGAGCCACGTGGTGTCTCGAGGTTGACTCGGGCGAGGCTCGGTCCCACCGAGCCTCCGCGCTACGGGACGGCGACGTGGCTCCTCTAGGGCCGTTGGATCTCCGCCGTGGGGCGAGATCCAACGGTAGCTGCTTCTCCTCCATCCTTGATGGCTGGCGGCACGATTAGAGCTCCGGCGTGAGGCCTGGAGCTCCGCCGTGCCTCGCTGCGCTCGGTGAAGCTCGGGGAAGATAGCTGATGCTCTGGCGATGAAGGTCCGATGTCGGAGGACCTGCCAGAGTGGCTGAACTACGCTGTCGACGCCTGATCACCGGAGGCAGAGCTCTAGAACTCAGCTCCGCCCACGGTCCGGCCGTTGGTGATGGTTGACCTGCAAGGGGGTTAGGGTGTGCGTGCGTGCGAGATGAGGCGAACGGAGGGCGTTTGTGGAGCGAAGAAGGCGAAGCCCTTAGTGGGTCCTCCTCCGCCTCCGGCGGAGGAGGAAGCCTGGGATGACGGAGGTTGTGACAGGTGAAGGGGTGATCGGAGATGTGCGCGGAGAAGGTGGATCGATGGTGGAGCTAAAGGAGTGGACAGTGGAGCGAGGTAGTATTCGGAGAGGCTGAGAAAATTATGCAAAATAAGAAGAATATTCAGAGAGGATCAGAGGGCTTACCTGGCCGGAGATGGAGGTCATGGCCTGGGTTGGGCATCGGAGAAGAAGCCCGGGTCGTCGCACATATTGGCCGGCCGTGCCAGCGAGCTCGGGCGGGGCTTAGCGCCACCGCAGCGCCGCCTGAAGGTCGGCGGGTCTCATCGGGGAAGGAAGTCGTCGTCGCTCGATCCAAGCTCCTCCCCCTGTCACAGGGAGGAGCTGGAGGGCTGGGCCACCGCCCCTTGGTTGATGGACCAGGGTGAAGTGGGGCGGAGGCGTGGTATTTAAAGGTGGTGATGGCGGAGTTGATGAGTGAAGTCGCGGGTTTCAAGGGTGCGCATGGGGCGACTGGAAAGTGGTCGTGGGTAGTGGAGTGATGCGCGGAGGAGGTGGATGACTGGGCAAGTCCTAGAGGCGGTTGGCGAAAAGAGAGGAGGTCGGATGAGGCGGCTAAAATTAGAAAGGTGGAGGAGGTTTGTGAGGCTCGGGGCTACGGCGGAGGATGCGGGAGGAGGAAGACGAGGCCTGGGCCGTTGGATCCTGCGATCCAACGGCTGAGAAAAGGGCGCGGAGCGACGGTTGAGATAAGATCGGGAGCGGAGCGATCGAAGGGCTGCGCTCACGCCATGTGTTGGTTTGAGAGAGCGGCGCGAACGGAGGGCTATGATCAGGAGGCGAAGAAGATCTGAGGGTCGAGAGTATGGGAGGAACGATCGGCTAAGATGGAAGATCTGAATTGCGATCAGAGAATATCGGTCGCGCCACGTGGCACGCTCTGGTGAGGGCGCTCACGTGTGGTGTAGATTAAGTGCGGGTCTGATCGAAGGGTTGAGGGAAAGCAGCTGACGTGGAGAGAAGGGGGTCGTTGGATCTCAGGAGGAGATCTGGCGGCCCAGATCGCAGGCGGGTTGGACAAGGTAAGCGGGCTACGTGGCTCACCCAGATTGGGCCACGTGGCCCAATCAGATTATTGCAGATTTGAAGATGAAATATGAAGGTCAAGATGGCCGAATTTGAAAAAACTCAAAACATGAAAGTTGTAGATCTTGATGAGATCTACAAATTTCATGTTGGCCAAAACTGGAGATGACATCAAACAAAGACCCGAAATATTTTTGAAGGTATTTTTAAGTCTAAAAATACCAAGGATTTTTATTTTGCCATTTTTTTTGTGGTTTTTAATTTATGTAAGACTCTGTTAATTACAGGACATCAACTGGGTTTTATTGACATCTATTTAAGCAAGGGGTTTAATAATAGAAAATAAAGATGATGAAATCGAGTTTCATCAGTCATACTGATCTTCTGCTTTTTATGTGCATATTGATCCCTGGCAGAACAAGTAGAGTCGCCTCTGTAAGTGAAATCTACATGTGGCATGGCTCTCTTTTCTGAAGTATGCATCTCTGGAGTCAGACTGCAGAAGGTGTCTATATATGTAACCATTACACCATCTGACTCTCTACGCTGAATAGACTCTATAATCTGTGAAATATAATCAACTGATTCTCGTGCTGGAATATGTGTACTTTCAATCTGCGGCACCGAGATGTCTACTACTACTGAATGCTCGTGCGGATATGATGTGAATTCGGTATCTGTATATGAACAGTCATCTGAAGAACTAGTTACCATATGATCTACCCTATACTCGTGTAGGATACCGCAGATATCAAAATAAATGCTCTCGAGATAAAGAGACAGTGTCTCATTTATATTCTCACAATCCTCTACAAAAGTGGAGTCTTGTGAAGTAAATGACATTACTAATCTAGGACTGCTACATTCTCTCACCATCTCAATATGTATCTCTCCACTGTCTGTGTGGAATGATACTCTCCCAGCATCATAGTCAAAAGTGCTCTCGTTGTCTGCAAGAATGGTCTCCCGAGAATGATTGGAGTAAGGTGTAGCTGTGTAGGGCACATCATGTCTAGGACTGTAAAGTCCAATGGAAACAGCAAGCCCTGAACGGTTACGATAATGCTCCTCAACACTCCTCTAGGTCTCTTCACATATCGATCTGCAAACTGCGGTATCGCTCGTGATTTGTAGGACCTAGCTTGAGCTTATCAAGTAAAGAATATGTAATAAAATTAATCGAGGAACCATTATCTAAGAGAGTACGATGGAATGTGGCATCTTTAATCTGACATGTGACATAGTGAGCTCTAGAATCTCTTTTCTTCTTTGGTACCTTATTCCAAATAGCACACAAGTTTCCATGGTCAATATATGTTTCTCAACTCGTGATCTCTTTTTCCTGTGTGTTGTGCATCTGTTACTCAATTGATTCTTGAGCATAAGAAAATGATCTAAGGCATCGTGAAGTTAATCTTTAGAAAAATATGATCTTTCAATAGACGATCGGTTTCTAGAGTGACAACATTCTTTTTGTGTTTTTTATTTCCTTTTCTATACAAGGCATCGAGAAAAGGAATAATCTCAGGTACAACACAATTCTCTTTTTGATTAAAATTGGGTCAAGTTTGTACATCAAGAGTATCAGAGTTATCTACAAAACTCTCTAAAATAGGAAAGGACACATCAGCTTTGAGCATGTCTTCGTGGTCTGGCGTGGTGTCATCATCTGATTTTCCTAAGTCCATATCGATCATCACAGTATCGCTCCTTTCTCACTAATCATTGAGTGGTTGATCCCTATCATTGTGGGTCTCCTCCTTGGCATATGTATAAAGGTCTTGCTCTCGCTCCTCTCCTTGTGCCATCTCCTCCCCCCTGATCAGGTGCTTGTGGCGATCTACCGCTCTTGAGACGAATGAAATTAGATATAAATTCAGGAAAAGAGATCGTAGTTGTTGTGTCGTGTACCTGATCTGGGTACCTCCTTTTGTTGTTCGGGTTCATCTGGGGCTATGTGGGAAGAGTGGTTTTGGGTGCGGTTAACTCATCCAGAAGATAGTTAACCTGCTCCATCTCATTCTTGTGTGCGATCTGGAGCGTGCTCAACATGACCATGATTTGATTCAGTGCCAGGCTTGTGAAGAAGTCTGGATCGGCACGGTAACCCTAGCTCTCGACTCTCTCCTGCCATTGCATCTATTGCTGCAAAGCATACTGCTGAGGAGATCGTTGGGGCATATATGGAGATTGTTGTTGCTGCTGATAAAACTTAGACTGTGATTGCAAAGCAGGATGATGAACAGAATGTGGTCTCTGATAAACGTTCTGGTGAAATTGTTGTTGCGTGTAATGTTGTCAGGGATGATATTACGAGCGTCCATGCTACGGATGGTTGTAATGCTACGGTTGTTGGTGGTGGAGCACACTCTGGGTAAACTATAATGACGGTTGGATCGGAGCATACCATATTTTTTTGATCTCAAGAGTGGCTTGAGGCTCAACATCAGTACCTCCAGGGTTGGAAATCTAGCTTGGATTAGCATAAGACTGGTCATCATGCCAATCAATCTGCGAAGTCTCCATGGGTTGACCCAGCTCGCTCTAAAAGAAGTGGATCTATCGGGTGGGAGGAGCGAGTAAGATCTCCGAGTAGTTTAAGAAGTCGAAGAAGCATGTGATTGCTGATACTAAAGTTGCAGTTTGGTCACCTTCTTCGTCAGATCGCTCAGCTGTTGTGGAAGTTATGAGAGTTTCTCCAACTCTCGCAGCGACTGCAGGTCCTGAACTTGCTTCTGATCACATCTAACAATGTTAACTTCTTGTCGATATATCCCATGTTCGTATTGGATTCAGAGTCTAAAATGTCCGCCACCTTATGATGCCCTCGATGATGCGGTGGCTGCGAGGCCTGTTGGAATGCCCGAGTTGAGTCGACGACTCTCGAGTTCTTTGCCATCCCCTTGAAGATGGACCATACAGAGTCGACATCTTGATCAAGTAATTGTCGCCACATGCGGCATTCACAAGGCCATGGACATCCAAGTGGAGTCCTCCGAAATAATTCTGAACTAGCACCTTCATCGGTATCTCATGATGAGGGCATCTCTCAGTAAGATCCTTGAATCGATCCCACGCCTCGTGGAATGATTTATTCGGCAACTGAGTGAAGTTGTATATTTGACTCCTCATCATGTTCGTTCATCCAAGAGGGAAACATTTACACAGTAACGTGGACTTTAGGTTAGCCCATGTCGAAATCTCTCTCCCCAAATGACTGAGCCAATAAAGTGCATTATCAGCTAAGGAGAAGGGGAAAGCTTTGAGGCGAATAGCCTCCTACGCAACTCCAGGGTAATTAGTCGTACCACATATCATCTCGGATCGTTGCAAGAAGGTAAATGGCTCCTCTACGGCATTCCCCTAAAACATGGGAAGCAGTGAGATGAACGACAGACGCAACTCATATGACCCATGATTCGGTGGTAACCAAATCCAATGATGTAGAGTTTTGGCACTTGGGTCATACTCATCTCTGAGTATTGTGGGAACCACAATAGGTGGTTGTGGTTTCCTTGTTCCTGCTCTGAGCGCAGTTATCTCAACTTTCATCCCATTCTGCACTTGGAACTGGTCTCGAATATGAATGTTCATCTGATGTAACCTATTGAGAATCCCGATTGTGATATCTGCGGTTGGATCCGATCTTCCAACAGCATGATGTTCCTTACCTGGTCACTCCTCTACTGGTCCCTTCCCAAGAGTCATCTGCTTTAAATATTCTAGGAAGAAAACTTCTCATAAGAACTCAGAAAAAAAATTGGCTGGAGAAAGCGACAATAACTTGAGGCATGGGATAGGAGGCGAGGGAGTCTGGGTCTGACTTTCCTCGGGATCATATGGGACCGACTCAAGAAGAGGGTCATCCCGAGTCTGTCAAGAAGTACGACAGATGGTAAAAGATCGAGAGCTCACGGAGTCTGAGCGAAATAGCCGTCGAGTCGTCATCTTCGATGTAAAGAGAATAATCAGGAGAACATAATGTCAAATCAAGATAAAGGGAGAAGGTGTATAAGACAATTTACTCACGCTTCACAAGCAAACACAAAGCAAACCTTGTATTCAACAACACAACCTGATGATGACTGTAAGAGATCGGTCTTTTATCTTACTGGTTTAATGGTTATTTTGGCATACAAATATTTTCACAAATTATCACGAGCTGATAGGTGCCTGAAATTTTCCTGAAACACTGTCTCGGGCCCTTATAGAAAACTGCTTGTTCTCAGCCAGTATAGGAGTAAGTACGGACCGTTTCCAGCTACTCGTATTACTTGAGGATGGAGCCTTACGTAGTGTCCTCTAAACCCCCCACACTGCTAAGTAAACCCGGACCATTTCTGGCTATTCCAGCGTACTGACTGAGAAACAGTTATCAGGTGTATGGACTAAGTAGTATCTCGAAGGAAACACGGACTTTGGTTGTATCCTTAAGTGGCGTCCCTCACTCACAATATCTGGAAGTGTACCTGTAGTTGAAGTACGGGAATTACTCTCCCAAAGTAAATGATCGTTACGTTTCTTTTAGGGTCAAATATTTTAAGCAGTCATGATTTTATTTTGATTTTCTCTTTTTTTGGATTTTTTAGACATCTAACGATTTTTATATATTTTTATAGATGCTAGATAAGCAAGCACTAGGTTGTGAGTTCTAGAACTAACTACGAAGGCGCAAGCAGAGAGAAAAAATCAAAAACTGGAAAACACCTAAGCAAGCACCTAGACTCATGAAAAGCCACGGAAAACCATCGATGCGAGAAACCCACAGTGGGTGCACTGCTCCACTGAGTGCACAGCACTCGGTTAAAAAGTCCCTGACAAAAAGTGGAGGGGAGGTATAAGTCATGATGCCCTTACGGGGCCCCTTTCAATCAAATACATAAAAACGGGAAAGTGCCTTTAATTTTTTTACATGAATATCACAAGAAAAGGGAAAATCTAATTATTTCTGCCCTCTACAACTGGCCTACAAGAGAAAGGGTCGGTCTCTGCACTTTCAACTACTTCGACTTCTGAGGAAGCCAGCTAAACCTATAGGCCCTGCAAAAATTAGTTAGAGAGGAAACACGTAAAAAGTCGTAAACAAAAGCTGTAAAAATAAAGAAAAAAATTGTAAAGCAAAAATAAATGAAAAATCGAAAAAAAACTCAAAACCTGTAAAACCAAGAATAACGAAAAATTTTGAAATTAGGTTAAAAGCCGATGTAGAAATAGCACCTCCTCGGCAACAATGCCATTTTGATAATAGGGTTGTTCCTACAATTAATAATGATGTCAGTGTAGAAAACCGCGAAGACAAAATCCGATTAATCAAATAAAAATCAACGAAATAGGACAGAGAGAGAATGTGAAGAAACAGTTTTTTCTCTCTCCTATTTTGTCTACACCATGTTATTCATCCAAGTAAGTGTGCCAGGGTCGAACTCGAGGAGGCAGAATGTAGAAATGCCAGTTTTGTAAGAAAGAAAGAAATTTTGAAATTTTCCACTATATTCTTGGTCTTATAAAAGATCAATAAAAGACTCAAAACTAACTCGATATTGCGACAACCAAATCGAATAAATGATACGATGAAAATCGCGAAAAATACAAGAAATGTATCTTGGGTAGTTATCAAACTACCCTAAAAATCGGGAAGAAAATACAATAAGAATGATGTCTAAAATACCCCTACAAGCCAGGGGCACAACTACAAGAAAAGTTATTAAGGACTGTTACAAACTGGTCCCTGCTCAGGTACTAAACTGCAAAAAAAAGTAAAATTATCACATTTAGGTTCATGTGCGGGACCTAAATGTAATATTTGGAAATATCTGGAGCGGGCTAGAATTATGGATCTTCGTAGGGTCTAGTATGCAAATGTTGTATTGGTTCATCTTCGACGACGGATATTAGATTACGCGGCTGATACTGGAGCATCCGATCTAGACACGTGGCAGCCAACTGTGCACCTGGAAAGTTCTTGGTGTTCTTCAGCCCTTGCGCAGCTAGCGAATGTAGGTCCCTTCTTCAATTTCCATTCGATGAACGGCGTCGGTCTCTGGCCTCCGATAGGGCCAAGAGGGAGACTCCTCCCTCCAAGCTCGCCTGCAGTTGAGGAGCTCTAAAGATGGTTGGATCACAGTGGTGACACTTCAAGAAAAGTGGCAGTCCGGTAGGCCTGGAGACTGATGAAGTTGATGCTTCTTTGATAATTCTTTTGGATTTTAAGGCTCCAACTGATATATCATTGCTCCTGATGAAATATGGACCTGCAAAGGGATATCCTGATGCTCGATTGGCATGTAAATTGGCCAATAAACTCAAGATATTGCAGATCAATAATGTTCCTTCCATAGAAATGTAAAACAAAGGAAAATACAAGAAATGGATTGTGATTTAGAGTGGGTTAAATCAAATTTGAAGGTGGAATTCGATGAGCATCTAATGGGGTGATTAATGTATCCTAACTACACGATTATGGGGCCTAATCAAGGCATAAAAATCAGGAAATAAAATGACTAAAGTGGATGAATTGACTTGGGGTATTGAAGATGTGTGACCCTCTGGTATTATCTCGACGAGCGGTCTTCTCAGAGCACAATGCGGTGGCGATGGCTGCAACGTAAGGCTGCTCTTCCTTGGAACCCTCCTCCAATGTCCCTTCTTCCACGTAGGGTAGTCCTCAGGTGTTGTCACCACCGGGTTAAGGCAGAGCGAGGTAGAGAAGGTGGGGACTCAGCCAGTTAAGTTATGGAAGGTGGAGCTTAAGGGTGGATTAGTTATTAATGGAGGTTTTGGAGGAGCTTTTATAGGAGAACGAAGCGAAGTTAGTTAGTGATCAATGGTGGGAATGTATGTGGGTAGTTAGAAGAAGAAGAAGATCGAGGGTGGAAATCGAAGGAAGAAGCTTTGAGGTGGCTTGGAGAAAAAGTCAAAGATCGGCCATTGGAACAGACTACCGGTCAGCCTTCTTGAGGAAGGAGGTCCCAGGTGCTGACATGTGTCAGCACATGGTTGGCCATGTTCAAGAAATCCCTTAATAAATATAAAGTAAATAGTAAATAGTATTATTTTAATTAGGTATAAAAACAAAAGGTGTATATAATTAAAGTATATAAATTATAGTATAATTAGTTTTGATAAATAATAATTATTTGATGACGTTTTAATATTATATTAATAAATTAATATAAGTTATACTTAATGAATAGGTTTTGTGTTTTTAACTTAATAAATAATATATTAGTTTTATATTTTATTAATTATTAGGTTAATAAATAGAGTGTGTATGATTTTTTTGGATTTTAATAAATTAATTTTAAGTATTTAATAAATACAAGTATAAGTTATATAGTTCATTTATACCTCTAAATTAGGGTTTTTATTTATTTAAAATAAAAATAAGCTTTTAAAATTATGAAATAAATTAAGGTTATAATAAAAGATCAAAAAATAATTAGAAATTATAAAATCATTAAAATAATAAATAATGTGTTCTAAATAAAATAGATAGCCCAGAAACTCAGTTGTGATTTGGTCCCAAAACCGACTTTTTGCAAACGGACTCCGATTTTAATGAAATCAATTCATTATTTAGAGAATATTATTTTACGAACTGAAAAGGTGAGTAGAGCGAAATTGGAGTTTGTATGAGAAAGTTATGATGTTCAGAAGTTTGGATTTGGAGATTTTACAAGTCGGATTTCATGGTATATATACAAGGTAATGCTTTTAACTTATTTTTATACTTTTTATATATTTTTAGAAATAATTAGTATAAGAGTTTTGTGAGAAATAAGTCCTATGAATTAATAAAAAATCTTTAAAGTTTTGGTATTTAATGAATAATTTATAAAGGATGTATAATTATAGAATTAATTGTTTTTATTTATTTTCTTCCTTATCTCCCCCTACTTATTTATTTGTCGACCAATCCATGATGACTTGCTCTCAAGGATTAGGTTACAAATATTTCTTTCAGCTATATTATTTTACAAGTCATATTGTACATATATACATATCTACATTCTACCTTTATTTTTATTTTCTATATTTTTACTATTTTATTTATTTACATGCTTTTAATGCATAAAAGTGAATTTTTATTCATGACTATGGTTTTGTTAAGAAGTGGAATTTGATGGATATTTACATGTATTTTTTGATGGTTTTATGGCAAAATGCACATAGAATGTTAATGAATCATGGATTCATCATCAGGTGAGCTCAAGGCTTGCAACGTGCCTTGCTAACCCTCCTGCAAGTCGATCCAAGCCCCATAAGGGTCCTTCGCGCACTCGACCTGTATAGAGATGTGACATGGCTCGAGAGGATGAACCTTGAGCAAGAGTTGAAGGTGATTGACGTAAAATGGTGGTGGGCAGAGGCGCTCCGGTGAATGTTGGTAGAAGAACTCCAAATCGTTGATCGAAGCACGTTCAGAGGGGTTGATGGATTCCTTAGATGAAGAACGCATACAGGTAAGTGATGGTATGGAACATGTGGTCGCAGACACAGTGAGGTGCGATAAAAATATGGATGGCGCTCAAGAGCTCTAGCGAGGGTCCTTAACCTAATCTAAGCTGCTAACTTAATTAATACTTGAAATAAAATGCATAAAACAAAAGCTATAAACTATGGCTACCTAGGAATGGAAAAAGAATGCATCTCATACCTTAGGGTTGATCAGGAAGCAGAGGTGGCTGGACGTCGTCGTAGGTTGCACCTCTGCGCTCCTGGTGCTAATCCAAACCGCCGGGAAGCTCCTCGTGTCATGAGGGTACTCCTTAGATGAAGATATGAGGCTCTAAGACTCAGATTAGTGACCAAAAATTAATCAAAAGATCGAGGTTGTTACATAAAGACAAGACGGGCACCCTTATTCATTGGCTAATTGGGAGAATTACAAGGTTTGTACAAAGGATCTAAAGCCTGGGTGTGGATAGGGTTGATTAAGGATTATTTTGGTGAAAGATCATATCGATGTGAGTCATTGTGTGCGCAGGAAATCTGGGAGAAAATGCGGGAAAAGACATGTGACAGGAGTCGGTCGATCGGGAGGTTGAGTTGATTGACGGTCAACAAAGTGTGCGCCATGATTGGTCCACACAAGCCCGCTACATGACAAAATTGAATCTTTATTCGAAATTATTTTTTTTTTAAATAATGGATGATTTTATTAATTTTTTAGTATAAAATAAAAAACATGTATTATTTTATTATGATTTTTTTATATTATTTATTAGTAGTTAAATTTTAGGGGTATATTTATAGGGGAAAAGGGAAGCTACACCGGAGGGTGCAGCCAACTAGCTACACCAGGGCATTTTTCTCTTTGATTTTTGATTTTTTTGAAGGAAACCTATGGAGGATTTACTTAGTTTATTGTGTGGAATATGTGTTTCAAATTTCATACAAAGCAAACACTCCTAGCATGCCCATCTAAGTATGGTCAATTTCAATAATTCTGAAACCGTTAAAATGTCATAGCCTTGATGGAGATGATAGAAATGTCAAATTTAGTTGAAATTGGTATGATATCATGGTGATATATAGTTATTTAAATACCCCTAGGTTTCATATCAAAAACACAAAAAAAACAATGAAAAAAATGCCCGGGTGCAGCTAGTTAGCTACACCCCCGGGTGCAGCTTCCCCAGCCCCTATATATAGATATATTCATATATGTTTTGACTATTTTATTTTTAATTTCCATATTTTATTTTATAAATTAATTCTAATGTTTTATATATTTATAAATTATTTTTGGTATATAAATATATTTTTATTATATTTTATGATGTTGTTTGTATCTTTAAAAAATAGGTATATAAATTGTATAGGTATATGTGTTGTATGTTTATCTATGTATTGTATATTGTATTTTATTTGAATGTCTTCTCTACAGTTTTATTTTAACTTTATATGTTTACTAGATTATAAATAACATTTACAAGAGTAGAAAAATACAAATGAATAAATAATGAAAGAATGTATTTCATTTTTATTTATTTCAAGTATTAACATGGGTATTTTACCTATGTAATTTTTATACTTATTTTATTTGAATGTCTTATTTGTGGTTTTATTTTTTCCAAGTATGTACATATGTTATAAATAAGATGTATTAAATTATAAAAATATAAAATTGTGAAAAAAATAAAGAATGAATAAATTGATATTTTATTTTGGTATATTATACAATGGGGGTTCGAATCCTAACTTTCACACCTTAACTCTAAAAAATATGAAACCACCTTCATTATATAGATTTAAAAGTTATATATAATTAGAGATGATTTTGGTAAATTTTGAGCTTTTATTTGGAAGATATGGGTCTGTGAAGTTAGGATTTAGGCTTTTTATTTTGTGTATAAAATGAACATTGTATCTTATTTTTGTACAAACTCGATTTTGTATTTACATTATTATCTACAACTTTCAGTACAAAGTTTCTTTATTTGGTGTATAAATAATAAAAGAATAAAATAGTTGTCAAAAAATGTTTATTAATGAAGAAATAAATATGAATTTTATTCTGTTTTTGGCCCCTATCTTCCCCTACTTTATTCCTTGTCGACCAACTCAATTCCTTACTTGGTCTAGGGGTTTAGGGTTATAAAATACCTTTGTTATGTTATTATTTTTCTTTTCTTATCTGTATTCTATAACCTTGATATTAAAGACAACGCTATTTACACAATAAATGCAATAAATAATGAATGTTAATATGTACAATTTAATGTTATTTACATGTATTATCTACGGTTATTAAGGACAAAATGATAGAATAAAGGTGACTAGATGGAGATTCATCACCCCCTATACTTGCTTTTGCTAGTCCCTAGCGAACATTTATGCAATAAATGTAGAAAATGAAAAATATAGAAAAGGAAAGGAAATAAAGATAGATTAAATTTAATTTTCACACTTGTCTTCACAAAATCAAAGTTTGGAGCTCCAATCGGACCTTTGGAATTTTTAGTGAGGGCGGAACCTTATTTGAAATCGGATTTGAAATCCAATAACCTTCGAGAATCCCAAAACTCTGCTCAAGTCCCCTCAATAGCCAGGTCAGAATACTTCAACTCATATGCAAACCCTTATGACTATGAATCTGACTTGTACAATGTATGTAATAGAGGCTCCCCTCAACTGAAATGACAAAGAGACTGACTTCTCCAGCATGACAACCCAATGATTCCCCAATCCAGCAACTCTTTCCTAGAGGAGTGGGGTATTCCCTTCTAAGTTCAAGTGGCAACTAGCTTAAGAGGAGGGAGTAAAGAGAAGAATGGACGGTAGCCAGTGTAGCTACCTATCCTTGGATGCTTAACCAGTGTAGCCAAGTCATCGACTTGCAGGCTCACATATCATGACTTTTAAGCACAAGCTTGCTTATTGACTATACAAATATATACATTCCGACAGGCATTTTATTTTCAATTAGGCATGTCCACTTTTTTTTGAATTTTCTGCTTTTTGCTTTTTTTCGAAAAAACTATATACAACATCGTTTACATAAGGAGTTTTTCCTCTTGAGCTAGTAGACTATCCCTCTTTTGAAGAATTATTACAACCCACACTTTCTTGTCTTTAGACATCACTACCACTGGATGGGTTGGGGTGCACTTCCCTCCCTACATGAGGACAAATGTTTCCATTTGTGTGGGAGCTCCAACCTCTGGATTTTACTTAGACTAGTTCAATTGTCAAACTCAATCTGAAAAATTTGAATGCCATGCAAATGCTCGTGTACAATGCAGAAACTTTTATGTTGTTGCAATTTAAAATATTTGGATTTTTTATTGATTTTTGAAAAAGATGATGCAAATGCAATATTTTTTATATTTTTCAAAAAGATTTTGCAAATGTTTTTATGTTTTTTTTGCAAAAAAAGATTTTTGATTAAACTAGGTACAAATATTTACACAGGGATGCGTCTTATATATACACAAGTTGGGTTTTTAAAAATTTACAAGGGGTAAGTGATCAATTTTAAGAAATATTTATGCAGTTAATAAAGAATTCTAGTGTGATGTATATATTCCTCAAAATTATTTAAAAATGAAACAATATAATAGTCCAAAATAATTTTTACAAGGAATTTTTACAAATATTTACACACATTTGAAAAACATTTTGCAAAGGTTTTTCAGACAATCCATATAGATTTTTCAAAAAATGCAACCGTTTTCCAAACCATTAGTAGTTTTTCAAAAATTCTTATTTCACGCAAAGAAAAGAAATTTTACAAATAAAACAATTTTACATATATTAAAAACATTTTACAAAATATTTTTCAAATAGCTTTCAAAAAAAATTCAAAAGGGATTTCAAACTATTTTTCAAACATTCTGCTAAAGTATTTTCACATGATTTATTAATCAGCATATACAAAATTTTGAGGAATAATATGCATCTTTTTATTAAGTGAATTTAGTGAAATATGTGTTGTATTTATAAAGTAATTTAGCCACAGTTATTATTAAAAATATGAAAGTGCGAGTTATATTAAAGTATATATACAATATATACGACCCCCTATACTTATCTAGAGCTATGTCCTCATAGATTAGATAGAAAAAGAGAATACATAACTCGTACTGAGTATAGGAAAGTATAAAATATTAAATGAATGAATGAAGGAAGTTATAAATGAATGAGAAGTTGACCGTACCCCCATACTTAATCCTAAGTATAGCAGACTGTACACCATGCAGGGAGGGTCAAGGGTGGGAATGAACAGATCATACTCGGATTGTCTCCCCCTATACTTAGTGTAAGATATCTCTCAGTGTAGACAAGAAGAGGAGACAGTAGAGAGGATTAGAGAATGAAATAACTCGAAGTGTGCACTCCACTATACTTAGGATAAAGTACATCCTACGTATAGATGACTGACAAAAAGGGGAGACACACATATTTTTTTACTTTTGTTTTTTGGGTAATGGAAATTGAAAACAAAAAGAAGAAAAGAAGAGAATATAAAAGCTTAAAGGAAAATTTAATGGCATTATCTGAATCTTTTGATACTGCAACTAATGTGGATGTATCTTCACATCACAGTACTTGGATAGAGTTGACAACGGCTAAGAAAGTGTCATGCTCGAGGTAGGCTTTCAGTAGTTGATCATGGATGACAAATGTTTGTGCGTCAGGAGACAAATCTGATATAACAATACTTCCATTGTCACGTACTTATTGAACTTTGAATGGCCATGTCCATTTGCTATTTAATTTGTCCGGGAAGATCTTCAACTATGCATTGAATAACCACACTTTCTGTCCAGTCTTGAAGGTCTTTCGTTTGATGGTAGGTCGTGCCAGCGTTTAACCTTCTCCTTGTACATCAATGTGTTATCATATGCATAATCAAGAAATTCCAGAAGCCTTTTTAAGTCATCTTTCCTCTTCTGACCACCTTGTTGTGAGTCCAATTTACAGATGTTAACTACTCATAATGGTTTAGCTCCACTAGCAGGTGACATGGCTTCCCATACAAGGCGATAGGGCGACTTGCCCAATGGAGACTTGTAAATGGTTCTGTATTCCCAAAGGATTGAATCCAAAAGTTGGGACCAATTTTCCTATCTTGATTGACAAGCTTCTAGAGTACTGTCTTGATTTCTCTATTTGATAGTTCTACCATACCATTGGTCTGAGGATGGTAAGGAGATGCGACTCGGTGAACGATGTCGTACTCCTCCGTTAGCTTCTTGACCTATTTGTTAATGAAGTGACAACCCCCGTCTCATATCATTATCTTTGGAATCTCGAACCGTGATATGATGTTTTCTTTCAGAAAGCGACACACTATACGACTGTCTACGGCTCGAGCAGGGATAGTTTCAACCCAACGACTCACATAATCAACGACAAGAAGGATGTGCCTGTATCCCTGACTATTAGAGAAGGGTCCCATGAAGTCAATGCCCCAAGCATCAAATGCATCTACTATCTGAATGGTCTTCAGGGGCATGAAATATTTTGCTGTAAGGGTACCTTTCAGTCGCTTATGATCAGTGCAACATTTAAAATATGTGGTTGCATCCTTCAATAGTGTAGGACACCAGAGGCCATATTGCAATACTTTTGCTATCGTTCTATCTCCAGAGTGGTTTCGCTATTTGAGCAAGTGATAATGCTTGAGGACACAATGTCGCTCTTCCTGAGGAATGCACCTGCGCCAAATACAATCTGCTCCTTTACTGAATAAGAGAGGGTCTTCCCATTGGTAAAAATGGATCGTTGATAAGAATTTGTCATTCTGGATCTTCCTTCATTTTTGTGGAGCTAACGCTTGGGATGAAGAAATTGACAATATCAGTGTACTAAGGGAGTAAATCGACAGCTAGAATTGACTTGTCAGGAAAGGCGACTATGATGGGTGCACTTCTTAATGGAGGATCTTGCAACTCTATTCTGGAGAGCTTCTACCACATTCTTAACTCCAATATTGTCTTTAATTTCCAAATAGAACTCCTGGAGGAGAAGAATCAATCTGATCAATCGAGTCTTGGCATCTTTCTTCTAGTGTAAATATCTGATAGTAAAGTGGTTAGTGTAAATGGTCACTTTTGATCCAAGGAGATAGGATCTGAACTTCTTAAGGGCAAATACCATAGTCAGCCATTCTTTCTCTATCACAATGTAATCTCTCTGGGCTTCATCTAATGTTTTGTTGGCATAAGGAACGGCATAGGGCTCCTTGTCATTCCTTTGTCCAAGAACAGCTCCAACTATAAAATCTGATGCATCCGTCTCAAAAGGAAGAGACCAATCTGGTGGCTGTAAGATTGGAGCTTGAGTAATTAACTCCTTCACTAATTGAACAAAAGGAGAACTTTCTGATAAACATTTAACTCGGTCTTCTTGTAGAGCAATTCTGCAAGAGATTGGGCGATACGGCTAAAATCACAAATGACTCCTGTAGAATCCACATGCCCCAAGAATGACCTCACATTCTTGACTGTCTGAGGTGGCTCTAAGTTGGCAATCACATCCACCTTTGTTGGGTTGACTTCTGATGAATCCGTGATTCATAATCTCAATATCTTGATCATAGTGAAATCCCTGAGTAAAATCCCAACTAAATGTTCATAAAATAAATAAATTAACAAAATGACTCTTATAAATAAAACACACTAATTATTGTACATTAGATTGTACAAAATAAATTAACAATAAAAAGCTGCAAAATTAAAGGAGTTTTCTCTTGTAAATAGACCAAAACTTCATCTATTTTTAATAATTTCATTTTAACTCTTTTTTATCTAATTCTTTCTCCAACTTGTCCATAAAAATGTATATAAAAAAATAAAAATACAAAATAAAATTCACGTCAAATAAATGCTCCTAGATCTTAAAGGGAAAAGGTCGTAAAGTCCAACTTCCCAACCAAATTCCCGCTCCGTATGAACTCCAAATTCATCAAGCTCACTTTTAAAGTTCAAGTTAGAAAATTATCTATCCAACGGAAGTAGTTTCATTAAAATCGGAGCTCATTTGCAAAAGTTAGATTTTGGGACCTAGATGTGCATTGTATATTATGTATATGCTCATTCTTTCTTCATTTTTTATTTTATCTTTCTTGATTATTAAAAATACAAAAAATTATGGTGGTGTTGTATTTTGATTGTAGTATTTTATTGTATTTTCTTGTTGTACATAGCTACTATTAAAAAGATAAAAAAATATAAAATAGAAAAGCAAACAAAAAATATGTACATGTTGTATATCTTCTTTTGTAAATTATCCACTCTTTTTCTTATCTTTATTTTTATTGTATTTTAGTAGCCTTCATTATTTATTTTTTTATTTATTTCCTATTCTCTACAATGACTACTCTTCTACCACCAACCTCTCATTCAACTCCACCATTTTTAATAACCTCCATTCCACTTCATATTCTTCATCCAACCTCCCACTCAACTCCACCAATAATATAACCACCCATTCAACTCCACCAATAATCTAACCTCCCATTCAACACCACCACCATTCTAACTTCCCTTTCTCTTCTCTTTATATTCATTTGTACATCTTCATTTTTTCTCATCCGCCATTCTAATAGAAAAAGGAGAGAGCTTGGAGTGTTTTGTTGGTGACAGCGGCGAAGCATTTTCCTCAAGCAAAGACCTCCTTCAGGAGAGATCCACGGAGCTCCTCTCCACGAGTTCCCCCATCGAGCTCGCCTAGCTTCTCTAATTTTTATTTCGCCAATCGGTTTGAGGTAGTGATAGGAGTCCAGCTTAGCTGCTCCGCAAATCCGGCGAACATCAGGTAAGTATTCCTTCATATTTCTCTTGTTATTTTATTTTATATAACATTTGTTTTCCCTTTTTTTACATAATCATGCCATCATCATCTCCACCATCTTCATCTTCTTCATCACTCCCCTCTACCAATGTTTCTCCCTTTTGTATATATTCATATTTAGTCCATGTATATATTTGTTTGTATGTTTTGTTTGTTCTCTGTATTTGCACATATATTTGTATATAAATTTGGACATCAATATTGTATCATTTTATTCAATGAAAAATAACATGGTGTTGAGCAATAAATTGTCTACCATTTGAATATTTATTTGTATTTTTGTGAGTTATGGGTAATTAATTAAAATTGTTTTGCTGCAAAATTCTAAATTTTACCCAATCAGTGTTCTTAAATTCATATATAACTCATGGTTTCTCCAAAAATTCTTCAAAAATCAAGAATGATGCGTTAATGTATGATCTAATTACTATCCATATTTCATCGAATTGTAATTGTCTTGTGCCTAAAATACATTATAGAGTGATATGGATATTTCATTTTTAATTAAATTCACGTACATCATTTTTACGAAGTTTCAAATCTCCTCAATTGCATATAAAAATACCTTTTTAAGATAATTCGTTCTTTGTCTAATTTGACATTGTGGACTTATAAGGATTTAATTACTCACAGTCCCTCTGTTTCACTAAAAAATCCATAAAAATTCATATTTTGTCAGAAAATTCCAAAAACTTATTATAGTCTCATTTCATCATGTTTTAATTCCAGTAAATTTTCATGATTTTTCTGACTGTTTGTGGGAAAAATTGTGAAAATACCCATAAAAAGTGTGTAGTTTTCATTGTTGCATTTTAACCCTGAAAAATACAAAAAATATGTTTTGTGTTCATCTCTAAATTAGGATTATAGGAAAAATATAATTTGGCTAAATTGGATTAATTTATCATTGAAATTAATTTGGCTAAGTTGTGTGCTCTCTTATTAACTTAATTCACCCGCATTTTGCATTGATATTTCATTTTGCATAAAAAATAAAAAAAATATACCACGTAAAACCCTAGAACTAAATTTTTGAATTAACTCCAAAGTTGTTCCTTTGCCTCCCTATGTTCGACCCTGGACATGCCTGGGATATAAATTAAAGCCCAGACACTCTTCATGGAGATCTTTTCTCGGTTCTGACTGATTCGCTAAGTACACGTACTACAACGTTCTCGAATTAACCATCGCATTTAGCGACTCGTCAACTTCCATGCCAAGTTTGGAAATGATGTGACCCAGCACAATCCCTTCCATAACCATGAAGTGGCTCTTTTACCATGATAAATACTAGATTAACTTCACTGCATTTCTGAAGTACTTTGTCTAGGTTCTCAAGACAAGAATCGAAGCTGTCACCATAGACGGAGAAGTCATCCATAAACACCTCGAGAAAACTGCCTACCATCTCAGTAAAAACTGCAAGCATGCATCACTGGAAGGTCACTGGTGCATTGCACAATCCAAAGGGCATTCTCCTGAAAGCATAGGTATCGAATGGGCAAATGAAGGTTATTTTCTCTTAGTCTTCAGGGGCGATTGTCACTTGGTTTTACCTAGAGTACCCATCCAAAAAGCAGAAGAACTCCTTACTAGCCAGTCTTTCCAATACTTGAACAATGAACGACAAGGGGAAGTGGTCCTTCTTAGTTGCTACATTAAGATGGCAGCAGTCAACACAGACATGCCAGGAAGTTGGTACCCGAGTAGATATCTCCTCTCCTTTGTCATTTGTAACTACAACAAGCCCCGATTTCTTTGGAATTATGTATAATGGGCTTACCATTTGGAGCCGGAGATGGGATAAATGAAGCTTGTGTCATACAATTTCATTATTTCTTTCATAATGATGTCCCTCAATTTCGTATTCAATCTTCTTTGAAACTCATGGGATGGCTTGGCATCTTCTTCCAGGTAGATATGGTGAGAGCACAGAGCAGGATTTAACCCGTAGAGATCTGAAACATGCCAACCAAGTGCCTTGCGGTTCTTCTCTAGAACCTCATGGAGTCAAGATTCTTGTTCCAAGGTCAGCCTACTGCTGATGATGATCAGATACATATTTTCTGCACTCGTAATGAAAGCATACTTCAGGCCTATTAGATGTGGCTTTGGTTCAGGTTCTGATATTATTAGGTTCTCGATCACCTCAGATAGTATGCTGGTTAGGGGATGATCTACCTAAATTTTTACATGAGTGCAAACCTCAGTGTCTTGTTGAGATTTTGACAATGTGCCAAAAGGATCTGCAATGAAAGCATTGTGTTCGTGGATGGAGTGAATCATCAGAATCAAACATGTGCATCAACGAATTGGACTCTATCTCCCAATTGTCGACGGAGCTCGCGTCAATTGTGCTTTCCATGTCCTCCACAAGAAAGAGGATTTGCTATGTCCATGAATCATTTAAATAGAGTGGTGTACCTATGATCTCTGCAATGAAGTCACAGTTAGATTCTGGAGGTGTCGCATGACTTTCATAAGTTACGACTTTAGGCTCGTTGATCATGTCTATAGTAATTATGTTGTTGTTCGACTGAAGGTGATATTTCCAGTTCCATAATGAACCATGGCTTCTGAAGTGCGCATGAATGGTCGGTCTAGGATGATAAGGGTCTAGAGTAAGGGTGCAGGAGACTCCATGTCAAGGACTACAAAATCAACTAGAAACTGCATGTCACGCACTTTTACCACAATGTCTTCCAAAAGACCTCGAGTCGCTTGAAGGTTCGATCAACAAACTGAAGGATCATTCATGTCTGCTTGAGAAGACTTAGCCCGAGTTCTTACAATAATGAAGAGGGAAGGAGGTTGATGGAAGAACCACTATCAATAAAGGTTTGCTCGAAGACTTGATCAAAAATCTTGTAACTGATCAAAGTTGATCCTTTATCTTGTTTCTTCTATGGGAGATTACTAATGTCTACAATGGTATCCATAGTGAGAACGTGCTTCTCTACCTATCCGTGTATGTTGTTACGTGTTGGTCGATGCTTGTTTGCACATGCCTCTTTCAAACGTTTCTTCGCAGCTGGTATGTATTCCATGACCTTCATCAAAGGAATCTCAATTGTCAAATTATTATTGATATCCACAACTTCGGGATCATATAATGCATTTTTTCTTTTTGTAATTTTTGGAGTTTCTATTACTTTAGGAAAAGAGATATTCATAATACTGAAATAAAAAATAGAGTTCTTATTTACAATAAAATATTTGTCCACAATATTTTGTACATCTGGTTCATAAAAAGGAGTACATACTGGAGACATTTGTGCTGGTGTTGGTGGACAAACAAAAGGTGTGGTCTCGACTCCATCGGTTGGCATCGGATCGGTTGTTGTTGGCTGCTCCTCCGTGGCTGTCCCAGCTTCACGTCAATTGCCAACATCTTTTTGGTATTTTGAGATTTTTTATTTTTTTTGTTGTTTTTGATGAAGGTGGTGGAGATGGGTGGCAGCTGGCATGGATCCTCCTTTTTCTTCTTCTTCTTCTTCTTCTTCCCCACCCATACCTGTAGCTGGCACTACTGATGCAGAAGATGATGATTCACCTGTCAAAGCTTTATTCTTCCCATGGCTTGTGGTAGACGGAGGCAAAGTCCTATCGCTCCTGCTCTTTTCTTTTGAAGCTATTAGGATTAGCTTCGACCTGCGCCAGAATGGAAGTTTTGTTGGCGGATAGGTCTTTGAGCTTCTTCGTCATATCTGCTAGGCCTTTAACAAGGTGGGCCAAGCAGTCCAGGGTAGGGTTTACAAGATTGGCCTTAGATGGTTCAGCGTGCAGACCACGTTATTGCTTACTATGGTGGGGTTGAGGTTGAGGTTGCTGATGTGGTTGAAGAGGTGGAGGAAGTGGGTGTTGCTGATAGGATGGCAGAGGGTAATGTTGATACTACTAAGGGGAGCAGATGCGTATTGGTGGTACGATTGTGGCTGGCGGTATTGTTGTTGTTGATATTGTTGATTTTGCCTCCATTAGTTTTAGTACTACAGAGGCTGGTGGAATTAAGGTGGAGGTTGAGAGGAGTGCCCAAATCGACCACCTTGAGGTTGGTGATATGCCCTGTTGTCTTGTGGCTGACCCTGTAGATGCTTTGTAGGAAAGGCTAGTTGTGCATCATTGCTCCAGACACCATTGACTTCCCGAATCAAGGTGGTGGTGGGAAGGCTGATCGGAAGATTAAAGGAAGTCAGGCTGGTAAAGCACCATTTGTTGTTGTGGTGGGCCCTGATCGGGCGCATGCACATAGTATATGTGCTAGACTGTCAGTGGCTGCTAACTTGTTGAGATTGTTGTTGTGGTGTTGGCTCATCCTTCTTCTCAGCAGGAGTCTCTATAGGTGGTGCCGCTGAATGGAATGAACTGATGATGCTCATTAGCAGCTCCAACTGCTTGGTGATCTGGTCTAGTTTATCTAAGTGATGAGTCCTCTTTTCGAACACAGAGAGATCCTCGATATCCTGTGACTCTTCTTGATCATATCAACCTTTAAGAGATGGCCCTCTATTGATTTTGAGATTGGATCTCTCATCTCTCTCCACCTCACGAAATTCTTCCACACGTACTTGTTTCTGGAGGATATAGGGTTGTTTTTTATAGGCACAGGATGAAGAGAGGGTGGCCTCTCCTTCGGACGTTTCTTCGAAATCGATCAAATTACATCTTCATCCTTATTGAAGTGACATCCCCTAAAGGTTGCGCCAACGAGCCTTTTACTTTCTATATTCAGACCCCCCAAAAAAGTGTTAGACCAGACTGGTCCTCGCTTTCTCATGATGGGGGCACTTCTCTTGAAGGTCCGTGAATCTCTCCCATGCATCATGGATGGTCTCGTGGCTCCCTGGAGAAGTATATAATCCTGTCTTACGTCTTGTTGAGCCAATCGAAAGGATAGAACTTGTGAAGAAAGGTGGATTTTCGTTCCTCCCATGTCATCACAATCGTTTCCAAATGATTGACCCAGTATAGGGCCTTGTCTTGTAAACTGAAGGGAAATACCATCATCTTCACAATGTCCAAGGGAACATTGGGGTAGTGGGTAGTATGACAGATGTGTAAGAGCTACTGCAAGTGGATGTAAGGCTCCTCGATGGTGTTCACATAAAAAGATGGTAGAAGAGTCAGGAACTAAGGTTTGAGCTCAAAGTGAGCATGTACCGGTGGAATGAGGATCCACTCAATCATATGTCTGTCTTCAGGATTGTATGTTTCGTTAAGTGTGTGTTTCTGCCTTCCTTGTTATGGCTCTTCCTCATCTGGATCATCAGGGGGTCCACCTCATCCTCCTCCCACTAGTTTGTCTCCTCCTCCCACAGGTCAATTCATCACATCGTTCATCATTTCCTAAAATATGATCTGTGCTAGGGCATGCTCTATCAATTGTTGTTGGATGGCCTAGATGGAAGCCAACAACTGAGCACTCACCAGATTCTGATCTGGCATCGGTCCTTACTCAAGTTGGGGAGGCTGTTGACCTTTACCCTTTCCTTGGGGAACCATTTCCGAGACTGAGTCCGAAGAGATTAATTATGTGTTGGGATCCAGGACTGAGGCTGGCTTCTATCTGAAATGTGAAAAATTCTCAATCAGACCACATGCAATTGAATCCCAGCTACCAAGATGAGTTTGGAATTAGGGTAAATCCTAGAGTGTTGCGAATGAAAAAGATGTGGATTGAAATTGAAAAAGATGTGGATTGAAATTGACTCCCATTCACAATGGCGAGTGTAGTACAAAAGTGATTTTATTAATTGGGTGATCAAAGAAAAGAAGACAAGGAGTTAGGAGATCGTCCCGCAAAGTTTGGACCAAGTTCTCCGGAATTGCCCTTCTTAGAGTTACCTTATTAGAGGAGGCTACTTCTTAGCCATTTCTGATGTGGAGAGCAATATGACCCTTACACTGTACAAGTAAAAATCATAGTCATCAGAAATTTGCGTTTGAGGATTTGTTCTGACCTGAACATTGGGGAGTCTTGAATAGAAGACTTGTGGTACTTGAAGTCTGTTGGGTCTTAAGTTCAGATCTCAATAAGGTTCCTCCACACAATTAATCCAAAGGTCGAGTCAAGCCTCATTTTTAACTTTTGTTCATGACCTTGGTATGGAACTCAAAATCATTTCACTCTTGCATTTCATGTTAGTTGCACGGGGACGAGCAAGGTTTAAGTATAGGGGGTTGATGAATCTGTGATTCATCACTCTAAAAGTTGAAAATAGAGCTTTGTTCCCAAGTAATTAGCTGCACATTTCCACTTATATTGTATAATTAGCATTCATGCATGCATATGTAATATCTGCACTTTAGCATTCATATTTGCATTAAATAAGAAGCCCGATTCACATTTAATATTCACCTGTATATTCATCATATTTCATCTATTTGTATATATTTTGTACTAACTCCAAATCTAATAAAATCAACTCTATAGTCTATATATTACTAACATTAATTAAAGAAAAATATCAAAAAAATACTAAATTGTAAAATTAACCAATAAAACCCTAATCCAAGTTTGAAACTAGGAGCCTTAAAATGCATATATCACTCTCATACAGTGTCCGATTTAGGTCTACTCACTTTTAAAGTAATATACATTCAGAGACCTTCAAAACAAGACCAATTTCATTAAAATCGGAGCTCGTATGCAAAACTTGGGTGTTGGGCCCCTTTTGTATATTGTACATATTGACCAAAATGACCTTGCATTTTCTTAATTATTAAAAATCCAAAAAATATATTAAATTGTAGGTATTATTCTCATATTTTCTCTATTTTTATTTTGATTTTTCTCTTACTAAAAATGACAAAAAACGCAAAAGATAAAAATGTGGTATTTTATACCTATAAGGTACCACCCAAAAATATATTTTGTACAGATGATTTCATATGATTTTTCGCCCTTCACAAAAGTTGTCAATTTTGTCGAGACGAGCAATTTTTATGTTGACCACTTTTTGATTTAATCCCTTTTGTTATTTCTTTTTGATTTGTTTTACATTTAATTTTTGATTTTTCTAGGTGCGACATGTAGCAGCTCCTGGAGCCGCCACATGCCTCCCCATTTTTTATTATTTTCATATTTATTATTATTACTAATTTATTATTAGTATTTTAATTTTTTTAGTAGTCTACTATACTACTATATTTATTATTTATTTTATTCCCCTTTTACTTCTTCTCCCCTTACTTGTCTTCCCCTCCAAGCCACCAACTTCCCATCTTCCCCTCATCTTCCACCACTCCTCCAGCTTCCACCCAACTTCATTCCCAACTTCCTCCTCCTATTTATTCCACTCACCCTCTCCATTGTTCATCATCCACCATTCTACGAGTGAGCGAGGTTCTAGCTCTGTCAAAGCCGTGAGGTGACAACTCCTTCTTCGACGTTGAGCGACGACGAGCCGAAGGCGAGATCCGGTGGTCTGCACCACCGTCACGAGTTTCACGATGCTCGTTGAGCTTCGGAGCACATGTCGTCTCCTTGAAGCGATAATCGGAGTCCAGCATAGCTGCTCCGCAAAATTCGATAAACCACAGGTAAGTATTCCCTCCTTTTCCTTGTCATTTTATTTTTATCTAACAATATTTTTCCTTATTGCTCTTCATATTCACCATCACAAACAAATCATCATCGCCATCCTATTCATCCACCTCTTCACATATCCATTCACTGTTTGAAAAAAACTAAAAAAATATATAATAAATAAAAATAAAAAAATAATTCCAGGCACGGTAGCAGCTGCCCCCGCCTTCGTGGCAGGACTCATCGCCGCCACGCCCTCCGCCCCTCCGCAGGAGTTACTACCCCGACCCTAGCGATGGTCCTCGTCATGCCCTCGCCTACCGCCCCACGCCGTGGTGCCACACCTGTGCGATCCACTGGGCGAAACCTGCCCCAGCGAGCTTCGTGCACCGCCGCGCCCTCCGTCCCTCCAGCACTGCACTCTCCTGCGCAGCAACCAGCAGCCGCGGGTGCCTCCGCCAGGTGCGCCCTCAGTCAACGACTCACCCCCCTCCGCTCCAGGTCGTGCCTCCCCAGCAGCCGCAACCGCCCTCCAACCGTGGTGTGTCGCCTCCATCCACCCCACTGTCGTGTCCCATGGCCCAGCAGTCGCGGGCCAACCCGCACACCGCCGCTTCACCTCCGGTGCCGCATCCCTTGTACGGCAGTAGCCGCCTGCAAGGGCGCCGCCCATCCTCGTTGCAGCGCTGTGCCGCCCGCACCACTATCCCCTCGTGTGCGTGCGCCCTAAGTGGGTGGAGAACCCACGTTTCCAGGTCTTTAATTTATTTTTTTGTGAAAATTGCACTAACAGCCCTACCTGTTTACATATTTGGAAATGTATTCCTGTGCATAATTTCAGCATGTTTGTTTCATTTTTGTATAGCGAAGACACCCCTGAATTTGGTTATCAATTTGGACAGTATTTTTGCATCATTTTTAAATCAAAAAAATAGCATGTTATAGAGCAACCAATTCTTTATCTCATGGTTATTTATTTGCATTTTTTATGAGCATTAGATTATTTATTAAAAATTAGAGATTGAAAATCAGTTATATTTTATCCATTTAGGATATGAAATTCACACATATTCATTTATTGCTCCAAACATTACGAAAAAATTGTGAATGATGTCTTTAAGTGTACCTTAATTACAGTCCAAATTTCGTCCAATTTAGAGTTTTCTTGTGCATAGAATAAATTCTAAGGTGATTTACGTAATAGATTTTAAATTAATTCCATGAATAAGATTTTTAAGAAATTTCAACTTTTCTAGATTCCTTATTAAAATATCTATTTGAGATAAATATCTCTCTAGATAATTTGATTTCGTGGATTAATTAAAAATTAAATACTCACAATCACTCTGTTTTCAGTAAAAAATTCATAAAAAAATCATAAAATATCAGAAAATTCTAAAAACATTAGTATAGCATCATTTCATCATATTTGACTTCCAATAAAATTTTCATAATTTTTGCATTTCATTTGCACAAAAAATTGCATAAAAACCCAAAAAAACTTGCATTTTTCATTTGTGCATTTTAAATCAAAAATCCAAAAAAATTACATTTTGTATTCGTTATTGTATTAGGTTCTTAGGAAAAATATAACTTGGTTGATTTTAATTAATTTCACATTCAAATTAATTTTGATTAAGTCGCTTCTTTTCTTATTAACCTAATTCATCCACATTTGTGCATTGACCTTTTTTTATCGCATAAAAAAATTAAAAAAATTACACTTGGAAAACAGCAATCTAATTCATCTAATCTGATCTCGAGTTGTTCCTTTGCCTTCTTGAGTCGACAATGGGGCTTGTCTAGGTTAAACAAACATAAAACTGCGTGTTAATTTCATTCGACGATTCATCGATCCGTGCGGTTATTTTTTATCGATCTGGATTTATCTGACTGCAATTAAATCGTCAATTTGACTATTAAAAAGGTAGATCCCGGCTCAATCAAATGACGTCATTGCCGGGGAGGCAAATGGCTTAGGATCACTTTAGAATGTTTGATTTATGTTTT